>JBBGZY010000135.1:7708750-8977500 GCA_037952925.1 Lithobates clamitans
CACTCAACTTATACATTCGATCCACTCTTGCACTGCACAGCTGTAGGTGAGCCTTAAAGAAGACTGTACAGACTGGAAATTGAGGCAAGCTGGATATGTTTTACTATCAGATGTGGCTAGTTCATGCTAGGTTCTTTGCTTTGTTTCATAGCTGCTAGAAAAACAAGATTGTGTTCATTTTGGCACTTATTTAAGACACATTGGCACTCCCAGGTAATCTTAGCTCATTTCTTTGCAGCTTTACAACCAAAATCAAGTAGTCACATCATGTTTGGCAGTTAAGCCCGAGTACTGGATTACATCTGCAACCAGCCAAAGAACTTCCCAGGATGCAGCTACAAGGTTACACAGCTCAAGCGTGCCTGTACAGTTATTCTATCACACGTCCTTCATCTCGTCTGCCACTCACCTGTGCATGTTCCCATTAGTAGTGAAGGACTGCCCACACATCGAGCATCTGTAAGGCCTCTCTCCAGAGTGGACAAGCATGTGGCGGTCAAGAGAGCTTGCAGAGCTTAGCGCCTTCCCACATATACTACAGCTGTGGTCTGTGCCTCCAGTGTCAGTGTTGTGCTGTATGAGAAAAAAAAAAAAGTCAGTCTATTTTATGTTACAGCTTATTTCTAGTAAAATATATATACCCCAAATAAATGCCCATCCAGATATTTCTCCGTCAGTATCTAAATCAATAAGGATATTTTTCTGCATAGAAACTGAGCTGTGTGATTGTGATACGTTTATACAGTGGCTGGTCAAATATTGAGAGTCAGAAACGTACAGGACTGTGTAAGAAAAAAACTGTATACCCACCCTATGCTAAAAACATAAAGCCTACTGCACACACAGCAGAATTGACATAAATGTATCATCCCTAGCCCAACAATTTAGATAAGGAAGCTGATGCCTGGACAAAGTGACACCAGATATCTGGTGAGAAATGTAGATGATAGCATTTTCAGTGGTAGAACTGTGATCCCTATGAAAAGGAATAATTAACTTCCAGTATTTCACTTGCTTATTACTTAGCATGCAAGTATGTAAACGTGAAAAAATAAATTGGATGCAATTCAAAAGGTTTCACTCATTTTCTTTTACAATAGTTCTACAAACACACATTTTCTTTCCATGAGCTAAATACTCTGTATACATGGTGTCATTTCTTACCTGACGAATGTGCATAGTAAGTTGGTGCTGGGAATTGCAGACTTTTTCACACAGTGGGCATATGTAGGAAGACTTCTCCTCCTTAGATTCCTGATTAAAAAAAAAACAAAAAAAAACACTAAATTAAAAAACACACTAATAGCATAAACATACAAAAAAACTATGCTGATCAGTAGATTGCAAACCTGCTGAACAAGAACAGATTTCAAAACAGAATTTCTGCTAATAACATTATACGTGGTAATTTATGTTGTGGTGAAAATTATTTGCTAACAAAAACAGATCTTTTCGTTTATTATCAATAAGGATGACCACGGACAGGCTGACATCTCACCAGAACATCAGCCAAATTGTATTCCTCTAATATCTACTGCCTCTTGCAGTAAAGGCAGTTAATCCGTATTTTAAAGCCTCACAAATGCCTGTCAACGCTCTGTATCAATTATGTCCATTGCAGCCGACACTGTAGTTCACATAGTCATGTTGCGTCATGACAAAATGTATCTAGCATGTAGCGTTCGGCTAACTTTACTGCTGCCCAAACACCTTTGTTCATGTCAATGTAAACAGGCTACAAACATGCCGCAAATGCCTCACAAACATGCCTATGACGTTTGTAGCACATAGGAGATGTGTTTAGAAAGCGTTAGGCCCCTTGCACACAGGGTGGCCTCCGTCAAGTGGATCTGTCTGCTCATGGGGGGATCTGACTGCTGATCTCCGCTGAGCAGGCAGATGATAGGTCTGTGTCCACTCCGCTATGTAGACCGGAAACGGTCACAGCCCGCTGTTCTCTATGGGGCGGTTGGATGGAAACGGGCCTGTCCGTTTCCATCCGACTGTCATACGATCTGGTAGACCAGGCATCACTAAATGGTGGACTGTGGACCAAGCCACTGTTTCATCCGGACCTGGTCATGCCAATTAGGAGCCACTTCTTTCCCTCCAGCCTCCGCCGCTGTCATTATAACAGCAGAGTGGACAGCGGGAGCCAGAACATTTTTTTGAGCGAGTGTGGAATAACAGCACATCATTGAACAGCGTGCGGGAGTGGTCATAACATTTCTGGATCAGGTATGGGAGGTACAGCACAGCATTGAATAGAGTGCGGGATCGGGAGCTGCCGGGATTACATTTTTGATTTATCCAGCGGGTGATTGGATACAGGACGGCCCTAGCAGCCAATCACCTGCTGGTTTATACAAAGAGTTAACCCCGGCAGCTCCCATCCTCTGTTCAATGCTGTGTTGTGCCTCCCACACTCGATCCAGAAATTTTATGACCGCTCCCTCTCCCACGCTCTGTCTAAGTTAGGAGAGTGAAGGGGGGCTGAGGACACTACTGTGTTTGTGTGTGTGATGTAGCGAGGGGGGGGGATGCAGGGTTAATGTGAAGAGGGGCAGTGCTGTGTGGGGGTGATGTAAAGAGGGACAATGCTGTGGAGGGGAGATGTGAAGGGGGCAGTGCTGTGGGGGTGTTTGATGTGAGGAGGGCATACTACTGGGGGGGGGTTGTGATGTGAGAGGGAGTAGTGCTGTTGGGGGAGATGTAAAGGGGGGGCACAGTTCTGCTGGTGATTATGCGATGGGGGCAGAGGACAGTAGTGTGGGGCAGGGGAGGGGAGTTGAGGACTGTTGTGAATAAAGGGGGTATGTGATGTGAGGTGGGTTCAATACACTACTGTAAAGGGGTGGGTAGGGGTGATATGTAGGGGGCTTGAGGACACTACTATGAATGGGAAACTGATGTGAAGGGGTGGACTGTGATGTGTATGGGGACTGTGGACACTGATGTAAGGGAATGTGATAAAGGAGGAAAGGAAGAAAATTTTACTGGTCGGACCATTGTTTAATTCAATACTCCTGCGCTAGATGGATGGGGAAAGGATCCCCATCTGTCTGTTTTTGGCAGTCCGGATTGTATTGGATGCAGGCTGGTGTAAACGGACACATGTCCGTTTACATCCGCCTCCCAACAGAGAACAATGGGTGGTCTGATTGGGTCCGCCTGAAAAGCAGACAGGCAGACCCAATCGGTCCACTGGTGTGAAAGGGGCCTTACTAGTCAAGATGGTAGTACAAGAATCCATACAAATAGAAAACCAACACAGAGATGGCGCAAACATTATTTCACATGACGCAAACACTTCAAAAACGTGTGCAAAACACATAAGGGATGCAACTTAGCGCAAAAGGCATGTTAATAGGTGCCCATGGTTTCGAAAATGTCAAAGTGTGTCTAAACTGCTGTTATAAAATATCTGTAAAGAAAAAACTGTGCCAATCTGTGTCCTGTTTTATTTATTTTTTTTTTTCAAATAACAGTTTTTATTAAACATATAGACATACATATACATTAAGCAATAGTGTTGCTTATAATTAAGTGCAATAGATAAACAGTCAATGCCATAGACATTGAGCTTCTGATGGTAATCGTCAAGGTACATTAGTGGTATAATATCTTCCAAACCATCTGAAGTTTTCAACCAACAAATAACATTATTAAACTGAAAATGTATTAGCAGTTTACAGAGAGAAGGAAAATAAAGTAGGAAAAGAGGAAAGAGGGATGAAAGGGGGAAAGGGAAGTGGGGGGGGGGGGGTCTAGCCGCAGACCTAGGGCGGGTCCTCTCGTTTATGCCATTCCTCCCAGACCATGTCATGGGCCTCCATTCTGTTTTGTATCCTGGCTGTCATCTTCTCCATTAGCTCTATGTCCTTTATTCTGGTATAGAGGTCTGCTCGGGAGGGTGGAATCTGTTTCTTCCAATATAGGGCTACCAGGCATCTCGCTGCTGTGAGAACATGGCCTAATAGTTTCCTAGAGTGTCGGGATATACGTAGCCCAGACACACCAAGAAGAAACAGTTTCGGGACTTTGGGGACCTGGACGCCCAGTAGGCGATTCAGCAATAATTGTGTTTCCGTCCAAAAGGGAATTATCTTGGGACATGTCCAGTAAATATGAAATAAGGTCCCCCTGTCCTTCATACACCGCCAGCATCTATCCGAGCTGGATGGGAAAATGGCGTGGAGGATATCAGGTGTCATATACCAGAAGAATAGGACCTTGTATGCATTCTCTTTGTACAAAGTGCATAATGAGCTTTTAGCCGCCTGGGACCAAATCGTCTTCCAGGTAGCTTCCGAGATCTCCTCCCCTAGAAACTTCTCCCAGCGGATCATGTACGAGTGCTTACCCTGATCTGTAATGTTATAGGAGTTCAGTATCTGATAAATATCAGATATTAGCCCGCGTCTAGTTGAGCCCTCTAATATCAAACCCTCAAAGGGTGATGGGGTCGAAAACTGTAAGTTCGGGGCAATTGATTGAGCGTAGTGCCTAATCTGCAAGTATCCAAAGAACACTTGCTTTGGTAAATCAAATTTTCTCTGTAACTCTGTAAAGGACAGTAATCTGCGCGTGCATGGGTGTACCAAATGGCCAAAGTGGAATAAATTCCTCATCGCCCATGGAAAAGACATCTGATGAGTAAGGCCTACAGGCAGCTTGGGGTTGTAGAGGAACGATGTGAGGAGTGATCTATCTGAGCATAGCTTATAGAGCCGTGCTACTTTACGCCAAAGTGTACTAATGTGGAGCATGGGGCCCAAGAGTTGAGTGGACTCCACCTTCACCTCCGCATTCCACAGCATGCTATTTGGATGGATTGGGGCCATCCAAAGTTTTTCTATTTCTGTCCACTTATTATATGAGCGTTGGGTGAACCAAGAAGCCAGGGTTCGCAGTTGAGTGGCTTGATAGTATTTAGTTAGGTCAGGGAATGATAGACCGCCGTCTGAACGTGCCGCTGTCATAACTGATTGTGGGATTCTATGTCTTTTGTAATTCCAAACAAATCGTACTAGATCCGCCTGAAGTTTTTTCAGTTCTGATAGGGGTATTGGGATGGGGAGAGTCTGGAATAGATACAGTAACTTTGGTAGGATGACCATCTTAACAGAGGCTATCCTCCCTAGTAGGGAGATATGATGAGCCTTCCATTTCAATAGGAGGTCCCTTATAGTTTTAAAGAGAGGGGGGTAATTGGCTCGGTATAGGGTGGAATAAGAGGGAGTTAGCTGTACTCCCAGATATTTCAATGATGATGACTGCCAATGGTAAGGGAAGTTATGTTGTAGGTGTTGTGTTTCCTGTGTTGGGATATTAATGGGTAGGGCTTCTGATTTAGTTGCATTTATCTTGTATCCTGATAGGGATCTGTATAGGTCAAGTTCGGCGTGTAGATTAGGAAGTGACATTCTGGGTTGGGTCAGGGTGAGGATAATATCATCAGCAAACAAGGCTAGTTTGAATTCCCTGTCCCGCAGCGGTATGCCGTGAATGTTGGGGTTTTTTCGGATGGAAGCCGCCAGAGGCTCGACACACAACGCAAAAAGTAGCGGTGAGAGTGGGCACCCCTGGCGGGTCCCATTCGTGATTGGAAAGGCCCGTGATAGAGCGAAGGGAGTTTTTACTTGGGATGAGGGATTAGTGTACAGATGTCTAATTGCTTGGAGGAATGGGCCCTGAAATCCCATGCAATTCAACGTGGCGAAGAGGAAGGACCAGCCGAGGCGGTCAAAAGCCTTTTCCGCGTCCAAGCCAAGGACTAACGCTTGCTGCTTATTCCTGTTCGCCACGTCTATTAGGTCAATAATTCTTCTCGTGTTATCCCCCGCCTGACGTAGGGGGACGAATCCCACCTGATCCTTGTGTATTAGCGAGGGAAGTATCAGGTTTAGTCGCATTGAAAGGAGTTTAGTAAAAATTTTTAGATCAGAGTTTAGGAGTGCGATTGGCCTGTAGCTGGCGCACACAGAAGGATCCTTGTCAGGCTTAGGAATTAACGTGAGGAACGACCTCTGCATGTCAGTGGGAATGGGGGTTTTCTGAAAGAAGGCGTTGAACATCCTGCACATATATGGTAGTAGAATCGGGAGAAATGTCTTATAATACTCATAAGGAAGGCCATCTGGGCCAGGTGATTTATGAGAGGGCAGAGTTTTGATGGTGGCCGTTAGCTCTTCCTCTGTAATCGGTGCATTAAGTGACATCAGGTCCGTCTTAAGTAATTTGGGGAGTCCACAGTCCTCCAAGTACTGCTTCATTCGATCTTTTATTTCAGGTGGGGCCGGGTCTCTGGGAATTTCAGGGTTATTATATAGTGTTGTGTAAAATTCTCCGAAGGTCTGGGCTATATCTTGGGGGTGTGACATGAGGGCCCCCTTTTTATCTTTAATTTGGTGAGGTGTGGACAGGTGAGAGCGTTCCGAGAGTTTACGTGCTAGGATAGTATGGGCCTTATTCCCCTTGTCATAGTATGTTTGTCTTAATCGAGTAAGTGCTTTCTCTACCTGTCCCAACGCTAAATCTCGAAGGGTGTTTCTGAGGCATATTACTTTTTTGAGAAGGTTTAGGGATGGTGATATTTGCAGTCGGGTTTCTAGAATTTTAAGGTCTCTTTCGGCTTGAATTTTAGATGCCATCGCATTTTTCTTCATGGCCGAAGAAATCGCTATACACCGTCCCCGTAGGACTGCCTTGTGGGCTTCCCAGAGGGTGGTTAAGGAGACTTCGGGGGTGTTATTTTCTTGGAAGTAATTCTGCAGGGTTGTCTCTAGTTCCGATCTGGACGGGATATGTTGTAAGAGGAAGTTATTTAGCTGCCAATTACTAGGTTTACGGGTTGGGGTACCTATTTCTAGTGACATAAGGACTGGGGCATGGTCAGACCACGAGATGGGGAGGATCTGGGCGGTTTTGATGGCGCGCAGGGTATTGTTATTAACGAAGATATAGTCTATGCGGGAATGCATGAGGTGAGGGGCAGAATAGAATGTGAATTGCTTATCCCCTGGGTGTAAGGCTCTCCATGCATCGAATAAGGCATGTCGCCTGGTCAGCTGACGAAACAGCTTGGAATCACGGACGGTCCGAGCCTGGTGGGCTGCAGGGTTAATCACGTGACGGTCTAAACCCACTGAGTGCACCAGGTTAAAGTCTCCGCCAATAATTAAATAATCATTGGGTTGTCTAAAGAGGCGAGCGAGGACTCTAGATAGGAAATGTATTTGATGGGTATTGGGTGCGTAGATATTACAGAAAGTTACCGCCTGTGTTTGCCACTGACCTCTTAAAATTATATAATGTCCCCCCGGATCTATGAGGGAGTCGGTGCATTTAAATGGAGAGCCTTTTTTAAACATAATAGCAACACCCGCACGTTTACGAGGGCTAAAGGCCTGGTCCTGTTTTATTTAATTGTGTATGTACTATTTGTACATTTCCATGCTATTTTCTTGATACATGCTGTATCTTTGTATTCTCAGTAAATGTTAATAAAACATTTTGTAAAAGAAAAAACAAAATGTTGAGGCTGTCATTGCCAATTCTTTTAAAAATGCTATTTCCCTGGTTGTCTCTCACAGTATTGAAGACATTTGGTCAACATGGCAGCCAGGCAAACAGCACTTTCAATTACAGGGGTCAGCAATGGCATCCTCCATATTTCCTTCAGTACAAGTTTCCTTCAAGAACCTTTACATGCAAGGTAAAAGCAAGTAACTGATCGTACCAAATAAAAGTTTGGCTGCCAAAACTTGCACTGTCTAATTGGCCAGAAAGTCGGATGTTTCACACAAGGTCATATTTTAAACCTGCACATAGACTTTTCTCAATCCCAGCCATCCCCCAGCCTGCTGTGAAACACTGCCTCCCAGTGGAAGAATTCCTGTGAAACAGCAATTCATGTGTTTTTATCGTTTTTTTTTTTTTGTTTTTTTTTAAAGATATTTTTATTGAGTTTAAAGACAGACTAACACACAGAGAAAAGAAAAGCTTTGGTTGTCCACCGCAGTGCATAGACAGTGAATCCACTTAAATAGACAATAACCAGTAAACAATAATAAACAAATATCATTACACACGTCTCTTTTAGTTATTAAATGCATAGTTATAAGAAATTGTACAAATAACAACATTTTGAATCAGTGAAATAGTAATCGAAATCAGTAGGGTATTTGGCACGATCAATTAATATTATATCAAACGTAACTACAATGGGAGCAAAAAAAATTCCGCGCTAGAAGCATAAAAGGATAAGCAGCAGTAAACAGTGTGACAACACCAAAAGCAGAAAAAATATATATAAACTGCGCTAAACAAAAGTTATATGTGTTGAGGTAGATAAATAATGCAATCTATCACCAAAAAAAAGGTTATCAAAATACACAAATCAAATGAATAAAGTCCAAATTTCCCACGTGGTAGGTATTCAGTATAAATGTAAAATGCTGATCCAAATGAGCTATGATTGCTCTTACCAGAACTCCAAAGAAATATGCGGATGGCAAAAAAACCCTTGCCGGGGCCTCTGGGGTATTGGACCAAACAGCACCGTCCGTGGTCAGATCAAAATCCCCTCATTGGATACAGGAAAAAGCAAACACAAGAAAAAAGACTGGCCATAGTGTAGTATGTTAAATGCTGGACATGGACATACGAACATACCAATCACCCAGGTGTGCACTTATAAACAACCAAAAAAAAGGGGGGGAGGGAAGTGAAAAACCCCACCACCGTGGCTGTAGATTGTGCTTACCGACTCACGGTGATACACAGGCTTGTATTAGGTTAAGAGCTGACATATAGCTGGCAAGAAGCACCTTGATAAGTCCTCATTATACGAAGTCCACATCGTCAGTATACCACCCAGAATAGAATAATAAACTCTCCATGGTGAAGTACGTTTTAAAAGCAGATTTAATAAACAAAGTATTGCACTTACATAATAAAAGCACTTAGTATCGCATCAGTAAATGTCGCCGGCCGGCATACAAGCATGGAAGCGAAGCTCGTCCTACTTCCTGGTCACGTGGTAGCGTCGCTGCGTGCGTACCCAGACGCGTTTCGTCATCAAACGAAACGCGTCTGGGTACGCACGCAGCGACGCTACCACGTGACCAGGAAGTAGGACGAGCTTCGCTTCCATGCTTGTATGCCGGCCGGCGACATTTACTGATGCGATACTAAGTGCTTTTATTATGTAAGTGCAATACTTTGTTTATTAAATCTGCTTTTAAAACGTACTTCACCATGGAGAGTTTATTATTCTATTCTGGGTGGTATACTGACGATGTGGACTTCGTATAATGAGGACTTATCAAGGTGCTTCTTGCCAGCTATATGTCAGCTCTTAACCTAATACAAGCCTGTGTATCACCGTGAGTCGGTAAGCACAATCTACAGCCACGGTGGTGGGGTTTTTCACTTCCCTCCCCCCCTTTTTTTTGGTTGTTTATAAGTGCACACCTGGGTGATTGGTATGTTCGTATGTCCATGTCCAGCATTTAACATACTACACTATGGCCAGTCTTTTTTTTTTTTTTTTCTTGTGTTTGCTTTTTCCTGTATCCAATGAGGGGATTTTGATCTGACCACGGACGGTGCTGTTTGGTCCAATACCCCAGAGGCCCCGGCAAGGGTTTTTTTGCCATCCGTATATTTCTTTGGAGTTCTGGTAAGAGCAATCATAGCTCATTTGGATCAGCATTTTACATTTATACTGAATACCTACCACGTGGGAAATTTGGACTTTATTCATTTGATTTGTGTATTTTGATAACCTTTTTTTTGGTGATAGATTGCATTATTTATCTACCTCAACACATATAACTTTTGTTTAGCGCAGTTTATATGTAACTACAATGGGGTAAGGGTCAGAGGGCTAGCTATCCATCTGCCCCAAATTTTTTGAAATGTTTTAGTTAATTTCCGAGTCTCAAATATGAGTTTATATAACATTAGAGAGTCATTTATTCATTTCAACCAGAGGGGTCTCAATGGGGACTACGATCCCTTCCATGATAATAAAATAGACTTCTTCACATAAAAGTACAAGATGTGGAGTAGTCTCTTAGCATGAGAGGGGACAGGTAGATCACCAAAGATGCCTGGGAGGCAGTTCTTGGGGTGTATGATGGTTGGTAGACCTAGTGCAGAAGAAATAAAGAATCCTATATCCATCCAGAAGTCCTAAACCACTGGACAGGCCAGAAACAGTGTGGGAAGTCAGCAGTTTGGCCATATCCTCTAAAACAGGATTTTACTAAATAGCAGATCGGGGGCCGAATCTGGACTAAATAGCAGCCCAATCCGGCCCGCGGTGTTCTCTCCCCTCAGCCGGCTCGCCTGCCCACCACTGCCACTAACATCCTTGATTACATGGGAGGCCTGGCAGGTCTCTCCCTTTCATCACATCACTCCCCCTTCCTCCCCCTCCCCACACTGCCCTTCCTTATTCACACAAGCCTGGAAGCGCTGCAGATCCGGACAAAGGGCGGGACTTTTCAAGTTACAAAGCGGGCGATTGGTTGCTAGGCAGTGGGGTGGTCCCAGCAACCAATCACCCGCCTTTAAATTGAAACATTCCACCCCTTGTCTGGACTGGCCATGCGTGCTTCCCGACTTGTGTGAATAAGGTAGGGCAGTGTGGGGAGAGGGAGGAAGGGGGAATGCTGCGATGATGAAAGGGACAGTCTGACTCTGTAATATTGAGGGAGGACTGTGATGGATGGTGTCTGTAATGGGGGTGGGGTCTGTGATGGAGTGGGGTGTCTGTGATGGAGGGAATCTGTGATGGGGAGATCTGTGATGGAGTAGGAATCTGTGATAGAGGGATCTGTGATAGAGGGGGGCCTGTGGTGGAGAGGATCTGTGATTGGATTGGGGGATCTGTGATGGAGGGGGGGGGGTCTGTGATGGAGGTGGAGGGGATCTGTGATGGAGGGGTTCTTTAAACACTTCAGCCCCGGACTGGCAAAAGACCAGAGCACTTTTTAAGGTTCGGCACTGCATCGCTTTAACTGACAATTGCGCGGTCGTGCACCCAAACAAAATTGACGTCTTTTTTTTAACCACAATTGGAGCTTTCTTTTGGTGGTATTTGATCACCTCTGCGGTTTTTATTTTTTGCGCTATAAACAAAAAAAAGTGACAATTTTGAAAAAAAAAAAAAAAAAAAAAACGTATTATTTATTACTTTTTGCTATAATAAATATCCCCCAAAAATATATTAAAAAAAAACATTTTTTTTCCCCCTCAGTTTAGGCCGATACGTACTCTTCCATATATTTTTGGTAAAACTTTGCGCAAAAGTTATAGCGTCTACAAAATAAGGGATAGTTTTATGGCATTTTTATTAATAATGGCGGCGATCAGCGATTTTTATCGTGACTGCGTCATTATGGCGGACAGATCAGACACTTTTGTCGCTATTTTTGGACCATTCACATTTATACAGCGATCAGTGCAATTAAAAATGCATTGATTACTGTGTAAATGTGACTGGCAGTGAAGGGGTTAACCAGGAGGGGGCGTTGTAGGGGTTAAGTGTGTCCTAGGGATGTGTTCTAACTGTGGGGGGGAGGGGCTATGTGTGACACTACACTGATCACCGCTCCAGATTACAGGGAGCTGTGATCAGTGTCAGTGGGGAAATGCTTTTTTACATCAGCATTTCCCCGTTCTTCCTCTCCGTGAGACAATCGTGGGTATCCCCGTGGACATAGAGTCTGCGGGACCCGTGATCACACTCATGGAGCTCGCGGCGGGCGCCGCGTCTTAAAGGGCAACATACAGGTACGTTAATATGCCTTATGTGCCCTTCTGCCGTGGTATATCGGCGTGAACCGGTCGGCAAGCGGTTAAAGGGACACGCTGTGATGGGGCGGTCTGTAATGGGTTGGAGGGGGGGTCTCTGATGGGGGACTGTGATGTAAAAGGGAGGGATGTGCTGCGAAGGGGGGACTAAGGGCACTAATGTAAGGGCTTGTTCACACTTGTGCAGAGATCTATGTTTTTCTGCCCTAGAAAAACACAGGTATCTACAAGGCCAATAGAAAACAATCGTGACGTGCACGGGATGCTGTGATGTGAAGGAACTGAGTCATCCCCAATATGACACTCGGACCTCTGCTGTAAGAAAGTTTTACTGACCGCACCCCCGTGAAATTTTAATTCAGTACCCCTGCTCTAAAACATTCAGCAGTGGGGAGCAGCCCTATTCTGTACAGCCTGGCAGGTGAAAGATCTTAATGTGTATAATGTGGTCCCTAGAAGAATTGAAGACTTATATGTGTAGCTAAATTCAGACCAGTAAGCCTCCGTGAAAAGAATGTCCAGGGAAATCCACTTTGTTTGTGCAACCCGGAATCTAGGGTTACAGTCAGTAGTGAGGGCAGCATAATATGTGGAGATAAGTTTAGTGGGGTCTGATTGTCTCAACATTTTCTCCAGTGGAGGCACTCTGATAGGATCTAGAGAGCTAAACTGAGCACGACCAGCATGTCGAAGCTGGTAATAGTAGAATAGGCAAGTTCATGGTAGGTCAAAGTCAACGAGCTTTGCTAAAAGGACTTAAAACCCTGTGTAATATATAAGGGACATAGATATTTAACCCCTTTAGAATACCAGCGCTGTGGGTCAGGCAGGGAGTATAGTTCCTACAGGTTAGGATTGAACCAAAAGGGATTGTTGGGGAAGTCGACCACGAATCTTTGGAAATTTTCTTGACAACCGACTGAAATGGGGATAGAGAGGTACATAACCTTGACGTGCTTGGATGAGCCAGAACACGACCCCTATATATAATATTGTGGAGAGTTTCTAAGGAGGAGGCTCCCTCTGTAGTTGTGCAAGCATTCGCTGCAACCGGGTTTAGCCAGTCATGGATATGGACCAGTTGGGATGCCAGATAGTATAGGTAAAAGTTAGGAAATGCCAAACCCACTAGATGGGTGGGGAGCCTTAGTGTTTCAAGTGCCACCCTAGGGGGGCGGCCATTCCATAGGAACGCTGTGCAGGTCGTGTCAATACGCTTGAAAATGGACTTGGGAATTTTGCAGGGGGAATTGGCCAGAATGTATAGTAGCTTAGGTCGATAAATCATTTTAAGGGTGTTGCCCCTGCCCATAAGGTCCAGGGGTAAATTCATCCAGTGTTTTTGTAGTTTACATAAAACCACCAATTCTACTCAAATATTGCTCTGGCATGTGAAGTCCTATGTAATAGGAGTAATAACAGACAAAAGTTTACAAAACTTTTATGAACAAAATCATTTGAGCTTTGGAAGGAATTTATGGATAAAATTTGGATAGATATATCCATCTTCAGCAGGATAAATAATCATTTTAGTTTTGTGCACATATTTCCTGGCCAGATTTATGTACGTATTGCAGTGGATTTTCCTTTACATCAGCATATTAGCTAAAGACAGAGCAATTACTGGCTCACCTTGAAGTGAAGAACTGAACATAATCTAGGCCATTGCAGCAGATGGCTGTTTACACAGGAGTTTATCATTAACAGAGGACCAAACTTTCTCTAATACCAGCACAGGAAAAATAGGATGGAAGATGCTAGTGTTACTACAGAAGTTTCTGCTACGAGAAAATGGCAGAGAAGCAGGAAGGAAAATGTGCTTTTATGCCATTACAGAGAAAACCCACACAGAGTGAGTGCTCAGAGATTTCTGTTTTTATTTATTTTTTTTACAAGGAACAAGATTTAGGTTCCATCTAAGTTTCTGACATGAATGACCCATTATTCTATTATTAATGCATCTGATAACTGTGCTCTGTTTTGTATCATCAGCTGACTTGCAAAATGTGCCCATATACTTCAATGAATTAGGATAATCTTTCAGTGCACGTAGCTAAACAGATTTACTGCTATATTATATCATAACACCGATACTATCTAGTCGAATCTCTCCATTAAAACCATTAACTAAAGTCCTGTTTATACTTGTGGTGCCGCTCTAAGCAAAAAAGGACGATATATATTGTCCCATTGGTGCTCAGGAATGGGGTGGCGGCATGAAATGTCACCATCCAGTAGTGTGTAGTATGCTTAGAAAAATCGCCCCTCTTTCAGGGCAGTCTATGTTGGTAACATGTATAAGCTGGCTTCAGCCTTGCACCACTCCACAAGTAATGCCATCTGACATGTTTCGTCCCACCCACCGAGGTTTAGTCATAGAGGTGGGTGGGGCAAAACATGACAGAGGGCGTGGCTTGTGGAGTGGTGTAAGGCTGAGGCCATCTCACATGTTAACAACCTAGACTGGACTGCGAGAGCAGTGATTTTTCTAAGCATGAAACTAAAGAAATACATTTTAGGCTCATCATACAGCTTTTTAAAAACACTGCATGCAGAGTATAGTTTTGTACACATCTGTATGCAGCTGTATAGAAGGCTACAGGCCCATTCATATACAACTGCGCCTGGCAGTGCAATGTGTTCCGCAACGTGAAAATAAATAAATAAAACAAAGCTACGTCCAGGGCCGTATCTGAACTATATTTTACACTGCAACTATGGAAATATTTGTGTTAATGTTTATATCCATGCATGGACCCTATTGGCTACTGCTCAGGGCTGACATGTAATCAACAGCAGTAGCAGGGCTGCCAATTATGGGATTACGCACTAAGCCTAGGTTCACACTATTGTGATGCGGGAACCAGCGTGCGATTCCAATGCCGTTCCCGCATTGCATCTCCCTCGTAGGCAGTTCACACTGCCCTCTGTGAACCACTGCGGGTGTCAATACAAAGTTAATGAAACCCCCAAATCGGTTCGCAGATCGCAGTGCGGACTGAATTCAGACAGGAATCGGATAGCATGTGTGTGAACATCCATGCGACCTGATTCCAGTGCGGGGGAAAAAAAAGGTTCCTGCACCTTTTTCATGCAAATCCAATGCGAGTTCAGCCATACAACTGTATGGCTGAATTCGCATTGCACAGACATCGCATGTGATCGGCACAGCATTGCGGTGTTAATCACGTGATGTCTGTGTTTGCAATAGCGTGAACCCAGGCTTAAGGTTTACCCATCGTCCCTAAAACACAAACGTAACATGTGTAGAGCATATGGACAATTTTTTACACAGGATCTTGCTGGCAGCAATTCAATACAGCCGTGTGAAGGAGACCTTATAGGTACAACACAATTTTATGACTATAGAGACTACATCACGATCTTGTAGCCTGATGCTACAGACCGATTAACCATTTGTACATTTGACAAGATTTGGTTTATTGACTTGGCAAACCTTCCCTACCTGATTTCTTCTGCCAATTCGGTTTGGAGGTGGGCATTTTCCCAGTGATTTAGTGTTCTGAAGATTTGCCCCATTTTCCACAACATGTGCTGTGCTCATCACTGCTGACATCATGGCGTTTACAGAGGACAGGTCGTTCACCTCTGATCCATTGAGAAGGCCGCTTGGTTTCATGGGATCTTTTACAGAGGCTATAAAACAAACCAGCACTCAGATGTTAAACTTACCCTGTTGCTACAATGCTTAATAAAAACAAAATCGAACATCTTATTTGTCCCACATTTTCAATACTAATTGCCTGCATTACACAGCCATACTTATTAAGTGTTCAACCTAGTACAACAGAGACATCAAATGTGCTCATAGACCTAAGCTGTTTTTGGCCAGATAGGAGTGGCAGCAGACCTCCAAATCCATCCCACTTACTGATCCCTGGGGATGAATAGATCAAATATTTTTAAAACAATTTTCCAACAGAAGCCAGGGGCAGAGATGTCCTCTGACTATTCCCCTCCCTTCTGTCTAGCCATAAACAGGCATGCGTGTGCAACCTTAGCATACATGTTATGGAAAAAGAAATTACCAGAAAGAGCTTTTGGCTATTGGATCGTACCCACACTTCCAACATCCCTCTGAAATACATGGGCATCCTATGTTTTAGTAAGAAAGTGCTAATAGTAAAGATGACAAAAATGAATTCAAACATTGTGTGTGCATTACAACACAGGAGGTATAAAAAAAAAAAAAAAAAAAAACATTCAATTTGGGAAAAATCTTAATAAGTTTACTTTTTACAAGGCAAGGATGACCAGGCATAGTATTCTGGACAATTACCCTTTTCAAGAACCCATTAAAAGTCTGTTAACAGGCAAAAGCTGCAGGGTTGACAGTAAGCAGTTGCTGGTTCAGTCAACTCATTTCACATCGTACCCTCAAAAGACATAGTCTAGTTTGTTATAATCCTTCATTTTATCTGAGGTATAGTATGTAAACACCCAAGGACAGCTGGAGGTGCATGCATAATGTGACTACCATCAGCAACCACTCTCAGCTACCCGAACACAAACGTGATACAGTGACTCATCAGAATATCGTATTTGTTGTGATGGAAAGAAAATTTTGGGGGGGGGGGGGGGGGAATAATAGAAATCAGGCAGCATTTCTAAGTAGCCTAAATTTTCCCTCATTGGTGTTGTTGGGTAATGGTCCCAATGACTTGATATTATCGTCTCATCCGATAACTGTTGCTTTAGGGCTTGAGTTTTTTTTCAACTTCAGATGGGTTTTCATTCCAATAAAAATCTATGGTAATGCAAAACCCATTTGAAGCAGGTCAGATGCATCAGTCAATGAATTACAAATGTTTTCAGAAGCACCTTAAACTGATGTCATCGACCCTAAAAAATGGAGCGCCTTGTAGATATTTTGTTGATGTTGGTTCATGGACAGCCCATTCAAATAAATGGGTGTTAACTTAGTGCACAGGTGAAAATAGGTTTAAAATTTAGTTTATACATACAGTAGAGCTGCACGATTCTGGCCAAAATGAGAATCACTTTTTTTTTTTGCTTAGAATAAAGATCACGATTCTCTCAGTGTAACATCATCTTTCACATTATAAAAAAAAAAAAATTGGGCTAACGTTACGGATTAGCTTTTTTTAAACTTCATTCAAGTGTATTTTTCCCCCAAAAATTGCGTTTGAAAGACCGCTGCGCAAATACGGTGTGACATAAAATATTGCAACAACCACCATTTTATTCTCTAGGGTCTTTGCTTTAAAAAAAATTGGGCAGATATGTAGAGGCCAAAGGAACATGCTCACTTATTTTACAGCAATACGTTACCTCCTTTCTCATTAGCTGTGAGTTCGGTTATGGTTTGAATGTCTTGTCTAACACTGCTATCTGTCATGATGGTGGCAGAGACACTGTATCTTGAGTCAGCAGCAGCTCTCTCCAACACTGAAAATGAAAACATGCATGTCAGTGCGGTAGCAGGCGACTTGAAAACAACAGGCATTATTTGAATGATTTACATAAACATAACATTGCACAGTGACAAAAGAATATGACCATATTACCAGACTAGAATACAACACAGGTCTGTACTGTCAAGCTAAGTTATGATTTAGATTACATTGAGTGTCATGCTGTGCGATCAGAGGGGTGCATTGTAGACATGCTTTGCATGCATAACTGCTATGAAAGATATGCTTTGCTGGAAACTGCACCAAAGACGCAGCATGTATGCAAAGATACACTTTTATAGTATGAGAGTGTAGCCCAACAATGATCAGATTTTAAAAAAAACCTGCAAAGACATATGATCTGACCTTTGCTTTGCAATTAAAGAAGTCTCACTGGAAGAACAACTTTTGTTTCTCTTGTTTTCAAGGGATAAAGTCATTTGTCCAATTTTGATAGGTGCCTTGGATGCTGATCTAGTGTGGTCAGCAGTAGACCACCCTCCACTGTCCAAAGCTGCTCATGAGGAGACAAATACCAAATGAAGTCTGACTAACAGCAAGGAGAGGGGGTCATGATGGTAATCATCTCTGGCAGGCACGTGGTGAAGAAAAGGACCATTATTTACAATAACACAAGCCACCAGCTAGTCTTTCATTGTGATCCCTGTCCACAGCCCATATTTTCAGCACATGCTCACATCTACCAGCAGGACAGACTGGCGCTGTGTGGGCTACTGCATGGGGAGAATGAAGAAGGGCTGGTGTGCTGTTAGCTCCCCCATAGGAATGCTCATAAATTGGGCTTTAGCCTGGGGTGGAGCCAACAGCCAGTAGAAACAGAAGGAAATAATCCTCTTTTTTCCCAAACGACGGCATGGTTTTGAACTGGACAAAGTCTTACATGCATCTTGTCCCCTGGAGGAACAAAATCTTGCTGATGAGACTTCCTAAACTGAACGATAATTCCTTTTTAAAGCAGAAAAATTAGTGCAGGGAAGTTTTTATTCATCAATGCAATGCATGGTACTTAGGTGGAGGCAAATGCAGGTATTACAGTCCCAAGTCAAGAGTGTTGCCAACAGCTGTTCATTTCAAAGGCCAAATCCTAAGGTTTGGAAATTTGTCTCTGGAGATGTTTTTAACCCACCCCTTGCTACTGGAAAGCTGCACTGGAAAATCTATATATTCTTACCATCTATTCATACAGGCTTGATTTATTAAGTTGAAATATCACTCATGAGGTACAATCTTTTTGTATATTAGGTCCTTAGTCAAAATACTTACACAGGCAGATTTCTCATTTAAAATTAGAAACTATTCTGACAACCCCCCCCCCCCCCCCCGCATGATCTATATTACGTCCAGCATGTGATATTTCAGCTTGTGGGAAAAAAAAAAATTGATTGTAAAAAGTGTGCGAAGTTCTGCAAAGTTAACTAGAGGGAAACAGCAACTCAACGTTCATCAGTGTTTTGCCACTGCTTTAAAAACATAACATCAGGAAACAAGAGGATGCAGGGAGGGCCACGATAGTTGGGAGGAGGGAGAAGGGAAGTAGCGGCTGACTAACTGCAGTCACAGCTCTGAGTCATGTAGACGATGAAACCAAAGCACACGCATACATGCAGCACAATACATTAGGCCTATGGAGCCCCAGCCATCCCCAATGATGTGAAGTGTGCTACTCATGAACTCTCTCTCTGGAACAGATGGGAAGAAGCATACACGGCTCAGAACGTACAGGAAGGAGGGAAACCAGGATGTGCAGCATAAGGAATGTGACTAGAAGCCAGAGTAAACCCATTGCTGCCAATGTTACTGACTACCCCTGATAGCAATGGGTTAATATTCTGGGCAAATTATCACATATAAGTCAAGCAAGTCAGTGAAGCAGCGCAACGATCAAACATCCTGGTTTTCCATGGACAAGGGTGCCAATTAACCCAGCAGCGATGACACCAGGTCTTTTGTTAGCCTTTACAGAGTTGTTTTTTTTTTTTAAACAGTTGACAAAGGTGTCTTTCTACTTTACAGTATAACTGTTTAGTGAAAGGTTAACACTTTATGTGACAAGTACTGACTTCTTTTCTCAGGACAAAGAATGTTTTAAGCTTACAATAAAATATATAGTCTTGTAACATGGGCCCTTATTTAATAGAGTGCCAATTCTTGACGTAAACGTGTTTTCGGATCAGATTTACTCAACGTGTACCAGGAACCTAAAATGGTACCAGTTTCCGATCTCTATTATGCATCCTCACTTTTCGGACCTTTAGCCGGAGCCCTGAAAACAACCTGGTTCTTCCTGTTATATGACATATTCTTCTTCCGATTGCCTCCCACAATTCAGCACTTGGTTCCAGTCTACTGTCAAATGGGGACCAGTAGGGTCATGTATAACTGCATATGCAAATACTGACTTTCACAATATCAAGACCCTACAGCAGTGGGTAAGGGCAACAGGAAAACATCAAAAGGAGGAGACGTATCTACAAAGCCCGACAGAGAAGTCGAGCCGTTTGTGGCTACCCCGAGGGCTAATTAAGTAAAATTTGTACTGAGCACCGGTTTACTTTTAGAGCTTTTGCTAACCACAGTAACCAGCAAGAGCTGAATTCACTATGAATTACTGCTATTAAGCAGTAGCAATTACAAAATTACATCCTTTACTAACACTGATCGTCTCTGATGTGACCCGCTATAATATATATTGATGTAAAAATACACATTAACACACACACACACACAAAACTACACAAATATTCACATTAAATGATGATTTCATTACAGTGAGGGTAAGGCGATTTTAGATTTTAACTAAAAACAATTTAACAGGTAAAAACACAACAATTTTGAGTTAATATTTGATAAGTACAGCCAGATACATATATATAATGTTCCTCCTGACAGAAGAAAGTAGAGTAAGCATTTTGAAAGATTCTCTACAAATGTTAAGCTTGCCATACTGTACATGGTGCAGATTTCGGCCTTTTCCTGCTGAACCAGCTGAATTTCGAGCTGTGGACAACCTTGTCACAGAACCCCCCCACTTGACAAAAGCTGATTTTTTATAGAGTTGTCAAAGAAGTCTGATAGAAAAATGTCAGAAAAATAGTAGCTGCATCCAGCATCAGATGTAGACACTATTCGGGTATTTTGTCACACATGGGTGCTGGCTGTCAGAATACAATACCTGGCAGGAGACGTAGTTTAGCATGGATGGAGGATTCTATTAGATCTATATATATGTGTGGCTTGCCTTAGGTTGTGCAATGATTTTCCAGCATTTAGGATCATCTCAAAGTGGTATTCAGCGCTTCCAGTGACTTGTTCTTACTGTTCTGTTACCTCTACTTGTGTGGAGAAAAGATCAGTAACATTTCATGAATGTTACAAATCATCATTGCACACTCCTACCTCCTGCTGTTTGGAAGAAACTCGCACCCATTCCCCCGAGGCCCCCCACCCAAGTCCAGCTTCCTGTTTGCTAAGTAGGAGGGTCTGCCTATCAGACAAATAATCAGTCCCAGTGTGGCAATAAGAGAAGATCTGATGGAAAAGTAAGCCAATCACATAAGGAGGAAATTAGTTAGTTGGTCCTTTTCCATTTTATCGGTTTGTAAGGGATATAACCAAAGGTTTGTTGGGCAAGGTAGTCTTTTTGCTGATGACACAAGGGTGTGTAATAGGGTTGATATCCAGGGAGGTGTCTGTAACATTTTGTAACATGATTTGGCATTGCTGGAAGATTGGTCAAAGCAGTGGAAACTGCAGTTTAATGATTCTAATGTAAAATATTGCACCTAGGGAAAAAGATAGAGTACCACATTTGAAATAGTGTTGGCCAGCACTACAGGGGAAAAAGATTTGGAGGTACTTATTTCAGATGATTGCAACATGAGCAAACAGTGTGGCCAGGCAGTGGGAAAAGTGAATAGAATCCTAGAATGCATCACTAGAGGGATCACCAGCAGGAGGAAGGAGATCCCAATTCCCTTTAGTTAGACCTCATTTATAAAACTGTCCAGTTCTGGAGACCTCTTACAAAAAGAACGAGTCCAGAGACGGGTAACATAAATGGTGAAAGGTCTGAGGAATAGAACATATCGGGAGAGAGACTTCAGGAACTTAATGTGTACAGTCTGGAGGAAAGAAGAGAAAGGGGAAATCTTTAAATACATTAAAGAGGAATTCCAGGTATGGATATTTTATACATTGTTACATTGGTCCAATATGGATCAATGCAAGTATGCAAATGCCATACCTGGCCAGTGCCTCTGGAAGCTTGACAGGCTGCCCTGCTGCATTCTGAACACAGGAGGTCGGCCGCTCAGCACAGATGCCATTCAGAGAATGCTTAGCATTTTCTGAAAGGTACCTGTTTCGAGCGGCCGACCTCCCATATTTAGAATGAAGCAAGGCAGCCACTTGGCGCAAGACCCAGAACCAAGTGAAGATCACAGGAGTAGCGGTGTCCATTTCAGCGATTTCCAGCTTTCAGGGACAGTGGCCAGTTATGGTAAATGCATAGTTACATTGCACTAAGCTGAACCAATGTAAATATGTATAAAATATCCATACCTGGAATTCCTCTTTAAGGTGTGAATAATGTTTCAGAGGGCAATATTTTGGATATAAAGCTAAGATTAAGAACACAGGGACATGACCTCAAGCTAGCAGGAGAAAAGTTCAAAACTAATTTTTGCATGTACTGTTTTTATCGAAAGAGTAGTTTATGATTAGAATAGACTTTCAGCAGAGGTAGCGAGTCAGTCAGTCAACAGTGAGTGGATTCTAACAAGCTTGGGACAAACATACAGTAGATCTCTTAAAAAAAAAAAAAAAAAGGGACAGACCCGATGGACTACTTGGTTGTTTATCTACCATCACTCTATGTTTCTATGAGATTTCTGGTAGCTGCAGGGATATGCAATTAGCGGACCTCCATCTGCAGAACTACAAGTCCCATGAGGCATAGCAAGACTTTGACAGCCACAAGCCTGACACCCAGAGGCAGAGGCATGATGGGACTTGTAGTTTTGCAACAGCTGGAGGTCCGCTAATTGCATTCCCCTGGCCTAGAGTATACCAAATGGTCACCCAGATGCAACAGTTATAAAGGATAGATTTTGATTATTTGTCAGTTTAAGAAAAACATAGCTAGTAGTAGACTGAAATGAAAAGATATGGTTTAAGTAGAATACAACTACAAATTAAGATAATATATTTTATATCATGATTAACAAAATTGTATCAAATTTGCCACCACTTCCGCTATCTTTACTGCCCCAGGACATCGAAATCCCAGGGAGTTCTTGTGTCTGGATCTTATAACCTCCATGTAGGGCTCAGGATTGGCTCATTCCATCTCTCACCTTTCTAATAGACTACCACAGAGTTGGGCATACAAGATAGTAAAGAAGTGTGAGGCATGCCCTATTGTGGAAGATGCCAAAATCTGTTACATTGCTTGGAAATATTGTGCTATATGCAGACAGCCATTCTGCTGAATTACCAGTTTAATAAACCACAGAACACCGGTAAATCAAAGCAAGTGATATCTATAGGTATCAAATGTTCTCCAGTGTTTCCATAAATCACATGTATTACTATACAGGATATTAGTCTGTAAAACGTGAATGACATAGCCTGTCTCAGTAATGCAACTGAAAAGCTATTCTACAGAACTGTAGATAGTCATTCTGGCTCTTAAGCAGGGAACACCCACTACACAGACCATCATCTGTGTATGTGTCATTTTTTAAGCATGCAGAGTTGCTTGGACCGGTTAATCTCTTATATATAGAGACAGATAAATTCTTTTCAGGTGACAGGCTACAGAGTGTGAAACCATTGGATGAAGCACAGGATAGTGATGTTCGTGAATGAGGAAAGCATGTAAAAAGAAGCAGATGACATCATGGCTGAAGTTCCACAGGAAGTATTTGCCAACTGACCTTCAACTACCAGGCTGCTCCCTGGCTGCTGGAAAGGCTGGAACTGGCAGGGCCCGGACGAAAAGCTAGCTGGCAGCATCCCTTCAATTCCTCCTCCAGCTGGGCACCAATACACTGCAGTCTGATGGAGAGAAGACACAAGATATGCATTTAATCCATATGTTATGGCACACAACTAGAAAACATTATACCAGGCATGGCAGAATTCAGTTCTATCCACCTGGCTTAAACTGATCATCATCAACTAAAGTGGAACTCCAGTTGCAGTTTGAGAAGTTCCAATCCTTCCCCACTCTATAGAAAACAATACAACAAAATTTCATTTGAGTTACACTTTTGTCAGTAAATTGTACCACGATTAAAGTGACATTTCTCATTAAAGCTGAAAATCACACAAACACATATCAGTCTACATATATGAATGCTGTTGCTATATTAGCACACTGCAAGGCTGTCATCATTACTATAATTTCCTTTTATCATCGTGGATACATATTTGACAAAGATAATCTAAATGAGTATCCCTTAGTGTATTTTACCTTTCATTGAATTTATGGTCTTGTTGTAAGGAAGGTTTTGTGTTTCCTGTTCTGGTAGCAGCCGTGTCTAGGACATGAATTTTGAGCTGGTTCATACCATGTCGACATATGAATCGCACGAGAACGCACTGTGTGATTCACACCGCATGCAAAACGCACTCCATTTGCGATCTGCAGTGGGTGTCAATACAAAGTTAACACCCCCCCAAACGCAGTGCGTTTGTCCACACCCCGCCTGCACTGGTGCATGTACTACTTTTGGTGTGTAGCGGTGCAATTTTAGCCCATTCATGAATAGGCTGAAATTGCACCACATAGAACCGTATGTGAATTGCATAGGATCGCTCAGCGTATTTCTGTGCGATTCATGTGCAGGCACGGTGTGAACTGGCCCAAAAAAGAAAATCTCCTTAATAAGGAAATCAACAGCAATAAAAACTTGATGGGGAATCTAACAAGTATTTGCTCTTTCAGATTCTTGGTTTCATGCTTCTATTCCAGAGATCTTTAGGTCCGAGGCAAGCTATACAGGATTCTTTTTTTTCACTCAACCAGCGAAAATGAAATAAATGGAATCACTTCCACTAGGCTATTATCTTCTGCCGGCAAGAAGCCTTCCCCACCAGCAGAATACAATGATCAGTGTTGCCGGTGATAGCCAGCAGCACTGATCATTTAGAATCAAACAGACAGGCTTGTTCTACACAAGTCAATCGATAGATTATCTTGTGTACAACCAGCTAGCCCATACATGGCTCGAAATTTCAGCTTAGTGCTACGTAAGCTGAATTTCAATCCACACCAGCGTGTTTAACGCACGCATGTTAATGTGTTGTGTTACAGCCACTCAAAAATGTGAATGGGCTGCCTAACGCAACAGACCAAACATTGGGCCTGCTGTATTTTTGTGTAGCTAGTGCAGAGTATTACCACAAGTTCTAGTGACGCTGCAACACAGGTGTGTTTTAATGGTACATTGGGGCGCCAGTCACAATAAATGGCACCGCAGAGCACCAAAACATGTAGCATGCATTACCAAAGGACAGTGTAGTGAATAGACCCAAAGACGAGGGCTACACTGGAGATGAAATCTCTTTGCTAGCAAGATGTTTAATAGTGGTGGTCAGCTCACGGGCAGCAAACTGAAATTAATATTCTGCTAAAGAGAAGACTGCCAACCAGTAGCTATTTTACTCAGTAGCAATGATATTTAATCACCCTAACCTAAAGTTTGTGAGACAGCATCTAGAATTAGTTGTTGGCCCCACAAAGGTCTAACGACTGGCAGTGTTATAATAACCTCTCCCCCATCTACAGAACTTTAAAACTTGGGAGTTTTTCATAAGGAAACCTTCTTTCCTAGTTTTATACTTATATTTACATGGGGCTGTCATATAACATTCACATGGTACTTCATTCTTAGTATCCCAACAAAGACTTTGTCCTCTACTGGATGCATATAATAGACTAAAGGTAGCAGCTGAGAACAGATCAAACTTATACATAAACAATGCTATCTCCCAAGGATGTAGCTGGTACCCTAGAGATAGCTAAACAATCACCCAAATCTCATATCTTCAGATTGGACAAAGGAAGGCCAATGTCTTTTAGGATTGTTCATTAAAAGAATACCCCACGTGGACTTCTTAGATAAAAGGTGCGTATAATATTTATTTTGCGAGGTTTTAGAGAAAGCTGAATCCATGACCAGCTGGGATGTGCGCTGGCTAGGATATTTTAATCTGTAGTTAAAAAAAGGTTCAGCTAAAGTTTTACCTAGCTATGCACTTTTATTCGATAAGATACAATCATACAAAGATGTTCCGTCAGTCAGCTTTGCAAAAGTGATTTCAAGCATTGTGACACTGCGCAGTGGAGAAATCAATGCAGTACTTCTGGTTTGTCATGTGAGAGTCGGAGGATGCTAGAGCACATTCCTAGTCAAAGTTCACAGAAATGAAATGAGGAAGGCAGACGATGGAGTTATCAGAAAAAAAAAAAAAAAGCCAGTTCCTTCATAGGTCCTTTTACTGCTGAGCAGTCACTGCAACAAGGACAATACTATCAAAGTTTTCACAATCTCTGATATGCGACTTACTTACAGAGCAGAGGAATGCCTGGAAGAGCTGTAAAGCACACGTGTGTGTTAGAAACATATTGGAAACATTGGCACCACCATCTCCTAAAATGCTGAAGTCTCTAAAATGTTCCACTTCTTACTCCGACTATATACTTGGAACTAATTTGTGGCTGGTGAAATTAGGTTCGATATTCTTTTTTTAAAAACCAAGTAAAGAAAGTCTGGATTTGGAGAAATATGCCTGTATGCTATATGTGGGTATAATACATGCCAGTACCAACGCACGGCCGTGCACAGACATTCATTACTATTGCTGGCTGTACACAGCACATGGGCTTACACGGTACAGAAAAAAAAGCCAGGACTTTACATTGTATGACCCCAATGTGCCCGAGTCACAGAAAACATTCAGGCCGGGTTCACACTGGTACGACACGACAGTTGTAGGACTGTCATCCTACTTTGCTCTGCAACATCGGTCCTACTTCCATCCAACTTGAATGAACAAGATAAGATTTCGCTCCGACTTTGAGATAGTCTCACTTGTCCTTTGACCAATTAAAACAATCCCAGTGTGACATAAATTCCTTTTACTGCTACTGCAATCACCATGTCAGATGTCACAAGTCAGATGGTAAGGACAAGGATCCAACTTCAACTTCCATTGAATGATATTCAATGGGCTGAAGTTGGACCAAAGTCGGACCAAAAGTAGTACAGGAACCTTTTTCAAAGTCGGACCAGTTAAAGGGTAAGTTCATCTTTTCAGAAAAATCTGTAAGGTGAGCTTACACTGGACCCCCCCCCCCCCCCCCCATCACACCTGGTCCCGCTGTACCTGAAGCCGGTGATCTCTCGCACCGACACATCGTAAAGCCGCTTTACCGGGGATCAGAAATCCCCCGCGGCTTTCTCTCCTAAACGTACCTCGTAAAAGGTACGGATAGGAGGCATTGTGATTGTTCAGCGCCGTCACATGGTCGGCGCCGACCAATCAGAACCCTTGGAGCCTGTCCTTTCAGTGTGGAGAAGAGGAGAAAGTCGCTGGGATTTCAAATCCCGGCCCGGTAAAGTGGCTATACGATGTGTCAGTGTGGGAGATTGTCGGCTACAGGTACAGCGGGACCGCGTGCGATGGGGAGGGGGTCCAGTGTAAGTTCCTCTTACAGATTTTCTTAAACTTAATCGTTAAGACAGCTCTCATAAGGAATCATTCACTTATACACGTCATGCGACATGTGCTCCCAAAGTCGGAGCGTATGTAGTATCAGTGTGAACCCGGCCTGAGTACCCTAATAAAGTATCAAATAATGGAGAAACAGTTATAGTGGGCATACAAAGGGCTTCCCTTTCTTCAGCTAAAGAAAGGGGGGCTGTGACTCGCCGCAAAATCGTCACAAAAAAAAATTATACCATCCTCCTTGTTCATCTGCGGAAGCCTTTTGACTATACTGGTTCTATATACATAGAATACAACCGTTAAGTATTCATCACGCTATCCTATTTACATATTGTTGCTAGCCAGTATATAAAGTGTAAAATATATAAAGTGGTAAAGTGTGTATATCTCAGAATATATATATCACATACATACATATATACATACACACACATACATATATATATATATATAAGATGCATAACATGTATCACATATTGTTCTATTTTCAAAGTAATGGTGGCTGTTTCTAATTTGGAAGAATAAAAAGTACCACCCATCTGGACCATGCAGAGAATACTTGCAGTAAATAGTGTTAACAGGTACCCAGCTCCATCTGATTGTACTTTGCCTTATATACACAGCAGTAAGAGCTAATGATTATACATGGATGAAGCAATCACATGTACAAAGCAAGGGCAGCTCACCCTGTGCAGATGCTTTTTTTCTTTGTACCCTTGTGAGCAGACCCCACCCTTCCCTTCACACTAGATAAGCACCAATCTTACTCCACGAGTCCAATACTTATAACAGCCTTGCAGTATACTTCGCTATTGATCAGATGCAGCTGTATTCTTCCATACAAATGTTCTTTCATGCTATTTATGAAATGAGGTTACAGGACACAGTTTTAGCCAAAATAAAATGTCTAATAAAAAGTGAAACAGCAAGCGCTGCTCGCTTACTTTACTAATGGAATTCAACAAAACTGATTGAATCACACAAGCCATGCACCTTGATTTGGGCTTCAGGAGAAATGACACTTGTAGTATATATACTCTATGTGTGCACTGGTCTGTGTTCTTAGAAATATCTTCCTTGAAATAAGGGCTTTCCTTTATTTAGCTGTGCCGTTCTCTGATGGAATGTGTGAAAAACCAGTGCACTCTGGGGAGATTAACACCCTGCTAACCAGCCAATCCAAATGCTGCGTTCACTTACAAAGAGATCTCTTTAGCCTATAATCTGACAGAATGTTCCACATAATTACAGTCACGCTAATGAGTATGAATTTAAAGAAACAGACTCCGCTGCCGCGGCCTCCTTTTAGCAAAGTTTCAGGAATAGATCAAAACAATAAACTGGACAACATATGAACAGATGAGAACTTCAGATGATAGACTAGGGCTCGTGCGCACAACGCAGTCGGGCATACAGCGCAAGAATTCAGTGGATTTCACAGCAAAGGCGGGCATTAGCAAGGTGTGTTCTGGTGCCAGTAAGAATTAATGGTACGGCTGGGCACCTGCAAAAGGAATGCACGTTTTATGTGTGCAGGAACGTTTATTCCTGCAACATACAAATGTGAAGCTAGCCTTAAGGTTCACACTGACTGCGGGAATGAAACTGTGCGAGTTCAGCTGAACTTGCATGATTTTCATTCCCGCATGTCAGTCCTGACATCTGAAATCGCACCCCGAAAATTGCCAAAAGTAGTACAGAAACTACTTTTGGGAATCAGTGCGGCGCCGCAAACGCGGCATTGCACCGATTCGGAGGCTGCTGTTGCCGCCATTTTGGCATGCAATTTGACATGTCAAATCGCATGCCAAAACGCATCAATGTGAAAAAGAACTTTGGCCTGTAATAATATTTAACAAATGTCCCCCCACCAGACCACTATAAAAAAAAAAAAAATCCTCATATAGCACAGATATGTTGGTTGATCTTTGCCTAAAGTAGAACTAAAGCCAATCACGAAAAGCACATATAAGCTGAACAACATTTTTGTAATTCAAAAGTGTTTCATTAATCTTTTTAAACATGCAGCTTCAATTAAAATAATATCTGGTGATCCTGCCAGAAGGTCCCCTGTTTAGAAGCTTCCTGTTATGCAGTGGCAACTGTCCAGCGTTGTTACCCCCTCACATGCACCCTTGGCAGAGACTACAAATGGCCATGATGACACATATGGTATGGTCCACAGTTTTGTGCAATGATGTGCAGCTGACACTGTTATGGAGAAAGGAAGCGCCTGAAAGAGGCTGGAAGAGATCAGCAGCACTGAGATGCCAAAATGCGAAAACAGTATTTTATGTCAAAGAAAGCAGTGACAATTATTTATGATACGCAATGCCTTTGAAAACTAAAACGTCGTCCAGGTAGGGTTTAGATCTACTTTAATTAGCAGGGATCAGACGCAAACAACAAAGATTTTCCATACCCAGCCAACCGATGCCCTACCAAACCTCTGATTCAATCGTTTTCCCCTCCTATAAAAGGTCAAATTCTCACAGGACTGTCAGAATCATTCAAATTGTTCAGAAATTTGCCTTCATGCATGGAAACCTCAAGTGGTCAAAAATGAGCCCTTTGATTCAAGCCTTGGTTACCCTGATATAGCAAACAAAACTAAGCTATGGATATTAAATATTACTAGTTTACTTTTCTCATTGTAGCCACTTAAAAAAGGACCTTCAAATGTAAAAATGTGACCAAAGCAGGAGCCGTGTTGTATGTCTGGGAGGGTGAGAGGTGCGAAGAACTGTAGTAGAGGGGTGTGGACAGCACAGTCTTCTGCTGGGGTTGCTACAATACAGTGTTTTGGAGATGGATTTCCTGCTGCTGTGAACCATGCTGCCGCTCTTGGCTGAAGAGGTCTGTTCAGCTGGTTTAAATATTACTGCTTTGAGCTTTGGACCGTTGCCCATGTGAAGATCTTCCCAGAAGCCTTTTCAGCAGCTTGATGCTCAGAGCTTGCTTTTAAGTCAGAAAACTTATGAACGCTTAACTGCCTAGATACAGAGCATTTATCCAGCAGACTCACACTTTTCATGTGTGCCTTTGCAAGAAAAAAACAAAACAAAAAAACTTCAGTGTCATTTGGGACTGTCACTTGGCCAAATGTGAAGGTTGGAATTAACTACAAAAGAAAGCTTTCCCAACAGATGATGGAACACAAATCCCAGAAGAGCAATTCCCATATTGGCTAATAATATCTGCCTCTATTATAGATCTAAGGAAATTCTGATTCCTTTGAAAGCATACATGAGCAGCTTTCTGCATTCCTGCCATCTTTTACTGACTGCATCATTACATATAAAACACTTTAAGTGTGAAATCTGATAAAATAGATTGATTTTTAGATTAAAGTATAGTAATAACCAGCACAGGGCAACCTACAGGAAGACTGAGGGGGCCCATTAACTAATGTCTTTCATGTATTAACATACATTGCATTAAATAGCCCATTTAAATGAACAGAGTGGCCACGCACAACGTCCCAAAAAACAGACACGGCACCATTTTTGGAACGTAGAAATGAATCGCACCACAATGCTCAAAACACAAATAACTGTGCATTGCAGTAATGCACACAGATGTGAATAGGCAAGTGGAACTCTGGACAAAATAAAAAAACTGACTGGACGGAGGGAACCATGCATTTGTCTAAGGCTCGCCAGTTCCTAAATGTCTTGCAGGACAATTTCATGGGTCAGATGGTAGACGCAACTAGAAACAAGGCGTTATTAGATCTACCAATTACCAACAATACAGACCTGATCACGGATGTGGAAATACGGGGCAATTTAGGAAACAGCGATCACAGGTCAATTGGCTTCAGTATAAATCACACAAATATGAAACACAGGGGGATTACAATGAATCTCAAAAGAGCCAACTTCCCTAAACTACAAATCTTGCTGAAAGATATAAATTGGGATAAAATCTTGGAAACAAAGAACGCGGTTGAGAGATGGGTTTGCTTTAAGAGCATACTAAATAAGGGCATTAGCCATTAGGAAATAAATTTAAAAGAGCGAACAAAAGTCCTGGATGGCTTAACTCCAATGTAAAAATGCATGTAAAAGTAAAGGAGAAGGCCTTCAAAAAAATACGAGGCTGAGGGATCATCAGCATTCAGACTTTACAAAGAATGCAACAAGAAATGTAAGGGTGCAATTAGAACGGCTAAGATAGAACACGAAAGACACATAGCGGAGGAGAGCAAAAAAAAAATCCCAAGAAATTCTTTAAGCATATAAACAGTAAAAAAGGGAGGACAGACCATATTGGCCCCATAAAGAATGAGGAAGCACATCTGGTTACAAAGGATGGGGAGATGGCGAAGGTATTGAATTTATTCTCCTCAGTCTGCACAAGGGAACTGGGGGGGCTTCAGTAACCAAAACTGCAGTGTTTGTCCTCATGACACATCACAGAAAGCACCCTCATGGCTAATTGAGGACAGAATTAGAAATAGACTTGGGAAACTTAATATTAATAACTCACCAGGACCAGATGGCTTGCACCCGAGAGTACTTAGGGAACTCAGTCAAGTAATTGCCAGACCACTGTTCCTAATTTGTACTGACAGTCTACTGACTGGAATGGTACCAGCTGATTGAAGAAAAGCCAATGTAGCACCAATATTTAAAAAAGGGCCAAAATACATCCCTGGGAATTACAGACCAGTTAGCCTAACAACAATAGTATGCAAGCTCTTGGAGGGGATGATAAAGGGACTATATACAAGATTTTAGTAATGAAAACAATATCATTAGCAGTGGTCAACATGAAGGATCGTTCTTGCCAAACCAATCTATTAACCTTCTATGAGGAGGTGAGCTGCCATCTAGATAAAGGAATGCCCGTAGACGTGGTGTATCTGGATTTTGCAAAAGCATTTGACACAGTTCCTTATAAACGTTTACTGTACAAAGTAAGGTCCGTTGGCATGGACCATAGGACATGGATTGAAAACTGGCTACGAGGGCAAGTTCAGAGGGTGGTTATAAATGGGGAATACTCGGAATGGTCAGGGGTGGGAAGTGGGGTCCCCCAGGGTTCTGTGCTGGAACCAATCCTATTTAATTTGCTCATAAACGACCTGGAGGATGGGGTAAACAGTTCAATCCCTATATTTGCGGACGACACTAAGCTAAGCATAGCAATAACTTCTCCGCAGGAGGTGGAAACCTTGCAAGAAGATCTGAACAAATTAATGGGGTGGGTAGCTACATGGCAAATGAGGTTTAATGTAGAAAAATGTAAAATAATGCATTTGGGTGGCAAAAATATTAATGCAATCTACTCACCAGGAGGGAGAACCTTTGGGGGAATCTAGGATGAAAAAGGGGACGAGCTCCAGAGATTAAGCGAAAATGCGATAATTCTTCCACTCTACAAGACTTTGGTCCGGCCTCACCTGGAGTATGCTGTCCAGTTCTGGGCACCAGTCCTCAGGAAGGATGTACTGGAAATGGAGCGAGTACAAAGAAGGGCAACAAAGATAATAAAGGGTCTGGAGGATATTAGTTATGAAGAAAGGTTATGCGCACTGAACTTATTCTCTCTGGAGAAGAGACGCTTGAGAGGGGATACGATTTCAAATTACAAATACCATGTTGGTGACCCCACAATAGGGTTAAAACTTTTCCGCGGAAGGGAGTTTATTAAGACACGTGGCCACTCATTAAAATTAGAACAAAAAGGGTTTAACCTTAAACTGCTTAGAGGGTTCTTTACTGTAAGAGCGGCAAGGATGTGGAATTCCCTTCCACAGGCAGTGGTTTCAGCAGGGGGCATCGATAGTTTCAAAAAACTATTAGATAAGCACCCGAACGACCGCAACATAAAGGGATATACAATGTAATATTGACATATAATCACACACAAAGGTTGGACTTGATGGACTTGTGTATTTTTTCAACCTCACCTGCTATGTGACTATGTAACATTAATGATGCAGTCTGCCCATTTCCTGTACAATTTCCCAGAACAGGCCAAGCTGACCAGCAAAAGTGTCAGTTACAGGGCTTGGGACAAACTGTTTATTCCGACAGGTAAATCTTTCTCCAAAAGAGAAAAAACTGTATCACTTAGCTGGAGTTGGACTTAAAGTAATGGGGGCATTACACGCTTAAGTAAATAATTTGTTTACTGATCGATCTTTTCTGATAGGAATAATCAGTTCTATAGTCCACGGACTCCACAATCTATTCAATTGGTATGCTACACATGAGAAAGTGCATTTCGATTGATAGTTAAAGTGGAGCTTCACCCAAAATGGGAAGTTCCGCATTTGTGCCTTCCCTCCCCTACAACTTTTGTCATGTGACATTTTTTTGGGGGAGTGGGTACCTAGTTTTGATAGGTACTTGCTCCCCACCTCTGCTCAGGTCATCTAGACCAGTGGTTCTCAACCTCAGTCCTCAAGTACCCCCATCAGGCCATGTTTTGGGAACTTCCCTTAGATAAAAAATAGCTCTTATCAATACCATGTGATTTAAAGCATCTGTGCAATGTAAAGGAAAACCTGAAAACATGGCCCGTTTGGGGCACTTGAGGGCTAAGGGTGAGAACCACTGATCTAGACCATGTTCAGCTGTTGCAGAACTACAAGTCCCATGAGGCATTGCAAGGCTGACAGTTACAAGCATGACTCCCACAGGCAGAGGTATGATGGGACTAGTAGTCCTGCAACAGCTGCAGGGCCGCCAGTTTGACACACCTGACTCTAGAGTCTAGTTACCACCCCCCAGTGCCTACTGCCTCTTGGGACACGTCACAGGTCCCAGAAGGCTGCAGAACCATTCACAAAAGCGCAGCGCAACTCATGCATGCGCAAATGAGAAGCCGGCTGTGAAGCTGCAAGGAGTCACAGCCGGATTCCCACCCTAAAGATGCCAGCGCCAGGGACCCAAAGAACTGGCTTGGGTGAGACGACATTGGATCCTTGAACAAGTGAGTGTCATTTTATTAAAAGTCAGCAGCTACAATATTTTTTGTTCTTAGAGTCAAGATCCTCTTTAGGATACAATCATAATTTCTGTTTCCATCATGTTATCCCATAATCCGATCGATCAAAATATGACCGTATTCCTAAGCAAAGATTCTCAGTGCTGCTGATTGATGCAAAACAATTGATAATATTCCGCCCTGGTTGGATCAACTCAGTTTGATCTAATATGATTGAAAAGGAGTTTAAACCAAATCAGAAGGGAAGTAATGCCTATTTGATGGTTTATGGATTGGATCGTTTGTGATCTCACAGCAGGTAAAACAGTGCTGTCACACCATTACAGGAAATGGGGCATAAACAGATCTACTGTCAGGATTAGCAGGTAATAAAACTAGATTAATGGGGGATTCCGAAAAACAAAAAACAGCTGTGTTAATGCTAATGACAGACTGCAAAATTTGTCATTTTTTTGTTTAGCCTATACTTTTGTTTTAAGTTCAGAAGATCTAAAGGTCATCTTCTCATAAGTTTACCTTGCCCAAGTAGAGCCGTGAACTAATGATCCAAGTGTAACCCTACACTCCTATGAACAAAGCTTGCAGCATCAGAGAGCTCCAAGACAACAGCTTCCTGGGCAGCACAAAGTGCCTGGAACTGTACCATTTAACACCTAGAGACAAACAGTCCACATCCTTCCCTCCCCCAATGCTAAACACACTGTCTGCTTGCTTGAATCCCAAGTACATTGGTTATTGCAGCTGTTTAGCTATCAAGGAAATCTCTTGGGTCACATTTATGGAGATGAACCTTACAATGTGATCCCAGTGGCTCTGACAAGGTACAATATATAGTAGAAGCAGATACAATGGAACAGACCAGACGTGCAATGCCAGCATGCTACTGAATTATTGGTTTGTTTATACTAATTATTATTATACACGATTTATATAGCGCCAACAGTTTACGCAGCGCTTTGCAATGTAGAGGGGGGGGCAGCACAATTACAGTACAGTTCAATACAAAAGGGACAGGAGGGCCCTGCTCGTAGAGCTTACATTCTAAAGGGATGGGGTGATGGTACAAAAAGGTAATAGATGCGGGGAATGATTTGATGGGGTGGCTCGGGGACAGTTGTTAGGTGGGTGTGGGATAGGCTTCCCTGAATAGGTGAGTTTTCAGGGATCTCCTAAAAGGTGGACAGGGTAGGGGCTGATCAGATATACAGGGGCAGGGAATTTCAGATGATGGGAGAGGCTCTGGAGAAGTCCTGAAGGCGAGCATGAGAGGAGGTAACAAGGGAGCTAGAGAGCAGGACGACAATATCTGCAGATGAGGTTGGTGATGTAGCTGGGGGCGATGTGGATGGCCTTGTATGTTGTGGTTAGCATTTTGAATTTTATACGGTAGGGTAGGGGAAACCAGTGAAGGGATTGGCAGAGAGTCACGGAACGATTAGTGAGGTGTATTAGTGTAGCAGCAGCATTCATAATAGACTGAAGGAGGGATAGCCTGCATAAGGGTAGGCCATATAAAGTAACATCCCACTTTCAATTGCACAGAAAAATAAAAAACATAGATCATCAAATATATATGCAAAAAAAAAAAAAAAAAAAAAAGGGAGAATACGTTTTGCAAAATCGAGATCTGCATATAAAATTTAGCTGCCTATATTCTGGATATATTATTGTTTGGATATTTCCTATAGGCAACATCTGCTTGTGCCTTTTTCCCCCATTATACATTCGGTCAGAATTGCCCAGATTTGTGACACATTTTAAAGGAGAACTCTGCCCCAAACTTTATTTAAGGATAAACAACTGTCCGGTTGTTATTGTTGGAGCAGCTTAACCAAACACTGATAAAAGTCACAATACTGCTCTAACTGCTGATGATAAAAATGTATTTAGCAGTTTAGATATTGCATTTCCATGTTCTGTGTACTCTGGGACACCCAATTTATGGAATGCAGGGTCTGGGATTAGTAAAACTTTAATGAGAACATTGAAATAATGCAATATGTGCTCAGCAACAGTACGCTGTACTTCCCCTTTAAGACAAAATTCAGAGATGCTTATCAAGGACATGGAGGAATATGGAATGCAGACAGTTCCCTTTCTGAGATGAGGCATCCCCATCATGTACAGGCACATTTCTGCCTAACCCATCACTAGAAACAGAATCTGACATTTTACTTGAAGTGAAGAAATGGGAGAAAACCCATTTCAGGTGCACAATAAGGTAAACTGGGTCATACCGCTTATTACCACTTGTATATACATTGGCCTGTGTGCCTGAATAAGATAAACCAATAAAATTCCTCCATTCAAACAGCATAGATGGAGGAATCTTCCCTGCTGTCTATTGTATTTGGACAAAGTTCCTGAACAGTGACTGCATCCGATTGGATGGACTACCTGTTTAGACAACAATGTTCCACCAGGCTTGATTTTTCAGTTGGCCACATACAACTGGAATTTCAGTTAGTGTATGGATAGGTTAAAAGCCAATATCTGATGGATATCTGAAGTTCAGATAAAGGAAAAAAACCGTAGTCTCCATGACAGAGTCATTATTTTAGAGCCACCAGTGTGGGCCCCAGTACAGTGACCGTATCAGTGTAAAGTAATAGGTACATATCAATTTGATACATTCACTTTTGATGAAACCGGAGCATTGTTTGTGGTGAGTTTGTGGGAAACCATATCCACAGCCATTTCCTGCTCTCGACACCTTGAGATTCTGACCTATTGTCAATGTTCTATTGCCTACACCTTGTGTCTCTGTCTTTTAAATGCATATGAATCATTGGAAGGACACTGTATTGGAGGTGTTATGTAGGCTTTACAATTCAACAGGAACAGTACACAGCCCATAAAAAGACTAAAGAATACAGTTGTGTGTGAAATCTTTGCTGAACATGAAGTTCATCTAATAAAATGGAAGCCTTATCTTTTCTATGTAGTTTGTGGCCTTGTTTCATGAAGGAAACCTTGATACACACAAGATGGGTACATACATAGAATTGATTTTTTTTCTTTTTAAGAAAAAGGGACTAGCTGTTACACCTTGACCGATGTAAATATCCTGTTCAAACATTATTAACCTATTTTCTAGCAATATGTGTTTGATTCGAGCAATCGGTAGTAAAGCTGGCCATACACCATTCAAACTTTAGCCAACTCTTGTAAATTGGTCACAATTTGAGCCATAGGTGGCCCTGACTATACCACCAGGCTTGACAAAATTTTAATTAAGAAATTATAGGAACTGGGCAGAAAAATGTCAAGATGAGCAGTGACTGCAGCTGTAGGTACCATCCAGGTATTCTGACAGCCAGGGGTGCAGGTTGTCGGAATACAATAATTGGCAGTGGCAGATTAGTCCATCCACTCCGTTTAGCATGGATGGTGAAACCTATGCATTTCTCTATAAAAGGTTTACCTGTATGGCCAAGCTTAACCATGAATAAGTGCCTAACTGAAATGATGGGCTATAGATTACACCTGTTGACAGGGCCGTTAGGACCGCGACAATAAAAAAAAAAAACAGGAACTTGATTAGACCTGCAAACAAAGCATCACGGGAGAATGTACCGTATACATCTTTAAATGTGTAACACCTAAGTTGCCACGTTCTGTATTAGATAGAAACAATGTCCCACTGTTACAAAATATAAAGATAATAAAAGGATACAGGAGGGTTTCCGGACTGCAGGTTTAATGGTTTAAAAAAAAAATAAGTCCAGGACCATGGCAATATGCATCAGGGCCCATTCACACGGTTTTCCACAAGCATTGCAGTGTGATAAATCTTCAATAAAAATCATGAATGTTCCCATCTTCGCTCTGCAATGCAGCACGTTTTCAAAAATACAACATATCTGTTCTTCCTGTATTATAGTATGTCGGGTGGTCCTACTGAAGTCAATGATAGCACATCAAAGCACATATAACGTGCGTTTTGTTGCGTGTGCAACAGGTAAATAACAAGCTTTGGTCTATACATTACAAATTATAAATCACATATGAAACATGTTTTAATGCCTGCTGATGTGCGTCAATAACGCATGTCAACACACAAGGCACATCCACGTTGGTGCTTAACACCACAACTGCCCAATGCTAAAAAAAAAAAAAAAAAAAAAAAAAAAATGAAGAAGAAGAAGAAGAATGTACATTTTCTTTCCAGCAATGTTTTTCTAAGTGTTTAAAATGATGTACTGCAACACTGAACGCTGACAGTGGCTGTACGTCAACATCTGCGACTACCGGGTGCGATGTATACCTGAATGCTTATGCATAAGCCCTAAAACTTACATTTTTGCCCCCTTGTTACAATGTACAGAAAGCTAAACTGAAGTGAAGTTGGATCCCATGCCCATAGAAATCAATCAGGTTCCATCTTTAAGATTAGACATAGGATTGACCGGCTGTTATGGGCAGCAGCTTCACTTTCTAATAACGACATCTACAGTACATCCAGCCTTCTATCACATATTGCAGATTGTGACTGTTTCACAGGCAGACATATGTTATGAAAAAGTGAATATAAAAAAATATGTTACCCATCGTTAAGTTTACACAATTCAAATCAACATAGGAAACAGAAAGGGGAAATAATGCTCAGAGCAGTGTAATCAAACAGTTGTTAGGCCATGTCACACAGTTTGTGGGGTTGTATATTCTCTTCATGTATGTACATAGGACAAAGAATGTACTGTCTGGAAGACGACTGCAGTGTTTTTCAGAGTACGAGGTCCCAAAACAAGGATAGCGTTTGTCTGCTCGAGAGCGCCATTCTGCAAGTAATGACTTACAGCTGGAGCACTCTGTCCACCAGCATCATCTGTGTCTCAGAGGTTTTTTTTTTTTATTCCTAATTTGTGTTCTTCTGCCTATCCTTAATTTCCCTCAGTTGCTTGGCTGGACCAGCAGTAGTATATTTTTTTAGGAATAAGTATCAGAAGAAGATTTTAGTGTTTATGTGTGTGTTAGATTGAAGTACTGAATATGTAAATTCATATAATGGCTTTAATCTACCAACAGATTTTCTTTTTGGTACCCCATTAACTATGAGACACAAATCATAATGGTGAGACTAAATAAATAGTCTTTCATTGGTACAGTGAAACAAGATGGCTACCTTTGATTATTTTTTTTTATGGGAACAGAGCAACAATGACTATCTTTGATTCTTCTTCCATGGGTAGATGAAGAACATGGCTACCTCCAATTCTCACCCCATGGGCACAGAAGAACAGCATGGCTACCTTTGATTCTTCTTCTTCCATAGATGCAGAAGAACAACATGGCTACCTTTTTCCATGGATGCAGAAGAACAACATGGCTACCTTTTTCCATGGATGCAGAAGAACAACATGGCTACCTTTTTCCATGGATGCAGAAGAACAACATGGCTACCTTTTTCCATGGATGCAGAGGAACAACGTGGCTACCTTTTTCCATGGATGCAGAGGAACAACGTGGCTACCTTTTTCCATGGATGCAGAGGAACAACGTGGCTACCTTTTTCCATGGATGCAGAGGAACAACGTGGCTACCTTCTTCTGTGGATGCAGGGGAACAACGCGGCTACCTTTTCCATTGAATCAGAGGAACAACATGGCAACCTTTTTCCATTAATTCAGAGGAACAACATGGCTACCTTTGATTTTTAGCATAGCAAACACCTGGCATCATTTATTGGGTCTTAGGCCAGCCATACATGGTTCGAATCTTGGCGGGTTCAGCAGGAACTGGCCGAAATTCTAACCGTTAATGGGCAGGCTGAATGTACCAAGTTGATCAATTAATCAACTTGGGTACAACCAGCCTGCCAGATTCTCTTGCGATTATTGCTAGTGGCTGCTATAACCGCTAGCAATAATCACGATCTTCTCCCGGTGGGGATGGCTAAAGACCTTGTAAAGCAATACTGTCACCCTGGGACAGGAAGTGGCAATGGAAACATTTTTAGCACAAGATTACAAATGGAATATGTATTTTGGCCCCCTGGATTTAACTACACGTTAATGAAAAGAAAATTCTCTGCGCAGGTTTTTGAAACTAAAGCTTTCCTCAGTACTTAAAGTAATATTAAACCCTCAGTTTTTAAGTTTTCAGCAGTTGATTTATTCACTTACTAAGTATGCAGCTTCTTTATTTTTAAGGATACATTCATGATTGAAAATGCACCCTGTCTGAGATCAGCTGCGACAACCCCAGAAGGGGTCCCCGTGATTAGATGCAAGTAGGCAGCCCCGTTGAAAGCAATGCAGTGACTACATGCAAGTGTTAGGTCCTGAATGCAGACTGCCTGCGTCCAGGGATGATCACATGCATGTGATTGAGCGATTACATGAGTGGGTATGATTAGCTGCAAGTGCCGGCAGACTCCCATTGCTTTCAATGGCACTGCCTACTTGCAGGTAATCATGGATCTTGCAGCTAGGGTGCATTTGCGAGTGTGAATGCACCCTTAATCCTTGCCTATGTTCCAAGTTTAAGCTGGTGCCATGACCACTTTTGGTGCCATGACCACCAAGTTTCCCATTTCAGAGTGGCTCCTTTCTCTTGCAGTGTCCTATGGAGCCACCCTTGCATGCAGGGACTAAAGTTGTGTCCCCCACACTGTGTGCATCAATAGAAACAAATAGGTCCGTAGCCTAGGATGGCATGGCACTGCCCTGCTTCTACCTCCTCTTACCCTCTTTCTTCTCCAACCTAAGGAAACGACATTGTCCACGGTTAACTCTTTCCTGTGGAGACCGGACGTATAGGGAAGAAACACTGGCAGAGCAAGAGCCAGCAGCATTAAAAGTTGTAAACTGCAAATGCTGGGGTAAATATTATAATAATAAATAGTTTGCTGAGGGATGTTTATTTTATGGTGCTTAATGTGTTAAGCTAAAAAACGATGAGGGTTTAATACTTCTTTAATGATCACAGCAAGGGCCGTGGGAAAGGTAGATGGAATGTTTGCAGGTTCCCTGAAGGCACAAGAACCTCAAAACTGTTTGTTTGGTATGCTATCTGCAGTATCAATGTATCCCCATCTACACAATAAATAACATTTACCATTCTTCTTCCCATTCTGCTAACTTCCACGGTCACTTCTCACTCCATTGTTACTGATGCCACACAAACAGTATTCCTCTCCATAAACGCCAAACAAAGAATTGAAGTTTACTGATGGATACCAGGGAGGAGAACACGCAACTTAAAACAGTATGAAGAAAAAGCAGCAAGATTTCCAAAAGTCATCACTCTGTTACCCAACTGCAGCAAATAAATCAAGTCTCCTCCCCTACCAGACATTGCTGCACTTGCAGAGCTGTGTAAATCTCAGTAGTGGATAGACAAATACAAATCCATTGGCAGGAAATACAGTTCACTTATATGTATTTATTTCCTTTAGTTTCGGATACAGTAGAGAAGGGCTGAAACCCCTGTAAGTTCATTGTTGTCTTGGTCTTGTGTAGGAGACCCAACAAAAAATGAGAAAAAAAATCTCTACCAAGTGCTGGCATTCCCCCCCATACATCCATCACTGGAACAGGTGTCCAATGGAATATTTACCTTAACCTCATGTTTTGATGAAGACTCTTGTGCCTGGTACATACTGCAAGTTTTTTTTTTTTTTTTGAAAGAAAAAGGAAGAAAAAAAAAACAAAACCTGACAGCTCCGGTCAGAGCCGCTGTACTAGCGATCCAAAGTTAGTACAGCAACCTCCCCCACTGAGCTGTTGTGTTCTGACAGGGGGACAGCTCCACTGCCAGAACACTCCGATCAGCGCTCTCTGCCATTGGCTGAAAGCACTGATCGGGAGTCAGACAGATGCTGGTTTTCCAGCATGCTAGTCCGACAGACGCCAGCCAATTGGGTTTTGTCAGACAGACCGACATACACATGGGCCCAACATTCGGCTTGTGTGTACAGGGCTTAAAGTTTGGGATTTCACATCACCTTCTCTCTCAGTGACAACGGTGACCAGAATAATTTGAGAGGGGTGAATCTCTGCAGCCGGGACAGCAATAAAAACCTAGCAGGGGGTCCAAATCTTCTACTATTAATATAATTGGATATAATTACACTTTAAGCAATACAGCTAGATTGCCATCCTGCCTCTGGACTATGATAGGGCAGTAGAGGAGCAGCAAGAAGAGTCTGGTTGTTGCTGTAGATGGAATTACAAGAGGTGCTCATGTATTTATATTTGTTGTATATGTATTAAAAATATATTTTAATTTCATAATTGCAAATTTTAAATTTCATTATTTTTAGCAGTGAAAAAAAGGGTAGAGGCAGTCAAAGGGTACTTTGGATAAGGAGATCTACTCCACAGGGTACATCATGCTGTTATAATAGGGGCGCATAAGTCAATACAGTTACATAGGACATTGGTTCAGACTGCAGGGTAGCATAGGAGTGCGCAGCCTATTGCATTAGGGTGTGCACCCCAAACAGAAGCTCAAACACACGTGATTATATATTATATATATATTATAGATTATATATTATATATATGTCTCACACAAACACACAGAACTCTTTGTACATAGTTATAGTGACCTGGTCCTTTCTTGTCCCTGAAAAGCAGGGAGAAAAAACAGCCAGATTAGTAAGTAAAAGCAGCACACTTTTTCACAGTTAACCCCTTGATGTTAACCCTTTCCCAGCCATTGTCATTAGTACAGTATTATCACTGTACTAGTGACATCAGTGTCAGTTCATGACCCTGACAGCCAGTGTCAGTTAGTACCAGATTTCCCGCAGAGGGGCACAGTGCCCCCTTACATCAGAGCATGGCACAGTAGTGCCCCAACTGGCACACCCTGTGCAGGGTAGTTATGGCCAACCCATAAGCAATTCATTGCATTTTTACTGTCCAATAAATATGAATAGTAATTTTGGTGTCATACATTGTTTACATTCATCTATAAAAAGGGCAGTATAGCACGATTACCTAGCTACTAAATGGCTGCCTTTTCTATTGTAATTTTAAAGCTAACCATGACCTCCAGAAAACACTGAGATAATCAGTGATTCACTGACCTGACCAAAGTTTTTACCATTGTACATTCTGCCCCCCCATCTTGGAAAAAAAAAAAGGAATTTGGCAGGAGTTGGTCTTTAAAATACATATCTGGGCAAAAAAAAAAAAAAAACTCAATTATGCCAGAAATCCAGCGACTTCCTTAACTTCTGTAGTTAGATGACAATGCTACACTGAAAATGTTTTCAGCCCTGCCCGAGCTCTTCCCTGCTGGACTATACAATATCTCCCCTGCTGGAACTACAGAACACCTCCTCTTTCCTCTTCTCCATAACATAACAGGAAGCAGATAAGAGCTCAGGTCAGGGTGACAACACTACTTGGGACTTTTTTTTTTTCTCGCAATTGTCTTTTTATTGGACTTTAATCAAAAGAGAATAAAAAAAAAAAAAAAGGCACACATTATGAAAAGTCACTACTTGGAACTTTAGTGCATGTTATTCGCTTACTACAGCAAGTTAGGAGTTTACTGGATCTCTGACAGGATGAGCAGATAGATTTCTGTAATTGCAGGTTACAGAAACGTGTAACTTTGCAGGGATGTATTGTGTTTTTTCTAATTTTTCAATCATTTCAACGCAATATTACTGCATTGCAGAGCATAAAATAGCCATAAACAAGGCATTCCTTTTTGGAAACATTTGTGGAAGAGAAAACGTTGAGATAATTGCTATGCATGGCATAGATATTCCTCTTGAAGTAATCACTTAAAGTGGTTGTAACCCTAAAAAAAAAAAAAAAAAAAAAAAAAAAAATGCTCCTGTTCCCTGTTCCTTTAAAGCAGGGACATGCAATTAGCAGACCTCCAGCTGTTGCAAAACTACAAGTCCCATCATGCCTCTGCCTCTGGGTGCCATGCTTGTGGCTGTCAGTCTTGTAATGCCTCATGGGACTAGTTTTGCAACAGCTGGAGGTCCGCTAATTGCATATCCCTGCTTTAAAGCATCTATAGCATATTTGATCTATTCTATGTTGTAAAATACCGGATTGATCCCGCCTGTTCTCCCCTTATGTGTACTGACCTTGGTAATCACGGTTGCTGATCCATGATCATCCTCCGTCATCCCGCTGTGTATTCCCTTCCTCCCTCCCTGATAGTTCTGTCGTCATCCCGCTGTGTATTCCCTTCCTCCCTCCCTGATAGTTCTGTAGTCTGTGTTGTGAGAGCCAATCTCCTCCTCGCCCCACCCTCCCCTCCACTCTTGCTCTGATTTTGCGATGGCTGTAAAGTAATGTATATAATTCACTTCTATCCCCTCTGTTTTAGGAAGATATAAAGTACAGCATGTCGTTTTTTAAGTATTATAATTCTGAATACCTTCTTGCACAGCAGCGCTGTGCTGTCACGTGACCTCCCTCTGCTGGCTGTTATATGTCAGAGGGGAATCTCAGCCCCTCCCACTGCTGTCCTTAGATCGGGGAAGGAGAGCGGAGGGAGGTCATGTGACCGCACAGCAGCGCTGTGCAAGAAGGTATATAGGATTATATTTAATTTAAAAAAAACTGGCATACTGGACTTCATATCTTCCTAAAACAGATGGGATAGAAGTGATTTATCAATGTGACTTAACCACTTTAAACCAATTGCATTTTCACATACCGAGCATTTTGAGCGCTGCCTCAAATCAGTTTAGTTAGAAATTCAAGCAGTATTGTAAAAGTTTACAGTGTTAAACTGATGTTGGTGACTGTAAAAACTTGTGGAGTTTAGCACATTTTGCCATTGTGTGCGTAATCAATCACATAAAGGGGTGTAAGGAAGCAAGGCCAACATTGTGCTATTGTTTCAGCCACAGCACAGTTAAACAGTGTAACAGCTGCTATTTTTAAGAAGGCAAAAAAAAAAAAAAAAGTTACACTATTTCAGCAGTGTTCTTTCCAAGAGAAATGAGGAATGGCTTGAAAGGGTTTGTGTCCAAAATATTCTGGTTTCATAGTGTAGCATCAAAACACAACCATATGAGATCAGTGTTGTACAACAAGCATGCATCAAACATCTACCAATCTTTAGTACATTTAGGCCTCTGCTGCCATGTTTGGTTTAAAGTGAACCTTTGCTCAAACTCACTTTTAAATTATATATATATATATATATATATATATATATATATATATATATATATTTTTTTTTTTTTTTTTTATTTTTTAGGCCCAACGCTGTGTATGGTGAATACATACATGTAATACATTCAAATGACTATATCTTCCATCTATGTGGCCATCCAGATAGGGTGTCCTGCCTGGGACGACTCGCTGTACTCAGAGGTAGTTTTGTGCTGTTCCTATTGCTCCTTTAGTGCAGGGTGTGATAGGTAGAAAGGCTGACAGTAGCATACAGGCCACAGGACTGTGGTCTATTACCAGCGAGGCACACAATGCAGTGTAACTGGTTTAGCAAGATTTTCAAATTCTTCCACATAAATCTGTATGCTGCTAGGCATCATCTGCAAAACTAGCTGCATTTTTTTTTTTTTTTTTTTAAGCACAACACCACCATCTTCCATCCTCGCAATGAAAACATTTCACGGGCGAGTTTTTCTGTATGATGATGTATTTTCTGTAATGATGTTCTGTACAAGGAGGTAAAAGGACAGAGAGCTGCAGAAGAAACAGCAGCTGGCAAAGAAAGGCCCCGCTGTTCACTGCTTAAGACACACAACTTGCACATGTCTATGCCCATCATTCTGCAGTGGAGAGACACGGGACAGGCAGGCAGCATTCTTAACCCTTTCAGTTCCTAGGCTTTAATGCCGTAACATGCAGTTGCGTGGATATAATCAAGGCACCACTAACTTCTGAATGTTAACAGTAGCATTGCAAAGACATTTTATTTGAGTTTTTGTGATGTATGACACTACTGGTATGACTCCTGTGTTGTACTTAAAAGTTTTCTGTTCCTTAGGCAGATTTAGGGCCATATTTTCGGTACCTGGGAGCCATTAGTGTTGCATATTACCATCTACAAATCAATTCCAAGATAGGGCTTTACACAGGCATAAACATGCATACGGGCGTACACCCTTTGACACAAACTTGAACGGTAGCTGTAAATGTGATTTAGTGATTCAGTGCAATCATAATATAGCCAAGGTATAAAGAGTGATGCTAGCCCCTTACAATCTACACGTTATGGACGAGAGAGCTAGCATGTCAGTTTGCTGCTGCTGTAGACCTACCATATATAGTACATTTGCTGGCTAGAATTTAGTTCTGAGTGCCGACCTATCCAGTGACACAAGCATTCCTTGGCTTGGTTTGTGTGCGACATACAGCTTTCTTCGGGCTGCATGGCCACACCTGCCAAAGCACATGGGCAGCAAGGAATGAAATCACAAGTAAAAGTCTACTCGTATATTTATCCTTCACCAACCCCGGAGACAGTCAGCGTTGCATCCCAACCACTTTCTCATCTGCCATTCTCTTATTACAAATCACATGCGGCTTCCAAAAGTTGGAAAGCACATGATGCTGGTACTGTATCCTATTTTATATTGAAGATGAATGATGCTTTTGGATCTTTCCACACTGACCTTCCAGATACATTGCTCGGATTTCTGTGAACGAGTTTGAAAGTTGAATTATACAAAAAAAAACAATGTTGGTTTAAAAAAAAAACAACTGATGACATTTAGATGAATATTAAAGGTCATATGAAGTCTACAAAATGTAAAGATGCGCTTCCAGCCATACATTGGGGCCACATTAAAGTGGTTCTAAAGGCTTAAAGTGATTGCAAAGTCTCGTTTTTTTTAAAAAAACAATAAACTATGCAGCTGATTTTACACAAAGCAGCCCAGATCCTCCTCTTCTCAGGTCCCTCCCTCCTGTTGAGTGCCCCCACAGCAAGCAGCTTGCTATGGGGGCACCCGAGCTGAGCTGCAGCTCCGTTGTGTCCATTCAGACATGGAGCTGCCATTCGGCCTCGCCCCCTCTCTCCCCTGATTGGCTAATTGACTTTGATTGACAGCCATGGGAGCCAATGGTGCAGCTGCTGTGTCTAAGCCAATCAGCAGGGAGAGTCCTGGACAGAGAAGGGGGTGCTGGGCAGGCTGCTACACACAGAAGGCTTTTTATCTTAATTCATATAATGCATCAAGATTAAAAAAAACTTCTGTCTTTACAACTCCTTTAAGGATTTTTACTTTAATTCATTCTCCACTGCAGGATTCCACCAGCCCCCCTCCTCCTTATACTTACCTGACCGATCCTAATCCAACACTGTGCCCAGTGGCTCTCTCCTCTCTCTCCTTCCTGACTTTAAAGTGGTTGTAAATCTCAGGCATGAAATATTAACAAAACATCTCTATAGTGTTTCTTTGTCTCAATTAAGAGCACTAAGTGTCATTTTTGTCTGCTGCCTCGTTCCTCTGCTATAAAAAATAGTCACTTCTGACAAGTTTTCCTGATACAAGAGAAAAAAGGTGAAGAGGGGAGGGATCTCAAGCTGATTGACAGCCTCATTTCTGTTGTAAAGGAGGGTGTGTCCCTTCCCTCCAATCATCTCTCCTCACTGATGTAACTTCAGTTCCCGATCCCCTTCTTTTGTAAATTCTGCACTCTGAATGGATGTAGGAGAAAGACAGCCGTAGATAAACAGGTGCAACTTGAGTAGGAGGATTTGCTTTATCTCTGTGTATCACCTGAGGCCAGTCACTTCACTGTGTATATGTAAGTGTTTACAACCACCATACATGGCTCATTGCCGCTCGTTCAGCTGAACCAATAAGATCAATTACTCCCCCCCATCCAGCATGGGTGGAGGAATCTCTGCTGCCGGCTTGTTATGCAAAAGTCGCAACACCCTGAACAGAACGGGTGCCAAACAAGTGATACTGCATCTGATGCAGTCATTGTTTGGCTGGCAAGTTTTTCACCAGGCTCAGCTGATATTAAAACGGACTCTCGTCAAGCGGGGTGGTGCCAACGGGGCTACCGGTATTCACGGCTCAACTTTCAGCTGAGGCAGAAGGATTTAGCAGGAATCATCCAAAATCTGAAATCTAAGCCAAAAATGGCCAAAACTAAATTCTGTGTCAGAATACCAATATTAGTATAAAGTCTAATCAAAGTGTAGTGGAGAAAACCAGACAGGTAAATCTTTTAGGTCAGTTTAACACTTATGCATTACAGTAACATGGTAAACACAAGTTTGATCATGCGTTTCAGTAACGCGGGGGCCGCAGTTTGTTAAAGTTTTGTTATTTAAAGTGGCACCTGTAAACCATTTGTATGGTATGCTAATGGCAAAAAAGATGCAGTTGCATTGAAAGGTTGAGCTGCACCCATTCAAAATGCACAACATATCGCACGTTAAAGCATGTGTGGCAATATACTACAAAGGTCTGCACCTGGCCTTATACACGATGATAATGCACCATTGCACCAAGGGGTTGAATCGCCCCTAGGCTTCTTGATCCTCTAAGATCTTAACGGACAGTTTTCCCTGAATATTTTGTTTCTATGCTGGCAGCCATACTTAAGCAGCAGGACTCCTCTTTGTATTCTTGATTATTTTACAGATTTCTTTGGGGGAGAAGGCAGCCATCATTTGCACTGTAAAGCGCATGACAGCTAGGCAGAACTTGACAACCGACGGTCCTAGTGCACAGGTACAGAAAGCAGCACGTCTAGTTTGTCACCAAGTACACCAAACATATATCAGTTTTGAGTAGAAGAAATAGATTTTATTAGTTTAAAATAAAACTTTGGTTTGAAATAAACTATCACATACATTTATTTATCAGACAAACTTTATTGTTTCATGTTCCCAGACCTGGAGGGGCTCTGTAAGGAGGTCCTAGACTTAACCTCTAGTTCAGAGCTCTGTTGGTCACTGTGGAACACTGAAACCTCTCTCCTGGCCCTGGGTTGCCAACTTTTAGGAGTGTAAAGTGATATATTTTTTTGCCAACAAATGTCCTGCTTTCCGGAGCAAAAATGGTTTCTGGATTTAGCCAGAATTTAAAGTGTTTGTTACCCCAGCACTTCATATTCCTGATATGTGCCTGCTGTACCATGTACTTGTATGAGAAAGTATCCTGTTTTCTTTGTATCGCTTCCTTTGTGTGAAATCCCTGGTGTTCCTGCCAGTCCCTCTGTTTTACTATTGAAAACTGACCACACATTAGCAGGAGAGCACAATGTGGTCAGTTCTTTAGCTATGCTGGGAACTCAGTGTGCTCTCCTCCAATGATCAGACTTGCCCTGACACGCCCCCGCTGCACAGCCATTCACTGGCAAGCTCAGTGGACTGCTACTTCTCCTTCCCCCCAGCTCTTATGCAGCTGAGAACAGAGGGAATGTGATCACTTATAAAAAAGACATTATAAATAACTTTTTTTTTCCCCATCTATACACAAATGTTCATTTCCATTTTAAAATGAATGGGTTGTTTTACAAGATGATCGTTTACAAACACTTTAAGTTTTCAATTGACAAAAGTTAATTCTTACCACAATTTTGTAATAGAGAAAAGTACCTCAAACTCGTTCTAAGTAACTCAAACTTGTTCCAAGTACCCCTTTCAGATACAGAAAGCACTGATTAAGAGCCTTTGTCCTATTAGCGCTTGTTCTGGGATACAGATTTTGTACCTAAAATAGCACAGCTGATGTTCACAACAGTGGAAACATCCTCTTGTATCTGGGCAGTCTCCATCCCTTTAGTGCAATATTACCAAAGCCACCTGTACCATATAGAACTAGAAAAGGGGTACCAGGGTTGCAAACTACCCGAGAAACAAATCTGGATAATGATTGCAAGCCTAGGACAGGATGATCCGCACACGTTCATTTATGCCACCGGTTTTATTTTACTCAAGGGTACACAGCTGCTGAATATGTCAGCACTTTACAAGATCGGAATATTTAGATTCCAATCTCACTTGTGCATGGAAAGGGTCTCAAAACATTTCTATTAGTAAAGTAATGTTGCCATGAGTTCTTTGTGATCAATTTCTAAATCATCCACCCCTGGAAGGTAACACTGGAAAGCCAGCATTCCACAGCTAAGGTATTTGCAAGCAAGCCACAAATAGGAGATGGCCTACAGACCTGAAATAAGAGCGCCTAGCAACCAGAAAAAAAAAAGACTAATATAAGCATGTACAAAGTTCTCAGGATGCTGCTGAGAAAAACTTTCTGCCACCAACATGAGCAGAGAAGGCATACAATCATTTCACTTTCTGATGAAGTATCTTCACAAATTTAAATGAAATAATTTGCACATCGCATTCAAAAGTTTGCATTTTTTATGATTCAGCCATAGACAAGCAGATCAACAAGGGTTCAGAAGCTGGATCACAGAAAACTAGACTGCTGTTTCACCATGACATTGTGCAACCATGTCCCCATCTTCACACCCATTAAAATGTGATACACAATGCAAGAATAGTTGCTTATTGAAAGGAAATGATCACCCAATGATCACAGATTTCTTGACATGTTGGGAAATTGCTGTATGCAATAACCATATCCAACACTTGCAAGCACTCCATCATTTCTCAGCTAATCCCTTGGCTCAGATGCATCGCTTACAATACTGGGTTACAAATCACTAGACTTACAGCAATTCTTCACATGCACAAAGTATCATATAGAATTGGAATACTTTACTGCGAAACTCCTCCATAGTCCAACCGGGCAGTATGCTAAACCAGTCTTTTTTAATCAGGGTTATTCCAGAGTTTTCTAGGGGTTTCTGGAGCAATTTACAACTTCTGACTCTCAGATAAGCAACCACAGACACTAATGATCATTTCATCTCTAAGAGGGAACTTCTCAATGGACTACAAATTTAAGGAACATTCATCCCAGTGACCACCCCAATAATGTACAGATACAGTACTGTCCATACATTAATTGTTAGCATAGATTCCCCGAGTCTAGAAAATAGAATACTTACCTTTCAGCAATTTTCCTTTCCTGGTGTCTATCTATGGCAGCATACACATGGTTGGTTGCTCCACCCATATCCAACTCACAGGACCAATACAACTGTATAAGTGACCACCCACTGGCCCCATGTGGGTTTCATGTGGGCAGAGCAACCAACCATGTGCATGTTGCCATGAAGATACCAGAAAAGTACATTCAAGGGTTTCTTCATGTTGCAAATATTGAGAAAGGCAGGTCTAAAACCTGAATGTACTGGGTTCAATTTTAATCTAAAAGCACTGTTTTTCCTACTTCTAGATAGGGTGGAGGAGGGTAAGAGCCGACGGTGCGGAGGATGGTCTATGTGGACAGCTTTACCCCAGGTGCCTGCATATTTAGATGTGCCCCTTTTAATCATCAACCCTGTGACTTGCTAAATGTTGTACCTTCATTAAATGTAACCATATTGCTACACTTAGAGGCGCCTCTCTTCTCTTTTATACTCAGTTGTGACATGACGCTACTTGTATATCAAGTCAAAATTTTTGAAAAATGTTTTTCTTGTCTTGCAAAACGCTCTCAAACCAAGGTTTTACTGTATGTCTATTTTTCTGCAGTCTGTGTCCTGCCTGGGAGATTTCCCTTTCATTTCCTGTTCCGGAGACACGAGGGGGTACTAGGAATTTCCTAATAAAAAAGTGTCCTATTTGGAAGATCTCCCATTACCTCTTGTTCTGGTGACATTTCTAATACTTTAGATTTCCCATCACTTTCTCAGTGACAATGATCGCCACAAGGACAAAAAAAAAAGAGAGAGTGTGAATCTCCCTAGCAGGGACAGACAACAATAAAAACCTGACAGGGGTTCTAAACCTTTTAACTATATCCAAAAGTAAAAGAGAAAACAAAAAGACACACTTGGCTATGCACAGGGATTGCACTCTCCTCCCCAGTAGCCAAAAAGAGTAATGGGAGTAGGTGAATGGAATAGAAGTTTGTGCGGCTGGAGGGACTGGCATTAAAGAGAACGTGTTGCTTTGCCTTGCAATGGTAAAAGGAAAGGTTCCCTTTCGGAACTGAAAATGTCCTTATATTAGCTTAATAATGTTCTGCATAGTAGGAGTGGAAAGGTCAGCACACTGAGCCAGTTATGGCTCTCTGGCTTTGCAATGAGCTGTTGGTCTTAGGCCTGGTTCACACCTATGAGTTTTTGGTGCCATTTGCTGAAACACACTACAGTTCATTTAACATGGTTTCCTATGAGACACGTTCACATCTATGCTTTTTTTCAGCCACTGCGTTTTTGGAAAGGGTTAGGGACTTTAAAAATGCAAAATGGTGCTTTTTTGGTTCAATAGACTTCAATTGAGTAGCCGCAGAAAAACATTTTTTAATCTGCCCAACAAAATTGGCAAAAAAACCCCAAATTCTTGTGTGCAAAAACGCACAGCAGAAACGACCAAAAGCAAACTGCATAGGTGGCAACTGAGCTATACACAGAAAAGGGACCAATCAGCAGACCTAAATTGTGCCCGGTGGTAATGCATTCATTGTGAATGACACCCCAGTGCATTGCACAGCAAAGAGCTACACACCATCACACATATACTGTGCATTATAGTGTGCTGCATCTTGAAAAGGTCATATATATTTATCCGCTTTGGTGCAAGGGTTTTGCACAGAGCGGCACCGATCCTTCTTTTCTGGGGTCCCCTCGGTGGCGCTCCTGGCCCCTCCTCTTCATTGGGTGCCCCCATGGAGAGCCGCTTCCCATGGGGGCACGCTTACGGGTCCTGCTGCTTCGTCCATTGAATCAGACAGGACTCGGCCCTGCCCCCCACGTCACTGGATTTGATTGACAGCAGCGGGAGTCAATGGCTCCTGCTGCTATCAATCTATCCAATGAGGACCCGAGACAGAGGTTGGGCTCGTGCTCGTTGCTGGAACGATAGGGGTTCAGGTAAGGAAAAGGGGGGCTCTGCCGCACAGAAGGTTTTTCACCTTAATGCATTCTATGCATTAAAGTGAAAAACCACAAGACTTTAGAACTCCTTTAACGCAACCATGTTAACATATGTCATAATAAATGTTATCACCTGTGTATTAACACACCACAACAACACTTTAGCGTGAAAGGGTCCCTAAAGATAGAGAAAAAAATAGGGTCACTTACCTGGCACAGAAAACGATCAGTGAAGCCTGGATCAGAAGGCTGGCTAAACAAGTAAAACTATTCATAATAAAATTTCAACTGTAAATTTAGTTACGGTATCTACCTGGACTTTACCTTCAATAATAAATATAAACTCCTCTTCTAATTTCAGCTGTAAATTTAGCCATCTACCTGGAGTTCATGTTTAATAATATAATACACCCATCTTCTTTTAAGGTAATCTGCATGCATTTTCAGAGCAGTTTTAATACTTATTAGACCTAGGACTCCTTATTATATATTTATAGGTTGTTCACACGTGGGAGAGAGAAAGAGACAGGTGTTGAGCATCCAGCAGGCAAAGAGCTGGCGTCTTAAACAAAACCCTTTAACACTGGGCAGAAACAAGCTGACAAATCCAGTTGGGATGCAGTTAGTGCAGAGCAGTGTGGGATGCTGGGCAGGCTAAATCTAACAGTTGTGCCCTCACTAACAAATGGTCCATTCATGAGGCAAAAAAGTATGTATGGAGGGTTCTAATTCTACAGTCAAATGGAGGGTTACTGTCTCCTCTCCCTCCCACACAGCAGGGTGAGCAGGATGAAGCGTGGAGAACCATACTGTACACTTATCTTTGTCATCTGTGGGGCCTGTCACAACTGTCACTAAATAAGAAATAAAAACTCAGAATGAAAATCGGAGTAAAAATTACTTTTAGTATCTTCTGCCTTGTACAATGCATAAAAAACAACAAAAGTCTTTTAAAACAGGTGATACAATAGCCAAAAGAGCACCATAAAAGCAGAAAGACGTAGAAGACTACCTCAAAAGTTATAAAAAAAATTAAGTTGAAAATTTCTGGGTGAATTTGCAAATGTTTAGGTGAACTGGCCCAGAATATCTTCAGAGAGAAAGAATTTTGCAGAAATAAAAATTCTGCAGCCGACCACTTCATTCACACCTGAGCGTTTTCAGCTCTTAAAATGCTCATCTCAAAAGTTCCAAAACGCCCCACCACGCAAAATCCCATTCATTTAAATAGCCCCTGGTCACATCTGAGCTTTCTGTCGCCTGAAGCAAAACGCCTGAAGCTCAAAAAAGTACATGAGCTTCTTTTTAGGCAGATTACAGGCGTTTTATTGCTTTTTACATGGGTGACCTTTGGACCTCAAAACGCCTGTACAAAAACGCCAGAAAAACGATACGCTCAGGTGTGAATTCAGCCTAAAACAATATGGCTTATCCACTAAACTGTTGCACACTGGTTATTGCAATAGTGAGCAAGCTTATATGCACTGTATATTATAACCAATTAAAAGTAATTCTGTCATACAAGAAAGATGGGGATATCCACTGCTGACCTTCTATACTTGCTAGTTGTCAACGGTTTGGTCCCTTTCACACTGGTGCCCTCCGTTCCGTCTCTGAACTGACAGAATTGGATGTCACATATGCAGGAGCCGTGTCTCCTCAACTTGTGATGAAGTAAAAAGTGGACTCATGCTATCCCTTTAGGTGTATAGATGTAAGCAGATGTGCATCCACTTAGATCTACCCACATTGATCAGGTAAGTAAAAGCGGGCCTGGAAACAAACATTTTCCGTTCCATTTGACAAACCTGAACAGACTTAGATGTGAGTGGATATATGTGGACGTATGTCTGCTTACATTTGGCCACCCATAGGGATTACATGGCTCCAATTTTTCACCCATCACAAGATGAAGGACAAAAACATAATGGACACATTATATCACATACACAAGACCCCTTTCTGTTCTGATCCAACTCAGCAGGGGCTCAGTCTAGCATCCTCTGTACAGATGGAACAGAGGGCACCCACGTGAAAGAGGCCTAAGCCTGCCTTCACACATATGTGTTTTTGCTATGTTTTACTATGCTAGAAACGCATGAAAAAAAACACAATAAAAATATTTCCCTTTAAATCCTACGGTACTCTTGACACCACTGTGGGTGCGGTGCGCTTTGAAAAGTCGTGCATGCTGCATCTTTGGTGTGCTTTTCAAAACTGCACCATTAAAAAAACAGAGTTTTGATGTGCAATTCCAGAAATGCAACAAATGCTGAAGATGAAGAATCCCATTATTCTCAATGAGCCAGTTCTCAATGTCGCTTGAAACCTGAAGCTCGAAAAACTACACTGGTCTCTTTGGGGCTCATTCGGCTGTACAGGACAAGTACAGCCGAATGAGCTTTTTCTGTACTTCTCCGTTAAAGCAGAACTTCCTTTTTGGGTGGAGCATGCAGCATGGTGCCAGCAGGGTACCTCAGAGCCAAGAGGTAAAAATCTCCTGACGATGCTTGTCAATGGTTGGAGGATACAATAATCGGAGATTGCAGAAACAGCATCCACTTCTGAGATGGAGATCTACATACAATAAACTATATAAAGACTTTGAAAACACATTTTCTAGACAAAAATCCTTGCACATTGTTCTTTGGTTAACATCAGCATCATCATACACGAGATAAAGTTATCTTCACCTTCTAGTAGTGAATCAGCACAATACTCTGGCCACCCTAGGTAAATATTTGCATGTGTCTCAACAGTCGGATACCAAGAATGCAGCTAAAAAGAGGCAACGTTATTTATTTATTTTTTTTCCTGTTATGGTGACAATAATGACCTGCGGCATGAATGTGAAATTGTTTTCACTGTAGAGAAATTCAGTGACTAAATGGAAAGAACGTTGAAAAACGACATGTTGTGGCTTAAAACTGTACATCTCTGCAGACCTGCTATTGCAAAACCTCTCTCGGTGCTAATCTCTCTCCCTTCCCTGCTACAAATCTCCAGGCAAGAGGATGCAGGCCAAAGTACAAGGAAAGAACATTGGCCAACTGTTGCTGCAGCCGCTCTCCTCCTCCTTTCAGAGTGTGGCCCCTACGGGCCAATCACAGCGCTGCCAGCAGGTGTCCCGCCCTGTGGAGCTGCTCTGACTGACAGCGGTGCTGTGCCGAGCAGAAGGTAAAATCCATCAGTGAAGGGAGAACAGTGCCTGTAGTCTTGTCACTCTCAACACATAACACATCTGTGCTTTATCTTCCTTATCGCACTTTGCTGCTGAGAAAATACAGGAAGGCCCAGTATATAAATAGACAAGTTTTTCTACAACTGCTAGAAAAAAAGTGAAATACTAACTTGATGATAATCATGAGACTTCTACAATCATTACCAGTCATCAAAAGTACAATAAAAAATGGATTTACAGTGTATACACACACACACTAAAAATAAAAAACCTTTTACAAGTATCTTTGCTGAAACTCAAAAAAGGAGCTTAAAAAAACGAAAAAACGCAGGCCTCTCATCCTTTTGACCTTGGACTCATTTGCTCGATCTCAGGCTTTCCATACACTCTCTTTGCTAACCATTTAGCTCACTGCGAGCTCTGATAATAATGGTTAATGTTTACTGAAACCTGCACATGAACTGTACTAAACGTGATAGCAGAACTTTGCCTCTGAAAGAATCCATGATGTCCATTCACCAAACCTGCATATACTCATCAAGCTCCAGAGGTCACACATCAAAGCAGGATATAGAGCCACACTAACCCCATATTATGAAAGCCTTCTCTGCCAGCATATGTACACCAATTGTTTCTTGTAGTGCTGCATTTCGAATTAAATGTTTGGTTTTTTTTTTTTTTTTTTTTTTTTTAGGAATGGTCTTTTCATAAAGGTCTTTTCTCATGGGCTGTGTCTACTCCTTTCAGGAAAAGACCTAAGAACTGATGAATGAAAACAGAATAGGTGGAGGGAACCTTTGACATCTGTGCCCATTCCATTTTTTTTTCCTTTGGCATTTTACAACTGGACCTTAGCGGACCCATCTTTGATCTATGGGTGGGTGTAGAAAAACGAGCTTGCAATCATTTACTACCCCCCGGTCTGTCACGTTAAGGTCTGTAAAAAACAGCAAAAGGACGCAGTTCTTTTCAGTATTTTTTTTTTTTTTTTTTATGCGGACCTGGACAGACTCAGAGGTAATCAGAACTAAACAGAGGCACGTATGTCTACATCTGCCTGCCCATAGACTTCCAAAAGTTCTGAAACAAATCAACAAGAGGACTCGATGAGAAAGTCCGTGTGAAAAGACACTGCAGGGAAAAGTATCCACTGAGCCTCCACCTGTAACATTCCAAAACTGAAGCTTACTTTTCTTTTTCTTGTTCACATTGGCGATTCCTGTGCCGCATCGCATCTGACTCGCAGGTAGTTCACACTGACATCTGCGAACCTCTGCGGGTGTCGATATAAAGTTAATGTTATCCCCAAATCTGCAAACTGTGGAATCAAGGATCCGATTCCAGTGCAGACCAAAAGAAATAAAAAAAACATTATACAGCATTTTGGTGCAAATGCGATGCGATGCGATGAATTCGCATGGCACACATGTGATGGGCACAGCAATGTGGTGCGAATCACATGTCTGGAATCATTCATTCATCATAAGTGTGAATTCAGCCTTAATCTCAAAATACTAATGATGGCCCATACATGCTTTAATAAATTATCGATTTTTTTCCCCAATTGATGTCTCCTGATAGGAATAATCGATCTATAGCCAACAAGACATTCAAACAATATTACACAAATTGTGAAGTGGATTTAGATCGATAGTTGCAAGATACGATCGTAGGTTATTTACTGCATCTCTGTTTTACCATGGATTCTCATATTCTGACGGATCAAAATCCAAATAAAATTTATGAACAAGGCATCTCAGTGCTGCTAATCGAAAATTATCTGCCCTGGCTGAGCCACTCTGTTTGATCTGATCTAAGTCGAGTCTTAAGGGGGGTACACACTATGAAAATCGGGCGAACGTTCGTCTGATTTTTCACAGCAAACCGATAAAAGACAATTCGTACGAAAGTGCTTACGAATATTCTCGTGCGACAAAGGCTTTTTTTGTTGTTTATTGTTACAGATCATGCGCAGTCTCTTTTCTGATTTTTCTTGTACAAAAACGATACACGTTAAAACTGAAATCGTTCTGTTACCGTACAAGAAAAATTTTGGAGTTTGTCACTACGAAAATTTGGAACCGACTCTCGAAAATTGTGTACACACACACACTATACAAAAATCATATGAAAATTCTTTGGACAAAAATGTTCGCCCAATTTTCTTATAGTGTGTACGAGCTATTAATCAATCAGAAGGGAAGTTGTGCCTATTCAAAGGATTTGATGGTTTTGTTTAAAAATTGCACATCGACTGGATTAAAAAACAAAACAAAAAGTGTGTAAGGCCACCATAAGTGTGCCCAAAGAAATATGATAGCCGTCTTTAGAAACATACAATTACATGTCAATTATTTACTTAAATAAAAAAAATATTGTATCAACACCAGTGCACTTTTCACAACATTGTGTCGAGGTGAGTTGCGTAAAAATGCAGACAGTGCATAGAGTTAGGCCCAGTTCACACTTGTCCGATGCGAGAACCCTGAGAATCCACTGCGGGTTCCCGCATCTCACCGACTCGCATGTCAGTTCACACTGCCATATGCGAACTGCTGGGGAGTGTCAATACATTGTTGACGACACCCCCAGTTCAGCTCGCGATTCGGACAAGAATCGGATCGCATATGTTTGAACACCCATGCGATCCGATTCTGGTCTGAACAGAAAGAAGGGTCCTGTGCGTGTTTGGACCGAATGCGGTGAGATATCAGCCATACTATCTGTATGGCTGAAATCACACCGCACAGACATCGCATGTAATGTGAACAGCAGTGTGCTGCGAATTACATGCGATGTCTGGCATCGCACAAGTGTGAACCGGGCCTTAATGTGTCATTTTGCAGCACTCAAATAAAGTTAAAAGAAAAAAAAAACCCACACTGCATCACCCCTATGGGCAGGTATGAATGAGCCCCAAAGTATTAAAAGAGAAGTGTAGGAAATTTAAAAAAAGCAAACCTACATATTCACACAGATGGTTGCAGCATCGATCCGATGCTACAGCTGTCCCCCGCCGTCTCTACACCGAGAACAAAGCAATCAGATTTCGGGTCTGCTATGAGCACAGAGCGGAGTGTTCCACCCCTCCAGTGTTTACTGGAACTCCGAACTGTTGTCGGCATCTGGGCGGATCCCGGCATTATTGTCAGGATCACATCAGCCGACAGAGGACTTTAGCCCACTGTTGGCTGATCCTGAGTCACAGGGGTGCAGAACTAAGTGCATTCCTGTGACCCACAGGGGAAGTGTGGCCAAAAAAGCTTTGGGTCATACTTCTCCTTTAAATGTTTACAGAATAATAATTTGCAGGAAACTTGTATCACAAATCTTATGTCTACAGGTAACCTAAGGTGTATATACCAGCATGATCTGCATCCAAATCTTATCACGATTATAAACTTGTGAAAGCAAACAGGGTTGTTATAATAGAATGCAGTCTGTTTCAACAGAAAAGCATGCCAAGCAAATCGTACAAATACAAACCAGACAAAATGCTTTATTTTTCTACACACAGGAGTGAAAAAAAGAAAGAAAAAAGTCTTCACCTTCCCCCAACAGCGAGATGCTTGGGAGGTGTACAAAGGTAAGGTTTAGTGTGTGCTATCAGAGGTGAACAGCAGCAATAGAACCGCAGTCCCCTTGGAAACACGCTGCACCCTCTGTTTGATGAGCAAACAATGGTACCTTTTGAGCCAGTACCAAGCAGGCAGGGCAAGGGGCAGCCAAACAGTCCTGGAACTTACAAAGTTGATAAAGCACATGAATTCACTCACAGGTCACAAAGAAAAACAGAAAATTCAAGCATGACAATGGAAAGCGAGACTTCATTTCACAGCACCAGTTCATCAACATTTGGATACAGGACAACCACCGCACACAGGGCTTGTATTCTCACTCTGGTTATTTAGCTAAAGGACCATTGAAAGACCACCTTCATCAAAACAAAAGAAAAAAAAAAAAACAGTAAAAAGATAGCCATTTACAAGTGGCTCCGCACATCCTCATCCTCGCTTCAAGCTGTAAACAATTTATCACTACCTCAAGCAAGCAGTAAAACAAGGTGTGTCTTCTCATCCCCACTTCCATTAAAAAGCACAGTCAAACATTGAAAAAAAAAAAAAGTACAGGAGTTTCTTGGCCTTGGGGAGTGGCAGAATATACAGTGAATCGAAGGAATCTCAGAGCAGCAGATACATGCTCAAACATGGCCTAGCCTGGGTAACAAACAGATAACTGATGCTACAGAATTCTTAGCAGAGAAGCAAATTTAAGGCACGCATATCCAAAGATGTTGTAGAAGACCAAATCTGCAGTCAATTTCCTTGAATGAGTTCTAAAGAATGGCTGCATCACATGTGTGTGTAACAAATAGTGTTCAATAAGGTGAAAAACACACCGCAACCACAGTACAATTTTATTTAAGGATTACCTTCCACATCCTATATTGCTTCCCCATCTGACATCAAGTTAAAACCCTACTTCGTATCCTCTAAAAACAGTAAAAGCTTTATTGTGCAAAAAAAAAAAAAAAAGGGAGGCGCATGGTGCAATGGGAGCTGCCATCCTGATGGATAAACCTGCATAGTGGTTGAAGAGTGATTGAGCAGCCTCTATTTTACTTAATGAAGGCCCCTTGAATCTCGCTTTACGGAAAGGGAGCCTTGACTGCTGGAAGCATAGCATCACTGTGGGAGTGAACCTAAAGCCGTCCATTTATGAAGTGATTTTCTTTTCTACAACTATGGGTTGCAGAGAAAAAAAAAATGCTCGATTCCCCCATCAACACCGAATCCCACCCGCGGATCCATTGTGTTCTCTCAGCGTTTGGGCGAGAGAAACCGCCCCCCCGCCATGAGAACACAGTGATTACTGCTAGCGGGTATAATAGCCGCTAGCGATAATCACATGTAAAATCCAACAGGCTGGTTGTACCCAAGTTGATCGATTAACTTGGGTACATTCAGCCTGCCCATACATGGTTTGGAAATCTCGTCCGGTCCCTTCTGAACTGGCCGAGATTCGAATCGTCTATGGCCAGCTTAACACAAGGAGGTTAAGTGGCTCCATTAGGATTGGCTACAAAGACCCAAGGTGACTGGGAAAAGCCTAAACTCGAGGAAAAGGCTACGCTGGAGCACATTCCATTACTCTGAGGAGGTTCAGCTGTCACAAGAGTTGCCCACCCACCTGCCTCTTGTGATGTTTTGTCACAGCTTTATTGGCGGTTTTGACCTTCCCAGCAATTGATGTTGCTGTATGGGCTATGCCCTCAAGTTAAATTCTGGGGTCAGTCTAATGCCTGTCTGGCACTGATAGTAAGGACAGGCCACTTAGACTAGGTTAGTTTATGTTTTATGGGTGCTCACAATATAATTGTGACTGGCATTGTTGTTTGCTACATTTGGAAAGTTCAATAAAGCTGTGGTCTTGCCTTATTTCCAACGTAATCAGCTTATGTATCTTTTTTTTTTTTTTGGTCTATTCGTTGGTGATAAATGAGCATATGCTTCTCAGCAGTCATGACACTGCATGCCTCAAAGAGTCAGGAGGTATGTCTTAACCCACCACCAGTGTAGAGTACTGTGGGGGCTTGAAGGGGAGAGCTGTTATTGAGCTGGGAGATAAAGATCCTGAAGCCTGAATGGTTAAGATAAGTAACCATATCTGTTGGTGCAGGACCTGAATAAAGTAAACCTTTCCCAAACCTGTGAAATTCAAAGTAAGCACATGATGAAAAATGACATAAGCACTGGTTCCCTTTTGTGAAAGAAGCAGGTCAAAGTGATTAGTAGATCTGCATACAGTATATAGGACACCAAAATGATATCAAGTTTAGCTTTTCTTGCAAGGGCCTCCTGACCTCCTAGAGAAGCTGGCCAATAACTCAAAGTACCAATAGAGATGTTCAGGTGGTGAAAAGGGCCAGGGCCATACAACTTTTCCTGTAACAACTGAGAATGGCATATCATTTCATTCCCTCACATATTCAGAGATGTAACCTCTGCTTAACCATTGTTTTCATGACTTGCTCACGTCCAACTGCCCAGGTTTGGGACAGGCTTACTAAAATACCATAAGCTCAAAACAACAGACAAGATATAATATGTAATGTCAGCCATATATCTGAGAAATTCATACTAACAGCACATTGGGCAGGCCAATATTTAAATGCCTGAAAAGAATGATGATCACCAAAGCGGAACAGCAGATTTCAATACACTAGGTGCAGTGTTAAAATATGCAACACGGCTATGACTTGTATGACTCTTCTACTGCGTTCTCTTACCATGTGTATGTCAAAATGTACGAGAGGGCTCCATTTAAAACTAAAATGACATTTAGATCACACAAGACACAACCTGGCAAGAGTCAGTTTACATTTCTGACTTGTAAAATACTGTATCTGTACATACGTGTGGGGATAAAATTAGAAAGTGGACTTTTTAAAACTGACAGAGCAACAAAAACACACAAGATGTAAAGGAGCCTCAAACATAAGGCTTGAAAGGAGCAACAGTTGGTGCCCAGAGCATTTCTCCCCCTCCCCCTGCTCTCCATCTCTTCCACACCCTTCCAGCAACTATCACAAATCCTCAGGCCTCACGACTGCCAGCTGACAGAACTGTTTAGTCAGCAACCAGAGGTAGAGATACAGAAAGCTTCCACGACTCCATCACTTCAGCCCACATCCAACGGCCCCAGCTCCACAAGCACGTTAATCGAGTACCACTAATAGGAACACACTCCCCACACTAAAAACTCTTCTTTGTATTGTATACTTCTTACAATTATTACTAACTGACAATACATATTATTTCAGTGCTAAAAATAAACAATCAACTCCATGTACCATTATAGAAAAAAAAAAATATTAGTTATATACACACACACACATATATATATATATATATACACACACACACACACATATATATATATATATATATATACACACACACACACATATATATATATATATATATACACACACACACATATATATATATATATATATATATATATATACACACACACACATACACATATATATATATATATATATATATATATATATATATATATATATATATATATATATATATATATATGTATGTATGTATATATATACTAATATCAGCTGAAAAAAACACTACTCACTACTATTATCATAGTGCTGCGACTATCCTCATCTTATTTCCCAAAATTTGCTTTGCTTTAAAATAACATATTAATACTAATCCCATATAACATGATGCTGTAATTAAAAAGAAGCACACCAAGGTAAACATTTCTACACTTTTATGCCCCTAGAAAAATCCATGAAGCCGCTAAAGTCACTCCTGCCCCGAACAGTGCCTGGTGTAAATTGTTTTTTTGTTTTGTTTTGGATATTTACAGGAAAGAATTCACAACTTTGGATTGGAGTTTCATTTTAGGGATCTTTCACATGGGTGGACTCCGCCAGCAGATCCGCCTGTTCAGCGGGGGGGGGGGGGGGGGAGGATCTGTCCAACGATACCCACTGAGCAGGTGGATGACAGATCCGCTTATGCACAGCAGACCCCGCTTTCCTCTTTGGGCAGCTGGATGTAAACAAGCCGCCTGTCCGTTTACATCCGACTGTCATCCAATCTGTCAGGTGGATGGGAAACAGATCCCCCATCCGTCTGTTTTTAGCTGAACGGATCGGATGTCTGCAGGGGGGATAATGGACACATATCCGATGACATCTGCCGATTCATAGAGGGCAATGGATGGTGTGATCGGGTCAAATCTAAAAAAAAAGACAGGCGGACCAGATTAGTTCGCCCCTGTGAAAAGGGGTCTCTAAACACCAAGTTTTTAGGTAACTTTTACATCTGCAAAAGAACACCCTGATTTGAGTACAAAGCTGTTTCTAATAGGCAAAAGCAACCCCTCAGTCAGGGTTCTGTGGAATCATAGGGTTCCTTCAAAGACTGTTAGGGGTTCCTTGAACAACAAACAATTTCTACTTCTTAGATAAGTACCACTGACCCAAATGATCTGTCTGTAATTGTAAGGGGAATGCTTCTTACCGAGCACCAGTGTAAAGGGGTCCTTCTCACAATGACCACCAACATAAAGGAGCCAATCTCCACTGATCACTAATGAGAGGAGGCACTGCAATGACCACCAACAGGAAGAAACACTGTCCGCATTTTCTTTTTTGCCATTTTCATCATCAATTTCATTATTTTATTATTTAATACTGAAAATAATTTATTAGCAAGAGTTCCTTGAGACCTGAAAGTTATTTCAAGGGTTAAAAAAGGCCGGGCTAAGGGATGAGAATAATAGGTTTTTTATGTGTATGCCCTGTTAACAGTTGGAAGGTCTGTAATGTGTGCTTTCCAAATGAGTTAGAAGTATAACCTTCTGCTTTAGAGCTCAAAAAATAAATACATAGAAAAAAAAAAATACAAAAAAAAAAATAAAAATACAAATGTAGAATTCTACAAAGCGGAGAGGTGTACAATGCCATTTACTCCTACTCTTTGGCGAACTTTAAAAAAATGAATTGCTCTAATGGCCACATACAGATGAACAAGTTTATTTTATAGTTCTAAAAACAGCCAATTAAAAAGGGAAAAAAATCATTATATTGAAATGATGACATTACAAAAAAGTTTGAGACCGAAAACTCATGTTACCATACACAAAAAGCAGTAACATTAGAGAATACAGCTCTTACATCCTTTGTAATGAAGTTTTGGCCACCAAGCTGTCTGTGTCCAATTAACCCCTTAGGTCTAAGTATCCCACGCTGGCTGTTGGCAGCAAATATTTTAATGGAAATCAGACTGCTCTGGGCAGTGTTCCCCATGTTTTCTCTCCCTCCCTTCAGCTCGGAGATGATTTCTGCTCTAGCAACTTCCCCCATCTTGTGAGAGCAGTATGTACAGTACAGCCTTCATGTTTCACTTCCTTCATCACTGATGCCTGTCTAGGTGCTCTGTCTGCCTCCACATCCAACGTGTCAGCGTCTCTATACATACTAGTTAGGAACAAAATATGTGACATTACACATTCTACAACCAGTTTAAAAAGAGGAGTCCTACAAAGCCGACTGGCTATACTGGCTGAAAATGAAGGCAAATGGAGATCTATGTGATATATTCTTTTCATGTGTCTGTGTTGCAACATTATTTCAGACACACCAAGCATTCTTTTGTGGGTAACAGATAAAGAAGAACTCCAGTAGTCACTGCTTGCATAGGTGTTCTCTTACATGGTCAACTTAAAGTGAACCTTTCCTTTCCCTAAACATGTAGACCAAATAATATCAATCTTCTTCATTCAATTCATCGGCTGTTCCAAAAAGCACACATTTTTTCCCACAAAACTGGCAGTCTAAAGCAGACTAAACAGTGCTGTTACCAATATGCTAATTTTGACTTGATGTCAAATCAACAGCTAAAGCAGGAACCGGCTGAGATTCAAACCATGTATGGAAAGACTGAATGTAACCAAGTTGATCGATCAACTTGGGCACAACCTGCCTGCCGGATTTTACATAGGAATATCGCTAGGGACCTTAGCCGCTAATAATAACCACTGTTTTCTCCCAGGGAGGACGGCTTCCCCCACTCAACCACTGGGAGAACACAATGGCTCAGTGGGAGGGATTCCCCTCTCAACACGGTCTGTGGTTGCAGGAATGAAAATTGCTCCGTATATGGCCGGCCTAAGGTCGACCATACACATAATGGGGAGGTTGAATGTACCAAGTTGATCAAGCCTGCTGGATTTGCTTGTGATGATCGCAAGCGGCTGCTATAGCCTCCAGCGATGATCACCGTCTTCTCCTGGTAGGGACGGCATCCCCGCCTGCCCCCCCCCCCGTGCTGGGAGAAGAAAATTGCTTGGCAGGAGGGATTCCCCTGTCAGCACTGTCTGTGTTGATGGGGGAATCATGCAAATTTATTTCCTGCATGCAACCACGGGTTGCAGGAAAGAAATTTGCATAGTGTGTGGCCTTCCTTAGTCCTCACCTCCATCTCTAACAACTGTTCCTGGCCCCCAAAGTACACAGAGAGCAGTGACACACGACCATCACAGGAAAGGCTAGGATTGATAGCTTGGCTTTCCCTTCTCTAGGATGTGCAAGAAGCAAGATGGCAACATCCACTGTGGAAATAACCGAGTCCCCAAGGACAGACTTAAGCAAAGTTTTTGCTCATTCATTTTACAACTTTCAAAAACTGAATACTTCATATTTGGCAATATTTTATGAAAAGACTGGCAATGAAGGGTTGCTTGATTGCTTTTATTATTATTACTTCAGAACCTGTAGACCACAGTAGTCAGCTACCACCACCCCATAATGGCAACCAACTGAAAAATGTATATGGATTGTAAATCAGGGTTTCTCAACCAGGGTTCCACCACTGGCAGATTTATATCTGTCCAATGGTGGCTTCTGTGTTTCCCAATCAGGCTACATCGTGGAGTACGGATAGATGGATATCAGCCTGATGGGATTTTTTTTATATTCTGGTGCAGGACGTCAGCATTGTGCTCTGTCCAGTTCCACACAGTAAAACTGCTTGCTCCTCTTCCTGATGCACACCCATCCACCTGCTCCCCACTCAGCTCCGAAATGCAAACAAAATTTTAACACGCAGCTATGGATGGGCTATCTTACAGAAGTAGCAAAAAAGAAGAGAGAGAACTGAAAAAGGTATGTTTGGCAGCAGGGTCCACTATAATGATACTTATATTTCTTGTTGGAAGCATCTGAAACACACTGAACATCACAGTAGGTGTATGTACACTTACAAAGTGCTTATTCTCTACCGTCCCCCCCCCCCCCCCCCGCCTTTAATTTCCTTAGCCCCAATACATTCTCTAAAATTTTAATAAATAAAAAGTACATTTTTATTATTTAATCTTTTATTACTACAACTCACGAATTACACAAACATCCCGTAATTTTTTTTTTTTTTTTAGGGGCTGTTCTACAAGACCCTACATTTTTCTTAAGGGTTTTCCCAGTATTAAAAAGCTGAGAAGGCTTTTAAACACTATTTACAAAGAGCAAATGTTAATATTTATCCTTTTTTTACTCAGTGATTTTTGTTTTAGGGGGTTCCAGAAGACCATAGATTTTATATGGCTTCCCCCAGAGTACAAAGATCTAGAAGGGATGCTGTATAGGAAATAAAACTAGCAAGATAGCCAAAAGAATCTCCCAACCCAACAATGTCACAATTTGTAACAATGAAGAAGAAATTCAGGTTTTCTAAAACACAGAATGTAGTTTATAGCGAAAAATATATTGCATAAAAAAAAAAAAAATGGATGCCAGGAAACACCAAAAATAAAATAGTGTGTGGATTCCAGTAGTTTGCCCTAAAGTGTACATGCCAATAATGCCGATCATTGTGACTCAGGCTTATGCTTCACGGGTTCATCTTGGCTTATGGTGCTCACACATGATAACATACCCTACAACTGCAGGTTACTTGTAAGGACTTCACATAGTAGTGCTGCAGTGCATTTAAAATTACACAAATCTGTACAAGTATGTATGTCCCTGTGTCCACCAAAATTCACTGCAGCTTACTCACGCAATATGCGCTCTAAAAGTGAAGTGCTATTGAGGGTCGGTTCTAGACTATTTTGCGCCCTAGGCAAGACCAGCCACTTTCACCTCAAGGCCCCCCCATCAGCCATGATATATCTGTACAGATATATAGGAGATAAACAAAACTCAGAGTAACAGAGATCGAATGAACACAAGGCTGTGACAGGCTTACCAGTCCAACTACACCATTCAGGGAAAGAAACAAAGGGTAGTACCACCAGTTCCTCCACAAGGCCAAAATTACCTACCAAACCTCCCTATATACTCCCCACGGGAGAGAACGCACCACCCACAACAGTACCAGTATCTGCTCGCCCGGTCCAAGACCCACAGCAGAACCAATGATTGCTGTTGCCATCTTGAAAGAGGGCAGGGTGGCAGCATACCGAGCTCCAGGCATTGGAGCCAACAGAGAGTGCAGGACAACCTGTCTACATGACCCCAAAAACCCAGGCATCCAAAAAATAAATAAATAAAAAAACAATTTTGACAGGGACTACTCTAGGTCAAGGTCAAACAGTACGAACCAGTGGCCCTGCCTGTGCCCTAGACAGCAGTGCACCCTAGGAGGCTGCCTTGTTCGCCTAGTGGTAGCACTAGGCCCTGGTGCCATTAAACACTTGCCAATTTACATCTGCTGAAAGTCAGAGCTCCTAGTATTAAGCTGCATGTGTTAATATCAATATATTCATATTATGTCTAGATATAAGCTCATAATGCTTAGACTTCTTCCTTCATTTTAGAATAAAGCTACTCTATATTACTAGTTTAACATAAGCAGAACATCACGCTGAAAAATTAAAAAGTCAACATATGTGAACTGTAAGTTGCAGGATTCCAACAAGACATCACTAACAGACAATCTATATACCCACACATCCTTTATGCATTTTTTTAACCTTTGCTCCTGCTTTAACGAGTAGCTGCACCCTTTGCTTGGAATTCACCCATGACACACCATCAAATTCTCTCAGCTTTATACCTTTGTAAGGGTTCATTCTCACACTTTCATCTTTCAAATAACCAGAAGAAGAAGTGCTCCATTTTCCACAGCAAATAATGTTTATATAAAGACAGGCAAAAATCTGATGTTAAACAAGTCTGCACACCACTGAACAGAAATCATGCAACCTGTTATGAACAAACATCACCTAATACTATAGACATATAAATATGGATAGTGATATAAGTAGTTAAAGTGGTTGTAAACCCCTTACATATACCCAGTAAAGAGACTATCCTCAGGTGAAACACAGATGAAACAAATCCTCCTACATATGTTGTACCTGTCTATCTGCAGTCTTTGCTTCTCTACAAAAAAAAAGTGCTGAATTTATAAGCTTGTCGGAGGAGAGTTAAAAAAAAAAAAAAAAAATGCACATGCATGGGAGCCACCATTCACGGCACAGGGCTCAGAAGGAACGGCACCAGCGTCCGTTCCTTCAGAACGCATGTGCCAGTGATGTCACTGGCTGCATGTAATGTAAATATATCCTAAACAGCGCACGTTTAAAAGAAATGTACACTACCCATAAGCAAGCCTTAATTTTAGGCATACCTATGTAATGTCTGCAGAGGAGGTTTACTTCCTCTTCAAAGAGGAAGAGTGCTCTTGCGAAGAAAATGCTTTATTGACTACATGTATAAAAGCATGATACAAAAGATGCTAACGCGTTTCGGCCTTCCTCATAGCATATGGTACGCGAAGAGGAAGGTTGCAAAAGCCGAAAACTTAATCGCCTAATGATTAAGCACAAAACTCTTTTCTGGTGTCATTACGGTGATTTCACTGTGATTACGATAAAGGCATTTGGAACCTTTGGATGTGCAACCGTTCTTTTTCTTCAAAAGCCGAAACAGCGTTAGCTTGTTTGTATCATGCTTTTATACATGTAGCCAATAAAGAATTTTCTTCGCAAGAGCACTCCGGTGTTGCCGGCTTTAATCTTATGCAGATCAATCTTGGGGGTTGAACGCCCTAGCCAGACCTGGACTCCAGCTCCTGGATATAAAAATATAGCAGTTGAGCTTGGGGAATATTATATTTAATTCATATTAAATGTATATTTGCCTGAACAGTGGCTGCATCTGACTGGATGCAGCTGTGGTTCAGCTGACAATTTTCTGCCTAGCTCTTTCAATTTGTCAAAGGATGTCGGGTGGGAGGGTGCCGACAGGGCAGTCCACAAAGCGAATCTCCTCTGGTTCTGCAGGAACCAGACAAAATTGGTCAGTGTATGGCCAGCATAGGTGTACATGCATATGGCTGTGATAAAAGGACAGATCGCCTTTTCAGGATGTTGCTGAATAGGTAAAAAAAGGTTTGTGTTTTCATGCTTATATAAAGTACATTCACTACTCAAATACATGAAACGTGAAGTTCGTACAGTGCTTAGACATGTAAAATTCTGCTTCCATTTCATTCAATTTACACATGTATGTACATGTGATTATACGCATACAAGTGTGAATGACAGACCTTGGATGCAGATTTCTCTATTTCTACAGATCTGAACACAGTGCATGTTTACTGATCTTAACGCATTGTGCGCATAGGCCTGAAGAAAACAACAGAACTGTGTTCAGATCCATAGAAAAACAAAACACTACTGATTACAACGCTGGGTGTTTTGCATCCATGTGCATGAGCCCTAAAATGCAAAATAGATCTGTAGCAAAGACAGTTTTTAAATTCTTGTTTCCCACTCTTACTATAGCTAACACTGCCAATTCAGACATTGGATAAGTAACATATTTACAGGAAAAGTTATCATTTTATCATGACTAGACCATAAACATGACTTTTTACAGTGTTCATCAAAAGGTGAAACATTGTACCAAGCTATCCCAGCAGCAGAAGGTACAATATGTCGGCGTGTTGTTGTGTGAATTCACTTCCAGTCACACCGCTCCTCTGCAGAGCTACAAGTCACCTAACTGGTTGATGTGAAAACAAAACAGAAAATGGGGGCTGTGTTTTAGGTGCAAACAAGTGGTCTGCTTACCATAAATAAACAAAAAATGTGACAGGACATTAAAGCGTTAGAAAACGGACCAATCTAGAGAGGAAATGTTGTTTCTTTAGTTCGTAATGCAACTATACATTGACTTATATTATCCAGACCTTAGACAGGTACATTCACATCAAAGAATGACTTTATGCAAGGAAATTTCAAAATAGACAGGGATGTCAGACATAGAATGATGCAGTGCATAACATTTAGAGTAGGTATTGTATGTAATCCTCAATTAAAAAAAAAAATTATATATATATATATATATATATATATATATATATATATATATATATACATACACACACACACACACACACACACACACACACACACACACACACACACACACACACACACACACACACATATATATATATATACACATACACACACATACACACACACAAGTTTGTGTGTAATAAACTAATGCACAGTAAAGAGTAAAGTGGTGGTATTTCTCAAAAGAACCACATTTTTTTTTTTTATCCTGCACAGAAACTGCAAAAATATAAAAACAAAAAGGAAGCAAGGCAACCTTTTTTAGATGGTTCAGGCCCTGGGTTCGTGCCTGGGGTCCAGTGTGTGTGTGTCCCCGTTCACCGCTTCAGGTGCAAATCGGGTCTGAATTTTTGCCTGAATTCACACCTGAATCTGACCCAAAGACACACAGGACCCTTTTCAAATGCAGACCATGGCCTCCACAGACCTGTGTGAACCAGCTTCATTGAGAGCCGGTCACACTCGTCTGTCATGCGAATCGGATGCGTAAACCCACATCCAATTTGCATATGTGTGAACCCAGCCTCAAAGTCCAATTTTAGATAAACGTAGGAGGGTTATAAACCCCATCAGTCACGGTCATTTTTTTTATTTTTTTTTAACAGAACTATCAGTTAATTTTTTTTGCCATTGGTGTCCCATTTGAGAGATTTCCCTTCACCTCCTGTCTTACAGCCAAACAGGGATTCACTCCAAGATGGAGGGGGAAGTTCCTGGTTGTCACCAGAACTGGTCCTCACATTGGATGTTTTCTCTTCCATTGTTTTTCTAGTGACAACTCAAAATTTGTGATTTTTTTTTCTCTCACGCTCGGTGATAACAGTCGCATTAAGGTGAAAAACCTCCTGTGATGCAGCAGCCCCCCAGAGCCCTCCCCCCTTTTACTTACCTGAACCCGTCTTTCCAGCGACAGGGATGAGCACACCAGCTCCAGCCAGTGTCTCGGGTCCTGACTGGATAGATTGACAGCAGCGCAGCCATTGGCTCCCGCTGCTGTAAATCAAATCCAATGACGCGGGAGTCGGGGGAGGGGCCAAGTCCTGCTGTCTGTGTCAATGGACGCAGCAGGACACGTGAGCGTGCCCGCACGAGTGCCCCAAGTAAGAGAGGCTCTCCAACAGGCCACTCGAGAAGAAGAGGAGCCAGGAGCGCTGCTGAGGGACACCAGAAGAAGAGGATCGGGGCCACTCTGTGCAAAACCAACTGCACAGAGGAGGTAAGTATGACATGTTTGTTTTTTTTTAAACAAACCTTTAAAGACCTTCCTAAATATCATAATAGACTATATTGGTATGCAGCAACAAGACTTCTTTATACAATTTTTCACAGAGAAATTTGGAACCTGATTGGATGCTGAAGGCAATGACTGCGTTTTGTTTTTTATAAAATCAGTGCCATACTGTTTTTGCCTAAAAAAAACAGCACACACATTGAATGACTTAAACAGGTTATCCTACATTTATTGAAGCTTACCAAGCCTCAAATACAACTTGTCAGTTAATTTTATGCAGACAACACTGATGACTACAGTGACTGCAACTATCAGTACACACTGGCAGTACTTCATTACCTCAACATAACTTAGGTGATGCATGCAAACAACTTCTTAAAGTGTATTAAAATGAAGATCAAGGTAGAAATTGATGACATTTGCCTATGACTCAGAAGCAGAATGTGCTCAGAGCACAGCAATTATAGCCTGGCTGGGGTGACCACATGCAGGAATGTTGGGTACCTGGTCCCCTGCTGCATTCTGTTTTTCCATTTGGTGGCCCCTATGTCATTATCGTCTCCTGTATTGATGTAGGGGCTGACAGGAGGAACAACAGCATGTACCATGGGACCAAGCACCACCAACACTCTAATGCCCCATACACACGGTCGGACTTTGTTCGGACATTCCGACAACAAAATACATGGATTTTTTCCGTCGGATGTTGGCTCAAACTTGTCTTGCATACACACGGTCACACAAAGTTGTCGGAAAATCCGATCGTTCTAAACGCGGTGACGTAAAACACGTACGTCGGGACTATAAACGGGGCAGTGACCAATAGCTTTCATCTCTTTATTTATTCTGAGCATGCGTGGCACTTTGTCCGTCAGATTTGTGTACACACGATCGGACTTTCCGACAACGGATTTTGTTGTCGGAAAATTTTATCTCCTACTGTCCAACTTTGTGTGTCGGAAAATCCGATGGAAAATGTCCGATGGAGCCCACACACGGTCGGAATTTCCGACAACACGCTCCGATCGGACATTTTCCATCGGAAAATCCGACCGTGTGTACGGGGCATTAGAGAAGTGTGTGACATGCTTAAGATTCTTTGGTGGCCATAGTGCTTCAATGGAGCAAAGATAGGATTTACTGTCTTTTGGACAAATATTTAATGATTTTTTTTTGCAGGGTGCTTATTTAAGCAAACAAAAATGGTGACAGGGTCATATTTTAATTTGTATGTTCTATACGAAAAAAAAAAAAAAAAAATGTACCAAGTACACATTTCTCTATTCTCATGTCCATCATTAATCATAAATCTCCATTTACTGGATAATTCAAATGAAACCACTGCAAAGGATACAGCATTAGGTGAAATGTCAGTAATCTATAGCAACCAATGCCTCGTAACGATCTAATTCAGATGGTTGTTATGGGTTTCTACACTTAAGCTGGCCATAAAATAGTAGAATTTTGTTTGAAATCTTATGTTTTAAAAAGAACCCTATTCATTAATGAGGTCAAATCAATGTTCGTTTTTGACCACAGTGACAAGAAAAATCGAAGGAGCGAGCTGGAAATTTTTTCTTGAACAAATGAAATTCTAAGAGGGATTGAGGTTTTACGTTCAGGAATGTCCATTTGCTCCAAAATTGAATGTTCTAAAAAAATGTTTCCTTTTAAGTAATTTGGAACGTCATTTGTCAAATGTACTGAAAACTGTTGTACAAATGTTACGTTCATTCAAAAATCTACTCGTGTATATTCAGCTTTAGCACATTGTTCCTCACACAATTTACTGGATGAACCACTTGTGCGTTTCATTTTCAGACTCTTCTGTAGGTTAACTGACTGGTCCTATCATTCCACCACAATAAAGATGTTAATCAGGTTTTGTGTGGACCTCTTTGAAATGCAGATTATAAACTGAGAACTTTATCTTATCACTAGTTTTTCATGTCTGGTAAGAGCAAGGAGAAACAGGGAGGGGGGGGGGCGGACAATAGTGAGTATGTAACATGTAGTCCATTCTTACCTGGTTTTCCATCACGGAGTGCCAGCTTTCTGTCCCAGTCACAAGAGGGTTCACTTTGGATTTCTGCAATTCATTAGTATCTATTAGCACTCTGAAAATAACTTTGTTATAAGTCCACTGTTTACATGAAAAAAAAAAAAAGTATGCTCAACTAATCACTTTCTATGGTAACACAGTATGCAACAGAAACCAGTGAAACATGTACAGTACTTGGGAATATATAATAAAGCACGTTAAAAAAAAATGGAAAAAATGAATGGAATGTTGGAACTCATCAATGTATCATATATATATTTAGTCCAATACTTGGTCATTTATTATGCATCCAATGAAAACGTGTAATTATAGCATGTTCTGTAGTATATTACACAACACATGTAAATAAAACTAAAAAAAAAAAATTCTCTGTGCATCCACAGACTTGCATCTCTGAACATCCTACCTTCCCAGGGTCAGATGACTAAGTGATAACCAACACCCATCAAATCCTAATTTCTAAAGAGCTCCAACAAAACCTGGGAGCGTTCTAGAGAGATTTGGAAAAGAAGGCACCTGGTTGAGTTTCAGGAGCTGCACATGAGAAAGTGTGCGTGTTGGCGATGAATCAGTTTTGAAATCTGGCACTGATGTATAAGTTACCTTTCCAGCATCTTGTTACCATCCTGAGAAAGGATTTATCTGCTTGGCTCCTGGAGGGGCCTGAACTGCACTGCAAGGCTTTTGCAAGTAGGAGTGAAAGCTCACAAAGTAACACCCCACACCTCTTACTGGCAGTACCTTAACCCACTCCCTACCAAAGAAAAATAAATCCCATTTGAACGCAGCATTACATCACAGCTGACCGGAAAATGAAATACGATGGAAAACAGCTGATGTGGTTGATGATGTATTAAAAACACAAATACGAGTGGTTTATAGCTTCTCAGCTATATAGTCCCTATGAATTTTTACACATCACATTCACTTCTTTTTTTTTTTTTTAAGAATACTGCTATCCCAAACAGTGGCTGTGACATATCAGCTATTTGTAATTTACCAGAGATATCCATATATGTCCTACTATAAGTAGTATATTATACACTACTGCAAAAAGTCAGGAATTGTCCTAGAATGAAAACTGTATGGCATTTACTATAAACGACATGGGAAAAACAACAAAACATAACCATAAAACTTAGAGAAAAAAAAAAAACTATGCACAGACATTTTTTTTGTGGGATAATGATATCAAAAGGTCCTGAAGAAAGAAAATCCTCAGAGAGGGAAATGAGTTCCCAAACAGGAAAAGAGACAGGCGGTCCAGATCATTAGTTACTAGCCAACATCCTCTTCAAGAAAATCCTTTTGCTTAAAACGATGAGGCAACTGAATCTAGAACCAAGCTATTTAAACTGCTCATGATACAAAGACATTATATAATTTTGTAAGGAATTGTAAAAAAACAAAACAAAAAAAAAAAAAAAAAAAAATACAGCTTCTGACCTCAATCTAACACATTATTAAGAAGCTTAGCAGAAGCAAAATGCAAACACATTTACACTTTCACAGAACGTTTCACTGACCTCAATTCTCAAACTAGTTGTAGGATAGGAATGTAAAACATGCCTACACATACGTATACACCTGGTCCAAGATGGAGCTTAAAGCAGCAATGCAGACACTGAATAAGGAGGGCTGAGGCAGCTAGTTGCTAATAACCAGTTACAAAGATAATGCTCAAGATAAAAGACCATCAATGGTGGGAGGGCGTTTTGTGGTTCTGCTTTCAAACCAAACCCTAAACAAGGGCTGTTGGCCAACCTAGCAGTGGGGGAGATTGTGGTCAGGTAAATATTTTCAATCAGCCATCAGCAGGAGATCCTAAAAAGGTTCCTTCAATGGAAAAAAAAAAAAAAAGCCACTATCTTGACATGTCTGGAGCCAGTACCGTCTTTCCTAGCTAAGCAAATTCAGAGCGATTATGGTCCTCCTATAAAGGACCATAATCAGGGAATCCAGCAAAAACAACAGACATACAGGTTCCCAAGAAGAACCTATGATGAGATATGACCAGATGCACTGCTAAACAATCTAGCAGTTATGGGGTGCAATTCATACAGGAAAAGAGCGACTCACTTTTAGGGGGGATGAGTAATTGCAGAAGCAAGAGTGGCTCTGTAAAATCCAAAAAACGTATCCTGGAAGCATCTTTGAATCAACCTGAACAGATGCCTGACTAGAACTTTGAATTTATCTTATACTTTCATTATTAGGATGAAAGCTTTTGTTAAAGATATTCAAAACTCCCCTACTTACTATCAGGCAAAGCATGGTATTTAAAATGCATGTAGAATTTCTGAGTTCCAATTTTCTTTGGCATTTTAGATCTTTTTGTTCTTACTAGACTAGAAGCTCGAATTCACAACGATCAGAGGATAACCTCCAACATGGACTGCAAAAATGGCATGGCATTGGATTTGTTGAGAAGGGCAAAAACGTTACGATTTCTGGCTTCAATTCCCACAAAGCAGCCTCATACTATAAAGTATGAGATTTAAATATGATTTGTCACCAATGGAAATTTTTAAATCCATGCCACACCATTAAATGTATACCTTCTTTATACAAACATTTTTGTATTTTTTTTTTTTGAGGAATTAAAAGTAGTAGACATGACTCCTAAGAAAATAGTTCAATCCTAACTCAAATGCTCAGCTACAATAGCAGTCCTAAACTTCAGCAGAGGTTACACCTAAACAGCTGGTGTCTTTTCATGAATGATGTCTCCATTACTTGCTGATTTTAAAAATGGATAGTTTACATAATAACATGATACAAAACAACAATTACATGATACAAAAGTTAAAGTAGGTACAAAGCAGTGCAAATGAAACCATACATCGGAAAAGCTGTGTTTGCGTGGATCTTTGCTTACATAACCCTCCGGAATCTTAGCTAAACAAGACTATACATGCTACGATCGTCCTTGGTTTGACTCATCATTCCCAAAAACACATTCGTACCTTGAAAACTAGAATTGCTGTCTTAGTTTTAATGAAAATGTTAATTCATCGGTTTCATCAGACCTTCACCATCTTAACCTCGGGCAACAAGCTAGCATCAACCAATTCTTTATTACTAAGAAGACAACAGGGATTCACCCACTGAAATCCCAACCCTGTTCATTCTACCTGTACAGATAAAGTCTCCGATGCAACCCTAATTTAATTAACAAAAGAGGATCCCAATTCATTGCTTCATTAGCCTTGGCAACAAGAAGAGCAGGTAAATCCACAAGGCGCTGTTTCAGCTGCTCTTTTTGCCATGGAAACCAGAGGTCCTAAATGTTACCATGTGCTTAACAGCAGCTTGAAGAGGATGCAGGCGTGTACTCTGTCTAAAGCTAATCTACCAAGAAGGGGTTTCAGACAGGGTGGACATCTGTTACAGACACAGATCCAGCCAGTTGTCTTGATCTGCACTCCCCAATGCTAAATGCACACAGCTTTTTTCCAGTTGCAGGCAACAATAAATTTATAAAAAGGAGTCTTCAGAAACACTTTATCCCAACAACAAAAAATACAAATAAAATGCTATTGCTCTGTTGGATGCAACAGTGCTTGTGCGCCTTTAGGACTTTACAAACTGTAGTAATTTGCTAGAAGCATGAGTAGAATGTTATACTATGTTATCCTTTGATAATGGAATAAAGTTTTAAGTTTTAAAAAGGAGAAGTCCAGCCTGAGCTCGTTTGGCTGGGCCTCCCCTATGGGTCACAGGAGTGCAATTCATTTTCCACTCCTGTGACCCGTTTTCAGCAGAGATCGGTCTGAACTCCGCTATCCGCTAACGTCACCAAGATCAGTAGAGGCACCTCATCATCCCGACTTCCCAAGTCTGGATCCGCCAGCTGCCTTGATTGATGGCAGTCTCAGCCTCTCAGCGAGCCGCTGACTTGGCCGCTCCCCACCCCTCCATAGCTCGGCGCTCCAGTGAGCGTGGGGCGGGCAGAGCTGGTTGACAGTCAGCAGCTCTCCGCTTGGGGAGCTGTGAGAACCGAGCCATCGGCGATGTTCGACCGCTTGGTTGTCAGTGCAGAGGCGGTGGGGGACCGATGCTGCATCCACCTAAGCATGAATCTAGAAAAAAACCAAAACACTTCTCTTTTAAGTGATACCCTTTATTGGCTACCTTAAGTTATTAGGGATGCAAACTCTTGGAATAACTCAGATTCCTTCATCAGGATTTAAGCATATAAAAAAGTCCAACAAAAGGGAATCTCCCAAAACTTGCATTTGTCAATTACTCAAATTAACCAATAAAGGGTATCACAAACTCCAACCTTTATGCTATAAGCATAAAATTACCTCTTTTCAAACAGAACACAATAAGTAACTAAAAGCAAAATGACTTTAGTTAGCTACTTAACAAGTTTATCTTTTGACCCCCAAGAAGAACTACAAAGGAAAGGAACAATGCCTGTGGGGGGTTTCAATGAGGTTCCTCCGCCCCCGTTAGCAATGGCATTATGAAAGTCTGGAGTCTGCAGGTGAATCCTTGTCTGCCTATTCAAATAGCTGGTCGACAGAAATCTACTGAGACTCTTGCAGCTTTTCTTATTTGAATCACACTGAGCAAACAGTCTCCACCCGTAACACACTGCTTTTGTCTGAAGCACCTTTTCACTGAAATCAACCTTTGTTTAATGGCAGGATTGCTAACAGGCTCTAGTGAAAACACGCTACCCCGGAATGCTTCCATTCTGCCAAGGAAAATAGGAGACAAAGTTCTCATATAGGTCTTCAGATTGTAAGTTCTCCTGGCAAGGAAGGCATACTCCAGACTTTTGGAGCATCCCATAACCAACATTATCTTTTCAAATTACATGGGTATTGATCTAGAATTCTGATCAAGTCCAAGCAAATGATACCTAAAACAGGAAAGGAACACGTGATACGGTGATAAACTAATCAATACAAATCAAAATGTCGATAAAAAACAAACAGATCCTACAAGCCAGTTAGGAAGTTCTCCCTAATAGGCGACTGGGTTAAATTTTAGCATTAAATGAAGGCGGTATTGAGCATCCCCGGAATACATAGGCCCAATGCTAAAGGACTAGCACTTCCTTAGGCAACAAGCGGATCAGTCTCGGAAATTAGAAAGCATCATTCAGATCATACAGCTCTCCAGCAATGTCTGCTGTTAATCTCCAATTACAACACATCTGCTGCCCTTTTTTGTCAACCTTTTACATCAGAATATTACCGTTGGTGAGGACAGAAGCAATTCGCCTAAAACATAAGAAGACAAGCAGTTTATCTGCTGTATGAAGGGTCAAGTGCAGTTTACCTGATGCTCCTATTCCCTGCAAGAAGTCAAGTCAATAAAGTGCCTTTGTGGGAGGCATCTACTATTAATATGTAAAGCGTGGACTGGGAATTCACAATTTCTCCATAAATTATAAATTAAAACACAAAACAATACCAGTAGAGAACACCGGAAACCATATTTTCTGAACTGATTAGGTGTACCCTTCATTTGACCTTTAAATGCGAATCCATTTGGTTGGGTTTTTCATTGCAACTCTGCAGCTTTACTCATAAAAATAAAGTTTATTTACAAAGCGTCCATGACCTTGTTTACTTTCAGTCGCCAATTAAGGAGTCTAGGTATAGATTTCACTCTATTCTATTTTAACGTCATTAGACACTACGTAGGGACACAGAAAGTATCATATTTTGTGCTTGTGCTACTGACTTCATAACAACAACATGCGTGAACTACACATGTACCATTTTATTTTTAATTACTTTTCAATTTCAATGGCAGTTTTGCTGAGTAATAATTGTGGCTTTTCTGGAAGATATTTTTGCAGATAGCAAATAAAGGAAGATAAAGCTCAAAAGCAAGCATTTTTTATATTGCAGCTTACCAATTTGTAGATGTGATGGCTGCATTCGTTTTCTTTCTACTGCCGTGTACACATTGGCGGACTTTTCGAAAGGACTGGTCCGAGGGACCGAATCCGGCGGAGAATCCGACTCTGTGTGGGCTCCATCGGACCTGTAGCTGACTTTTTCGGTCAAAAATCTGACGGACTTTAGATTTGGAACATGTTTAAAATTTGTCCGATGGACTCGAGTCCGGCCGAAAGATCCGCTCGTCTGTATGCTAGTCCGACATAGTCCGGTCGTACGGAATCACGTACGAATCCGTCGGACTTTGGTGTGATCGTGTGTAGGCAAGTCCGTTTGTTCAAAAGTCCGTCGAAAGTCCGTCGGACCCGTCCAGTCGAAAAGTCCGCCTGTGTGTACGCGGCATTAGGCTCTCTTTATTTTCACCTGGTGATCGGGCCAGCAAGTCTGTGGTTTTTCAACAGAACAAGCTCTCTTGCTGTAAGACCCCTTTCACACGGAGGCACTTGAAAACTGCCTATAAAGGCTGAGCGCTTTTGAGGAGTTAGCAGTGTGCTTTTTTGACGGTCACGTGATTCAAAAACTGCTGCAAGAACTTTTTTGAGGGGGCTTTTGAATCGCTTTTCAGGCGCTCGTCATTCATTTCCATGGAGTGGGGCACTTTTGAGGCACTTTTTTTTAAGCTCTCCAAACTTGCTCCAAAGATGCTGCTTGCAGGAGTTTTTTCACCTCCCTGCCAGCGCACCGCCCCAGTGTGAAAGCAGCCATTCATTTTAACGAGAAACCGTTTTCGTGAGCTTTTCAGGGGCTTTTTTTCAACGCAAAAGCACTTGAAAAACTCCTCAGTGTGAAAGGGGTCTCAGGGGCCATGCACACTGGGCTTTAAAAAAAAAAAAATGGCAGTTCATTTGGCAGAAAAAAATGCTCATATAGAGCGTTTTTTGGTACAATCGTTTAGCAGAAAACTGCGCAAAAACTTTTTTTTTTTTAAATTTTTTTATACTGCCTCTAAACACTGAGCTTAAAATATCTCTGAACATCCAAATGTGCATGGACACATAGGGGTTGATTTACTAAAGCTGGAGAGAGTAATATCAGGCTCACATCTGTATAGAAACTAATCAGCTTCTATCCCCAGCTTGTTCAATGAAGCTTTGACAATAAAACCTAGAAGCTGATTGGTTTCTATGCAGAAGTGAGTCTGATTTTGCACTTTCCAGCTTTAGTAAATAAACCCCAAAGGATAGCATTAACAGCTTTCTACACGCGAAACTAGAAGCAGCATTTTTTTCCCTGGTGTGCACGGACCCTAAAAGGGTTGAGACAAATCATTTACCACTGACAGGGGTGCTTACAAAAATCTGCTTTTATTTATCTAAAACTTTTATCCTAAAAGGAAAAAAACTGCTGCTGTAACTGTAAAGTGTGAGCTGGAGTTCATCTTTAATTTTGTTAATGTATTTAAATCAGCTAGTACATCTAACACTCGCCCCGACCAGACCGACAATGCTGCTGTCCAAAGATGCCCCTTTGTGCATTCATCCACTCTTAGGCCTGGTTCACACCTATGTAGGTTGCAGTTTGCATATTCCAGATGCGTTGATCTATTGGAGTCTATGGAACCAAAAACCAGAAAAAAAAGTAGCTGGTCCTTTCCATAAAATGCACAGATGTGAACGTGACTCATAGGAAACCATGTTAAATGGACTGTAGCGTGTTTCTGAAAAATTTAAACCCACTAAAAAATGCATAGGTGTGAAGCAGGTCTAAAACAGGGAGGTGTGTAAGGCTGGATTCACACCTAGGCATTTTTAGTGCTTTTTGCATATTTGCACTACAGAACGAGTTCCATAGAAAACCATGTTAAATGGACTGTAGTGCAAATCTGCAAAATGCAAAAAGCACTAAAACTGCCTAGGTGTGAATCCAGCCTTACTGGCCGGATCACCAGGTGAAAACAAAGGGAAAAAACGAATGCAGCCATTGCATCTAAGGATTGGTAAGCTGCAATATATTACATTTTTTGGTTTACTATTTCTTTTTACGCCAATGTCTTGTTTTTTTGTTTTTTTTTTTGTTAACTGTACAGGTACGTCACAAATTCTCTCTTACAAACTCCGGGTTTTGGCAACACAAGTTTAAACATCCTACCTTTTTTCGTTTGTTTGGTTCATTCGTTTTCATGCAGTTAGCATGGAGGCCAGAAACATCCTCAAATATGAGAACGGTTTCAGAAAAGAAATGAACAGTAGAGCTAAAATCCATAATAAATCAATGTTTTGGTGGAGAGCAGCTCCCTCCACACCTCCATCTTATTGTGTGAGCCCTACATCCTTTACCTGATTGCAGATAACAGGATCAGGAAAATGTCCCACCCTTTGCAGCATGTTAGAACAATGATTCATTTTACTTTTGTGTCTTTAGCTTGCCAGGTAACAAACCTGGTGGGCAAAGTCTTTTTCATTGAAACAGTCAGCATGATCAGGGAAGGTGGCGGAGCTGGATATTTAACTCTTACCATGCCAGTAGAATTTAGACACAAACGTTTAGCAAAGGCAATTAATAATAATAATGGACGGACTTCATTTATCACTAAAGTGGGCCACCCAAAAAAAAAAGGGGAAGAAGAGGAAAAGTGATGATGTCATAATAGCATCTATGATGACATTTAATTAGCAATATATTGCTTCCCATTTCCTTTACAAAATGTTTACAGTATTAAAGTGATTTATGCATTAAGAAAGGCTTAAATTTAAGAAATAAAGGAAAATAAGCGCATTTATAAGGAGAGGCGCAAAAGGGCCAGACTGATGACACGAATGGTAGTTATAATTATACGAAGTCAACATGATATATACAATTATATGTAGTAAACATTGTCAAGAGCATAGTATTAGTACACTTTGCAAAAACAAATATGGTATAATATTACTTCCTACTTGGATCCGGATGCCTAACTAGCTCAATAAATTAAAATTCAAGCGCTCTGCAATATACCTACTATACACCGGCTTTTCACCCATATGTCTACTTAAACTGTCACACAATCTACTTAGGTGCAATTAAATGACAAACTCACTGTAAGGAGTGAAAATTATAGCAATAATTAGTCTTCACAGTATGACACACTGATTCAGCTCTTTTCTTTGCTGGTAGCAAAAATATGTTATTACCAGGTGCTAAAAACTCTGTTGGGAGCTAGAATTGTCCTTTAGAAGTGTATGTCTGGTCATTAATAAAGAAAAAAGATTAAAAGAGAAAAGTTTGGGATATGAAAAAATAAACATCAATTCACACCTAGGAGAATGCAGCATCCGTTCCCCCATCACCTCTAAGACCAAGAACTGTGCGATCAAAGACCGCTGATTGTTCACTTCTCAGTCTTCTGCGAGCAGAGAGCTGGTCACGGTCAGTCAGCGGCTCCCTGCTCTGCCCCTCCAGTGCTCACTGAAGTGCCGGTGTCTTGCCGAATAAGTTCCTTCGGCGGATAGGTTCCCCCCCTGTACTGCGCAGGCGCAGCGCCTGCGCAGTACGTACTACTGTCGGCCGCCGGAGATAGCCGAAGCTCAAACGCTTCAATCAGCTGTACACGGCGCCTGCGCTCTGGGTCCAGGTTCCTTCCCCACTATCCAAGTGGACCTAGAGGGGGAATCTAAAAGTGCCGAGCGCAGCGAGGCCGTGCCCGAAGTGTGGCGAGCGAAGCGAGGGGCCCTCTTACAGGCGCCGTGTACAGCTGATTTTCAGCTGTTCCGCTTTGGCTATTTCCGCCGGATTCTACTGCGCATGCGCAGTAGAGGGGGGAACTAATCCACCGAGCAGAACTTTCTCGGCAGAACACCGGACTGTGCAGGGGGTGGGAGTGGCTGTCTTAGGCTTGCAGTGGCTTGCTGAGAGGCTGAGCCAGCTGCCAGTCAGGCATCTGGGTGGATCTCGACATTAAAGTCAGGATCTCTCCAGTGCCTGGACCGGCTGAATGACGTCAGCCGACAGCAGACTTTAGCCCTGTCACCTTTGGCCCTACTTCTCTAGGCACGTGGATCAGAAAACTGTTAAAAATGATTTAAGTCCCTCAAACCTTACTGGATGCATACTTGTTCCAGATCAGTGACTTTCTAGTCAATGAATAAAGGGTCATATGAAAGTCCTGAAGCGTACATTGGCGACACCCCAATTTCTCGCCTTACAGGTTCACTTTAAACTGAGGCTATTTTTCCTGTGCAAAATAACGGCTCATGCACACTGGATATAAAAACCTTGCTTTCACAGGCGTTTGGCTTTTTTTCAGCCTGTAAGCGCACCTCTATGTTAGCCTATGTGTCAATGCACACATAGGCGTTTACAGGCATATTAGAAGAGAAGCATTTACAGGCTGAATAAATAAATAGCATAAAACATAAGGTGCATTCAAGAGAGGAGCTGAAGAACAGAAAGAACGCTGAACACGGCTAAAACGCATCTAAACACTAGAATGGCTTATTCACGTATGAGCGGTAATGCATTCCAATGGCCAAAATAAATTTATATTCTGGTCAATGAAATCCATTAACGTTGAGACACTTGACAGGACTAAATGGCTTTTACTGCATTTTTAAAGCAGCTTTTCTTCTGCCAGGAGAAAAGGTGTTCAGAGGGGCTAAAACAGATGCCTGGTGCGTATGAAGCCTAAAAGGTGAAAAACGCTCTCCACGTGTGCAAACAATGCAACAAGCAACCCATTTAATTCAGATGGAGTACATTTAATAAAATGCTGACAACTCCACAGACCTACTCTTTTAGTACAGAACAGAGAATAAAAAACATCCATTAGTTAGTTTTGTTTAGTTAGTATTTCTCATAGATAGTTCTAGGACCCTATTGAAGAGATTTTTCCTCACTTTATGGCCCTGTGATGTCTGTACAAGAAATCAGTGGTGGGGTTGCCACTAAGAAATGAGGACAGACAGAAATAACATAATCGGAACTTCTAATCATTTTCCACTTTATTAAAAAAAATGTGTTTTTGTCTATGCCCCCAACCTATAGATATCTTATTACTTCTTATTCTGAAAAGAAGCAACAGAAAAGCTCGCCAACAAGGACACAGACTGCACGTATGCGTGTAGGTACGTGTGCACGTATGGGTAAGTGATCTGGTGGTCTGCAAGTGACTAAAAAACAGGCTCTGATGACCCATTCACGCTACTGCATTGTTGCACGTTCCATGCATTCATAAAATGCCATTCGTTTGGAATGGGCCCCAATGACACTGCTGACAGACGTGTGTTCTGCACCACATTAATGAGCATTGCTATGTACTGCCAGAAATAGTACATACACCTTTTTTTTGGTGCATTAGGCAGCCCGATCAAATGTAGGGACTGCCTTAGAGCAACGCACAATAGATTGTGGAGTAACAAGCACGCACTAATGCACTGTAGTAGTGTGAATGAGCTTTAATCCCTCCCTGCTCTTACCGAAACTAAATAAATAGTTTTGGCTCCAAGACTAGCCATACACGCATAGATTTCTGTTATTCAGTCCCAGGTTGAACAAGAGAAAAAAAAAATAGGATTCCTCCCATCCCTGCTAAACCGTGTGGATGATGGAGGAATCTCAGAGGATGCAGTCACTGTTTAGCTGTCAATTTTCCACCCTGCTCCTTTCATTTTTTAACCGAAGCTTGTCAAACCGGGTGGTGCCGACACAGCCACCCATAACCCGAATTCTGCCCGATTCAGCAGCTTAACACACTGGGGGTGATTTACAAAAAGGCAAACCCACTTTGCACTGCAAGCGCATTTGAAAGTGCACTTGGAAGTGCTGTCGCTCTAAATCTGAGGGGTAGATCTGAAATGAGGGGAAGCTCTGCTGATTTTATCATCCAATCATGTGCAAGCTAAAATGCTGTTTTTTATTTTCCTTGCATGCCCCCCTCGGATCTACAGCGCCTTTACTTCTGAGTGCACTTGCAGGGCAAAGTGAATTTTCCTTTAGTAAATAACCCCCATAGTCAACTATGTACTGTACTGCTTGTACACTGTGCAATCTGGTATGGAAATGCTGCACCTTTCATATTTCACAAAATCAGATGAAGGGCCCCCTGCCTGAAAGACTGGGAGAAGTAACCTGTTGGTGCAAAAAAATGCATAAAGTAAACCTTTCATTGACCTTTGCAACTGAAACAGAGCATTTAATGCATACAAAAAAAATGCAGATGCAAAGGTTCAGCAACAACAGCATGTCAAAAAGATAAGTACTGCTGGAAAAGTAGGCAGCTGAAGTTACAAAAAAATCTTGCCTTAACCAGCAAAAGGCAGGCTTGGCCCCACCCAACCCTATTGGTCACTAAGGCTGTCTCTCACATAAAAAAACAAAACAAAAATTATCATGATATAAGGGGCAATTCAAAGATTGCCTTTTTTTTTTTTTTTAAATATATATTACACAAAAAAAAAAAATCATGTATGCTACCTGCATCTCTTGGTGGAATTATCAGGTTAACCCAGCTTTTACTGATGGTAACCTCTATCTATGCATTTTTATAGGCTCAGTTTGAGCTGACTGGGTTGGTGACAGATATACTTTAAGCTCCAAAATGTTTACTCAGACCACTTGTGTCATCTGACAAAACATCATGTGTTTAGTTACTAGCAATGAAGACCTTCACAAGTGGACACAAGTCAAAAGTGTTTTTCTTTTTTTTTCTTTTTATAATTAAACTTTTTTTTTGCAAAAAAAAAAAAAATTGAAAAAAATAATAAACAAAAAAAAAAAAGGAAAAACTTGCATCTTGCCTTTTACTCAGATATGAGGGTTAATTTTAGCTCACTTCTGTTTAGCAGCTTAGCAACACTTATCCTATGACCTTCAAAGCACCACCTTCTTTTAAAAGGGATAATGAATACCACCATCTAAAGGACTTTATTTGCTTTTCTTCAGCATGGAAACACACCACTGCTCTTTTTAACACAGCATTTTTCTAATTTGTCATTGTGAGAAGAAAACCAACACTTTTACCATTACCAGGAAGAGAACTTTTTTTTTATGGATAGTACCCTGCTGTAACTAATCTCACAAAAGACGTGGTCACCAGCTACTGATTTTTAGTAAGGAAGTGACGCATTACAAGAACAGTACAACACAAGCAGGTTACTCAAGAGAAAATGGAAGCATCCTCATCGCACTCATCAAGTCTACAACACAAGGAAAACGTATGAAGCTAAAAAGCTAAAGTACTGTAACTTATTTAGCAACGACAGTGATCCTTAATAAAAGCTAAAGATTATCCAACAGAAAGGTACCCCTGATGGACTTATCATAAAACACTAAATAAATGAGTCTTTCCCTACATCATAGTTCTACTTCCTGGGAGAAAAGAGGAAAAAAAACAAGAAAATTAAAGAAATCCAAAAAACTATAGCACTATATCTCAGTCAGCAAATGCACTGATCTCTAAGACACATAAAGCTGAAGATAAGTACCACTGATGGACGTATCAAGACCACTGCAAAAAAATACAAGTTTTTCTCTAAATCAGAATTCTAGTTCCTTGGAAAAAAGAGGAGAAACAAGTAAAACAAATAAATATCAACAAAATATAGCACTGTAACTCCTTCATCAAAGGCAGTGATCCATAAGACACGACGCTGATGATTATCCAAGTACCATTGATGGACTTATCAAGGCCACTGAAAAAAGTTAGTTATCAGTGATCCAATAGACACAAAGCTGAAAATTATCCAACATAAAAAAAAAAGGTACCGCCTTAAAGAAACCACTAAAAAAAGTTAGTCTTTCCCTACATCAGTTTTTTTATCCCGAGAAAAAAAAAAGGAATGCAACAAAACCACATGACACATAAAGCTGAAAAAAAAAAAAAAAAAAAAAAAAAAAAAAAAAAAAAAAAAAAAAAAAAAAAAGGTACCAATGATGGACTTTAAACCACTTAACAAAAATCAATCTTTTCCTACACCATAGTTCTATTTCCTGGGAGAAAGACCATATGTAGATACACCAGGAAGTAACTGCTCAATAAGCATCCATTCAGCAATGGAAGGGTTAGGCACAAACTTCAGACCATATGACACAAGTAAAGATAGAAAGCTGCACCACTACAATGTAATCCACACTGATGAAACAAACAACACTTGTGAACATCAGTACAGGAATACAGCAGGGAGAGGACATTCAGCTCATGGAAACTCCTTCTCTGGCCAAGGTGTGTCAGTGATGAAGCTCAGAGCTCCTGGAAACTTATTGGACGATAGGCTTGTGAACAGTAGCAAAACAAAGTCATTTCATACCAAACTAACTCAGAATCTCTGAAATGTGCAAACAAATCTCATGATGTGTATGGGTAAGATAAGCAGTTTATATAAATACTGTAACACTGAGACAATAAGATGGCTTGCTAGAAAGTCTATTCCATCATAGCAGTAATAAAGTGTTGTAACCGGTTAGCCATCAATTAATACAGGAAGTCTGCAGTTTAAGTAATACCCTTTATTTACTAACTCCTTTATAACAGTATAATGCGCACATACACACACACATGACAGCACAGGGGTGGGCCTTAACACCCAGTTGCCGCATATATGTGCTGTATTGTTATCTGGGGCCTGTGCCATCAGTGTCCCCAGTATTGTGACCAAAAGTTTACCAACAGCTCACGATCAATATGTGACAATCGAGAGCCAGAAGGACCGGCTCCTGAAAGAATGAGAGCCCTTCCTAAAAGCATCACGGCTCACTTAAAGTGGAGTTCCACCCACTTTTACAACTCTTCAGCATCCCCCACTAAACTGTGCACTGTAAACAAATTGGATATTTTTTTATTTTTCTCAGCACCTACTGTATATCTACTGTATTCATTTTTCACTTCCTCCTCCCTGGCCGCGGCCCATCGCATCATTTCCTGTTTGCAATGCCTTCTGGGAAGAGGCGGCAACTTCGTCTGAAACTGCCGTTGCTATGGAAACCTGACCTGAAACCTATTACACTGCTTGTGCTGCACTGAGGTGCGAGATCTGCAAGGATGAGATCCAGGAAGAAATACCGTCTGGCTTCAGATGCCCACACTTAAGATGGCCACGGCCTGCTGTAAGTTTATAAAATAACAAACTACTGCTATAAACTAACAAAACAGATCTTAGTTTACAGACTAACTTTACTAGAATACAATAAGCGTGTGTATTACAGGGGTATTTTTATTTAATAAGTATAATTTCAGCCTCGAACACCACTTTAAAGGGGTGGCAGGTAATTAGAGATGCAAACTTCCAGGATAAATTGGATCCCTTTGTCAGGCTTTATACAGTACCAATCCCATCCTCAGGCTCTATAAAACCTTTGGTCATGCTTTATACAGTTCCAATCCCTTCATCAGGCTTAATACAGAACTGTTTCCTATGTCAGGCTTTAGAGATCCCTATGTCAGGCTTTATAGAACCCATTGTCAGTCCTTATACAGTACTGATTCCTTCTCAGGCTTTACAGATCCCTATGTCAGGCTTTATAGAACCCACTGTCAGTCCTTATACAGTACTGATTCCTTCTCAGGCTTTACAGATCCCTATGTCAGGCTTTATACAGTACTGATCCCCTCTCAGACTTTATAGATCCTTTGGTCAGTCTCTATACAGTACAGTACACCATTTCAAGTCTGACAAAGGGGGATCAGTACCGTATAAAAGCTGAAAAAGAGATCAAAGTCATAGAAAAGTTTAGCCGATAAATCGTATCACATGATCTCCAAACTTTCTGTAGAAAGTCTACTGAAAGAGTGAGCGATGCAGATCCGTAAGATAAAAAGAAGTGTCTGTTTTCACATCCTTCCATCCTACTGTAGAGCATGTGACATGCCAGCCAACATGGAGATCCAGGAAGCCAGTATGACGAGGCTGAACAATTGAAGGGTTAAGCAGTGAGAGGAGAGTGAGGACCCTCCATCAGATACACTTCCCTCCCCTAACTTAGTGCAGAGTAGTATGTTGGTGCTGCTGTGCTGGCTCTTAAGCCGTGTAGAATTTCGTAATGGAATGTGAACTGCTCATCCGGATCTGGGCTCCTTCTATCTCCTAACCAGTAAGGAGCAGGGGAGGACAGATCTGCTGAGACAGGAGAAATGCTCTCTTTTCTCCTCCTCCTTTTATAACTCATCAAGGGATGCCTTACACAGGCACATACGACATGCTGCACCTAATAAACACTGGCAAACTCCATTAAGGATGCGTTAAACGTGTGCAGCGCTACAAACATACGGAGATCTAGTGCTGGCAGATCACTGACCTTCACAGAGAAAACTGCTAAAAAAAGTTTTTACAAGCATTGAAAACCTACAGCCACTAGTTGTAGCACAGATGATCAGCCAGCTTTAGACTCACCATACACAATACAATCTGACAGTAATAATCGGTGACGGTGGTCAAACATTTTGTTTTTAGTATCTGATCGGGTGAGCAAACAATCGACATAATTTCCTTTCTATTAATTTCTATTGGATTTAATCAAGTTGAGTTGATTGGCCAGTGTGGAAAATTATTGATGGTGTTGCATCAATTGGCAGTACTAAGATGTTTTGTTTGTGAATTGTATCAAAAGTCAAATTTTGAAAACATATGGTAAAAAAAAAAAAAAAGAGATGTGATCGATAAAGTTATGATCAGATCTTCCAAATATTGATTGAAATCCACTTAATTAAACTGGTTGTCAACTATAGATTGATTATGCCTATCAAGAGAGAGACTGATAGTTCATCAAAGTTTGTATGGCCCCGTTAGACCTACCTACAGGAAGGGCCTGTCTGATTGTATAGAGATTGACAGGATAGTTTGGTAGATCTAAAGCAGTTGTCTCCAAATTGCGGCCCTTTATTTGCTTTTATCCGGCCCTTGGGGTGCTATTCCTCCCACTGATATGATACACTTTGCCTCCCATTAACACCAGGGATGGGGCACTGTTCCTTCCCCTAACACCAGGGATGGGGCACTATTCCTTCCCCTAACACCAGGGATGGGGCACTATTCCTTCCCCTAACACCAGGGATGGGGCACTATTCCTTCCCCCTTACACCAGGGATGGGGCACTATTCCTTCCCCCTTACACCAGGGATGGGGCACTATTCCTTCCCCCTTACACCAGGGATGGGGCACTATTCCTTCCCCTAACATCAGGGATGGGGCACTATTCCTTCCCCTAACACCAGGGATGGGGCACTATTCCTTCCCCTAACATCAGAGATGGGGCACTATTCCTTCCCCAAACACCATTCCTTCCCCTAACACCAGGGATGGGGCACTATTCCTTCCCCTAACATCAGAGATGGGGCACTATTCCTTCCCCAAACACCATTCCTTCCCCTAACATGAAGGGATGGGGCACAGTTTGCTGCCAATGACGCCTGGACAATTGTTACCGCTGGCCAAAGTCTGCCGCTCTCCCTCCAAAGTCTGATGGACAGGAACTGGCCCTCGGTTTAGAAAGCTTGGAGACCCCAGATCTAAAATAAACTGTACGGTCAGATTGAAATGTGTATGGTGAAGTTTCATCAGTGCTAACATAACCCCCCCCCCCCATCTCCATCCTCCTCCCAGAGACATGGGAGAGAGAAGTCTGTCCTGCCTCTTAGCAACCATGAAGGTGGCAGTCTCCTGAGAGACGAGTCCTCACCAGTAATCTGCTCAGGGGGAAGGATGGCCACAGGGAGAAAAAAAAAAAAAAGTTTCAAACAGAAAGTAATTGTAGTCTACACACAACCTGGGGGTGAAGGACACCTTTAGAGATATGATCCGCTAAAGGTGACCATTAACGCTTCCATAAATGCTAGATTTCTTTTCCGATCGATCCCTCCTGCTAAGAATAATCCATCATTAGTTCGACAACACAATCCATATGCCACATACGGGGAAGCGGAATTTGAGAAGGCCATCTCAGAATCCGATCCTTCAAATTAATGATCGGATGATAAAACCTGAAGCGTGTGGCCACCATCAAGCTCATCAAACGCTTTATAATCTCATTTAGATCTAGGGCAGACTAGGTGGTGTATGGGCCCGCCTGATGGGATACAGATGGATTGGTTAGATTAGGTTGGTCCTCCTAGTTTTGGTAGAAGTAAAGTTGATTGTGAGGAGGGTGATGGAGGAGGAGGATGAGATGACACCTTTCTTTTTCTGTCACCCCCCCATGTTGTGTGATGGCAGCCTCCTTCCTGTACTCCTGATGACGATGGTAGCCAAGTGGTGCTACGTGTGATCAGCACACAGCAGATGCTCAGCACACGTTCTAATGCTAGATCGAAAAAGTTCTCCTCTCCCCCCCCCCCCCCCACGGGGGTGGAAAGTTTGTCAAGGCCAACACCACCCCCCCATCCCCCAGAACAGACGAAAGATACATGGAGGACACACAGGGAGGGGAGATCTGCCATCATACATGCACTTCCCCATCTCCAGCAATGACCTCTAAGCCCTGTCTGCCCCCCTCCCTCCCCCCCACACACACACACTTACCCTCCGAGGAAGGTCCTCATGTCACAGGCTGGCTGCCATCTACAGCGCTCGGCAATGGAAGATCAGCATAGCACGGATGACAAGTCGGGGAGGAAAGTTTGTTGATGATGATGATGATGATGGTGGTTGGTGGTGGAGTTGATCACAGTCCTGGTGTCAGTGGGAGCGGAGCACCATCCACGGGTTATAAATAAACTTTGCTCTCGGAGGAGATGATCTGGCCGGATTCCTGAGCTCAGCCACTTTAATATGGATGAGCATCAGGTCCTGCAGGCAAAGTGCTGCTCCTGGTGCTGCTGCTGTTGCTGCTCAATGCTGGTTGGTGGAGAACTTTAACAAGGAAGGGGAAGGAGAGGCAGGGGGGCGGGGAGAGAAGGAAAGGGGGGGAGGGCGAAAAAAAAGCAACATCATCTTCTGTAAACTTTCACACAAACTTTTTTTTTTTCCCCTTTTATCGGAACATCCCATAAAAAGTTCATAGAGACCCCGCAATTCACAGCGATCGCTATAGAGGGATGGGGGGGAGAAGTCAGATCACACGATCAGGTCACATCATCACTTTAATCTGCTATCAGTGACTCTGATCAGGACAGTCAGGGGTGTTGGGGTCCCCTATGATCCCCCCCAGGGATGCCTCCAGCAAGGCAGCGCACCTCCCCGGCTGGTCGGACAGGTAGAGGACAGGGAGGGGGCGGGGCCGCGGTCAGGGATGTGCAAAGTTCACCGCTCCGCCGTTCTCTCTCCTTCCTCTCCGCGCTGTAAGTGGCTGCCGGCGTACCAGCTGACCTGTACGGAGGATGAAGGAGGGGCGGGGCTGGGGAGGCAGGTAGAGCAGGTTAGGGACTCCACGAAGCATCACGTGTCCCATGTCCTCCTCCTTGGGGATCAGCCTGTCCCGGCCGCCTCTGCGAGCATCCCGTCATCAACTTTACATGGCAAATCTATTGATGAGGAGCGGACACTCACCTGTCTATAGGAAGTCTATGAGACTCATCACAGCTGTCTGATTAAACACAGGAGGGGCAGCCCCGTCCAATCAGGAAGCAGGTGTCATGGAAAGGATGATGCTGGCTGGTTGCCAGGGGCGACAACAAACTTTCTCCTTTCCTTCAGAGCACAATAGTTTACAGGTGCTCTGTGCTTAACTCCTTTACCCTGCCTGCCAGCAGCTCTTTAAAGCGGTAGTAAAACCCGCTTTATCATTTTTACTCCCTACAGGTGAGCCTATAATAAAGCCTACCTGTAGGTAAAATGAATATCTCCTAAACTTGCACAGTTTAGGACAGGGATATGCAATTAGCGGACCTCCAGCTATTGCAGAACTACAAGTCCCATGAGGCATAGCAAGACTCTGACAACCACAAGCATGACACCCAGAGGCATGATGGGACTTGTAGTTTTGCAACAGCTGGAGGTAAGCTAATTGCATATCCCTGGTTTAGGAGATGGTCACCCTGGATGCAGCCGGTGACATCACTGGCACATGCACTCTGAAGGTCCGGCATACCTTGCCAGAACTTCTGAGCTTTGTGCCAGAACAGAGTGCTCCTGCACGCATGCGCGGGTGTGACATCATTGCAGCTCCGGCCAATCACACAGCCAGAGTGCGCTAACCCAGGAGAAAGACCGGGGGAACATGTCAGCCCTCTCAGCAGTGACAGTACAGCGCTGAAGGGCTTTGTTCCAAGGTAGGTATTTCATAATGCGATGCATACTAGCACATTATGTCATTGCCTTGCAGTTTTTTTTCTTTGCAACCACTTTAAGTTGGCTTAGTACTTGCTTGTACGATTTCAAAGTTGCGCCAACTTTGGAGTGCAACTTTGGATGGGTGCAACTTGAATACGACTTTGGCTTTGACCAGTGAGAATGGACAACTGTTGCACACAAGTTGCATTGTATAACATTCAGGTACGACTTTCGTACAACTTCTGAGGGTTAAAATTGAAGTCTACGGCCCTCAAGTTGCATGACAGTTGGACCAAAATAGTGCATGAACTACTTTGAAGTCGCTGCAACTTTATGTTGTGCATATAAGAATGGGTATCATTGGAAAACCTGGCGAATGACTTGGAAGTCAAAGTTGCATGACAAGTCACACAAATGTGAATGGAGCCTTCGGGTCTGTTCACAGGTTGGACTAAGGCTACGTTTCTACTATTGTGACCCTAAAGTCACGCGATTTAGAGTGTGACTTTGATGTGACTGAGTGCAGGTTTGGTCCAACTTTACAGTCTCTGGATCAAAGTTGCATCAAAAGACACATCAAAGTAGTGCAGGAAACTTTTCAAAGTCGCTGTAACTTTTGGTCGCATAGTTTGGATTGGGTGCCATTGAAGTCAATGGGCTGTGACTTGTCATGCGACTTTGTGTTCAAAGTCACATGACAAGTCGCACTAATGGAAATGGAGCCTTAGCTGCTGCGGGAAAAATTCAACAGCATGTGCCATCCAATGGGCATTACCACCGCCAGTCCAGGGTTAAATCTTTCAAATGCCTTCTAAAGAATGATCCCCTATGGATTGCTTTTCAGAAGGGCAACAATGCCCGGAAGATGGCATGGCTTCTCTATCATGTGACCGGTTCTCGCAGCAGTAACATGAGAGGGGGACCCTCCAGCTGGCTCCCAATTCATAACTGTGACCAGGAGCTGTCGCAGCTTGGTCAGTGTGCTTGGACCTTTATGTCCTCCTCCCTTCCTCCTTTGGCACATTATAATTTTTTTCTGGGGAGCAGATACCAACTCCCATTTGGATAGCCCAGGCCAGGGGTGCTCAACCTTTTAAAGAGCGAGGGCCATGTAAGTGATTTGGTCACTGGTCAGGGTTTTACTGCCCCTAAACCACAAATGTAAACAAGCCCTTACTTTCCTGAGCCCCTATAAAGCAGCTTTCACATTGATGCACTGCAGTTTACCCACACCACAGGTGAAGTGCAGTGCACCTGCGTGTTAACTGCACTTTGTCATAGACTTGTATTATATCTTGCAGGTGTGGTGCACTTTCAGAAAGCGCCCCAAACCCACAGGTAATAATAGCAGCCTATAGCTCAGTGCAGCTAAACCACAGGTGCATTGCACTGAACCTGCAGATCAGTTTGAAAGCAGTCTAGTAACCAGTGGAAAACAGATATGCCCTTTGTTATATATATATATTGTCATTAACTGACCTTTTCATTTAATGATCCTTCACTCTCTGATCTCCAGGAATCACCCTTTTCTGCAGTCATCGCCAGGCGCCAGCTATAGAAATGTTGCCATCCCAGGCAAAGTACATTTGGTATCACTCTGCCTGGGACAGGAGCGGACACTATAGAGGAAGCATTGCTTTATGCAGCTCTGCTCCTTCAGCAGCCGCATGCTTCCTGTACCGTCAGCTCCATCCAGAACACAGATGCTCTGGGATGGCAGGTCAGCAACCCGCGATTTAGGCTTGTGGACCCGTTATCCCAGAGAAAGAGCTCTGATGAGGGCCACATCAAAGGGATCTGCGGGCCACGTGTGGCATGCAGGCCACTAGTTGGGCACCCCTGACCTAAGCAATCTGAGTGGAAGTTCAGTCCCCCACTTTACCCACAGCCTTCTGCAACACATCACAGGTCCCAAAAGGCTGTGGGACCAGTCACAAAGCGCAGCGTGGATTGCGCATGCGCAGTGGGAAGCCAACTCTGAAGCCACAAAGAGTCACAGCTGGCTTCCCACAGTAAACATGCCAGAACCAAGGACCCAAAGGTCAACAAAGAACCAGCCCAGGTGAGGATCATGCTGGATCCCTGGACAGGTAAGTGTCCTTTTATTAAAAAGTCAGCAGCTACAGGATTTATAGGATATATCATTTTTTTCTTTCTAGGGTGAATATCCTCTTTAACTGGCTCCCGCCCAACGTATAGTCAAATGACAGCTGGGTGGGACCGCTCTTCTTCAGAGAGGACATCATATGACGCCCTCCCATTGTTGGTGCGCACCGATCGGTGGTGCGCCGTGTCCCTTGGACACAGCCCATCCCCGACTGTGGTAAAGAGCCGATGACGTAGAGTCTTCACCATGTGATCAGCTGTGTTATCGGCATTTCCTTTCCTCAGCGCTGTCAGTGTCTGCGGAAAGGAAAATGATAACCAGCTTTGTGGTGACAGGGGCTTTTACTGATCACTGAAGATCAGTGCCCCGATTATCAGTGCAGCCCCATCAGTGCTGCATATCAGTGCCACCTATCTTTACCCATCAATGCTGCCTCATCAGTGCAGCTTATCAGTGCAGCCTATCAGTGTCCATCAGTGCAGCCTCATCAGTGCAGCTTATCAGTGCCACCTCATTACTTCAGCCTATCAGTGTCCATCAGTGCAGCCTCATCAGCACATATCAGTGAAGACGAAAAATTACTTATTTGCAAAATTTTACAACAGAAACAAAGAAAAAACCTTTTTTTTTTTTTTTTCAAAAGTTTTGGGCTTTTCATTTGTTTAGCAAAAGATGAAAAACCCCAGTGGTGATTAAATACCACAAAAAATGTATTCAATGTGTGACAGCGCTGAAAGCTGAGAATTGGCCTGGGCAGGAAGGGGGTGAAGGTGTCCAGTATTGAGGTGGTCATCACAGCCAGTGAGCCAATGAAGAGAGAGTGAGGGCAGGGCCGAGCCGCTGCTTTGTCTGCTCATTTACACATGAAGCGCGGCTCGGCCCTGCCTACTCAGATGCCCCCATTGCAAACTGTTTGCTATGGGGACACGCAGCAGAATGCAGGGGCACGGAGCACAGAGGGGGACCCAAGAAGAGGAGTATTGGGGCTGCTCTGTGCAAAACCACTGCACAGAGGAGGTAATTATGACATGTTTGTTATTAAAAAAAGTATATATATTATATATATATATAATATATTAATATCACTTTAAAGCATACCTAATAGCTAAACTTTTAGTTTTAGTTTTAGACTGTCTGATTCTATCCCACTATTTGTAATGTTTACTGGTATTACCAAGAATGACAAAAATAAAAACCCACATTTTGCCCTGGTTCACATTGCTGCGATTTGACATGTCAAATCGCATGGCAAAATGGCGGCTATTGCCGGCAATGACTTTGCAATGCAGCACCGATTCCCAAAAGTAGTTTCTGTACTACTTTTGGCGACTTCAGGGGCGATTTGTATAGACATCTGTGCATAAACAGATGTCTCTGAAATCGCCCCCCGAATTCGGAACTGACATGCAGGAATTAAATCGTGCGAGTTCTGCTGAACTTGCACGATTTAATTCCCGCTGTCAGTGTAAACCTAGGCTATGAGTTGTAACAAGAACAGGAATAGAGAGGAAATCTTCCTATGTGGACACTAGCTCTGGTGGCAATCTGGCATTATCTCAATTTGAGGGGATTTCCTCTCACTTCCTGCATTGGCTATGGGACAGGAAGTGAAGAGAAATTTCCCCAATTATTTTAACCCTCCCCTACTCTATCCAAAATAACGTTAACTTAAAAAAATACTGTTTTTTCATTTCTCTGTATATGCAAATTAAAAAAAAACTACCAAATACATACAAATATACAACAGATCTGTAAATACACGATAGGGTAAGTAATACCACAACTCCAGGAAATTATATAACAACAATATACATATACAGTGCCTTGAAAAAGTATTCATACCCCTTGAAATCCATATTTTGTGATGTTACAACCAAAAACATAAATGTATTTTATTGGGACTTTATATGATAGACCAACACAAAGTAACACAGAATTGTGAAGTGGAAGGAAAATGATAAATGGTTTTCAATTATTTTACAAATAAATATATGAAAAGTGTGGCGTGCATTTGTATTCAGCCCCCTGAGTCAAGGTGTAGAACCACCTTTCCTTGCAATTACAGCACAGATGGGCGTTTAGAGGCAGGAAAAAAAATCCACTGCCAGAGTGTCCACCAGCAGCAGTGTTTTGGCCGAAAAAATGCTTGATGTATGTAAAGGCGTCTAAACGCATGTTAACACACTCTGTCTTCTTTGTCCGGTGTTCTTCTTCCTCTGCCGCGGACCCTCCTCCAATGCTGCGTCCTGCTGATCTGTCGGTGCCGATGTCCTGCATCTCCTAAATAACGATGGGGGCATGGCAATCGGATTACGTCATCCGGAGGCCACGCCCCCTTGTGACGTCACCGCCCGTGGCATGATGGGTCCGTGACGTCACCAGGGGGGCGTACAGACCCCAAAAACCACCGGGCAAGGGTTGTCGGGAAGAGCCTCTTGTCCCCACCAACATGGGGGCAAGGTGTTTTGGGGCAGGGGGGGCAGAGCCCACCCATCCCCCAATGTTGAGGGTATGCGGCCTGGTATGGTTCAGGAGGGGGGGGGCGCTCGCTCGTCCCCGCCCTTGCCTGACCTGCCGGGCTGCATGCTCGGATAAGGGTCTGTTATGAATTTTGGGGGACCCCCACGACATTTTTTTTTAAGATTTTGCTGTGTGGGGGTCCCCTCCGAATCCATACTAGACCCAAGGGCCTGGTACGGACCGGGAGGGGGACCCCACGCTGTTTTTTTTCACAATTTTTTTTAGCCAACATTTTTATTTTTACATTGAGTGGGAAGCCAGCTGACCGCTGATGACTTATCGGTTGTTAAGGATGCAGCAGCCGGCTTTCCGGCCCTCTCCTTAGCAACCAGCTAAATACAGTGTAAAAAAAAGAAATAAAAACCGCGCCAAAATCGAGGTAAAACGTGGTACTTGAGTTTTGGATGCGGGTCCATTGAATACTATTACATGCAAAATGCTGCATTTTGCGGGGAAAAAAGTCCCCGACCCTTTCCAAAAACGCAGAGGCACAAAAATGCATTGATGTGAACATGTTCCATAGGAACCTATGTTAAAAATATTTCCCTGCATTTCTGCAAAATGCATCAAAAAACGCATTAGTGTGAATCAAGCCTTAGACCAAAGGGAGGAACTGGACGTGATGTATTACACAGATAGAGGAACCTTTGATGAAAGTTGTCCTGCATGTGTTGGTTCTTATGAACGAGCCAAACACAAAACTGTCTACTAAGTGCACTTATTTTCCCATTTGAATGAAGCCTTGTCCTTTTTTCAGCACATAAAACTTATGGTTAACACAGAAGATGAGAAAATTGATTAGCCAAGTTTGAAATTCAATCTGAATTAGAGGGAAAACTAAAAATACTTCAGGAGAATACGTTTGTCATTGTTTAGCAACATGCCTCACAATACACATCAATTTACAATAATGTATTTTGCATTGTTACTCTTTCATTGATTTACATGTAAAATGCATCAGGCAACAAGCAAAGGTGTGAATTCAGCCTCATAGTGCAGCTTATCACTGTAAACAATGGTGATTTTCTACTCTGAGAATTTGGCTTCACAGGACATTGCTGATGTACCACTTTTCACACAAATTAAAATGCATAAAACTATATATGTTTTCTGAAAGGACCTGTCAAAAAATAAAAATAAATAAAGGTGGAAGTTGCGCATTTTTATGTCACATGATATTTGCTCAAGATTTTGTCAAATTTATATTTTCAGTAAAAACATTTCAATCAGTGTTATTTATTCTGTGTAGTATTATGTTATTGGTAATTTTATTGTTGTTATTGTGTCTTGTTTCCTTTCGTTATTGTGATTTTTAGGAGGGAAGTTGAAGGGAAAAAAACTTACATTTAAATGCCCATCATTGCAGCCTTCTCAGTGCAGCCATGTCAGTGCAGCCTTGTCAGTGCAGCCTTCCCCAGTGCAGCCTTGTCAGTGCAGCCTTCCCCAGTGCAGCCTTCAATCCCCTGTCCCTGCCATCCTGGGCTTCAAAATCGCAGACCGCGATTTGAAAATGGCGCCGCCGGCGCCGAAATACACAGAGCCGGTCCTCGGCTCTTTCCGGCGGCTCTCGTTCACTTTCGGCTCCACTTGTAGTCCCGAGCGGAGCTATCCGAACCTAGCCAAATAGGTTCGGATAGCTCTGCTCGGGACTACGAGTGGAGCCGAAAGTGAAAGAGAGCCGCCGAGAAGAGCCGAGGACCGGCTCTGTGTATTTCGGCGACGGCGGCGCCATTTTCAAATCGCGGTCGGCGATTTTGAAGTTGTGACAGCTCGGGACCGCAGGGGATCGGCGTATAACACGCACCTGCGACTTTCCCCTGATTTTAAGGGGAAAAAAGTGCGTGTTATACGCCGATAAATACGGTAGTTCATTTGGACCAGTGCTGCATGTAGCTTCAGCTATAAACAGTTCACAGTACTGGGTTCCAGCTGTGAAACAGAGACTTCCCGTCTCACACAGGAACAAGGCAGAGTCACTTGAGGGCTCTCAGCCATTCATAAGCAGCTTTGTATTGTGTGAATGAATACAAAGCTTCCACTGATTGGCTGTGCCGGAGAAGCGGGCTGATGATGTCACACTCTCTCTGACACGGCCAATCAGAGGAAGCTTTGTATTCAGCTTTGTATATTGTTTTGGGTGTGATACAGGAAGTCTCTGTCTCACAGCCGGAACTCAGCACTGTGTACTGTATGTAGCTGAAGCTACATGCAGTTTATACAGTGCTTGGAGACACTGCACTTCATAAAGAAAATTGTTTATTTTGGACCAGCTCGGTCCAAACAAACTGTTTTATGTCACAGGAAACGTTGAAATCAGCTTTAACTATAAATGATGGTCCTAGATAGTGCTTTTACTCTAACTCAGCCATGCATGGGGAAAACGAATGTGTTGCGCAACTACACTTATGTATGTACTAGGTATCACCTCCCCACTTCATCCAATCAGTAAACGTATTGCATTTGCAAAGTATTCTCTGAATGGTGTCTGTTCTGAAAGCCCAACCTCCTGTGTTGACAATGCATCAGGCCGGTCCCTCAGCAGGGACTCGGAAGCAAGTGGAGATCACTGAAGTAGCAGTGTTTACTTCAGCGATATTCAGCTTCCTAGGGAATCAGCCGGGTATGGTATATACATAGGCATTAGGCAACTATGTAAAAATATATGATGCCTGGAATTCTTCTTTAAGCCAGTTCCTCCTTAAATTTGTAAAAAAAAACTATAGAGAACTTTAACATTACACAACAATATGACTACTAATTTAGAAGTACGAGAAATGTGTGACCACCATGATATGCCTCCACCCCTGTTATAGAAACATAAAAAAAAGTAGCAGTGGTCATGGGACTTTAAATGAGGCATATAACTTAAAAAAAATAGTTAAAAGTATATAAAGTAGAACATTTTAATTGGACAATCAATATAAAACATTACATTACATTTTATATGCATTATGTATTTGCTTTTACAATATTGTCATGTAATTGTTCACCATGGATTTATTTCAACTATCATATGTTATATGTCAACTCTTTTTTATGGCTTATCAATAGGACTATAGCCCTACGACTACAAAATTGTATCATGTATTTTGAGAACATGAAATGTTTTTGTATTATTATTTTGAAGTGATATGGCTCATTTAAAGTCCCATGACCACTGCTTCTTGTTTTTATGTTACTAATTTAGAAGAATATACACAGACAATGAATTTTATCTGAGTTTAAATTTACACAGATCACACAACTTGTACCAAAAAGTATGTTAATACTGCTTTTATTTAACATAAGATTTGTTTTCCTTTTATTAGTTGAACTGGATGGACTTGTGTCTTTTTTTCAACCCAAATAACATAATGTAACTATGTAACAGATGGACAAGCGAGCTGGGAGGGTCAAATCAACAGTTGAATATTTATGCATCCCAATCCCTGGGGAGAGGTGCCCAGATGGTGACTGGGAAGGGGCATAAATACCTGAGATGGAGACAGAGGGGTCCCTATCCTCGAGAAGGAGATCCCAGCCTGGAGGGCTGTTGCCCTCCCGGCAGGCTTTCCATGTGTCTGCTGTTCATCGAGGTCCCACCTAGGCTAGCTGGGGGGCCTATTCTGCTAAAAGTTTCTGGAGCAGACTAAGTTACTTTCATTTGTGGTTCTGGTCTGGTATTACTGGAGAGGTGTCTGGAAGATATTGGATGGAGACGCTCAACTATCCAAGGACATCAGTGATGAATTTATTAGTGATATTTCATTTATTTCTATGTACCCTGGCTTGGTTGCAGTGCTTAGAAATGCAAGTTAGAAACAGAGCTGCGGGGTGAGACAGAACTGTAGACATGTTGCAGACTTACAGACCACACAGCAGCTCACATGAGGGTTGCATTCAAATACGATCAGAGCATGTACTGTAGAAAACAATTGTTTTGTGGGTACCTTTGCAAAGATTTTTCTATTGCAGAGAACTCTGCCCAAGTGTAAACAAGCCCCAGTATCTAAATATGGTGGCATGTTACATGTGGAATACTAGAGTTAGGCTACTTTCACACTGAGGCGGGCGGGTGTCGGCGGTAAAGCGCCTCTATTTTTGGCAGCGCTTTACCGCCGTTTTAGCGGCGCTATTCGGCCGCTTGCGAGGTGCTTTTAACCCTCGTTAGCGTCCGAAAAAGGGTTAAAACCGCCCGCAAAGCGCCGCTGCCCCACTGATCTCAATCGGCAGGGGCGCTTTAGGAGCGGTGTATATGCCACTCCTTCAGTGCTGCAAAAATGCTGCTTGCAGGACTTTTTTTACAGTCCTGCAAACACACCGCTCCAGTGTGAAAGCTCGAGACAGGAGAGGCTCTTTACAGGCGCTATGCAGGCGCTATTTTTAGCAATGTAGCGCCTGTAAAGCACCTCAGTGTGAAAGTAGCCTTATGGTCACATAACAGTGTCAGTTTCTACCATGTAATATTAATTTTATTACAGGTACTTACTGTATATACTGTAGTGTGGACAATTTATATACAGTATATTATACATTCACGTCAGTTCCTGCCCTCAATGAGCTTTCAATCTAAGGTCCATAACTCACATTCATTCATACACATACTAGGGCTAATTTAGACAGGAGCCAATTAACCTACCAGCATGTCTTTAGAGTGTGGGAGGAAACTCACGCAGGCACAGATAGAACATGCAAACTCCAGGCATGTAGTGCTATGTTTGGGATTGGAATCAACAACCTCAGTGCTGCCAGGCAGAAGTGCTAACCACTTAACCGCTGTGTTGCCCATGTAATAGGCTGAGATACAAAGAGGTGTAAAAGTACATAAATCATTGATATCTTGATTTTTGCATTAGACGTGTGCATTAACGCAACGCAAAAGAGTGGCAAAGTGTGAATGGGTCCCAAGGTTGGGTTCACACTGTTGCATTACTACAATGTGTGAAAATACTGTGCTGTTTTCCCATTCATTCTACTGTTAATTGTGGTGTGTTGCATTACAAAAAATAGTGCATTCTCCTTTTATGGTACAACTTGGTCCGTTGAGCAGCCCATTTAAATTACATGCATTAACACCACAACAGCGTGGACCCAAAAGATGTATGCATGTACAAGCAAAACATATCCTTATGGTGTTAATAATGCAATATAATGATGTGTGCGGATGCACTATGGTTGCCACCTGTCCGGTTTTGACCCGGACAATATGGGATTTAAATGATGTGCCCGGGTTTCCCTCTGCCTCAGGCCTGGACACCAGGGCTGCCGACAGGGGGTACCACCAGGCCTCCTGTAGGGGGCCCAGGCACACAGGGGGACCCGGACAGCAGGAGGATCAGAGCGGCGGTGCGGCTGATAATTACAGAGGAGACAAACTGGGAGAGAGAGGGAAGCGCAAGGTAGCCGCTGGTGCAGTATTTTTGCCTTTAGTTAAATGTTTAAAACCAAACAATCTGCATTGCACTCACACATGTCAGAGCAATAGGCATATCACAGTCTGTGAAGTCCGCTGTCAGAATTCTCCTAATCCACGCTGCTCTGATCGCTGAATCACTGGGGGAAGCCGGTACAAGGATATAGCTGCAGGGAACTCCAGTGAACTGTCAGCCTCTGATGATGGAGGTGTGGTTATGCCTCAAAAACGCTCTGATTGGTCACAGTGTCCCAGGCTGACAGGTCACTGGAGTTCCCCGTGGCTCAATCCTTGTACCGTCTTCTTCCAGTGATTCAGCAATCAGAGCAGCTCTTCAATCGAAACCATTCCATTGTAGCTCTGGCTGTATTTTTAGGGCTCATGTACACTGCTGCTAGTAAACGGACGTTCAGAGACAGTTGGATGCTTTTTTCAGCTGCCCTGAACTCATCCAATGTTATCTTATGTGCACATGTACACAGGTTTGTTTAATCTCGTTATTAGGCAGTTGAGTTTAGAGGCCTTTTTTGAAAAGCAAAAAATTAGTTCAGACGCTGAGTTTAGATGCATTTCAAGCGCCAATGCTACAAAACGTGGCTAAACGCGGTAACTCTCGTTTAGCCGCGTTTCGTTTACAGGCGTTTTTCATTTTGGGCTACTTTAAAAAAAAAATATATATTTTTTTTTTCAAACGCTTCTAAACACAAACACGGCATGTAAACACAGCAAAACTGACGTTTTAAACGTGGGTTACTATCCGTCAAAAACTTCCCGTTTTACGTCGTTGTCCTGCTGGAAGGTGAACCTCTGCCCCAGTTTTAAGTCTTTTGCAGACTTTAACAGGTTTTCGCCAGAGGTAGTTCTGGCCAGCTCAGTAGATTGCTTTAAGAATGGCCTGGATACTTTCCTAAATGTACATAATATAACTGGGTACTAGCATTTATAGGTAAAGTTGATCCAGGGAAAATCCGATTGCCTCTTGGGGGATCAGGAAGGAATTTTTTCCCCTGCTGTAGCAAATTGGGAACATGCTCTGCTGGGGTTTTTTTGCCTTCCTCTGGATCAACTGTGGGTATAGAATTGGGTCTATTGGATTGTACGATATTTTTTTTTGTTTTTTTTTTGTTTTTGTTTTTTATGGTTGAACTGGATGGACTTGTGTCTTTTTTCAACCTGACTAAATATGTGAAACTAACTATGTTTTCTTCTAAGATTGGCCTGTATTTGGCTTCATCCATCTTCCCATCAACTTGGACTAGCTTCTCTGTCCCTGCTGAAGAAAAGCATCCCCACAACATGATGCTTCCACCACCATGTTTCACAGTGAGGATGGTGTGTTCAGGGTGATGTGCAGTGTTAGTTTTCCGCCGCACATAGCGTTTTGCTTTTAGGCCAAAAAGTTCAATTTTGGTCTCATCTGACCAGAGCACTTTCTTCCACATGTTTGCTGTGTCCCCCGATACAAAAACAGAAAATGACTCCTGCGCACAAGTGGTCGACCAGATAGATGAAAGGAAGACACAGGCCTTGCTGCCCTCAAGGATGGGGAATCCTAGCAGACAAAGAAATAAAAAGAGAAAAGGGCGCACCAGCCATGTGCATTATCTTTTGTAAAACATTTATTGAATAAAATGATAAAGGAAATTACTCACAAGCAGTAGTAAAATCAGGTGCCGTAAACCTCGAGCATCAACTAACAACAAGTGGTTAAAATGATGAGCGAAGCCTTCCAAAGGTCTTTAGAGGAACATATAGCACTGCCCGCTAACGCGTTTCGAAGGGCTCGTCCCTTCTTCATCAGAGCTCAGCCTGTGTCCCCCACATGGCTTCTCGCAAACTGCAAACGGGACTTCTTATGGCTTTCTTTCAACAATGGCTTTCTTCTTGCTACACCTCCATAGAGGCCAGATTTGTGGAGTGCACAACTAAAAGTTGTTCTGTGGACAGAATCTCCCACCAGTGTTGCCAAGCGCCCGTTAATTTACGGGCAGCCCGTAAAAATCACCCCATTTTCAGGATGCCCGTTACGGGCAGCCGGTGCCCGTAAAAAAGATGGCTGTGGGCCGGCCATGCAACTGTGCATGCGCTGTTCCGAAGCCTGCAGGACTCGGGAAAGATCGTACAAGCTCGGCAGGCCGGCGCATGCGCAGTAATGTAATGATGCCGCCTGGCGCCATTTTTAAACAGAAGCCGCCGGCCGCCGCTTGTTCCTCAGTTCTCGGCGGTTCAATGGGGGGAGCAGGAGGAGCCATGTTACCGGGCCCGGCCACGGCAGGACAATACGGGGGGGTGAAGCCGGTGGAGAGATGAAAGGGTCACAGTGAGTGACAGAAATGACAGCCTCTGACCATCTCCTGCCCGCAGCCTCTGACCATCCCCTGCCCGCAGCCTCTGACCATCTCCTGCCCGCAGCCTCTGACCATCTCCTGCCCAGTGCCCACAGCCTCTGACCATCTCCTGCCCACAGCCTCTGACCATCTCCTGTCCCCAGCCTCTGACCATCTCCTGCCCAGTGCCCACAGCCTCTGACCATCTCCTGCCCACAGCTTCTGACCATCTCCTGCCCGCAGCCTCTGACCATCTCCTGCCCGCAGCCTCTGACCAACTCCTGCCCGCAGCCTCTGACCATCTCCTGCCCGCAGCCTCTGACCATCTCCTGCCCGCAGCCTCTGACCATCTCCTGCCTGCAGCCTCTGACCATCTCCTGCCCGCAGCCTCTGACCATCTCCTGCCCAGTGCCCGCAGCCTCTGACCATCTCCTGTCCGCAGCCCCTGACCTATTCCTACATCATGTCTGCAGTCTCTGAGGGGGAGTCGGGAAAGGAGTCAAGAGTGGGAGCGCCGCCAGGATCATGGGGTCACGGGAGAAGTCAGACGTGTGTGGACTGTGGAGAGGAGACCATAGGAAAACCAGAACCACCAAGCTGGAGCCATCTGACTGAGCCCTCCACGATGCACCTGAGAGGAGGTCAGTGACACCACCGCCAAGTCAGTCTAGGGGGGTTGCTGATGTAAGGGGGAGTGAATACAATAATGTAAGGGGCACTGATATAAAGGTTTCCCCCTAAATTAGTAACTCCCCTTACCTTAGTGTATTCACTCTGCGGAAGGTGGTCTCTGGTCACCAGAGTGCCCACCACATCAGAGTTCCTGGCATTCCCCTTTACATCAAAGTCTGCAGGATTGCCCCTTACAGTGCAAAGGGGAACTCAATCTGCAGACTGCTGAGCTCTGATGAAGAAGGGATGAGCCCTTCGAAACGCGTAAGCGAGCAGTGTTATATATTCCTCGGAAATACCTTTGGAAGGCTTTGTTCATCATCATTATTACCACTTGTTGCAAGTTGATGTCCAAGGTTTATGGCACATGATTCTTTACTGCTTGTGAGTAATTTCCTTTATCATTTTACTAAATAAATGTTTTACAAAAGATAATGCACATGGCTGGTGCGCCCTTCTCTCCTTTTATTTCTTACTCAATCTGCAGACCCTGATGTAATTGGGAACTCTGATGTAAAGGGAACACAGTGGACTCGGATATAAGGTGGTCTCTGGTCACCAGAGCCTCCCCTTACATCAGAGTTCCCCCTTAGATCATGATCTGCAGCGTTCCCCTTTACATAAGAGTTCCCTTTCACTGTAAGGGGGATCCCTGCAGACTCTGATGTAAGGAGGGAACCTAGTGCTAGCTGGGTTATAGTAACCTGACCTTCATGTCAATGGAGAAATATGTTTTTTGACTTTTGTTTAGCTTAAACACATTGCTAATAGCACTAGCTATATGTTTATAGTTCAAATATGTATCCTTGCACTGTTTAGCACTGAAAATAGTAATTTTAGGCACTTTTTTGCAGCGCCAGTAAAAAATGCGGATCTGCCAGTAATTTTCATGATTTTTGCCAGTAAGAAAGTGGTGCCGTTTGTAAATTTTGTCATCCTGCCAGTAAATTTCACTTCAGGGGGTTGGCAACACTGTCTCCTACCTGAGCTGTGGATCTCTGCAGCTCCTCCAGAGTCACCATGGGCCTCTTGGCTGCTTCTCTGATTAATGCTCTCCTTGCCCGGCCTGTCAGTTTAGGTGGATGGCCATGTCTTGGTAGGTTTGCAGTTGTGCCATACTCTTTCCATTTTCAGATGATGGATTGAACAGTGCTCTGTGACATGTTCAAAACTTGGAATAATTTTTTAAACCTAATCCTGCTTTAAACTTTTCCTCAACTTTATCCCTGACCAGTCTGGTGTGTTCCTTGGCCTTCATGATGCTGTTTGTTCACTAAGGTTCTCTAACAAACCTCTGAGGGCTTCACAGAACAGCTTTAGAACTTTGTGTAGTCATTTCACAACAGGGCTTGAAGTAGACAGAAAGGCTACACAAACCCACTTGCTAAATCTTCTTAGCCCATTGGATGCTGATGTGGTGATGTCACTGCTGAAAGGAATTTGGAGATGAGAATGAGCATACTTAAAATGCTGCTGCAATTAGAGCAGCATTGTTGGTCCTCCAAAGGATAAAAGAGTTGACAGGAGCACTGGCAGGATCGACATGTTGACAAGTAAAAATGAGGGAGAGGGTCTGGGTTGCTTCGTCCCCATTAGTGCAGAACTTGCTGGGGGTCCCTGGGAGTCACATCTAGCCAGGGGTACTGCCAGAAAAGAAAGACGTGCAGGAGATGTCAGTGCCCCCTGGGGGAGGGGCTGCCTAGGAGTCCCCCCACCACAATATTCACAGCTTGGGAAGAAGGTAATGTCTAGCTGTTTTTTTACAGCACCCCTCCAGAGAACTAATTGCGGAGTATGGTGTTTCCCCTTGCTCTTCTCCCCGGGAAGGGATGACCGACAGTGCTAGCAAAGATTCCTTGTGGGGAAGATAAGGGATCATGAAGGGGACCACAAGTGTTACAAGCTCCTCCATAACGACTTTATTTTGAAAATCTCATGCCATTATCTGGAGAGTTATGCCATGATCTAGAACATCCTGTCTTCATGATTGGCCTAATAAGCAAATAAGTTTATTTTACTACTCTGTAGCCTCTGTGTAAATATTTGGAGAAGTATTTACTGCAGCCAATGTACAGGGATTGGAGTGAGAGATGTATCTACTGGTGCAAACCTAGTCAGAGGAGTCCTGGAAGTGTACTCTTGGACCAAGTGTGTAAGTACTCTCGGGAAGAGGGAGTTAACGGGACAGAGGTTAGGAGAATGGGACTCTTTGGCCTCAGTTGTGCTCAAGTTGGACTGAGAAACTCTGGGAGGCCTAGAACCTATATTCTAAGTGCTTGTAATGGTCATGGGTGACCCCTCCTGCCCCCTGTAAGAGCAATCCAGTGGCTAATCAGCCCAGTATAACCCCTTCAAGCAGAGGATATACAGGTACATCCTTCTTTTGGGGAAGGGGTTAAGGGCCCGTTCACACTGCCTGCACACTAAACTGGAGCAGTTTAGTGTGTGGGTAATAGACAGTTTTGTCTGCAGTAAATTTGCGATGAAGAGCTAGTGTGATGTGTGTTTCAGCGCATCACACAATTTCCTTTTTTTCCCTCAACTTTATTCGTCACAAAGTGACACTTCATTCATGTCATCGCACAGCAATACCTGTCAGACACTGCATTCTGTTTTTAAGATTACGGTAAACTTACCACCTACCTGAAAGGATCCAAAAATGGCATAAACATGAGTGAATGTGAATGTATTGCAAAGTTGTATTGCATGTTCTGTTTTTGTTTTTGTTTTTTTTACAGAAAATTGGTATACATGGTGGTTTCATGTACAGGTGCATCTCAAAAAATTTGAATATCATCAAAAGTTTATTTATTACAGTATTTCAATTCAAAAAGTGAAACTCATATATTATATAGATTCATTACACACAGAATGATATATGTCAAGCATTTCTTTCTTTTAATATGGATGATTATGGCTTATAGCTAGTGAAAACCCAAAATTCAGTATCTCAGAAAATTTGAATATTACATAAGACCAATAAAAAAAACGGATTTTTAATACAGAAATGTTGGCTTACTGAAAAGTATGTCCATGTACAGTATAGTATGCACTCAATACTTGGTCGGAGCTCCTTGACATGAATTACTGCATCAATTCCACGTGGCATGGAGGCGATCAGCCTGTGGCACTGCTGAGGTGTTATGGAAGTCCAGGTCTCTTTGATAGCAGCCTTCAGCTTGTCTACATTGTTGGGTCTGGTGTCTCATATTCCTTTTGACAATACCCCACTAATTCTCTATGGGGTTTAGGTCAGGCAAGTTTGCTGGCCAATCAAGCACAGTGATACCATGATCATTAAACCAGGTATTGGTACTTTTGGCAGTGTGGGCAGGTGCCAAGTCCTGCTGGAAAATTAAATCAGTATCTCCATAAAGCTGGTCAGCAGAGGGAAGTGCTCTAGAATTTCCTGGTAGAAGGTTCCACGGACTTTGAACTTGATAAAACACAGTGGACCAACTGTGGATTCTTTGCCTCTCCACTCTTCCTCCAGACTTTGGGACATTGATTTCCAAATGAAATGCAAAACTTACTTTCTCCTAAAAAGAGGACTTTGGACCACTGGGCAACAATCCAGTCCTTTTTCTCCCTAGTCCAGGTAAGAAGCTTCTGACATTGTCTCTGGTTCAGGAATGGCTTGACACAAGGAATGCGACAGTTGTAGCCCTTGTCCTGGATATGTCTGTGTGTGGTGGCTCTTGAAGCACTGACACCAGCTATAGCCCACTCCTTGTAAATCTTCCCCAAATTCTTGAATGCCCTTTGTTTCACAATCTTCTCAAGGCTGCGGTTATCCCTGTTGCTTTTGCACCTTTTTCTACTACGCTTTTTCCCTCCACTCAACTTTCCATTAATATGCTTCGATACAGCACTCTGTGAACAGCCAGCTTCTTTAGCAATGACCTTTTGTGACTTAATTTCCTTGTGGAGGATGTCAATGACTGTTTTCTGGAAAACGGTCTTTCCCATGATTATGTAACCTACTGAACTAAACTGAGAGACCATTTAAAGGCTCAGGGAACCTTTACAGGTGTTTTGAGTTAATTGGCTGATTAGAGTGTGACACCATGAGTCAACAATATTGAACTTTTTCCCAATATTCTAATTTTCTGAGATCCTGAATTTTGGGTTTTCACTGGCTGCAAGCCATAATCATCAAAATTAATAGAAAGAAATGCTTGAAATATATCACTCTGTGTGTAATGAATCTACAGTATATAATATATGAGTTTCACTTTTTGAATTGAATACCTGAAATAAATTAACTTTTTGATGATATTCTAATATTTTGAGATGCACCTGTATATGGCTTAGTTCACACCTGGTGCAACTGAGCGTAGACGCATTTCCATGCGTTGCCTGTAGGGCAGCCAATTAATTTTAATGGGCTGCCCTACGCATGAGAAACAAGGTAAAGAAATCCCTCATTCATTAACAATTAATGGCCAGCTGCATGTCTGCTAAAATGCAGCACGTTTCTGTGCGTGTCGGGACAGTGCAGGATTTTGCATGCGTTCCTAGCATGCATAGATGTAAACCTAGCCTAAATGCATCTACAGTTGTGCTCATAAGTGTACATACCCTGGCAGAATGTATGATTTCTTGGACATTTTTCAGAGAATATGAATGATAACACAAAAACTTTTCTTTCACTTATGGTTAGTGTTTGGCTGAAGTCATTTATTATCAATCAACTATGTTTATTCTTTTTAAATCATAATGACAACAGAAACTACCCAAATGACCCTGATCAAAAGTTTACATACCCTGGTGATTTTGGCCTGATAACATGAACACAAGTAGACACAAAGGGGTTTGAATGGCTATTAAAGGGGACCATACTCACCTGTGATCTGTTTGCTTGTAATTAGTGTGTGTGTATAAAAGGTCATTGAATTTCTGGACTCCTGACAGACCCTTGCATCCTTCATCCAGTGCTGCACTGTCGTTTCTGGATTCTGAGTCATGGGGAAAGAAAAAGAATTGTGAAAGGATCTGCAGGAAAAGGTAGTTTAACTGTATAATACAAGAAAGGGATATAAAAAGATATCCAAGGAATTGAGAATGAGCAGTGTTCAAACTCTAATCAGGTAGTGGAAAATGAGGGGTTCTGTTAAAACCAAACTACAGTCAGGTAGACCAACTAAAATTTCAGCCACAGCTGCCAGGAAAATAGTTTGGGATGCAAAGAAAAACCCACAAATAACTTCAGGTGAAATACGGGACTCTCTGTTTCTTCAAGTGCCTCCTTATTGTGCATCTTGAAAGATGAGCTGCATGGTCGAGTCGCCAGAATAAAGCCATTACTACACAAATGCCACAAAGTATCCCACTTACAATACGCCAAACAGCACAGAGACAAGCCTCAAACCTTCTGGCACAAAGTCATTTGGAGTGATAAGACCAAATTGGAGCTTTTTGGCCACAACCATAAACGCTTCATTTGGAGAGGAGTCAACAAGGCCTATGATGAAAGGTACATCATTCCTACTGTGAAAAAGGGAGGTGGATCGCTGATGTTTTGGGGATGTGTGAGCTACAAAGGCACAGGAAATTTGGTCAAAATTGATGGCAAGATGAATGCATTATGTTATCAAAAAATACTAGAGGAACATTTGCATTCATCAGCCAGGAAACTGCGCATGGGACATACTTGGACATTCCAACATGACAATGATCCAAAACCCAAGGCCCAAGTCAACCTGTCATTGGCTACAGCAGAATAAAGTGAAGGTTCTGGAGTGGCCATCTCAGTCTCCTGACCTCAATATCATTGAGCCACTCTGGGGAGATCTCAAATGTGCAGTTCATGCAAGACAGCCCAAGAATTTACAGGAACTGGAGGCTTTTTGCCAAGAGGAATGGGCAGCTTTACTATCTAAGAAGATAAAGAGCCTCATCCACAAATACCACAAAAGATTTCAAGCTGTCATTGATGTTAGAAGGGGGCAATACACTGTATTAAGAACTGGGGTATGTAAACTTTTGCTCAGGGTAATTTGGGTAATTTCTGTTGCCATGGTGATTTAAAAAGAGTAAACACAGTTGATTGATAATAAATGGCTTCAGCCAAACTTTAACCATGAGTGAAAGAAAAGTTTTTGTGTTATCATTCATATTCTCTGAAAAATGGCCAAGAAATCATAAATTCTGTCAGGGTATGTAAACGTATGAGTGCAGCTGTATGTTTTGACATTTCCTATTTCTCAAACCAAAAAATAAATAAAATTTTTTTTTATAAATGTTATTCTCTATTCAAATAATATGGCTGCAAGTAAATAAAATAGCGCTTTTTTCTTTCTGCTGCAATCTAACATATAATACTTAATCTAGAACTATATACAATACAATTGTATATTGGTTTTTAAACTATCACTTATGTCTGACTTTAGTTGTAAAAGAATATGGAACTCCATTCACACGTGTACGACTCCAAACTTGCACAGACTTTAGTGCAACTTTGATGCAACTTTGGATGGGTGCAACTTGGATACAACTTTGGGTTTGACCAGTGATAATGGAAAACTGTTGCATTGTATAACATTCAGGTACGACTTTCATGCAACTTTTGAGTGTTAACATTGATATCTAAGGCCCTCAAGTTGCATGAAAGTCGGATCAAAGTAGTGCATGAACTACTTTGAAGTTGCTGCAACTTTAACCACTTAAGGACCGAGCCTCTTTTAAAAACTTGTTGTTTACAAGTTAAAATCAGGTTTTTTTGCTAGAAAATTACTTAGAACCCCCGAACATTATATATTTTTTTCCCAGACACCCTAGATAATAAAATGGCGCTCATTGCAATACTTTATGTCACACCATATTTGCGCAGCGGTCTTACAAGCGCAATTTTTTGGGGGAAAAAAATACACTTTTCTGAGTTAAAAAAAAAAGACAACAGTAAAGTTAGCCAATTTTTTTCTATATTGCAAAAGATAATGTTATGCTGAGTAAATTGATACCCAACATGTCACGCTTCAAAATTGTGCCCGTTTGTGGAATGGTGACAAACTTTGGCACGTAAAAAAATCTCCATTGGCGACATTTAAAAATTTCTATAGCTTACCAGTTCTGAGTTACAGAGGAGGTCCAGTGCTAGAATTATTGCTCTTGCTCTAATGATTGCGGCGATACTTCACATGTGTGGTTTGAACACCATTTTTATATGCGGGCGCGACTTACGTATGCGTTCCCCTCTGCACGCAATCTCAGCGGGACGGGCGCTTTAAATATTTTTTTCCTTATTTATTTGACCATTGATTTTTTATTTTTACACTGTCCTTTTAAAAAAAAAATTGGGTCACTTTTATTCCTATTACAAGGAATGTAAACATCCCTTGTAATAGAAAAAAAGCATGACAGGACCTCTCAAATGTGAGATCTGGGGTCAAAAAGACCTCAGATCTCATATTTACACTAAAATGCAATAAAGAAAAAAATGAAATGTCATTTAAAAAAAAAATCCCCTTTAAGAGCATTGGTATGCTATGGAGCCGAGCAGGGGCCATCTTTCCCTCACTTGGTATCCAGGCAGTGAGGTGAGCGGACGCGATCGTCTTTGTCGCTACTGGCGGGTCCGGTAAGCGGCGGAGACGACCGGAGTGGTGGGAGAGGTGGACCCCTCTCCCGATAAAAGTGATCTTGCAGCGAATCCGCCGCAGAGACCACTTTTATCTTAAAGAAAACCGCACGCCATTCCTGAAAATACCGCTAGCTGCCGCCATAACCCCCGGTATTTAATGTCAAAGTACCGACGTACAGGTACGTTCATTTGCGTGAAGTGGTAAGTCACACATATATGAATGGTTATCATTGGAAAACATGGGGAAAGACTTGTCATGCAACTTTGATGTCCAAAGTTGCATGACAAGTCGCACAAGTGTGAATGGAGGCTAACTGCTAGTTGGGCATTGTGTGAGAACACAGAAAGCACCATCCAAATGAATAAAGGTTCGGTACTTACAGGACCACAAAACCCCAGCATTGAATTGGCTAAACGAAAATGTAAAGTTCATTAACCAGTAGAGGTCTTGTAAACATGTTTGTGTGATATCAACACATGTCTTTATTATGCAACTAGGTGAAGTAAGACACTGTATACACCACACCAGTGTCTTTGATGAACACAACTGAGCCACTGTTATGAAACAGCTGCAGTCAAGGAAATCATCAGTGTTGTCAGACCTTCGGGCAAATCTATAGCCAGGTTAATTAAATGTAGCCATCCCTGGATGGAGGTACTGCTCTCCAAATCTAGTTAACATCGGGTGTATTTCAAAGGCATGTTTCTGAACTACTTAATTTATATTATTTAGCCTTCCATCAGCATCCTCAAATTCCTTTGCCACTGTATGCAAAGTAGAGTGTCAGTCTAATTCAAGTCATTCAAATGTTTTAAAAAGATCATGCAGCAAGACAAGCTATGAGAAAAGAAATTCAAATGTTGTGATGTACAACTCCAATTGCAAAAAAGTTGGGATGCTGTGTAAAATCTACATAGAAACAGAATGCAATGATTTACAAATCTCATAAATGCATATTTTATTCACAATGGCAATAGAAAACATCATTTTTTATTCCTGGATTTAAGCTTAGTCGCAGCAACATATTGTGCACTATTTATTTAAAGCGCATCAATTTTATACTTAGTACTATTTGGTTGGTTATCTGATCACCCTATATTGATAGCAGCTTTAATTTACTGATTTTATCATAGCACTAACTATATTGGTATATATATTTTTAAGCACAATTTATTTATACACACATATTTATCCACATGGTTTTATTCATTTCATTGTTTTAATAGAAAACATCAAATATTTAACCTGAGAATTAAATAGGGTAATTTTGAAATTGATGGCAGCAACACTTCTCAAAAAGTTGGGACAAGGTAACAAAAATCTGGCAAAATAAGTAGTACTAACAAGGAAGAGCTGAAAGAACATTTAGTAAATAATTAGGTAATCGGCAACAGGTCAGTGACATGATTGGATATAAAAAGAGCATCTTAGAGCCGGTTCACACACTCACCGAGGCGACCTGCACACGACTGCCACGGCGACTTGCAAGACGACTTCTGTATAGAAGTCTATGCAAGTCGCCCCCAAAGTAGTACAGGAACCTTTCTTCTAAGTCGGAGCGACTTGCGTCGCTCCGATTAGAACGGTTCCATTGTACAGAACGGGAGGCGACTTGTCAGGCGGCTAGGTCGCCTGACAAGTCGCCCCCGTGTGAACCGGCTCTTAGAGAATCAGTGTCTCAGAAGTAAGGATGGGCAGAGGTTCATAAATATGTGAAATGGTCAAACTATTTCAGAATCATGTTTGTCAATATACGATGTATATCTAAACCCAAACTGGATGACATTTAGGCTAGGTTCACATCGCAGGGGTCCTGTGCGTCCCTGTTCACTGTTTCAGGTCTGATTTCAGCACAAATTTTTTTGTTGAATTCGGAACTAAAATGGTCCAGAAGACGCTCAGGACCCCTGTGCAATTCGCAGCGGAGCCGTTTCGGAGATTTGTGAACCAGCTCCATAGAGAGAGCCGGTCACAATCTCCTGACATGCAAATTGGATGTGGGTTCACACTATTGCAAATTAGATGCGGGACACCCGCATCCAATTTGCAATAGTGTGAACCCAGTCTGACTTTGCTATACCACATTGCATCAATCATTTGTCATGTTTTTATCATAAAAAAAGATATTTTTTTGTGACTGTAATATACTTTTTTTTTTCACTAGTTAATTGGGGGCCACAGACCACTGATTATATGCCCTGCCATAAGAAGACAAGACACTAAGAAATCAGAAAACTTAGCTCCTCCTTGTGGGCTATGCCCTCCTACGCAGCCAGCAAGCTTTCGGATATGTTAACAATTTAAAAGGTAGATTTGAGTAACCCTAGAAACCATTTTCCTTAGACCCCTTTCACACTGAGGCGCTATAGCGCTAAAAAGCGCCTGTAAAGCGCCTCTCCTGTGACACTGGAGCGGTGCGCTTTCTTTTCCAAAAAAAAGTCCTGCAAGCAGCTTCTTTGAGGTGCTTTAGGAGCAGTGTTAAAAGCACCGGCAAAGCACCCCTGCCCATTGATTTCAATGGGCAGGGGTGCTTTGCCGGTGCTTTTAACCCCTTTTCAGGCGCTAGCAGGGGTTAAAAGTGTCCTGCTAGTGGCCGAAAAGCACCGCTACAAATGTAGCACCGCTAACAAAAACTAAAAACCGCAGAAGTGATCAAATACCACCAAAAGAAAGCTCTATTTGTGGGAAATGATAAAAATTTCATTTGGGTACAGTGTTGTATGACCGCGCAATTGTCATTCAAAGTGCGACAGCGCTAAATGCTGAAAATTGGTCTGGACAGGAGGGAGTTTAAGTGCCCAGTAAGCAAGTGGTTAAAGTATTACGAAAAGTCACCCTGTAATGTAAAGGACTTAGACCTCCTTAACACTTTGCCAATGTCCCCTGCCTTGACAAGATGTGCTGGCGTAAAAATCTTTAGCATTCAATACTTTGGGGAGTGTCATATGCCTGGTTCCCCACTGTGCACCATGGTTCCTTCCTTTGCCTCCTACATCCATATAGACCAGGGTAGTAACATAGGGGCCAGAAGAAGGAACCACAACACACAGCAGGTGGCTAGGAATCCCACATACCTGGTAGTGGGAAGGACGCAAAAGATTTTTTTTGCCAGGATAGCAGTTAGAGACAGCAGAAGTTTGGTGCAGTTAGTGGGAAAAGTAAGTTTAGGTACTCTTTTGTGTAGGGTGGCCTTTTGTAAAACTTTTTTACTAGTTGCACAAAGAAGTCCTAAATGGCAAAGGAAAATAATTCACACCTCACAGGCAACTGCTAGGTAGTAGTAAGTGCAACGGATTACTCTGCCAATTAAAATACTTTTTAGCCAAAGGGGGCTGAGGTCAGCATGTTCACTCAATAGAACTTCATGAACATGTAAACCAAGGACCAGGTGGTAGCTCTGCACACCTGAGAGGCACAAGTCTGATGTTGAACAGAACAGTTTCTACATTCATAGTGAAATGAGCAGTGACCGTGAAGCAAGGAAACCCAGAAAAACGGACTAGCACTTCACCAGGTAAAGCTCAGTCCCCCAGAAGTGCAGTCCCATGGTCAGCTGTGTCACCAGGGCCATAATTGCAGAGCTGAAACAGCTGCAAACTGTAGGCATGTAGCAGAGGGGAAAGAGAGAGATTTGCTCGGCTCTTCTGATGTCCCTTAGAAACAGTTCATGTTAAAGGGTTCTCCCAAGCTTATCTGAAAAGTAATAGGACTAGGGAAAGCACACCAATAGTGCTGGGTCAGCTATTTCCAATGGTGTACATATTGACTGCTGAGCAACATTCTCTACTCACCCACAGAAGTGGATAGAGATACAGCAGTGAATCTCCAAGGTTTAATGGCAATGGTGTGATGCTGAGCTGTGAGATTGTCATCCACAGACAGGAGAGACTGTAGTAAATAATCAAGATTTGCTATGCATTGTATGGCACTGAGTAAAGTCACACAAAACAGTAAGAAAACTGAAGCCATGGCTGGGGATTGCTGGGGACTGTTTAATTCCATGCAATCATGCTTTCAACCGCAAGATATATTGCCAAAAGTATTGTGACACCTGCCTTTACACGCATATGAATTTTAATGGCATCCCAGTCTTAGTCCGTAGGGTTCAATATTGAGTTGGCCCACCCTTTGCACCTATAACAGCTTCAACTCTTCTGAAAAGGCTGTCCACAAGGTTTAGGAATGTGTCTATGGGAATGTTTGATCATTCTTCCAGAAGGACATTTGTGAGGTCAGGCACTGATGTGGAGGAGAAGGCTTGGCTCGCAGTTTCCTCTCAAATTCACCCCAAAGGTGTTCTATCGGGTTGAGGTAAGGACTCTGTCCAAGCCAGTCAAGTTCCTCCACCCCAAACTCCCTCATCCATGTCTGTATGGACCTTGATTTGTGCACTGGTGCGCAGTCATGTTGGAACAGGAATGGGCCATCCCCAAACTGTTCCTACAAAGTTGGGAGCATGAAATTGTCTAATATGTCTTCGTATGCTTATGTCTTAAGAGTTCCATTCATAGTAACTAAGGGGTCGAGCCCAACCCCTAAAAAACGACCCCACACCACAATCCCCCCCTCCACCAAATGATTTGAAGGGGGGCCAATACTTTTGTTAATATAGTGTGGATGAGCGAGTTTGGGATTGACTGGCCTGCACAGAGTCCTGACCTAAACCCGATAGAACACCTTTGGGATGAATTAGAGTGGAGACTGTGAGCCAGGCCTTCTCGTCCACATCAGTGCCTGTCCTCACAAATGCGCTTCTGGAAGAACGGTCAAACATTCCCATAGACACACTCCTAAACCTTGTGGACAGCCTTCGCAGAAGAGTTGAAGCTGTTATAGCTGCAAAGGGTGGGCCAACTCACTATTGAATCCTACAGACTAAGGCTGGCCATACATTATACAATTTTCTTGTGCAACTTTCCTTTAGATTTACCAAAACCATATAATAGGAGGTCAAACCCAAACACTTTCAATTTGTATGCAATCAGGCAGGCCCTTCTACTATATAGTTGAAGGTAAATCTAAAGAAAATTGTATAAGAAAATTGTATGGTGTATGGCCAGCTTAAGACTGGGACGTCATCAAAGTTCATGTGCGTGTAAAGGCAGGCGTCCCAATACTTTTGGCAATATAGTGTATATATAGCCAACATCAGGGCTCATTGACAACCTTTAGGCATTTAAGCGCATGCTTTTTTGCATGTTGATGCCTGTTATATTGGGTGTCAGTGTGAATCACTGTAGCATGCACTATTTTTTACAACCTAGTCTCCCATATCGCACAGAACATTCACATCTGTGCTTTAGGACACACTAAAATGCATTGTCTATGTGGGTTCGGTGCAGTTAAAGTCTGCAGCCAATATCAAAAACAGGAAAGTCAGCAAGGAACATAACTTACAGTCCCTTGTGCTCATGCCTCTCCTGCTAGTAGTTGAAATCCTCCTCCTTCCATGTCTCCTCACCCCCACCACTGTAATCTTCTGGTGTGGCAGGGGTTAAAAGAACTAAAGGGCTGTCACAGGCTCTCATCAAGAACTCTGAGGAAGAGGGGATATCCCCTTGAAACGTGTCAGCCATCTAGAAGGTCGGACACAGTCCTGGTGACCTGGTTGCTTTTTGTCCATTGTGGACTCTGATATGCTTTTACTATTCACTTGTTTGTGAGTATGTTTCCTTCTTTTTGATTTTAATAAATATTACTTGGGTTTAGCGCAAGGTTGGTGCACCCTCTTTTCATTTTTTTACACTGTTCCCGTTGGCTATCCCCTGACCCTTTTTACTATGCAGACTCTGATCAGGCGCCTCTTATGAATATGTGTCAGCATTCAGCCCTGCACTCGAAGCTGCCCACCCAGTTTGCCTGCGGACTTTCCAGCCAGCCTGTTCTATACTATTTGCTTGTCTTCTGCTTTGTTTTAGTTTTTATGAACCTGCTGTGTAAGTATAATTGCCCAAATACTTAAAAAAGAGTTTTTGAAGTAATTAATATATTGTAGCAGTCCCATATAGTATGCTGCTATTTTACCATGCCTAAATCTATATTGCAGATAAAGATTGATCACCCAACTGTAAATCCCTTGATGAAGGAATAATACATACTAATTTCCGAAACCTGTCGGGATACGTGCTGTAAAATCATCCGTTTGACCTTTACAATATAGGCTACAGGGTGTAAGCACTGGGTTGATATATCTACTTTGTATGTGTATTGTAAACGCACATGTATATTGTTAAACTGTATTTATTTGTATTTTTTGTCATTTTTATACCTTTTCTATGAATTTAATAAAAGTAGCACTCTTGTGCATTTTATACATAATTACTCCTTATTACTCCATTGTTGCCTTAAAGTCCTAAGGGGCGACCTGCATGTGCATTTCATGCACATTTTGTTCTTTGACATTTAAGTAAGGATGTTGGCAACGTTCTACGCATAATCAATTTATATGGTTTTCTTTATCCCCTGACCCTTAGAGGGCAGCAAGGCCTGTGCATGTACTAGGAGCCATAGGAATTCCAGGCTTCTCCCATTGCCATCGCACCACTGTTGCGAGCAGGAGATTTTGTTTAACTGTGATTTTGTCTCATCAAGAGTGCCTGACTAAGCCCACCATTTCTGCCCAACTGCTCCATTCATAAAAGCCGTACTACAGCTTCTTTGAATAAAAAAGGATCTATCAATAAAGGGGGTGGACCTATCAATCATCCGCTCATCTTCTATTCATAGATCCTGTTTCATTCATATAAGCTATAGTACTGCTTTTATGAATGGAGCAGTTGGGCAGAAAAGGCGGGCATAATCAGGGTCTCTTGATGAGAGCATGTGACAGCCCCTTAGTTCTAATAACCCCTGCCACCCCAGAAGATTATGGCAGCGGGAGTAGGAGGGCACAGACAGAGAAGGATTTCAATTTAAAAAAGAAGCATCAGCATATGAGACACATCCTTTTGACTAAGTTATGTCTCTTGATCTGATTTTTCTGCTTTGTTATTTTGGCTGCACTTTAAGACTGGCAATGCACATAAATAGTTTGATAATATTAAAGGGGTTGTAAACCCTCGTGTTTTTTCACTTTAATGCATCAAGGTGAAAAAACTTCTGGCAGTCACCAGTCCCCCAGCCCCCCCGTTTTACTTACCTGAGCCCTGGACCTTCACCCAGCGGAGGCGCGCTCTTCCTCTGCCCGGGATTCTCCGCTCTTGATTGGATAGATTGATAGCAGCACAGCCATTGGCTGCTGTCAATCAATCAAATCCAATCAAATGACGCGGGCACCGGGGGGGGGCGGGACCGAGTCCGGCATTCGTGTCTATGGACGCAAATGCTGGCCTCGGGAGCGCGCCCGCAAGGTAACCCCCCCCCCCGGGAGTGCACTTCTCCTAGAGGTTTAGCTGATACAAGGAGGAGCCTCGAGAGCCACCGAGGGACCCCAGAAGAGGATGTTCAGAGCCACTCTGTGCAAAACAAGCTGCACAGTGGAGATAAGTATGATATGTTTGTTATTTAAAAAAACAAAAAACGAGCCTTTACAATCACTTTAATTACAGCAAACACTGCGGTGTAAATGAGGGCTGTGGAAAAGCACACACATAAGTCCCAACAGTAGATTCTCTACTGGTTGGTAACAAAAAAGCTGAACAGAAAGACGAACGCTAATGTTTATTTTATCGTGGCACAAAACACAGCTGATGATTGAGTGAACTGAACGATTGGATGCAATATGCAATGTATCTCTCAGTTAACAGGGAGCATTTATAGAGCACCCCATTTTGTCACCTATGTGTATAGGCATCTACAGACATGAAAGGTCATTACGCTCGTTGGTGCCAGCAGACACCCTTGGACAATAATTCCCAGATGGAGTTTTAGTCATCAGAGCACTATTGTTTCTCTTAAAGATAAGGTTGCTTGTCTGCTGACTGTCCTTCATAACATGAACATACATGCTTAGGCAATGTGAGTGTGCATATCCGTGAAACAGTCATCTGAAAAAAAAGAGGCCTTAAGAAAACAACTTGATGTGATTTAAAATGGATTTGTTTAGAGATGTCCTGTTGTTTTCATGCTACCCTGCAGTGTTATCTCAGTAATCGAGGCTGACACCAATGAAGAACAATAAGTTCATTGGTTGCATGTAAACAATGATAAAAGGAATTGTTTGGATGAGAAATGCTAATTTCTGCTCTTGATAGAGGTGATTGAAAAAGAGCAAATACAATTCATTTAATCTATCAATACAAGAGGGTTTGGAAACTATCAGACCCTAGAATTTTTCTTTTTTCACCTAACGTGCTTTGACCACTTCAATACCAGGCAGTTTTCCCCCTTCCTGCCCAGGTTAATTTTCAGCTTTCAGCGCTGTTTGACTTTGAATGACAATTGCGCAGTCATGCAACGCTGTATCTTGGTTTGATCAGATGCTTTGGAGGCCAGAGGTGAAATCTCCCCATAAAGAGCCCTGTCACGGTCCATTTTATCACAAAGGATGTTTTTCAATATAGTTAACAAGAAAAATAAATAAATAAAAGGTACAGTGTAAAAAAAATAATTAAAATAAAATAATGAAAAAAAAAAGAAAATTTAAAGTGCCCCCCGTTCCCCATCCGCAAAGGTGAATGCGCATATAGGTCCTGCAGGCATATGTAAATCGGGATTGTACTACACATTTGAGGTATCACCACGAACGTCAGAGTGAGAGCAATACTTCTGGTGCTAGACCTCTTGTGTATTTCTAAACTGGTAACCTGTTAAGGCTTTTAAAGGCTTTTCAGGTATCGTAGTTTATCGCCATACTACAGGTGTAAGCAATTTTAAAGCGTGACATGTTAGGTATCTATTTACTTGGTGGTACATTAGCTTTTATATAACATCAGACAGTGTAAATAAAAGTTTTAAATAAATTACATTTAAAAAAAAAGTACCCCCATCCCTCCATGCTAACACAAATGCATATGTAGGTCCTGCATGCATATGTAAATTGGAATCGCACAGGAACATCAGAGTAAGAGCAAAAATTCTAGGGCCCCCTGTTTAATGCTAAACTGGTAACATGTAAAGGCTTTTAAAGTGTCTTCTATGGAGATTTTTAGGTACCGTAGTTTGTTGCCATTCCACGGCGTATGCAATTTCAAAGCATGACATTCCTAGATTGTAAGCTCTAACGAGCAGGGCCCTCTGATTCCTCCTGTATTGAATTGAATTGTATTGTACTTGTACTGTCTGCCCTCATGTTGTAAAGCGCTGCGTAAACTGTCGGCGCTATATAAATCCTGTATAATAATAATAATGACATATTAGGTATCTATCTACTCAGCATAACATCATCCTTTATATGTTACCAAAAACGGATATTGTATTGTGTTTGTATGCAATAAATTCATTAAAGTGTTTTTTTTCCCCTGAAAAATGGGTGCGCAAATATCATGTGACATAAAAGTTGTATCAACCACCATTTTATTCTCCAGGGCCTCTGTTTTAAAAAAAATGTAATGTTTGGGGATTCTAAGTAACTTCTAGCAAAACAAATGCTAATTGATGCTGACTGGAGCATTTTTAACATTAATGGGGGGAATGCATTAAGGTAAAAATGTTCTGCCACTTTAAAGCCACTTTAAAGTGGAACTTCAGTCTTTTTTATTCAATTTAGGAATCAGCAGCTACAATAAATGCAACTGCTGAGTTTTAAAAGTAAGGTACTTATCATTGCCTGAGGGTCCAGAGCTGTCTTTCCACAGCCAGTTCTTCTTACTGATGTGGGTCCCTGCCAGCGTCATTTTGGATATGGGTGCCAACTGTGAGTTTCTGAGGAATCACATCGGACTACATTCTGTGCATGCGTGAGATTGCACAGTGTTGCCGGACTGGTCCTGTAGTCTCCTGGGACGTGTGATGTGTACCAGGAAGCTGTGGGTTGGGGGGAAGTGGACAAGGGGCATGCCTAAGAGCATGTCATTCTCACCTAGGTGAGAATTAAGGAAGAGGGGGCAAGTACCTGTCAAAATGTGTTTCCACTTCCTGTAAAAAAAAAAAATAAGTCAAAAGTGTTAGGGACGGGGATAGGGAGTTGAATAAGCAACATTTTAACTTTTGAGTGAAGGTCCGCATTAAGAAAAACATTAAAGCTGCTATGGCTGAACCCTCCTTTGAAAATGCTAGTTGTCTGGCTCCAATGCTGAACATCTAGCTAGTTGTCAGGGCTGGCTCAGCCCTTCCTTCTCTGAGCTGGCCTCTCAGCTGTCGGCTAATTGCCAGCTCTCATCTCTCTCCACAGTTAACCAGCTGTTGTGGATCTGCTTTTCAGTCCCGCCTACTTAAAGATCTCCAGCTAACTTCATTCCTGCCTTCGCCTTGGTCACATCACAAGAAACCATCTCCTGCGTTCCTGTTTAAAAGACTGGCTTTGCTGACATCCCTTCTGGCTCCTTTTCTTGCTTGCTGTTCCTCTACTTGGATCCCTAACTTCTGGCCTGGCTGATTACCCGATCTGGTTACTGAACTCTGGCTTGGCTGATTACCCAATCTGGTTACTGAACTCTGGCCTGGCTGATTACCCAATCTGGTTACTGAACTCTGGCTTGGCTGATTACCCAATCTGGTTACTGAACTCTGGCCTGGCTGATTACCCAATCTGGTTACTGAACTCTGGCTTGGCTGATTACCCAATCTGGTTACTGAACTCTGGCTTGGCTGATTACCCGATCTGGCCATCCGGTTACTGGGCTCTTGCTATGCTTTGACTACGCTTACTCTATTTACCTTTTTATTTTTATTAATAAACAAGTGTGATTTTACTGTACTCTGGCTTGGCTGATTACCCAATCTGGTTACTGAACTCTGGCTTGGCTGATTACCCGATCTGGTTACTGAACTCTGGCCATCCGGTTACTGGGCTGTTGCTATGCTTTGACTACGCTTACTCTATTTACCTTTTTATTTTTATTAATAAACAAGTGTGATTTTACTGTACTTCATGGTTTCTGACAGTTGACGAAGGCCATGAATTCAGAAGATACAGTCAATCCACTTGTTGGTAATATTTTTTCCAGATTGTTTGAGCAAGATCACCGCATGGATCAGTTTGCCATGGCGTTACAAACACTCCTGAGTCGCACGGCTCACCTGGAATCCCCCACTGTGGCTGCTCCGGTACAACCCAAGTTGCAGGCCATCCCTGCTGCTGTGCCAGTCTCTCTGTGCAGGCACCTGCCTTGAGTATTACCTCTATAAGAGGTATGTCTGGTTCCGCCCCGCTTCCCCAGCAATTTGGGGGCGATCCAGTTCAATGCAGAGTGTTTCTCAACCAAGTTAGTTGAGATATACTTTGAGATGCTGCCCCAGGCGTTTCCCACGGACAGAAGCAAAGTAGGGTTCGTGATATCTTTGCTTTCTGAGAGCCTTGGCCTGGGCTAACCCTCTATGGGAGACGCAAAAACCTGTTGTCTTGAGTTACCCTGAGTTTGTGGCCTCCTTTAAAAGGGTATTTGACATTCCTGCACGCTCCGCTTCTGCTGCCAAGTGCCTCATGTCCATCAAACAGAGTACAAGAACTGTTGCCGACTACGCCATTGAGTTACGTACTCTGGCAGCAGAGGTTGCTTGGAACAATGAGGTCCTCGTGGCTGCTTTTTCTCATGGTCTCTCGGATTCCATCAAGGATGAGATAGCAGCCCGAGATATACCCACTGAGCTGGAGAGCTTGATCTCGTTTGCCATCCTCATTGACTCCAGACTCAAAGAAAGACTTTCTTTTAAGGAGCGCTTGCGGAAGCCTCCCTCACCTCCCATGCCTCCTGGTACCGAGTCGGTCAGTGAAGATGAACCCATGCACTTGGGCTTCACGCGTCTCTCTGCGGATGAGAGAGCCTTTAGGAGGAGGGAGAGATTGTGCCTTTATTGTGGCCAGGCAGATCACTTTTTGAAGTCTTGTCCTACCCATTTTGGGAACACCCGAACCTTGAGGTCCTGTCATGGACAGACCTTAGGTGGTGTTGTGTCTTCCCCAGTTATCCAGAAGGATAAGCCCCTGGTTTCGGTCACCCTTTCTTGGGCTAAGTCGTCTATCGAGATACAGGCTCTAATCGACTCTGGGGCTGCAGACCTGTTCATTGATGCTGCCTTTGTATCAAAGCACTCGATTCCACTGCAGCTGCGTGACACTCCACTTGCCATTGAGGCTCTTGAGGGGAGACCTCTACAGTCTGCCCATGTGACTCATGAGACGGTTCCGTTGTCCATGGCCGTAGGGGCTCTTCACCATGAGATAATCCAATTCCAAGTGATTTCCTCTCCTAAGTTTCTGCTGGTTATTGGTTATTCTTGGTTACAGAGGCACAACCCCTCTTTTGATTGGCTCCATGCTGAGGTTCTCTCCTGGTCACCACAATGCAGTGAAACATGCTTCCGGAAGGTAGCCAAGGTCCTGTGTACCTCTTCACTCTCCTCCCTGCCAGAGGAGTATCGTGATTTTAGCAATGTCTTTGACAAAGGTCAAGCCGGTAGTTTGCCTCCACACAAGCCTTATGATTGCGCAATTGACCTTCAACCTGGTGCCACTCCCCCTCATGGCTGGGTTTACCCTTTGTCGGTCTTGGAGGATAAAGCCATGGAAGGGTATGTTGCAGATGCACTTTCTGGGGGTTAAATCCACAAATCCTCGTATCCTGCTGGTTCTGGTTTCTTCTTTGTGAAGAGGAGGAGCGGTGAACTGAGACCTTATATTGATGCCTTCGTAACTGCCTTCGTAGCTGCCTGTTCCATGTGTGCTCAGAGTAAGACTCCACGACACCTTCCAGTGGGTCTCCTACAACCCATACCCAATGGAGAGAGGCCCTGGACCCACCTGTCTATGGATTTCATTGTGGAATTGCCCAACTCCCAAGGCAACACAGTTATCCTTATGGTGGTTGACCGGTTCTCAAAGATGTTTCATTGTATTGTTGCCCACTTCTAAGGAACTGGCTTCCATTTTTGCTCAGGAGATCTTTTGCTTACATGGGCTACCCAAGGTGATTGTCTCGGACAGGGGTAGTCAGTTTGTGTCCCAGTTCTGGCGAGCCTTTTGGGTACAGCTGGGAATTCAGCTTGCTTTCTCCTCTGCGTATCACCTGCAGTCTAATGGGGCCACAGAACGAGCCAATCAGTCCTTGGAGCAATTCCTACGTTGCTATATTTCTGACCATCACAACAACTGTTGAAGGTGAATGAGAAAATCCGGACAGCCGCACTCCAGGAGGATGTGGTTCAAAAATTATTTATTGTAATAGATTCTTGAGCATACAGTATACAAAAAACTGTGGCAGAAAGTACAAACAATCAGCTAACGCGTTTCGCGCTTATCCCAAGCGCTTACTCCTGCCTCATTTTGTTCCCGGACTATCACAACAACTGGTCAGACCTATTACCATGGGCAGAGTTTGCTCACAACAGTGCCTTGAATTCTGCTTCCCAATTGTCTCCGTTTATGGCGAATTATGGTTTCCAACCTGCCATGTTGCCTGACTCGTTTGTTCCGCAGAGTATTCCTGCACTAGAGGAGCATCTCCGTGGTCTTCGTTCCACTTGGGCACAAGTCCAGGAGGTATTGGGTCATGCTAATGATAGGTACAGATTCCATGCTGACCGCAGACGCCTGCCTGCGCCTTCCTACCAGGTTGGGGACAGGGTCTGGCTGTCATTTGGCAACCTCTGACTTCGTGTTCCCTCACTGAAGTTCGCACCTCGGTTTATTGGGCCTTTCCGTATCCTTCGCAGGATTACCCCAGTGGCTTACGCGTTGGACCTTCCTCCTAGTATGCGCATCTCAAATGTGTTTCATGTCTCCTTATTGAAACCATTGGTCTGCAACCGCTTTACCACCTCGGTGCCACGTCCTCACCCGATACAGGTTGAGAACCATGAGGAGTATGAGGTACAATCCATTGTTGACTCCCGTAGGCTCCATGGGCGCATACAGTACCTGGTGCATTGGAAGGGGTACGGTCCGGAGGAACACTCCTGGGTCTCATCCTCGGATGTACATGCTCCTGCCATCCTCCGTAATTTCCATAGACGTTTTCCCCTCAAGCCGGTGGTCGTCCGAGGGGGAGGGGTCATTGAGGAGGGGGTACTGTCAGGGCTGGCTCAGCCCTTCCTTCTCTGAGCTGGCTGCTCAGATATCGGCTAATTGCCAGCTCTCATCTCTCTCCACAGTTAACCAGCTGTTCCTGCCTACTTAAAGATCTCCAGCACACTTCATTCCTGCCTTCGCCTTGGTCACATCACAACAAACCATCCCCTGCGTTCCTGTTTAAAGACTGGCTTTGCTGACATCCCTTGTGGCTCCTTATTCTGCTTGCTGTTCCTCTACTTGGATCCCTGACTTCTGGCCTGGCTGATTACCCAATCTGGTTACTGAACTCTGGCTTGGCTGACTACCCCATCCCGTTACTGGACTTTGGCTATGCTTTGACTACGCTAACTCTATTTACCTTTTTATTTTTATTAATAAATAAGTGTGATTTTACTGTACTTCTGTCTCGGTCTGGTTCATGGTTTCTGACACTAGTAAAGCTAGAAGGCCAGCATGAAAGCCAGTTGGCTAGAATTTTCAAAACAAAGACAGCTGTGATGGTCCATAACTTTAGACTATGACACATTTATTTTAATATGAATTGAATAAGAAACACAAATATCTAAATAGCCGAACTCCTAACTCTTATGATTGTCATATGCATGACAACATGATTGTTCAGAAATGTGCGAATTGGGGAGGGGGGTGTTTGAATTATTAAATTATCGTTTTCAGCTTAAAAAATATTCAGGCCTAAAGGAAAGTCCAACTAAATAAAACAAAAATTGATCTTTGATCTTTTGTGTTAAATGATTGCTTATATGGGCAAAAGATTACTTGAAACATTAATCAATAGTTTATTGCCATGTCTATGGCCTGAATTTTTCTAGTCATGCATGTATTGATCAGTTTGCTTAATTACACAATAGTTTCAATATCCTGATTGAATCTAGCAATAAATATGTTTTTTACTACCATTTCCAAGACTTTGGCTTTGTTGCAGCGAATGGTTGCTTTGACATTTGAACTTAAATGGATAGCCCGAGCAGTTAATTACACATAAAAATTGATTGATTTTTTTCTAAAACTTATTTTGAAATAAAGCAAAAGGTAGGGACCATCAAAACCATCAATGTTAGACACCATGACTTTATTTCTCAAGGTGACAGACCTGACCAAGGGGACACTTGTTCTGATAACAACTGTGTAAGCAGTAATATTTCTTCTTTTAGAGAATCTCCTCTTATTCTCTGTTTAATATTAGTCATATATAGAACTAACTGCATTAACTTTTTAAACAATGATTGATCCTGGATGGGAAGAATAAACATTGTAAAAATGGATATATTGCCAAAATGTCTCAAACGGGACATGCCTTTTCTGGTAGCTACAACATTAAAAGTATGTAATAGATTAATGAAGAGAGGGACATGGTCTACATATATTGGTCCAATGACTCCCCTATTTAGTAATCCTGAGTTTTTACAAGCAATGGAAGCCTTGATCTTTTTAAAATGGCATAGAGATGAGGATGTGAGGGTGATGCAGATGCTGGTGGGGAATAGACTCCCCTCATTGAACTCTTTGGGTCTAGAAAGTAAGACTAATTGGATGCAGTATCGACAACTTCAAACATACGTTAAATTTTTGACAAAAAATGCTTTATTAGATAGATCGTTGGCAGAATTTGAAAAATTACTTTTACAAGAACAAAAGACCAACTCATGTCTTATCCATACTATATAAATATTTGATCTCAAAATATAAGGAACAGGAGCTAACCTATATAACGAGGTGGGAGAAAGAACTGGGGATGACTATCCCCAGAATAAAATGGGAAAAAGCACTTTTATAAACACACAAATTATCCTTATCAAATAGACACCAGGAAAGAAATTATAAAATCTTAGCTAGATGGTATAGATGTCCAGTAGACATGCATAAAATAAATAGGGACAATGAAGACATATGCTGGAGATGTCAAAACGCAAAAGGCACAATGTCACACATTTGGTATTATTGTCCGGTGGTCCAGATATTTTGGTCAAAGATATATAAAATATACCATGCCATAACAGGGCAATGCCGTTTTAATATCAGTTTTGTCAATGATCCCAGGCTCTATGAAAACTATAAAAAAAGATATTTAAAGACAAATGTTAACAGCAGCATGGACCATCATAGCCCGGAAATGGAGGAAAATGATAGATCCCTCTATTGAGGAATGGGTGTGCGAGATGAGTGAGATGCAGTCCCTGGGATCAATGAAGGTGACAGAAATAGGCTTAAAGGAGCAAACTTTAAAAGCATGGCAAAAATGGGAAGTGTTCAGAACCTCAGCATCTTTGTTAAACTACTTATAGAGCATCAATAATGGGCCCCCTCCTTTTTTTTTTTGTTCTGTTGGTGGGTTAGGTTGTTTGCGTGATTGACTGATAGGTATGTATGGGTCGGAATGATTGTGTGATTAAGAAAAGAATACTTATAAGCAAGGAATTATAAGAAGGATAGAGATATAGGAAGAAGGATAGAGATATAGGAATTGTAGGCAAGGTGCTTTTTTAAATGTAATGTTAATATATCTAGGAGTATTTGCTAATTTTGTATATGTTGTGTAAAATGGAAAAACTTACAAAATAAAGATTACAAAAAAAAATGTTTGTTGTAATCCAAACAAAAGCAATATTTAGAAAATATATAGGTCTTGCAAGTTCAGTGACACCCGTAAAACTGTATGACCACAATGGAATGACCCAGCCCGCAGTTCATTAGGGTAAAAAAAAAGAGCGCAAGTTCAGGTTTGGCTACAGATGAGTTTGGAGGATAGCTACAGTAAGTTCATTTTATTCCTGATCTCTTCCAAACTCTTTAAACTTCACACAGGCATTGGGCTGCGTTTTTATCGCTTCCTGACCATCTATCAATGCCACTTAAAATTGCTAAGAGGTGTAGGCAGGTGGTCTACTGTATGTTTAACTAGCCCTTTGCTGCCCAGGTCAGAGGGAAGGAGTTAATATTTTGCCACCACATTATTGCTCAGTATTAGCTTAAAGACACCCTGAGCGTGTTTGTGTGCTTTTTCTAAAGGTCCAGCCTCCCTCCCATGTGTTTTAAAAGGAAAGAGGCCAGGATACTAGAGGGCTCCAAATGTAAGAGAGGACAGGGCACTTGTGAAGGCTTGCTGGGACCTGTGGTCCACTATAGGATGCAGATTAATTGGGACACCCCAAGGACATGGACTTCTCCTTTGGAGTCTTCCAAAGTATGGACTACTCCCAAAACTACTTCACCTGTTCAGATAACCTGGGGCAGCGACAATCAGGTGTAGTTAGGATGAGGACGTTATTGCATGTTCTACATGTTCTACTGAACTTTCAGTAAATGTAGTTTCAACTGCTTTGAGCGTGGTCTGAATTTCTTAAAAGGGGTGCATGTTGGGTCTTGGCGTATTCCTAAACCTGGGTCTGTTAAAGCACTATGGGGTATGTGCAACACCACTACATAAGGTTAACCTACAAGGCTGAGAAGAGGAGGTAGCTGTCATGGGTAACTGCAAGGAAAGAACAGGAACAACAACCAATCGTTGGTGTGGTACCTAGTTAAGTGACAGGTCCTCCGGTAGCGAAGGGGTCGATGCACAAACCCTGCCCATATAGGGAGCAGATGGAGGTATGCCTTGTGTCACAATAAGGCAAAAATAATATTGCCTGCAGAGTTCAGCAAGCGTTGACGCTTTGCAACTGTATCCATTCACTTCAATTAAAACGCACCATTTTAGCCTTGTAAAAGATAAAAAAAATCTTACAAGGCGTTTGAGGAGCGTCGCCTGACATGACTTAAACAACTGTGCAATATGTCTAAAAAGCTCATTAAGGCTATAGGTGTGTTAATGCGCATTAAAGGTTACCTTAGAGTTCAATGTTTGTGTGAGAGAGCCCTTTCAGACATTTCTTGCCTGCATGCAGTTGCTCCATCATCAGCTGCACATTATTGCTCAGGATTAGCTTCCTGATAAAGACAATAGTGAAACATTCCTGCACAAGATGTGTGTTTGCACAGACACTTGTAGTCTTCATATGAGGCATGTGTGACAATAAAGGGGCACAATTGAGATTACCTGATCAAGGACTGCCACAGCAGGATCACCAGGTATTATTTAATAAAAAAAATAAATCAATAAAAAAATCAAAACAGCTATTGGAATCACACGAACACATTAAAGCTCATACAAGGTTTCTAGTGATTGTGTTTAGGTCTACTTTATTGTAAATAGTCATATCAAGGTGCGTTAATGCTTATAAAAAAAAGATAAGGACCTATTTACATTTATGTGTTGCGTTTATGTCGTACATTAGCAAGCGCTGAGTTCGGGCAGTCTATTAATTTGAAAGGCTTACAAGCACACCTAAATGCATAGAACAAGGTGCATACACCAGTTTTAACAATGCAACACACTGAAATGGATGGCAAAGCAGCACAATAAGGCTCCTTTCACATTTTCGTCTATCTGTTTTTAATGCATCCATTGACGGATGAAAAAAGGACAGCAATGCATTCTTGTGAGCAAAAAAATGTAAATGGATGATCATCTGTTTACATCCAGGTCCGCTCAGGTCCATTTTTTTTAAACAGAACAAGTGTCTATTTTTGTTCTATTTAAAAAATGGCAGGAGACCTAAACAGATGTAAATGGACAAACAGCCCGTTTTTCCATTGGTTGTTAGGATCCGGCACCAGCTGACAGCAGAATGTAAACAGAATGACAGCAGAGTGTAAACAAACTGATCGGGGGGGGGGGGAGCAGAATGTAAACAGAATGACAGCAGAGTGTAAACAAACTGATCGAAAAAAAGGTTCACCCCAAATCGGTACCAGGCTCTCGGGGTCACCCCCCAAAACAAAAATAAATAAAAATGGTGCGTGGTTTCCACCAAAATCCATACCAGACCTTTATCTGAGCATGCAGCCTAGCATGCCAGGAAAAGGAGGGGGTAGATGAGAGTGCAGCCCCCTTCTTGAACCATACCAGGTCACGTGCCTGAACATGGGGGGGGGGACTTTGCTGGGGGATGTGATGAGGACAAGGGTCTCTTCCCCACAACCCTGGCCTGGTGGTTGTTGGGGTGCCCGAGATGACTAATTGGAATCTGAAAGCTCCCCGATCCTGGCCTCCCTTGAGTGAATGAGCATAGGGTACCCCTACTTCTTCACAAAAAAAAATTACAAGTGTAAATAAATGCACAACATAGGTTTTGACAAGTCCTTTATTAGAAAAAAAAAATGCCCCCTGATGTAGATCCATTGTCAATCACGTCATGTACAGTACTGTGCAAAAGTTTTAGGCAGGTGTGAAGAAATGCTGTAAAGTAAGAATGCTTTCAGTAATATATATTTCTAATTGTTTATTTGTGTCAATTTACAAAATGCAAAGTGAGCGAACAGAATAAAAATCTAAATCAAGTCAATATTTGGTGTGACTACCCTTTGGCTTCAAACCAGCATTTCCGACAACAAATGTTTGATGTGAGCTTGTTGTCGGAAATTCTGACCGCGTGTAGGCTCCATCGAACATTTTTTGTCGGAATTTCCGACAAACAAAATTTGGGAGCTGGTTCTCAAATTTTCCGACAACAAAATCCGTTGTCGTAAATTCTGATCGTGTGTACACAATTCCGACGCACAAAATTCCACGCATGCTCGAAATCAAGCAGAAGAGCCGCACTGGCTATTAAACTTAATTTTTCTCGCCTCGTCGTACGTGTTGTACGTCACTGCATTCTTGACGTTCGGCATTTTCGACAACATTTGTGCGACCGTGTGTATGCAAGACAAGTTTGAGCCAACATCCATCGGAAATAAATCCAGGATTTTGTTGTCGGAATGTCTGGTCGTCTGTATGCGGCATTATACTTACACACTTTGTTCATTTGCACAAAATCAGGGATTGTAGGAATAGAGTCACGTGTATGATTAACCAATTAAACCAAGCTGCTGCTAATGATCATCAATTTCATATGTAGGTTGAAACACAGTCCTTAACTGAAACAGAAACAGCTGGGTGGGAGGCTTAAAGTAGAACTTTAGGCAAAAAAATCTTTTTTCATTTTGGATAGAGCAAAGGAAGGTTATAACTAGCATTGCACTGATACTGGTATCGGTGCCGATACTAAGCATTTGCATGGGTACTTGTACTCGGCAAATACTACGGTCTGGTATAATTTTGTTCAGCGGTTCAGGTGAGATTCCAATGCGAATTGTAGTGAATGAGATTAGAAATCACACCTGAACCGGACTGAAATTGCACAGGACTCATTTTCAAATCGCACTGCAGCGGGCCCGTACATATGTGAACAAGCTGTACAAATTCACTGAAATGTACATGAAAACTGATGTGAAACTAATGTCTCTGCAATCTGTGTGGTTTTCCCATGAATTTGATTCAGAATCGGAATTGGCATTTGAATCTGATGAGAACCGAACCGAGAAACATTTTTGGACATTTTGCTGATGGACTGTGCAGTGGGTGGCAGGTGACGGTCACTGATGGGCTGTGCGACGGGTGGCAGGTGACGGTCACTGATGGGCTGTGCGGCGGGTGGCAGATGACGGTCACTGATGGGCTGTGTGACGAGTGATAGATCTATGGCAGGTGATGTTCACTGATAGTTGATGGTCACGGATGGGTGACAGGTACACCGATGACGGTCACTGATGGCAGTCTCTGACGGACACAGGTGCACTTTTATAAGCACTGATGGGTGACAGGTGCACCTTTATAAGCACTGATGGGCACTGATGTGACTGTTGGGTGACAGGTGCTATTGGGGGGGTTGGGGCGATGTGACAGGTTCTCTTTACTTGTTTGCTTGGTGCAGTACAATACACACACAGATCGGTAACTCACTGATCCCTGGCTCTTCTCACTTCACACTGGAAACGGTGTGTGAGGTAACAGCTAGTTACCGGTCTCTGTTTATATTTTGTGATCGGCGTTGAATAGATCACAACCGATCACGTGGCCGCCAGTCATTGGCTGTTTACCATGCTCGGTGACGACCAGTGTTCGTCTTCAAGTGGGCAGTACCATCTAAGATTGGCCGGAACTTGATCATGGCCGATTAAATGGTAAACAGCCATGCCTAATGGCTGTTTACCCCCCGACGCGCTGTGTCTCAGGGACATGCCGCCACCGACAGTGCAGGGCTGCGCACACCCGATTGCGCGCATACCCTGTTTGAATGGGCCGAAGTCATAAGACGTCTGCCCAGAACGAGGGCCGCACCGCCCCTTCGTCATTTGATGGTGGGCGGGCGGCAACTGGTTAATGATGGATCTGCATTGAGGGACTTTTTTTTATAAGGGCTTGTCAAAAACTCTGTTGTGTGTTTGTGTTTATTTACACTTGTAGTTTTTTAATGAATGAGTAGGGGTACTATGTACCCCATACTCACTTAGTGCTTCCAGATTCTGATAACTCACCCCCCATGCCCACAACCACCAGGCCAAGGTTGTGAGGAAGAGGCCCTTGTCTTCATCAACATGGGTACCCCCACATGTTGAGGGCATGTGGCCTGGTATGGTTTTGGGGGGGGGTGGTGGCATGCTCATTGCTCCCCTTTTCTGGTCTGCCAGGCTGCATGCTCGGATAAGGATCTGGCATGGATTTTGGTGGGGACCTCACTTTTTTTTTTTTGGCTAAGATCCCCCCCAAAACCCATGCTTTTAATTTTTTTTATTTTAATGTTGTCTGTCTTGAGTCATGGTTTTTAGGGACACAATGTAAAAACAGATGAATGTAAAAACAGATGTAAGCTGATGTAAATTTAATCCATTATGTCTTTAAAAAAAAAAGTGACTGAACGGATGACGTTCGTGTGAAAGGGGCCAAACAGACATTATGTGCAATGCTGCAAAGCACGTGTTACTGGCCTCTCTATTGGGGTTGCCCTGACATCCCAGGTTCTCTCACTCCCCTGAGACTTTAGATCCCCTCAGTCCCCTGAACCTAGTTATCCCGGTTATCCCAGACTCTCTCAGTATTTCTCAGACATGCTTAGCCGCCTCAAATCTCTCAGCCCCATGGACATGAAATCTCTCCTCCAGCAAAGAGTGCTGTCTCCTGAGTGGAGCACCTCTGTCTCCTAACAGGAACACACAACTGTTTTGAACTATGCCCAAGACTATTATTATACACACGCAGCCTTTTGGCCCTGACCTGGACACTGGATTGGAGATTTCTTCTCTCCCAAAGCACTTCATAATATCCAAACTATGGAGAAAGCTGTAAAAACAGTTTTCTCTGCTCATAATTGATACTCCGGGGTTCCACACTCGGCATACGCGTAAACCCTGCGTCCTTTCTGCAACCATTTTCGCTGTGGCAGGGTCTCTCACTGTCCCAGTATATACTGTACATTTGATACAGGGTGTACCCATGACATTCAATGTACAGAGGGCTGTGGACTAAAAAGTGAGAGCTAGGCAGAGGTTGACTGCCTTCAGGCTCTCTCGGTGATTAAAATGTTGATTGAAATGTTTAACCCAAGTACATTCAGTTATTGGGTTAAATTTTAGCTGAAGTGATTGAGCTCTGTAAACAAGTTTTTTTTTTAGCAAAGCAGAAAAAGATACATAGCTTTAACTACATGGGACCCAGTCAGGGCCCCATTCTTAATGGGAATAAGATGTTTAATTTTAAATTGTAGTGTCATCTCTGCAGTCCACTTTCCCTCTCTTCTTCTCCCCAGGACTACAACAATCACTTTTTATGTTGACTTGCAAAATGTAGAGTGGGTAATGCTCTTTGCCAACTTCTAACAGCTGGCAACAGACAGTCAATCAGAAACTGGCAAAACATACTGTCCAATAAAGTATTAGCTGTGTTCCTCTGTTCTTACACATTTTGCAGCTGCTATTAAAAACTTGCAGTTTACTATAGGGCATCCAGTGTTCCGTGCTGCTATTTTACAGCACGACAAAACATACTGCATCTGGCAAGTACTGTTCTACCACTAAACAAACATTTTGGGTGGTGCTACACTTTTAGAAGGTGAGGAAATACTGACACATCTTTCTCTAACATTAAACTAGTCTGTTAGGTTGGCATATCTGAAGTTTTAAGTTATTATTTTTACCTATAAATCCTTTTGATGTGCCCTTAACATCCTGTAGATGTATTAGTTTTAGAGCAGCAAAGGTTTAGAACCTCTGCCAGATTTGAACTGCTGTCTAGACCGTTGGGGAGATTTTCCCTCACTTCCTGTCCTGTGATAATAGTGTAATTGAGATAGGTAGTGAGGGGATCTCTCTAATGAAAACACAGCAGTGAAAATCTAAAGGAGGTTCTAGCCTTCCCCCACTCTTAAGAAAGTGTTTTAATTGGTGTTCTGTCCCTCCTGGGAAGATTTTAACACGCTTCGCAAAGGGGTTACAGACAGCAATACATAGCTGGCAAGTGTCCAGGGTCATGCAGGACGTTTTCAGGGTTTTGGATACTGTCCCAATGTATCTTTGTCCTGCAGGCTGACCTGCAGGATTCAGGACATTCAGAAGAGTGGCAGCTGGTTGTCGAGTCCTGAAAGGCTCTGCATTCTAGCTTCTGCCACTACAGTTATCCCAGCACTGACTGTCAAGTGGACCTATGTTCTACCTAACAATCATCAGACTGAGCAGCAGCACAGGACTGGCTAAGTATCCACTGAACACCAAGGTGTATACTTACTTCCACTGACATCAAGGATTTTGGACTTATTTTATCCCACTGACAACAAAAATGGAGCTTATTGACCTCCTACTTACACCAAAACGGGGCTTAATTTACTACCACCGGTGATAGGGATTATTTTACTCCCACTCCACTGACACCAATGATAAAGCTTGATTTACTCCCAATGACACCAATAATACGGGTCTATTTTACACCCACTTACACCAACAATGGGGCTTATTTTACATTGAATGACATTGATATATTATTTTACACCCACTGACACTAATGATGGGACTCATGTTACACTTACTCCCACTTACATGTGATGAAATGTATTTTCATCACACTGACACCAAAATAGGTCTTATTTGACTCCCAGTGACAAGACAATACAATTTATTTTTACTACCACTGACACCACTCTCTTCAGTGTACCCTTCAAGCCATATTTATGCTAAAAAGCAGGAGAGGGGGGTAGGTGCAACCCTACAAACCATAAATCCACACCCACTTTTGGCCTCTCTAGTTTAAAAGGGGGCAGTAAAAAGTTGCTCAGTAACCTATTTGTACCGCCCTCCCCCAACCACAAGTGTAAACTAAGCCTTGCAAGGACACAAAAAGCCCTAAAAACCTGACAGAGGTGATAACTATTCCCCAAACAATTTCTAACAAAAAATCAAAAACATAGCTTTTACCTGGAGTTGGAAATTTTACAGCTATACATATCCAACTGGTTAAACTTTATTGTACTGGAAGAAAAAAATGCCCATTATGGTGGTAAATCATTTTTGTTTGAACGACTAAGGAATCGGAACGCTATAGAGTCCATTCACACTTCTACAGTTCCCTATTGTATACTGCACTCATCATATGGAATCCAAAGCTTGGGTCCAATAGCCATCCAACTCATGTCCAACTCACATCCAACTTCCTGTTACTGCATTGAAAAGTAGTTTTTTTTTTGGACAATCTTCACTGATGCATTTTGGTGCATTTATCCACTAACCTTTCCTCTACTCGAATGGAAATGTGCTAAAATGTGTATAAGCTTGTTAGTGCAGGTTTTATGCAGAAAACTGTATTTAACAGGCTTTTTTCATCATTCTTAACACTAAAGCGGAGCTCCACCTAAGAGAAGAAGCTCCACTTGTCTGCCTCCCCCCCCCCCTCCACTGCCACATTTGCCACCTTTTGGGGGGAGGGGGGAAGCGGGTACCTGGTTTTGACATGCCACGGCAAAACTGAGCTGGAAGTTCGGCCCCCCTCCTTCCCCCCACAGCCTTATGGGACACTTCACATAAGAAGACTGCAGTCTATTCACAAAGCGCAGCGCGCTTTGCACATGTGCAGTAGGGTACCGGCTGTAAAGCTGCGAGGCTTCACTGCCAGTTTCCTTTATTCTATATAGCAGTGCCAGCACTCGATAGCTGATTGAAGAATCGCCTCAGGTGAGGACACTGCTGGATGCATGGACAGGTAAGTGCATACTAAAAGTCAGCAGCTACAGAATTTTTTTGGGGGGGGCCTGGAGCTCCTCTTTAAGACAAAACATATGAAGATAAAAGAAAAAAACAATATTACAAAGCACATAAAAATGTAAACTAAAATCTTGTAAAATATTTTCAGATGAAATAATGTGTATATAGATGCTTGTTACATTTCATTTACATTTTACAATTCTGAGTTGCTTAACCACTTCAGCCCCGGAAGATTTTACCCCCTTCCTGACCAAAGCAAGTTTTACAATTTGGCACTGCGTCGCTTTAACTGACAATTGCGCGGTCGTGCGACGCTGTACCCAAACAAAATTTGCATCCTTTTTTTCCTACAAATAGAGCTTTCTTTTGGTGGTATTTTATCACCTCAACAGTTTTTTTTTTCGCTATATACAAAAAAAGGAGTGAAAAGTTTAAAAAAAAAACTGTATTTTTTACTTTTTGCTATAATAAATATCCCCAAAAATGTTTTTAAAAAACAAATTTCTTCATCAGTTTAGGTCAATATATATTCTTCTGCATATTTTTGGTAAAAAAAAATAAGCGTATATTGATTGGTTTGCGCAAAAGTTATAGCATCTACAAACTATGGGAAAGATTTATGGCATTTTTATGGCATTTTTTTTTACTAGTAATGGCGGTGATCTGTGATTTTTAGTTGTACTGCGACGGACAGATCGGACACTTTTGACACATTTTTGGGACCTCTGACATTTATACAGTGATCAGTGCTATAAATATGCACTGATTACTGTGTAAATGTCACTGGTAGGGAAGGGGTTAAAACTAGGGGGCAAGGGGTTAAATGTGTGTTCCGTCATGTGTGTTCTAACTGTATGGGGATAGCACAGACTAGGGGAGGAGACATATTGTTGTTCCTACTTACTAGGAACAAACGATATGTCTCCTCTCACCTGACAGAACAGGGATTTGTGTGTTTACACACACGCGCGCGCACCCTCTGGCGGCTCTTAACGGGAACCCCGTATATGTACAGGATGTCATGCTGCGGTGCTATTGTGCCGCAGTGAATGTGCGTGAGCCGGTCGGGAACCGGTTAAACACAAAACAAAAAATGTAATATATTGCAGCTTACCAATCATTCAATGTGGTGTCTGTATCTGTTTTCTTTTTTCAATGTTTTTTTGCTCTGTTTTTACCTGGTGATATGGCCAGTAATGCACCTCCTCTATTAGAGTGCCTCCATTCTGGATGAAGGAGCATAGAGACACCTTTCGACAGCAGCACTGTCAGTTGTAGGGGAGGGGAGTGTTAGATGTACTAACAGATTAAGGCCAGCCATAGAGCAAATTTCTTTCCTGCAACCACAAGTTGTGGGGGGAAGCTGTCCCCCCAGGAGAACGCAGTGATTATTGCTAGTAGCTATAACAGCTGCTAGCATCATCGCATGTAAAATCCGGCAGGCTGGTTGTACCCAATTTAATCGATCAATTAACTTGGGTACATTCAGCCTGCCTATACATGGTTCAAATCTTGGCTGGTTCCTGCTGAACCCGATTCCATCTATGGCCCGCTTTAGGTGCACTAACAAATTCAAAACAAACTCCAGCTAACACTTTTCAAGTAGTTACAGCAAACCAAGCGATCAAACACCGCCGGACTCTTGGTTCTTAGAGCTCCCTGAGCAAAGAGCTGGTGACCATCAGAACACAATAGCACAGTGGTGGGAGAGATGCCCTGTTCCACATTTAATGTGTGAATGGGGGAATCAGGTAATTTGCTTTCCTTCCAGTCATTGGTTGAAGGAAAAAAATATTAATGGATAGGCAGCTTGTAAAATGTCAAATATCAGATACAGTACTTCTGACACAACCTGTAAGATTTGAGTTTTAAGTTTTTATATAGCACTGAAATTTTTTCTGAAAGCAAGACTAGATCCCTCTTCTGTGCTGAGTAGAAAACATTCAGCAGGCAGTCTATTCAACTGAAGTGCTGGATTAAACCTGAACTCCAGGCTAACAGCTAGATACACAGATAAAATACACATAATAGAGCTGATTTACCTACTAAAGGATTTGAATTTCTGGCCATTCAGTCTAAAAAAGCCAAGTATACGTGGGCCGAATGTCGGGCAGCATGTGGCCCATGTGTAATGGTGTCGGACCAGCTTTTGTTAAAGGGGCATGACCGAAAAATGTCTGCCAATCGGCTCCTGATCAGCGCTCTCAGCTGACCAGAGTGTTCTGGCGGGGGGGGGGGGGGGGGGGTCGTGCCTCTGTCAGAACACAATAGCACATCAGGGGAGATCGCTGTACTAACGTTGGAGAAGCTCCTCCTGAGCTGTCAGTTTTTTTTTTTTCATTCAGCCCTGCTGGGTTGAACGAAAAAAAATCTACTGGTGTGTAGTAGTCTTAAGGCAGCCCATTGATGATTCGATTTGCTTTCCTTCCACCACCGACAGTAATCAAACTGGTTAATCAAACTGGTTGTACTCAAGTCGATAAATGGATACTTGGGTACATAGAGCCTGTCAATAGATGGATCGAATTTCGGCCTATCCCTGAATTGGCCGAATTTCCATCCACTTATGGCTGGCTTAAGATTTGGGTACATAGAGCCTGTCAATAGATGGATCGAATTTCGGCCAGTCCCTGAATTGGCCGAATTTCCATCCACTTATGGCTGGCTTAAGATTTATACTCATGTAGGTGATTTTTGCTTTAGCCATCATCACCCATGATTGCTCAGCAAAGAATCACTAATAATCGCTACACATGCAGCTGCATGTAGTAGTGATTGATCCATTGGATTTGGAGCATTGCTCTGCTATTAGTGATTGATCACTACCAAATGGTACACTCTATTGTTCCTTATGTTTAGCAATCGCTAGCGCTTAATCACGGGACAAGGACTGGTGGCAGACATATGAGGTCATCTTGGCATTCGCTGTTATCAGAACATTTCTTGTCGACACAATTGCTTGTAGCATATATGATTGGCCCTCAGTTTTGCCCCTCCTTTACCAGTATGAGCTTAACTGGTTCCCAACCGGCTCACGCAGATATACTGCGGCAGAATGGCTCTCCGTGGCGAAATCCCATACGGGTACGTCCTTCCCCTTTTCGGCCACCAGAAGGCGCGCGCACCCGCTGCATGGCGGGGGACCCGATGCACGTGGCCATCAAACACACAAATCCCTGTGCTGTCATAGGAGAGGAGACATGTTGTTTGTGCCTAGTAAGTAGGAACAGCGATATGTCTCCTCTCCTACTCAGTCCTTTTCCCATACAGTTAGAACACACTGAGGGAAGACACATTTAACCCCTTGATTGCCCCCTAGTGTTAACCCCTTCCCTGCCATTGACATTTACACGGTAATCAGTGCATTTTTATAACACTGATCACTGTATAAATGCCAATGGTCCCAAAAATGTGTCAAAAGTGTCCAATCTGTCTGTCGCAATGTCTCAGATCACCGACATTGACATTATATACTGTATGTGATAAAAATGATCATAATCTACAATATTATAAAATATTCATAAAAATCAACAAGTAGAACTGGAAAATGTGAACTTTTACAATATTTGTTTCAAAACAAAATGGATGCCAATTCTTGGCACCTATACAGTATTAAGAATTGGAGCCCTAGTGGACAATGTTATACACTATATCAGTTCATATTGTAGCTCAGTTCAACTCTTCTGATCTGTATCATCAAAGAAGAACAATCTCTGCATACTGAAGATCTATATAGGATAGCTTTAGAAAAGCTCATTGATTGTTTTGGATAGAAAAAGTATAACAGGTGAACATTATCATTGTGTCTGTTTTCCTAAAATATGTCAGCACTAAGTTTGACTTCAAGCAGGATAACTGTTTCTCATACCTAAATGTGCAGACTATTACTATACAAATTAGTCAATTCTGTATTATCACTATACAAATTAGGTTATCTCAGTAGGAGTTCCCCAGATAAATTAAATGACATTTGGCCAAATAACACAAATTCAATTTTAATCACTGATATTTGATCTGAGCTATCTAAAGTTCTTCATCTTCTCCACTCCTTTCTACCAGAGATGATTTACAGTATGCACCCTACAACCATCCCACAATGCAGTGCCTAGTGGCTAAAGGACTATCAGAAGAACTAGGCCTTGTCAAATGGGGGAGGGACATGCTTATAAGAAGTTGCTGTTTAACTGGTTTGTGAAACTTTGGTTGGAGATATGGGTATGTGTGGGCAACATAGCCAGTTAGCTGCTGCTTATGTCACCAATGTAACATTTACTCCCAGGTTCACTTTTACAGTAACCCTGTAACAAAATTACAAATAAGAAAAAAACAGTTGCCCTCTAAAAAAGAGATATTATATCAATTACCTGTTTTACGGCACACACTGCTGCGTCTTGCAACAATGTAGCAGAGAGCGGTAGGAACCACAGTGCTTGGCTAGGGACCAGAAATCTGCCACTTAGATAAAGAAGATTCTCTGGACCCCCTAGATTTATGAAAGCAAATAGTGGTGGGACAGGTACAGTAAGAATACCGTAATTGGGTTATACTGGCCTAAAGGAGGCTGGAAACTAGTAAACGTTGATCTTCCACTCCAGGCTATACCCTTTGCTAGTCGCAGGCTCTCCTGTCTGTAACAAATCATTGTAAAGGGAAAACTTGCAAGGAAGAATGACAAATTCATGTAGAATAAAAACAAACATCAGTGTCTCTTCACAAGTGCAATGAAAAAGGATTTTGCAGGGAGTGCAAATAAATACATAAAATAAATAAACAATTAATTTGGAAACACAGCACAACATGATTTCAGAAAAATGCCAAACTCCACTCCAAAGCAGTCCCAAAACGCAACTAGTAATTTTTAGTCCCCATTTCCAAAGGTTATTCTATGTGGTCAAATGATCTTCAAAGCTATACCAGTTACAGCATAGCTATTAGTAGGGCCACTTGTGCCGGGACGGTCTGCAGCAATATTCCTGACAAATAAAAGGAGCCTAGATCTACTGGCTTGGGGTTGAGAAAATGTTTAATAACGATCTTGTCAACTGTTGTAAAAGTCTATAAAAAGAGGCTGAGGTCTAAAATATGTATTAGCATTGAGGTCCCTTTCACACTTGTACAATTTGTCCTACGACTTGGGACTGCAAAGTCGCATGACAAGTCGTTCCCCATGATTTCCAATGACAACCATTGATATTAGTGCGACTTCAAGTCATGCCGACTTAAAAGTAGCCCCTGCACTACTTTGGTCTGACTTGGATCCTACTTCAGCCCATTGAATATCACTGAAGTCGGATCAAAGTCGGATTGCCGTATTAACTGATCCGACTTTGGCATGCAACTTGTGCTCTGATGATCTTGAAGGGGAACTTCACGCCAAATTAAAAAAAACAAAAAACGGCATGATTTCCTCCTCCAAGAGCATACCAGGCCCTTCAGTCTGATATGGAATTTAAGGGGAACCCCCACGCTGAAAAAACGGCGTGGGGGCCCCCCCCAAATCTATACCAGACCCATATCCGTGCACACAGCCCGGCAGGTCAGGAAAGGCAGTGGGGGCGAACGAGCCCCCACCCCCCCTCCTGAACCATACCAGGCCACATGCTCTCAACATGGGGGGTGGGTGCTTTGAGGCAGGGGGGCCCCCACCCTAAAGCACCCTGTCCCCAAGTTGATAAGGACAAGGGCCTCTTCCTGATAACCCTGGCCATTGGTTGTTGGGGTCTGCGGGCAGGGAGCTTATCGGAATCTGGAAGCCCCCTTTAACAAGGGGGTCTCAGATGCTGGCCCCCGACCCTTTGTGAATGAGTATCGGGTACACATGTTTTTAAAGTAATTTATTAGGCAGCTCAGGGGTCTCTTCCGACTTCTTCTCCCCTCTCCGGCTCTTCTGCCTCTTGTGCTGATGTCTTCTGCCTCTGCCAGTTCTTCTCCCTTCTCTGGGTCTTCTCTGCTCTCTGTTGATGTCTTTTGGTCCTCTCCGGTTCTTCTCCCTCTGTCCGCTGTCTTCTGCCTCTGCCAGGTCTTCTCCGCTATCTTCTCGCTCTTTTGCTGGGGTCTTCTCCACTGTTTTCTCCCTCTGTTCTTCTTCCGATGTTGACTCGATGCTCTCACCCGCTCTAATGCTGGGTACATGGTGTTGTCACTACTAGAAGGCATCAGAGGAAAAGACCCAGAGAGGGGAGAAGGCAAAAGACATCAGCGGAGGAGGCAGAAGACGTCACCAGAAGAGTCATGTTGTGGGGATGCTTTTTTTCAGCAGGGACAGGGAAGCTGGTCAGAGTTGATGGGAAGATGGATGGAGCCAAATACAGGGCAATCTTAGAAGAAAACCCGTTAGAGTCTGCAAAAGACTGGGTGGAGGTTCACCTTCCAGCAGGACAACGACCCTAAACATACAGCCAGAGCTACAATGGAATGGTTTAGAACTTTAGATCAAAGCATATTCATATGTTATGCCACGTACACACGACCGTTTTTCCGTCAGAATAAATTCTAAAGATTTTTCTGACAGAGTTCCGACGGAGTTCTGCTGAAAAGGACTTGCGTACACACGATCACACCAAAGTCCGATCGTTTTGAACGCGGTGACGTACAACACGTACGACAGGACTAGAAAAAGGAAGTTAAATAGCCAGTAGCCAATAGCTGCCCTTTTGTCGTCTTTGGTCCGTCGGAATAGCATACAGACGAACGGTTTTCCCGATAGGTATTGATTCTGTCGGAAAGATTTAAAACGTGTTCCATGACTAGGTCCGTCAGAATTTTCGAAATAAAAAGTCAGATGAAGCCCACATACGATCGGAATATCCGATGAATTGATTCCGTCTGACCTTTTCTGCCGGAAAGTCGGGTCATGTGTACACGGCATTAGAATGGACCAGTCAAAGTCCAGACCTAAATCCAATTGAGAATCTGTGGCAAGACTTGAAAACTGCTGTTCACAGACGCTCTCCAATTAATCTGACAGAGCTTGAGCTATTTTGTAAAGAAGAATGGGCAAACATTTCACTCTCTGTGTGCAAAGTTGTCAGAGATATACCCAAAAAGACTTGCAACTGTAATTGCAGCAAAAGGTGGTTCTACAAAGTATTGACTCAGGGGGGCTGAATACAAATGCATGCCACACTTTTCACATATTTATTTGTAAAAAAATTTGAAAACCATTTATCAAGTTCCTTCCACTTCACAATTATGTGCCACCTTGTATTGGTCTATCACATAAAATCTCAATAATACATTTACGTTTTTGGTTGTAACATGACAAAATGTGGAGAATTTCAAGGGGTATGAATACTTTTGTAAGGCACTGTATCTCCCCTGCTGTTCTATTGTGTTCTGATAGGGTGAAGGCCCCCCCTGTCAGAACATCCGGTAGTGCTTTCAGTCATTGGCTGAGAGTGCTGATCGGAAGCCAGTCGGCAGACCTTTTTCGGTCATGCCCCTTTGAGAGAAGCCGGGGCTGTTAGACCAGCTGCAGTACACAAGGTCTGAATGTTGGCTGGTTTCTATTGAACCAGCCGATGCCGCCCGACATTCAGCCCGTGCGTACTAAGCCAAGAGTGCTTTTACACTGAAAGCGTCCAGGCGTCGGCGGTAAAGCGGTGCTATTTTTAGTGCCGATTTACCGCAGTTATAGAGGCGCTATTTGGCCACTAGCGGGGCGGTTTTAACCCCCGCTAGCAGCCGAAAAATTGTTTCAATGGGCAGGAGCAGTGGAGGAGCGGTGTATTCACCGCCCCTACACCACTGCAAAGAAGTTGCTGGCCGAACTTTTTGTGATGCCCTGCCAGCTTTTTTCAGGCGCTGTGCAGGTGTTATTTTTAGCGCTGTAGCGCCTGAAAAACGCCTCCAGTGTGAAAGGGATCTCAGGCTCCAATCTCACATACCCACATACAAATACTGGGGCCAATTTAGACAGGAGTTAATTAACCTACCAGCAAGTCTGTGGTGGAAACAGGGCATGCAAACTCCATGCATATATCGTCCCAGATAGGGTTCAAACTTGGAACCATAGTGCTTTGAGGTTGAGGTGCTCACCACTAAAGCTGGCTTCCTGCTAAATTAGACAAATTTCAATCCATGTATGGGCAGGGTGGTTGTACAGAAGTCAATCTACCAATTGACTTCTGTACAACTGCCCCTCAATCAGCGCCACCAGCTATAGCTGCCCCAATCCTCCTCTTCTGGAGTCCCCTGCCAGAGCTCTGGGCTCCTCCTCTTCTCCATGAGCCACCATAGGAAGCCGCTTCCAATGGTAGCACACGTCCGGGCTCAATCCTGAACCACGCTGTGTGTGACACACACACACACACAGTGCATCTCGGACCCGTCCCCTGCTCCCTCATCACTAGATTTGATTGAAAGCAACAAGCCAATGGCTCCTGCTGCTCTCACTGAGTCCATTGAGGGGGGAAAGAAAGAGCAGCTACCAGGCACAACACAGGCTCAAGTAAGTATTTGGGAGGGGAAGATAATAGAAGGTTTTTTACCTTAATGCAGGAAGTGCATTAAGGTAAAAAATCTTCAGCCTCTACAACTACTTTAGGCCACTGTGCTTCCTTCAAGTTGATGGAGTCTCTTACAGACTGATACACACATGCTCTGATGTGTAGTAATAAAAAAGGTTTTGCCATTCACGGTCTAAACTCCCTCATGTCTATTAATAATCTAGATAAACCAGAAAAACCAACTATGCTCAGGGCTGCTTTGATTGATCCAAGCTGTGGTTCTCTTCATAACCTAAACACAAATCTAAGGGTCTATTTTTAGTCATCAAATCAGCTTATCAATCAAAAGTAACAACACATGACTGAATAGTCATCAGCTTCTTCGAAGAAATAAACTGAACATACCCATTGATTCACAGGCAAAGAAGAAGATAGGTTAAATGTAATTACTAACTTCAAAAGATTTTGTGCTGACACAAGAATCAGTGGAAAATCACTCAAAATTGTGCAAAGCTCTTTAAAATTAAAAGCATTTGGTTGTCGCTTCTTCCAATGCTTGCCTCCAGGATTTCTCCAGAGCCACTCTCTTTCTCTAGAACTCCTTACCCCAATTTGTCCAACTATCTCCTACTCTATCCACCTTTAGGTGATCCCTAAAATCCCATCTCTTCAGAGAGGCCTATCCTGCCTCTAACTAATAAACTGAACTTTTACTTTTTACATCAGCTAATCCTCCACAGTTAAAACCTTTTGTATCACTTGACCTTTCCTTTTAGATTGTAATCTCTAATGAGCAGGGCTCCCTGATCCCTCTTTTAAATTGTAGCTGTACTGCCTGCCTCCATTTTGTAAAGCGATGCGCTATATCAATTTGGTTCAATAATATTACATTTGCCTTAATTGATTCAACTCCTGATTCATTAAAGTTTTCAGTAGATGTTAATATTGCTTTAGCTTTACACCAGGACCAAACTGTACAAACAATGCTAATGAATCTGGAAAAGTGCCCAAATGAAAAAGTTATTTCTATTTTTAAACATCTAAAGCTGAATTCAAGGTATATATAAAACTAAATTTTTTGCGGTTGTGTAATCCTTTAAAAATAATGAAATGTATATTTACATACAGTAAGCAACAGGAACCAAATATGTTTTGTTATTGGCCTACTTCTAAATAGCAGCACTCTGATTGGGGGAAGAAACGGCAGCACTAGGAACCAATCAGACTCAGCTGCCTGCATTGACAGGGAACATGTAGATAGGAGGAGTGAGCAGAGCGAGAAGATTTGATGACTTAGCGTATATAAACCCAAAAACAAAGATACAATATATGACAATTTACTAATCCTTAAATGTTGTGGCTGCATTTGTTTTGGCATATAGTTTCTATTGTATCCTTTATCTTCAGCTGACGATCCAGCCAGTAACACACTTTCTGTTTTAAGGTGGGTACACACTAAGAAAATCGGCCAAATGATCGTCCGGTTTTCCTTGACCTTTTACAGCAAGTCGTAACCGAGGATGGAACTAATGTACGAAAATTCTCATACGACAAAGGCTTTTTTTTTGTTGCTTTTTGTTTCTGATCATGTGTAGTCTTTTGTATCTCTTTTTTCTCGTATGAAAACTATATGAAAACAGTACACATTAAACCAAATTGTTAATTCTGTTCACGTACGAGAAAAATTTTGGAGTTTGCCCCTTCAGTAAATTTTGGTTGGAAAGTCTGAATAGGATGTCAAAGTTGTTTACACACTATAGTGCCTTGTATGGGATTTTTTTCCCGATTTTCTTATAGTGTGTAACCACCTTTAGAGTGACTCCTCTATTAATGGAGGAGCACTGGAGACACCCTTGGACAGCAGCACTGTCTGGCCAGAGTAGTGTTGGATGGGATTGTAGATTTAAATTAACTTTACATAGGTGTTTAAGTTAAAGCCTTTTTTTCCTTTTTTTAATTAAATAATTTAAAGTTGACCAGTGTAAGCACCCCTGTCAAAAGTTAAATGCTTTTTCTCAACCCTCCAACTACCTCTTTTGCTACACAGCTTGGTCTGTTAATGGAAGTTGAAAAAAAAATCCGCAGGACCAACAGGTGACAAAAACTAAGACAGGTTTGTTAATCCTAGTGACAGGATTAACAGGATTGCATCACATATGTAATTTTTGATTTGCCTTTATTACCACTTTTACAGTGTGGTGATGTGTTTTTACAGTCCAATTAGCAGGCAATGGACAAGGAGGGGAGATCACTGTATTCCTTATCTCTGACAGAGAAAGTGGTCCTGGCTGTGCTGTCTAGCAAAGGTGTAAAAATCTAAAAAGATTTGAAAAATTATAAATTCTTTAAATATTAAGTCCTCTAAAGTTCTGTATTTAGCTTTTTGCACTTCATAGGCTAGAGGCCAGAGAGACCTTAGTAGAGTGGGGTCATGGCAGTGAACAATAGACTGGTCCTTTTACGTTGAGGGCCAAACAAAGAGAGCATCTCTTCCCCTACTAGATGGATAGGTGTGTCACTGAATAGACATTCCAATAAAAATGTGAAGCATGAGAGAGCACCACAAGTCTATAAATGGTCCAGTAAAATGTATTAATCTTGACAATAACTTAGTAGGTACAGCCTATGCATTTCAGGGTCTCATAAATCTTCTCCATCAGGGGTTGTACTTACAGTGATAGGAGGAAATACTGGACAATTAGTGCAAGATCGTGGATTATAATGACAGTGTGAATTGTATCAGATCGCACTTTGGGTCCAGCACTTTTATTTTACCTGCAGATGATCGGCCCTGGTCATAGACAGTCTGCATCCAGAGCTAATCATTTGCAGGTAATTGCTGCATGAGCGAATACATACAAAATACTTTAATTATCCCAAAGGGAAATTGGGAAATTGTTGAGACACAGACACACTTAACAAAGACAACACAACAAGATCACAACAATTAACTGAACAAGATATAAAAACAAAACAAAATTACCAATAGCAACCATTAGTATCAGATAAAACAAATTAAAACATCCATACAATTAAAATACAGCATGGATAACACAGATTAAAATAACAGACAGACAATAAAACTACCAAATGCAAATAATACACCATATTCTCTAACACCACCCCAAATAATAACCAACACAATACCAACATACTATAAAAACAACACAAAATCCTGATCATAAACCAGAATTGCGATTGGCTGCATATAGCTGGGGCTGTTGGCTTCCAATTGCTTTCAATGAATCTTCCCACCTGCAGCTAATCACAGGAAACTCCCGCTAGGTCTCCTGCAGCTAACTGCAAATGACCCCATTCACAACTGTAAGGCTCCATGCACACTGGAGCTCATAAATGGCCATTCTGAACCTGCGTTGCTCTATTCAAAATCAATAGTTCCCTATGGGAGCCCATAGATTTGAATAGAAGTCGCACTGCAAGTCGGATCATCATGATCCAACTTGCAGTGCGACTTGTGTGCTGAGGATGAAGGGGAACCCTCGCCAAAATGAAAAAAAAAATTGGCGTGGGGTTCCCCCCTCAGACAACACCAGGCCCTTCGGTCTGGTATGGATTTTAAGGGGAACCCCCTTTGCCGAAAAAACCCCTTACCTGAGCACGCAGCCCGGCCGGTCAGGGAAGGGGGTGGGGACGAGCGAGCGCCCCCCCCCCCTGAACCGTACCAGGCCGCATGCCCTCAACACGGGGGTAGGTGCTTCGGGGCGGGGGGGCGCTGCACCCCCCCACCCTAAGGCACCCTGTCCCCATGTTGATGAGGACAAGGGCCTCTTCCCAACAACCCTGGCAGTTGGTTGTCAGGGTCTGCGGACGGGAGGCTTATCGGAATCTGGGAGCCCCCTTTAATAAGGGGCCCCCAGATCCTGGCCCCCGACCCTATGTGAATGAGTATGGGGTACATCGTACCCCTACCCATTCACCTGGGGAAAAAAAGTGTCAAAAATAAAACACACGCCCCTTATGACGTCACAGTCCCGGTGCATGATGGAAATGTGACGTCACCTGACTCACCTGGCATTACAGCGGGCAAGAGAGCGTCAACATCAGAGGGAGACCGGAGGAAAGAAGACGACGGAGAAGACCGGGCCACCTCTAGCAAAAGAGCAGAAGATAGCGGAGGAGCGCGGCAGAAGAACCGGAGAGCAGCAGAAGAACCGGAGACCGGGAGAAGAAAGAAGAGACCCTAGAGAGAGAAAGAGAACAACTTTAAAAACCTGTGTAGTGTGTTTATTTTTGACACTTTTTTCCCCAGGTGAATGGGTAAGGGTACGATGTACCCCATACTCATTCACATAAGGTGGGGGGCCAGGATCTGCGGGGCCCCCTTATTAAAGGGGGCTCCCAGATTGCGATAAGCCTCCCGCCCACAGACCCCAACAACCAATGGCCAGGGTTGTCGGGAAGAGGCCCTTGTCCTCATCAACATGGGGACAGGGTGCTTTGGGGTGGGGGGGCGCAGCGCCCCCCCCTGCCCCTAAGCACCTAGCCAGTTGATTAGTCAATGCAAAGGTTTACTTTAAGTGCTACATATTGGCCTTATGGTTAAAAACAGAAGGCAAAAAATTAAAAAATCACAAAACTAAAATGTGGTTTCCATACACTTTTTGATGAGTGTCAGAGGTGCGAAAATGTAATAAACGCTGTATGGATATGTAAACATTCAGTTAAAACACTGTAGTTTCCAAGAAGGTACCCACAGCAAGCAATGTTTGCACTTGCAATCTTATGAGGGTGCATTTAACTGTGTCAAATGAAGTCAGGTCTAGCATCAGTCGCTAACAGTTTATACAATAGGTCATCATAGACTGATGGTGCTTCATTTGAAACACTAAAAACACTTAGAAGCCAAGCTGGATAGCAAGCTGGATAGCTGTACTCAGAGCTGAATAAACAATTCCAGATGTCAAGCTGCTTCAGAAACAGATTTATTTGCTACTCCAGTCCCCAGGATAGTCCAGGAGAGCTAGTAGCAGGTGTAACAACATGACTGCCTGAACATGTCAATCTATAGTTTGTGGCTACTATACCATGACTGGGAATCTGACATTTTTATCACCTGGTACTTGACATGTTGTCCTCATGAAACCTGAAGGAAGAACTACAAGCACAAAGCCTCTTCCTTGTTCCATATTGTTCTGTCCTCTCCCCTTGATCTGTAACCACATATATCATTAGCAACTTATCTAGTACATATATTGCAACAGCCTGGCCATATGACATGACATTTATCTGTTTTTTTTCTGCCCTATTTTAGATTGTTACATTTATGTCATTATATTGTTGTGTTGTTTCTCTCAAAATACAATGCCTTGCTAGGTAGATATCTCACCAATAACTTTCCAAAAAGATGTAAAAAAACAGTTGTAGTCACAATCAAGTGGATTTGCTATGTAATTTTGAAGACTTTTCACCAGTCATCCAAGTAGAAACATCTTCAGCATTAAAAAAATAAATCCAGTTAAATGTGTCTAACTACTACCAGACATACCACAACTTCGAGATATAAGAGCCCTCACAGACATATTGCCCAATTGAACCCTCTTAATTTATTACTGTTATGAAGTCAGGCTGCGTTTACAGTAATGAATGTGACTCTTTTTTATATTGTATATCTGCCAAGTACTGCAGCAAGGGTTAAAAACCCTGCACTGGCAGCTCTAGAAGAGTCCTATTTTCACACACTTACATAGGTCTCCTACACCCCCCCCCCCCATTACACTGCTTTAATCAACAGCTCTGTTACATTAGGGAGAGTGGTAATTAAAGCAGGTGCAAACCGCGGTCTGACCCTCCTATGTGCTGGCTCAATTGGACCTGATGTTTATAAAATGATAAGTTCACCGGCTTAAGTAAAATGTTACATGTAATGCAACGTACACACGGTCTGACTTTTCGACCGGACTGGTCCGACTGACTTTTCGACGGACTTTTGACAGACTTCCGCCAGACTTTTTTTTACGAACGGACTTGCCTACACACGACCGGACTACGGACAGCCTTGCCTACACGCGACCGGACTTTCTGGTGGACCTATTTCCCGACGGAGTTACGGCGGACTTTCCAAATGAACGGACTTGCCCACACATGAACAAGTCCTTCCTTTTGAACATGACTCGGGTACGACGGGACTAGAAAAGGAAGTCAATCTCGCCGCTTTTATCGGCGAGATTAACACCTTGCGAGCCCCATCGCGGGGCATACAGGCCCTTAAGTCTGGTATAGATTTTAAGGGGAACCCCCTATGCCGAAAAAACAGCGTGGGGTCCCCCCAAAATCCATACCAGACCCCTATCCGAGCATGCAGCCCGTCAGGAAAGGGAGTGGGGACGAGTGGCCCTCCTGAACCGTACCAGGCCGCATGCCCTCAACTTGGCCATGCCCCGAAACTGTGATGTCATAAGGGGGCGGGGCCACCGCCTATATAAGTCATTGCGGATCGCTTCACACAGCATTACAGCGGGAGAGAGCGTTGTGTCAACATCAGAAGAAGAGAAGAGGGGAGAAGATGATGAAGAAGACTGGGCCACCGCTAGCAAAAGAGGAGAATTATTAAAGGGGGCTCCTGGATTCTGATAAGCCCCCCGCCCGCAGACCCCGACAACCAACGGCCAGGGTTCTCGTGAAGAGGCCCCAAGGAGCTTTGGGGTCCCCCAAAGATCCCATCCCCCAATGATGAGGGCATGCGGCCTGGTACAGTTCAGGAGGGGGGGGGCGCTCGCTCGCCCCACCCCCTTTGCTGACCGGCCATGCTGCGTGCTCGGATACGGGTCTGGTATGGATTTTGGGGGGGACCCCACACCGTCTTTTCGGCGTAGGGGGTTCCTCTTAAAATCCATACCAGACCTAAGGGACATCGTCGCCTCCCCCTCGCCGCAAAAGGAAAATTTGTTATTCCTACTGCAGCGAGCGCGAGATGCAGTACCCTGCCCTTGCGTCGTATCTGGTCCGTCGGACCAGCATACAGACGAACGGGCTTTCTGTTAGGAACTGAGTCCGGTGGAGTTACGACGTAAAGATTTGAAGCAGGCTTCAAATCTAAAGTCCTTCGGATTTCTGACCGAAACAGTCCGTCGGAAGTCCGATGCAGACCACACACGGTCAGATTGTCCGCCAGATTTGGTCCGTCAGACCAGTCCAGTTGGAAAGTTCGCCCGTGTGTACACGGCATTACACCCAAATCACCTGCCTCCATCCTGACCTGATCCTTTATTGTGGATGGGCATCTTCTCCCTGTACCCGCTGTTACAATTCAAATACAGCAGAGCTACAGTCCTCAGCATTCCCCATTTCTCTGTGCTTCTTCAAAAAAGGTTTGAACAGCACATATTGAAACCCCCGTCTGCTGAAAAGCCTCGCTCATGCATTATAACTACCTTGTGTCTTGTTGCTGTGCTCAGTCTTGCTATGGTGTATGTCCTGTAACATGCAACTGTCTTCTACTACCTGACTTTCGTAGCAGAGTTTGGTTGTTCCTCACCCAGTTCTCACCCACTTTTTTCAGCTGCGGGGGCCCAACTTATGTTTCTGCACACAGGCCCACTGCTTTCAGAAAATGCCCCTGACCTGAGCTCATCATTGCGCATCCATTCCATATGTTTGATTGTGACGTCACATACAAGCACGTGCACTGGATGCGAGATGTGGATCAACAGGATTAGTGGGCCAGGACAGGTAGATGTCTCATCTCTGCTTCCTTTCACCACTCTGCATATCGCACATATCATACATGAGAATAAGGTACAGCGGTGGAGCAGATGAGCAGGAGGGGTTCAGTGGTGGGGCAGATGTGCAGGGAGGTACAATAGTGGAAGAGATGAGAAGGGGGTCCAGCAGTGGGACAAAAGAGTACAGTGATGATGGAGGTCAGTGTAGTTGAGAGCTGCAAGATGGTGCATGTGTGCACAAGAGGTTGAGTACTATATGGAGGATACAGACAAGGGCCTGAAGCCTGAGGCCAGAGCAGCGATGCTTCAAAAAAAGCCAGAAGACTGAAAGTGTATTTGCTTAGCAGAGGAATGCTGAACAACTCCTGCATGGCTAAACTTTTGTGTGTACTGTAAGCTGAATTATCTTTTAATAAAATTGTGCAATAAAGCCCTAAAAAAAAGACTCTGGTGAGTGGATGCATCCTTTAAACTCTACCACTTGAAACTAATCCACACACCATCTATATATCTTAGGGCAGTACATAAATTGTGGTTGTATGTTCATTGCAGTTACTTGTATGCTGTGAAAAAGAGTCCAGGCTATTTTTTTAAATCTTAAAACTTTGCTTAAAGACTCCATTGTGCTGTCTTAAATCAGATCTCATTTGCTTTAGTGAGTAGAGAAAACAACTGCTCAGTGACCTTGAGTCTGGAAGTCAAAGGTTACAGACAAACATAAAGTTTTACTGGGTGTCTTTTTCACATATAGATGTAAGCATAGACACTCTTCTTCACAGTGCTTTTGTATTTGTCAGATTTAAATTTACCTGTTAAGGAAATGCTTTTCCTATTTAATATTTTAAAATGTTTAGGTGGATTAGAAAATATTTTTTTTCTAAATCTAGGTATACCATGTTTGCAAAGTCTGCAAACTAAATGAATCATGTTTGACACCTGTTGTTTTGTAGCAAACAATATGCTGCAAAGAAGGAAGTCAGTAAAGAAATTGACTACCTTTTCAAACTAAAACTGAAAGTGCCAGTGTGTTTTGCAAGGGTATATGCCCTGCCTACTCTATTTTCAAGACCCATCTATTGTTGCATTAAAGAGGAACTTCGGCAAATTCAGAAACATAGGATTTTGTTATATCCTGTGTTTATATGGCCTAACATACTCTTATGTGTGCACAGTTTAGCATCCTTCTTCTATCATGAAATCAAGGTAAACATGATCATTGGTGGGGGATTGCAGTTAGAAGTGGCTACTGAAAGATAGCAGTAAGAAGGGTCGCTGGTTCGAATCCCAACCACGACACTACCTGCCTAGAGTTTGCATGTTCTCCCTGTGCCTGCGTGGGTTTCCTCCGGGTACTCCGGTTTCCTCCCACACTCCAAAGACATGCTGGTAGGTTAATTGGATCCTGTCTAAATTGTCCCTAGTATGTATGAATGTGAGTTAGGGACCTTAGATTGTAAGCTCCTTGAGGGTAGGGACTGATGTGAATGTACAATGTATATGTAAAGCGCTGCGTAAATTGACGGCGCTATATAAGTACCTGAAATAAATAAAATAAATAAATAAATTGATGAATATGACAGAAGGAAAGAAAATATGCACCATGATGACAAAGCTCTTAAAGGAGAAGTCCAGCCAAAGCTCGTTTGGCTGGGCTTCTCCTATGGATCACAGGAGTGAAATTCGTTTTGCATTCCTGTGACATGTTTTTAGCAGAGAGTGGACTGAGGTCCGCTCTCTGCTGACGTCACAGAAAACACTGGACTGACACCCGTCTCAGCCTGCCGAGAGGCTGAGACAGCCGCTTCCCACCCCTCCACAGCTCAGCGCTCCAGTGAGCGAGGAGGAGAAGAGCAGAGAGATGCTGATTGACAGTCAGCAGCTCTCTGCTCGGGGAGCTGCGAGAACTGAGCCATCGGCAGTGTTCGATCGCTCGGTTCTCAGTGTAGCGGGCCGGGGGACAGATGCGGCATCGGACCCAAGCTGCATCCACCTAGGTAAGTATGATACTGAAAAAAAAAATCCCTAACTTCTCTTTTAACATGTGAAAAGACACAAAGCACAACACAGGGGATTGCAGGAGGGGGGATTCAGGCACAAATGCTTGTTTTCTGAAACAAGATGTAATTGCAATTATTTATATTACATACAGTATATATGTGTATTAACACACAGCGCATGGTGCTGTGGAGACGCACTGGGCTTGAAATCTGATTACATCTAGTGGTAGATAAGAATTGCTGTGGCGCACAGTGATGGATTACTACATTTTTTTTAAACCAGTTGAAGATCAATAGAAGGCTTCATTCTCTCAGGCATATGTGCAATTTTTTTGCACGTAATGCAGAGTCTTAGAAGAGCTAAAAGATCCTGCAAAAAGACCCAAATAAAGTACTTGTGTTTAGATGCGTTTTTATACGTTTAGATGCCACAGTGTTAGGACACATACAATTCTTATACATACGAGCGGACTAAGGAAGTTCATAGCCAGTAGCCAATAGCTGCCCTAGCGTGGCTTTTTGTCCGTCGAACTAGCATACAGACGAGCGGACTTTTCAACCGGACTCGAGTTCGACGGATAGATTTAAAACATGTTTCAAATCTAAGTCCGTCCAACTTTTGAGAAAACAAAGTCCGCTGGAGCCCACACACGATCGAATTGTCCGACAAAATCCCGTCCGCCGGGCAAAGTCTGCCGTAAAGTCCGCTCGTGTGTACGCGGCATTAGGCTTCATTCACTCGGGTTCACTCGGGTACTGAGGCCTATACACTGTGTGATTTTGCCTAGTACAAGTAAAATACAGGTCCACTTTAAGCAGGAATTCAAACATATAAATACATACAGTATATGTGCAAGTCTCCAGCTCTAGTTTAATCAAACAAATTAAAACAAAAATGCAACATTGTTCCAATGCTGTACTTTACATATCTACTTATTACAGGTATTTGCATTATATGGCACCGCATGCAGTGCTGTACATACTATTCATTCACATTGGTCCCTTCCCTCAAGCTGCTTACAATCTGAGGTCCCTGCACTCATACTAGGAATAATTTAAACAGGACACCCTCAATTTACCAGCATGTTTTTGGAGTGTGGGAGGAAAATTAAGTTTCCAGAAGAAACCTACGAAAGTAAAGCGTGAACATGCACACTTCATCAGTGGCGGGCCCTGCATTGTGGGCGCACGGGTGCCGCCCCCCCTTTCCCTGCCGCCACCACTCTATCCATGCGCCTGTCCCCTTTCAGGACGCAGGACCCATGGACTCCCGAGGCGGGGGCGGGAGGGGTGTTTTTTTTTTAAGCAGCTGATTAGAGCCAGAGGCTCTAATAGGCTTCAAAAAAGGGTGGGCTCGGGGCGCAGAGAATCTGCCCCCCGATCCCACCTAATTGCGTGACCATAGCGAATGAATTTTCGCAATTTTCAAGCTACAGTGCCTCTCTGCCAATCAGGAGGCAGGTCAGTGAGACCTGTTTCCCGATTGACCGAAGCACCGGAAGATCCTATTGGATGCCCAGTGCTTTGGCGGAGGAGGAGACACAGAGAGCGGAAGAAGCTGGATGAACGGACTCCTCCACCGCCAACGATGTTGCCTGCTGCCCGCACTGGAGGAGACACAGCAGGAGGAGAGCCACAACCCAGTAAGTGCCGTACCTCCTGCATGGTGCTGTGTGTGCTTTCAGTGCCAGGAGTCGCGAGCCTGCGGAGGGGGGGGGGGGTTGTGCTATCAGAGCCGCCAGCCGCTGGCGGGGGGGGGAGATTTCTGTCAGAGCTGCGATCCCGGGGGGTGGGTGCTGTCAGAGCTGCGAGCGGGGGTTGTGAGTGCTATATACCAAATGCTGACCTATATATATACCCTATCTGTAATGCTGACCTATAAACCCCATCTGTTATGCTGATCTATATACCCAATGCTGACCTATATACCCTATTTGTAATGCTAAACTATATACCCAATGCTTACCTATGTACCCTATCTACAATGCTGACCTATATAAGGGGTGGGGCTTATAAGAAGTGGGAGGGGTCAAAAAGGAACGGTGGGGTCTGGCGCCCCCCATACTAAAACTTCACCAGCCGCCACTGCACTCCATGCAGATAGGCTTAGTTCACACAGACTTCAACTTGTATTTGAGCAATGTTTTACAAAGCGTTTTCAAAGCTTTCAGGCAGCTTTATTAAAGCTTTAAAGCTGAACTGAAAGTGGTTCTAAAGCCTGAAGGTTTTTTTACTTTCATGCATTGTAGTGGAGTGGAAGGGACACACTGAGCGGGGCTCAGGGGCGAGCACACACGAGTGCCCTCTTAGCAAGCGACCTTCTAGGGGGTATTTAGCGGGGGGGAGAAGCCCGGAGACCCAAGAGGAGGAGGATCGGGGATGCACTGTGCAAAACTATTAGACAGAGCAGGTAAGTATAATTTTTTTTTCCTTTAGTATCACTTGAAGTTCAACTTAAGAAACAGTGAGCAGGTAGGCTTTTGTGGCAGAAGAGACAAACACTAGGGTTGATTTACTAAAACTGCAGAGTGCAATATTTGGTGCAGCTGTGCATGGTAGCCAATCAGCTTCTTCTTTTTTTTTTTCTAAATGTTTTCCTTTATTGAAAAATATAAAGCATTTACAGAAACTAAAAGCAATGGTAAGACAATAGTACAATAACAAGGAGCCATAAAACTATGCAATACTGTAGCATATAGAAACAATCACTTCAACACTGGATTAATCGTTACAGGGAATGGGGACCCGCTCCATAATTCCAAATGGAACCAGAGTTGTTGGGAAACAATGACACAGAATAGTGGTAAGTATGTATCAGGTAATAGCGGGGGTTTGTGCGTCTCGTGATATAAGGGTAGGACATGACTGAGAAGGGGAGTAGTTAAGATTTAGATCGAGATGGAGTTGGGTGTGGTCCAATGACGAGGAAAGTAGCTTTGTAATCGTCCTGTGCCTGATCTCTGGGGCTGATGTTTTGTGTCCGTGTGAAGTGGGGAGGATATGTGATTAAGTGGGTATCGAAATGATATGCTTGGAAGGGGAGAGGGGGGGTGGGATGGGGAGTGGGGAAAGGCTGAAGGGAAGGAGGGGGGTTGGAGAAATGGAGGGGGAGAGGGAAGGTGGGACGTCTCTGGCTTCCCTCGACTGTTATCAAATGTATGTGTAGAAGCTGCGTAAACTTAAGGAAAGTTTTTGAAGAGTGGCTACTTGTGAAGGGGAATGCCAAAAAGATGGGGTTTAGTAACTGAGGTGATAGGATTTTAGGATAATCTGGATGGGTTCTATCCCGTTTTTGGACCCTCTTTAAGTGGGTGGATTCAGGATGTCAGAGTAATCCTGCGTTGTCTGGTAGTGTAGCCAACAGGCCCACTTGCGACTAAATTTTGTCGGGGTGTCTCGCGAGATGTGAATAAGCTTTTCCATTTCGGCTACTTTTTGAATTCTGATGAACCATTCTTTGAGAGTAGGTGTCTGCTTTGAGTTCCAGTGTGTGGGGATACATTGTGTTGCTGCGTTGATCTTATGCATTGTTAGAGATTTGTGGTAAGAGGTATGTGGTATGGGCGAGTGATGAAGGAATTGGGCCGGGGTGAAATCTAAATTGTAAGAGGTTACTTGGGCAGTTATGCGGCTGACTTCTGACCAAAAATTTTGCAATGGGGAGCATGACCACCAGATATGCAGTAGGGTGCCCCTTTCTTGGTGGCACCTCCAACAGGCCTCTGGGATATCTGGTTTAAATGTATGTAGGAGTACTGGAGTGCGGTACCATCTAGAATAGATTGTATTTTGTAACCATTTTCTTGGGTGGTTGACCCTTTGTGTATGTTCAGAAATATTTGTTTCCAGTTTTCTGCAGTAAGTGAAATGGAAAGCTCATTTTTTACAGGCTGGGTTTTCATTGGCCTTGAGGTCTTCGAAGATAAGATTGTGAATATAGGAGATAAGGTGGGATTGAATTGTTGTCTTGGTGCAAAGAGTTTCAAAGGGGGTGAGTGAGTTGTCTTAAGCACTGTTTGTTCTTGTCCAAGGCTTTAATGTAGTGGGCAATCAGCAGGTATGCCCAGGTAGGGATAGGTGTGTTCTCTAGTCTGGTGGCAATCTGAGTTGCGGACAATAATTTGCCTTGGTGAAAAAATTGACGGGCCCTAATTTGATCTAGGGGCCAATTGTCGAAGAGGTAGTCGTGGTGCATTCCTGGAGGGAAGTCTGGGTTTAATCATATTGGAGTCAGTGGACCCGGGTGGAGGAAATAGCGGTATGTTTACACGTTTGGTGGATCCTATAGTGGGTGAAGGCGGATTTCTGGCGGGACATGACTTGGAGAGATCCATGGTAGTGAGTTTAGGGGTAGATCTGTGAAGGAGGCTTCCAGAGGAACCCAATCTTTGTGGGAAGCGTGGACATTCCAGTCCACTATCCTGGTGAGATGGGTAGCAGTGTGATAGTTTAGGAGGTTCGGAAGGCCGAGTCCTCCAAAGTTTTTTGGGCGGGTCTTTTGGGTTGTAGCTAATTCTGTGATGGCGCCCACCCCAGAGGAACCTGGAGCATATTTGTCTGTAAGTTTTAAAAAAGGAAGGAATCGTCTAAAGAAGGTACAGTATTCTTGGTAGTGCATTCATCTTCAGGATGGCTGCCCTACTGAACCAGGAGAATAGAGGTTTGTTCCAATTTTTGAAGTCAGAGGATAATTCGTTTAGTAGAGGAAGGTGGTTCTTAGTATATAGATCTGAGAGTTTGGATGGGATTTGGATGCCCAGGTATGTAATCGAGTTGTGTTTCCACTGAAAGGGAAAATTATGCTTACATTGGTCTACCAAGTTTTGTGGTAGTGATATGTTAAGGGAAAAATATTTAGTGAGATTAATTTTGAGATTAGAGAGAGATTGGAAGTGTTTCTTACAGTATTATTGGGAGTGTAGTCAAAGGGTTTGTGAGGAATAGCAGTATGTCGTCTGCGAATGCGGCATACTTGTATTCCTAGGATGATTGGATTCCCTGTATGTCTGGATTAAGTTTCAGTTTAAGGAGGAATGGTTCGAAGGTTAATACAAAGAGGATAGGGGACAGAGGGCAACCCTGCCTCGTCCCATTGAGGATGGGGAAGGCATCTGACAAAGTGTTGTTGGCCCGTACTTTAGCTGACGGGTTTGTGTAAAATGAGAGGATCATGCTAATCATATGAGGGTCTAGGCCTATGGCCTATAGGACTGCTGTCATATAGTCCCAAGACACTCTGTCAAATGCCTTCTCTGCATCCAGCGATAGGAAGAAGCCTTTCTGTTTTGTTTGGGTTATCAGGTGATGGAGATTGATAGTTTTGATGGTGTTATCCCTGGCTTCGCGTCCAGGGATAAAACCTACTTGGTCTTGAGAGACAATGGAGGGAAGGAGTGGTAGGAGTCTGTTTGCTAGAATCTTAGAAAATAACTTAATGTCTGTGTTTAACAGCGAGATTGGCCTGTAGTTCCCTGTTTGAGTGGGGTCCTTCTCGTCTTTAGGAATGGTCACAATGTGAGCTTCCAGCATCCCCCGGGTAAGAGGATTTGTGGGGGAGAGAGAATTGAAGGCTTTTTAAAAAAGGGCTTTGAAGGGATTTCGAGAATGTCTTGTAATATACTGCCGAAAGGCCGTCCGGACCCAGACTATTTCCGGGCTTTAGCTGTTAAATTGTCTGTCCCACTCTGAGCTGGTGATCGGGGAATCTAGGGTAGCTGCTGTGTCTTTGGGAATCTTCCCTTGGGCAAATTGGTCTAGGAACAAGGTAATTTCTCTGAATCTTGTGGAAGGCGGGGTCGTGGAAGGGTCTGAAGCATTGAGGTTGTATAAGGAGGAATAGTATTTTTCGAATTCTTTCGCTTTGTTGATGTTGCTCGTAATGATTTTACCCGTGGGAGAGTGCAGTTGGTGCATCATGTTGTTGGTTTTTTCTTTCATAGTGCCTGTGCGAGGAGATGGCCACTCCTGTTTCCATATTCGTAAAATAGTTTTTGAGATAGAATGTAGTTTTTCCAAATGTTATGATTAAGTTCTTCTTGAATGAGTGTACGAGTCTCAGTCAGTTCGGAATGCGTTTGCTGAGCTACGTTTATGTAGAGATTCTAGTCTTTTCAGCTTGGTGAATAAGTCAGCAAGTTTGGCTTTCTTTGCTCTCTTAAGTGTAGCTGCAAGAGAGATCAGTTAGCCTCGTACAACACATTTGTGTGCTTCCCACTGTGTCAGCTGCGACGTGTCTGGGGTATCGTTCTCAGTGAAATAGTTAGTTAGTTAAACAGTTACCGATTTCTTGTTCATTCATTTTGTCAGTCAGGATCGATGGGTCTAGTTTCCATGTGAATGTGTGATTGAGTTTGTCAGGGAAGGTGAGCGTCATTGCCATGGGTTGGTGATCAGAGAGTGTCATCGGGTCTATGGTAGCCGTGGTCAGGGTTGGTAGGTCTTGTTGCGTGAGAAAAAAGTAATCAATGCATGAGTATTTTGTGTGGGGGCAGAGAAGTAGGTGTAATCTTTATCTTTTGGGTGGAGCGTTCGTCAGGTGTCATGGAGTGACAGGTCATGGAGGCAGCGTCTGATTTGTTTCTTTGCCCTGAACGGTAGATATGATTTGCCTGAGGAGGTGTCTAGGAGAGGGTCTAATGGGACATTAAAGTCTCCTCCTAGTATTAAGATGCCTTCCTGAAAAGAGGACAACTGTCTTGTTACTGCTCGGAAAAAGGGGATTTGGGCTTTGTTGGGACTGTATATGTTTACTAACATGATTGGTCTGTTCTTAAAGGTGTCCTTAAGGAAAATGAATCGCCCCTGGTCGTCAAGGAGAGTGTCTGATTTGTAGTTGCACATTTTTGGACAGGAGTACGGAAACTCCTTTAGATTTTGAGATAGGGGAAGTGGCATGGTAACTGTGGGGGAAGAAGTGATTTTTCAGTTTTTGACATATTTTTGGAGCAGAAGTGGGTTTCCTGAAGGAAAACCACATCTGCTTTTGAGCTAAGCATGCTAGCTAATAGTTGGGAGCGCTTTTCTGGGGTATTCAGTCCCCTGGTGTTGAGAAGATGAAGATGCCGGCGCTAGCAAGGGACGGTTGGATAGGTAGGTATTTACCCTTTCATTCCACTTTAAGGGTATATTAAGATATGTATCTAAATCTCCGTTGCCTCGGAAGCCAGATCACGCTCCAGAGACTACTGTCAGGTGGTGGGGAAGCAATGTGACGCCTCCTCGCCCCCTGTTTTAACCCCATTTTTGTCAACAAATGTTTCGCAACCGCATGCATCGCAGGGTGTTTGCGGCACTTCCCCACCAAATTCTACATCATACTTGCCAACTGTCCCGAATTTCCAGGGAATTTCCCGGGATTTAGACCGTTTTCCCAATTTCATTGTGTCCCGGAAAATGTCCCGGAAAATCCGTTTTTTCCTGATTTTTCGCCGCCGCCGATAGAGGTCCGCGGCCGGCGGAGACAATGTCTCTGCCGGCTGCCATTTTTAAGAAGACCAGAAGAAGAACACGGGTGACTACAATAGAAATTAAGCTGCGCCGCCGCCCATCCCCCGCCCCGCTGCCGGTCTGTCTCTGACCTGTTATGGAAAGGGGCGGGGGTGGGCGGCGCTGTAGCTTAATTTCTATTGTAGCCACGCGGCCCCTCGGGGAACGGGGAAACCGTAATGGCGGTGGAGACACCGCTATACCTGATGTAAGGGGGCTTCAATGGGGGACGACTGATGTAAGGGGGGCTTCAATGGGGGGACGACTGATGTAAGGGGGGCTCCAATGGGGGGAAGCCTGATGTAAGGGGGGCTCCAATAGGGGGATGCCTGATTAAGGGGGGCTCCAATGGGGGGGACCTAATGTAAGGGGGCTCCAATGGGGGGACACCTGATGTAAGGGGACTCCAATAGGGGGAAACATGATGTAAGGGGGACTCCAATAGGGGGACGCCTGATTAAGGGGGACTCCAATGGGAGGGACACCTGATGTAAGGGGGGCTCCAATGGGGGGACTTCTGATGTAAGGAGGGACTCCTCTGGGGACGCCTGATGTAAGGAGGGACGCCGCTGGGGACGCCTGATGTAAGGAGGGACTCCGCTGGGGACGCCTGATGTAAGGAGGGACTCCGCTGGGGACGCCTGATGTAAGGAGGGACTCTGCTGGGGATGCCTGATGTAAGGAAGGACTCTGCTGGGGGCGCCAGATGTAAGGAGGGACTCCGCTGGGGACGCCTGATGTAAGGAGGGACTCCGCTGGGGACACCTGATGTAAGGAGGGACTCTGCTGGGAATGCCTGATGTAAGGAGGGACTCTGCTGGGGGAACCTGATGTAAGGACGGACTCTGCTAGGGGCACCTGATGAAAGGATGGACTCTGCTGGGGGCACCTGATGCAAGGACAGACTCTGCTGGGTGCACCTGATGCAAGGACAGACTCTGCTGGGGGCACCTGATGCAAGGACGGAATCTTCTGGGGGCACCTGATGCAAGGACGGACTCTGCTGGGGGGCACCTGATGCAAGGACGGACTCTGCTGGGGGGCACCTGATGCAAGGACAGACTCAGCTGAGGCCACCTGATGGCAACTGGTGGCAGGTGACACTTTCAGGAGTCCCACTGATTATGCATTATGGTGAGTTGAATGATTTCATTTTATATTACAATGTAATAATAAAATTAGTGTGCTTCAATCATCCTGACACCAAACAACCATGGTGCTGGGATGATTGAAGCGCTAACACCAGGTGTTTGGAGTATCTTTATCTGCTGATGTGTTAAACTCTGGAATACACATTTCTATTGTGGTGTAGGATCTGGGCCTGCTGTCCCTCCATTCCTCTTGCCTTCCTTCTCCCTCCTTCCCTCCCTCTTTCTTTCTTTCCTTCCTTCTTTATTCTTCCCTCCATTTTTTCTTTCTCTCTCTCTCTCTCTCTCTCTCTCCCTCTTTCCCCCTTTCTTTCTCCCTCCAACCCTCATTCATCTCAGACTCTAACAACACCCCCTTTAAGCCACGCCCATTTAAGCCACACCCACTATTCAGCATAAACCACACCCATTTTTCTCTGCGGCGTGTCACATTTTATTTTTTCGATGCCACTCCCTCCAAAAGTCCAAACGAAGCCTAATGCCGCGTACACAGGACCGGACTTTCCGTCAGAATAGACTTCGACGGTCTTTCCGACTTAGTTCCGACGGAGTTCCGCTGAAACGGACTTGCCTACACACGATCACACCAAAGTCCGATCGTTTAGAACGCGATGATGTACGATGGGACTAGAAAAAGGAAGTTCAAAGGCCAGTAGCCAATAGCTGCCCTTGCGTCCTTTTTGGTCCGTCGGAATAGCATACAGACGAGCGGTTTTTCCGATAAGAACTGATTCCGTCGTAAAGATTTGAAACATGTTCTATTTCTAGGTCCGTCAGAATTTTAGAAAGAAAAAGTCAGAAGAAGCCCACACACGATCGGAATGTCTGACGATGATTCTGTCTGAGCTTTTCTGCCGGAAAGTCCGGTCGTGTGTACGCGGCATAAGGCCTGTTTCACATGGACTTCAGCTTGTATAAGAGCTATGTGGACAACTAACGTTTATGTAAGTTTCAACAAGCTTTTAGGAAGCATTCGGTAAGCTTTGAGCAGATTTTTATAAGCCTTAAAGTGCCCTTCAGCTCCTGTTTGGAAAGCTGCTTGCAGGTTTCAGTAGGCTTTCAACAAGCTTCAAGAAGTACTGAAACCTGCTAGCAGCTCGTTTAAAGTGGCAATCAACACTCCCATTAGGATGTGTTCAACATTTACAAACTGGATTGAATGGTACTTTTAGGCTATGTTTCCACTAGTGCGACTTTTCATGCGACTTGGGACTGAAAAGTCGCATGACAAATAGTACCCCATGATTTTCAATGAGTACCGTTTATATCTGTGCGACTTCAAGTCAAAGCGACTTCAAAGTAGTCCCTGCACTACTTTGGTCCCACTTTGATGCGACTTGAGGTCCATAGACACAGGCATTGCTTCAAATCGCGGTAAAAAGTCACGGTAAAATCGCGGTAAAAAATCTCAGCAAAATCGCGCGACTTTGGGGATGCAATAGTGGAAACATAGCCTTAGCGCCCTTTCACACCGGTGTGACTTGTCATGTAATTTGACAGTTCAACAGTACATGACAAGTGGCACCCTATTGTCTGCAATGGAAACATTCAAATCGGTGCGACTCTGACTTTGTGGTGGCGCACCGATGTGAAAAAAAGGTTCTTGCATTATTTTTGCAATTTTAGGTGCAACTTAGACATCTGTGCATGAAGTGGCACAGATGTCAGCCAAGTAGCACCTGAAATCATGCTGACCTGCTACTTTAAATTTGTGCTACTGCAAGTGAAGTAGCACGATTTCAAAGTAGCATCAATGGGAACCAGGGCTAAAAGCTTCAACAAAGCTTGCTGAAAGCTCTGCAAATGCTTTGTAAAAGCTTGCTGTTCACACTGCTCTTCTACAGGCTCTTCCACTGCAGTCTTCTGGGACATGTGACAGGTCCCAGAAAGCTGTGGGACCAATTAAATAGCGCAGGGAGGATTGTGCATGCGCAGTGAGAAGCCGGCTGTGAAGCCGCAAGCAGTCACAGCCAGCTGCTCACAGTTAGTATGCCGGCATGAAGGACTGAAAGTGGAGTTTTACCCACTTTTACAACTCTTCAGCATCCCTCACTAAACTACGCACTGTAAACAAATTGGATATTTTAAAATTTTTTCTTAGCACCTACTGTATATCTGCTGTATTCATTTTTCACTTCCTCCTCCCTGGCCGCGGCCCATCGCATCATTTCCTGTTTGCAATGCCTTCTGGGAAGGGGCGGCAACTTCCTCTGAAACTGCCGTTGCTAAGGAAACCTGACCTGAAACCTATTACACTGCTTGTGCTGCACTGCGCATGTGTGAGATCTGCAAGGATGAGATCCAGGAAGAAATACAGTCTGGCTTTAGATGCCCATACTTAAGATGGCCACGGCCTGCTGTAAGTTTATAAAATAACAAACTACTGCTATAAACTAACAAAATAGACCTTAGTTTACAGACTAACTTTACTAGAATACATTAAGCTTGTGTATTATAGGGGTATTTTTATTTAAAAAGTATAATTTCGGCCGAAACACCACTTGAAGCTCGGTGAAGAAACCAGCCAGATGAGGACATCGCTGGCTCCTGGGGCAGGTGAGAGTTCTAATATTAAAAGTCAGCCGCTAAAGTTGCCACCTGTCACCTCAACAAGCTGAGATAAATTTACTATGGCCACAGTACAAAGAAAGGAAAGGCTACAGTATGTGTATAGCCCCCTCTGACTGTATGATATCTTTTAGGTGGGCAGTCAGGGAGCTGTAAAGGTGCCTGATTTTACACCCCTACACCTCTTTACACCCCTTGTTGCCTATGTGAAAGAGGCCTTAAGACCGAGTTCACACTATTGCAAATTGGATGCGGTTTTCCCGTATCAAATTCGCAATAGCAGGAGAATGTGACTGGTTTTCTAGGGAGCTGGTTCACATATCTCACATATCTCCGATGCGAATTTGTGCAGGAGCTCTGTGCGTCTTTTGGTCAATTTCAGGTCCGAATCCAGCCCAAACTTCGTCTGAAATTGGACCTTAAATGGTGAACCAGGACGCACAGAACCCCTGCTGAGAGCCGCATCGGCATCCAGTGTGAACCGAGCCTTAAGTTCATCTAGAATGTGTAAAAACACAATTTTTCAGGGGAGTTCTTACAAAACATAACTCACGATGTAAAAACTTGTTACATACCAGGTATGCCATTTCCAAAAACTTTTATTGATTTTAAAGCGGAGTTCTGCCCCTCTCCCCCCCACACTAAAAATTTTCTTTTTTTTCCCTAAGCTTTTCCCCCTCTGTTTTCACCTGGTGATATGGCCTCCTGTATTAGAGTGCCCCCACTGTAAATTAATGAGCACAGGGGCACCTTTAGTAAGCAGCATTGTTTGGGGAGAGGGGAGTGTTAGATGCACTAGCAGATTTAGATACACTAACAAATTTAAGCCAAACTCTTAAGCAGCATGTGCTGCATATTTTCTGGCGATTGGTTGCCGGTTGCATAAGACGTCCCGTCCGTGGTAGAGTGGTGGAAAACGCTGTGGCTGTGTTTAACAAAGGCCCTGGCTGGGTATTAAGTCGAAAGCGCTTGTGATCTCCCGTAATAGGAGATCATAGGAAGTCAGTAAGCGGCAGTGTGTCTAGTGGTGGAAGTCATCCCTCTCTTTCATATCATTCACATTCCTTGGGTACATCATTCATCATTTCACATTGATGTCACTACATTGGATGGACTTTATTTGATGTTACTTTTTATTCTCTCAAGCACATAATTTAGATATTAGCACAACTTATTTATTTGAAAACAAATAAATTTAAGCCAAACTCCAGCTAACACTTTATAAGCAGTTACAGAAAACTGTTTTTTTTCTTTTTGGGATAAAAATTTTACAGAAATAAAAGCTGATAATTTTAAGCACTCCTGTTAGTATTAAATGGATTATCTCAACTCTGTAATTGATACATTCTGTTGTCATTTTGAAAGACAACAGGCTTATTGGCTGAATCACCAAATAAAAATAGAAGAAAGAAAGCCTAAAATAGAAAATGAATGCAGCCATCACATCTAAGAAATAGTAAGCTGCAATATAATAAATGTTTACTTTTGAGTTTAATATAGCTTTTATGAGTTTTATGCACATTGTCATATAAGGAAAGAATAGGGATGAAAATATTTGTTTTCTGATTTTAAATATAATATATCTCTTCATTCATGTAAGTGCTGGAATGGCTCTATGTAGTGCATTTCTAGTCTCAAGGTGCTTTCCTTTTAGGGCACTTTCACACTGGGGCAGTTGGGCATCGGCGGTAAAGCGTCATTTTAGCTGCGCTTTTCGGATACTGGAGGGACACCTTTAACTCGCGCTAGCAACCGAAAAAGGGTTAAAAGCACCCGCAAAGCGCTGCTGCAGCGGCACTTTGCCAGCGCTGCCCATTGATTTCAATGGGCAGGGGCGCTTTAGGAGTGGTATATACACTGCTCCTAAAGCACCTCAAAGATGCTGCTTGCAGGACTTTTTTTTAAGCATCCCGCCAGCGCACCACTCCAGTGTGAAAGCACTCAGGCTCTCACACCGGAGTGACAGGAGAGGCGCTTTACCGGCGCTATAGCGCCGGTAAAACGCCTCAGTTTGAAAGTGGCCTAAATGATCACATTACTGCTGTGAAAATGTGAATACTACAAGAATGTTAAGGGGGGGAACCATTTATTTGGGCGCACCTTCATGGGGTTGCCTCCGCCTTTCCCCTTGTATTTAAAGACATTAACATTGCTTTAAGGGACATAGCAATTTCAGGGTCACTGTCCCTTTAAATATTGCTGCTCACCTTTGGGCAGGTAGGATTTGAGCCAAGAGAATTTGGTGGAATTTTCTGGAAGTGGTGGGGCTCAGTATATAAAGGGCCCACCGCCACAGGAATCTTGCTGCTGGTCTGAGGATTGATATGAAGAAGAGCTACCCTCCCGCCGTGTGCACTCTATGTGGTGCGTCACCTTTGCATCAAAGGGGGACTAAGTAATCTTGTGAATGTTAAATTGATTGGTTATAAATTTGTAATATGGTTATGGAAATGTAAATGTTATTTTAAACAAATAAAAGTGCAGCAGACAAATTTATGCCAACAGTAGAGTGTGGTGTCTTAATATTAATTTGTGAGATTGTGTTTGGAGATGAGGGGAAATAGTGCAGAGTGCAATCCCATGGCATCGCTAGTCTTTCTGATTTCGGCTCAGTCACTCTGTCAAGCCCTAAATGAAAAAAAATTCTAGCACATCTACTGAATTCACTATAATCGACCTCTATAGTATATTTTGGCTGCAATTGGCTGTACTCAGATGGACAGAATTAAATATTTCACCACGATGAAAAAACAGACAGTCTTTGGCTTGTCAACAGTTCCCTCTTCCTTTCCATTTTTGTTGATGATTACTGTTTCAAAACTGTTTTGTCAAGGTCCCTCCAGTGTGCAGCATGTTGAAAAAGCTGTCAGACTGGTTTAAAACACATCTTTGTGGTGCTGATAAGCAAAAGTTCACAAATACAGAATGGAATAGATAAAAAGTGAGGCCTTCATGTGAGAGCCATTGTTTTCATCTAATAAAAGTCAGTTACTAGAAGGAGAAAAAGTGGGTGGGCTAGTAGCACACATGCTTTTCTATATTCTCTTCTTTCTTTTGATAGTGTTTTGTTACTGCAATGCCTGCAGTACATTGTTTTACAGACACAGACCTAGAGATCTCTTCAGCCACACCCGGAAAAAGGCAATGTATTTCCAGTAGAAACTCAGCGTGTTAACCCGTCCCTGTCTCATGCTTAAGTCTAGGTTCACATCTATGCAGCTGCGCTTGATGCGTTTTTCAGGCACGTTTTGCAGTGCATTTTGCTTTTTAAATTCGTGGTTTTTATGCGTTTCTTCAATGCAGTTTTCATGAATTTTACATTTTTTTCTCTTTAAACGCTCTGTAAACACACTGTATATAGCTTGTTGCTAAGGAGGGGGCCAGGAAGCCGGCCGCGGTGTCCTTAACAACCAATGAGTCATCAGCCATCCGCTGACAGCTGAATGTAAAAAAATAAAAAAATTGCCGGCATGAAAAAAAAATGGCGTGGGTCAGGTCTATTCCAGGCCCTTTGGGTCTAGTATGGATTTGGAGGGGACCAAACCCCCCCGCCATTTATTTTTTAAAAAATGGCGTAGGGTCCCCCCCAAAATCCATACCAGACCCTTATTCCGAGTATGCCGTCCCTCAGCAGGTTAGGAAAGAGAGGGGACCATCGAGTGCCCCCCCCCCCGAACTATACCAGGCCACAAGTCCTCAACATGGGGGGATGGGTGCTCGGGGGGGGGGCACCAGGGTTGTCGGGATGAGGCCCTTGTCCACATAAACAAGGGGGCTAGGTGCTTTGGGGGGGGCCCATGTTTATGTGGACAAGGGCCTCGTGCCGACAACCCTGGCCGGTGGTTGTCAGGGTCTGCAGGCGGGGGGCTTATCGGATACTGGAAGCCTCCAGATCCCAGTCCCCCCTATGTGAATGGGTATCGGGTACGTACCCCTACCTATTCACCCCAAAAAGCTGTGAAATGTTAAAAGAAAACAATAAAACGGACAAGTTCTTTATTATTGTAATAGCTCTGAGCTGTCTTCTCCTGCCACCGTCTCTCTCTGTGCTGTCTCTCCCGCTGCTGTCTTCTCCCTCCACTGTTTCTCCCGCCACCATCTTCTCCCGCCGCTATTTTCTCCTGCAGCTGTCTCTTCCCGGTGCTCTTTTCTCCCCGAGCTGTCTTCTTCCGCACCGGTTATCCGCTAAAGAAAAAAAAAGACGCTTTTCGTCTGTGGCTGTCTTCCTCCATTGTGTTGTCACCAGCTGTGTGGCATCTCTAATACAGCCATGTGATGTCACAAGGGGCAGGCTCTCCAGGTCATGTCGTCGGAAAAACAGGACGCGCTGGCTGGCTTCCCAGGCCCCCTGCTTAGCAACCAGCTATATACAGTATTAAAATAAAAACCACAAAACACATCAAAAATCGCATCACAAACACAACACTTGCATTTCTGGTGTGGTTCCATTGAAGTCTATTAGCTGCAAATCGCAGGAAAAAAGTCCCCAGCCCTTTCCAAAAACGCATCGGCCGCAAAACGCATAGATGTAAACGTGTACCATAGGAAACCATGTTAAATGGACTTTAGTGCGTTACTGTAAAAAGCACAAAAAAACGCATAGGTGTGAACCTAGGGTAACATACAGAACTTCTGATCTTAGGGCACTTTCACACTTTTGATGCATTCCCATAGACTTAAAGTGTGAGGTGCCTTTTTTTGTGCACTTTTGAAAAACTGCACCAAAGATGCAGCATGCAGGAATATTCAAAGTGTGAAGTTACATAGGATTTAATAGGGAATAGTTTCCATGCGGTTATGTCGTCATGAAAAAGCATGGCAAAAAAGTGTACTAGTGTTATAAGTGTTAAAAGGATCTAATGAGTTCTTGGGTTTAGCCACTGGAAAACAAACTTTAAAATACGTTTTATTAACATACAAAAACCCAAACCTTATCTTCACCTGGAATTTAGAAACATCTGTTATATAGACACAAGATGTTTAAAACTGTTTAGGAAAACAGATCAAATGTATTTATGTGACTGCAGTCCATCGTACAGATAAAAGCAGTACCAGAGTATCCTCATATGCTGGCTAAGGGCATACCTCCCAACATTTTGAGATGGCAATGAGGGACACCTACTAGCAAATGTATGTAGGCATAGGACACGCCCCCTGACACACCCCCTTAAAGGAGAATTAACCAAAAAAAGGTTAATTAAATCCACAAGGACTTTTTTTACCACTTCTATTCCTTTGTATTGGCTTTTAAAATGTACAAATGCAACAATTTAGAAATTGGATGAAAGGTTTATCCCTGGGAAACACTTTTTGAAAGATAAACAGTGCATTTTATATACCAACTATATGGATCAGACCAAAATGAGGGACAAATGAGGTGGAATGAGGAGGGACAGAGGGACATTGCTCCAAATCAGGGACAGTCCCACGAAATCAGGGACAGTTGGGAGCTATGGCTAAGGGCTCATTCACACAGGTGTTCGGGCCTGTTTGTTTACTTATTTTCTAGCACTAAGTTGCATGCAGGCAGCTCATAGAAAGTGAATGGTTACCCAGAGACTGCATGGACTCACTTGTACAGCCAAGTTTGATGGGTATGGGTGCATGAACCGGAAAGCACAAGCTCTGCGTGTATGTCTGTGTACCAGCCCCTGTCCCTGTGTACATGTCAAACTCAACTGTGTTGTTGAGTCTGTATAGCTGATGCTTGCCCATTCAGTTTTTATGGTCTGCCTGCATGCAGCATAGTAAAAGTAAAGAAAGTAAACAAATGGCTTTGACCGCTGTATGGGGCTTAATGCTCATGTGAATAAACCTCAGTGATTCAAATTCTTCACAAAAAGATACGCACATATCTTTTACTATTGCTCTTTATAAATTAAGTTTTTTTGAACCTTGGGAATTATTTGTATTTCATACTGACATTGGTCCAGCTTGGCGCAATGTAAGTTCTGTATATCTGAAACCTGAGAGACCACTAGGGAAGCTGGAAATCACTTCATTAGTCAACGCTACCACAGTGATAGCCATGATCTTCCAAGTCATGCTCAGGAAGTGAGAGGTTTCTCTATTGCAAACTGACCACAGTGGGTCGCTTACTTGGCAATGCTGCTATACATAGAACACCTTCTTTTTTTTTTTATGAATACAAAGCATTATCTGATTGGACTAGGTGGAGAGGAGGTGCAGTGATGTCACAATTTCCACCTCGTCTAGTAGTGCCAACTACTACAGTGATCTTCAGCTTTCCCACGGGTCCATCAGGTATGAGACACGCAAACTTACCTTGTGCCAAGCTGGACCAAGGTAAGTATACAACACAAACAGTTGCTGAAGCTTAACTTTAAAGTAGGCCAAAACCCAAACCTGATATCATAAACAATTTCCTTGTTTTCTTTCCTCCATAAAATACTCTTTTCACTTTTATAATCCTTTTTTCTCAGTGAGTTGATCTCTTCCATCCTTTTTGAGCCTTCACTTCCTCTAGTGTTATGCCGCATACACACGGTCGGACTTTTTGACAACAAAGGTCCGATGGTCTTTCCGAGGGACTTTCAATGGACTTTCTAACGACCGGACTTGCCTACACGCGATCACACCAAAGTCCGACGGATTCATACGTGATGACGTCCGACCGGACTAAAATCTGGAAGTTGATAGCCAGTAGCCAATAGCTGCCCTAGCGTTAGTTTTTGTCCGTCGGACTAGTATACAGACGAGCGGATTTTTCGACCGGACTTGAGTCCATAGGAAAGATTTGAAGCATGTTCCAAATCTAAAGTCTGTCAGATTTTCGACCAAAAAAGTCCGCTGCAGGTCCGATGAAGCCCACACACGGTCGAATTGTCCGCCGGACTCGGTCCGTCGGACCAGTCCTGTCGAAAAGTCCGCTCATGTGCACACAGCTTTAGCTGCACTACATTGCTCTGGACCGGGATTTCTGATATTGTCACTTATAAGGTCACTTATAATTTCCTACAGGGCCTTATAGGGGGTAAAATAAGTATTGAACACGTCACCATTTTTCTAGGTAAATATATCTCTAGAACTGCTATTGACATGAAATGTTCATTAGATGCTTCAGGGGATGTGGCCAACGCAGAGACAAGATTTACATTTGGTGGTCTTGCCCACGATTGGTGGTCTATGGCCTCCTTTCAACCCTTTTTCATGCACCCTTCCACAAAGACGCCCAGCATGCACTTAGGGGGTAGTGGAGAAGTGCATGCTGGGCGTCTTTGTGGAAGGGTGCCTCTTCTCATACCAACAGAAGTTGGCCACCTAACTCTTCATTGCTGCAAAACGCGCTATTGCTAGAGCTTGGCAGAAGCCCTCAGTTGGTTTTGCAGAGGTGAAGAGCATTTTGACTATCCTCATGCTGCATGTGAAGATGACCAGTGTACTTCATACACTCTAATGCTAAGTTCATCAAAGTGTGGAACCCATGGAGGACACTTTGGACAAGGCCTTGTCTACAATATATAAACAACTGTTCGGAGAGGGAGGAGATCTCCTTGCAAAGTGTAGGTCGGTATGGGGTGAGGTGTTCCCCCAGATGGATGGGGATGAATGGGATGATGTATGGGACATTAATTTTACTAGATTGGTCTCTGCTAGGGACCAACTCATTTAATTTAAATTCCTGCATCGTATATATATCTTACTCCAGCTAGATTGGCTAAGATGTTCCCTACCCAGTCGCCTGGCTGCTGGTGGTGCAGTTCCCTCACTGCCGATTTCATGCATATCTTTTGGAATTGCTCGAACATCCAAGTATTTTGGAAGGGGGTCACAGAATGTATAGCAGAAGTAACCGCCATTTCTATACAGCCCACAATAGAGGTGTGCCTTTTGGGACTGGTAGACAATCTAGCACCAAAAAGAGTAACTCGTAATTTACTGACGATCCTAATCTATTGCGCTAGGAAAATGATAGTGTTGTCATGGAAAAAGCCCAATCCTCCATCTGTATCAGCGTGGAAGGGTGTGGTTAAGAGGGCTGCACCTTTATACAAGGCTACATACATTAGCAGGGGCATACCACAGAAATTTGATAAAGTGTGGGGCAGTTGGATGAATAGTTAAACTACGGTGGCGGATTGAGTAGCACCCAATAGAATGCACCTGCAGTAGGGTTTAACATGTATGTAACTATTTGACATATCTAAACGTACCATTGACTGTCATTAAGAAAAGGTGGCCTTATTATTATTTGGATCTTTTCACTGAGTGAGGGTCTGGAAGGAGGAGGAGAGCATCAATGCTGAAGAAATATAAATAGTTTCTTTTTGTGTGTGGCCCATTGAGTCTTGTGTGTACTTGTTGTGTTAAAAAGCAATAAATAAAACTTAAAAAAAAAAAAAAAAAAGTGTGGAACCCATGGTGGTCTTATGCTCTCCCCACCCTGCCCCCGAACGGCTTGGGTATTCCGGACCGTTCTAATATACCACCCAACCCGCAGGCCCGGCGCTCTTTTCTTGTCCAAGACTACACCTCCTTCTTTTCCATTCTTATCTTGACTGTTTCTCCCTCCCTTTCCTGGCCTAATTCTACATCTCTTTTCTTTCCCTTTTTTTCCTACTCGTCTCTCACTTTGTCTTTTCCCACTCGACCCTCTGCCACCCCCCCCCTCCCTATTCCACCCCCCCCCCCCCCTTTTTTTTTCCTTCTCCCCATTTATTTTTTCTTGTTTTGGGGGCTTTTTGTGTTGTTTTTTTCTTTTTCTGTTTTGCTTGTTTGTTAGTCTCACCATGTCTTGGACCTCCGAGTCCAGTTATTCATTCCCACTTCTGGTACTTATGCCGGATGCTTATACTATTCGCTTTTACACTTTGAAAAAGTGTTTTGTTTGTATTTACATGAAATGTGATGTTTTGTTCCCCTGTGCGGAACCACTTTACCTTTCTTTTCTTCAGGCCTGTATTTTGGCATTGTTTTACTTATTAAAAACTATTGTACCGAAATGTTCACCACATGTTGGTAACAACCCATGCAATCCATAATACAAAGAAACCAAAACAAATAAGTTCAGAAATTAAGTTCAGAAATAAATTCAGAAATTAAATTATGTGTAATGAAATGGAATGACACAGGGAAAAAGTATTGAACACATGCAAAAAGGCATGGAAAGCCAAGACACCAGCTGAAATCTATCACCAATTAGAAAGCAATCCTGCCCCTTGTCAGTGCAACTTAATATCAGCTGGTTTAGTCTCAACTGATGGCCTATAAAAAGGTGTCTCATTACCAAGGTGTCACACACGAAACATTTCATGATGGGTAAAAGCAAAGAGCTCTCTCAAGACCTTTGCAACCTTATTGTTGCAAAATATACTGATGGCAATGGTTACAGAAGGATTTCTAAACTTTTGAATGTTCCAGTGAGCACTGTTGGGGCCATAATCTGGAAGTGAAAATTTCACCATAAACCAGCCATAACCAGGTACTCCTTGCAAGATTTCTGACAGAGGAGTGAACAGTATTATCAGAAGAGTTGTCAAATAGCTAAGGACCACTTGTGGAGAGCTTCAGAAAGACCAAGAATTAGCAGGTACAACTGTTTCAAAGAAAACAATAAGTTATGCACTCAACTGCCATGGCCTGAATGCACGCTCAACAAACACGACTTCATCACTGAAGAAAAAGCATGTTGAAGCACGTTAAAAGTTTGCTGCACAACATTTAGACAAGCCTGTGACACTCGGAAACGCTCAGAGACACTCGGAAACACTCCTGGGTGTCTCCGGCGCCCCCACAACTCTGGCCACATGCGGCACTGCATACTGTATGTGGCCCCCGCACCTCTAGCCACATACAGTACTGCATACACCACCAGTCACTGTGGAAGGAATTATCTGAGTTTCCATTGATTCCTATGGGGAAACTCACTTTAATATACGAGTGCTTTGGATTGCAAGCATTATTCTGGAATGGATTATGCTTGGAATCCAAGGTACTACCAGTGGCAGTGCATCCATTAAGTGTGCACGGGCGCCGCCCCTCTCTCCAGCCACCTCCCTCTATGACTAATGGATAGATTCATGCATTGCATGAATCTATCCATGGCTGCCACCGCCACCCCCTATTCAGGCGTCCGGCCCGTTTTCGGACGCCGGGCGCTTGAATTACATCAGCAGGGATGTATTTTTGAAGCACCTGATTAGAGCCATAGGCCCTAATAGGCTTCAAAAGAGGTGAACTTGGAGCACAAGTATTGCGCTCAGAGTTCACCCAGGTGTGTTAGAAAAGTGAACGAATATTCGCTTTTCTAACACTGAACCGCCTCTCCACCAGTCAGGTAGCGCGGGTCTGATACCCGTCACCTGATTGGCTGAAAGGACAGTTGCTGTGATTGATCGCCTTTTAGGAGGAGGGGAGGAGACCCATGGAGGACACAGCTCAACGCTTCCAGGTCCCACAGCTCGCCGCCGTCACCCGCTGCCTGACCCGCCACTGAGATAGGGTAAGTGCCAGGAAGACGGCGAGCAGGCGGGGGGTAACAGTGGCAACTTTTCATGGGCACAGTGGCAGCATTTGATGAGCATAGTGGTAACATTTGATGGGCACAGTGGCAGCATTTGATGGGGCACAGTGGCAGCATTTGATGGGGCACAGTGACGGCATTTGATGGGCACAGTGGCAGCATTTGATGGCACAATGACTTTGTTTGATGGGCACAGTGGCTGCAATTGATGGGCACAGTGGCTGCAATTAATGGGCACAGTGGCCGCATTTGATGGCACAGTGGCTGCGTTTGATGGACACAGTGGCTGCGTTTGATGGCACAGTGGCTGCATTTGATGGGTACAGTGGCTGCATTTGATGGGCACAGTGAGGCTGCAATTGAAGTTTTTTTTTCAGAATATTTTAGTTTGTTTGCGCCCCCCATAAAATTTTGAGCACCAGCCGCCACTGGGTACTACTGTACTGTGTGTGTGTGTGTATATATATATATATATATATATATATATATATATATATATATATATATATATATATATATATATATATATATATATATATATATATATATATATATATACACTGTATTTATGTGTGCACAAGGAATCCACCATCCAGTTCAGCCTTCCCCTGGCTCTGTCATTGCCTAGTAGTGTTGTGCAACTTGCAGTAATGACCAATGCAACTACAACCATGGCAATTGAACTGGTCATTACAGAGCCACAGCAGCAGTACTGTTATCTGCTGCATCACCAATGAGTGAGAGACAGGCCAAGGATATTAAGACTTGGGAAATTCAGAAAAGAAGCATTTGTATTCCACTCAGTCCAAGAGTATTAGCATGTCAGACAGCATATTTTGGTCCAAACAAATGAGTCTGTAAATTCAGAAAGTACAAAAGATAGTCCAGCGTTGTCATTTGCATTGTATTCTTTTGCATTCTCTGATGTATATGTACACATAAGGCATAGCTCCCAACAGTCCCTGATTTCGAGGGACTGTCCCTGATTTGGAGTAATGTCCCTCTGTCCCTCTTTACTCCTCATTTGTCCCTCATTTTGGTCTGATCTGAAGTTGTATATAAAATGCACTTTTTATCTTTCAAAAAGTGTTTCCCAGTGCTAAACCTTTTATCTAATTTCTAAATTGCTGCATTTGTCAATTTTAAAAGCCAATATAAAGGAAAAGTAGTGGTGGTAATAGCACTTGTGGATTTAATTAACCTTTTTTTTTATGATTTCCGCCTACATGTTTGCTAGTAGGTGTCCCTCATTCTTATCTCAAAATGTTGGGAGGTATGCATAAGGGCAGCTTAAAAATCCTTAATAGCAATTTACAATGTGGTGGCTATATAAATGCTTTTTCTGCTAAGTAGCCTCTGTGTTAAATTTGTCAATCCAATGCAATTTGCTGGGCACAAGATCTACTCTTTAAGTCTGTGAGAATGAAAAGAAATCACAAACTTGGTTTCATTTTACAGAATAAAATGCTATGTGAAGTTGTGAAACTCAGAGCATTTCAGAGTTTCGTTTAAAACATAATGTTATCACAATTTAGGGCTTGGCTACACTAGTGATTCTCAACTGCAGTCACCCCCCATACTTGTCATCACTGTATAAACTGAGCAACTATCACTGGTCCTTACAACCTGTGCAGCAGGTTTGATTAAATCCCGTTTGATGCAAAACCAGTTGTAGCATGTGGGAGGCAGAACTATTCTCAGTCACAGAACTGAATTCCCCCTTAGCAAAATCTTTATTGAAGCAGTGAGAAATGTTAAAACAAGATAGAGTTCTCTACTTAGAAGTCTTGATGATTCAATGTAGTTTCTTAAGGCTGAATTCACGCTGTTGTGCTGCATTGCAGCAGGCATTATCGTTACATGTGTTATTCACTCTTGAGACTGTAGTGCTATGTATTCTCAATGGCACCTCAACGCAACTTCCCAATGAACTTGCGTTTCAGTTCACCACAATGCAAAGATAACCCAGTATTGTGTATTGAGGTGCACCACATTGCAAAAAATAGTGCAGGCTCTGGCCTGTGGACAGTCCCTCTGTGCCACCATGTACAATGCAGGGCCAAGCATGTGACCACGGTCGCGAGCACCTGAGATAGAAGGCGTCGCAGGACTGGTTGTACAGCTGGAGGGACCATCCTGGAGCGAGGAATTTGAAAAATATTACTTCTTATCCCGGCACTAATAAATAGGCTTAATGAACATTTATCATTGCAGTGTGGGGGACCACTGCAAGGGTACCTCTTTGTTGTTCCTCACCAGTCAAAAATGTACAATAACTAGAGAACTGCTGAGTTAGGGTTCCCAAACTGCTGCACAGACAGTCACCTAGCATATCCTTCATTCACTCAGACACAGAAGCCCATGGCTTGTTTTTGTTGTTTTATTAGGGGGTGACAACTTGGATAGTGTAGGGAATTATGGGATGCCCAACTTGTAAAATGTCCAAACTCAAACAAAAGGACAACTTCCTCCCTATTTACACGGATTTTCTTCTTCCTTCCTCCTGCACAAACTTGGTTCCTTTGTACAGCACCTGCTGCTCACTCTTATGCCCTGTACACACGGTTGGACTTTCCTACGGAATATGTGCGATCGGAGCTTGTTGTCGGAAATTCCGACCGTGTGTGGGCTCCATCGGACTTTTTCCATCGGAATTTCAGAATCACAAAGTTTAAGAGCAGGCTATAAAATTTTCCGTCAACAAAATCCGTTTGCGTAAATTCCGACCGTGTGTGGACAATTCCGACGCACAAAGTGCCACGCATGCTCAGAATAAATTAAGAGACGAAAGCTATTGGCTACTGCCCCGTTTATAGTCCCGACGTATGTGTTTTACGTCACCGCGTTCAGAACGATCGGATTTTCCGACAACTTTGTGCGACCGTGAGTATGCAAAACAAGTTTCAGCCAACATCCGTCGGAAAAAATCCATGGATTTTGTTGTCGGAATGTCCGATCAATGTCCGATTGTGTGTACAGGGCATAAGGCTACTTTCACACTGAGGCGCCCGTAAAGCACCTGAAAAACACCTCCCCTGCCCCCCCAATGTGAAAGCCCGAGTGCTTTCACACTGGAGTGGTGCGCTTGCAGGATGGGAAAAAAAGTCCTGTAAGCAGCATCTTTGGGGCGTTGCGGGAGCGGTGAATACACTGCTCCTAAAACGCCCCTGCCATTGAAATCAATGGGCAGTGCTGCCGAAGCGCCCGCAAATCGCTTCGGCGGCGGCGCTTTTGACCCTTTTTCGGTCACTAGCAGGGGTTAAAAGCACCCCACTGGCGGCCGAAAAGTGATGCTAAAATGGCGCTTTACCGCCGACGCCCCCCCGCCCCAGTGTGAGAGTGCCCTTATTGGAACTAGATGTATATCACTAGTTCAGCAAAGCCCCATTACAGACAGGAGCTCTTGGCCCCTTTGGTAAAGTAGCACAAATGGAGTGAACAGCATAACACAGTCCTTTCTGCTTTCCTGTGGCCACTGATCCCAGTTCCACTTGATTGCAGAATGCTAGCCCACCCTTCTGCCACCAGCAGCACCTAGGTGCTCTTCCTCCAAGTTGTCCTCCCAACTAACTCACACATGCATAGAGATTTCCCAAGGCAAGGTTAGATGAAGACTTGCCACACTGCGGTCTTCAAGAGAGCACTGTTACAACTGACAGTCTCTCCCCTTGTCTGGTCCCTGCACCATGCTGATCTACTCACTTTCTCTGCTTGCTCTCTCCCGCTGCCTCTCCGGCATGAATCCCTCCAACTGCCTCCTGTGGTGGGATCCTTCCAGGCCAGCTATCCCGAGCTCCAGCCCGAGGTACCCCCTCCCCACCGCTCCTCCTCAAGGGCCACAAACAGCCTCCCTCAGCACTGCTTCTCCATCTTCCACTCAACTTCCCTGCTGGCATGGCCCATGTCAATTTATGGGGTTTCCTTAGTTCCCTGCCAGCCCCTAGTTCCCTGCCAGCCCCACTCCCGGGGATTGGCCAAGGGCCCATAAATATTCTAGACTTTTCCTCCTCACTCCCACCCACTAGTTCCAGAACATTCTCCAATGCTCTGGAAACAGGGGGAGGTATCAGAGAGCTGTCAAGATGAGTCATCCAGCCCTGGCCTCTAGTAACCCTGACCCAATTCAATGACTCAGATGTAACCTAGAGCCAGCTATTTTTTCCCTACATTGCCACTACCAGTAGCACACACACTAGAGGGTGCTACACTTGTATACACGGATCACGTTCTACTTATCGAGTTCCATTTTCACCCAGACATTGCTGTACTGCATCAGTATGTCCCAATCTTTGTGTCCAAACCTAGTGATCCTGGAACTCACCTGTTGTTGATGGTGAAACATACTCCTTACTGCCTATCATTTACAGAAAGCGTGACAAATAAATAAATAAATTCTTGGATCCACCAAACATTTTCCTGGAGCCACCAAACAGATTCAAACTTTCCTTTAAATTTGGAATGTGACTGGTGATTTACAAATTAGAGATACTGTATAGAGAAAGTTACACAGCACAAGCTTTAGAAAGTATATTCCCACTGACCTCCTATGCAGCTGTATGTGCATATATTGTAGAATTACAAACCACTTGATTACACAGAAAATTACATATTTGGAAAGCGTCACTTTATTAATTCACAAGTAGCCTGACAGCTGTTCCTAGATTTTTGGTGCACAGTTGCAGTGCACTTTTTGGAATATAGGGCTATTTTTTTTTTTGCAACTTTTAGGTGAAGGGTTAGATAAACGAAACCAGTGTATTGAAAGATTCATGGGCAAAGCAGGCTGAACAACCCAATCATAGTCTCACTAACTGATATGGGTCTGCAATATGCATAGCCACAAGCACATCTGTGTACATACAGCAAATTAACTAACAAATATGGTTTGCTGAAGAGTGTGCACTCCAACATCTCAACATATGCCAAGTAAATATTGGTGAAATTGGGGTTATGTGAAACATTTTTCGAGTACATTTAATGCAGGAGAAAGACTGCATGAAATGCACACTAAAATCACTAGATGGGATTGTAAAGAGCTACTAATAGTAGTCTATACAGTGTGGGTACGAGCAAGCTTTGATTACAGCACAATGGGGGTTATTTACGAAAGGCAAATCCACTTTGCACTATAAGTGGAAACTACAAGTGCAAAGTGCACTTGAAATTGCACTGAAAGTGCACTTGGAAGTGCAGTCGCTGTAGATCCGAGGGGGACAAGTAGAGCTTCCCCTCATTTCAGATCTACCCCTCAGATTTACAGCGACTGCACTTAAAAGTGCATTTGCAGTTTGCACTCGTAGTGCAAAGTGGATTTGCCTTTCGTAAATAATCCCCAATGTCTTATACCCATGCTTACAAACGGAGGTTCCAAAGATATGTACCTGTACTTTTGTTGACATGATTTCTCCAGCAACATTGTATATGGGTCTTCTGGAGCTTTTTCTTGGCATCTGTGTATTACATAGCAATCCTGCCTGTTTTTCACATTTTCTTTGCTAACACCTGCATTCCTTAATGCACTTTCTTGGAATATAGGGCACAAAAGCAGCATTACAGAGATGTTTTATTTACAATGCAAACTGGACTGCAACCTGTGCCTCAGAAATGAATGTGTCTTTTAACCGCTGATTATGAAATGTGACATGAAATATGAACAAGGCGTATCCTTCTATAGTGTGTACTATTGTGTCTCAATTAAGAGCACCATGGGGGTTATTTACCAAAGGCTAAACCACTTTGCACTACAAGTGCACTGAAAGTGCACTTGGAAGTGCAGTCGCTGTAGATCAGAGGGGAAGATCTAAAAATAGGGGAAGCTCTGCTGATTTTATCATCCAATCATGTGCAAGCTAAAATGCTGTTTTTTATTTTCCTTGCATGTCCCCCTCGGATCTACAGCGACTGCACTTCCAAGTGCACTTGTAGTGCAAAGTGGATTTGCCTTTAGTAAATAACCCCCTAAGTGTCATTTCTGTCTGCTGCCTCTTTCTTCTGCTATCTGTATGAGTCACTTCTGATAAGTTTTCCAACACCAAAAGAAAAAAGGTGACAAGGGAGAGATCTCTAGCACACAGCCTGTAGTTAACAGCCTCAGCTTGGTTCCCGTGTGCTGTGTGAAGGGGATGTGTCCCTGAATGCTTAACTGTGAGGATTTACATACTGTATTAGGTACATTTGGTGTGTAAGGATACATTATTTTATTAGCATGTAACTTAAAAGTATAACTAAAGTCAAAACTTTTTGCTTGTTTTGGATAGATCAGGGAAATGTTGCATTTCTTCTTTTTTTTCTCTTTTTTTTTGTTGCCCCTGTTACATAAGGGAGATTTCCTTCCACTCCCTGACCCAGAGACACAACAGAAGTGAGTGAAGATTTGATGTCCTCCCAGAAGGTGCCGCTCTCACGGCCGTGAAGCCACGCAGCGGCTCAATCTGTCACCGGCTGTGTCTACTGGGCCTGCTGCCAGCATCATGTGATTGCTGTGACCAATCACAGCAGATCACAGGACACCTGTAAACAATGGATGGCGTCATTTCATGCCTTTCATTGCATACAATTGTGTTGCTAGCCAGTCGCAGCCTATCTGTACCATTTGATTAGCTTTGACCAATCACGGCTAACCACAACAAAAGACACTGAATTAATCAGTTTTATTCTGTATGAAATTCAGCAATCATATTGTGTAAAAAAAAAAAAAAATCCTGATCACTTCCCCAGAGTAGTACATTGTTACTATGGTAACACTGTATTGTTCTGGTCACAGTGTATTAAAAAAAATAATAGAAAAAAAAAATGTAATAAAAAAGGATTTAAAAAAAAAAAGTATTAATTTTTTTTTTTCTTTACATACTATCACCAGTCAGTGTCCCTGATCACCGCTACACCAGTTATATGATAACGCTGTACTGCACTGCTGATAGTATGTAAAAAAAAACAAAAAAAAAAGTGAACATTTTGTTTTATTTTATTAATTTTCAAAATATTGTGAAAAAAAATGACAACTTTTCAAAACTCGCCATGCCTCTTACTAAATACCATGGACTGTCTACTTTCCAAAAAGGGGTTAATTTGGGGCTATTTGTACTGGCATTTTCAGGCCTCAAGAAATTGAGATTCAGGACTGGACAGGATCAATTTTCAGATATACTGTATGGTCTATAACTTTCCAACAGACTAACTAATAAACACTGATTTGGGTTATTTTCACCAAGGAAATGTAGCAGAATACATTTTGACCTAAATTTATGAAGAAAGATTATTTATGTGCGAAATTTTATAACACTCTTTTTTTTCAATATTTGCAGGTCTTTTTTTGTTTATTTAGCAAAAAATAAAAAAACCCCAGTGGTGATTAACTAGTCAATAACCGGAAGGATTTGCCCCCTTAATGACCAGGCCATTTTTTTACGATACAGCACTGCGTCGCTTTAACTGACAATTGCACAGACGTGCAACGCTGTAACCAAACAAAATTTACGTCCTTTTTTTCCCACAAATAGAGCTTTCTTTTGGTGGTATTTGATCACATCTGCAGTTTTTATTTTTTGCACTATAAACAAAAAGAAGAGTGTCAATTTTGAAGAAAAAAACAATATTTTTTACTTTTTGCTATAATAAATATCCAAAAAATGTAAAAAACCAAATTTCGTCATCAGTTTGGGCTGATATATATTCTTCTACATATTTTTGGTAAAAAAAAAAAAAAAAAAAATCGCAATAGGCGTATATTGATTGGTTTGTGCAAAAGTTATCGCGTCTACAAACTATGGGATAGATTTAGGGACATTTTTTTATTGTTTTTACTAGTAATGGCGGCAATTTTTAGCAGGACTGCGACATTGCGGTGGACAAATCTAACGCCAAATGACACTTCTTTTTGGGGACCAGTGACATTATTACATTGATCAGTGCTATAAAAATGCACTGATCAATGTAAAAATGACACTGATAGGGAAGGGGTTAACACTAGAGGGCGATCAAGGGGTTAACTGTGTTCCCTAGGTGTGTTCTAACAGTAGGGGGGATGGGCTGCCTAGGACATGATAGAGATCACTGTTCCCAATGACTGGGAACAGTAAATCTCTGTCATGTCATCTGTCAGAATGGGGATCTGCCTTGTTTACAAAGGCAGATCCCCATTCTGCCTCTGTACTAAGTGATCGCGGGTCGCCAGCGGACATCAAGCCCGCCCGCAACTGCGCCTGCTCGAGCAAACGTACAATGACGGTGATTCGCCCAGGAGAGCCAACCTGCCGCAGTACAACTGCGGCGGCTGGTCTTAAAGTAGTTAAATACCACCAAAAGAAAGCTCTATTTGTGTGAATAAAAAAGACAAAAAAATTCTTATGGTACAGTGTTGCATGACCGCGCAATTGTCATTTAAAGTGTGACAGCGCTGAAAGCTGAAAATAGTCCTTGGCAGGAAGGGGGTAAAAGTGCCCTGTATTCAAGTAGTTGACATTGAAAGTGTTCCCTCTATTCTTGTTCTACTGACAGCTCTAACATTTTAGATTTATCGTCAATTTCCTAACCCTTCCCCACTCTATCCAAATCTAGTAATAACACATTTGTCTCTATGCTTTATTTTTCTGAAAATTCCTTTTGAAAAACACCCCCTAGCATTTCTGACTGTGGTCATCTTGAGTTAGGGCAGATGATTCATGTATTATTTACTTATTGGAATCCATCTGCCCTTAGCTCAGGCATGCAGGTAGGAGGGCATGCTTAGCTTAGAAAACCCCTCTCCCCTAAAGACTCTTGGGATGTATGACATCATTTGAAAAAATAAAAATTCAAAAAGGAGCCGTTCAAAATCTGGTGTCCGTACTCACATAATCAGTGTAGTCTTTTTATCCAAAAAAACTCTTTTCAGTGGAATGGTTGGGTAGAGGAGTCCCCACCAAAAATAGCAGTTGCCTCAAGAAACTAATGCGGCATATACCAGAGTCAGTAAGAGTAAAATGGATACATTTTATTCAATACTTGTTTAAAAAATAATTCATGATCATAAATAATTATTTAGTAAAAAAATATTAAACACATCCAACACCAATACCTAGACAATGTTGTCTTCCTACTAACATAAATAAAAAAAAAAGTTTAAAACAAGTAAATATGATATACTTTCCTGTTCATTTACTAATGCGAGCAGCATAAGAATTAAAAATGGTCAAGGTTGATTGAGAGAGTGAAGTTCCGCTTTGATTGGCATTCATTTTTAATGTCCAGGGTTGTAAAGATACATTCAGTAGAAGCAAGATTTTAAATTTAATTTTTTTTCCCCAGTACCTGTATGTAGAGAATATACAGTATATCCCCATAGATATATTAGATCTCGTAAAGCATCCTGGAATGGCTGTAACAATCACTTTGCTTGTCTGGATGAACAGGACCCAGACAGGTTAAACAACAGATTATCCCAATAATTAGCGGCAGAAGTTCTACTATCTCTCCAGTGCATCTGATGGTACGTACAAATGGGAACAGATGTTTGGTCTTTTAACACTATAATTTTATTGCAAGTATAGCTGATAGCAATATGAGAGAATTAAAGTGGTTGTAAACCTCAGTCATGGAATCTGAGCAAAGCACATGTACAGTGGATATAAAAAGTCTACACACCCCTGTTAAAATGTCAGGTTTCTAAGATGTAAAAAAATGAGACAAAGATAAATTATTTCAGAACTTTTTCCACCTTTAATGTGACCTATAAACTGTACAACTCACTTGAACAACAACTGAAATCTTTTAGGTGGAGGGAAGTGAAACTAAAAAACTAAAATAATATGGTTGCATAAGTGTGCTCACCCTTAAAATAATACTTTGTTGAAGCCCCTTTTGATTTTATTACTGCACTCAGTCTTTTTGGGTATGAGTTTATCAGCATGGCGTACCTTGGACTTGGCAGTATTTGCCCACTCTTTTTTGCAAAAACACTCCAAATCTGTCAGATTGTGAGGGCATCTCCTGTGCACAGCCCTCTTCAGATCACCCCACAGATTTTCAATTGGATTCAGGTCTGGGCTCCGGCTGGGCCATTCCAAAACTTTAATCTTCTTCTGGTGAAGCCATTCCTTTGTTAATTTGGATGTATGCTTTGGGTCGTTGTCATGCTGAAAGGTGAAGTTCCTCTTCATGTTCAGCTTTTTAGCAGAAGCCTGAAGGTTTTGTGCCAACATTGACTTGTATTTGGAACTGTTCATAATTCCCTCTACCTTGACTAAGGCCACTATTCCAGCTGAAGAAAAACAGTCCCAAAGCATGATGCTGCCACCATCATGCTTCACTGTGGGTATGGTGTTCTTTTGGTCATGTGCAGTGTTGTTTTTGTGCCAAACATATCTTTTGGAATTACGGCCAAAAAGTTCAACCTTGGTTTCATCAGACCATAACACATTTTCCCATTTTCCCACATTTTTGCAAAATTTTGATGTTTGGATGTGTGGATGTTTTTCTTCATAAGAAAAGGCTTGCGTCTTGCCACTCTACCCCCGTAGCCCAGACATATGAAGGATACGGGAGATTGTTGTCACATGTACCACACAGCCAGTACTTGCCAGATATTCCTGCAGCTCCTTTAATGTTGATGTAGGCCTCTTGGCAGCCTCCCTGACCAGTTTTCTTTTCGTCTTTTCATCAATTTTGGAGGGCTGTCCAGTTCTTGGTAATGTCACAGTTGTGCCATATTTACTCCACTTGATGATGACTGTCCTCACTGTGTTCCATGGTGTATCTAATGCCTTGGAGATTCTTATCCTGACTGACTGATACTTTTTAACAAAAAGATCCCTCTGATGTTTTGGAAGCTCTCTGAGGACCATGGCTTTTGCTGTAGGATGTGACTAAGAAAATGTCAGGAAGGACCTACTAGAACGGCTGAACTTTATTTGGGGTAAATCAGAGGCACTTTAAATGATGGCAGGTGTGTACGGACTCCTATTTAACATGAGTTTGAATGTGATTGCTTAATCCTTAACAAAGCTACATCCCCAGTTATAAGCACATTATTTTCGTTTTTTATTTTTACCCCCCCCCCCAAAAGATTTCAATTTGTTTTTCAATTGAGTTGTACAGTTTATAGGTCACAATAAAGGTGGAAAACATTCTGAAATTATTTATCTTTGTCTCAGTTTTTTACATCACAGAAACCTGAAATTTTAACAGGCGTGTGTAGACTTTTTATATCCACTGTATCTGTAGTGTTTACTTATCTCTCTCCAAAGCTCTAAGTGTAGATTCTCTCTGTTGCGCCTTTCCTCTGTTATCAGCATGAGTCACTTCTGAGTTTTCCCGATATTTGAGATACATTTTTGTGGGGAGTGGGGGGGAGTTCAGCAGACAGCTTGTCTATTCAGAACACAGTTCTTCTGGTGTGTGGAGAGGGGGGGGGGTGCCTTTCCTCCAATCAGCTCTCACACGCTGTTACTGCAGCCTCTCTACCATCTGTGCTTCTGACAGATGAAGAAGGATTTTAACACTTTATCCTGACCACCAATGTAAGGGATATTTCTACACTGGCCAGAAATGTAAGGGGGGATTTACACTGACCACCAATGTAAAGGGGGCCCTATACTGAACACCAATGTAATGGGAAATTACTGACCACCAATGTAAGGAGGGATTTCTACACTGACCAGCAATGTAAGGGGGAATGTACACTGACCACCAATGTAAACGGGGCCCTACACTGAACACCAATGTAATGGGGAATTTACTCTGACCACAAATATAAGGAGGGATTTCTACACTGACCATTAATGTAAGCAGGAATTTACAATGACCACCAATGTAAGGGAGAATCTATACTCACAACCAATTTAAAGGGGATTTCCACATGGACAACCAATGTAAGGGGGGACCCTACACTGACCCCTGGTGTAACGGTGACATTTACACTGACCCCAACACAACTGGTGTATTAACAATAACCACCAATGTAATTCAGACATTTGCACTGGCCAGCAATGCAGCAGGGGTACTTACAGTCCCCACACCATTCTACTAATTCTCTGCACATTTATCTCCCCTCTCAGTATATCTTTACATGTTAAATCCCCCTGCTAACCTCTACACCACAAACCCCATTTTACTATCAGGGACTGTTGACAAGTATGCATTAAATTAAACATGTATCACTATGCTGCAGCAGTATACCATAGATGCAGCTCCAGTTGGCTGAAAATAATGAAATTTAGCATTGCTAGACATATTTATGGAAGGTAAGGATGTTGACGGGCCAACTAAACACTGCAAATACAGCTGATTCAACACAAGACTGCGTTTTCCTGGTGTCTGTGCCTATTGTAATGAGTACATTTCACATAAGTTTGACATACAGTAGGCTGAATTCACATGGAGGCAAAAGGAGATGCTTTGCAGGCAGTTCTGACCCTTGCCAAGTGTCTCCTAAATGATGGGCCAAATGGTGGACTAAGTTGAACAGTTCACTTTCCATGTACGTGGTAAGGCATAGAGTGGCACAGCTGCTCAACCATTTTATATTCTGGCCACAGATGCCAACGTATTACTTTGCTTTCCCATTAGGCCCCGCTAGGAGAGCAATTTGTCAACTGTAGGAATACTCTCCTTACAACATAGGCATTGCAATCTCTTCTGCATCCAGCACCCATGTGAATTCAGTCTGCAATCTGTTGGTGGCAAAACCTTCTCATCTCACGCTAAATCTGTGTATTTCCAACATTATTCAGGACACCATTTTACTTATTAAATTTCGCCGGCAGGGAACCCTAGTAGATAAGGTTTGTAGACACTCTATGCAAAATCATTGCACACAGCAGGTAAGTATAACATGTTTATTATTTTCAGAGAAAAAAAAAAACTGTAAAACCACTTTAATTGAGCTTTAAACTATTGTGTCTTGTAGCATCTGATTTATTTTTTTCTATACTAAGGACAAAGATGCACTTGTAAAGGTAACATTTACATGTATTTATTCTCTCTTACAGAGATAAGAATACACCTCCTGAAATCCGTTCATTGAATGTCCCTTCCAAGACCACCACCTTCTTTAGGAATTATATTAAGTCAGCCTCTCCTTCTTGAACTTAGGGCTATTTCACACATATGTAGTGAATTTTTCCTGCAGCGCCGATGCAGTGCAGTGTACCTGCGTTTTTTTGGAGAGTTACCTGCACTTTGCCATAGACTTTTTTTGAATCGGGTGGTTTTAGTGCATTTTCTAAAAGGGCATCAAAATTTCCGCATGGAAAACCACACTGTATTGGGCTTAATGTACACGGGACGTTTTTACAACCTCTCCTGAACAGATTTACTGTAACTTGACAGATAGTAACCCACATTTAAAACGTCCGTTTTGCCGTGTTTACATGCCGCGTTGAGCCGCGTTTGCGTTTAGAAGCGGTTGAAAAAAAAATTATTTAAACAAAATGCGGCTAAACGCGAATTACCGCGTTTGGCGTCTGAAACGTAGGAAACTTCGGCGTCTGAACTCATTTTTTTTTGCCTTCAAAGAAAAGCCTATGAATGCAACTGCCTAAAAACGACATTAAACGAACCTGTGTACATGTACACATAAGATAACATTGGATGAGTTCAGGGGCAGCTGAAAAAAGCATCCAACTGTCTCTGAATGTGCGTTTACCAGCAGCAGTGTACATGAGGCCATATTGTGAAAGCGCCCTATAATGGAATAAACAAAGCCTATGAGCTCAACACCATCCAAAAACTGCCAAAATCACTATTAGGAGCTCATATACGGATATGAAAAAATTTTCAAATATCCTGCCAGAAGTTAGCAGTGTGCTTATACATGCATTTACATGTGTATTGCGTTTAGATACGCAATCTTCTTCTATTGGCTAGAATTGTAACTTATTATAGCCACTATAATAAATGTATTTAATAAATTCACATAAGCACGTGTTTAGACACATACTGACATAAATTACGCTGGAAGACTCCTCTCTGAACACAGGTTTGGGGCATTTTTTATACCCTGCTCTATAATATGCCTGTAAAGGACACAGTGTGCATATGCACATTAGACAACCTAGAGCCCCTTTCAGAGACATAAAAAAATAAAATGTCAGACATCTCGAACAGCAGCATTTTTTCTTCCCATGTGCATGAGGCCTAAGTAGCCATAGGAATCAAAATATTAAGAATACAAAATAGAATTCAGGTAATAATTTTCATTTCTAGAAGACTCCTAAAGTAGTTGTGAATTCCAGGCATCTTATTTTTACATTCTATTAGGTAGATGTGTACCTTTAAGTAATCACATTTGTTGTCATTAAAATGACATTGCCTATTTGGAATATATAAGATATAGGTCACATGACTGATTTCATTCCTTAGTACATCAAGGACCTGCAGGTGGGCGTGTCCATAATGGGATTGGCTGGTTGGGGAAGTCACTGTCAATCAAGAGAGGAGGGATGGATCGGGGGTGTGGCTACACACTGACCATAAAGGAACACTGGGGTTGATTTACTAAAGGCAAATCCACTTTTATGTGCTTAAACATTTAATATGTGCTTTTTAAAAATATTTTTAAGGTTAAAAAACACTTTAAGTCAATAACTATTGTTTAATTAAAAAAAAATGTGTAAGGACTGGCAACAGGAAGATCTGCAGTGTGCTTTATATATTGGTAAGTCACATATTTTGCTAGTTTTTAAAAATAAGCCTAAAGTTTTTCATGGCAGCCCAGTTTTGATGGGAATCAGCTAACCCTCACCTTGCTGTAAAATTACAATTCACATTTGAAATAACCATAAGGGACTGGAAATGAGGATATACAATCTTACAGCCTGCAGTGAATTAAAGACCCTATTCTCATACAACATTTGGAATGGTCCTTTCAAGCAACCTTGATGGGCTCTACAGTTGCTGAGCATTGATACATGACAGGAATTTGTTCCTGCATATTTGTAAAGCTACTGATAAGTATACATTAAAATCCATCCTCACAGATGCTACATGTTTATTGGTGACACTAATTGTCAGTATAAAAAAAAAAATCGGCTCATGTTCCAAATTCAATGGACATGTGTCTGTTTTCAACCTGCTTAACAATGTAACATCAAGCACTCAATCACATATATGACAGTGTTCAGCAAGCATTCACTTTAGCGTGTGCTGAACTGAACATAGACATCAATGTTGGGTCACTCAGCAAACAACTGAGGTGCTGAGACATAGGAACACTGTAAACACAGGTCCCCTCATTTGATACTGAGGCCAATGATCTACTCCATATCTGATTTGGCTGTTTATGTGAACATTCTCTAGTAAAACGGTTGGCCATTAACCATAATAGAAACTGTTACATTATCATACAATGAAAACAACTGACCTGGTCTTTCGTAATGTAGTAACTGGTGGAAGAATCAACCCATGTACCTTTTTCAACCTACTATTCAAAGTTTTTTCATTGGACAGTTTATTTAAAGTGGTTGTAAAGGCAAAAAGTTTTTTACTTTCATGCATTCTATGCATGAAGGTAAAAAAACATTCTGTGCAGTAGCCCCCCTAATACTTAGCTGAGCCCCCTCTTGATCCAGCGATGTCCAGGAGAGCCTAGCCTCCCTGGGGACTCACACTCCTGATTGGCTTTTGGCAGCAGCCTTTGGCTCCTGCTGCTGTCAAACACAGCCAGTGAGCCAATCAGGAGATGGAGGGAGCGGGGCCGAGCCAGGGCTCCATGTCTGAATAGACACACAGAGCAGCAGCTTGACTCAGGTGTCCCCACAGTAAGCTGCTTGCTGTGGGGGCACCCTTCAGGAAGGAGGGGCCAGGAGTGCCAACATGGGACCCGAGAACTTTAGGATCTGGGCTGCTCTGTGCAAAACCACTGCACAGAGCAGATAAGTATAACATGTTTGTTATTTTTTTTAAATAAAAAACAAGACCTTAATATCACTTTAACCACTTCCCGCCCATAGACCATCATATGACGTCCTGGACTTTGAGTAGGCATATCTGAATGATGGGTGCAGCTACAGGCATCATCCAGATATCTTCTTTTTCAGCCGGCGATTCTGTGTACCGTAAGAACAATCATAGAGATCCCTCTCCTCCCGCCGCCCTCTGGGGCTTCTCCCAGGTAGCCCCTGCGATCGATGAGCCGGAGAACGAATCGGTCTACGCCAGAAATTCAGCATAGAGATTTTCGGTGACCATATGGTCCCCAGACATCTCTTTGATCCTTCGGAGGCCTGGGCGTGACGTTATGACGTCACTTCCAGGCTGGCGGATGTAAACAAAGCCGAGGGCGCGGCTGAAAAGGCCAAGAGTTTATTTATTTTTTGATCTCAGCCTTTCCAGCCTGGAGGAGAGATGCGGGGTCTTATAGACCCCACATCTCTTCATAAAGAGGACTTGTCACACACTGTTCCTATTACAAGGGATGCATCATCTTTCACATTATACAATAAAATTGAGCTAACTTTACTGTTTTGTGTTTATTTAATTCATGAAACTGTTTCTTTTTCCCCAAAAAAACTCTTTGAAAAATTGATGAGCAAATACCGTGTGACATAAAAAGTTGCAACAACTGCCATTTTATTCCCTAGGGTCTCCACTAAAGAAAACATATTAATGTTTTGGGGTTCTGAGTAATTTTCTAGAAAAACATTTATGATTTTTACATGTAGGAGAGGAGTGTCAGAATTGGCCCGGATGGGAAGTGGTTAAAGTATATCTAAAGCTGAATAACTTTTGGTACGCGTGTACCAGGCTTATCTGAATGACACTTTGTTTAAACACAGCGGATCATCATCAATTGCCTTTCTTTAAATAAAATACTTTCTCTTTTTTGATTCTTTGTGGCATTTCTGTGCTGCGGATCATCAGCCTCTTTGTCCAGCAATGACTACATGGCATTTCTCAGGGCGAAATTCCTGATGGTGACAATAGTAAAACATGTCTACACAATGTATGTTGGCATCGCTGCTTACAGTATTGACTGGGAAAGTGTGTAACAGGGTGTTGGTTCAGGAGAACAATTTGGAGACAGGAACACAGCATGACACTCTACAACAAGAAGTGACTGAACAAAGTATTGTTCTAATGAAAACTGCAAATTTAAAAATATTAAAAAATTACTAAAATAATTAAAGTAACATGGTAAAGCATGCAGGATATGTTAGTGATTGGGCTTGCAAATAGTTATATTCTATTTTCTGGCTGTCAGATTACAGAATAGCATGATCCCACTGCAGTCACGCTATGACAATTGTTCCTATGATGATCTAGCAGTAAAGCTGCCTTTCGGAACATACAGTAAGTCAACTTCTCCCTTTACCATCACCACTGTTACAGGCGAGCTGAAGACAAGTTAAACTGACTGTTACTTTTGTACCAAACACATTATTTCCCTTTCTTGTCCTGACAGGAAGGGGGAGGGAGATATTCTCTGCTATAACTGCTGTTTCCAAACAGGAAAATAGAAAGCCAGCAGTGCACTGATTCACAGTTCACAGCACAAACTTCAACGACTTCTTGTTGTCTTCCTGTATGGACCAATATCTTTAAGCATCCCCCTCTCACATTTCACCAAGAATGGTTCACAGATGCAAACACATACCCTCACATCCTAGCAAGAACAAGTCATCCTAAAAAGACTTTTACAAACACAACTGCTGTCTGTTCAAAGCACTAAAATCAAGACAATTTATATTATAAATTTAGGTTTTAAACAATCAGAATATAATTTCTAATGCTGGCTGTGCTTCCAACCCAGACAAATTAAAGCAATAGCTTGTCTTGTCATATCTATAACAGTATTCAACAGTACTTTTGTACGATGCAATCTGGTGAGGGCAAACACATTGTGTTTGCGACCTGCGTTTGGGGCGTCATTGACTTGGAATTGACAGCTGCTGCAGATCGCAAGGGCAGTGCGATTGGAATGCAGTGAGGGAAAAACAACAGGCACAGAACGCAAGTTTCTTGCACTGCATTCTAGTATAAACAGACCATTAATGTTTTCAAAATAACACATTTACATTTAAACAATTATTTTTGATCAACTTTGCATGAAACACTATATCTGATTTTTTCATACTTACCACTTTCAGCAAAAGCTAGAGCCCTCTGCAAAGCAGGGGTGGCCCCTCCATTAGGCGTGCCTGGGCGCCGCCCCCCCCATCCATGCGTCGTCCGGCCCCCAAGCAGGATGCCGGGTGCAAGAATTTGGTGTTTTTTTGTAAGCAGCCAGAGGCTCTAATAGGCTTCAAAATAGGGTGGGCTTGGGGCATAAAGCATTGCGCTACAAGCCCATCCAGGTGTGTTACAATAGCGAATGAATATTCCATATTGAAACACTGATCCTCCTCCTGGCCAATCAGGACCTGTTTCCCGATTGGCCAAAAGGAGAAGCGTCCCGATTGGCCGCCAAGGAGGAGGGAGGGAACGAAAGTCGCCGTGATGCCCGCGGAGAGCAGGGGAAGCTGCCGTGATGCCCGCAGGGGGAGAACTGACAGGCAGACCTGATCGGAAAGCCCGTGTGAAAGGGGCCGTAGGCATCGGCTATGTTAACAACAGACCTGAAGGAGTCAGTGGTCGGACACCTGCTCCCCTCCTATTACCAATGTCATAATAAGTAGATCAACAGTCTACAAGAAAGCATAAAGGTAGTACTGGGCTTTCTCATTGAAAGTACAGCATGCATTTCAATACAGAGTGTCATACGAACGTGCATGCTGGAAAACCTGCAGCCGACCAACTCCCGATCAGTGCTCTCAGCCAACGGCAGAGAGTGCTGATCGGAGTGTTCTGGTGGTGGTGGTGGGGGGGGGGACGTGCCCCTGTCAGAACAGAACAGCTCAGCAAGGGGAGATTGCTAAACTAACTGTGCATGGTTAGTACAGTGGCTCAGACTGGAGCTGTCAGTTTTTTTGCACAAAAAAAGCTGTAGTGTGTACCAGGCTTTAGAGTCCCTTTTCAGTGGCTTGATGGATATCCACTTATTATTGTTGTGAGAGTTGTTATGAGATCTCTACATTGGGCTCGGTTCACACTAGGGGCGGCACGACTTGCAGGTCACCTCACCGAGGCGACCTGCACACGACATCCATGGCGACTTGCAAAACGACTTCTATATAGAAGTCTATGCAAGTCGCCTCAAGTCGCCCCAAAAGAAGTACAGGAACCTTTTTCTAAGTCGGAGCGACTTGCGTCGCTCCTATTAGAGCGGTTCCATTGTACAGAACGGGAGGCGACTTGTCAGGCGGCTAAGTCGCCTGACAAGTCGCACCTGTGTGAACTGGCTCTTATTGTTTTTAACTTTTGTATAATAAACTTTGTACATTTTACTTATTGTCAAAATTTTCTGGTGCCTTTAAAAAATCTCATCCATAATAGAACAAAGTACTATCTATCAGTGTGTCAGATTTTTATTTTTCCGCCTTTTTGTGTCATACTAATACAATCAAAAGAAATACACATGAGAACGCCTAACATTTGTAATTGTGACAATTTACACACACACAGGGCCTGTTGTTTACATAAATATGCAAAAATTTATGAAAATGTTTGAAAAATGGATGTACATTGACATGTATTTTTATGTGCACTGTTGCATGTTCTGGCACATGTTGACATGTGTTGATACACGTGGATTTGTCGCGGGATCACTTTTAGAAGCGGTGGAAGGGGGCAACCCCCCCAACCGTTTTCTGGGCTTTTGATACTGATCGCTGAGCCTGGGAAACCATCCAGCGCTGGCTGAAACTACGGGGAATCCTATGTGCTACCACTTGTGTATAATAGGGAAGATGATTTAGAACTGCAGTAGCTGCTCACAATTGACACAATAGGTGTTATTTACGAAATCAAATCCACTTTGCACTACAAGTGCACTTGGAAGTGCAGTCGCTGTAGATCTGAGGGGGACATGCAAGGAAAATAAAAAAACATAATTTTAGCTTGCACATGACTGGATGATAAAATCAGCAGAGCTTCCCCTCAGATCTATAGTGACTGCACTTTCAGTGCACTTGTAGTGCAAAGTGGATTTGCCTTTCGTAAATAACCCCCACAGTCTGATTTCCTATAATAAATCAACCCCAATGCGTCCCCACATGTACTGTATATATAAGATTGATGCTATTCACATGTATATATAATATTGATACTGTTGATGGCAAGATGGCTGCTGTTCCTCTCCATGCCTTGGAGGACTGGAGCAATGTCATGATGTCACTTCTGGCTCTCATGTCATGTAAATATGGCTTTTTTTTATTTCCTAAAGCGAAAGATAGAAAAAAAAAATTTTTTGATCTTTTGCTTTGAAAGGTAGAGGTGAGATTTGGGGTCCTATTGATTCCAGATCTCTCGATAAAGAGGACCTGTCATGGTGTATTGCTATCGCAAGGGAGGTTTACATTTCTTGCGATAGCAATAAGGCTGGGTTCACACATGTGCGGTGCGAATTCCAGCTCTGTTTTCTCTGCGAAGAGAAAAAGCAGCTGTTCAGCGGTGCCTCTCTGTTGTATCTGCGGATCAGCTGAGCAGGGAGAGGGGGAGGTGTAGTGAGGAGGGGGAGAGAATGCCTGTTCACAACGGAACGCATCTGCGAATCAGATGCGTTTCCATAGAAGAATATGTGCCTGCAATTCGCACCGCACTGCCTAGAAAATGCACACTTTTTTGGGCAATGCGGAGTGCGAGTGCAACGCACATATGTGAACCAAACTGATTGAAACTAATATATTTTAAAATGTTCTGCGAATTGGATGCAGTGTAGGTCGCATCCAATTCGCATAGGTGTGAAAGCAGCATCCAATTCGCATAGGTGTGAACCCAGCCTTAAAGTGATAAAAAAAAAAAATTAAGGAAAAGTGTAAAAATAAAAAAAGTGGAACGAAGTAAATAATTATACAAATTTTTTAAAGCACCCCTGTCTCCATGTGCTCACGCGCAGTGGTGAATGGATATGTAGGTCACGCCCACATACAGTATCTCTTAAAAGTGAGCACACCCCTCACATTTTTGTAAATATTTTATTATATCTTTTCATGTGACAACACTGAAGAAATTACACTTTGCTACAATGTAAAGTAGTGAGTGTACAGCTTGTATAACAGTGTAAATTTGCTGTTCCCTCAATATAACTCAACACACAGCCATTAATGTTTAAACTGCTGGCAACAAAAGTGAGTACACCCCTAAGTGAAAATGTCCAAATTGGGCCCAATTAGCCATTTTCCCTCCCCGGTGTCATGTGACTCGTTAGTGTTAAAAGGTCTCGGGTGTGAATGGGGAGCCGGTGTGTTAAATTTGGTGCCATCGCTCCCACTCGTTCATACTGGTCACTGGAAGTTAAACATGGCACCTCATGGCAAAGAACTCTCTGGGGATCTGAAAAAAAAGAATTGTTGCTCTACATAACAATGGCCTATGCTATAAGAAGATTGCCAAGACACTGAAACTGAGCTGCAGCACGGTGACCAAGACCATACAGCGGTTTACCAGGACAGGTTCCACTCAGAACAGGCCTTGCCATGGTCAACCAAAGAAGTTGAGAGCATGTGCTCAGTGTCATATCCAGAGGTTGTCTTTGGGAAATAGATGTATGAGTGCTGCCAGCATTGCTCTAGAGGTTGAAGGGGTGGTGGGTCAGCCTGTCAGTGCTCAGACCATACGCAGCACACTGCATCTAATTGGTCTGCATGGCTGTATTCCCAGAAGGAAGCCTCTTCTAAAGATGATGCACAAGAAAGCATGCAAACAGTTTGCTGAAGACAAGCAGACTAAGGACATGGATTACTGGAACCATGTCCTGTGGTCTGACCAGGCAACCAGGAGAGGAGTACAAAGACAAGTGTGTCTTGCCTACAGTCAAGCAAGGTGGTGGGAGTGTCATGGTCTGGGGCTGCATGAGTGCTGCCGACACTGGGGAGCTACAGTTCATTGAGGGAACCATGAATGCCAACATGTTCTGTGACATACTGAAGCAGAGCATGATCCCCTCCCTTCAGTGACTGGGCTGCAGGGCAGTATTCAAACATGATAACGACTCCAAACACACCTCCAAGATGACCAGTACCATGCAAAGAAGCTGAGGGTAACGGTGATGGACTGGCTAAGCATGTCTCCAGACCTAAAACCTATTGAGCATCTGTGGGGCATCCTCAAACAGATGGTGGAGGAGCGCAAGGTCTCTAACATCCACCAGCTCCGTGACGTCGTCATGGAGGAGTGGAAGAGGACTCCAGTGGAAACCTGTAAAGCTCTGGTGAACTCCATGCCCAAGAGGGTTAAGGCAGTGTTGGAAAATAATGTAGGCCACACAAAGTATTGACACTTTGGGCCCAACTTGGACATTTTCACTTAGGGGTGTACTCACTTTTGTTGCCAGTGGATTAGACATTAATGGCTGTGTATTGAGTTATTTTGAGGGAACAGCACATTTACACTGTTATACAAGCTGTACACTCACTACTTTACATTTTAGTGTAATTTCTTCAGTGTTGTCACATGAAAAGATATAATAAATATTTACAAAAATGTGAGGGGTGTACTCACTTTTATGAGATACTGTATGATGTAAACCGTGTTCAAACTACACGTGAGGTATAACCGCGAACGTCAGAGCAAGAGCAATAATTCTAGCACTAGACCTCCTCTATAAAATGGTAGCCTGTAGACATTTTTATAGGCGTCTCCTATGGAGAATTTTTAGTACTGTCGTTTGGCGCCATTCCACGAGCGCACGCAATATTAAAGCATGACATGTTAGGTATCTATTTACTTGGTGTAACATCATCTTTCATACTATACAAAAAAACTGAGGTATATATTTTATATTTTGTTTTTTTTAATACATGAAAGTGTATTTTCTCCCAAAAAAATTGCGTTTAAAAAAATGGTGCGCAAAAAAACAGTGTGATGTAAAAAATTGTAACGACCGCTATTTTATTCTCTAGGGGCTCTGCTAAAAAATTATATATATATACTCTCGCCTAGCAGTAAGAAGGGTCACTGGTTCGAATCCCAACCATGACACTACCTGCCTGGAGTTTGCATGTTCTCCCTGTCCCTGAGTTAGGGACCTTAGATTGTAAGATCCTTGAGGGTAGGGACTGATGTGAATGTACAATGTATATGTAAAGCGCTGCGTAAATTGATGGCGCTATATAAGTACCTGAAATAAATAAATAAATATAAATAAATATATATATATATATATATATATATATATATATATATATATATATATATATATATATATATATATAATGTTTGGGGGTTTTCTAGCAAAAAATACTCGTTTAAACTTGTAAACAACAAGTGTCAGAAAAGGCTTGGTCTTCAAGTGGGTAAACCAGGATTTATAATGTCACTCATCTATTTCTATAAATCCTGCCATTTGAACACCTCACTAGCCAGCTTTCCACTACACACTTTCCACTTCCCCTCTAGGCTTGGTTCACACCTATGCAGTTTGCTTTGATTTGTTTCTGCAGTGCTTTTTGCGGTGCATATTGCATTTTTGCACACGCGTTTTTGATGTGTTTTGTATTGTTTATGCTTTTTTTTTTTTGGCCAATTTGTTGTCGGGTAGATAAAAAAAATGCAAATTGCAGGAAAATTGTGGAACAAATCACATTTAAATCGCAGCAAAAACACACTAAATGCTTTTCTGCTGCTTTTTCATTGAAGTCTATTAAACCCAAACACACCGTTTTGCTTTAAAAAAAATCCTTGACCTTTTCCAAAAACTCAGCAGCTGAATAAAGCATAGATGTGCACGTGTTCCATAGGAAACCAGGTTAAATCGACTGTAGTGCGTTAGTGCAAAAAGCATTAAAAAAATGCATAGGTGTGAACCGAGCCTAAGATGGTTGCCATATGGGTCTTTGTAAGGTACAAAATAATAAAAACCTTTTTTTTTTTTCTATTAATAGGCTTGAGTTGCATTGATGTGCATTTATATGCATTTACCTGTACTTTGTTGTGCAAAAATGCATAATGTAATGTATGTTCTTGACATGCTTTCTTCCAGTGCAGTAAAATACAGGTCACTGCAGTATCTATGGACAGAACCCTACAAGTGACAGGACTTTAAGAAGAGGAGAGGGACCATGGACCATGAAGTAGGCTAATTGGCAGACTGATTCAATGGTTGACCAAGGAGAAAAGCACTACACTCATCACATACAGCTGAGACTAGCTATGATATTTCTATCAACAAAAACATGAAATTGTCAATTTACTCTTGTTCCACAAATACTTAGTCAAGCTATAGGAAAGTTTTGGATACCACTGTGCCATTGCAGTTTCCAGCCTGATATGATAAACAGTAACAGATCATACAGACAGGCTTTCAGAGCTGGATTTCAATGTGCACTTTAGACCCCAAATAAGCACCCCCAAATGTTTTTTATTCACAGGTAAATTACTTTTTTGATGATTCAATTTGAATACACTCTACCAGACTTTTTAATACACATTTTTTTCAGTACACTGGGGGTACACTGGGGTATGTGCCTTGGTATGGCATTTAAAATAGATGGCACTGCGCTACATTATGGTGATGCAACACAAATATGTCATTGTGGTAGAAATGTTTTGCTTTTTTCCCTTTTATACACTAGAACCATAATATGGAGGATCTGAACGGTTGATATGGAAACCGCAAAGGTAATACTGTAAGTCTTTATTATATTTTAAGCACGTCAAACTACTGCACAGTAGTTCAGGTGTACATGTGGCTACTCTGCAAATCTTTTTTGTAAGGCTCCTTTCACACTTATGTGACTTGGGATCCAACTTGTAAGACCCCCAATCATAGGACATGTGAAATTCAATGTATTTCTATGAGAGCCGTTCCTACTGACACTACAGAAGTCTCCGTGACTTTAGAAAAAGTTCCTGCACTACTTTGGTCTGACTTTTGAAGCGACTTTGGTACAGAGAATGTAAAGTCAGATCAAAGTCGTCCCAAAAGTTGCATCGAAGTCGCACTGGAAATCATGATGCGCTAATGTAAAAGGAGCCTAATTGTTGTGTACATAGGTAAAGAAATAGAAAAACGATCTGTAAGTTTGCTATGTGTACATTTATTTACTAATTATGTCCCTTTTGGACCATACGAATATATATTATTTTTTATTATGAAAGTATGAACATGGGTATGTTTAAAGTTCAGTGTATCCGCTTTGCCACGCTACTCCAGTCTGTGACTTTTGCGTCACTTCCGAGTCTGGTCGTGCGCGTCATATCCGGTGCGTGGAGCACAGCGGACTGAGTGGAAAGCTGCTCTTCCGCCTGCTTAGTATAAAAAGTGCGTTGACTGTCGCTGACTACTCCCCTGACTATGTCTTTTAATGAGGAAACGTGTAGGGTGGAGCTATAGCGTGTAATGTCGTTGTTTAATGGACCATGGTCATTTTGTCAGTTTGAAACCACTATATGATATATGAATGCGCTTTGACTTATGTGAGTGCATTAAACTTTTAATAGGAGTGTGAATTATATTTTGCATTATGGAAAGTTAAATCTTCATCGTGGCAGAGTAGTCCTTTTCCCTGGGAGTGTATTACAGCATATAAGTACTAGTGGAGTGGGATCCTGAAAGTCCAGCCAGCGCTATATGATATACGAGTGCTTTCTTTGACTGCTTGATTCTTGTGGTCAATGTTATGTGGTAAGAGGCTGTGTGTGCAGATTGAAGGTGAAGGATATATTTTCTTGTGGGCACCATTACATCTTTAAGCACGCTTTCAGGCGATCTGGATGGGTCACTCACTGGATACTCCCTAAGGATTGTCTCAATAGGCTCTATTAGGACTTTGATGTAATGATTAGCAATGCATGCTATTTTTAACACATTTGTTAGGCATCATGCACACTGGACGTTTTTACAGCTGCTGTTTTTGGCTTCAGGCATTTTTTTCTACAGCCAGTAAACTCCCCAGAATTTTATCATATGTGTCCATGCACACATAGGCTGTTATCAGCTTTTTCTGGCTGGAAAAACCCCCCAGAACTAGTAGGTTTTGAGAGGAGTTTTTCAGCTCTAAGCTCTAACACTGATAAAAGCTTAAAAATGCTGGAAAACGCTGCTATTCAGCGTTTATCAGCGCTTTTGAACCATAAACTTTTGTGAGATTAAAGTTTTGCTAAAAAAAGAAAAAAAAAAAAAAAAAAAGAGCTGAAAAACGCTACTGCAAAAATGCTGCAAAACTCATTCTACAGCTACAGCTAACGCTACTGGCATTTTTCTAATGTACTGTGTGCATGAGGCCTTATATTTGTAGACCTTAAGCTTAGGTTCACACTGACAGCGGGATTGAAATCGTGTGAGTTCCTACCCGCATGTCAGCCCGATTTCGGGAGCGATTTCAGAGACACCTGTTCGGGGTCCTGCACAGATGTCTATACAAATCGCACCCCGAAGTCGCCAAAAGTAGTACAGAAATGACTTTTGGGAATTGGTGCGGCGCCGCAAAGTTGGCCTCGCACAGACCCGGACAGTGCCATTGCCGACAATAGCCGCCGTTTTGGCATGCGATTTGAAATTTCAAATCGATTCAATGTGAACCTAGGCTAAAGGATTAACGTTGCACTCCACCCTAAATTGTTTTGATATTCGTTGCCTGCAAAATTGTGCTAGCTGCTTTCTTTACAACTTTTTGCCCAAGCACAGGTAGACATCTTTATTTATTGGTACATTTATTAGGTAAGCATTTATTTATAAATAATCGGTATATTTGCTTTGTGTACATTTATCAGAGAGGGGTTTACTTCAATTAATAGGTAAGGTACTTAAATTACCGGTGATAAACATTTACGTTTTAGATTCATCATGTTATAGTTACAGGAAATATTATAGGAAATAATTATTATAGGAAATATAATAGGAAATAAATATTATAGGAAATAATATAGGAAATATTTGTACATACCCATATCTAATTTTTGATATAGATGCTAGTCCTGATAATGAGCAGGTCCAGTTCAGATGAAAGATCCACTGCTCTCTAAAATGAATAAATAATTAAATAAATAAATAAATAAATAAATAAAATCAAACAAACTGCATTAATGGGGTAGAGGACAGCATACAAAAACAAACATACATAAACTATATAACAGAAGCAATAAAACAAATTCTGAAAAAAGATATTAGCAACAGCTGGATGTTTTCTCTACTCCTCACAGATAGGCCTGTGTGAATCTTAATAATACATTTCTGTGATGCATGCTGCACAGCTGTCAAAGTTCATCTCTACTGTCAAGTGACAGCTTCTACTAACACACAGCTGTGATGCGTGACTTCAACTCTAATATTATGTCGTTGTTCTTGCACAGGAATAGCTGATACTTTGCTTGATGGTTAGTATGCAGTCCTGACAAAGGATCATACTGCATATAAGAATATTATTACCAGCAGCAATAAAGACTCTAATTTTAGTTCTCATACTAACAAGATAGCTACATTAATAGAGAAGTTTATTAAAAGATACGAGAACCACTAAAGTATTTTCTTTTACCTGCTAAATGATTCAGACACCCCTGTCAGTCACCACAGTCAGGTCTTGGACCCCCACTGAAGTGGAAACACATTTTATTCAAAAACACAACCCCAGCCTACATATTAGACAGTTGAGAAGTAAGGCTCCATTCACACTAGCGCATTTTTTTGATGCATTTTGTATTTTGCAGAAATGCATGGGAATTTTTTAACATGGGTTCCTATGGAACATGTTCACATCAATGCCTTTTTGTACCTCTGCATTTTTGGAAAGGGTCAAGGACTTTTTTTCATGCAAAATGCAGCGTTTTGCATGTAATAGAATTCAATGGAGCAGCATCAAAAACGCAAGTTCAGCGTTTTTACAGTGTTTTTGATGCGTTTTTGGCGTTTTTTTTTTTATTATTATTTTTTTTTAGACTGTATACAAAAATTGTAAAAAAAACGCAAAATGCGGCAAAAACGCCGCAAAAACGCTGTAAAAACGCTGCTCAAAAACGTGGCAAGCATCACAAAAAAAACTCCAAAAACGCTCAAAAGCAACATGCATAGATGTGAATCGAGCCTAAGAATCATTAAGCCAGCCATAGATTAATCTAATTTCGGCCAGTTCAGCAGGGACTGGCCAAGATTTGATCCATCTATGGGCAGGCTGGTTGCACCCAAGTTGATCGATGGATTGACTTGGGTACAACCAGCCTGTCAGATTTTTTAGATGCGATTACTGCCAGTGGCTCCCTGCCGGCAGAACACAACAGCGGCAGTACACAGTCCGGGTTGATGGGGGAACCGAGCAATTTTGTTTCCTTTCACCAATTGTGGAAGGAAAGAAAATCAAATCATCTAAGACTTGACTTACTCTGCTCTCCCCTCCTGTAGGAATGTTCCCTGTCAGAACCATGTGCATGCAGCTTTATTGGCGTAGAGTCTAAGTGGTGCTCTATAGGGAAACTACAGGAGACTGATATCAACAAAATAAGAGCATACAGGCCATGTTTAGGCAATTTCCCTTTAATAATTCAAATGTCAAAAATACTAATCTATTGTTATTGATTATAAGCACCTGTGCAAGATGAAGAAAATCCTGAAAATATGACCTGTTGGGTGTACATGATTACCGAGGTTGGGAACCACTGCACTAGATGCAGTCTCAAAACATCCTGATTCACTCTGTTCACACCGCAGCACAGAGCAGCTCACAGCAGGAGTCTGGTGCGCCCCTATTCACCATTTCAGGTCTGATTTCAGCCCAAATTTGGGGCTGAATTCGGATCTGAAAACCGACCAAAAGACGCACAGGGCTCCTGTGCAAGTTGCACCAGAGCCGCTCCGGAGATGTGTGAACCGGCTCCATAGAGAGCTGGTCACAGTCTCCTGACATGCGAATCAATTCGCAATAGTGTGATCCCAGCCCGAGGCTTAGTCCACATGGTTGACTAGGGGGCTGTTAAACCAGGTGATGGAGCTGCAGTTTTACTTCCCCCACAACTGTCTGCCTAAACCTGAGCATGCAGCTACTCAGGGCTGTACACATTCTACAAAAATTTAAAAGCATTCCACTTTCGTGGTGGATGTTACTACTCCTGAGCTTGAGCAATGCAAGTCTAAGGGGCCACGCCGCAACCATGATCAATGCAAGCGACTGCAGCTCGGTAGTGCGGCATTTACAAGGTTAAATGAGGCAGTGAGAAGGCAACATAATGCCTCCTTGCCACCTGTCAAATGTCTTCTGAACAGTGATAGCTCTTCAGAGGGCACTGCACATGTAAACGAGCCCTTAGTGCTTGCCCTCAAATGCAGCTTAGAAGGTGGTCAAATGCAAGTTAACTGCACCTATCAATGAATCATGAATGATCTCATACTGTAAATGTCACAAACTGATCTCAAATACAAGGGGAATGCACCTAAAAGTAAAGCCACATTAGCTCATCAACACAATCTCAAAGTCCATCGACTCAGGTCCTACAGGAAACAAATCCCAAGACAGATTTAGGAACTTACACAATTTTCGCCTAAAAATAGCTGAAATGATTTTTAAATGTGCATATAACTACATTACTTGGTGTTTTCTTATCCACTATTTGTAAATCACTACAATTAACGTTTTTGATAATACTAAAGAATTGGGTAATAAAGCAATGTGTATTAAAGTAAGGTGGTCTAGAACGTCCATGCAGGCACACTTATGCCAGTGTGTGCATCTCACAGCATGGGTGCCCATACCTATCACTGACAATAGTGCCAAACAGGCAATTTGAATGCCCAGACCCAGTGCTGAATGATTTTTTTTTATCTGTGCTTCTGTGACCTTTGTTACCGGCTCAGCGTCTGTCTGACCTGCCCTTGGATTTCCTTCATCTGCCTATAATTGCTTTACATGGTGGTCAGTGTAAATACCCCTGCTAAATTTGAGGTCAGCATTAATTTTATTTCTACATTGATGGTTGGTATATATGCTTTCGTTACATGGGTGTTCAGCAACAGAAGGGCACTTTTACATTAGTGGTCAGTGATGTGCTCCCAGTCACTGGTGTTCAGTAGGAAATAGCCCCATTACAATGGTGTCAATAGGTAGAGGGACTCTTTTCCTTGCTGGGAGTGGGAAAGGGCCCCTGTTTATTGGTGTCAATGTGGAAGAGTCTCTATTGGCACCAGTGGCAAATAGCGCTTTATTCATTGCTGTCAGTGAAAAAGGGCCCCAGTTCATTGGTATTAGTGGTTACTTACCTAATACAGGTGCTCCTCTGGACACCCTCTGCACCAGAAGCACAATTGTACCATCAGGATTGTATAACAGAACTGGACGCTGACAGTGGTATTTCATTTACTGAACAAACCTTGGTCATCATCTGACCACCGAGGTTCTGGGGCCCATTACAGGTTGGGCAACCCATACCTGTAATGGGCACCAGGACCTCAGAGACTACCCGTACAGCTAATATGTCCACTATTGTATATGCAATTATGCATAATTTGATAAATCTGTTGATAAAGCAGTTTCTGTTGTATATACAGTATGTGTTTAAGCGGTTTGATAAGAGTTTCCCTTTTGGTTTCCTGCTTCTTGCTCAGGCTTTGATCATAAAACAATCTACCTAAGGACATATACGTATACTGTATATATGGGTATTTCCAGTGGTAATAAAATAATTTTGCACAATCCTTTTCACTTGGCTTCACTAACGTGAAAAAAAAGAGAATTCACCCCACAGTACAGGTGTGTGCGTGGAGGTGCAAAGTTAAAATCAGTGCAATTTGTGTGTCTAGAAACTCTGCATCCCAGTCCTAATCAGTGATTTTTTTTTGTGCCGTTATCCCAGCCAATGCTATATCCTGGCCTAGGCCAACAAGGCCCAGGCCTAGGGCAGCACTTTGCAGGGTGGCAGCAGGGAAAGAGCCCCCGCCGGCTTGCACTACACTGTTAGTGTAGTGCCAGTCTTATGGGGCGGACTGGGCTGGGAGGCAAATTAGTCTAGCGCCCCCATAAAGCGGCTGCACTGCTTCTAGTATGTGGGCGGCCGGCATTCTGTTGGGGGGGGGGGGGGGCACCGCTTCTAATTTTGACTGTCCTATCATCCTGGACCACAAACCTTCCTGACTGTGCTATATGTTTTCTGCTGCACTATTGGCATGGTTGTATCTTCTTAGTCCTCTCTATAAAATTATTTGAAATTTGTGCTTAAAGTAGAACTATAGGCAACACTTTTTTTTTCATTTTGGATAGCATAAGGGAAGGTTATAACCCCTGTCAGTTTATTTTTTACCATCCTTGTCCCATTGCAGAGATTTCCCTTCACTTCCTGCCCCATAGCCAAACAGGAAGTGAGAGGAAATCTATGCAAAATAAGGGAATCCATTGCCCCCCCCCCCCCCGGCCTTTAGAACTAGTGTCCCCACTCGAAAATTTCAGGGTATGGGTCTTAAACAGCAAGGGGTGTGGCCTTGCCAGGAAGGGGTGGGTCATATTTAAATTAGGGGGTGCATGAGTTTAGTCAGGCCTAGGGCAGCACAAAACCTAAATACACTACTGATCCCAGCTACATAAAGACTACTGAAGTGTGATGTTTAGGAGTGAGAGGTTGCTTGATTGTGGCTGTGCAATCTTGGCCTTAAGGCTAATTATTTGCAACTAGGGACTACATCATATGAACTCATTCATATAGATAAGGACACATGGGGGCTTATTTACGAAAGGCAAATGCACTTTGCACTACAAGTGCACTGAAAGCACACTTTTAAGTGCAGTCGCTGTAGATCCGAGGGGGACATGCAAGGAAAATAAAAAACAGCATTTTAGCTTGCACAAGATTGGATGATAAAATCAGCAGAGCTTCCCCTCATTTCAGATCTTCCTCTCAAATCTACAGCGACTGCACTTCCAAGTGCACTTGCAGTGCAAAGTGGATTTGCCTTTAGTAAATAACCCCCATGGTGTACTAGTAGTTCATTTTCACTGTGTAATTAGTATATATGCATTCTTCAAGAACAAATATGTTGCTGTGGTTTAGTCCAAAAACTCTTCCCTTCTGAAAACTTCTGGGCTGGATATCTGGTAGTAGGGCACAGTAGTAATATTGGTGGTAGGCCTTGTACATACCAGCTTCAGCTTGCATAAGAGCAATGAGTACAACAAGCTTTTATAAAGCATATGTAAACTTTTACCCAGCTTCAAGCAGCCTTGGTGAAGCCTTTAGGACTCATTTACACTTGTGGTTTGGGGAGGTAAAAGGTAAAAATGCACGGTTTAGCCATGTTTTCACAACCATCCACCAACCGCTTCTCCTTAAACTGCAAAGGCAGCAAATGGTAATGTACACATGCTGCAAATTATCCCTCCCTGTCGCGTTCAGAGGGCACTACAGCCCACTGAATGCGACCCATGTAACTGAATGGTGCAGATTTTTATGGTTTAAATCAGGCAGTGAAGAAGTGACATATCACCTTTTCACCACCTGTCAAATGTCCTCTGAAGAGAATCCACCGCAGAGGGCACTGTAAGAGTAAATGAGCCCTTTGAGCACATCTCTGAGCAAAACTTAAACCCCCTCCCACTTGCTCATTTAGCATTTTTTAAAATAATTTCTGATGGACTTTGGTACTCACCTACTCCATCCACTTCCCTTGTACTGACGTTATTACTTTCTCTTTTGGATTCTAAAGCTGGTCATACACTAGCAGATTTACAATCTAAGGTTCGCACCAACTGATATACGAAAATTATCATCTGTACATTTGATGACTTGATGAATGCTGTTCAAAAGTAGATCAAAATTTCCTTTGCTTTTAAGATTTGATTTAGAATGAATGTAATTTCCTGAACGAAAACTACATTCAAGTTCAAGGAATATTTTCCATCCTTTTCCTTCAAACTTTCTCATCACTGCGGTCAAAACAAACATTGATTTTACCTCATTAATGATTGGACTATCAAAAAACCTTCCTGAAACAAAAATTTTCAAACAAAATTCGTTCCAGCTTGGACCAATGTAAGTATACATATTCCATACCTGTGGAATCCCTGTTGGAGTGCAGAATCACTATACAGTGGAACCTCAGATTACGAGCATAATTCGTTCCAGTAGTATGCTCGTAATCCAAAGTACTCGCATATCAAAGTGAGTTTTCCCATTGAAGTCAATGGAAACGAAAATAATTTGTTCCGTATTGACTTCAATGGGATGCAATACCGCATGCGGCCAGAGGGGATGCGCCAGAGAGCCTCGGAAACGGCTGAAAAGGCCTGAGCACACTTTGGCTGACCTCGGAAAGACTCCGTTCACGAGCCTTTCCGAGGTTTGCCGAGGTCAGCCGAACTGTCCTCGGACCTTTCTGTGCTTTTCTGAACGCCGACGTTTGGCGCTGTTCGGCTCCGGCGCCCCCCACCTCAGGCCAAAAGCGGTACTGCCCACCGCTTTTGGCCTGAATCCTTCTCGTTTTGTGAGACAACTCTTGCAAACCGAGTTAGGATTTTGAGAAATACCGTGCTCATCTTGCGAAACGCTCGTTAACCGCGTTACTCGCAAACCGAGGTTCCACTTTAGTAGTTGTCACTACTACAGTAATTCTCTCTGTTTTCTGGGTCCCATACAAGGAGGATTGATCACTTCACACAGGTTCTATACAGAAAACACCTTTGTCAACGAATGCAAAGCGTTGACTGACTGGATGAGGTGGAGTGGTGGGGTGGTGACGTCTCTATCTCCACCTCATTCAATCAGAGAATGCCTTGTATTCATTAAGAGGAATACAAGGCACTCTCTAAATGGACCCGTGTGACAACAACAATCACTGTAGTAGTGACACCTACTATTGTAATTCTCTACTTCTACTGGGATCAGCCAGGTATAGAATATGTATACTTACATTGGTCCGGACCAATGTAACTATGTAAAAAAATCCATACCTGGAATTTTCTAGGTTCACACCTATGCGTGTGGCTGCGGGTGCGGGAATAGCAGCGATTCTTACACCCGCAACCACCCTCAGTTAAAACCCACTACTGTCAGAAAACATCTGAATGGTACCCCCACGTATGTAAAATCGCAGTGCATGAGCAAAATGATGGTCAAAATGACCTTTCGATTTCCCTGCGGGCCGCATTTGAAGAAGGTGCATGCAACTTTTTCTGCGGGAAACGCAGGCACGGCAGCCCATTGAAATTAATAGGTTGCCCTGCCCGCGCAAACGTGGGCTGCAAAGAAAGCTGAGGTGTGAACCTAGCATAAAGCACCTTTAAATTCTAGTTTCGGAGGTTAAACACAGATCTTAATGTGAGTGCTGCCTGTCACTATAAACCACCTGATAGTAGGCTTCAGCACTACTTGAAGCTTGTTGAGTGCCTGTAATCTCCTGCACAAAAAGACAGGGAGTAAAAAATCAAGTACGAAGAAGCAATGAGGCTCTAGTGCAGTGAACACGAAACAGGAGGAAAGCACAGAGGGGTTGATTTACTAAAGGCAAGTCCACTTTGCACTACAAGTGCACTTGGAAGTGCAGTCGCTGTAGATCTGAGGGGAAGATCTGAAATGAGGGGAAGCTCAGCTGATTTTATCATCCAATCATGTGCAAGCTAAAATGCTGTTTTTTCATTTTCCTTGTATGTCCCCCTTAGATCTACAGCGACTGCACCTCCAAGTGCGCTTTCAAACTCCCTGCTCCGAGAGGATTGCAAACCGTAGAAAAGCCTGGTGTTTTGGAAAGATAGGGACGTGGAGATAGGCATCCTTCAAGTCTATCGTTATCATAAATACGTCCTTGAGAAGGTGCTTTCTGAGAGTATAAACGCTTTCCGTGCGGAACCTCTTGTACCACAGGAACGCATTTAGCCTCTTTAAATTTATTATGAGATGGTACCTTCCTGAGGGCTTTGGGACTACAAAGATGTGCGAGTAGAATCCCTGCCTGCATTGTCCTGCTGGGACTGGCACTATGGCTACCTGCTCTGCCAGCTCTCTGACAATGTGCAAGATACCCGCTGCCTTGAGAGGATCCTTGGGCAAGTGGGTTAAAAGGAAACTTGGGGGAGGAGAGTAGAGAAACTCCAGCCTGTAGCCCTCTCTTACAATCTGGAGGATGTGGGGAATCTTTTCCCACTGAGAGAGGAAGTGGGAAAGTCTTCCCCCTACCATTGCATCACCTGGTGTTTTTGTCAGCAGACTTCTGGCTGGGGAAGAGGAGACCTCCCTTCTGCTTGCCTTTTCCGACCCCCCAAAGCTTGTTAATGGTACCCTTTCTATCTCCAAACCGTTTTTTAGCCTGGGGGCCGCGAAAAAATTTTCCCCTGTCCTTCTTAGATTTAATGGGAAATGTCTTGCCCTCCTCTGTAGACCTAGAAAGGGCCTGATCCAATCCTGTGCCGAAAAGCAGGGTACCCTCAAATGGAATGCAACACAACCGAGTCTTAGAAGAGTTGTCCCCATCCCAGGTCTTAACCCACAAGGCTCTCCTTGCTGAATTTAACAGGGCAGCAGTCTTGGCGGTTGTACACACTATCTCGACTGCGACGTCTGACAGGTAGGCTACTGCTCTACCTATCACCTCTAAAGAGTCCAATACCTGTTTGGATTTGGAGGTTCATGACATATGATCCATTAGTTTGCGACCCACATGTCTGCGTCTCTGATGTTGCCTGCGTCCTCAAAAGAGAGGTCAGACTGCTTGGACACCTGCTCCAGGGAAGCATCTAGTCTAGGTGTTTTAAAGAACCTCTCTTCTTCTTCATCCTTAAAGGGACACCTATGTTTCCATGTTTTAAACTTCAAAAGCTTTCTTTCAGGTTCCTTCCACTCCCTCAGGATGATATCCTTGAGGGCCTGGTGAACCGGGAAAACTTTGGCCTGGGGCTTAACCAAGCCTCTATACATTCTGTCCTGGGCAAACACCTGGGATGCGGGTTCCTGTATTTTCTTTGGCGCATATACTGCCCTAAGGAGGCCCTCCATGTCGTTGGCCGAAAAGATATGTCTGCCCAGTCTGGAGTAATCTTCCTCCTTCTCCTAACTGTCTACTAAGCCCTCATCGGAACAACTGTGGTCACTGAACAAACCTGAGACAGAAGTGATCTCAGTGGTTCCGGATGCCTTCTACTTCCCTCTGCCCTGTTAGAGGAGGAGCCCTCCTGGGAGGAAGAACCCTCTCTGCTAGTGTGGGGTTTCGACTCCCTAGACTTAATGGATGCTTGGGGCCTTAAGCGTTTAGAGCATCTCCATCTGTACAGAGAGAAAGTCCCTCATGACCTGAGATGTTTCTTTCCCCGCTAACTTGTGAATACGTTTGTAGCAAAAGGACTTAGAATGGTCCTGGGGTAACTTATTGTTACAGTACCCGCATCTTTTAGAGGGGGAAGGATGGCTGTCAACCCCCTGGGCAATGACGTCCTCTCCTGTAAAAAGATACACAAGGTAGCTTACAATAAGCGCAAAGCTGTGTCCCGCAGGGGTAAGAGTCGGGGTCCTCTCCCCCATCATAACCCCTGCCAGCTAGGCGGACTCACCCCTGTGATCTCCTCCATAGCTGTAGCCGCTGTGGGCCTCTCCTCTCGCTCCATCGGCCACACCGATTGCGTCCTCAAGTGGGTAGGTATTGACCAGACTGGTGAGAGCAGGGTGTGGACGCCTGTTCCTCTGCCAGCCAGACCTCCACTCCTGGATGAAAAACATCACTGCCGCCATAATTTTTTGAAGCCCAGAAGCCGGAAGTGACGCAGGAACGCAGCAATGTCATTTCCGGCACTGGAGAGGAAGCCACATCATTCCTCTTCCAAACGCCGGATAGATGGCGCTGGGCTCTCACTCTTCTGTAGGAGAACTGCCGATGGGCACCATCTCCTCACTCCCCTCCCCCCCACATGACCCAGCAGGAGCCTCCAGGAGTAGGGGAATGCCGTGAGGGCCACCGCTGTAGATTCCGGCGTTCCCCATGGGAAAAAAACTGACTGCCAGCTCCCCTATTGAACGGACGCCCGGTCAGGTAAGGATGAGGGAGCAGGAAAGTGGTGCCTGAAGTTCTGGGTACCTCACTGTACCCAGGGTCCTTCAGTACTTAGGGGGGCTCTTCCAAATCTGCTGCCCCCTGAGAGAAAGGGAGACCCCCCCCCAGGTAGGAAAATAACCTACTGGACCCAAAAAGCTTCACAAGCTTGTGGTCCGGCTCCCAGGGGGAGACCACCAGTCCCAGGCCTCGGGTCTTTCTCGGGAAAAAAAACGGTTTCGCTGTGGGGAAACACAATCAAGAACTGAGGAGCATAGGGAGGGGCGGGGTTTTAACCTCTTTGTTGGTTGTGTTTCCTGCCAGGTGGGACCAGTCATCTCTCAGGGTGCCGTTGTAGCATCACATATGGCGATCCATCACATTTGGCTACCCACTGGACTGCGCATGTGCGACGCCGCCATATGCGTTCCAACACTGTGGCGATCTGCACTTGCACAGAATTTTGTGGCCACACCCCTGAGTCCAGGTTCAAGCCCCACCATCCAATTGGACATAGAGTTAGATTATCATTATACCGAGCGAGGCGAGGCCATGCCCGAAGCGAGGCCATGCCCAAAGCGTGGCGAGCACGAGGGGCCCTGTGGCAAAGTGGTCTTACAACAGTGTTGGAACGCATATGGCGGCGTCGCGCATGCGCACTCCAGCGGGTAGCAGAATGTGATTGGTAGCCGAATGTGACGTGACACTGTCCTAGAAGACGACTTGAGAAAAAAATATTTTTTTTCTTTACCTGTCAACATGCATTAAAGGGACTTTTAATGAGAAAGGACGTGCATGTCAACACATGACAACCCCACTGCCCAAAGTAATATACAATAAATTGCATAAAAAGGATATGCCTAGATGTGAAACCAGTCTTATGCCCCGGACATTCAAACAACAAAATCCTAGGATTTTTTCCGACGGATATTGGCTCAAACTTGTCTTGCATACACACGGTCACACAAAGTTGTCAGAAAATCCGATCATTCTGAAAGCGGTGACGTAAAACACGTACGTCGGGACTATAAACGGGGCAGTGGCCAATAGCTTTCATCTCTTTATTTATTCTGAGCATGCGTGGCACTTTGTCCGTCGGATTTGTGTACACACGATCGGAATTTCCGACAACGGATTTTGTTGTCTGAAAATTTTATAGCCTGCTCTCAAACTTTGTGTGTCGGAAAATCCGATGGAAAATGTGTGATGGAGCCTACACACGGTCGGAATTTCCGACAACAAGGTCCTATCACACATTTTCCGTCGGAAAATCCGACCGTGTGTACGGGGCTTTTCCTAAAGGAAGCACGAAGGATGCTGCTGCTGAGCTCCTTCTCTTGAAAAATGCTAGATGCCTGGCTATTAGGCAGGGCCAACTGTCTTCAGTAGTTTGACACAGAACCAATCTGTGTCCAATCTATGTCCTCAAAAGTCCATCTAGTGAATCCAGCGTTGTCTGGTGTAAGCCGCCACTCTGTTGCAGCATGCCGGGTCTCATGCTGCTATCTTCCATTTTGATGTCATTAGGATGCAGGATGTCTCTAGATTTTTGCAGCCACCCCCTGATGTACTGGAGATTGCCTGAAGCCTTTTGGAATACATGACATCGGTATCCCAGGAGGCTTCGGGCTATGTTTTTGCCAAAGCGAGAAAGCTGAAAGCGTAGGGCCGGGACCAACTGAAAATGTTCTATATAAATTTTAACTATCCAATTGGGTAACGGGGGGTTTTGGGTGAGGAGGGTAAAGTCACAATTTGAGATCTTCATACTTGTTCTAAGTCAGTATCTTATGCCCTGTACACACGATCGGACTTTCCGACAACAAAACTGTGGAATTTTGTTTGAAGGTTGTTGGCTCCAACTTGTCTTGCATACACATGGTCACACAAATGTTGGCCAACAATTACAAACGTAGTGACGTACAAGACGTACAACGAGCAGAGAAAAAAGAAGTTCAATAGCCAGTGCGGCTCCTTCTGCTTGATTCCGAGCATGCGTGAACTTTTGTGCGTCGGACTTGTGTACACACGATCGGAAATTCCGACAACAAAGTTTTGTTGGCGAGAAAAATTGAGAACCTGCTAGCCAACATTTGTTAGCGGAAAGTCCTACAACAAATGTTCGATGGAGCATACACACGGTCGGACTTTCAGCCAACAAGCTCACATCCAACATTTGTTGTCGGAAAAAGCGATCATGTGTACGGGGCAAAAGTATTAAAGCAGGTGGGTTAGCACGATAGCCATGGAACTAGCATTTTTATAGGAAGTCAGCAGCGTCAGCCTCCATGTTTCCCCCTCTGCTCTAACTGGATGAGCTGCATACTTTTTGTAATCACATATAGACACAACTAGCTCTACAAGGCCACAGACTGTAATCATAAGACAGAGCAGGATGTTGCTTACACAACACTTGTGGGAAGCCTACAGAAGGATGTACTGGCTTCACACTGAGTGATTTGATAGCTTTTATATATATATATATATATATATATATATATATATATATATATATATATATATATATACCATGTTTTGTGTGTCTAGAACTTTATAATGTCAATGTTTATCAAAGGGATTTACTTTATCCCTGAGGGCAAAGCTTAGCCCTGAAAGAGTTACCGGTGACTATCTCTAACAATGCTCTGTCAGTATTTGAGCTCACCTAAGAAGGTTACTGCATCACTGCTTTCAAACCAAACTTTGTAACTTTGGCAACCACATTTTCCTTCTCTAGGACGACAGAAACATCCTTTCGGGTCCCCTGGTTACCATCAGGCGGCTGGTTAGTGAACATCAACACAGGAATGCCTATCCTGCTCTATAACAGGAAGGCAGAGCAGCCTGTATCTGCAGGAGGGGCAGAGTCTAGTTACATTCCATCCTGACCCAGTTTTACATCCCTCCCTCCCTCCCCTCACCTCCAAGGAGACAGGCAGAGCACCACTTCTAATTCCTCCACACCCCACAGGAAGGAGGAGGGAGTGAGGGGAGAGCTAAGGGCAAGAAAAAAAAAAAGAAAGCTAATGTCGGCAAGGGTGTAATGAGGCATGTGTTCTGTCTGTCTGATAAAGCAACAGGCAGGCCATGGAGCTGAGGTAACTCCTCCAAGTGCAGCAACAAGTGCTGCCATACAGAGTATCAGCATGCAAACTTCATGCCCAGTGAGCCTGCAACACAAGATGACCCCTCATATTAGGGCTAAGCTACAAGGGTGAATTTAATCTCTTGATACTGAGAGATTTAACCACTTATTGCCTGTCACCTCTTTGGTCCCCTTGCACGCGGGGCGTCTATCTGCTATACGTGCAATACCGGGGTTTTAGTAGGCCCAGGAGGCATAGGTGCAGGTCCCTGCTGCCTGAAATATGCTGTGACTGGATAGGGCTCTACGCAGTACTTAGTTCAGACCCATGCGTTCAGGGGCAAATGCTTCGAATGCAAGTACACTTAAAGGTGTTGTAAACCCACGAACAAAACAAACAAAAAAAAAAAAAACCTGCAAGACAAAAGGCATAATGAGCTAGTTAAAGGGTTTACAACCACTTTAAGGCCTGGTTCACACCTATGCAGGTTGCAGTTTGCATATTGCAGGTGCAGTTTGCGTTTTTCAATACATGCTTTTGTTCCACTGAAGTCTATGGAACCAAAAAACAGAAAAAAAGGTCACTGGCCCTTTCCATAAAATGCACAGATGTGAACTACATCCATAGGAAACCATGTTAAATGGATTGTAGTGTGTTTTTGCAAAACTGAAAACGCACTAGAATGCATAGGTATGAATCAGGCCTAAGGCTGGATTCACACCTATGCAGTTTTAGTGCTTTTTGCAGATTTGCACTACAGTCCATTTAACATGGTTTCCTATGGAACACGTTCTGTAGTGCAAATCTGCAAAATGCAAAAAGCACCAAAAATGCAAAGGTGTGAATCCAGCCTTAAAGTGTGCACTGTTCAGCCCCGTCCAACCACAGCGTATTTTATCCTGCCATAGACCTGATAGGCTGCAGGCAGCGGAGCTGAATGCTACACCTGTGACTCCTGGGTGATCCAAAATGCTAGGATTGTATGCATAGGGGCTAGATGTCTCGTATGCAAGGGGCATTAGGCTTGAGCTACACAGGAGAGTTCTAGTGTTATAAAAACCACTAGGAGCAGAAACGGATTGCATGGAGCATGTGGCATATACAGTGCCTTGAAAAAGTATTCATACCCCTTTACATTTTCCACATTTTGTCATGTTATAACCAAAAACGTAAATGTATTTTATTGGGATTAGCTTTTCAGGCGCTTTTGAAGTGCTTTCCATTAAAGGGGTTGTAAACCCTCGTGTTTTTTCACCTTAATGCATTATATGCATTAAGGTGAAACAATTTCTGAAACTGACTAGGCCCCCAGCCCCCCCGTTTTACTCACCTGAGCCCGTTTGTTCCCTCGGCGGAGATATGGTCTACCTCTCTGCCCATTGTCTCAGCTCTTGATTGGATAGATTGATAGCAGCGCAGCCATTGGCTCCCGCTGCTGTCAATCAAATCTAGTGACACGGGTGACGGGGCCGAGTCCGCATTCTGTGTCTAAGGATGCAAATGCTGGACTCAGGAGCGCGCCCACATGGTAACCCCCAGAGAAATCACTTCTCCTAGGGGGTTTACCAATGCGAGGAGGAACTGATAGCGCCACCGTGGGACCCCAGAACACGAGGATTGGGGCCACTCTGTGCAAAACGAACTGCACAGTGGAGGTAAGTATGACATGTTTGTTAAGTAAAAAAAAAACAAAAAAACAAGGGTTTACAACCCCTTTAATTTCAATGGAGAGGGGTACTGCCTCAGTGTGAAAGCATTCATTGATTTTAATGGAAATAGGTTTTCGTGAGCTTTTCTAGCACTTTTTTTAGCTTGAAAGCACCTGAAAAGTGCCTCAGTGTGAGAGGGATCTAAGGCACAGAATGCATTAAGCTGAAAAACCTTCAGGCTGGGTTCACACTTGAAATGGATGCGACTGACAGCAGGGGTTCAGTGCCTCCCTGTTCTCCGTTTCAGGGATGAATCAGGCCCAAATTTTTGCCCGAATTCAGACCTTAAATGGAGCCAATTTGCATAAGTATGAACCCAGCTATAAGCGTTAGAACCACTTTAAGGCCTGCTTCTCTGTGCTCTTTCTTCTTCCTTCCCAGTGGCAACCCTCCCAATCCGCAGTGGAGACGAGGCTTGAAATCTCCACATAAAGCGCTGCTGATTTCTCTTGGGTTGGTGGCTATAGTTGCCACCTTTTCTTTAAGCCAATTCCGAACACTTTAGTGGCACACAGTCATTTTTATTTTTTTGTTGTATACACTATAGGATTGTAAAAGACTTGGGACACCTTTGGATGCCCCAAGGAGAGTAGCAATGTAGCGTGCCACAGTGAACAGTGGGTGTGGCCTAACAGTTGAAGGGGCTTCAAGGGGCATGGTTATATTAAACAAAAGCATTTTTGTACCCATAAAATATACAAGATTACTAAAACAAATGTCATTGTAAAAATATGAACTTGCCCTACCTTTTAAGTTGACAGTGTCAGTCAGTAAAGCAGTGGATGGTGTGTGGACAGTGTCAGTAGGGCAGCGGATAGTGTTTGGACAGTGTCAGTAAGGCGGGAGATTGGTGTCAGTAAGGGAAAGGTTGGTATCAGTGGTGCAGTGGACCGTATCAGTAGAGCAGTGGATGGTGTCAGTAGAGCAGTGGAAGGAGCCAGTAGGAGAAAGGTTAATGTCAGTGGAGCAGTGGATGGTGTCAGTAGAGCAGTGGACGGTGCCAGTAAAGCAGTTAACGATGTCAGTAGGGTAGAGGTTGGTGTCAGTAGGGCAGTGAACAGTGTCAGTAGGGGAAAGGTTGGTATCAGTGGGGCAGTGGACGGTATCAGTAGAGCAGCGGATGGTGTCAGTAGAGCAGTGGAAGGGGCCAGTAGGGGAGAGTTTGGTGTCAGTAGAGCAGTGGGCAGTATCAGTAGAGCAGTGGATAGTGTCAGTAGAGCCGTGGTCGGTGCCAGTAAAGCAGTGGACAATATCAGTAGGGTAAAGGTTGGTGTCAGTAGGGCAGTGAACAGTGTCAGTAAGGGAGAGGTTGGTGTCAGTAAGGCTGTAGACCATGTCAGTAGGGGAGAGGTTGGTATCAGGGGGTAGGCAGTGGATGGTGTCAGTAGACCAGTGGACAGTGTTAGTAGGGCAGTGGATTGTGTCAGCCATTAGAGCAGTGGATTGTGTCAGTAGGGCAGTGGACTTTGTCACTAGGGCAGAGGGCAGTGTCAGTACGGCAGTGGATGGTGTCAGTAGTTTTTTTTATTTTTTACAATAATATATTTTGTAACTATTTTTTACAGTATTCATTTTGATTATTTAAAAAAAAAATTTTTTAGGGGTCCGTTGGGGGTCTTTAGTGAAATATCAGGGGTTTAAACAGACCCCTGATGTCTTACTTTTGGAGAGAAAGAAAGGAATTGAGGACACAGATACTTCAATTTCTTTCTCTGCAGCCTCAGCTGCACTGGACAGTGAATGAATGGGAAGTGCTCTGTGCCGAATGGCTTCCTGTTCATTCACAAACTGAACCATAGTAATAGCAGTTTATTATGCTTCAGTTATTAATGAACAGAGCGAGTTATCAGTACTGATCACTCACTGTTCATTCAGAAATGGCCCCTGACCCCGCTCTCCATCCGGACACATCGCAGCAGCCAGTGGGGGGGCGGGGTGGACAGGGGGCACCCAGGTAGCAGAAAGGGAGGAGGAGAGGAGGGGTGAGGAGAGCAGCACTTACTAGAACCGATTACCATCGGCTGTATTTTCCTCTTTCAGCGGCTGGAGGAGGAAAATACAGCCGTTCGGTCATAGCAAATGCCGCCCTCCCTGTCCAGGTCTGATTTCAAGGCAGCAAGGTAGCAGGCTGAATCCCTGGGGTCTAGATCCCGGCTCTCCTACAATCAGGGGTAGTGGGGGCTCACAAAGCAGCTGGTGGTGTGTGAGCTCCCTGTAAATGCAGCTCAGCCGGGTCAGTCCAGCCTGAATAAACCTATGAAATCCCAGCTAGTGTCAGCACTGCAGACATTGGACCCTCTAAATTTGGCAACCCCTTTAAGTTGGCACCCAGGGCATATGCCCCGCCTGAGTATACCTGCAGCCTAGGATCCTAAGTGTTGCAATCAGCGTCTCCTTCTCAGCCTATACAACTGAATGACAGGAGCCATGGCTCTTCATCTCTGTAACCATTTATCCACACATCCAGTGGTTACTTGCGGTCATCATCCAGGGGCAGACATCTGTCTTTAATTGCAGGTACCTATGGGATGTGTGGATATCTGCTTATAGTGGTGGAAAGCCACGGCTCTTGTCATTAAGTTGTACAGGCTGAGCAGCTGCTGCTGTTTGGCACATCCAGCCACAAGTATACACAGTATACATGCTGCAAGAGCGAACTTTGTGCCTATGTGAATGAAGCCTGCTCGCGTTTTTTTAAACACAGCATTTTACCGTGAGGACAGCTGTTGGTATAAACTCATGCAGGGTGTGGTAAGATGCATGCTTCAATGCATCACCTGCATGCAACTCAAACTCAGCTGTGCAGATGAGTCTGCACAGTCGCTATGTGCCCATTCACTTATATGGGCAGTCTCAATGCAGCTCAGAGCTAGAACAGAAAAATTAAACAAAGAGCTCCTCACACTGTATGGGGCTGGGCGCCGCTGCAAAAGAGTCCTTAGGCCCATTTCACACTGACCAACCAATCTGAAAAACTGACAGGCTGACCTAATCGGACCATCTATAGCTCTCTATGGAGCTGCGGATGTCGGCAGACACCCGCCGGCATCCAATCGGATCCGCTAAAAAACAGGCAGATAGGGATCCGTTCCCCATCCATTCGGCAGACCAGATGACAATTGGATGAAACAGGCAGGTGGTGGCTATACAGGGCTGAGGGCTTGTACAAATGAGCCCTTTGGCCCCTTTAACACTGATGAACACATCTGAAAAACTGACAGGCGGACCCGATCGGACCATCCATAGCTCTCTATAGAGAGGTAGATGTGTCTGCTGACACCCACCGGCATCCAATCCGATCTGCTAAAAAACAGACGGAACGTCTGGCGGATCAGATCGGATGACAGTTGGATGGAAATGGGCAGGCAGTCCATTTCAAATTGACTGTCCCATAGAGCAGTGGTCCCCAACCTTTTTGGCACCGGGGACCGGCATTGTGGATGATAATTGTGCCAAGGCCCTGGGGGGGGGTCTGGGTGACGACGCATTTTTTTGCGGCCAATTTGTCAGAAAAAGGCTGGTGTTAGCATTTCAATCATCACAACACCATGGTTAATATGGTGTCAGGATGATTGAAGCGCATTATTTTTATTATTATATTTAGTAATATAAAATTAAATAGTTTAACTCACCATAATGCAGAATCTGCCACCAGATGCAGCTTGTCACTTGCCACCAGATGCAGCTTGTCACTTGCCACCAGATGCAGCTTGTCACTTGCCACCAGATGCAGCTTGTCACTTGCCACCAGATGCAGCTTGCCATGGTGCCTATCACCAGATTGCTACTTGCCACATCGCCTGCCACCAGATACAGACTGCCACATGCCACCAGATGCAGATTGTCACATGCCACCAGATGCAGATTGCCACAGTCACATTCCACCAGATGCAGATTGCCACAGTCACATGCCACCAGATGCAGATTTCCACATGCCACCAGATGCAGATTGCCACAGTTACATGCCACCAGATGCAGATTGCCACAGTCACATGCCACCAGATGCAGATTGCCACAGTCACTTGCCACATGCCACCAGATGCAGATTGCCACAGTCACATGCCACCAGATGCAGATTGCCATAGTCACTTGCCACATGCCACCAGATGCAGATTGCCACAGTCACTTGCCACATGCCACCAGATGCAGATTGCCACAGTCACTTGCCACATACCACCAGATGCAGATTGCCACATGCAGATTGCCACCAGATGCAGATTGCCACAGTCACTTGCCACATGCCACCAGATGCAGTTTGCCACATGCCACTGTTTCCTGCCTCCTAGATGCAAATTGTCACTAAGCACAGAGGCAGTGCAGTGGAGTGGTGGGTTCCGCGTGAGAGAGAACAGTGGTGATGCGGGGCGGGCGGTGAGAGATGATGTCATCTCTCTGCTCCCCCACTTCATCTCCAACAGTGCTGTGTAGGCGGAACAGCGGTGATGCGGGCAGGCAGGCAGGCGATGGGAGATGATGTCATTTTCCTGCTCGCCTGCTTCACCCCCAACAGTGTAGCGGCAGGGCTGTGTGGGCGGAAGTGCGGTGTTGGCGGTGATCTCTCTGCTCGCCCGCCGCCGCTGCACCTCAGATTGTGGAGACTTTGCGGCCCACCTGTAAACAGGCTGCGGCCCGGTAGTGGGCCGCGGCCCGGGGATTGGAGACCCCTGCCATAGAGAATAGCAGGCTGTGTCCGTGTCTGCTCTACATAGCATGGACCTGTCACCCGCCTGCTCAGCGTGGATCAGTGGGGAGATTCCCCGCTGAGCAAGCGGATCCGCTTGATGAAGTCCATCCTATCTGAAAGGGTACTAAGGCTGGATTCACACCTATGCATTTTTGGTGCTTTTTGCATTTTGCAGATTTGCACTACAGTCAATTTAAAATGATTTCCTATGGAACTCGTTCTGTAGTGAAAATCTGCAAAATGCAAAAAGCACTACAAATGCATAGGTGTGAATCAAGCCTAACACTGCAAAAGATAAGGTGACTGCAGCCATATTAGTGCACTTGCAACAGCACAGTGGAGTACTGTCTGTGATACTTTTTTTTCAATTTTCACCAATAATTAAATCTATATTAAAGGGGTTGTAAACCTTCATATTTTTTCACCTTAATGCATCCTATGCATTAAGGTGAAAAAACACCTGGCAGTCACCGCCCCCCCCCCGTTATACTTACCTGAGCCCTGGAACTTGAACTGGCAGGGACGCGCTGTCTGCAGGGGGCTCTTGATTGGATAGATTAATAGCAGCACAGCCATTGGCTCCCGCTGCTGTCAATCAAATCCAATGACGCATGGCGCCGGGGGTTGGGGCCGAGTCATACATTCAGCGGCTATGGACTCGGGAGCGCGCCTGCAAGGTAACCCCCTTAGGGAGAGGGCTTCTCCTAGGGGGTTAGCTGATGTGGTGGGGGAGCCGTGAGAGCCGCTGAGGCCCCCCTCCCCCGGAAGAGGATGATTGGGGCCACTCTGTGCAAAACAAGCTGCACAGTGGAGGTAAGTAAGATATGTACAATGTATATGTAAAGCGCTGCGTAAATTGACGGCGCTATATAAGTACCTTAAATAATAATAAAAATATGTTTGTTATTTAAAAAAACAAACAAAAAAAAATGAACCCTTACAATCACTTTAACTATAAAGCTTCATGTACACGGGACGTTTAAAAACCTCTCCTGAATGAAGGAGTTTCAAACCGACGGTTAAAAATGTCCGTTGTGATTCGTTTACATGCTACGTTTGCGCTTAGAAGCGTTTTTTACATTGTAAATGGTCAGAAAGGTATCTCCATTGAAAACGCCTATAAACAAAACATGGCTAACCGCGAGTTGCCGCGTTTAGCCGCTTGTTACAAGCATTTGGCGTTTCAAATGCCAATAAACTTCCGTCCTGAACGCAATTTTTTGCTTTAAAAAAATGCCACTAAACTCAAACTGCTTCTAAACGACTATAAACTACTCAGTGTACATGGACAGATAAGATAACTACGAGGAGAGTTCAGTGGCTGCTGAAAAAAACAAAACGCCCAACTGCTCCCAAATGTCCATTTATCAGCAGCAGTGTACAGCAGCCTTAGGGCTCATTCACACAAGTGACCAAGAGGCACTAAATTAGGTGGTTGAGCCCCCAAACAAAAGCATTCAGCCGTTCATGGCTGTACACATGCTGCCACAAAAATGAAATGTCATGCCACTTTTAACGCCGAATGGTACCCATTTACGCGAATGGGGCCAAGTCACGACCACCCTGTAACTGTGTGGTTGGTGTGATTTTTTTTTTTTTTTGAGGCTTAATTGTCCTCTAAAAAGTGTTCCCTCACAGATCACTTATCATAGGGCCGACGCATGTGTGAATAAGCCTTAAAAAAAAAAAAAGGATCACGGACAGTTACTACAAAGGAGTCGTGTTATAGCGCTGGCGTGCCAGCACATCACACATCCTCTCCCAAGCTTTTCTGAGCCTGTGCACTAAGCATCCTAAGGCAAAGTATGGCAGTCATCTCCCAGCTTGTACATACATGCCTTTTAAAGGAGTTTCAGCTTGGATTGTTTTTAGCCCCTGCACATCCCTGTTCCCAGGCAGGGTACCAGTCTGCAGCCCTCCACATTGTGCAGTGGCAGGCAGATCCCCTCCCCCCTCCCCCTGGGTAAACTGTCACATGAGATGAACACCTGTTTGGCCTGTCTTAGGAAGGACTGATGAATGGCTGCTGACTGCACAAGCTCTCCTCTCCTCCTCTCTTCCTCCCCCAGCTTAGCATCCTTTGCTGCTAGGTGTACACGTTGCAGGTTTGGGGGAGGGCAAAGAGAACAGGGTACACACATCATGTAGTACGACTTCATTTCTACACCAGGCCACACCTTCATCCCTCCTGCCGACGCTCAAGGGTGATTCCTGTTCTCTGCATCATGGAGGACATGATACATGAGTCAATGTGTTCAGGGGAATGGCTGCTGTACAGGTATCTGAAATGTCACACAGCTTGGTGTGCATGGCCATCCAAAGTCATGCATGCATATCTAAGTACATACACCTTATTATTCAACTACTGGAATGCAAACTCCCTTATGCAGATTGCTGTCATGGCATGAAAACTCAGCAAGGGAGTGAAAACTTTGTGACAGGCAGCAGCAGCCTGCCCAGTCTGGATGGTTGTAGTCTACGCGCCCCCTAGTGGACAAGAGCTGCACTGCAACTCACTCTCCTGCTGCTGTACAGCAACTCAAGTCAAGGAGGATGAAGGATGTGAGCTGATAGCAGGAATCTAAAACATGCAAAACAAAAAAAACAAAAAACACACCACCTTTGTTTCATTCAGCTGATTTACAATAAACTGAAAAAAGGGTAGTTGCCCAACCTGCCTTCCTTCCTTTAAAGTAGAATTGCAGCCTAACACGTAAGTTTTGCCTTAGCGGTTAGCATGCTTCTGTGTGTTGCGCTGAAAAAAGTGTACTTTTTTTCAGCACGGCACAAGTGCAATGTAATACAGCATGCTGGCATGAACAGCATTTATAGGGAACCATTCTTTTCTTTAATGCTGTGTGTTGTGAATGCATTTTCGCAAGCGCACCCCGATGCATCTGGTCTAAACCAGTCCTAACTATTCTTAGAAATGTTCCCTCCTGCTACCTATGCCGCCTAACTTGTGTAAAAAAAAAGGATATTTAAAAAAAAGTACTTACCTATCTTTAAAGTGACAGTCAGCCTGAGTTCACACTTGTGATTTACAGAAATCGCATGTAATCACACTGCATTCCTGTGCACATCACATGGGATGTCTGTGCAGTGCAATTTGAGCCATACATTTTATATCCGCAACTGAATCTCATTGCATGTGATTCTGGTAATCGCACAGCATTTTGTGATGTGTTTTGGGGTGTTGTTAATCTAACATTGACATGTGCAGCAAATCTCATGGATGTCGTGCGATTGCTATGCAGTGTGGTGCAGAGAAACTCAGCGAATATTGTGCGTTTCCCGCCTCGCATCAGTGTAAACCAGGGCTCAAGGTTCATTTAAAAAAAAATAACAATCATGTTATACTTACCTGCTCTGTGCAATAGTTTTGTACAGAGCAGCCTCGATCCTCCTCTTTTCGGGTACCCCACCGGTGCTCTTGGCTCCTCCTTTTCAGCCAGTGCCCCCCCCCCCAGTACAAGCCGCTTTCTTTTTTTTGTTATTACCTTGCCAATTGCAGGGCCGTCTCTAAGGCAGGGCAAAATGGGCAGATGCCCTGGGAATTGTCATTGTTGTGGGGCCCAAAGCAGCTGCCTCATACTTGCCAAGTATCCCAGTTTAAATTCCCTTGTCCCTTGAAGTTTTAGTCCCGTGCTATGTCCTGATATCTCAGTGTGAAGTGCTGCTAATAATGCTGCCCAGCTCTGCCCTATTGTTGTGTACAGGTGACTCACCTGCAGACCCTGTGTTTACATGTAAATAACCGGCATTCATGTGTAAATAGTGGCGGCATTACTAAGTAAATAGCTGTGGCCGTGGCATTGATATGTAAATAAAGGCTGCATTCATATGTATATCATGCTCCCCTGGCCCCTGCAGTGAGGAGATGATGTGCTGTAACCTCTAGCAACTAATCAGTGAGTCGTAATGTATGCTGTAACCTCTAGCAACCAGTCAATAAGCAGTAATGATATGCTGTAACTGCTGGCAACCAATCACAATTTCTGCCTAATCTGATACAGTAAACTGATTTTAAGTCTAGCTGCTATTTATTGTATGTCTCAGAGCAGGTGGAGAGTGAAATTGCAATGGGGGAGGGGGGGGCACAAGAAAAATTTTGCCCAGGGTCCAATCAGTATTAAAGACGGCCCTGGCCAATTGCATACCATTGACATTAGTGCTACTTGTATGTATGTGTTGTGCTAATTGCCGTAAATATGTATGTTTCAAACTTGGTTCTTAATAAAATTCATTAATGCTCACCCTATTACTGATTTTGCTGCCACGTGCTTCACACAAAGTCCCACCCTCCTTGTAAATAAATTCCTTTCGTCGTTTTATATAATTCACTTAAAGCGGAGTTCCGCCCACATCATTTTTTTCTTTTTTCGCAATCCCCTCTGCTTGTATATTTAATAGACATTAAAGCATGCCTATATTTCAATCCCATTCTGAGTACATGTTTTTTAAAATTTAGTAAGAAAGGAAAATCTGGACAGCTGCACTCCAATAAAATGCCTTTATTGTAAAATATCAAAATTCATGTAACAGCAGAAGCAGGGGTAACATACTGACGCGTTTCACACCATCATCGGCGCTTAGTCATAGCTACGATGTTTTTTAAAATTGACTTACTTTTTTTTGTCTGTCTGAGTGATTCCATATTGATTGTGGACATGTGAAGCACACCAGGACTCTCTTTGTGGATAAGGTGCATGCTGGCTACCCAGCGTACACCTCCCAATCTCGCGCATGCGCATTGTACGCAGGAAAAAGCACAGACAGTGTATCTGGTTGCCATCACAACGGGCGGTGACAGAGGAAGGGCCCGCCCTATTGTTATGGTAATGAAGATAAGAGGCAGAGAGGTGGAGATGCACACTGACTCCTGGGAATCATGACACACATCTCCTAAGAGCCAGTGCGCCGCAGGAAATTGCCTACATTGCCGCAGAGGAGGGAGACAGGAAGAAATAAAGAAAGCCTTGGAAACAAGGTAAGCAAAGAGAAATTTGCCCAATGCTGTTATTGTGGTCAGTTAGGAAGCGGATGATGTGAACATTAAAAAATGAGTGGAACGCTGCTTTAATCATTTCTTTAAATTATAGTATTGGAGCCTACACACATCACCTCTGAACATTCCTTTCCTGTGCAGGTTCGATTTATGCTCCTGTCCCAATCCTTGGGTCCCAGTACCTCAGCTCCCATGACAGACGCCTTGAGCGGCACTTTGGTTGGAATCTCACCACTTCATATTTTAGCTCATATCTCCTCCCTTTGGTTACTATTCTTTTTTTTTGTCAGGCACCCTTGCCAGATTGTTTTATACAATATATTTTCTCTTTTTTTTTATATTTGTGTTTTTTCAATGCATTTCCCCCTGGAAGAGTGGAATAAATCCACAATATGCGTAGGAATTATTTGATGCATCTCATCTTCATGAGATGGTTCAACCTGTTTTATATATGCCGATTTTATCTTTATACTATGTTCCTGAGGTGGTCCGTGTCATCTAGGGTGGCTGTTATATATTTATCCTGCAATGTATTATCTTGCTGCAGCGTTCATATCTTTATTATACAATGTATCAATTTGTTGTTGTTGTTGTCAGTTACAAACAATGTTTGTTACATGTTGTCAATATGGACACAAACCCATGAATATATTTTTCTAACATGTTATGTGATTATTACTAAGCAATAAACATTGTGTTTTTACACTGACTGCTTTTCTGTTGCTGCATATACCTCAAGTAAAATCCCATCCATTTTTTTTTGTTTCTACTGAATTAGGTATGGAGATATATTTACATACATTTCATTTAAATTCCCACAAAGTCCCCCCCCCCTTTTTTTCATGTATCTGCACTTAGACACTGAGGCAGTTTTCAGGCATTTTAACGCTAGAAATAGCCAATGTAAAGCGCCTGAAAACTGCCTCCCATTCTCCGTAATGGGTGCTTTCACATTTGGGCGGCGCGCTTGCGGGACGTTACAAAAAGTCCTACAAGCAGCATCTTTGGGGCGATTTGGGAGCAGTGTATACACAGCTCTCAAAACGCCCCTGCCCATTGCAGTGAATGGGTAGCGCTTCCGAAGCACCTGAAAAGCACTCCGGAAGCGCCGCAACGCGGGAATTTTTAACCCCTTCTTTGGGGTTAAAAGCGCCCCACTAGCGGCCGAAAAGCAGTGCTTAAACAGCGGTAAAGCACCATTAAAACGAGCAGCGCCTTACCGCTAACGGCCGGCGCTTTCAGTGTGTAAGCAGCCTAACAGTTTTCTTTTAGTCCCCTGCACATACCTGTAATCCTGCCAGTGGAGCAGCGTCTTGTAATGTTAGGGCCACAGAAAGAATAGGGGAGTGGCCCTATGGAATTGTCGCCTCTGTCACCTTTTTTTCTTTAATTTATTAGTCATTCACTGATTACATGTTTCGTTTTGATGAAATTCCTGCGCTACTTTGCAGTTCTTTCTTCTCTTTCAGGTACCAGACTGTTTGAAGTTGCTGAGCAGGAGTGCTGTCGCTGGGCAGATTATTCGGCTATCATCAAGCTGAGTGGATACTCAGCTGACCATTGGATTGGTGAGTCATGTTTTGGAGGGAAAACAGCTGTCCAATCTCTGTGACCCCTTACCCTTTATATGTCTTGTCCCTGAGGCAGTCAGCAGTTACCTCAGGATCTTCATATTGCTTTATCTGACCACCAGATCGCTTTCCCCGCCCAACCTTCCCGGGTTTCTTGTTTTCTTTATCACAGTCAAACTTTATGGGGTGATTTCATGCACTTTGTGGGTAGATACTGTCTGTAGCGGTGTGGTTGGTAGGGGTAAATTTAGTCAGCTGGAGTCTTAGGCCACGTTCACACATTGCATTTTGCGAATCGTGGGCGGAATCGCATGGTAATTCCTGAAAAACACATGATGCTCATTAAACGTGGTGAGATTTTGCTGTAATTGTCCCACGCAAAACGTGGCATTAAAAATTGCATGAAGCTTGTCGCCCAAAAATGAGCAGGAGCTTCTTTTTGGCAACAAATGCGCATGCGAACGACATGCAGAATTGTGTGAAAATAACCAGCAGAAATGCTAGTTCCCGCTACGCGCAGTCTGAACAGGGCCTAAAGGACTAAACAGTTTAATATTATTACTGGAGCTTGTTTTTTTTTTTTTTTGTACGTTTTAATTTAAAATTAAATTAAGTTATTATTAATATTTCCAAAACCAAAAAAAGGGCATGCAGCCTAATTTTTCCCTCATTCTGGTTTGGGTGTATTTATTTATTTATATAGTCATTTGTTTTGGGTTTTGGGTGGGAATATGGGGTGTACCATGCTGCAATGCCCCTGAATTCACAGCAGAGTTGCCACTGATGGGCACATGCAGGCTGTCCCTGCTTGCACTGCAGTGGGATGAAAAATGTCCCAGGGAGCATGGCTATCAGCATTGTCACTGTGATTTACAAGCCGGTAGTTTGTCAATGAGCACCTGCTTACTGCTCCCCAGATGGATTGCTCTTTAGGCCAATATGTATTCTTCTACATATTTTTGGTAAAAAAAAATCACAATACGCGTATTTTGATTGGTTTGCGCAAAAGTTATAGCATCTACAAAATAGGAAATAGATTTAAGGCATTTTTATTATTATTATTTTTTTTTACTAGTAATAGCGGTGATCAGCGATTTTTAGCGGGACTGCGACATTGCGGTGGACCGATCAGACACTTTTGACACTTTTTTGGGACCATTGACATTTATACAGTGACTAGTGCTATAAAAATTCACTGATTACTGTATAAATGTCACTGGCAAGTAAGGAGTTAACACTAGGGGGCGATCAAGGGGTTAAATGTGTTCCCTGGGAGGTGTTTCTAACTGTGGGGGGAGTGGACTGACTGAGACTACAGAGAGATCACTGTTCCTAATCACTAGGAACAGACAATCTCTCTCTACTCCCCTGTCAGAACGGGGATCTGTTTGTTTACATTGACAGATCCCCGTTCTGGCTCTCTGTAGAGCGATCGTAGGTGGCCGGTGGACATCGCGGGTGCCGGTCACGTCCCCCACCCCCCCACCATGCCGCGGGCCCGCTGTAGCTGTTAAAGGGACTGCCGTACAGCTACGGCGATTCGCGGGAATGAGTCGACCTGCCGCCGTATAATGACGGCGACTGGTCGGAAAGTGGTTAAGGAAGCTAATTCCACAAGTCTCAGAAAATAAACAAAAAATTACCCTTAGGCCTCATTTAAACAGGTTTATTACAATGTACACCTGTGCAAGGACCATGTTTATGTGCACGGGGATGCAGAGGTGTTCTGTACTTCCCCATGCAGGCAGTCCTATTCATGTCAATTGTGATGCAGGAGCTGAACCGACACAGCCCCTGGCCCCAATTTGACATCCGTGCAGGTGCACAGCTCAGAATACAGACAATATGTCCGTGCAGGGATGGGATTGCCAGCACAGAGATGCAAAGCTGTGAAAATCTCTGGACTGGATGTACAGAGATACATATCTTTTTGGCAGGTCATATATGTATTTCATATGTTTATTTAGCTATTTTTCTGGGGGTAAATGTAAAATCACATTTCTACATTTTGTTTCAATTATTTCTAGCCTATTCCAATCTGAATAATTGTGACATTTGTAAACTTACTTTGTGAAGATCTCCAGACATTTACTTTATTGAATTCTATGACACGTAATCACTATGCCCTGTGTGTAGGCACTGCTGTGTCACACATTTCACAGAGCCTGCCTTCTGAACTACAGAGGCAGGGCTGTCTTTAAGACAGGGCAAAAGGAGAAGCTGCCCTGGGCCCCATCATTGTTGTGGGGCACTTAGCAGCTGCCTCATATTTGCCAACTATCCCAGTTTAAATTCCCTTGTTCCTTGAAGTGTTAGTCCCGTGTTGTGTCCTGATATCTCAGTGTGAAGTTCTGTTACCAATGCTGCTTAGCTCTGCCCTATTGCCGTGTACAGATGACTCACCCGCAGACCCTGTGTTTACATTTAAATAACCTGCATTGTTATGTAAATAGCAGCGGCACTAATAGCTGTGGATCATAAGCAAAAGATTGCCGCTCCAATCTCTCAAATCCGTATCAAGACACCTGCCCTAATGGAACTCACAGGTGCTGGCTCTGCACAAGCTTGTGGAAAGAGAAAAATATCCTGGACGGCCGCACACCATAGAAGACATCTTTATTGATATGAAGAAATAAAATCCAAATGCAGTCACCTCATGTACAGGGAGGAACAGGAAAGATAGCTAACATGTTTCACACCCCATCATGGCGCTTATTCATAGCTGAATGATTAAAGTTTGATCATGGGTATATATAGGGACTTCAGGTTTTGATAGCCAATCCAGAGATGGTCTCAAATAGAGACCTGCCCACATAATCAAACTCTAGACCGACACCCAAGAGATAGGAGACACCTGGGGTATGAAGTTGAATTTTAAATCAAAATTTGAAGACAAGATAACATGACAATGTAATAATGCCTATAAAGGTCCACCAGACTAAAAAAGTTTACTAAGTGAACCAGTGCGCATATATATATGTATATACATGCGCTAGACACATGATTATTTTTACTATTCGCATTATTCAACTTCTCCCATTGTGTACATCCATAACCTTGTGATGAAGACCATGATAAATACTAAAACAATATTAAACAATAGCAAAAAAAAAAAAAAACCATACAAAAACGCAAAATCGCAAAATAACATGTACAAGAAATTGATGCGAAAATACCAATAATCCTATTCCCAGCACTATCAATAATGTCTTGGTAACTGCATGATGTGTATATATGTATACATATGCAGTTACCAAGACATTATTGATAGTGCTGGGAATAGGATTATTGGTATTTTCGCATCAATTTCTTGTACATGTTATTTTGCGATTTTGCGTTTTTGTATGGTTTCAGCATGTTTTACATTTTTACGAATTTTGTTTATCATCATTTATACACAAGTTTTCCTTTGAGATTATTTAGCATTTATGATTTGAAAATTAGTGTTGTTACTTTGTACTTTGCTATTGTTTAATATTGTTTTAGTATTTATCATGGTCTTCATCACAAGGTTATGGATGTACACAATGGGAGAAGTTGAATAATGCGAATAGTAAAAATAATCATGTGTCTAGCGCATGTATATACATATATATATGCGCACTGGTTCACTTAGTAAACTTTTTTAGTTTGGTGGACCTTTATAGGCATTATTACATTGTCATGTTATCTTGTCTTCAAATTTTGATTTAAAATTCAACTTCATACCCCAGGTGTCTCCTATCTCTTGGGTGTCGGTCTAGAGTTTGATTATGTGGGCAGGTCTCTATTTGAGACCATCTCTGGATTGGCTATCAAAACCTGAAGTCCCTATATATACCCATGATCAAACTTTAATCATTCAGCTATGAATAAGCGCCATGATGGGGCGTGAAACATGTTAGCTATCTTTCCTGTTCCTCCCTGTACATGAGGTGACTGCATTTGGATTTTATTTCTTCATATCAATAAAGATGTCTTCTATGGTGTGCGGCCGTCCAGGATATTTTTCTCTTTCCACTAATAGCTGTGGACCAACGACATTGATATGTAAATAGAGGCAGCATTCATATGTATATCATGCCCCCCTGAGGTCATATCCACCATCACTTCTGCTAAATGCTGCCCACTGGGGAGGTAAAGGGCATGCTTGCAAGTCTTACCTGTGGTCATTAAGCCTAACATCAGCCTGTTGCGCAAAGGTAAGCAAATTGAAGGTGGAACCCTTTTTCAAAATAACACGGTGCATGGGAATAATCACATCTCAGCTGATGTGTGAGGGTGTCATTAACAATTAATGGAACTGCTGTGTATCTGCTAAAGGGCAGCATGTTTCTGTGGTGCCAGGAAAGTGATTTTTGCATGCCTTCCTGACACACACAAATGTGAATGCAGGCTAAATGTCTCAGTTGAATTGGTGGTCAGTGTCAATCTTCTCATTACATTGGGGCTTGGTGTACAATTCTTTCATTCACACTAGAGGCCAGTGTGAAGGCCCCCCTTACATTAGTGGCCAGTGTAAATCCCCATTACATTGGTGGCCAGTGTAGAAACTTCTCTTTATATTGGTAATCGGTAAAAAAAACCTTGCATTTGTGGTCAGCTTTGAATCCTCACTTACGTTAGTGGTCCATGTAGAAGCCCCCTTAAATTGGAGGTGAGTGTAAATCCCCCCCCTTACGATGGTGGCCAGTGTAGAAAATTGATTGTTGATGTAAAATCCCCCATTGCATTGGTTGTCAGTGTAAATTCTTCATTACATTAGTAATCAGTGTACATTGGCCATCCATCCGGCCTCGAATGGACCGAAACATATTGTCCCAGAGGTGTTCTATTGGATTTAGGTCAGGCGAGCGTGGGGGCCATTCAATGATATCAATTCCTTCATCCTCCAGGAACTGGCTGCATACTCTCACCACATGAGGCCGGGCATTGTCCTGCACCAAGAGGAACCCAGGACCCACTGCACCAATGTAGGGTCTGACAACCGGTCCAAGGATTTCATTCTGATACCTAATGGCAGTCAGGGTGCCATTGTCTAGCCTGTAGAGGTCTGTGCGTCCCTCCATGGATATGCCTCCCCAGATCATAACTGATCCACCACCAAACCAGTCATGCTTAATGATGTTACAGGCAGAGTGACATTCTCCACGGCTTCTCCAGACTCTTTCACGTCTGTCACATGTGCTCAGGTTGAACCTGCTCTCATCTGTGAAAAGCACAGGGTGCCAGTGGCAGACCTGCCAATTCTGGTGTTCGATGGCAAATGCCAATCAAGCTCCACTGTGCCGGGCAGTGAGCACAGGACCCACTAGAGGACGTCAAGCCCTCAGGCCACCCTCATGAGGTCTGTTTCTGATTGTTTGGCCAGAGACATTCACACCAGTGGCATGCTGGAGGATATTTTGTAGTGCACATCCTGTTTCTCCTTGCACAAAAAGAGCAGATACCAGTCCTGCTGATTTGTTAAGGACTTTCTACTGCCCTGTCCAGCTTTCCTAGAGTAATTGCCTGTCTCCTGGAATCTCCTTCAAGCTCCTGAGACTGTGCTGGGAGACACAGCAAACCTTCTGGCAATGGCACGTATTGATGTGCCATCCTGGAGGAGTTAGACTGCCTGTACAACCTCTATAGGGTCCAGGTATCTAGGGGAAAAAAATGTCAGTGGCCTCAACCTGTAAAACCATTCAGTTTTGGAGGTTGTCTCATTGTTGACCATCTAGTGCACCGGTTGTTAATTTAATTAACACCAAAGCAGCTGAAACTGATTAACAACCCCCTCTGCTACTTAAGGCCGGGTTCACACTGGTACGACAAACGCTCCGACATTGGGAGCTCATTTCGCAAGACGTGTGAATATCAATGTTTCTCTATGGCAGCCATCCTAACTGGTCCGACACAAGACAGTCCGACTTTGAAAATGCTCCCTGGACTACTTTGGTCCGACTTTGAACCTGATGTTCAGACTTTGATCCTACTTCAGCCCATTGAATATCACTGAAGTCGGATCTCCGTCTTAACTGATCCGAGTTTGGCATGCGACTTGTGCTCTGATGATCTTGAAGGGGAACTCCACGCCAAATTAAAAGAAAAAATGGCATAGGTTCTCCCTCCAAGAGCATACCTGGCCCTTCGGTCTGGTATAGATTTTAAGGGGAACCCCTCACGCCGAAAAAAATGGCGTGGGGTCCCCCCAAAATCCATACCAGACCCTTATCTTAGCACACAGACCGGAAGGTCAGGAAAGGGGGTGGGGACGAGCCAAACCCCCCTCCTGAACCGTACCAGGCTGCATGCCCTCAACATGGGGGGTGGGTGTTTTGGGGTAGGGGGGGCCTGCACCCCCCACCCCAAAGCACCTTGTCCCCATGTTGATGAGGATAAGGACCTCTTCCTGACAACCCTGGCCATTGGTTGTCGGGGTCTTCGGGCGGAGGGCTTATCAGAATCTGGAAGCCCCCTTTAACAAGGGGGCCCCCAGATCCTGGCCCCCCACCCTATGTAAATAAGTATGGGGTACATCGTACCCCTACACACTCACCTAAAAAAAGTTTCAAAAATAAAACGCAGTACACAGTTTTTTAAGGTAATTTATTAAGGCAGCTCCGGCATCTTTTCTGACTTCTTCTCCCCTCTCTGGTTCTTCTGCCTTCTCCGCTGATGTCTTCTGCCTCTGCCAGTTCTTCTCCCCTCCCAGGTACTTCTCCCTCTGTCCACTGTCTTCTGCCTCTGCCGGGTCTTGTCCGCTGTCTTCTCGCTCTTTTGCCCGCTCTTTTGTGTGGTCTTCTCCCTCCTTCCGATGTTAACGCTCTCTCCCGTTCTAATGCTGGGTGTGCGGTGTATCACTACTTATATTGGCATGGGGCGGGATTACCGGAAACCCTCCTCTTATGCCATCATGCCCCGGGCGGTGACGTCATAATGGGTGGGTCCTCCAGATGACCTTCAGAGAGAGCGTTGAGTCAACATTGGAAGTAGAACAGAGGGAGAAGACTGGGAAAAAAGAGCGGGCAAAAGAGCAAGAAGACAGCGGACAGAGGGAGAAGAACCAGAGGGGGCTAGAAGACATCAGCAGAGAAGACCCAGAGAGGGGAGAAGAACCAGCAGAGGCAGAAGACATCAGCGGAGGAGGCAAAAGAGCTGGAGGGGGGAGTAGAAGTCGGAAGAGACGCCGGAGCTGCCTTAATAAATTAGTTCAAAAACCTGTGTACTGTGTTTTATTTTTGACACTTTTTTGTTAGGTGAATGGGTAGGGGTATGATGTAACCCATACTCATTCACATAGGGTGGGGGGGCCGGGATCTGGGGACTTCCAGATTCCAATAAGCCCCTCGCCCGCAGACCCCGATAACCAACGACCAGGGTTGTTGGGAAGAGGCCCTTGTCCTCATCAACATGGGGGCAAGGTGCTGTTGTGTAAAAAAGCATTTGCCCCCTTCCTGATTTTTATTTTTTCTGCATATTTCTCACACTTAAATGATTCAGATCAGCAAACACATTTTAATATTAATATTATTTTAATATTTTAATATTGCACAAAGATAACCTGAGTAAATCCAAGATGCAGTTTTTAAATTATTATTTCATTTATTAACCACTTCAGCCCTGGAAGGATTTAACTCTTCCTGACCAAGCCCTTTTTTTGCGATACGGCACTGCGACGCTTTAACTGACAATTGCGCGGTCGTGCAATGTTGTACCCAAACAAAATTGACGTCCTTTTTTCCCACAAATAGAGCTTTCTTTTGGTGGTATTTGATCACCTCTGCGGTTTTTATTTTTTGCACTACAAACAAAAAAAGACAGACAATTTTGATAAAAAAAGCAATATTTTTTACTTTTTGCTATAATAAATATCCCCCCAAAATACATAAAAAAACCTAATTTCTTCCACAGTTTAGGCCAATATGTATTCTTCTACATATTTCTGGTAAAAAATAAAATCGCAATAAGCGTATATTGATTGGTTTGCGCCAAAGTTATCGCATCTACAAAATAGGGGATAGATTTATGACATTTTTATTAATATTTTTTTTTATTAGTAATGGTGGCGATCTGCGATTTTTATTGTGACTGCGACATTGCGGCAGACAGATCAGACACTATTTTGGGATAATTGGCATTTATACAGCGATCAGTGCTATAAAAATGCACTGATTACGGTGTAAATGTCACTGGCAGGGAAGGGGTTAAACACTGGGGGGCGATCAAGGGGCTGTGTTCCCTCCGCATGTTCTAACTGTGAGGGGATGGGCTCACTAGAACAGGACAGTGATCACTGCTCCCGATCACTGGGAGCAGTAGATCTCTGTCATGTTGCTAGGCAGAACAGGGAAATGCCTTGTTTATTTAGGCATCTCCCCGTTCTGCCTCTTCGTATCACGATCGTGGGCCACTGGTGGACATCAAGTCCGCGACATTCGCGCGCCCGCTAGCTGCGGATGACACAGCGATATACAGGTAAACACATTAAGCTTTCAATTTATTGTTAGTTCAGCACAAAATTTCCAAAATTGTCCTTTGTTTTTTCAGCTCAAAAACGTCCCAACGATTAGAGATTTTGTGCCCATTAACTTGCCGAAAAACGAATGTACTGTCTAAATGACCGAATTTTGGACGATTATTGATTGATTATTGCACAGGATAACACAGGTCATAGGATCAAATAAACCTTATGACACCTATTGAGGCCAGAAACAAGGATACATTTTTCCCTGGATGATGCAGTATTAGTCTACTCCAGCAGGTGTCTCTAAAGTTTACTATTTAATTCTGGAAGTTTACACTGTCAAACAAGGGTTGTTAACACAATCCCAGTTAAAGAGGTGTTCAACTTTCAAACAGCAAGTAGAAAGCTCCCTCTGCTGCTGACTGGCAGGGACCTCCTTTCCCTGAGCCTTTATCAATTACATTTTTGAATAGCGCAACAGAACTGCTCAGAGCTAATTAACTTTATTTTGGTGTAACAGAGCCTGGCCTCAGAATTCCACTGAAGGCAAATAATTGTGTTATATATAGATTAGACATGCAGATTATGAACAGGTTCATATTATTGCATGCTTTTTGTTTATATGTGCAATGTATGTAAGAGCAGTAAGGGGGACTGTACAAGTTTCCCTTACAGGGTAGCATAGCTTAATCCTTTTCAGCTTAGTACCTGGGACCTTTCTTTCACTGTTATGTACACACGGCCGGACTTTTGGACCAAACTTGTCTGACGGAACAAATCCATCAGACAATTCGACCGTGTGTGGGCTTCATTGGATCTGCAGTGGACCTTTTCTGTAGAAAACAAAATGGAGGCTCCCATCATATCATATAGAGCATCCCTTCCATCCCTTATAGTAGAAATGAGATTGATTTCCCCCTTGTTGGGACTTTACATGGACCATCAAATGTATAAAAAATATTCTTTAATGTAATAGATTAAAATACATAGGATACTAGATATGACGAAGATTCACAACATGTGCTACATGAAAAATTCACCATTGAATGTATAATAACATCAAAAATACAACATAAATGCCCAAATGCCCGACACGTTTCCGGTATAAGGTGTTCCGATACCTTCTTCAGGGGCCAAGGGTTCAGAAAGTTTTTCATTCAAAAATAAATTCCAATATGGTGATTCAATGTCAAGAATGAACATTAGGGACCAGTAAGTCCATATTAGCACTGCACGTCTCACCACCAGTAGGCATCACAGACACTGAGTGCGCTCTCCGGGTGCTTAGCACTTGCACAGTTTATAGGGGCGTATTCCTATTGTTTGCTCCCGTTGGGTAGAACCAAACAGCTGAATGAGAACATTACTGTTAGGCTAAATAGCCCAGGGATCAATATCCCAGTGTTCCACCTCTGGTGAGACAAATATGTCCGTCTGGCGTGTGGTGTCAGATTGATGGATGAGTGCCTCCGTCAATCCAGGCACTCATCCATCAATCTGACACCACACGCCAGGACATATTTATCTCACCAGAGGTGGAACGCTGGGATATTGATCCCTGGGCTATTTAGCCTAACAGTAATGTTCTCATTCAGCTGTTTGGTTCTACCCAATGGGAGCAAACAGTAGGAATACGTCCCTATAGACTGTGCAAGTGCTATGCACCCGGAGAGCGCACTCAGTGTCTGTGATGCCTACTGGTGGTGAGACGTGCAGTGCTAATATGGACTGACTGGTCCCTAATGTTCATTCTTGACATTGAATCACCATATTGGAATATATTTTTGAATGTAAAACTTTCTGAACCCTTGGACCCTGAAGAAGGTATCGGAACACCTTATACCGGAAAAGCGTCGGGCATTTGGGCATTTATGTTGTATTTTTGATGTTATTATACATTCAATGGTGAATTTTTTATGTAGCACATGTTGTGCATCTTCGTCATATGTAGTATCTTATGTATTTTAATCTATTACATTAAAGAATATTTTTTATACATTTGATGAGTCGGTGGTCCATGTAAAGTCCCAACAAGGGGGCAATCAATCTTTTTTCTGTCGAAAATGTGACGGACTTTAGATTTAGAACATGTTTCAAATCTTTCCGACTGACTTGAGTCCGGTCGAAAAATCTGTTTGGCTGTATGCTAGTCCGACGGACGAAAACCATCGCTAGGGCAGCTATTGGCTACTGGCTATCAACTTCCTTACTCTAGTCTGGTCGTACGTCATCACGGTCAAATCCATCTGACTTTGGTGTGATTGTGTGTAGACAAGTCCAATTCGACGGAAGTCTGTCGAAAAGTCAGTCGAAAGTCCTTCAAAGTCCGACGTGATTCAGTCCATCGAAAGTGCAGACGTGTGTACACAGCATAAGTTGGACATTTCACAGTCTCTTCCTGGAGACTCTGAGTAGCATAGAATTTCCAGTACCATCTCTCAAGGAAAGCACTCCTCGAGCAATACACTACCTGTAAGCCTCATATAATATTGTTTTGATTGAAAAAATGCCTTTCTGTCTGTATGTTCTTAATCACATACTGTGCCATTGAAGCAATTGGTTACATTCTTGTTTTAATCTCCCGTTCTTTTGGTGTCTCTTCACAAGCTTCGCCCACATTTTGGTTTAGTTGGAAACTCCATCCACTTCAGTGGGTGTGACTAGAGGCACCATAATGATACTCCTGGTCGCAGTGGTGACACTGATACCAAAATATAATGACACAAATATTGCCTTGGGTAGAGAAGCTGAAGTGTGGGGCATGCCTGTTTCAGGTACTTACGGCCCATCTCCATGACCTGGCAATTAACTACCTGGAAAATGGGGCCAGGAGAGCTGTGCTCATTTTACCTGAAAGTGAACAAACTACACTAGAGGAGGTTATGACACGCTTGGAGAGCCTGTATGTTAAGCCACAAATTATTTTTGTGGCACCAACAAGAGGGGTAGCGGGGGCTATCCAAGAACTGGTGGTAGGGGTGTGCCATGCCATGGGCTTAAGATAGCTTCATTGTAGGAATTATTGTGTCCATTTCCTATGGGGGCTTGTAAGAAGCCTGTCTGACTACCATAATGGTCAATCATCAGTGTGACCTGGAGGTGCAAGGAAAATGAATGGTAGCTATGACTAGGGATGAGCTTCGTGTTCGAGTCGAACCCATGTTCGACTCGAACATCATCTGTCTGGTCGTTCGCCGAATTGCGAACCATATGGGCCGTTCGCGCCAAATTTGAGTGGCACGTCACGGCCCATAATTCACTGCGACATCGCATTGTTGATGACTGGCCAAGCATGCACTGTGACCCACATGCTTAGCCAATCACAGCGCCGTCTGTACAGAGAGCTGTAATTGGCTTTACAGGGGGTTTAGTACACGCCCCACACTATATAAGTCCGCCTGCACGTCGGCCCTGTGTAGTGTATTCCAGCGTTGAGAGACAAAGACAGAGAGACAGTGTCATTTGATTTAAGTTAGATAGAGTAGGCAGGTCGAGTCAGTTAGCTGCACTTATAGTGTATTGTGTAGATATATATACATCCCAAGTGTTGTATATGTATATATATATATATATATATATATATATATATATATATATATAGAGCGAGAGACAGTGTCGTTTCATTTGAGTTAGCTAGATAAGGCAGGACAGTCAGTCAGTTAGTTGCACTTACAGTGTATTGCGTATATATATGCATCCCAGGTGTTGTGTGTATGTGTATATATATATATATATATATATACAGGGCTTTTTTTATCAAACAATAGGTGCTGGAACTCAACCACGACCCCCCAAAACCCCTCCACCCACACACACCCTCCAAATCACATCAAATAGTGGGTGTGGTCAGTTTCAATTTCACGAACAGTAGGAGGGTCTTAAAGGGGCATTAAATACCAGGATTGCATTACATACATAGTGCAGAGTTCAGGGGGGGTTACACACAGAGTGCAGAGCTGTCACCCCCAAGGGTCTGAGCCAGAGGTGGTGGAACTGAGTTCCACCAAGTTCCCCCTGAAAAAAAGCCCTGTATATATATATATATATATATATATATATACTGTATTCAGTTTAGCTAGATCTGTTCTTGTTATTCTCTTCTTACTGACAGGCAGGCAGGTGTTGTTACAGTATTTACAGCTACCTGAAGAAAATTGCTGGTGTTCTTCTGATCCTATTAGTACCACAGTCAGGCAGCTACAGTATTTACAGTTAGTGTAGTGCATCCTCTGCACAGTGTTCAGCTAAAGCTACCTGTAGAAGATTGGTGGTGTTTTTCTGATCCTATCACTACCGCAGGCAGCTACATTATTTAAACGTTAGTGTAGTGCGTCCTCTGCACAATGTTCAGCTAAAGCTACAAGTTAGTGTAGTGTGACCTCTGCACAGTGTTCAGCTAAAGCTACAAGTTAGTGTAGTGTGACCTCTGCACAGTGTTCAGCTAAAGCTACAAGTTAGTGTAGTGCGACCTCTGCACAGTGTTCAGCTAAAGCTACAAGTTAGTGTAGTGCGACCTCTGCACAGTGTTCAGCTACAGCTACGAGTTAGTGTAGTGTGACCTCTGCACAGTGGTCAGCTAAAGCTACAAGTTAGTGTAGTGCGACCTCTGCACAGTGTTAAAAGAAAAAAAAAAAAGTTACCATCCAGCTAAATCATGAAAGTTGCCAACATCCCTAGGTCAACAGATAAGAAATACCCCCAAGGAAAATTAGTGGGACTTCAACAAAGTAATAAAAAACTATTTTATTAATTAGAAAAAAGCTGGGGTGCTTGGCTGGCCCCACCTTGTCCACACTGGTCCACCCAAGAGATGCCAAACAGCAGAGACCACCAGAGAATATACTATCTTGGAACACAGGCCAGAATAAATATCTAGATGGGGTCAGAAGCCGAGAAATGTAAAGGGAAAAATAGGAGGGAGGAGAAGGGACGAGGATGTATGGTATAGTGTAACATTAATTAGCTCCCATTGATGTGCTTCAATAGTTTGCCTTCACACCAGCAGAGTATAATAGTAGGGAGCTCATTCCTATTAGACACCACACAGTGCTCGTCCGTTCCTCCAAACACGACGCCGTCAGGAACAATGGCACAGTGTTCAGCTAAAGCTACAAGTTAGTGTAGTGCGACCTCTGCACAGTGTTCAGCTAAAGCTACGAGTTAGTGTAGTGCGACCTCTGCACAGTGTTCAGCTAAAGCTACAAGTTAGTGTAGTGCGACCTCTGCACATTGTTCAGCTAAAGCTACAAGTTAATGTGGTGCGACCTCTGCACAGTGTTCAGCTAAAGCTACCTGTAGAAGATTGGTGATGTTTTCCTGATCCTATCACTACCGCAGGCAGCTACATTATTTAAATGTTAGTGTAGTGCGTCCTCTGCACAGTGTTCAGCTAAAGCTACCTGTAGAAGGTTGGTGGTGTTTTCCTGATCCTATCACTACTGCAGGCAGCTACATTATTTAAACATTAGTGTAGTGCGTCCTCTGCACGGTGTTCAGCTAAAGTTACCTGTAGAAGGTTGGTGGTGTTTTCCTGATCCTATCACTACCGCAGGCAGCTACATTATTTACACGTTAGTGTAGTGCGTCCTCTGCACAGTGTTCAGCTAAAGCTACCTGTAGAAGGTTGGTGGTGTTTTCCTGATCCTATCACTACCGCAGGCAGCTACATTATTTAAACATTTGTGTAGTGCGTCCTCTGCACAGTGTTCAGCTAAAGCTACCTGTAGAAGGTTGGTGGTGTTTTCCTGATCCTTTCACTACCGCAGGCAGCTACATTATTTAAACGTTAGTGTAGTGCGTTCTCTGCACGGTGTTCAGCTAAAGCTACCTGTAGAAGGTTGGTGGTGTTTTCCTGATCCTATCACTACTGCAGGCAGCTACATTATTTAAACGTTAGTGTAGTGCGTCCTCTGCATAGTGTTCAGCTAAAGCTACCTGTAGAAGGTTGGTGGTGTTTTCCTGATCCTATCACTACCGCAGGCAGCTACATTATTTAAACGTTAGTGTAGTGCATCCTCTGCACAGTGTTCAGCTAAAGCTACAAGTTAGTGTGGTGCGACCTCTGCACAGTGTTCAGCTAATGCTACCTGTAGAAGATTGGTGGTGTTTTTCTGATCCTATCACTACCGCAGGCAGCTACATTATTTAAATGTTAGTGTAGTGCGTCCTCTGCACAATGTTCAGCTAAAGCTACAAGTTAGTGTAGTGTGACCTCTGCACAGTGTTCAGCTAAAGCTACAAGTTAGTGTAGTGTGACCTCTGCACAGTGTTCAGCTAAAGCTACAAGTTAGTGTAGTGCGACCTCTGCACAGTGTTCAGCTAAAGCTACAAGTTAGTGTAGTGCGACCTCTGCACAGTGTTCAGCTACAGCTACGAGTTAGTGTAGTGTGACCTCTGCACAGTGTTCAGCTAAAGCTACAAGTTAGTGTAGTGCGACCTCTGCACAGTGTTAAAAGAAAAAAAAAAAAAGTTACCATCCAGCTAAATCATGAAAGTTTCCAACATCCCTAGGTGAACAGATAAGAAATACCCCCAAGGAAAATTAGTGGGACTTCAACAAAGTAATAAAAAACTATTTTATTAATTAGAAAAAAGCCGGGGTGCTTGGCTGGCCCCACCTTGTCCACACTGGTCCACCCAAGAGATGCCAAACAGCAGAGACCACCAGAGAATATACTATCTTGGAACACAGGCCAGAATAAATATCTAGATGGGGTCAGAAGCCGAGAAATGTAAAGGGAAAAATAGGAGGGAGGAGAAGGGACGAGGATGTATGGTATAGTGTAACATTAATTAGCTCCCATTGATGTGCTTCAATAGTTTGCCTTCACACCAGCAGAGTATAATAGTAGGGAGCTCATTCCTATTAGACACCACACAGTGCTCGTCCGTTCCTCCAAACACGACGCCGTCAGGAACAATGGCACAGTGTTCAGCTAAAGCTACAAGTTAGTGTAGTGCGACCTCTGCACGGTGTTCAGCTAAAGCTACGAGTTAGTGTAGTGCGACCTCTGCACAGTGTTCAGCTAAAGCTACAAGTTAGTGTAGTGCGACCTCTGCACATTGTTCAGCTAAAGCTACAAGTTAGTGTGGTGCGACCTCTGCACAGTGTTCAGCTAAAGCTACCTGTAGAAGATTGGTGATGTTTTCCTGATCCTATCACTACCGCAGGCAGCTACAGTATTTAAACGTTAGTGTAGTGCGTCCTCTGCACAGTGTTCAGCTAAAGCTACCTGTAGAAGGTTGGTGGTGTTTTCCTGATCCTATCACTACTGCAGGCAGCTACATTATTTAAACATTAGTGTAGTGCGTCCTCTGCATGGTGTTCAGCTAAAGTTACCTGTAGAAGGTTGGTGGTGTTTTCCTGATCCTATCACTACCGCAGGCAGCTACATTATTTACACGTTAGTGTAGTGCGTCCTCTGCACAGTGTTCAGCTAAAGCTACCTGTAGAAGGTTGGTGGTGTTTTCCTGATCCTATCACTACCGCAGGCAGCTACATTATTTAAACATTTGTGTAGTGCGTCCTCTGCACAGTGTTCAGCTAAAGCTACCTGTAGAAGGTTGGTGGTGTTTTCCTGATCCTTTCACTACCGCAGGCAGCTACATTATTTAAACGTTAGTGTAGTGCGTTCTCTGCACGGTGTTCAGCTAAAGCTACCTGTAGAAGGTTGGTGGTGTTTTCCTGATCCTATCACTACTGCAGGCAGCTACATTATTTAAACGTTAGTGTAGTGCGTCCTCTGCATAGTGTTCAGCTAAAGCTACCTGTAGAAGGTTGGTGGTGTTTTCCTGATCCTATCACTACCGCAGGCAGCTAAATTATTTAAACGTTAGTGTAGTGCATCCTCTGCACAGTGTTCAGCTAAAGCTACAAGTTAGTGTGGTGCGACCTCTGCACAGTGTTCAGCTAAAGCTACCTGTAGAAGATTGGTGGTGTTTTCCTGATCCTATCACTACCGCAGGCAGCTAAATTATTTAAACGTTAGTGTAGTGCGTCCTCTGCACAGTGTTCAGCTAAAGCTACCTGTAGAAGGTTAGTGGTGTCTTCCTGATCCTATCACTACTGCAGGCAGCTACATTATTTAAACGTTAGTGTAGTGCGTCCTCTGCACGGTGTTCAGCTAAAGCTACCTGTAGAAGGTTGGTGGTGTTTTCCTGATCCTATCACTACCGCAGGCAGCTACATTACTTAAACGTTAGTGTAGTGCGTCCTCTGCACAGTGTTCAGCTAAAGCTACCTGTAGAAGGTTGGTGGTCTTTTCCTGATCCTTTCACTACCGCAGGCAGCTACATTATTTAAACGTTAGTGTAGTGCGTCCTCTGCACGGTGTTTAGCTAAAGCTACCTGTAGAAGGTTAGTGGTGTTTTCCTGATCCTATCACTACTGCAGGCAGCTACATTATTTAAACGTTAGTGTAGTGCGTCCTCTGCACGGTGTTTAGCTAAAGCTACCTGTAGAAGGTTGGTGGTGTTTTCCTGATCCTATCACTACTGCAGGCAGCTACATTATTTAAACGTTAGTGTAGTGCATCCTCTGCATAGTGTTCAGCTAAAGCTACCTGTAGAAGGTTGGTGGTGTTTTCCTGATCCTATCACTACCGCAGGCAGCTACATTATTTAAACCCATCCTCATCAGCACGTGGCCGTGGGACACGCTTGGCCTTTTTTTCGGCAGCTGGCCGTGTTGAGCCGCAACATGCGGAAGACTTGGTCGAGTGGATGACCAAGCCGTCCTCATCCTCCTCATCCTCTCTCACCCATGCTCAGGGTACTTTGCCTGGCAAAGCAGCGGCCAACCCGGCCTCTTCCCTCGGCACAATGGAATCAGTCACTCCTTCCCTAGCCCCACCATGTCCTCCCGAGGAGTCCCCCGAACTGTTTGACCACAGTGTTGGGTACATGCTCCAGGAGGATGCCCAGTGTTTTGAAGGCTCCGATGATGGTGCTCAGAGGAAGGCAGTAACGTGAGCCCAGACAGAGGGGGTGTCCAAGAAGGACAGCAATCTGGCAGTCATGTTGCCCCTGCTGCAGCATACTGCCAGGTTTGCTCCAGTGATGAGGAGGGAGGGGATGATGAGGTCACTGACTCCGCGTGGGTGCCTGATAGGAGGGAGGAGGAGGAGGCACATCACCAATGAGGCAGGATGTCCTCCAGGGGCCAGCTTAAGGGCAGCACACTGACTGCATCACCCTGCAAAGCTCCGCATGTGCAAGGTGCTGCTGTCTTTGCGCGTTATTCCAAAAGTTCTTTGGTGTGGGCCTTTTTTGAGACGAGTGCATCAGATCGCACCGCTGCTATTTGCAACATATGTCTCAAGCGTATCTCGCGTGGCCAAAACATCTCCCGCTTGGGCACCACATGCTTGACCAGACATATGTTGACCTGCCATGCAGTTCGTTGGCAAGCGTACCTAAAAGACCCACACCAAAGAACAAAGAGGACCTCTCCTTGCTCCTCATCAGCTGAGATCTCCAACCCCACTATACCTTCAGTCCTCTCTGAGACCTGCACTGGGAGGAATGAAGGTGTAGAATTAGGTGTGTCACAGCCAAGTACTTGTGGGCAATCTGCTATCGGTACACCAACGTCAGATTGTACCAGGCAAATTTCCCTGCCCCAGCTGCTGCACCGCTGAAAGAAGTTCGCTCCCAGCCATTCACATGCCCAGTGGTTGAATGCTAGCTTGGCAAAATTGCTAGCACTTCAACCGCTACCTTTTCAGTTGGTAGACTCTGCCCCCTTCCGTGAGTTTGTGGAATGTGCAGTTCCTCAGTGGCAGGTACCCAAATGCCACTTTTTCTCACGGAAGGCGATTCCGGCTCTCTACTGGCAAGTGGAAGGCAATGTCCATGCCTCTCTGGACAGGACGGTCAGCGGTAAGGTGCATATTACCGCTGACTCATGGTCCAGCAGGCATGGACAGGGACGTTACCTAAGTTTCACGGCGCATTGGGTGACTCTGCTGGCAGCTGGGAAGGATGCAGGACAAGGTGCAGTAGTGTTGGAGGCTATTCCACCACCACGCCTCCAAAATGCTACTACTGGTGATTCTGACACACCTCTCTCCTCCACCCCCTCCTCTTCTTCTTCCTCCATGGCCTCTTCCTGTGCTATGTCTTCGGAAGCAGTGGTGCTCTGTAGGCGTTCAAGGGGCTACGCAACTACGCAGGTCAAAAGATGCCATGCGGTGCTTGAGCTGGTGTGCTTGGGGGACAGGAGCCACACTGGGGCAGAGGTTCTGTCAGCTCTGCAGGGGCAGGTTCAGAGGTGGTTGACGCCATGCCAACTTAAAGCAGGAATGGTGGTTTGCGACAATGGCACCAACCTCCTCTCCGCCCTTCGACAGGGACAAATGACCAATGTGCCCTGTTTGGCTCACGTCCTTAACTTGGTGGTGCAGCGGTTCTTGGGTAGGTACCAGGGCTTACAGGATGTCCTGAGGCAGGCCAGGAAAGTCTGTGTGCATTTCCGCTGGTCATATAATGCCAGTGCTCAGCTGGCTGACCTCCAAAAGGAATTTAACCTGCCCAAGAACTGCCTAATCTGTGACATGCCCACCAGGTGGAACTCAACATTGGCCATGCTGCAGCGGCTGCACATGCAGCAGAGGGCCATCAATGAGTACCTGTGCGACTATGGCACCAGGACAGGGTCAGGAGAGCTTGTTTTTTTTTCCCACGCCAGTGGGCCATGATCAGGGATGCATGCACTGTCCTGTCACCATTTGAGGAGGCCACGAGGATGGTGAGCAGTGACAGTGCATGCATCAGTGACACTGTCCCCCTTGTCCACCTGTTGGAGCACACGCTGCGTGGAAAAATGGACAGGGCACTTGAGGCAGAACAGAGGTAGGAAGAGGAGGACTTCCTTAGCTCTTAAGGCCCCCTTTATCCAGACAGTGTTCCTGTGTGCCCGCCGATCACACAGGTAGAGGACAAGGAGGAGGAGGAGGAAGAGGAGGATTGTGTCAGCATGGAGGTGGAGCCTGGCACTCAGCATCAGCAGCAGTCTTTAAGGGATCATTTACAGTCCCAGGAAACCCATGGACTTGTACGTGGCTGGGAGGAGGTGGCTGCGGATCATATCGTCCTTAGTGACCCAGAGGACTCCGGACTGAATGCCTCAGCAAACCTACGCTGCATGGCTTCCCTGATCCTGCAAAGCCTGCGGAAGGATCCTCGTATTCGTGGTATCAATGAGAGGGATCAATACTGGCTGGCAACCCCCCTTGATCCACGTTACAAGGGTAAGGTTGCGGACCTTATTTTGCCGTCGCAGAGAGAGCAGGGGATGAAAGATCTTCGGAAGGCCTTGCAGAAAGGTCTGTGCACCGCGTTCCAGAGACTGGGAGGTTACAAACTCCTGTTCCTGGACAACGTGTTGCTGAGGCATCGGTCAGTCAAAGAAGGAGCGGTGGAGAAGGTGGCCGTCTGACTGATGCGTTCAGACAATTTTTTAGTCCGCAGCCCCAAGGTATGATCGGTTCCAGCAACCATCGCCAGCGTCTGTTTTACATGGTGCAGGAATACCTAGGGGCAAGATCTGACTTGGACACCTTTCCCACCGAAAATCCTCTGGGTTACTGGGTCTTGAGGATGGATCACTGGCCAGAGCTTGCACAGTATGCAATTGAGCTACTGGCCTGTCCTGCATCCAGCATTCTTTCGGAACGCACATTCAGTGCTGCTGCAGGTTTTGTAACTGATCACGGGGTGTGCCTGTCCACCATCAGTCTTGGATCACCACCAGCTACCAAGCACCTGATGCTGATGTAACCGAATAATTTTTTTTGAAATGTCAGATCCCTTCAAGACTGCCTATGCTGATGCTGAGTGACTATCCTGTTATGCTGAGTGACTATCCTCTTCCTCCTCAATGATCATGCTGATAGCTTGTAAGAATATTTTTGGTTCTGGGCGCCGCCACCAGTGGCTAAGGCCCAATTTTTCAGCCCCTGTTTAATAGAGGCATGTAATTACAATTTTTGATGCAATATTTTGCAAGGTGGGTTTGTTGCTGCACTCAACTAGAGTATTTGTGAGGGGTTGCAGTGTTGTGGCACCAGCACCAGTGCCTAGGGCCCAATTTTTCAGCCCCTGTTTAACAGGGGCATGTAATTACAATTTTTGATGCAATACTTTGCAGCAGGGCTCGTTCCTGTGCTCCAACTAGAGTATCTGTGAGGGGTTGCAGTGTTGTGGCACCAGCACCAGTGCCTAAGGCCCAATTTTTCAGCCCCTGTTTAGAAGGAGCGTGTAATTACAACTTTTGATGCAATATTTTACAGGAGGGCTCATTCCTGCGCTCCAACTACAGTATCTGTGAGGAGTTGCAGTGTTGTGGCACCAGTGCCTAAGGCCCAATTTCTCTGCCCCTGTTCAACAGGGACATGTATTTACAAGTCTTGATCTGATATATCTCAGCAGGGCCCATTTCTGCGCCCACCAAGAGTAACTGTGAGGACTTACAGTGTTGTGGCACCAGCACCACCACCACCAAAGGCCCAATTTTTCTGACCCTGTTCAACAGGGGCATGTAATGACAATTCTTGATCTAATATTTCACAGCAGAGCCAGTTCCTGTGCCCACCAAGAGTAACTGTGAGGGCTTACAGTGTTGTGGCAACACCAACACCTAAGGCCCCAATTTCTGCAGAGTATATAGGGCAGGCCCCTACTTTCAAACATCCCACTTACAAACGACTCCTACTTGCAAACGGAAGGAGACAACAGGAATTGAGATGAAATCTACCCCTAGGAATGGAAATTCTCTTCTGTAAGAGTTAATATGGGAAAAACGTGTCTCCTTTCCACTGATGCTTTATCACCAATCCTTGTTTCACTAAAACCCCCAAATTGTCAAAAAACATTTGTCATTTGGACAGAAAGTGGGATAAAATCTTCTGAAGAGGTTCACAGACAGCAAAACAAATGTCACAGGGGGTGATAACCCTTCCCTGTGTCTTCCAAAAAGCTTAAAAATAGATTTTTTGGCTGGAGCTACACTTTAAAAATGTACCAGTTCAAAATTACAAACAGATTCTACTTAACAACAAACCTACAGTCCCTGTCTTGTTTGCACCGCCTGTATAGTGCTGTTCAGAGGGCCTGGGGCCCCACGGCTTTCCTTTTTTTAATTTGGGTGCGGGGTTCCCCTTAATATCCATACAAGACCCAAAGGGCCTGGTAATGGACTGGGGGGGGGGGGTACCCATGCCATTTGTCTCACTGATTTTCAGCTATATTACCGGCACCGGACATTACATTAAAGCCGTAATTAACCATTAAAGCAGTTTTAAATGACTTTTATTCCTTTAAAAATGTCATTTTGTGCAGGGACTGTTCTAAGCACGGGAAACACGCGCCACTTTACAGGCATACTATAGACACCCCCCAGGTACGATATTTAAAGGAATATTTCACTTTTTTTTTCACTTTAGGCATCATTAAAATCACTGCTCCCAAAAAAATGGCCGTTTTTAAAACTTTTTTTTGCATTGATACATGTCCCCAGGGGCAGGACCCAGGTCCCCAAACCCTTTTTAGGACAATACCATGCAAATTAGCCTTTAAAATTAGCACTTTTGATTTCGAACGTTCGAGTCCTATAGACTTCAATGGGGTTCTAAAGTTCGCGTAAATTTTCGGTCTGTTCGCAGGTTCTGGTGCGAACCGAACCGGGGGGTGTTCGGCTCATCCCTAGCCATGACCCTGTCAGTGGTACATCAAAGGAAATTGCTAGGTTAACTTATCAACTTGAGGGGTACTCCTGTTCAGCTGCCTGCACAGTTGGTGATTGCAGATGTGTACACAGTTCCAAAAAAGTGTATTGTAACCTCCTGTCCTGGGGTAGAAGCAGGACCGGATTAAGAACATAAACAGAGTGTGCCAGCTTGTATTTAAACTGGACACTCCGTATGTAACTTCTAACAGGCTGTGCATGGAGCCCCGTATCTCCAGGACCATAGGTGATAGGAGCCCCAAATTTTGACCAGTAGTGGGATACACCTTCAGCTACCTACCCCCTAAATGTGGGCTCTATGTGACCCCTGGGCGCGGAGCCACGACCCTGGAAGTCAATCTTTTTTTTTTCTTGTGATTTTTTTTTTTTAAATGGGCCTATCTTAACCACTACGCTCCCGCGCTATAGCTAAAAGACGGCTACAGCACGGCGCTCAATTGCCGGGAGGGCATCCCTGGATGTCCTACTGTTTACATCCTCCCTGCGCGCCACCGCGGGCGCGCATCGGGGAAAATCTGTGTTGGCCGTGTCCCTTGGACACGGTCACTCACCGATCGTGCTAAATGGCCAATCACAGCGGCCATTTAGCACTCGATCTGAGTGTCCAATGAGAGATGATCTCATATGTAAACATATGCCTGCTCTCCCTCCTTACACAGAGACCGCGTATGAGGAGGGAGAGCGACCTGCAGTTGCAGCGTGAGTGTTTGAACACTAATACAGTGCCACACACACAAACACACATGCCCACCTGTCCCCAGTGCCACCTATCAGTGCCATCTGTCCCCAGTACCACCTGTCAGTGCCATCTGTCCCCAGTGCCACCTATCAGTTCCATCTGTCCCCAGTACCACCTGTCAGTGCCATCTGTCCCCAGTGCCACCTATTAGTGCCATGTGTCACCAGTGCCACCTATCAGTGCCATCTGTACCCAGTGCCACCTATCAGTGCCACCTGTCTCCAGTGCCACCTGTCTCCAGTGCCACCTGTCCCCAGAGCCACCTGTCCGCAGTGCCACCTGTCAGTGTCACATGCCATCTGTTATCAGTGTCATCAGTGCCACATATCAGTGCCATCTGTCATCAGTGCCACCTGTCAGTATCACGTGCCATCTGTTATCAGTGTCACGTGTCATCAGTGCCATGTATTAGTGCCATCTGTCATCAGTGCCACGTATTAGTGCCATCTGTCATCAGTGCCACATCAGTGTCACGTGTCATCAGTGCCACGTATTAGTGCCATCTGTCATCAGTGCCACCAGTGCCATGTATCAGTGCCATCTGTCATCAGTGCCACATCAGAGTCACGTTTTATTGTCCTGGTGCTCTAGGGCCTTCAAAAGTGTAATAGGTAGTCAACAAGTTAGATGTGTAATTTATGCTCCTAGAACACGTGATGGTGCTCCCTGCATGTTGGGCCTCTCTACGTGGCCAGGCTGTAAAAAATTCCCACACATGTGGTATTGTAATACTCAGGAGGAGTAGCAGAATGTATTTTGGGGCGTCAATTGTGGTATACCCATGCCATGTGAGAGAAATAACCTATTACAATGACAATAAATGAAGATAGAGGAGAAAAGCGGGACTTTACGTGAGGCATGTTGGTGGAGATGTAAACTGAATAGTATATGCTAAAGTATGTTATCTAGGATGTGTCCTATACATAGTTGTGTTCACAAAGAGTGAACCAAATATAAATAGTATAAAAAGATTTTTTATTTGCATAGGTCCTAGAACCAAATACAGTCATGAAAAAACATCATATGCAACATTTAGGCATGCAGTGGACAATATATTTTGAAAGACATAATAAAAACTTATTACCCAATTGGGATGGAGGCATGTTGGTGCATTTTTTATAAGTCAGTGGATAGGTCACACCCCCCATTTTTTAACTATTACAATGACAATTTTGTGGAAAAAAAATCTTCATTTTGCAAAGAGCTGTGGGAAAAAATGACAACATCAAAAGCTCACCATGCATTTTACCAAAATACCTTGGAATGTCTACTTTCAAAAAAGGGGTCATTTGGGGGGGGGGGTTGTACTTTCCTGTGTAACGAAGAACAGATTAGAAAAAGTGAAATGGGAATAGAAAAATTTGGAAAGGAAGGGGAGGAGGAGTATGAGGGGGGGGGGGGGGGTTGTACACATGAGGGGAGGGGAGGGGGGGGTTGGGGATTCGAATAGTGATTAACGAGTACGTGTATTTGCCTGTATCTAATTGCGATTAATCCTGGGAACAGAGTGTATTATAACCTCATCTACCTCTGAGTGCCTGGCCTTCTTCTGAGTACTTGAACATATTCCATAATTGCCAAGTTTTGTTGTATATTTCCTGTCTGTTTTGGCTTGTGAGGATTAAGTCCTCCATCTGATTTATTTCCTCCACTCTTTGGAGCCAGAGAGCTATGGTTGGTGATTGGGTGGACTTCCAAAGGATTGGGATGCAAGTTTTCGCCGCATCCAGCAAGTGTCGTACCACCGATTTCTTGTAAACCCGTGCGGGGGTGTCGTTGGCGTGCAATAAGTACGCTGGGTCATCTGGTACAACACGGTCTGTGAATCTCTGCGTTAACTGGCGGACATCTCTCCAGAAGTCCTGGATCCTAGGGCAGGACCAGAAAATATGGAGGAGTGTGCCCTCTCCCTCCTGGCATCTCCAACAGACATCCGAGGGGTATATTTTGTTAAGCAATGCTGGTGTTCTGTACAAATGAGTAAGGATTTTATCATTTGTTTCTTGAATTTTGGTGCATAAAGAGGATTTGTGGGTGAACTGCAGGATGTGTTGTGTTTTGTTGGTGGTAAACTGACATTTTAGATCTTTTTCCCATTTGGAGAGGCCCCGTAATTTATAATCTCCTGTTGGAGTGATTAACATGCTATAGGTTAGAGAGAGTGAGTGTAGCAAGGGTTCCGTTCCCGAGCATAGATCCTCCATGGGCGTGAGGGTTTGATCAGTGCCATTGGGTGGTGGCATACTACTGAGGAAATGATGGAGCTGTAATGATCGTAAAAAGTCCAGATGGAACTGTCCTTCAGGGTCGGACAACTCTGTGATAGTCTTCCACCTAGATAGTCTTCCACCTCCCCCCAACATGGGCTTGAGTGGTGAATTACGGGCAAAGAGGGGGGACGAGTCTATCAGATGTGCACAGACCCGTGCCGTGTTGCCTATTAACGGGTGGCATTTGAGGTCTGTTGGGAGTGCAGTGTAACACCATGGGATCCTGTGTATAGGGAATGCGCTTTGCGCTTGTTCAAGTTGCGTCCATAGTTTGGTGGTTGTATGTCGGCACCAGTCAATGAGCCTACCCAGATGTGTAGCTCTATAGTAGGTTTGGAGTTCAGGCATTGCCAGTCCTCCGTATCATTTGGGCAATGAGAGGATCTTCCTGTGTAATCGTGGTTTTTTCCCTGCCCAAAGGAATTTGATAAATATTGATCGTATTTGGTTGAAGTAGTCAGCGGGTATGTGTATTGGGATAGTCTGTAGAAGGTACAAAAATTTGGGTAGAATTGTCATCTTGAGGATATTGCAACACCCAAACCAGGAGTGAAGACCCCCATTCCATTTATCTAGCATTTGTTGGACTTTTTTTAATAGGGGTGGGAAGTTAAGCTTAAACAATTGGGAGAAAGTCGGGGGTATGTGTGTGCCTAGATATTTCAGAGCTGTAGTGGTCCATTTCAAGTGGAAACTATTTTGGAGTTGTGTGAGATGTGGTTGTGGGATTCCCAGCCCCATCGCTTCGGACTTACTAAAGTTAATTTTCAGATTAGCTAGTTGGCCATAAATGTGGAATTCTTTCATAAGGTTGGGGAGAGAAATGGTTGGGTTCGTGAGGGAGAACATCAAGTCATCGGCGTATACAGATACCTTGAATTGTTTTTTATTTACTTCTATTCCTGTGATGTCTGGGTTCAATCTAATGTGGCATGGGAAAGGTTCCAGGGATAGCGCAAAAAGCAATGGTGACAGGGGGCAGCCTTGACGGGTCCCATTAGTAATTGGGAAAGCTTCTGATATCACGCCGTTCACTCTTACTCTGGCCGATGGGTCTGAATAAACTGTGGAGATCCAGTGTATCATTTTGTCACCTAGTCCTATGTGTTTCAGCGTTGCAAACATGAACTTCCAGTTGACGCGGTCGAACGCCTTCTAGGCGTCTGTTCCTAGTAAAATGCATGGGGATTTGGTATTGTTAGCTACATGAAGTAGGTTGAGGACCTTAATCGTATTGTCCCTAGCTTCCCTAGTAGGGATGAAACCCACTTGGTCTAGATGAATTAGTGAGGTAAGGTGTTGTTGCAATCTGATGGAGATGATCTTTGTGAAGAGTTTTAGGTCCGTATTCAAAAGGGAGATCGGGCGGTAGGAGCCGCATTGGCTTGGATCTTTGCCCTCTTTCGGTATAACAGAGATTTGTGCCTGTAATGTGGATTTATGAAACTTTCCCCCAGAGCCTAGATTGTTATAGAGTCTAACCAGATGTTGACCTAGGGAGGGGAGAAGGGTCTTATAATAAGGTATTGTGAGCCCGTCCGGGCCTGGCGCTTTACCCGATTTAGAACTTTTTAAAGCTAGTTGTAGTTCGCTTAGCGTGATGGGGTCTTCTAGTATGGATTTTGCATCATCAGGGAGGGTCGGCATCAGGGAGGATGATATGTATTCTGTCATTTTTTCGGGGGTAGCTTGTATCTCTTTTAAATTGTATAGAGATGAATAGAAGGAGCTAAACTCCTGCACAATGTGTTGTGGTAAAGAGGCTTTCTGGCCTTTAGGGGACATAATGTGGGGTATATATGAAGCTATTTTCTGTTCTCGTAGTGATTGGGCTAACAGTCTCCCGCATTTGTTACCAGATTCATAATGTTTCCTTTTGCTAATTTGTATCGCTGCTTTCGCTTTATAGCGCAGTAGGTCGGTGATCTGTGTACGGGTCATGTCTAACTCTATTTCCAGTTGTTTGGTGGGTGTCTGTTTATGACGTACTTCTAGTGTTTCTAATTTTTTAAGCAAAGTGTTCAATTGTGCGATTCTTTGCCGTTTAAGTCGTGAGCCGTGTTTGATGAGTATCCCCCTGACAACGGCTTTGTGGGCCTCCCACACTAGTCCTATGTCACAGTCAGGGGTAGAATTAGAGGAGAAATAGTGTCCTATTTCTCTAGTTACCTCATCTAGAACTTCTGGGTCTTTCAGTAGTCCCTCATTTAGTCTCCACGGTGGTTTCTGTGTCGACCTCAAGTCTGGGAGAACGTACCGCAATGTAATCGGGGAATGGTCCGACCATGTGATTGATCCTATAGTGGTCTCTCTAACCGCTTGTAAATCTCTGTGGGGGATCAGGAAGTAATCGATTCTGGAGTACGTCTGGTGTGGTTTGGAAAAGAAAGTGAAATCCTTTTCCCCTGGGTGGAGAAGGCGCCAGGCGTCCATCAGTTGTGAATTGTGTAACGCCGTAACGATACATTTACGTAGATCTCGCGAGATCGAGGAGGTTCCAGTGGAAGTATCCTCCGTAGGGGTTAGGGGAACATTAAGGTCTCCTCCCAGGATCAGGTGTCCGTCTGAGAATTGTGATAGTAGGTCCAGGTGACGTTTAAGGAATCTGTCTTGTTGTGTGTTTGGAACGTACAGGTTAGCTAGAGTTACTTTTGTGTCCCCTATCTTCCCCTTTACAAAGAGAAATCTGCCTTCTCTATCATACTTTACTTCCGTAAGTGACCATGGTATTTTAGATGAGATTAGAATGGATACCCCTCTAGACTTAGCCTCTGTGTATCTGGAGTGGTATACCACTGGGAAAAATCTGTTCTGTAGTGTCGGTAGAGAACCCTCCCTGAAGTGGGTCTCCTGCAAAAAAACAATTTCAGCTCCCATGCGTCTCATGTCATTGGTTAGCATGCGTCTTTTCTCAGGCGTGTTTAGGCCCTTTACATTAAGAGAAATTATGTTTATGGAGGTCATGGTTGTGGGTGGTGGGTTTGCTGGTGTTTGAAGACTGAATCCCAGGGAGGGGGGGGGGAATTGAGGGAGGGGGGGAACTAGCAAGGGGTGAGTAAAGAGGGTGAAAAGCAGGTCAGGAAGGAGAAGATAAATGAACTCAAGAAAGAGTAAAGGAGAAAATTGAGAGGCTGTCACTAGATAGTGCAGCTTAGTGCAACTACTAAATTAGCCAATCAGGCTATTACGCTCCCCAGACAATATACTGGAACTGGAGCGCTGTCCTATGTGGGGCGGTGGATAGACAGGGCCAGGGAGTGAGCTCCCGAACCTCTCCTTCCACCCCCGGCTAATTATGATTTCAATCCGTGTGTGCGTAGTGTCATTAGCAGAAACATAACAGACTAATAAGTTGCAACATTCCAGACACATTAGCATTCTAAATATAACCATTGAAAGGGCATGGTATAACAAGAGACACAAAAAGAAAAAATAATAAAAGAGTGGAGCTCTCCTATCTAGAGCCCAACGAACACAATTGTGTTAACATAATAACTCGGCAAGTGCAATGACATAATGTCATATTTCCCTCCCCATCCAGTGGCGTATAATATGGTTGAGCCGCATGGGATGTACTTAAAGCCAACTGTATAGTAAGGGGAACATTCAACCTGAGCTCAACATTTCCATGTACAGGACGATACCTCAGAATCGTGAGTGATCAGTCCCGCACATGGCCTTGACGAAGTGGTCAACCTTTCACGTAGTCAATAACCATTTACTGGAAAACCTATGGTGGATCTCCTCCTCCCCTCATAGCATAAGTGTCAGATCTTTAACACCGGCTTGAGCCCTAGCAGTATGGTAAATAACAGTAACTGCTGAATGAATCCGGGTCGTCACACTGTGTGTGACTCCTGTCGCCTCGATAGTTCCATGGTACGCTTTTCCCCAAATGTGAAGTGTGTAGCGGTGAGTGTCAGTGTAGACTCATCTCTTGCCGTTCCCAAGTCACTCTACTGCCTGCATCCGTACGGTTTGTATGGTTTCAAACAATTAAATAAAAAAATTAAAAAAAAGTTCCTGAGTACCTTACTGAAAGTCCATTCAGGTATGCGGGGGAGGACCAATTACGATGGACAGGAGAGGACAGGTACTGTGCCCTAAGTCAAACAAGTTCAGGTGTGACTTAAGTCCAGGGGTGGGGCGGGTACCGTTAGACGCTAGGCCTTTGTTTTCCCTCTAGTATGTCAGGGGATCTTCTAGGTCTCAGCTTCGTCCATCGCCAGGCCCAGTATACTTCCTGAGGCTGGAGGGAGGGAGGGGAGGTTAGGTAGGGGGAAATTAGGGTAAGGTTTGTCTAATTTTCTCTCCCTCTAAACGGCAAAAGTGACCATGTTACAGTTCCCTGTGTGCGGGGGCTAAGTTCCTTGCGGTCTGTCCTGAATAAGAAAGGCTGGAAAGGGGGAGGGGTGGCCACAGGCCTACTCACGCGGTTCTCCCTCTGAAGCTGTCCTGCGTCTCCCTCTGTTCCTTTGGTGGCGAGGAGGGAGGGGTCCGTGCAACCTCAGGGGGCCTGATCGTCCTTGTGGACGTGGTAGAAACTGGAGCCAGTCGGGTACTTGGATTGGTTCTGCTTCCATGAATCTGAAGAGCGCTGGTAGGTCTGCGGTTTTTTGAAGGGAGAAGGAGCCTGTGTTTTCGCGGAACGTTACTGACAACGGATATCCCCATCTGTATGTCAAGCCTTTTTGCATGGCAAGTTCCAGGAGAGGACGGAGGAGGGCTCTGCGTCTCAGTGTGGCCCTCGATAAGTCTGGTAGTATTCTGGCCTGCTTGCCTTTCACTTCCACTTCACCATATTCCCAGGCACGGCGGAGGATAGTCTCCTTTTGAGTGTAGCGGTGCAGTCTGCATACCACATCTCGCGGTCTGCTCGGGTCTTCGGACCTGGGGCCAAGGGCTCTATGCACTCTGTCTAACTCGATGTTGAGTTCAGGGTTATCCAGCACAGTACGGAATATTTCCTTGACCGTCTCTCCTAGGTTCTCCGCGGTTGTTTCTTCTGGAATCCCCCGGAGCCGCAGATTGTTCCTGCGACTCCGGTCCTCGATGTCCTCCAGGTGTAACTGCAAGGCAACGGTGGAGTCTCAGTGATGATCCCTCTCCTGCTCGAGCGCTGCCACTCTCCCCTCCAAAGAGGACACAGAGGTTTCGCCTGTGGTCATTCGTTCCGCCAGCGTAGCCACCTCACCCCGTACTTCTTGCATATCCCTCCGGTGCGTCTCTTCCAGCTTGAGGATAAGCGTCTCAATGTCGGAACGGGTGGGGAGGGCCTGAAGCAGGGCCCGAATGTCCTGATCAAGCATGATGGGTTCCGGAGATCCTGGGGATGCCATTGTGCCCCTCGTGGGACCTCCGTTACTGTCCGGGGAGTTGTTAATAGCGTCCTGTTGACAGGATGATGCTGGGTGTCCGCTCTGTCTGGGGGTCTTCTGCTTTTCACCGCGTGGTAGGCCTCGCGGCGCTGCTACAGTGGCTCCCGGAGATGCGCCTTGTAATTGCTGGAAATAGTGGCGGATCATTCCTTGGCTCCTTCCAATGGGTGTACCCCGGGTAGATGCTCTTGACCTATGCCGTTTGGTTGGTAGCATGCCTCTAGCAAGGTGTATTTAGCCGGGGTTTTCGGGACAGGCCAGGAGCTCAGAAGAAAAGCAGCCTCACTCAGCCATGTCCAGGCCACGCCCCCATTTGGGTCATTTTTACCAAAGATATGTAGCAGTATAAACTGTGGCCAAAATTTATAAAGAAAAATTAATAATTTGCAAAATTATATCACAGAAACAAAGAAAAATGCGTTTTTTTTTCAAAATTTTCTGTCTTTTTTCATTTATAGCGCAAAAAATAAAAAACCCAGAGGTGATCAAATACCACCAAAAGAAAGCTCTATTTGTATGAAAAAAAGGACAAAAAATTAATTTGGGTACAGTATTACATGACTGAGTAATTGTCATTCAAATTGGTCTGGGCAGGAGGGGGGTTTAAGTGCCCAGGAGGCAAGTGGTTAACCACTTCAGCCCCGGAAGGATTTACCCCCTTCCTGACCAGAGCACTTTTTACAATTTGGCACTGCGTCGCTTTAACTGCTAATTGCGCGGTTATGCAATGCTGTACCCAAACTAAATTTGCATCCTTTTCTTCCCAGAAATAGAGCTTTCTTTTGATGGTATTTGATCACCTCTGCCGTTTTTATTTTTTGCGCTATACACGGAAAAAGACCGAAAAATTTAAAAAAAAATGAATTTTCTACTTTTTGTTCTAAAAAAAATCCAATAAACTCAATTTTAGTCATACATTTAGGCCAAAATGCATTCGGCCACATGTCTTTGGTAAAAAAAATGTCAATAAGTGTATATTTATTGGTTTGCGCAAAAGTTATAGCGCCTACAAACTAGGGTACATTTTCTGGAATTTACACAGCCTTTAATTTATGACTGCCTATGTCATTTCTTGAGGTGCTAAAATGGCAGGGCAGTACAAAACCCCCACAAATGACCCCATTTTGGAAAGTAGACACCCCAAGAAAATTGCTGAGAGGCATGTTGAGCCCATTGAATATTCATTTTTTTTGTCCCAAGTGATTGAATAATGACAAAAAAAAAAAATTACAAAAAGTTGTCACTAAATGATATATTGCTTACCCAGGCCATGGGCATATGTGGAATTGCACCCCAAAATACATTTAGCTGCTTCTCCTGAGGGCGTAAATTTTTGATTTTACTCCTCACTACCTATCACAGTTTTGAAGGCCATAAAATGCCCAGATGGCATAAAACCCCCCCCAAATGACCCCATTTTGTAAAGTAGACACCCCAAGCTATTTGCTTTGAGGCATATTGAGTCCATGGAATATTTTATATTTTGACACAAGTTGCGGGAATGTGACAATTTTTTTTTTTGCACAAAGTTGTCACCAAATGATATATTGCTCACACAGGCCATGGGCATATGTGGAATTGCACCCCAAAATACATTTAGCTGCTTCTCCTGAGTATGGGGATACCACATGTGTGGGACTTTTTAGGAGCCTAGCCACGTACGGGGCCCCGAAAACCAATCACCGCCTTCAGGATTTCTAAGGGTGTAAATTTTTGAGTTCACTCTTCACTGCCTATCACAGTTTCGGAGGCCATGGAATGCCCAGGTGGCACAAACCCCCCCAAATGACCCCATTTTGGAAAGTAGACACCCCAAGCTATTTACTGAGAGGCATGGTGAGTATTTTGCAGCTCTCATTTGTTTTTGAAAATGAAGAAAGACAAGAAAAAAATGTTTTTTTTCTTTTTTCAATTTTCAAAACTTTGTGACAAAAAGTGAGGTCTGCAAAATATTCACTATACCGCTCAGCAAATAGCTTGGGGTGTCTACTTTCCAAAATGGGGTCATTTGGGGTTTTTTTTTGCCACCTGGGCATTCCATGGCCTCCAAAACTGTGATAGGCAGTGAAGAGTGAAATCAAAAATTTACGCCCTTAGAAAGCCTGAAGGCGGTGCTTGTTTTCGGGGTCCCGTGCGCGGCTAGGCTCGAAAAAAGTCCCACAGATGTGGTATCCCCATACTCAGGAGAAGCAACAGAATGTATTTTGGGGTGTAATTTCACACATTCCCATGGCATGTTTGAGCAATATATCATTTAGTGACAACTTTGTGCAAAAAAAAAAAAAAAAATTGTCTCTTTCCCGCAACTTGTGTCACAATATAAAATATTCCATGGACTCGACATGCCTCTCAGCAAATAGCTTGGGGTGTCTACTTTCCAAAATGGGGTCATTTGGGGGGGTTTTGAACTGTCCTGGCATTTTATGCACAACATTTAGAAGCTTATGTCACACATCACCCACTCTTCTAACCACTTGAAGAAAAAGCCCTTTCTGACACTTTTTGATTACATGAAAAAATTATTTTTTTTGCAAGAAAATTACTTTGAACCCCCACACATTATATATTTTTTAAAGCAAATGCCCTACAGATTAAAATGGTGGGTGTTTGATTTTTTTTTTCACACAGTATTTGCGCAGCGATATTTCAAATGCATTTTTTGGGGAAAAAAAACACTTTTTTAAATTTTAATGCACTAAAACACACTATATTGCCCAAATGTTTGATGACATAAAAAAGATGATCTTAGGCCGAGTACAAGGATACCAAACATGACATGCTTTAAAATTGTGCACAAACGTGCAGTGGCGACAAACTAAATACATTTTTAAAAGCCTTTAAAAGCCTTTACAGGTTACCACTTTAGATTTACAGAGGAGGTCTACTGCTAAAATTACTGCCCTTGATCTGACCTTCGCGGTGATACCTCACATGCACGGTGCAATTGCTGTTTACATTTGACGCCAGACCGACGCTTGCGTTCGCCTTAGCGCGAGAGCAGGGGCGACAGGGGTGCTTTTTTTTTTTTTTTTTTTCTTTATTATTTTTTTGCTTTTATCTTATTTTTAAACTGTTCCTTTCATTTTTTTTTAAATCATTTTTATTGTTATCTCAAGGAATGTAAATATCCCCTATGATAGCAATAGGTAGTGACAGGTACTCTTTTTTGAAAAAATTGGGGTCTATTAGACCCTAGATTTCTCCTCTGCCCTCAAAGCATCTGACCACACCAAGATCGGTGTGATAAAATGCTTTCCCAATTTCCCAATGGCGCTGTTTACATCCGGGGAAATCTAAGTCATAAAATGCTCGTAGCTTCCGGTTTCTTAGGCCATAGAGATGTTTGGAGCCACTCTGGTCTCTGATCAGCTCTATGGTCAGCTGGCTGAATCACCGGCTTCATTCTCAGGTTCCCTGTTGAGACAGGAGAGCCAGAGAAAAACACGGAAGACAGTGGGGGGGGCATTCCCTCCCACTGCTTGTAAAAGCAGTCTAGAGGCTAATTAGCCGCTAGGATTGCTTTTACATGAAAGCCGACCGCTGGCTGAAAAGAATGATACCAAGATGATACCTAAACCTGCAGGCATCATTCTGGTATAACCACTCAAAGTCGTGAATGGCGTACCTGAAGACAAAAAAATTGTTAACAATAAAGCACAGTAAACGGTAAAGTATAAAAAATTGCATACCTGAAAAGCAAACATGATAAAACATAATAACAATAAAACATTGCAGAATAGAATACAGTAAAAAAGAGCAGAACAATAGAGAGAGAATAGAGAGAGAGAGAACAATAAAACGACAACTATTTTTTTTTATTTTATATTTTTGTTTGTGGTTTTTTTTTTTTTTTTACACTTTTTTTTGTAACTGTAACTTTTATAACGGTAAGCCCCGGTTCACACTGAGGCAGCGCGACTTGCAGCGCGACTGCCTCAGGCGACCTGGACACGACAGGGGCGGCGACTTGCAAAACGACTTCTATATAGAAGTCTATGCAAGTCGCCTCAAGTCGCCCCCAAAGTAGTAGAGGAACCTTTTTCTAAGTCGGAGCGACGCAATGGCAGAGAATGTAATCACCCTGCTGCCTGCCCAGTCACTGGAGCCAACACTAACGCTGCTATCCTTGGTGCTGCTGCTGGGGGTTTTCCGTCCTGCCCTCAACCATTCCTTCTCCTCATGCCACATTCCCCGCTCCTCCATGGAGAAGATGATGCCGCGCAGAGGGACACTGTTACCCTACGTGGATCCGGTCTGGCCAGTCATCAGCCGTAATCCATAATGGAGGCGCCTGTCACTCGCCTCCCCAGGCCAAGAAACAATTGCTGTGCCGGCGCCGTGCTCCTGCAGGCCGGCCGCGGTGCCGGAAGCTACATGGTTGCGGGAGGCGGCCGCGGGAGGACAGGTGAAGGTTTTTTCGTGCGCCCATGGCTGCCATACCCCAGAAACGCCACTGCCAACGTGACTCTGACGTCACTCGTTGCTAGACGCCGGGCGGCCCCGGCGTTAGCAACGAGTGCAGGGAAGAGGCTCCACCCACCCCTCCTCCTAGTCAGTCAGTGGCAGTGCGGCCGCAACTACATTAGACGGGTCTCTCTCTCGTTGCCGCTGATCAGCTGATGTGAGAGAGAGACTCGGGCTGCGGGCAGAGGCAGCAATGATATGATGGGAGATTGTCAGTGCGACTATTTCGGGGGGGCAATTGCCCTGTTGCCCCCCCTGCATCCGCCCCTGTTCGCTGGGTAGGGGTACTCGGGAGGACATAAAGAAAATGCCTCTCATGCAGCCGACTGCATTTGGTTGGGGATGTGAATGGGGGAAGTACGGGCGCTGCAGAAGCGGTGGGTTCCCAATTAGGATTGGCGAATGCAGCAGGAAGGGCATTATGGGCACGACGGGCCTGTGTTTGTCTTTTTGGTGGCAGCGGGACACTACTTGTGCTTGCCACCTCACCAGGTTGAACTGCACTTATGGGACTCGCCACGTCACCAAGTGTTACTGCAGTGCTGGTTTGACTACGACCGGGGTGTACTAGGCCACTGGTGCTTGCCAGTTAACCAAAACGCTACCAAAAAAACTGTTAGCGATCGCAGGGATCAGGCCTGACTCTGCGAACGCTGCAGTTATGCGTTTAGTGTTTTGAAAGTGCCAGTGATTGATTGATACTGCACTTGGGTGGGCTGGGCCGGGCCAGGCAGAGGGACAAAACGCAGGTGCTAGCAGGTATCTGGGCTGATCCCGCTAACATTGCATTTTTGGGAACCCTAAACTGCTGGGGACACTAGTATAGATCTGATCGGATCAGATATTGATCTGTTCAAATACTATACCACTAAGGGAGGTTTACGGTGCGTGCGTGGGTGTTAGCGGTACTGGCACTAACCTGACGCTGCCTGGGGCAGGTGCTTGCCAGTTCACCAAAACGCTACCAAAAAAACTGTTAGCGATCGCAGGGATCAGGCCTGACTCTGCGAATGCTGCAGTTATGCGTTTAGTGTTTTGTAAGTGACAGTGATCGATTGATACTGCACTTGGGTGGGCTGGGCTGGGCCGGGCGGAGGGGCAAAACGCAGGTGCTAGCAGATATCTGGGCTGATCCCGCTAACACTGCGTTTTTGGGAACCCTAAACTGCTGGGGACGCCAGTATAGATTTGATCGGATCAGATATTGATCCGTTCAGATACTATACCACTAAGGGAGGTGTATGGTGCGTGCATGGGTGTTAGCGGTACTGGCGCTAATCTGACGCTGCCTGGGGCAATGCATATCACCGCCGGGTGATCAGGGGGCTAAACCTTTATTCGGTAATAAACGGCGGGTGCCCTGACACTATAAAAAATAAACGAACTAACCAGCGTCACCCGTAACGGTTATACGGTGATCAGTGGTGAAAGGGTTAACTAGGTGGCAATCAAGGGGTTAAAACATTTATTAGATAGTATATGGGGGTCCCTGTCGCTATAAAACGCTGATGGCGAACCTAAATATTTACCTCCCTAACTCGCGTCACCAGTGACACTAATACAGCGATCAGAAAAATGATCGCTTAGCAACACTGGCGACAGGGGGTGATCAAGGGGTTAAAACTTTATTAGGGGGGTTAGGGGGGTACCCTAGACCTAAAGGGGGCTAATACTAACTGCCCTACCACAGTAACTGTCACAAACTGACACCATGCAGTAATCAGAAGAAAAAAAAACACTGCTTGGTGTCAGTGTGACGGGGGGGGGGAGGGGTGATTGGGGGGTGATCGGGGGGCGATCGGGGGGGGGGATCGGGGGTGTAATGTGTGCCTGGCATTTTCTACTGTGTGTGTGTGTGTTCGCTCACTGTGAAGTCTTCTCTCCTCGACGCTGGAACGGAAACTGCCGAGCTGAGGAGAGATGACATAACATCCTCTGCCTGTGTGTACTATACACAGGCAGGGGATGTTTCTCATTGGCTGGGAGCGATCGCGAGGGGGGGGCCACGATCGGATGGCCTCCCCCTCGCCTCTCAACGCTCCCAGACAAAAGCCTACCGCCGCTGGCACCGGGGGGGGGTCTGATCGGACCCCCCGCCCGCGGGAAGGCAATCATGTACCAGGTACGTGATTTTGCCTGCCCGTGCCATTCTGCTCACGTATATAGGCGTGAGGCGGTCGGCAAGGGGTTAAGGTAAGGGGTCTAGAGCTGCAGCTTCAATAGCCCCTATGTTAATCCGGCCCTGGGTAGAAGCCACCTGTGCAGCTTGATGGCTACTGTGATGGCATGGGACAATCCCCAGTACCAGCAGCTGCTGCAATACCTGTCCTTGCTGATGCATAAATTGTTGCATAGTCAGCAAGTTATGCTACATCAGTTGCTTGTGAAACACATGCTTGTGTTTGCTGGAGGGCCAGAGGACTATGGCTGTTTGGACCATGCTATTCATACCAGGGACGCTGATCCAATCAAAGAAATATATAGAATTTTTCCCAAAGCTCTCTGTTGAGGAGTGAAGAACCAACTGCATATTTTGTTGCAGAGCAGGGTCATTCAGGAAAGCGCCCAAAGTCCACATAAGAAAAAGAATAGTGTTTTACATTCTTGTTTGGACTACAGGAAGTTAAATGCTTGCACTCACTGTGATGCTTTACCACAATTGGAGGAATCCTGGATGGCCCTTGGGCAGGCCTGCTACTTTTCTATGCCAGATCTAGCTAGTGGATACTGGCAAGTACCCATTAAAGTGGAAGATTGTGAAAAAAACTACTTTCATTACCTTGTGGGGTTGTACGAAATCAGCAGTATGCCTTTTGGACTAACCAACGCTCCCAACACATTTTTTATTGAATGGAACCTGGAGGATCTGAACTTTGATACTGAATAATCTGGATGATATCCTTATTTTTTCAAAGACTTTTAAAGGCCCGCTTCAACCTTGATCAGGTTAGCCCAGTACAGGCTCAAGCTGAAGCCCAACAAATGCTATCTAATTCAGAGTCGAATAGAACACTTTGGTCACTTAGTGGAAGCTGGGGTGGGTATCCCCCAACCTTGCTAAAACCCTGGCGATACAGGATTTACCGGCTCCAAAGATGGTACTCCTCTCTTCCTTAGGGTCAGTGGACTATTATTTATGATTTATTCTCAATTTTGTCCAGATTAACACCCTGCTCACCTAATTATTTTGTGGACATCTAACCCACTTGAAGTGTAAAACATTGCTAGAAAACTTTGAGCCTTTTATAGAATGGCTAACTATTACCCCACTACTAGCATATGCTGACTATAGCAAAACCTTCCAAGTGTATACTGATGGCAGTTGTCAGGGTCTCAGAGCTGTACTTACTAAAGGGCAAGGCATGGTTGAATGAGTCATTGCCTATGCCAGTTTATAGCCAACTGAACACAATAAGATAACTACACCTCTTTTAAGTTATGTAAAGGTCTTGCGAGCCACAGATGGATTAATGCCTCTGGAATGTATACCAATTATAGATAAGCTGCAAACACTGACCACGTTTCATTTCGTGGACATTTCGTACACCTCTTTTAAGCTTTGACTATTGGCTCTGGTTTGTGCTGTAATTGAAAAATTGGGGCTCCCTGGAACACCACTGGGTGACTCATCTCACTTCAATTATAGAATTCAATAAATGTTGGGGTCTTTACATTGTAAGGTTGACGCATTCTCCCAGTATCCACAAAATGACTGCAAGGTGATATGGACCAACATTTGGAGGAATATGAGGTTGTTCCCTTTAGTTAGTGGGTTTGAAGACACCTGCTTTTCTAGCTGTCCAGAGTGGACAAAAACAACAAGATATATGTCCTGGGCAGAATAGGCTGAATGGCAAGATCCAGACAACTCCCAGATTTGGAGATTCCAGTCAAGAAACAAACAACCTACCAATCTCGAATAATTCCAGCTCTTTTTCACAGGTCGATACCTTCTCCGACAGTTTGATAGACTAGAACAGCACAATGGACTGTTATACAGATGGGCCATGTATCCTCACTGAGCAGGGGGGGGGGGGATATCTAAAAGCTGGTGATTCTCCAAACAACTGCTTTATGAAATTGTCAAATTCTTAATTGCACCAAAGGGCATTTTAATGCTGACTGAGCTGAGGTGCATGTCCATTAGGGTTTTGAATCATGTGCCTGGTTTTTAACTCACCTGAAAACCAGACACATTATTCAGACCGGTGTTCTGACGAGAATGGTCCCCCCATCGGATAGTGTCCGCTCTGCACTGCGCAGGCGCAGCGCTTGCGCAGTACGGAGGACGAAGGAGACGCTGAAAGTCTCCGAAGATGAACAGCTCTATATGGCGCCTGCGCACTTAATACTACATTCTGTCACACTGCATGCTCCCGATGCTTGTGGGGGTGGATTTCTCAAATGGGCATATCTTTGCGGGACGTGTTTACACAACTGAAGGGTGGGTTTAGCAATGTTGATGGGTGGGTTTGGTGGACCTATTTAATCACGTAACAAAAACACAATATATTGTAACTTTGAACTACCCGCCCTTATCACCGCCCCAGCTCTGGCCATTGTGTAGGCACACCGCCCCTTGCAGAGTTATAAGAGCATCAGGAGTGTGTGACAGAATGTAGTATTAAGTCCGCAGGCGCCGTGTATAGCGCATGAACAGCCGTTCATCTTCGGAGACTTTTGGCGTCTCCTTTGTGCACCTGCGCAGTACAGGGCGGACACTATATGATGGGGGACATTTCTCGACAGGATACCGGATCGTGGCTCATAGCTAGAGAGAGGATTAGGTGTTCTCCTCCCTCCAGCCTGCAGGGTGCAATAGAGAAACGGCACAGACTGAAAAGTTTCAGCAGCACTGCAGAGGAACGAACACCGAGTGTGTGGAGCCTGGAAAGAGAAATTAGGAACTTCTTTGCAGATAGTGATGAGCAAGTACAGGGGGCTGAGGGCTCTGGTGGACACATGTAATGTAAAGGGAGTGCTCAGGTGGACACATGTGATGTAAGGGGTGCTCTGGTGGACACATGTGATGTAGGGGTTCTCTGGTGGACACATGTGATGTAAAGGGGGTGCTCTGGTGGACACGTGATGTAAGGGGTGCTCTGGTGGACACATGTGATGTAAGGGGTGCTCTGGTGGACACATTTGATATATGGGGGTGCTCTGGTGGACACGTGATGTAAAGGGGGTGCTCTGGTCAACACATGTGATGTAAGGGGACGCTCTGATGGGAGCTCCAGATATAAGGGAACGCTCTGATGGGGACTCTAGATGTGTGGGGGTGCTCTGATGGGGACTCTAGATGTAAGGGGGCATTCTGATGGGGACTCTAGATGTAAGGGGGCACTCTGATGGGGACCCTAGATGTAAGGGAGCACTCTGATGGGGACCCTAGATGTGAGGAAGCATTCTGATGGGGATCCCAGATGTAAGGGGGCACTCTGATGGGGACTCTAGATGTAAGGGGGCATTCTGATGGGGACTCTAGATGTAAGGGGGCATTCTGATGGGGACTCTAGATGTAAGGGGGCACTCTGATGGGGACCCCAGATGTAAGGGGACACTCTGATGGGGAGCCTAGATGTAAGGGGGCACTCTGATGGGGACCCTAGATGTGAGGAAGCATTCTGATGGGGACTCTAGATGTAACAGGGCACTCTGATGGGGACCCCAGAAGTAAGGGGGCACACTGATGGGGTCTCTAGATGTAAGGGGGCACTCTGATGGGGACCCTAGATGTAAGGGGGCACTCTGATGGGGACCTCAGATGTAAGGGGGCACTCTGATGGGGACCCCAGATGTAAGGGGGCACTCTGATGGGGGCCCCAGATGTAAGGGGGCTCTGGTGGACACATGTGATGTAGGGGTTCTCTGGTGGACACATGTGATGTAAAGGGGGTGCTCTGGTGGACACGTGATGTAAGGGGTGCTCTGGTGGACACATGTGATGTAAGGGGTGCTCTGGTGGACACATTTGATATATGGGGGTGCTCTGGTGGACACGTGATGTAAAGGGGGTGCTCTGGTCAACACATGTGATGTAAGGGGACGCTCTGATGGGAGCTCCAGATATAAGGGGACGCTCTGATGGGGACTCTAGATGTGTGGGGGTGCTCTGATGGGGACTCTAGATGTAAGGGGGCATTCTGATGGGGACTCTAGATGTAAGGGGGCACTCTGATGGGGACCCTAGATGTAAGGGAGCACTCTGATGGGGACCCTAGATGTGAGGAAGCATTCTGATGGGGATCCCAGATGTAAGGGGGCACTCTGATGGGGACTCTAGATGTAAGGGGGCATTCTGATGGGGACTCTAGATGTAAGGGGGCATTCTGATGGGGACTCTAGATGTAAGGGGGCATTCTGATGGGGACTCTAGATGTAAGGGGGCACTCTGATGGGGACCCCAGATGTAAGGGGGCACTCTGATGGGGAGCCTAGATGTAAGGGGGCACTCTGATGGGGACCCTAGATGTGAGGAAGCATTCTGATGGGGACTCTAGATGTAACGGGGCACTCTGATGGGGACCCCAGAAGTAAGGGGGCACACTGATGGGGTCTCTAGATGTAAGGGGGCACTCTGATGGGGACCCTAGATGTAAGGGGGCACTCTGATGGGGACCTCAGATGTAAGGGGGCACTCTGATGGGGACCCCAGATGTAAGGGGGCACTCTGATGGGGGCCCCAGATATAAGGGGGCACTCTGATGGGGACCCCAGATGTAAGGAGGCACTCTGATAGGGACCCCATATGTAAAGAGGCACTCTGATGGGGACCCCAGATGTAAGGGGGCACTCTGATGGGGACCCCAGATGTAAGGGGGCATTCTGATGGGGACTCTAGATGTAAGGGGGCATTCTGATGGGGACCCCAGATGGGGGGGGGGCACTTTGATGGGGACCCTAGATGTAAGGGGACACTCTGATGGGGACCCTAGATGTGAGGAAGCATTCTGATGGTGACTCTAGATGTAACCGGGCACTCTGATGGGGACCCCAGAAGTAAGAGGGCACTCTGATGGGGTCCCTAGATGTAAGGGGGCACTCTGATGGGGACCCTAGATGTAAGGGGGCACTCTAATGGGGACCCTAGATGTAAGGGGACACTCTGATGGGGACTCTAGCTGTAAGGGGACACTCTGATGGGGACTCTAGATGTAAGGGGACACTCTGATGGGGACTCTAGATATAAGGGGGCACTCTGATCGAGACACCTTGGGGGTTATTTTCAAAAGGCAAATCCATATTGCACTACAAGTGCACTGCACGTGCACTTGGAGGTGCAGTTGCTGTAGATCTGAGGGGTAGATCTGAAATGAGGGGACCCTCTGCTGATTTTATCATCCAATCATGTGCAAGCTAAAATGCTGTTTTTTTATTTTCCTTGCATGTCCCCCTCAGATCTACAGCGACTGCACTTTCAGTGTACTTTCAAGTGCACTTGCACTGCACTTGTAGTGCAAAGTGGATTTGCCTTTCGTAAATAACCCCCACATGTAACCTGGTTATATTTTCTTTTACTTGAAATATGGATGTGATTGGCCTACATTTACATTATATGAGAGAGAAATTTGGACCTCAGCTAAAAGAAAATTTTAGCAATTGGACTACCTTGAATTTCAATGTATTATCCCTGTTCTAGGTAGACTTTTTTGGGTTGCAGGAATGTGCACAAAATTGCGTGCATTCCTGCACAAAGCCCTTTTGCAGGTGTGCAGTGGTGCCTTTAAGTCTTAATGGCAATACAACACCCCTTGCTTTTGCGCTCATTCACCTGCGGCAAAACGTATGGTAACAAAAAAACAAGCGTTTTGGTGCAGCGCAATTTTTAAAAAAAGGTAATACAGGTTTTACGTCTATTTGTATTACCATTTACTTTTCATTTGTTTTGCATACTACAAAAAAATTAAAAATTCAGCGAGCTGCTAAAGTGTTCGGGTTTGGCTTGATGAAAAGGTGGCAACCCTAATGTCCATAGGTCTCTTTATTGTCCCAGAATGTCATCATGGGTGCAGCAAGCCGCGGCTAAGCTCCTTTGGACACACAGAATATAGCCATGCAGGCATCTGAAAAGGCTTTTTGTCAAACCAAGGCCTCAACTTTGACAGGATTTGCTGAACTGTGCTGGCTGAGGGTTACTCACAAATTGCATACCACTCCTAAGGAAATGGAGCATGTGATCATTTCAGACTTTGTAAGGGATGATTCAAAGCCAGTAGTAGAAATACCAGAATCCTTGGCCCGAGCATGTTGATGACATGATTTAGACCTAAAACCAGACAGTTCACAAAGAAATGAGTTATACGCTCTTCTTCCTAATGTTATGCTGATGTAGCCATTTACTGTTGGACCTGCTTTTGGATGCACCTGAGCCAGTATCTGCACACCCTTCCACCTTATAAGTACAGGAGCATTGGTTCCCCCTGACCAGAGCTAAACAGTAATGCCCCGTACATACGATCAGACTTTCCGACAACATAACTGTGGAATTTTGTTCGAAGGTTGTTGGCTCCAACTTGTCTTGCATGCACACGGTCACACAAATGTTGGCCAACAATTACGAACGTAGTGACGAACAAAATGTACGGCGAGACGATAAAAAGGAAGATCAATAGTCATGCGCCACCCTTTGGGCTCCTTCTGCTAATGTTGTGTTTGGTGAGCATTGATTCTGAGCATGCGTGAACTTTTGTGCGACTGACTTGTGTACACATGATCGGAAAGTCCGACAACAAAAATTTGTTGGCGGAAAATTTGAGAACCTGCTAGCCAACATTTGTTGCCGGAAAGTCCGACAACAAATGTTCGATGGAGCATACACATGGTCGGACTTTCCGCCAACAAGCTCACATCCAACATTTGTTGTCGGAAAATCTGATCAGGTGTACAGGGCATAAGGCTCCATTCACGCTGGGCTTTAAAAAATGACAGTTCAACTGCCAGAAACGGAAAACCAGAAGGGTTTTTTCCTGCCTCTCAATATTGAGCCTAAAATATGCCTCTAATCATCCTAATGTGCATGGACACATAGGATAACATTGCGCTACTTCTACAGGCAAAACACAAAACTCCTGTAGAAACAGCGATTTTTAAGCCAGTATGCATGGACCCTTATGCCGCGTACAGACGATCGGACATTCTGACAACAAAATCCTGGATTTATTTCTGACGGATGTTGGCTCAAACTTGTCTTGCATACACACGGTCGCATAAATGTTGTCGGAAATTCTGACCGCCAAGAACGCGGTGACGTACAAAACATACGATGAGCCAAGAAAAATGAAGTTCAATAGCTAGTGCGGCTCTTTTGCTTGATTTGGAGCATGCGTTGAATTTTGTGCATCGGAATTGTGTACACACGATCAGAATTTATGACAAAGGATTTTGTTGTCAGAAAATTTAAGATCCAGCTCTCAAATTTTTGTTGTCGGAAACTCCGACAACAGATGTCTGATGGAGCCTACACACAGTCGGAATTTCCGACAACAAGCTCACATCGAACATTTGTTGCCGAAAATTCCGACCGTGTGTACGTGGCATAAGTGTTATAACAACATCAGAAAATAGCAAACAAACGTATGGTTGACTTGTTATCACTATGGCCTGGAGATACTGACCTAGTTTGCAACACCAAACACATCTGAGGCAGCAAGCTAGCGCTCACAAGAGTTCCAGCCATATCCGGTTGAGAATCAGCCCTTCCAGGACCATCCAGTGTATGACGTGTCTGAGGAACAAAGTGGACTTTACAAACTACACTGAAACTTGCTGCATCCTTGTGTCTTCAGTATGCATGAATTGTCTTTCACTGCCTTCCACGGCCCTTGGTAAACTGGGTGTAAGATGCTTGCCTCCAGTTTCTAGAGGCCCCAGTGCAGTTATGTCTACCACTGATAGATACTAGTCTACTGGATCAAGAGACTAATGCCCTGTACACACGATGGGATTTTCCGATGGAAAATGTGTGATAGGACCTTGTTGTTGGAAATTCCGACCATGTGTAGGCTCCATCACACATTTTCCATAGGAATTTCTGTCACACAAAATTTGAGATCTGGTTCTCAAATTTTCCGACAACAAAATCCGTTGTCGGAAATTCCGATCGTGTGTACACAATTCCGACGCACAAAGTGCCACGTATGCTCGGAATCAAGCAGAAGAGCAGCACTGGCTATTGAATTACATTTTTCTAGGCTCCTCATACATATTGTACGTTAACGCGTTCTTGACGTTCGGAATTTCCGACCAACTTTGTGTGACCGTGTGTATGCAAGACATGTTCGAGCCAACATCCGTAATAAGGGGGGGGGGACAGCCTTCCCCTACTTCAGAGGCCTTTGAAGCCTCTGATTTCCCTGTCAAAGCTATTCAGTCCTTAGACAGTGAAAGTCAATTCGCTACGAGGGTTACCAGGAGACTCATGCCTGCCTTATTATTGTATGTCATTCTGATTACTGCATACTTTAAGGAAGGGGAGGTGTAGGCAAGTAATCTTGAACGTCTGTTTACCTGAGGGTAGCACTACGCCGATTCACCAGTATAACAGGTGCCACAGAGACTAATGCCGCGTACACACGAGCGGACTTTACGGCAGACTTTGCCCGGCGGACTTTTTGACGGACTTTACGACGGCCTTTCCGAATAAATGGACTTGCCTACACATGATCAACCAAAGTTCGACGGATTCGTACGTGATGACGTACGACCAGACTAAAACAAGGAAGTTCATAGCCAGTAGCCAATAGCTGCCCTAGCGTCGTTTTTTGTCCGTCGGACTAGCATACAGACGAGCAGACTTTTCGACCAGACTCGAGTCCGTCGAAAAGATTTGAAACATGTTTCATTTCTAGTGCCGCGTACACATGAGCGGACTTTACGGCAGACTTTGCCCGGCTGACTTTTCGACAGACTTTACGACGGACTTTCCAAATGAACGGACTTGCCTACACACGATCAACAAAAGTCAGACGGATTCGTACGTGATGACGTACGACCGGACTAAAACAAGGAGGTTCATAGCCAGTAGCCAATAGCTGCCCTAGCGTCGGACTAGCATACAGACGAGTGGACTTTTCGACCAGAATCGAGTCCGTCGAAAAGATTTGAAACATGTTTCATTTCTAAGTCCGTCGAACTTTTGGGGAAAAAAAGTCCGCTGGAGCCCACACACGATCGAATTGTCCGACGAACACTGGTACGCCGGAAAAGTTTGCCGGAAAGTCTGCTCGTGTGTACGTGGCATAAGTTGTCCCCTGGCATAGGATCTAGCTGCCGATTTTGTGGAGGCTGGCTTCTTCTACTGGACACCGAAATCCTGGACAGAACCACCGCTTGCCAGAGAGAGAATAGTCACAGTGGATGAGAAAGGAAGCAGGGAGGGACAGTGCAAGTTTCTCTTACAGAGTAGCATAACAAGGGGCTCTGTCCTACTCAGCCAGCCTCCTGGAACCTTCCTTTTATCACTAGCTGGACATTTTATTGTTTTCCTGGAGACTCAGAGCTGCATAGCATTTCCAGTACTGTCTCTCAAAGAAAGCAATCACATACGCTACTACTGAAGCAATTGGTCACATTCTTGTTTTAAACCTTTTCACAGAAAATACGTTTGAGCATCAGTGTTTTGTCTCCTGCTCCTATTCTTTTGGTGTCTCTTTGCAAGCTCCATTCACATTATTCTGCCCCAATCATATTGCAGGGTGCTGTATTAACAGCTATCCACTGTACTAAATTGACATAGTTCTATCCAACAATTGAAAATGCTACTTTAAATTGCAGATTTCAGCATGCTTACTATAACTCATTTGTAAAGTAGGTTGTAGATGAAAACTTTATCTGGATTACCAGTTTGTTTGCTAAATCACTTAGTATTTTTATTAGAAAACTACTTAGAACCCCCAAACATTATATATAGATAGATAGATTTTTTTTTTTTTTGGCAGAGACCCTAGAGAATAAAGTGGCGATCGTTGCAATATTTTATGTTACACTGTATTTGCGCAGCGGTCTTTCACATTCAATTTTTTTGGAAAAAATACACTTTAATGAATCTAAAGAAAAAAAACAAAACAGTAAAGTTAGCCCATTTTTTTGTATAATGTAAAGGATGATGTTACGCCAAGTAAATAGATACCCAACATGTCGAAATTGAGCATACTTGTGGAATGGCGAGAAACTAAGTACCTATGGAGATTTCTAAGTACTTAAAAATCTTCATAGGCAACGCTTTCAAATTTTTTAGAGGTTACCTGTTTACAGTTACAGAGGAGGTTAAGTGTTAGAATTATTGCTCTCACTCATATGATCGTGGCGATACCTCACATATGTGGTTTGAACACTGTTTACATATGCGCGACTTACATATGCGTTCGCTTCTGTGCACAATTACGGAGGGATGGGGTGCTTTACTTTTTTTTTTCTTATTTATTTTTCTTTTCCGGCATTCACATCCCACTCAACATTCAAACCAAATGGATTATAGAACTCAGTTTCAAGCTTGGACACACCCCTAGTCATGTGACTCCCTCTCCAATTCCCCGTAAATTTGTCAACCCCCAGAAATAAGGTTCCCTTGGGGTTTCAGTTATGGCAAAGGTCATAATGCTTGGAGAGGCTGTGCTCGGGGAAGCTATTTTTAATATTCGCAATGCATTCCTTCAGCAGGACTGTCCGGCTTATATATTCAAGCCCACATGGGCACCTGATGAGATAAACTACATGCTTACTAGTACAGGTAATAAAAGGTTTAATGGGAAAAAACCTCCTGATTGGAATTGTATTAAAAAGTTTCAGTTTTCCCTCTTCCCTGTATGTTAATACTGCAGACAGAACACTTCCTACAAGGAAAGAAACCTCCTACTTTATGGAAAAAGATACCCTGTTAGGGGGATTGATAACGTTGGGTGCTACTTGGAGCCTCAAAGGGGGGCCCCTCTATATACTACCATAGGACGTTCTGGAAGAACCGGTCCTAGAACCCTGTCATTCCTTAACATATTCCAATGCTTATAGCATATTGTTAAGTGGAATAGGTAGTAAAAAATGCATGATGGAGTTGATGGGTTGTTTTGCCCTAGAATTATTTGTAAGTGTATGTTAGAATTGCAGTTAAGAAGTTCTCTATCATGCATTTACTGATTGCAATGTAAATTACAGTCTTCTATTTGTAATTTGGCTTTAGCTCACAAATGCCCTGTTTTCTGGCATATCAATTCTAATTCCGTTCTGTTTTAATTATGATCAATCCCAAACCGGTTGCTATCAGCAAGTTTAAAAGTTGTCTGATAGCAAGTTGACTATTTACCTTTTTAATATAGGTTTGCTCAGTTAGGCAATTTAAGTATTGAGACTAAAGCGATGTTCCGGCCGGGGGTGGCTTAAATGGTTTTGCTTCCGCTTGCCGTCTCTGCTGAGTGGAACGCATCCAATTTCCGCCCTGATTACAACGTCCCGCCTATATAATGCACCTCTATAAACGCCAAGCCTTGCCCCTGACGACATCAAATGTTCGACGAAACGCGTAGGGAGGAGCTTGTGATGTGACATGACGAGAGTGTATGGGGGACGCGGCGGCCATCTTGCTGGCGGTTTTAAGCTACTGTACAGTGCCTTTTTTTCACCTTGAACATGTGAGTGCAATATAGAGTTTTTTATTAATAAAGCAGTTTTTTAAAGCTTACTACGCATTTACTTCTATTTCATGGGCCAATTCATATACATGGATTCAACGTTATGAGAACGGGGATCGAGTGTGGAGAGTGTTATACATCCTGCTTCCAGTCTGCTATATTTGCTGGTGTCCGGTGGTATATGGCGATTTGAGGTTTCCCTCTTCCACGCAATGCTTATTTGACCCCTGTAATAAGGGTCCAAAGAGGAGGGTAAGAGGCAGTGTGTCTGGGTGCCGATGGTGGTGATTCTCTCCCATACGATTTTCTGCTGTACCCTATGGACCTTATCACTAACATTTTCAATTGATGATCAGTAAGGATTTATGTACATTTCTTAGTGCTGCACCCATATTATATATATATTGTTTTATTGTTGTTCGCCAATATTGTGCCGGCTGCTTGTCCTGTTAGTACTTCTTTAGTTTTAGTGTTATTTAGCGCAGCAGGCACCCATTTCTATTTTTGTCTGTTTGAATCATTATCATGCTGCAGCTGTGTTATTCTTTTAAGCCCATTATGGATATTTTTGATTTTAGGGCCATCCATCTTATTAATACTGAAGGGATCTTTAGTGTTGATAGTGGAACTAATGATGACTTAGGGGGTATGTTTTTTAGACTCAACAATTTTGTGACCACGGAGTTACACTATAAATATAAATATAAAAAGGCTGACTGACCCAGAAGAGGCACCAGAAGGGGTAGGAGGGTCCACTCAAAAAAGAAGGTGGGTTTGAGGGTCTCAGGTTTGTTTAAGTTGAGCACAGCAGTGATTTCCAATGAAGAGAAATATGTGCTCAATCATGGTCTCAAATTTGCTCCTCCTCGACCGTTTGAGACCTTTATTGATATCAAGAAATTTGTCCGTAAAATGCATATCAAAAGATATTTGATTACTAATCTCTTTAGTTTAGGAAGTGGGGGTCCCTTTGTGTTTAGAAACTCTTCTTTGGCTAATGCCTCTGTTTTTAATCCTCTGGGCCATTTGGCTCCATCTGTTACTGTATTCAAGGACTTGGTCACCAAGGACCTTGAGCAATTGAAACCTAGGAGGAATAGAGGTGATTATATGTGTAGGAAAGGACTTGAAACTTTGAAATCTTGTAAAGACATAGTGGTATGCCCAGCGGACAAGGGGGGAGGAATTGTGATATTGGATTCAGATGCCTACAAGGGAGAAATGCTTTGTCTTCTTTCGGTTAGAGACCGAATGTCCCTCTCGCTGGAAACCCCTCCATAAGGTTTAAAAAGGAACTTGTTTCTCTTGTGGAAGATGGTTTCCAGAGGAAGATTTTATCCAAGAAGGAGAAGCTCATTTTGGTTCCTGAAGCCCCAGGGTGCCGGTTATTTATTATCTTTTGAAGGTGCACAAGGACCCTATACACCCCCCTGGAAGACCGATTATTAGTAACATTGATTCGGTTACTTCCAGGGTGGGTAAGTACATTGACCATTTCCTGCAACCATTAATGGTTAAAATACCATCATTCCTGTGGGAATCCATGCAAGTTAATAACCTGCTTAAAGATGTTGAGTGGAAGGATGGCTACATCTTCGCCACTGCAGATGTGTCATCCTTATATACTATCATCTCACATCAACATGGTCGGGAAGCGGTCAGGCATTTTTGAATGTGGATGATCTCACTGCTGTTCAGCTTGAGTTTATCCTGGCATTGCTTGATTACGTCATGAGTCATAATTTATTTTGGTTTGGGGGCTCCTATTACCTACAGAATAGAGGTGTGGCCACGGGGGCCAAATTTGCACCCAGCATGGCCAACCTTTTTATGGCTAAATGGGAGGAGGACGTCAACTATAGTAGACCTAGACCAGAGTTGGTTTTGTGGAGGAGGTATGTAGATGATGTCCTCCTCATATGGGATGGGGACCAGTCTTCCCTCTATGGATTTATGATGGATCTTAAAGTGGAGTTCCACCCAAAAATGGAACTTCCACTTTTTGGATTCCTCCCCCCCCTCCGGTGTCACATTTGGCACCTTTCAGGGGGGAGGAGGGAGCAGATACCTGTCTAATACAGGTATTTGCTCCCACTTCCTGGCATAGCTCACCGCTGCACCTGCGGTGACCTATGCCACTTCTGGCGCCTACCCCTTCCTCCCCTGCTGTATTCTGTGAGACACAGAACACAGCAGGGACCTGAGAGGACACGCAGCGTGACTTGCGCATGCGCAGTAGGGAACCAGGAAGTGTAGCCGCACGGCTTCACTTCCTTATTCCCTTAACGAGGATCACGAAAAGCTAGGAGGGAGGTTGGGACTTTAAATGAAGCATGTGACAGCAAAAGGGTAATAGGATGAACATAGAGGAATTTATTGACATAATATTCAAACATACGCATTGTAACCGTAGAGTACATACAGTCAACCAATACATGCACAGATAAATGGGTAAAAATGTATAATTAGATAAAATATAGCATACATTGTAATGTTCGTACGATTGATAGATGGATAACAAGGTACAAAGTTAAAACACGTTACATAATGATGAATCAGGATACCACATTCATAAATTCCCTAGTGCACCACAAGCAATTTGGGTAATATAGATATTAAAACGATAGTGCCTGCTGGACCTAAGGCCTCATTGGACCTTTGGGGGGCGTAAGTAGGATAAAACTGATGGGGATTAGTAAGACGATAGAACACGGCAATTGGTGGCTCAACGCGTTTCGTGGCTTCCCTGCCACTCGTCAGGAGCAAGCACGTGTAATTCTAAAAAATAAAAGAATGAAATGAGCAAAAGGAGGAAGAAAAATAAAAAACAAAAAACAAAAAGGGGGGGGCGTGGTATGCGCCCCCCGCTGCTGGTATGGAGACATACTCACTACGAGACTAGGCACTGATAGGTAGCTGGCGGGACCCCATGTGCCATCCCGGTAGGCCCAACCGGGAGCCGAGGCGGGGAGCCCCACAGCGACGAAAACGGGCGCCAACCAGGGCGGGCACGGGGACCGAGGGTACCTGGAAAAGAGGAGGATAGTGAGGGTAAGTGAAGACAGTAGTGAGGGAAGGGAGGTAGGGAAAGAACCCCGCAGTCATAGTGTGTGAAATCAAAGGGAGCCAGTGAGGACAGGGATGGGAGGCAGGAGGAGTGAGTGGGGCGTGGAGGACGAGATGGGACAACCAGTGCAGTGACAGCTGGGGGGGGGGGGAAGTGGGGAGTGTACCTGAGTAGGAAAATTAGGACCCCGGAGGGGGAAGAGTTCCCAATGGTGAGAGGTCAGATGTGTGGAAGGCCTCGAATGCCCCGGACCGTCCCGGAGAGCGCCCATATAACGCCGTCGCGGGGCCGCCCACCAACGTCACGCCGTGTGGCGGGGGGAGGGGCGCCGCAAGTCGGACAGCTGTCCGGCAACGGCGCAGATCCTCCCCCATTGCCCACGAGTGTGGATACAACACTGCGCATGACGGCGCCAGGGACGCCGCAAGCACAGTGCGGTGCGTGACGTCGACGCACAGTAACCGGCGTCCAACCCCCCAGAGGAAAACCTGGGGGAGGAAGGAGACCAGCCAGGTGCGTCGCGGCTCCCGGGAGGGAAAACGGGACCAGACGACCATGCAACCCGCCAGCACACCAACAGTGGCACAGCCCCATAGGGATCAGCCTCAATCTGTATGCGATGCATTAAAAATGAGGTTATAAAAATATAAAAAGTAAAAAATGGAAAAATTAGAAGGAATGCACCAGTAAAAATAAAACAAATGAAAAATTGGTTGGAAGGATACATTAATTGATAGAAACCAGGAGAGGTATCACAAAGGTCATTAAGGGCAGTATGGATAAGGAATTAAGGCTAAATAGAGCAATGGCACATGCTTCCATCCCTATGCATATATACAAGGCAAAAAAGGGGGGTTTTTAGGGATTTTGCGGAAATCATGACCTGGTAAGGTCACCCATTTCCATCCCAAGGGACTTTATATGAAACCATGACCTGGTAAGATCATGCGTTTCCATCCCAATTTACATCACGAAAAGCTAGGAGGGAGGTTGGGACTTTAAATGAAGCATGTGACAGCAAAAGGGTAATAGGATGAACATAGAGGAATTTATTGACATAATATTCAAACATACGCATTGTAACCGTAGAGTACATACAGTCAACCAATACATGCACAGATAAATGGGTAAAAATGTATAATTAGATAAAATATAGCATACATTGTAATGTTCGTACGATTGATAGATGGATAACAAGGTACAAAGTTAAAACACGTTACATAATGATGAATCAGGATACCACATTCATAAATTCCCTAGTGCACCACAAGCAATTTGGGTAATATAGATATTAAAACGATAGTGCCTGCTGGACCTAAGGCCTCATTGGACCTGTGGGGGGCGTAAGTAGGATAAAACTGATGGGGATTAGTAAGACGATAGAACACGGCAATTGGTGGCTCAACGCGTTTCGTGGCTTCCCTGCCACTCGTCAGGAGCAAGCACGTGTAATTCTAAAAAATAAAAGAATGAAATGAGCAAAAGGAGGAAGAAAAACAAAAAACAAAAAGGGGGGGGCGTGGTATGCGTCCCCCGCTGCTGGTATGGAGACATACTCACTACGAGACTAGGCACTGATAGGTAGCTGGCGGGACCCCATGTGCCATCCCGGTAGGCCCAACCGGGAGCCGAGGCGGGGAGCCCCACAGCGACGAAAACGGGCGCCAACCAGGGCGGGCACGGGGACCGAGGGTACCTGGAAAAGAGGAGGATAGTGAGGGTAAGTGAAGACAGTAGTGAGGGAAGGGAGGTAGGGAAAGAACCCCGCAGTCATAGTGTGTGAAATCAAAGGGAGCCAGTGAGGACAGGGATGGGAGGCAGGAGGAGTGAGTGGGGCGTGGAGGACGAGATGGGACAACCAGTGCAGTGACAGCTGGGGGGGGGGAAGTGGGGAGTGTACCTGAGTAGGGAAATTAGGACCCCGGAGGGGGAAGAGTTCCCAATTTTTGTTTTTTGTTTTTTATTTTTCTTCCTCCTTTTGCTCATTTCATTCTTTTATTTTTTAGAATTACACGTGCTTGCTCCTGACGAGTGGCAGGGAAGCCACGAAACGCGTTGAGCCACCAATTGCCGTGTTCTATCGTCTTACTAATCCCCATCAGTTTTATCCTACTTACGCCCCCCACAGGTCCAATGAGGCCTTAGGTCCAGCAGGCACTATCGTTTTAATATCTATATTACCCAAATTGCTTGTGGTGCACTAGGGAATTTATGAATGTGGTATCCTGATTCATCATTATGTAACGTGTTTTAACTTTGTACCTTGTTATCCATCTATCAATCGTACGAACATTACAATGTATGCTATATTTTATCTAATTATACATTTTTACCCATTTATCTGTGCATGTATTGGTTGACTGTATGTACTCTACGGTTACAATGCGTATGTTTGAATATTATGTCAATAAATTCCTCTATGTTCATCCTATTACCCTTTTGCTGTCACATGCTTCATTTAAAGTCCCAACCTCCCTCCTAGCTTTTCGTGATGTAAATTGGGATGGAAACGCATGATCTTACCAGGTCATGGTTTCATATAAAGTCCCTTGGGATGGAAATGGGTGACCTTACCAGGTCATGATTTCCGCAAAATCCCTAAAAACCCCCCTTTTTTGCCTTGTATATATGCATAGGGATGGAAGCATGTGCCATTGCTCTATTTAGCCTTAATTCCTTATCCATACTGCCCTTAATGACCTTTGTGATACCTCTCCTGGTTTCTATCAATTAATGTATCCTTCCAACCAATTTTTCATTTGTTTTATTTTTACTGGTGCATTCCTTCTAATTTTTCCATTTTTTACTTTTTATATTTTTATAACCTCATTTTTAATGCATCGCATACAGATTGAGGCTGATCCCTATGGGGCTGTGCCACTGTTGGTGTGCTGGCGGGTTGCATGGTCGTCTGGTCCCGTTTTCCCTCCCGGGAGCCGCGACGCACCTGGCTGGTCTCCTTCCTCCCCCAGGTTTTCCTCTGGGGGGTTGGACGCCGGTTACTGTGCGTCGACGTCACGCACCGCACTGTGCTTGCGGCGTCCCTGGCGCCGTCATGCGCAGTGTTGTATCCACACTCGTGGGCAATGGGGGAGGATCTGCGCCGTTGCCGGACAGCTGTCCGACTTGCGGCGCCCCTCCCCCCGCCACACGGCGTGACGTTGGTGGGCGGCCCCGCGACGGCGTTATATGGGCGCTCTCCGGGACGGTCCGGGGCATTCGAGGCCTTCCACACATCTGACCTCTCACCATTGGGAACTCTTCCCCCTCCGGGGTCCTAATTTTCCTACTCAGGTACACTCCCCACTTCCCCCCCCCCCCCAGCTGTCACTGCACTGGTTGTCCCATCTCGTCCTCCACGCCCCACTCACTCCTCCTGCCTCCCATCCCTGTCCTCACTGGCTCCCTTTGATTTCACACACTATGACTGCGGGGTTCTTTCCCTACCTCCCTTCCCTCACTACTGTCTTCACTTACCCTCACTATCCTCCTCTTTTCCAGGTACCCTCGGTCCCCGTGCCCGCCCTGGTTGGCGCCCGTTTTCGTCGCTGTGGGGCTCCCCGCCTCGGCTCCCGGTTGGGCCTACCGGGATGGCACATGGGGTCCCGCCAGCTACCTATCAGTGCCTAGTCTCGTAGTGAGTATGTCTCCATACCAGCAGCGGGGGACGCATACCACGCCCCCCCCTTTTTGTTTTTTGTTTTTTATTTTTCTTCCTCCTTTTGCTCATTTCATTCTTTTATTTTTTAGAATTACACGTGCTTGCTCCTGACGAGTGGCAGGGAAGCCACGAAACGCGTTGAGCCACCAATTGCCGTGTTCTATCGTCTTACTAATCCCCATCAGTTTTATCCTACTTACGCCCCCCACAGGTCCAATGAGGCCTTAGGTCCAGCAGGCACTATCGTTTTAATATCTATATTACCCAAATTGCTTGTGGTGCACTAGGGAATTTATGAATGTGGTATCCTGATTCATCATTATGTAACGTGTTTTAACTTTGTACCTTGTTATCCATCTATCAATCGTACGAACATTACAATGTATGCTATATTTTATCTAATTATACATTTTTACCCATTTATCTGTGCATGTATTGGTTGACTGTATGTACTCTACGGTTACAATGCGTATGTTTGAATATTATGTCAATAAATTCCTCTATGTTCATCCTATTACCCTTTTGCTGTCACATGCTTCATTTAAAGTCCCAACCTCCCTCCTAGCTTTTCGTGATGTAAATTGGGATGGAAACGCATGATCTTACCAGGTCATGGTTTCATATAAAGTCCCTTGGGATGGAAATGGGTGACCTTACCAGGTCATGATTTCCGCAAAATCCCTAAAAACCCCCCTTTTTTGCCTTGTATATATGCATAGGGATGGAAGCATGTGCCATTGCTCTATTTAGCCTTAATTCCTTATCCATACTGCCCTTAATGACCTTTGTGATACCTCTCCTGGTTTCTATCAATTAATGTATCCTTCCAACCAATTTTTCATTTGTTTTATTTTTACTGGTGCATTCCTTCTAATTTTTCCATTTTTTACTTTTTATATTTTTATAACCTCATTTTTAATGCATCGCATACAGATTGAGGCTGATCCCTATGGGGCTGTGCCACTGTTGGTGTGCTGGCGGGTTGCATGGTCGTCTGGTCCCGTTTTCCCTCCCGGGAGCCGCGACGCACCTGGCTGGTCTCCTTCCTCCCCCAGGTTTTCCTCTGGGGGGTTGGACGCCGGTTACTGTGCGTCGACGTCACGCACCGCACTGTGCTTGCGGCGTCCCTGGCGCCGTCATGCGCAGTGTTGTATCCACACTCGTGGGCAATGGGGGAGGATCTGCGCCGTTGCCGGACAGCTGTCCGACTTGCGGCGCCCCTCCCCCCGCCACACGGCGTGACGTTGGTGGGCGGCCCCGCGACGGCGTTATATGGGCGCTCTCCGGGACGGTCCGGGGCATTCGAGGCCTTCCACACATCTGACCTCTCACCATTGGGAACTCTTCCCCCTCCGGGGTCCTAATTTTCCTACTCAGGTACACTCCCCACTTCCCCCCCCCCCCAGCTGTCACTGCACTGGTTGTCCCATCTCGTCCTCCACGCCCCACTCACTCCTCCTGCCTCCCATCCCTGTCCTCACTGGCTCCCTTTGATTTCACACACTATGACTGCGGGGTTCTTTCCCTACCTCCCTTCCCTCACTACTGTCTTCACTTACCCTCACTATCCTCCTCTTTTCCAGGTACCCTCGGTCCCCGTGCCCGCCCTGGTTGGCGCCCGTTTTCGTCGCTGTGGGGCTCCCCGCCTCGGCTCCCGGTTGGGCCTACCGGGATGGCACATGGGGTCCCGCCAGCTACCTATCAGTGCCTAGTCTCGTAGTGAGTATGTCTCCATACCAGCAGCGGGGGACGCATACCACGCCCCCCCCTTTTTGTTTTTTGTTTTTTATTTTTCTTCCTCCTTTTGCTCATTTCATTCTTTTATTTTTTAGAATTACACGTGCTTGCTCCTGACGAGTGGCAGGGAAGCCACGAAACGCGTTGAGCCACCAATTGCCGTGTTCTATCGTCTTACTAATCCCCATCAGTTTTATCCTACTTACGCCCCCCACAGGTCCAATGAGGCCTTAGGTCCAGCAGGCACTATCGTTTTAATATCTATATTACCCAAATTGCTTGTGGTGCACTAGGGAATTTATGAATGTGGTATCCTGATTCATCATTATGTAACGTGTTTTAACTTTGTACCTTGTTATCCATCTATCAATCGTACGAACATTACAATGTATGCTATATTTTATCTAATTATACATTTTTACCCATTTATCTGTGCATGTATTGGTTGACTGTATGTACTCTACGGTTACAATGCGTATGTTTGAATATTATGTCAATAAATTCCTCTATGTTCATCCTATTACCCTTTTGCTGTCACATGCTTCATTTAAAGTCCCAACCTCCCTCCTAGCTTTTCGTGATGTAAATTGGGATGGAAACGCATGATCTTACCAGGTCATGGTTTCATATAAAGTCCCTTGGGATGGAAATGGGTGACCTTACCAGGTCATGATTTCCGCAAAATCCCTAAAAACCCCCCTTTTTTGCCTTGTATATATGCATAGGGATGGAAGCATGTGCCATTGCTCTATTTAGCCTTAATTCCTTATCCATACTGCCCTTAATGACCTTTGTGATACCTCTCCTGGTTTCTATCAATTAATGTATCCTTCCAACCAATTTTTCATTTGTTTTATTTTTACTGGTGCATTCCTTCTAATTTTTCCATTTTTTACTTTTTATATTTTTACAACCTCATTTTTAATGCATCGCATACAGATTGAGGCTGATCCCTATGGGGCTGTGCCACTGTTGGTGTGCTGGCGGGTTGCATGGTCGTCTGGTCCCGTTTTCCCTCCCGGGAGCCGCGACGCACCTGGCTGGTCTCCTTCCTCCCCCAGGTTTTCCTCTGGGGGGTTGGACGCCGGTTACTGTGCGTCGACGTCACGCACCGCACTGTGCTTGCGGCGTCCCTGGCGCCGTCATGCGCAGTGTTGTATCCACACTCGTGGGCAATGGGGGAGGATCTGCGCCGTTGCCGGACAGCTGTCCGACTTGCGGCGCCCCTCCCCCCGCCACACGGCGTGACGTTGGTGGGCGGCCCCGCGACGGCGTTATATGGGCGCTCTCCGGGACGGTCCGGGGCATTCGAGGCCTTCCACACATCTGACCTCTCACCATTGGGAACTCTTCCCCCTCCGGGGTCCTAATTTTCCTACTCAGGTACACTCCCCACTTCCCCCCCCCCCCCAGCTGTCACTGCACTGGTTGTCCCATCTCGTCCTCCACGCCCCACTCACTCCTCCTGCCTCCCATCCCTGTCCTCACTGGCTCCCTTTGATTTCACACACTATGACTGCGGGGTTCTTTCCCTACCTCCCTTCCCTCACTACTGTCTTCACTTACCCTCACTATCCTCCTCTTTTCCAGGTACCCTCGGTCCCCGTGCCCGCCCTGGTTGGCGCCCGTTTTCGTCGCTGTGGGGCTCCCCGCCTCGGCTCCCGGTTGGGCCTACCGGGATGGCACATGGGGTCCCGCCAGCTACCTATCAGTGCCTAGTCTCGTAGTGAGTATGTCTCCATACCAGCAGCGGGGGACGCATACCACGCCCCCCCCTTTTTGTTTTTTGTTTTTTATTTTTCTTCCTCCTTTTGCTCATTTCATTCTTTTATTTTTTAGAATTACACGTGCTTGCTCCTGACGAGTGGCAGGGAAGCCACGAAACGCGTTGAGCCACCAATTGCCGTGTTCTATCGTCTTACTAATCCCCATCAGTTTTATCCTACTTACGCCCCCCACAGGTCCAATGAGGCCTTAGGTCCAGCAGGCACTATCGTTTTAATATCTATATTACCCAAATTGCTTGTGGTGCACTAGGGAATTTATGAATGTGGTATCCTGATTCATCATTATGTAACGTGTTTTAACTTTGTACCTTGTTATCCATCTATCAATCGTACGAACATTACAATGTATGCTATATTTTATCTAATTATACATTTTTACCCATTTATCTGTGCATGTATTGGTTGACTGTATGTACTCTACGGTTACAATGCGTATGTTTGAATATTATGTCAATAAATTCCTCTATGTTCATCCTATTACCCTTTTGCTGTCACATGCTTCATTTAAAGTCCCAACCTCCCTCCTAGCTTTTCGTGATGTAAATTGGGATGGAAACGCATGATCTTACCAGGTCATGGTTTCATATAAAGTCCCTTGGGATGGAAATGGGTGACCTTACCAGGTCATGATTTCCGCAAAATCCCTAAAAACCCCCCTTTTTTGCCTTTTTTCCCTTAACGAGGATGGCGGCGGCAGCAGCCGAGAGCCGAAGGACGGATCGGCTTTGGCTGCCGACATCTCGGGCTCCCTGGACAGGTAAGTGTCCATATATTAAAAGTCAGCAGCTGCAGTATTTGTAGCTGCTGGCTTTTAATATTTTTTTTTCAGCGGACCTCCACTTTAACAACAATGATAGAGGTATCAGGTTCCAACATGAGTCTAGTGGTGTTGAGGTTCATTTCCTTGACCTGAGAATAAGGGTGGTGGGGGGATTAAATATTACTTCCACATACTTTAACCACTTCAATACCAGGCACTTACGCCCCTTCTTGCCCAGGACAATTTTCAGCTTTCAGCGCTGTCACAATTTGAATAACAATTGCGTGGTCATGCAACACTGTACCCAAACTAAATTTTTATCATTTTCTTCCCACAAACAGAGCTTTCTTTTGATGGTATTTGATCCCCTCTGCGTTTTTTATTTTTTGCTAAACAAACTAAAAAAGACCAAAATTTTTGAAAAAAAAAAAAGATTTTTTTTTAGTTTCTGTAATAAAATTTTGTTTTCCCCTTCACTGACGGGCACTGATGAGGCGGCACTGATGAGTTGGCACTGATAGAGTGACACTGATGAGGAGGCACTGATATGTAATATTGATGGGCACTGATAGGCAGCACTGATATGCAGCACTGATGGGCACCAATAGGCGGCACTGATATGCAGCACTGATAGGCGGCACTGATGGGCACTGACAGGCAGCACTGATGGGCACTGACAGGCGGCACTGATGGGCACTGACAGGCGGCACTGATGGGCACTGACAGGTGGCTGTGATGGGCACTGACAGGCGGCTGTGATGGGCACTGACAGGCGGCACTGATAGGTGGTACTGATTGGCACTGACAGGTGGCACTGATGGGCAGTGCTGATGATGAGGTACTGATAAGTACTGACAGGTGTTACTGCTGGGCAGTGATTGGCACTGTGGTGGGCATTGGCAGAATTGATTTTTTTACATTGCTGGGCACTGGTTGGCAGGTGATTTGTACATTTGAGGGGGCTGTTCTGATAATCATGATCATCAGCATAGACCCCCCTCTGACAGGGAGAGCCGCCGATCGGCTCTCCCTGTCAGCGCAAACCGAGGAATGCTGTTTACCGGCACTTCCTGGTTCACGTGATGATCAGCTGTGATTGGTCACAGCTGATCACGTGGTAAGAAGCCTCTGACAGAGGCTTCTTATCACGATCGGAGATGCGGGGTGTCAGACTGACACGCCACGACTCGCAAGCCTTAGTGATAAAGCATCAGTGGATGTGAATTTCCCTTCCTAGGGGTAGATTTCTTCTCACTTCCTGTTGTCTCCTTCCGTTTGTAAGTAGGAGTCGTTTGTAAGACGGATGTTTGTAACTAGGGGACCGCCTCTACGTGAATTCAACGTTATGAGAATGGGGATAGAGTGTGGAGAGTGTTATACATCCTGATTCCAGTCTGCTATATTTGCTGGTGTCCGGTGGTCTATGGTGGTTTGAGGTTTCCTTCTTCCACGCAATGCTTTTTTGACCCCTGTAATAATGGTCCAAAGAGGAGGGTAAGAGGTAGTGTGTCTGGGTGCCGGTGGTGGCGATTCTCTACCATGTGTTTTTCTGCTGTACCCTATGGACCTTATCACTAACATTTTCAGTTGATGATCAGAAAGGATTGATGGACATTTCTTAGCGCTGCACCTATTTTATATATAATGTTTTATCCTGTGTTGTATCTCAGTGCTTCTGATCTCCTGCAGTCTATTTTCAGGCACTTCCTGACTATATACATGCACTCCAGCAAAGGCTACTTGACATTTCTAAAGGCAGGTTTCCTGATGGTGGCCTCAGCCACATTTGTAATCTTCTTTGGAAGCCAGTGTGATAGGGTGACAAAACAGAAGCACAAGACAGGTCACTGTATACCAAGAAGTGCTTGAACAAGGATCTGTAAGGTAAGATCATACAGACATTATTTTAATAAAAGATGCATATGTAAAAATATAGAAAATTATTTATAAAGTATAGCGTTAGGCAAAAGTACACAAAAAAAATCCCAAATTTTGGGCTGCTCCCAGAAAAGTAGTAGAGGGAAGATCTTCCAATGGGGACACTAGTTCTGGTGACCTGGGGAACCCCAAGGGATTCCCTTAATTTGCAGGGATTTCCTCCCATTCCTGTTTTGGCTTTGGGACAAATAAATCCCCCAACAGCAAAAAAAACTGACAGGGGTTATTACCCTCCTTTTCTTTATATGAAATGACAAATAAATGTTTTGCCTATAGTTCTACTTTAAAATGACAATAACATACCTCACAACATTTTAAGATGGGAATGAGGAACACCTACTAGCAAACATATGTATGCATAGGACACGCCCCCTGCCACACCACCTTAAAGGAAAATGAACAAAAAAAAAAAGGTTGATTAAATCCACAAAGGTGTTTTTTTTAACATTACTATTCCTTTATATTGGCTTTTCAAATTTACAAATGCAGCAATTTAGAAATTGGATGAAAGGTTTAGCACTAGAAAACACTCTTTGAAAGATAAAAGGTGCATTTTATATACAACTATATGGATCAGACCAAAATGAGGGACAAATGGGGGGGAGATGGACTTTGCTCCAAATCAGGGACAGTCCCTCGAAATCAGGGACAGTTGGGGGCTTTGCAATAATTTGTAAAAGCCGGTATAAGCTTTTAGTGGTTGGGTTGACATATTCTTTATTCAGAACATGCAGCTGTGCTGCCCAGAACAGTGACTAGTGAAGTCACACTGCTTCCACCCACCTGCTGGTTGCAATGAGTTCCTAAGCAGCTGCAAAACTACCAAACTCAGATCTAATTTACTTTTTCCAGTATGATGCCGGCTGGTATTGAAAAGTCGTTGCTTCCATTTTACATCAACAAATGAATTACAAATAATCACTGAATTCTAATCGTCTGACTCAGGTTTTCTAGTTAATACCGGAACCCGGGGTAGTTTTAGGCACAGTGATGTAAGTGTGCAATCTGCAATCTCTGTCATCACGTTGACTAACTATGGGTATTCTTTTGTTACAATAGCAATAACAAGTGTGTTTCCTGTTGTATTTGAGTTGTACTGGAACTGTCAGGCTTGGAGTTGAGGTTTCTGAAAATGCTGCTACTGATAAATTATCTGGTCATGATTGCACAAGATCTCTGACATATCTTTTGTCAGCACTGTAGATGTATTGCTGGTTGCGCAGAACAGGTAATACCAGACGGCTCAGTTTAGCTAGCACAAGGTATTCAGTCTTAGATGGACTTTTGATAGTGACATAACAAGTATACACTTACTGTATATTACTAGCTTACTAGGCTGTTTAGTAATAGCAGTGCAAAACAATACCTAGATTTTTTTTTACTTTTTGTGCATTACCAAGCATTTTAATACAAAAATATAAATACACTATCAGGCCTAGCAGCAAAATGTGAGCTGTTGTTATCTAAACTATTTTCACTGGCAGTACAACAAATTCAAGTGTTAGCTGCAATTGATGGATTTCTCTGAATTCCTACAAAGCCTGCATGGATTTTTAACTGCTATCCAGCATTTCACTAGAGAGATTTCCTTTTATTTGCTGTCTTGGTGACAAAAGTTTCACCAGGAAATAAACTTGAGATGATTGTAGCCGTATATGGCCCCATTCACACTGGTGGACCATTTGGGTCCGCATGTCAGTTCTTCAGGTGGACCCAAACGGACCCTCCATTATCCTCTATGAAGTGGCTGACAGATATATGTTTACACCTGTCGACATCCAATACAATCCAATCTGCTAAAAACACATGGATGGGGATCCGTTTCCCATCCAACTGCTGGATTGGATGTCAATCAGGTGTAAACTGACAGGCGGTCCTTTTACATCCGACCGCCCATAGAGGAGAGCGGGCTGTGTCTGCTCTGCATAAGCGAAGCACAGATGGATCAGCCATCCGCCTGCTCAGCAAAGTTCAGTGGACAGATTCCCCACTAAGCAGGTGGACTCAGGGCCGATCCTAGGCGGGTACGCGGGGTGCAGTGCACCCGGTCGCCACAAAGGTGGGGGCGCTGAAGTGCCAGAGTGCTCCTCTCCCTCCTCCTCTCCTTGTCAGTGTCCAGAGGCGGCTCACTCTGCCGGTCACCACTGTGTTTCCAAGTCCAAGTCCGTCCCCCCTCCCTCCTCCTGTCAGATCTGAGATCGGAGCGGCTGTCTCTGAGTGCAGAGAGACCAGCCGCGCAGTGATGTCGCTGGTGGGGGGCGGCGGTTCATGCCTGACAAGTGTTCTCCCCCTCCTCTCTGTGTCTAACTCCTGCCTGCTGTTCTTCACACGGGCGGCGCAGCTGCACACTGTCATCTTTTCTCCAGCTGCCGCCGGGTGTTTTAATGTACCCTAATAGAGGGGGGGGTCTGTACTAATGGAGGAGGTGTGGTTTGTCCTAGGGGGGTCTGTACTAATTGAGGGGGTGTGGGTTTTCCTGGGGGGGTCTGTACTAATGGAGGGGGATTGGTTTGTCCTGGGGGTCTATACTAATGGAGGGGGGTAGTCCTGGGGGGTCTTTACTAATAAGGGGGTGTGGTTTGTCCTGGGGGGTCTGTACTAATGGAGGAGCCAGGGGTGAGGTTTGTCCTGAGTGGTGTCTGTACTAAAGAAGGGGGGGGGGTGGTTTGTCCTGGGAGGGTCTGTACTAATGGAGGGGGGGTGGCTTTTCCTGGGGGGGTCTGTACTAATGGAGGGAGTGTGGCTTTTTCTGGGGGGTCTGTACTAATTAGGGGGGGGGTTCCTAGGGGGGATGTACTAATGGAGGGGGGTTTGTCCTAGGGGGATGTACTAATGGAGGGGGGTTGTCCTGGTGGGGGGTCTGTACTAATGGAGGGGGGAGTTTGTCCTGGGGGATGTAGTAATGGAGAGGGGTTTGTCCTGGGGGGGTCTGTACTAACGCAGGGGGGTGGCTTGTCCTGGGGGGTCTATACTGATAGAGGGGGGGGTCTGTACTGAGGAAGGTCTGTACTGAGGGAGGGGTTTATACTTAGTGGGGGGTCTGCACTGAGGGGCGACTATAGTTGGTGGAGGGGGGGTGACACCATGTTTTACAGCACCGGGTGACACCAACCCTAGTGACGCCACAGCAGCTGCGGGCTCTTCTTTCCCCCCTCCCTCTCCCACACGTTGCTGTACTAGTGAGCGGCGCTTGCCAGCACAGTCGCCCACTATGTTTCTTCCCCCATCTTCATATTGGCCAGGGAAGAAATAGAATAGAAAAAGAAGCAGAGAAGAGGATTGTGGGACATCTAGTCCCGAGGACTGGCAGCCCCACTGTAACATGGAAACTGCAGCCCACACAGCATGCTAGGCTGAATGGGAGAGAGAGGGAGCCAGGAGCCCGGGAAAGCTTTCAGGGAAGTGCACCCAGGGCTCCAGAGGGAGAGGACAGTGCTGAGAGAAAACCATCAGAAGGAGAACCCCCGCTGCCCTGCGCCACCAGAGGGAAAGTCACACAGCCTAGTGCCATCCCTGCCAGAGAAAGGAATGGAGTCATTGCCAGAATACAGATCTGGGCTCTACCCAGCAGAGTCGCCAAGGGGAATTCAGAGTGAGCTGACTCCTGATCAGAGGAACCATTGTTGCTGTATCACTGGGTCAGGTGAGAGGGCCGATCGGCCATTATCTACGAACGTCCATAGGAACGGCAATCTCTGACCATCTCCTGTATTATATCTGCAGTCTCTGACCATCTCCTGTATTATATCTGCAGTCTCTGACCATCTCCTGTCTTATGTCTGCAGTCTCTGACCATCTCCTGTCTTATGTCTGCAGTCTCTGACCATCTCCTGTAACATGTCTGCAGTCTCTGACCATCTCCTGTACTAGGTCTGCAGTCTCTGACCATCTCCTGTCTTATGTCTGCAGTCTCTGACCATCTCCTGTAACATGTCTGCAGTCTCTGACCATCTCATGTACTATGTCTGGGGGCTCTTTCTAACAGACTCTCTAACAGAAGCCCACTCTGTTTGCATCAGAGAGACTCCCCTCCAGGTCTCATTAGTGTACGCTCTTCCTGTATTTTCTTTATTGTTAAAAGATTATGGGAGGATCCCAGGGTAACGAAGACTTGTTAGGGGAGCATCTCTATGTTTGAGTCGTTGCCATAGAAACATTTGTAAAGGGGAAGAGTTGGTAAGATGACTACGCCCATGTGGGGGCGCTAAAAATATTTCTGCACCCAGGCTGCTGTGACCTTAGGATCGGCCCTGGGTGGAAGCGGCCTTAGTGCACTTGCAACAAAAACATGCAACAAAAACAACATTTTAGCAAAATGTTAATGTCTCAGAGATTGTCTTATTAACATTCTTCTAAAACTTTGTGTATTAGTACTGGTTGGACCTTGAAGAAGAGGGAATGCCTCGAAACCTTGTCTCACAAATTTGGATGTTAGTGCAAATAAAAAAATGTATCATGGACAGTAGAAAGTTTGCGAAATGTGCATACAGTATATGGTATGGATTAGCACTAGGAGCTCAGTGACAATGTCACCAGTCTCTGGAGGAAAGTGAGAGGAACTCTTCCAACACATGACACAGACAGCAATGCAATTACAGTATCCAAACCTTGCACAGTGGATCCAAAACCAAAACCTAACAAACTTTTGGACAGATATACGTAGAGGAGGAGGGTAGAACCCCTTTCAAACTTTGTATAGCTGTACACATCCCTGTTGCAGATTTTCCCTCACTTCCTGTCAGGTGAAACCATTGTCCCTGCACAGTAAACAAAGCCTGAGATAGCTGTAAAAAACAGACAAGGGTTCTAATTCTTCCCCACTCTATCAAAAAACTGTCTATCCAGAAAAAGTTTTGGCTAGACATATACTTAAGTTTAGCATGCAAAAAAATACCAAGAAACTACTTACCAGCCAGGCCACACTCCCAACGTGTTTTTGCTCCGCCCCTTGGAGCTTTTTAATGGGGATGGGAGTTCTGAGCATAAGGGGGTGTTTATAAGAGCATCATTGGCTGTCATGTGATAGAAATCTGATGACACACAGGTGCTCAAGTGGATAAAAATGGCCACAAACATCAAAGCTGGTCACATCACAAGCATCAAAATTGCTATACAGTATGTATGTATATATATATATATATATATATATATATATATATATCTCACAAAAGTGAGTACACCCCTCACATTTTTGTAAATATTTTATTATATCTTTTTATGTGACAACACTGAAGAAATGCCACTTTGCTACAATGTAAAGTAGTAAGTATACAGCATGCATAACAGTGTAAATTTGCTGTCCCCTCAAAATAACTTAACACACAGCCAAATAATGTCCAAACCGCTGGTGAGTACACCCCTTAGTGAAAATGTCCAAATTGGGCCTAATTAGCCATTTTCCCTCCCCAGTGTCATGTGACTTGTTAGTGTTAAGGTCTCAGGTGTGAATGTGGAGCAGGTGTGTTAAATTTGGTGTTATCGCTCATACTAGTCACTTGGAGTTCAACATGGCACCTCATGGCAAAGAACTCCCTGAGGATCTGAAAAAAAAAATGTTGCTCTACATAAAGATGGCCTAGGCTATAAGAAGATTGCCAAGACCCTGAAACTGAGCTGCAGCACAGTCGCCAAGACCATGAAGCAGTTTAACAGGACAGTTTCCACTCAGAACAGGCCTCGCCATGGTCGACCAAAGAAGTTGAGTGCATGTGCTCAGCATCATATCCAGAGGTTGTTTTTGCCGCGTACACACGAGCGGACTTTACGGCGGACTTTGCCCGGCGGACTGGATTTCGTCGGACAATTCGATGTGTGTGGGCTCCAGCGGACTTTGTTTTCTCAAAAGTTGGACGGACTTAGATTTGAAACTTGTTTAAAATTTATCCGTTGAAATCGAGTCCGGTCGAAAAGTCCGCCGTCTGTATGCTAGTTCGACGGACAAAAAGCCACGCTAGGGCAGCTATTGGCTACTGGCTATGAACTTCCTTGTTTTAGTCCGGTCGTACGTCATCACGTACGAATTCGACGGACTTTGGTGGATTGTGTGTAGGCAAGTCCGTTCATTCACAAAGTACGTCGAAAAGTCCGCCGGGCAAAGTCCGCCGTAAAGTCCGCTCGTGTGTACGCGGCATTTGGGAAATAGATGTATGAGTGCTGCCAGCATTGCTGCAGAGATTGAAGGGGTGGGGGGTCAGCCTGTCAGTGCTCAGACCATACGCCACACACTGCATCAAATTGGTCTGTATGGGTGTTGTCTCAGAAGGAAGCCTCTTCTAAAGATGATGGACAAGATAGCCCTCAAACAGTTTGCTGAAGACAAGCAGACTAAGGACCTGGATTACTGGAACCAAGTCCTGAGTTTAGATAAGACCAAGATAAATTTATTTGGTTCAGATGGTGTCAAGCGTGTGTTGTGGCAATCAGGTGAGGAGAACAAATACAAGTGTGCCTTGCCTACAGTCAAGCATGGTGGTGGGAGTCTCATGGTCTGGGGCTGCATGAGTGCTGCCGGCACTGGGGAGCTACAGTTCATTGAGGGAACCAGGAATGCCAACATGTACTGTGACATACTGAAGCAGAGCATGATCCCCTCCCTTTGGAGACTGGGCCGCAGGGCAGTATTCCAGCATGATAATGACCCCAAACACACCTCCAAGATGACCACTGCCTTGCTAAAGAAGCTGAGGGTAAAAGTGATGGACTAGCCAAACATGTCTCCAGACCTAAACCCTATTGAGTATCTGTGGGGCATCCTCAAATGGAAGGTGGGGGAGCACAAGGTCTCTAACATCCACCAGCTCTGTGATGTCATCATGGAGGAGTGGAAGAGGACTCCAGTGGTGACCTGTGAAGCTCTGGTAAACTCCATGCCCAAGAGGGTTAAGGAAGTATTAAAAAATAATGGTGACCACACAAAATATTGACACTTTGGGCCCAATTTGGACATTTTCACTTAGGGGTGTACTCACGTTTGTTGCCAGTGGTTTGGAAATTAATGGCTGTGTGTTGAGTTATTTTGAGGGGACAGCACATTTACACTGTTATACAAGCACTCACTACTTTACATTGTAGCAAAGTGCCATTTCTTCAGTGCTATCACATGAAAAGATATAATAAAGTATTTACAAAAATGTGAGGGGTGTACTCACTTTTGTGAGATATGTATATGTAAGGAAAAATGGAATAACAAACTTGCAAAAAATTGTAAAACAATATTATTGAGTTATTCATTTAGGTGACCGATGTAATTATTGTTAATAAGTTATTCATTTAAAGTGACCGATGTATTTATCCCCCAAAAAAAGGGAAAAAAGTATACTTGCGTAAGTCAGCCTAGTGAGCATGATTAAAACCAACAATGTTTATTGAGGAAAAAAATTAAAAACAATGAATGCATATGCTTTAGAACAGAATTAAAATGAATAAAAAGACAAGACACCCCAAACCACAGACATAATGGGAGCTCATTAGCAATCCGTTTTTTTTACTATCTACCATCAATGATTTAAAGCAGAGTGTGCCATCTACTGTATATATGTATTAATCAATGTATATTATGAGAAATGCATGAATTGATCCTACCTTGATATGACCAACATAAAAATGTATGGTATATAAAAAGGTGCTATACATAGGAGAAAAAATAATAAAGGATATGTAGCGCAACCCACATAGGAGCCGCAAGTGGAATGGGATCCCCCTCCCCGTGCAGCCCGGCAACACCAAATTTCCACAGGCTCCCAGAGTCAAAGAACAGTCCAGTACTTTGCTTTTGTATTTTATTGAGGGGGTAAAACTTGGATGGGGAGTAGGGGTATTACAGGATGCCCACTTGACTTCAAAAAATTTCAGGGACATTTCTACTATATACAGTTAGGGATGAGCTTCGTGTTCGAGTCGAACCCATGTTTGACTCGAACATCATCTGTTCGCCCGTTTGCCGAATTGCGAACGATATGGGCCGTTCGCGCCAAATTCGTGTGGCGCGTCACGGTCCATAATTCACTGCGGCATCGCAGTGCATTGCTGGCTGATGATTGGCCAAGCATGCACTATGACCCGCATGCTTGGCCAATCACAGCGCCATCAGTAGAGAGAGCTGTAATTGGCCAAAGCCAGGGTGGCTTTGGCCAATTATGGCTCAGGGGTTTAGCACACGCCCCACACTATATAAGGCCGCCTGCACGGCGGCCCTGTGTAGTGTGTGTTCCGGCGTTGAGATACATAGACAGAGGGACAGTGTCATTTCATTTGAGTTAGCTAGATTAGGCAGGACAATCAGTGAGTTAGCTGCACTTACAGTGTATTGTGTATATATATGCATCCCAGGTGTTGCATATATATATATACACTGTATTCAGTTTAGCTAGATCCGTTCCTGTTATCTTCTTACTGACAGGCAGGCTTGTCTTGTTACAGTATTTACAGCTACCTGAAGAAAATTGCTGGTGTTCTTTTGATCCTATTAGTACCACAGTCAGGCAGCTAGACTATTTACAGTTAGTGCAGTGCGTCCTGCTCACAGTGTTCAGCTAAAACTACAAGTTAGTGCGGTGCGTCCTGCTCACAGTGTTCAGCTAAAACTACACGTTAGTGCGGTGCGTCCTGCTCACAGTGTTCAGCTAAAACTACAAGTTAGTGTAGTGAGACCTCTGCACAGTGTTCATCTAAAGCTACAAGTTAGTGCAGTGCGTCCTGCTCACAGTGTTCAGCTAAAACTACAAGTTAGTGCGGTGCGTCCTGCTCACAGTGTTCAGCTAAAACTACAAGTTAGTGGGGTGAGACCTCTGCACAGTGTTCAGCTAAAACTACAAGTTAGTGCGGTGCGTCCTGCTCACAGTGTTCAGCTAAAACTACAAGTTAGTGCGGTGCGTCCTGCTCACAGTGTTCAGCTAAAACTACAAGTTAGTGTGGTGCGTCCTCCTCACAGTGTTCAGCTAAACCTACAAGTTATTTTTTTGCGAGCTCTGCACAGTGTTCAGCTAAAGCTACCTGTAGAAGGTTGGTGGTGTTCTCATACTACAGGCAGTTGATTTTGCTAGCTGCAGTATCAGTATATATATATATATATATATATATATATATATATATATATATATCCCAGCTTAGTGCAGCTACAGGCCATTAGTATGTCTGGAAGGCCAAGAAGGAGAGGCAGACAGTCACAAGCCAATAAGAGAGGGCAAGCAGGCTCTGTGTCTAGTGCTGGTCGTGGAGACGGTGCATCCTCATCAGCACGTGGCCGTGGGACACGCTTGGCCTTTTTTTCGGCAGCTGGCCGTGTTGAGCCGCAACATGCGGAAGACTTGGTCGAGTGGATGACCAAGCCGTCCTCATCCTCCTCATCCTCTCTCACCCATGCCCAGGGTACTTTGTCTGGCAAAGCAGCGGCCTCTTCCCTCGGCTCAATGTCATCAGTGACTCCTTCCCTAGCCCCACCATGTCCTCCTGAGGAGTCCCTCGAACTGTTTGACCACAGTGTTGGGTACATGCTCCAGGAGGATGCCCAGCGTTTGGAAGGCTCTGATGATGATACTGAGCTCGATGAAGGCAGTAATATGAGCACGGACAGAGGGGGTGTCCAAGAAGGACAGCGATCTGGCAGCATACTGCCAGGTTTGCTCCAGTGATGAGGGGAGGAGGGGATGAAGAGGTCACTGACTCAACGTGGGTGCCTGATAGGAGAGAGGAGGAAGAGGAGGAGGCGGCACATCACCAACGAGGCAAGATGCCCTCCAGGGGCCAGCCTAAGGGCAGCACATTGACTGCATCACACCCCAAAGCTCCACATGTGCAGGGCGCTGCAGTCTCTGCGCGTTATTCAAAAAGTTCTTTGGTGTGGGTCTTTTTTGAGACAAGTGCATCAGATCGCACCGCTGCTATTTGCAACATATGTCTCAAGCGTATCTCGCGTGGCCAAAACATCTCCCGCTTGGGTACCACATGCTTGACCAGACATATGTTGACCTGCCATGCAGTTCGTTGGCAAGCGTATCTAAAAGACCCACACCAAAGAACAAAGAGGACCTCTCCTTGCTCCTCATCAACTGAGATCTCCAACCCCACTATACCTTCAGTCCTCTCTGAGACCTGCACTGAGAGGAATGAAGGTGTAGAATTAGGTGTGTCACAGCCAAGTACTTGTGGGCAATCTGCTTTTGGTACACTGACTTCAGATTGTACCAGGCAAATTTCCCTGCCCCAGCTGCTGCACCGCCGAAAGAAGTTCGCTCCCAGCCATCCACATGCCCAGTGGTTGAATGCTAGCTTGGCAAAATTGCTAGCACTTCAACTGCTGCCTTTTCAGTTGGTAGACTCTGCCCCCTTCCGTGAGTTTGTGGAATGTGCGGTTCCTCAGTGGCAATGGACTGGGGGGTACCCATGCCGTTTGTCTCACTGATTTTCATCCATTTTGCCAGGACCCGACATTACATTAAACCCGCAAGCAGTTTTAAATGAGATTTTTTCCTTTAAAAATGACATTTTGTGCAGGGACTGTTCTAAACACGGGAAACACGCGCCACTTTACAGGCATACTATAGACACACCCCAGGTACGATATTTAGAGGAATATTTCACTTTTTTTTTACTTTAAGCATCATTAAAATCACTGCTCCCGAAAAAACTTCCGTTTTTAAAAGTTTTTTTTGCATTGATACATGTCCCCTGGGGCAGGACCTGGGTCCCCAAACCCTTTTTAGGACAATACCATGCAAATTAGCCTTTAAAATGAGCACTTTTGATTTCGAACGTTCGAGTCCCATAGACGTCAATGGGGTTCTAACGTTCATGCGAATTTTCGGTCCGTTCGCAGGTTCTGGTGCGAACCGAACCGGGGGGTGTTCAGCTCATCCCTATATACAGTCTATATACACTTTTTCCTCTAGCTCCAGCACTTCACTTCCTTGCATAAACAGACTCAGCTGGGACACTTTAGTGAATCTGGCAAGGCACTCAGCCAAATCAAAGCAAAAGCCCTATACAGGCAGGGACCCCGGGCCCCTTTGGTTGTGTAGCGAAGTCCAGTGTCCAGCTTGCATCCCTATGGCTACTGATCCCAGCACCACCTCTTCAGGCACTGCCAGCCCGCCTGGCTGCAGCTTACCCTTTTACTAGCACTCCTGGCTACTTCTTCTCAGTCCTCCTAGACTGCACACTCACCTCTCCTGGAGAACTTCTGAATGCGCTGACCCGCACCTGCTTTCCTCTCCTTGCTTCCCTGCCTCCAGAAAGGATATCCTCCGTGTGTTGTAGAGGGTCCCTCCAGCACCCTATCCAGTGGCCCAAGGTCACCCCCCCTAGACCAGGGGGCACCCTTAAGGATCACCGACAGCCTCCTCGGCACTCCTTCTCCATCTTCCATGTGACTGCCCCGGCTGGCATGACCCCAGAGTATTTAGGAGGTGGCAACCCCCTGCAAGCCCACTTTGCACACAAAGTTCCAGAGAGCAGAGAGAGTTACCAGTGCCAAGTCATAGTGCGAGCAGTGTGCGACCCTATGAGAAGGTTACTGGTCCCATTAGCTGGGAAGGAAGATTCTGTGCTTAGAGGGATGCATCCTTCCTGCATCAAGCCTTAAGCAAATGGCCCGAGAACAGAACTCCCGCAGAGGGGTTGGGAAGACTATGGAGGCTTGAAATAAGGGAGAAGATGTTGCAGTAGGGTGAAGGCTACTGTCAAGTTGACTTGGGATCAGCCTTTTGTCTCTTGGAGACTGATTCCCAGCAATGTGAAGCAGGGGTGAAGTTGGCTCCAGAAACAGTACCTACTAAGCCCTGTCCCAGAATGGAGGGACGTTGTCAGTCAGTCTCCGGAATGGCACTGATCATACAGTCACGTTGAGGCTTTGAATGCTGATTGGGCAAGTGAACTCAGCCACTCCAGTGACCCTGACAGAAATAAGAAAGGAGACAGAGAGAACTTGGAATAGATCATTCTGGGAAAGGGCAAGGTGAGTGCCACTGATCTGGAAGATCTCGGGGAGCAGTTAACTGAATTAAAGAAGTCAGGAGTCATTCAGGAGTCCAGGAGCCCTTATGCTTCCCCTATAGTAAACTTACTTAGTGGTGGTGAGAAAGAAAAATAGGACATTGTGGATATGTATTGATTGCAGAACTTTGAACAGAAGGACCATCCCTGATCAGTACACCACCCCTCATATTGAAGATGCCCTTCAGTGTTTGTCTGGGCAAAGTGGTTCAGTGTGTTAGACTTGAAGAGCGGATACTACCTGATCCCTATGCACCCTGACGATAGGGAGAAGATGGCATTCATGTGCCCATTGGGGTTCTTCAACAGGATGCCCCAGGGACTGTCGGGGGGGGGGGTCCGGCTACATTTCAACGGCTGATGGAGCGCACAGTTGGTGACATGAAACTGATCAAGGTCCTGGTGTACTTAGACAATATTTTCTTTGGAAGCACTTTAGAAGAGCACAAAGCAAGGCTTGAGAAGGTCTTTAAGAGGCTTTATGAAGAGAGATTGAATTTGTCGTGAGCATAGTTGTACGCCACCTATTGCATTGGGGTGTGCACCCCAAAACTCAAACAAACATGAATGCCATATGCTGTCACAGGGAAGAGGCTCTGGTGGTGGGAGACAGTTAATTGGGAGCATATTGCACTACACCCTAAATACGAGTTTAATGTGTTCCTAAAGTTGAACTTAGCCTTTAATATAATGAGGGTATTTACACTGGCCACTGGCATCCCCCAACCACCCAGCTGGTGCCGCCCCTGGATAATAGTAATTCACATGGGGTGATTAGGGTGTGCCCAGGCACACCCTGTGCGCACACCTATGGTCGTGAGAAAAATATCAGTTCTATCAAACTTCTGTCACCTACTTGGGACACGTTTCTGCTAAGGGCATTGTTACAGACCCGAAGAAGTTGGAAGCAGTCACCACCTGGCCCTTGCCAAGAACAATGACAGAATTGAGGTTTTCCTAGGGTTCTGCTCCTATTACCAGATATTTGTCGTGATTTTTGCAAAGGTTGCCCGGCCACTCAATAAGTTACTTAAGAATGAGATGAAGGGAAAAGATTGCAAGTTGAGCCAAGTGAGACATGGGGCCGAGAAGTCGTAAGAGTTTATACAAAAGCAGTGGAACCAGCAGTGTGAGAAAACTTTCCATTACCTCAAGAGAAGCCTCACAGAAGCACCAGTACTGGCCTATGCAGACCCAGCAAAGCCATACAAGCTTCATGTGGATGCCAGCAAAGAAGGGTTGGGCGGGCCGGGGTCCTATACCAGGAGAAGAGTGATGAACTACACCCCATAGTGTATGTAAGTCGAAGTTTAACCCCATCTGAGAAAAACTATCCTGTACATAAGCTGGAGTTTCTGGCCCTAAAGTGGGCTGTAGTAGACAATTTGAAAGATTATCTGTATGGAGCCTTCTTCATGGTGAAGGCTGACAATAATCCTCTGACATATTTACTGTCATCCGATAAGCTGGATGTTACCAGGCATCGATGGTTGGCTGCCCTGTCTGCATTTCAGTTCAGTTTGAAGTACCGACTAAGAGCAGAGAATCAATATGGTGATGCTTTGATGAAGTCAGGAGGGAGGCAGCCGCAAGGGCAACTCATTGAGTGGATTTCAGCCGGATCCTTAGGAACAGCTAAAATGTGTGCAATGTATGGGCACCCTAATACATTAGGATGCTCATAATCTGACTTTTAGCTCTGTGGGTACATCTGAGAGTAGCAGTGAGACAGTTACTTAAAGTGGTTCTAAAATCTTAAGGTTTTTCACCTTAATGCATTCTATGCATTAAGGTAAAAAACATTCTCTGCTGCAGCTCCCTCCCAGACCCCCCTTTTCCTTACCTGAGCCCAACCATTCCACCAATGTGCACAAGCGCAGCAGCTCCCGCTGTTGTCTCTATCCTCATTGGACAGATTGATAATAGCAGGATCGATTGGCTCCTACTGCTGTCAATCAAATCCGGTGATGTGGGGGGCGGGCCGAGATCTGTCGTCTGTGTTAATGGACGCAGCAGCGGCACTTGGGAGCGAGCACACACAGGTGCCCCATGGGAACGCGGCTTTCCCTGAGAGCACCTAAAGAAAAGGAGGAGCCAGGAGCCCCGGAGGGGGACCTCAGAAGAAAAAGATTGGGGCAAGTATAGGCATGTTTTATTTCCATTTTTTTTTTTTTAATTAAGCTTTATAACCACTTTAAGCAAGGGAATAACGATTGTGAGAAATCATGTCCATAAGCAAAATACTGTTACTGAAGTTGTGATCAACATACTGTATGTCTTTAAAGTTTTGAGATTAATAATTCTTCATGATGTAATTTTTTTTTAAATAATCAAAAATCACAATCGATTACACTTTTTTTTTTTTTTTTCCTATAGTTTTCTGTAAAGATGGAAAGTGCAATGACTATATGCATAGAATAGTACCCCACAGCAATCGTAGTTATCCACTTTTCCATCCACAATGCGGTTACAATAGTAAAGGGGTTTTGGAATGGTAACTGTGAGCTTTGCACAACCTTGTATAATAAGCCCATAAATGTGTTTAGTTTTGTTGCCATTGCAGTGTGCAAAGCCTAAGAAAAGCAGCAAACATTAGAAATAAACATGAGTCATACTGTGGTTATGTGAGATGAACATGGTAGTGGCACTACTGACCCCTCCTGCTTCAGGGTGATCTTGGCATCGTATACACTCATTGAAGTCTCCATTTTGATTTAATAATAAAATGATTGTACTACATTCACTGATCTTGCCTTCTACAGCATTCTTTGAACTGCTGTAGTACACACAAATCTGGATGAGCAACATAGTAATGCACAGTAAGGCCTCCTCTCAATATTTAGAACTATATGTGTGTTCCTGACAACTGTGGAGTGGGCATCATTTTGGCTTTGTTCTGTACACATTGTAACATTATGTACACCTTTCTAATTCAAGTGACTCTACATTCTATATTGATTGGAACCACTGCACAGTATGTAAATGGGTGTGACTTATGGGAGATTGGGTGCTGGTGTTGCCTACCTCTCTCCATGTACACCTGATCAGTAATGCTGGGCAGGATGGTGTCCTGGTGTTCGCTTAGTACTTAAAGTACAGAGCAGTCACATGACCCCAGCTGTTCTCTGGGCACAAAGGCCCCAGTGGAGGCACAACTTGTCCTATACACTGGGCTCCATCAGCCATCTTTGTAAGGCCAGTGTCTATTACTGGCACTAAAATGTTGTGAGATTTGGGTAGCAAATTTGGTGCTGCTGTTAGATACTTATTAGGTGCTGCATGCTCACCCAGAACAGAGGCTTTTGGAGGGGACCGCAGGCTAGCTTCTTGCCTACTGACTATATGCCCTCACTTTTAAGGGAACACTACTCTTTTTGAGGTGTATGCCTGGGGACCCTTGGAGTAATGTTACTTTGGATTCAAGTCCATGTCTCCCCAAGACACACAGACTCTGGGACTCTAGGCCCGGGGTCCCTGTATAGGGCCTAGCTGTCTCATTACCAATAGTGACTGCTTCACACTCTGAGACTCAAAGCAGATGATGATGTCATCAACTCAAACCTGTCTGGGGTCGCCTGCTATGTGTTTATTGTAAGTAGGTCTAATGTGCCTCCTAAGGGTCTTTCATCCATTGTTAATTGTGCGAATTAACTCACCTATTGTCAGATAGCAATCTATTGATGTGGATGGGGATGTGTTTATATTTGTAATAATGTGTATTGTACTGTGTACCCAGAGTTGAGGGGCTTGTTGCTGAATAGTCTGGTTGGGTACTGAGACATCCAGTTGCCTAGTTGTTTAATCAGCTTAATCTTTTTAGTATATGTTGGCTAATTTGCCTAACTCTTGGAGTATCCTCTATGATGGGATTACTGTTCAAGTGTATAAAAAGCCTTTATTTCTGTTCAATAAACAGTCTTTCTTTTGGCATTTACCTCACATCTTGTCTGTGTACAATGTTTTGAGTAAAAAGGGCTAGTATTAGCTCTCGATCTGCTCAGAATGGTTTGGAGGGCAGGAAGTGCTGGTTGGCGGAAGGCAGCATCTAGTCTAGTCTAAGCGGTTTCGTCACACTGTATTGCATAGAGGCCTTTTGACATGGGAAACATAGAGGAGGCAGCACGTAACATATAGATGACAGAGGGACACGAGGCTGCCCTTTTAGGGAATGTTTTTTTTTTCCCTCCTGGCAATCCACCTTCCATTTGAGGATGCCCCACAGATGCTCAATAGGGTTTAGGTCTGGAGACATGCTTGGCCAGTCCATCACCTTTTAGCCTCTTTAGCAAGGCAGTGGTCGTCTTGGAGGTGTGTTTGGGGTCGTTATCATGTTGAAATACTGCCCTGTGGCCCAGTCTTGGAAGGCAGGGGATCATGCTCTGCTTCAGTATGTCACAGTACATGTTGGCATTCATGGTTCCCTCAATGAACTGTAGCTCTCCGGTGCCGGCAGCACTCATACAGCCCCAGACCACGACACTCCCACCACCATGCTCGACTGTAGGTAAGACACACTTGTCTTTGTACTCCTCACCTGGTTTCCCTCACACACGCTTGACACCATCTGAACCTAATAAGTTTATCTTGGTCTCATCAGACCACAGGACATGGTTCCAGGAATCTACGTCCTTAGTCTGCTTGTCTTCAGCGAGCTTTCTTGTGCATCATCTTTAGAAGAGGCTACCTTCTGGGATGACAGCAATGCAGAACAATTTGATGCAGTGTGCGGCATATGGTCTGAGCACTGACAGGCTGACCCCCCACCCCTTCAACCTCTGCAGCAATGCTGACAGCACTCATACGTATTTTCCAAAGACAACCTCTGGATATGACGCTGAGCATGTGCACTCAACTTCCTTGGTCGACCATGGTGAGGCCTGTTCTGAGTGGAACCTGTCCTGTTAAATCGCTGTATGGTCTTGGCCACCGTGCTGCGGCTCAGTTTCAGGGTCTTGGCCAGTGGCGGAACTACCGCCATAGCGACCCACGCGGACGCTATGGGGCCTGCAGCCGAGTGGGGGCCCGGTCAAAGTTGCTAATAGAATTCCTTTTTTACCCGATTTTTCGACACCCGCCGCCGCCGCTAGAGGTCCGGAGATAATGTCTCCGCCGGCCGCCATTTTCCTGAAGACCAGACGAGTTAGAAATGACATGCGGAGCCTGCCGAATGGCTACAATAGAAATAGAGCTGCAGTGCCGCCCACCCCCTGTCCCCGGTCTGTCTGTCATCTGTGACCTGTTGGGGAAAGGGGTGGGGGGTGGGCGGTGCTGCAGCTCAATTTCTATTGTAGCCGGCTCTATTTTGTTCCTCCTGGGGCTTCATTAATGGCGGTGTTCTGTCAGAGTTATAGAAGGGCTCCAATGGGGTGACCTGAGATGTAAGGAGGCACTCCGCTGGCTGGGGACACCTGAGATGTAAGGAAACACTCCGCTGGGACACCTGAGATGTAAGGAAACACTCCGCTGGGACACCTGATATGTAAGGAAACACTCCGCTTGGATCCTGAGATGTAAGGAAACACTCCGCTGGGACACCTGAGATGTAAGGAAGCATTCCCCTGGGGACACCTGAATGTAAGGAGGCACTCCGCTGGCTGGGGACACCTGAGATGTAAGGAAACACTCAGCTGGGGACACCTGAGATGTAAGGAAGCATTCCCCTGGGGACACCTGAGATGTAAGGAAGCATTCCCCTGGGGACACGTGAATGTAAGGAGGCACTCCGCTAGCTGGGGACACCTGAGATGTAAGGAGGCACTCCGCTAGCTGGGGACACCTGAGATGTAAGGAGGCACTCCGCTGGCTGGGGACAGTGGCACCTGAGATGTAAGGAAGCACTCCGCTGGCTGGGGACACTGACACCTGAGATGTAAGGAAACACTCCGCTGGGGACACCTGTGATGTAAGGAGGCACCTTGCTGGCTGGGGACAGTGACACCTGAGATGTAAGGAAGCACTCCGCTGGCTGGGGACAGTGACACCTGAGATGTAAGGAAACACTCCGCTGGGGACACCTGAGATGTAAGGAAGCATTCCTCTGGGGAAACCTGAATGTAAGGAGGCACTCCGCTAGCTGGGGACACCTGAGATGTAAGGAGGCACTCCGCTGGCTGGGGACAGTGACCCCTGAGATATAAGGAAACACTCCGCTGGCTGGGGACAGTGACACCTGAGATGTAAGGAAACACACCGCTGGGGACACCTGAGATGTAAGGAAGCATTGCTCTGGGGAAACCTGAATGTAAGGAGGCACTCCGCTGGGGACATCTGAGATGTAAGGAAGCATTCCGCTGGGGACACCTGAGATGTAAGGAAGCATTCCGCTGGGGACACCTGAGATGTAAGGAGGCACTCCGCTGGCTGGGGACAGTGACACGATGAGATGTAAGGAAACACTCCGCTGGGGACACCTGAAATGTAAGGAGGCACTCCGCTGGGGACACCTGATGGCATTTGGTGACAGGCGACGTGGCAAGTGACACACTCAGGGCTCCTAATGATTCTGCATTATGGTGAGTTGAACTATTTCATTTTATATTACAATGTAATGATAGAAATAATGCGCTTCAATCACCGATTTTATTGGCAAATTTTTGTTTTGTTGTTCGAAATTAATATAAGCTGTTGCCTGGGTACTGTGCCACATGAGTGTGGTAATCTGTTGTTCAATGGCATTAGTTAATTTTTTTTTGTGGGGGGGGGGGGGCTGTTTTCAGGGGGGGGGCCCATACAACATTTTGCTATGGGGCCCTGTGATTTCTAGTTACGCCCCTGGTCTTGGCAATCTTCTTATAGCCTAGGCCATCTTTATGTAGAGCAACAATTCTTTTTTTCAGATCCTCAGAGAGTTCTTAGCCATGAGGTGCCATGTTAAACTTCCAGTGACTAGTATGAGAGAGTGAGAGCGATAACACCAAATTTAACACACCTGCTCCCCATTCACACCTGATACCTTGCAACACTAACGAGTCACATGACACCGGGGAGGGAAAATGGCTAATTGGGCCCAATTTGGGCATTTTCACGTAGGGGTGTACTCACTTTTTTTGCCAGCGGTTTAGACATTAATGTTTGTGTGTTGAGTTATTTTGAGGGGACAGCAAATGTACACTGTTATACAAGCTGTACACTTACTACTTTACATTGTAGCAAAATGTGATTTCTTCAGTGTTGTCACATGAAAAGATATAATAAAATATTTACAAAAAATGTGAGGGGTGTACTCACTTTTGTGAGATACTGTATCTTCATATGTTTATCTCATAGGTAGAAAGATTTTTTAACCTTGAGTAAAATAAATCTGTATTAAATTAGTATGTGAAAAGGAACATCTACACATATAATACACTTCTTTGACCACTAGGTGGTGCTATTAATATGATCTAGCTAATCCGTTGTCATATACTGGGAATTAATTATTCTTAGTTTGAACCTACATTAAATATAGCATTTATGTTAATTATTTAGTTGCATTAAGAATGTTGTTAGGTAAATATGTGATGAAATTGTGATTACTGTTATTAAATTATGATGTATAATCGGAGGATTGCTATTATGTATTAAGAATGATTTTAACTTTATTTTAGTGTCATTGTTTTATCCACACTTGTTTTACCGTCTGTATATCTATTTGAGTAACCAAAATGTACAGCGGTTGCCAATTTTTAATAAAATAAACTTTTTTCTGGGACTTTACACCGAAAGACGTATGATTATTGTTTACCAATTAGCCTAGCCCAGCTTAACAGGGTATATAAGGCTACAAGAAAATGGTGGCGAGCAAGCTTCCTGATGACGTGTTGATCACGAAATGCATTGAGGCTGCGCTAGCTCTTGCTGATGTAATTTCTGGTACGATTGGTTCCGATCCTTGCTGTGGTGGAACGCACCCTGAGACGTGGCTAAAAAAAAAAATTAGACATGCTATCTGCCACTAGAAAATAACCAAAAAGTGCATTCTATGCATTTAAAAATATAGAAAATGTACCAAATCAAATCATTATTCAACCAAAAAAATTACGTCAAAGCAATAACTCCAACCAATAATAAATAACACGTTATCTCCTCCGATGTCTGGTTGATGAACGGCCATTCAGAAACGAACTGAAAAGCATGAAATGAAAAGCGATAAATGAAAAACGCGAAAAGAAAAGCGCGAATCAACACTCACCAAACTTCTACTAACACGAAATTAGCAGAAGGAGCCCAAAGGGTGCCGCTAAAGAGCTGAAAAACCACGTAGCACGTAGTACCGTTTTGTGTTTTGAGAGCCAACAATTGCCTCTCTTGTAGTAGCAATCAGAGCAGATAACTAGCATTTGAAAACCGCTGCGCAAATTCCATGTGACATAAAAAATTGCAAAACCCACCAATTTATTCTCTACGGCCTCTGCTTTAAAAAACTATATAATGTTTGGGGGTCCTAAGTAATATTATAGCAAAACAAAAAAAAAGATTCTTACATGTAAACAAAAAAAGTGCCAGAAAGGGCCTGGTCTTCAAGTGATTATACAGCTTGTCTGAGAGTTCAGAAAAAGGGGTAAAGAGCTGAAATTACACTCTGCAGAGCTCTGTGAGGAGAGCTCTGAGAGCTGATTGGAGGGAAGGGACACACCCCCTTCACACAGCTCACGGGAACAGAGTTGAGGCTGTCAATCAGCTGGAGGTTCCTCCCATTACCATTTTTCTCTTGGTGTCAGGAAAACACGTCAGATGTGACAGTGCAATATTAATACAGATAGCAGTGGAATGAGGCAGCAAACAGAAATGACATTTATTGCTCTGGATTGAGAAAGTACACACTATAAATGGATATGCCGATATTTCATGTCAACCCAATACCAGGTCCCTGCTGGCTGAAGGACAATCCTTCCAGGTGTTCTGGGAGAGATCAGCCACGCATGTGGCCTGTTGAGCGAATTGTACATTCATGTTTGTGAGTGGACATTTTAACAATTTTTTTTTTTACAATAAATTTATGTTAGATAATGCACTAGGCCAGTGCTCCCTCTTTTCTTTTCTTTTCTCACAGATGTTAATGGACCCTAATTTAACCTAGAACCCAATTCTATCTAACCCATTAAATTCTAATTCTAACCCTAAATGTAACCCTTAAACTTAAAGCGAAGTTCCGCGCAAAAGTGGAGGCTCCGCTTATCTGCTTCCTTCCCCCTAAAAAGTGCCAAATGTTGCACCGGAGCCACCACATTTGCCACTTTTCAGGGGGGAGGGGGGGGGGAACGGGTACCTGTTTTTGACAGGTACCCTTCCCCACTTCTGGAAGTTTGGCCCCCCCCTCCTCCTTCCTCCGCCGCCTGGCCAGTTAGAAAGTGCAGCGTACTTCACACACACACAGTAGGGAACTGGCTGTGAAGCCAAAAGGCTTCATTGACAGTTTTTCCTACCATTAATGGCGGCGGCAGCACCCAAGAGCCGATCCGAAAATCAGCTTGGGTGCCGACATCATGGGAACCCTGGACAGGTAAGTGGCCTAATAATAAAAGTCAGCAGTTACAGTATTTGTAGCTGCTGACTTTTCATTTTTTGTGGGGGGGGGGGGGGTGGAACTCCTCTTTAACCTGACTAAATAGAGATAGATTGAGAAGCAAACAGAGTGTCACCCCAGTGTGATAATGTCACAGAAGTTTGGCACTAACCAACTTGCAAACTGCCAAAACTTTGTGAACCTGCAACTCAAACACATTTTTTTGAGTCCAAGCTGATCTCCAAAATGGACATTTGATTTTCTTGCCTCTGCTTATCTCAGTTGGCCGATAACAAACCTAGCCACTCTAAATCTAGCAGTAGTTAAAATGGATAGTTGAGTATATCAAAATCTTCAGTCAAGATTTTATAGTTGCACAATACATTACTTATCAGTGAATGAGCCATCTCCAAATGAAGATATATCATAAGTTACAGTAAAAAGTGTATACAGAAGGCTCTATACTTAAAGCATATTTAAACCTAAAAACAAAAACCTAATATAGTGCAGTTTACCACTCCTTAGATGTGGTGCGTTACTTAACCACTTCAGCCCCGGAAGGTTTTACCCCCTTCCTGACCAGAGCACTTATTACAATTTGGCACTGCGCTGCTATAACTGGTAATTGCGCGGTCATGCAATGTTGTACCCAAACTAAATTTGTGTATTGTCTTCCCACAAATAGAGCTTTCTTTTGGTGGTATTTGATCACCTCTGCGTTTTTTATTTTTTGTGATATAAATGAAAAAAGACTGAAAATTGTGAAAAAGTAAAAACATATTTTCAAATTTTTGTTATAAAAAAATACAAGAAACTAAATTTTAGTCATACATTTAGGCCAAAATGTATTCAGCCACATGTCGCGGGTAAAAAAAAATTCAATAAGCGTATATTTATTGATTTGCGCAAAAGTTATATCGTCTACAATCTAGGGTACATTTTCTGGAATTTACACAGCTTTTAGTTTATGACTGCCTATCTAATTTCTTGAGGTGCTAAAACAGCAGAGCAGTACAACCCCCCCCTCCTCCCCAAATGATCCCATTTTGGAAAGTAGATACCCCAAGGAATTTGATGAGAGGCATGTTAAGCACATCGAATATTTTATTTTTTTGTCATAAGTGATTGAAAAATGACAAAAAAAAAAAATTTACACAAAGTTGTCACTGAAATGAAATATTGCTCAAATATGCCATGGGCATATGTGAAATGACACCCCAAAATACATTCTGCTGCTTCTCCTGAGTACAGGGATACCACATGTGTGGGACTTTTTGGGAGCCTAGCCGCGTACAGGACCCCGAAAACTAAGCACCGTCTTCAGGATTTCTTATGTCACATACACAGGACCGGACTTTCCGGCAGAATAAACTCTGACGGTTTGTTCGACGGAGTTCCGACGTAGTTCTGCTAAAACGGACTTCATACACACGATTACTCCAAAGTCCGTTCGTTTAGAACGCGATGACGTACGACGGGACTAGAAAAAAGAAGTTCCGATGAAAAGCTTATGCCACACATCACCCACTCTTTTAACCATAAAGCACTTTCTGACACTGTTTACATGGAAAAAAAACTTTTCTTTTGCTAGAACTTTGAACCCCCAAACATTATATATTTTTTTTAAAGAAAAGGCCCTACAGATTAAAATGGTGGGTGTTGCAATTTTTTTTACACAGTATTTGCGCAGCGATTTTTCAAGTACAATTTTTTTGGAAAAAAAAACATTTTTTAAAAATTTTAATGCACTAAAACACACTATATTGCTCAAATGTTTGGTAAAGTATAAAAGATGATCTTATGCCGAGTAGATAGATACCTAACACAACATGCTTTAAAATTGTGCACAACTGCGCAGCGGCGACAAACTACATCCATTTTTAAAAGCCTTTACAGGTTACCACTTTAGATTTACAGAGGAGGTCTACTGCTAAAATTACTGCCCTCGATCTGACATTTGTGGTGATACCTCACATGCATGGTACAGTTGCTGTTTACATATGACACGAGACCGACGCTTGCGTTTGCCATTGCGCGCAAGCACGTGGGTGGTTTTTTATTTTATTTATTTAGCTTTATTATTTTATTTTTATGCTGTTTCTTTCATTTTTTTTTAAATTTTTATTGTTATCACAGGGAATGTAAATATCCCCTATGATAGCAAAAGCTAGTGACAGGTACTCCTTTTTAAAAAAAATTGGGGTCTATTAGACTCTAGATCTCTCCTCTGCCCTCAAAGCATCTGACCACACCAAGTTAGGTGTGATAATATGCTTTCCCAATTTCCCAATGGCGCTGTTTATATCCGGCGAAACCGAAGTCATGAAATGCTCGTAGCTTCCGGTTTCTTAGGCCATGATTGGAGCCATTCTGGTCTTCGATCAGCTCTATGGTCAGCTGGCAGAACTACATTTCGGGGGGACAGGGGAGCCAGAGAAAACCATGGAAGACGGCGGGGGGGGGGAGGCGTATCCTCCCTTTGCTTGTAAAAGCAGTCTAGCGGCTAATTAGCCACTAGGATTGTTTTTACATGAAAGCTGACTGCTGGATGTAAAGAACGATACCAAGATGATACCTAAACCTGCAGGCATCATTCTGGTATAACCACTCAAAGTCCAGTAACATAACAGTACGTTGCTAGTCCTTGTTGGGCATATATTGTAATGTTCTTTTTTTTCATGCAGCTTGTGGGCTGAACAAAAAAAGATACTGATTGGTGGGTATGCCTACCATTAGAATACCGCCCTGCATCTACCCACTTCTAATGATGAGAGTACACCATTTTTTTTTTAACTGTGGTGGTGAAATCACCTCCTGCAGTGCTGGAGTCGCTGATATATATATCGTGAGAGCAAACGCTGTTGCTGTCAAGATAAATAAATCAGTGCTGCAGCTGAATTGCTTACCTGAAAAGCAAACAATGGTAACAATAAAACATTAACTCAATAAAACAACAACAATCTGTGCCAAACAAAGAGTAAAAAAAATATATGCTGAAACATGGGGGCAATCCGCCTCTAATATTAGGGGCAAATCGCCCCTCCACTCCGGCCCCCATGCTTCGACATTATATACTCCTTTTTTTTTAAAATGGTAGTGGTGAAATCACCTCCTACAGCGCTGGAGTCGCTGATTTATGTATCGAGAGAGCAAACGCTGTTGCTGTCAAGATAGATAAAACAATGCTGAAGCTGAATGGTTTACCTGAAAATAAAATAATGGTTAACATTAAAACACAGTAAACAGTAAAGTATAAAAGAATGACATACCTGAAAAGCAAACATGATAAAACATAGTAACAATAAAACATCACAGTGAAACAATACAGTAAAACAGAGCAGAACAATAGGGAGAGAATAGAGAAAGAATAAAACAACAACTATTTTTGGCTTTTTTATTTTATATATTTTTTTGTGTTTTTCAGCTTTTTTTTTTTTTTACACTTTTATTTGTAACTGTAATGGTTTGGGTCTCTAAACATGCAATGGCATCTTTGGAGACCCTGTGTAAGTGTGTGCTAGTCTGTGCAGTGCTGTACCCTACGCTAATACTCCACTAGTGTGTGGTAGCGTTCAAAACATTCACCGATGCGGAGACCAGGTTGGTCAGGACAGGAGGGACAACAATACCGTGTGTCACGCTTAAATCCGTGCTTGTTACAGACACATCTTCTTTGGGGTGATCGATTGGTAGGGGTACCAGGGAGGACATACAGAAAATGCCTCCCATGCAGCCGGCTCACTGCATTTACATTGGGAAGTTGGGCCACAGCACCGTCTGGAACTAGAAGGGTTGTGATGATCTCTTCCTGGAATTTAAGGAAGGATCCAGTTTGTCCTGAAGCTTTGTATAAGAATGATTATGTGTAACCACCAATAGGGGGCTGGTTGTTGCCAATCCCGAGATATGTATAAATGGGTAAATACCCACCAGGTAAGTATTAAGGGACTTTGTAGGCAACAAAAAAAGAAATTAATCAAAAAATATATGAAAAAGTATTAATGATGTTTATTATAAAGAAGATATAAAATTATTCAGGTGCAAAAGTCACCAAAGAATATATTGAGTAAAAACAACAACAAATCGTTAGTTTGTGGTAGTTTTGTGGATATTCAGCCTGACGCGTTTCAGGACACTTGGGGGGGTCCTTTCATCAGGGGCATTCAGGACAAGGTGAAAAATTACCATAGAATGTTCTAAAAACAAAAAAAGAAACATCATAGTAACATCATAGTAATGACTTTTGCAACTGAATAATTTTATATCTTCTTTATAATAAACATCATTTATACATTTACATATATTTTTTGATTAATTTCTTTTTTTGTTGCCTACAAAGTCCCTTAATACTTACCTGGGGGTATTTACCCATTGAAGCTTTGTATAGCACATATAGCAGAGCCAATATAAGTATACAGACACTTTTTTGTACCAGTGTCTGGCCTTACGGGGAATTAAGTACGGCGCCATCAACTGGTCGTTGAGGTCCACCCCTCCCATATTAAGGTTGTATTCGTGGACACAGAGGGGTTTCTCCACAACACCAGTCGCTGTTTGAATTTGGACTGTCGTGTCTGCGTGAAGGGAGGACAGAACAAAAACATTCTTATTATCCATCCAGTTCCTAGTGAGCAAATTATTACATCTCAAGCAGGCTCTCTCCCCCAGCCTAAGACGGGAATCTACAAGCTGCTGGGGTAAGCCCCGGTGATTAGTTCGCACAGTGCCACATGCGCCAATTCCATGATCAAACAAGTGACTAAAAGTGTCACGCTTGTGTAATAATTGTCCACATACAAATGGTACCCCTTTCCGAATAAGGGTAACACCAAGTCCCACACAATCTTACCAGCGCTCCCTGTGTAGTCTGGGCAGTTCTCCGGCTCTACGTAACTATCTCTTCCCTCGTAAACCATAAAACTATATGTATAGCCTGTTGCCCTGTCACAGAGCTTATACATCTTGACCCCATATCTGGCACGCTTGCTGGGAAGATACTGTTTGAATGACAAGCAGCCAGAAAACTTAATCAGGGACTCATCAACGCAGACAACCTGATCGGGAGTAAACAAAGCTGCAAATTGTTGGTTGAAGTGGTTTACGAAGGGCCAATTTTGTAGAGCCGATCGTATTCGGTGTCACCCCGAGGACGACACAGTTCATTGTCATTGAAATGCATGAACCTCAAGATCTGCTTGTATCATGTCCTGGTCATGCAAGCAGAGAACACGGGCATATGGTGAATTGGGTCAGTGGACCAATATGACCGCAACTCACTTTTTTTAACTATGCGCATGAGGAGGGATAGGCCCAGGAAGGTCTTAAATTTGGAGACCGTAATAGGCTTCCAATTTCTGCCAAGGGTCAACTGGGGATTAGTGACGATGAATTGACCAGCATACAAATTGCTTTTGGTCCACAATAGATCTATAGAGATCTTCCATGAAAAACAGCAAATAAAAATCAAGTGATGTAAAATCAACTGTTTCCTCCTGAATTCCTGGTTGGCCAGTGAATGGGGGAAGTATGGGTGCTGCAGAAGAAGTGGACTTCCGATTTGGATTGGCAAATTTGGCAGGAAGGGCACTATGGGCTCGACGGCGGGCCTCTCTTTGTCTTCTTGGTGGCAGCGGGACACTAGTTGTGCTACCCACCTCACCAGCTTGAACTGCACTTATGGGACTCGCCACGTCACCCTGTGATACTGCAGTGGTTTGACTACGACCAGGATATATTAGGCTGCTGGCGCTTGCCAGTTCACCAGTAGGATGAGCGGCACTAGTACTGGCTCTCTGCTCCATAGAGCCCTGTGGTTCTTGCACCTCAACAACAGCAAAAGAACGGGGTCGAGTACGCCTGACCTTGGCAAGGGACCACAACTCCGTCATCAGAGCTATCTGTCAGGCTGCCGCTGCTGTCTACAGGATTGTATTCTGAGCCTGAATCTGACAGATGGGTGACTTCTACTTCACTCTCATCTGTCATGCTCAGAAATTTGTAGGCCTCTTCACTAGTGTACCTTCGATTGGACATTGTGGCCATTAAATTTACTGGTACACTAGTGAGACTCACAGTAAAAAAGAGCAGCTGACTGTCAGAGACTGCTTCAAACGCTACCAAAAAAAACCTGTTAGCTTTTGCAGGGATCAGGCCTGACTCTGCAAACGCTGCAGTTATATGTTTAGTGTTTTGTAAGCGACAGTGATCGATTGATACTGCACTTGGGTGGGCTGGGCTGGGCTGGGCGGAGGGGCTAAACGCAGATGCTAGCAGGTATCTGGGCTGATCCCGCTAACACTGCATTTTGGGAACCCTAAACTACTGGGGACGCTGGTATAGATCTGATCAGATCAGATATTGATCCGTTCAGACACTATACTTCTAAGGGAGGTGTATGGTGTGTGCGTGGGTGTTAGCGCTACTGGCACTAATCTGACGCTGCCTGGGTGGTGACGCAGACCCTGACTGACGCTAAAACCTAACTGATATCACCCGCCGGGTGATCAAGGGGTTATACCTTTATTTATTTAGGTAATATACGGCGGGTACCCTGACGCTATAAAAAAAGACTAACTAACCAGTGTCACCCGTAACACTAATACGGTGATCACTGGTGACGGGGTGATCAAGGGGTTAAACCTTTATTAGGGGGGATAGGGGAGGTTAGGGGGTACCCTAACGCTACCTGGGTCAACCACTAACTGCCCTAATGCTGATTAGTGTCACAGATGACACCAGTACAGTGATCAGTGAAAAATCTGACAACTGTACTGGGTGACACTGTGACAGAGAGTGAAGGGGTTAACTTGGGGTGGGGTGGTGATCGGGGGGTGACAAGTATACCTTTGTGTACTGGTGTTAGTGTAGTGTTTGTGCAACTTACTGTGAGATGTTCTCTCTCCTCTCTCTGGAACAAAAAGGATTCCACGAGGGGAGATGACATCACTTCCCCTGCCTGTGTTTACACTTACAGGCAGGGGAAGGATTTAATTCGCCAGAACCATTAAGCAGGTCCAGGCCATAAATCATTGGCCTGGACCTGAAGCTTGATTGGTTCTGGCGGTGAGAGCGCGCCCCGTACAGTTACAGGAGCACCGTGCAGCGGTGCCATTGTGCCACAGTAAATGTACGCAACGCGGTCGGCAAGTGGTTGAACTTGAGATGTGGTGCTTTACTTAGCAGCTTGATCACCTGCTATGGGTTCTACCACTAACATATGCTTCTTCTTTGTAGAGGTCTTTGTGTAATATGAATTTGTTATCTAGAATTAGGACCCTTTCACACTGAAGCAGTTTTCAGGTGTTTTAGCGCTAAAAATAGCGCCTGTAAAGCGCCTGAAAACTGCCTCTCATGCCTCCCCAGTGTGAAAGCCCGAGTGCTTTCACACTGGGGCGGTGCGCTTTCAGAACGGGAAAAAAAGTCCTGCAAGCAGCATCTATGGGGCGGTGTGGGAGCGCTGTATACAGCGCTCCCACACCTCCCCTGCCCATTGGAATGAATGGGCAGCGCTTCCGAAAGCGCCTGAAAAGTGATGCTTAAGCAGCAGTAAAGCTCCCTTAAACTAGTGGAGCTTTACCGCTAATGGAGCTGCCGCCCCAGTGTGAAAGCAGCCTGAAACAACAATGTGACATAATAACTTTCAAGACTGCATGTAGATTTTCAAAATGGAATCCAGGGACATCCTACTGATCATGCCCACAAAGCCACACCCTCATTTGTAGCCACACCTACAAAACCACACCCTCATTTGTAACCACACCCACCAAACCACACCCCCATTTGATAAAATATAAATATAATGCTACAAGTGAATTTTTGCATCAAATTGTAGGTGTGGCCAAATAAGGGTAACAGTAGACAGGGCTTAAAAGGTAATGGTTGCATTAAACCTGAACCTTTGCTGCTGTGGGTCAAAAGAGTGTAAAGCATAGACTGTAAAGCATAAAGTGTAAAGCATAAAGTTCAGGGGTAACGATTAAGTAATACACAGAGTTCAGTAGAAAAAGAATAAGTAATGCACAGAGTTCAGAGGTCAAGATTAAGTAAGGCCCAGAGTTCAGGGGTCAGGTTTAAAGTGGTTGTAAACCCACATGGGAAAAAAAAAGACCTGTAAGACAAAGGCATAATGAGCTAGTATGCATAGCATACTAGCTCATTATGTAATACTCACCTGAGATCGAAGCCCCCACTGCAGTGACCGTTCACAGCACTGGCCAACGACATTTCTCCCCGGAGTTACTTCCGGGTATCCTGGCTCCGGCGCTGTGATTGGCCAGAGCCATGATGACATCACTCCCGCGCATGCACGCGGGAGCCACAGGTAATGGCACACTCACTGAAGCAAACACCACGTATGTGCCATTGCTTCAGTGCGAATGTGCCGATGACGTTGGCACATGCAGATACAGGGGATATCTCCTAAACCTTGCAGGTTTAGGAGATATCCGGGGTAGCTACAGGTAAGTCTTATTATAGGCTTACCTGTAGAAAAAAGTGGATTGTAAGGGTCTACAACCACTTTAAGTAAGGTACAGAGCTCAAAATCATCAGGCTATTAAATCAGGAACTACTGAGCTAACAAGAAGATGGATGGCATAGTTCTCCTTTAAAGTGGTTCTAAAGGTAGAATAGCATTCTCTGCATTAGGTTAATAAACTTTCTGGAAAAAAAGAGGAGGATCGGGGCTGCTCTGTGCAAAACCATTGCACAGAATGGGTAAATATAACGTTTGTTATTTTAGGGAAAAAAATTACCTTTTTAGAATCACTTTCTCGTAAAGAAGAGAGTAAATACCTCCCTCTTCTGCCACCCACGCTACTGAACACCAGCCTATTTAAGAGAAATCCATTGTTGAAGTTTCTTCTAAAACTGACATTTCTAGTTGTGTTGACCTTCTTGGTCCCCCACTGCACTCACTCGTTCATCATATAGCCCCCAATCTTACTACAGGACACATTAGTGACATGGAGGTTGGTGAAGGGAATCAATAAGCACAGCAGGGGCACAGGATATTGACACTCCATAAAGTGTTAAGCAGCCCATGCATTAGTCATTTTTTTGTTAAAACTGCTGGTTGAATGGAAAAAAAAGGGGTAGATTCTCCCATCCACACCAGTGTTGCCAACCGCCCGTAGATTTACGGGCAGCCCGTAAATTTAAGCCCTTTTTCGGGCTGCCAGTTAAAGTCCGTTACGGGCACCGACCACGCAACTGCGCATGCGCCGTTCCGAAGCCAGCCGGGCTCAGGAAAGCTTGTACGCGCTCGGCCAGGCGGCGCATGCGCAATAATGTAATTGCGCCGCCCGGCGCTATTTTTGAAAAGATTGAGAGTCTAGACCACGGTGGCCGGCGACTGTGCAGTGTGCACTCGTCATAGGCAAAGCCGGGGAGGAGCTTAGCAGCCGGTGACAGTGAGGACACTGATGATTCTGGTGATGCTAATCATGCAAGCAGATCTGTGCTGGTGTTGCGCAGCTTCTAATGAGCTTCAGGATGCCGTATCACTACCTATGCACGACATGCCTGTAGATACATGGTCAGTCTCTCAGATCTGATCTGCTTGATTAACAGGGGCTTTGGAACGCAGCAGCTGTGGAATTGAAATTAGGAAGCCGGGGAATACATTTCTCCACCACTTTTGCAATTGGCCATCCGATTCCTCTATCAATACAGCCAAGCCCCCTGTGCTCGAAAAATGATGAGAAAAACAGCTACATTTATGTGACCACTAAATAAAAGTAAAAAAAAAAAAAAAAAAAGTACCAGATGCTTTTTTTTAAGGAATGCTCTATCATTTACATATTCTAAAAGGTGTTTTAATTTCATATTGTGATTGATTGTGTCTTCACATATACTTTTATTTGTGTTTATATTAGTTATAGGACTCTTCTGAGACCTGTGTATAAAATGTCGTATCGTACTTGCCACTATGGAGTGGAGATGCTGCCCGGGGTTTACTGGAAGTAACTGTGAAGAAGGTAAGATACTGTACAACATTTGTTTATATTTTATGAGATGTGTTGTTTACATTGTTTGTGTTGCTAAACAATGTAGAGAGAGAGAGAGAGAGAGAGAGAGAGAGAGAGAGAGAGAGAGAGAGAGAGAGAGAGAGAGAGAGAGAGAGAGAGAGAGATATTTTACTGGGGAGCCCCGGGAGGCAGAAGCCATGCCATACAGGGGACAGAAACTGATGTGCTCTGTCCACCATCCATCATATTACTTCTCTAGTCCACATCATCAGTGTGCTGTGTCCTCCTCCTGTGCCCCTTTCACCTCTCCACAGGTCAGGGCAGGCAGCACTGTGCTGCCCTGACCGGTGGAGAGGTGAAAGGGGCACAGGAGGAGGACAAAGCACACTGATGATGTGGAGAAGTAATATGATGGTGGACAGAGAAGGAAGCTACTGTGAGGGGGTGAGGAGGACACTATCATGTGCGCAGCCTCTGTCCACCTCCTGTAGTATGTCTGCAGCCTCTGACCATCTCTTGCATGTGCTGCTGGTACCCACTGACCTACACATACTCCCAGATGTGGTAAGTTTTAAGTGTAACTACTTTTGCAAAATTGTCTATACTACTAATCTGTAACCCAGAACATTACACTCACTATCATCACCTGTCTCTCTGTCTTTATGCAGACAAGAAGCTACAAGTCTTATTTTGTTTTTGCTGGCCGACCATATACTGAGTGGAGTAGTTGCTCCTATCAGTGGGAGTTCTTGCAACCATTGTGGGTCTGTCCAGCCCTCGCCTTTCCTCGCCTTTCCTCACCTTGGATTACCATCTCAGCCACATATCCTTATGCCGCGTACACACGAGCGGACTTTCTGGCATATTTGGTCCGGCGGACTTTTCAACGGACTTTGTCCACCAGGTGCACCGGACTTAAAAACGAACTGACTTGCCCACACACGACCGGACTTTCCGGCGGGCTAGGTCCGCCTGTCTTTCCGACGGACTTTCGCCGGAGTTACGGCGGACTTTCAGAACGAATAGACTTGCCCACACACGGACAAGTCCATTCATTTTGAACGTGACTCAGGTGCGACGGGACTAGAAAAGGAAGTCAATCTTGCCGCTTTTATCGGCGAGATTGACACCTTGCGAGCCCCTTAGCGGATCATACCAGGCCCTCAGATCTGGTATGGATTATAAAGGGAACCCCCTATGCCGAAAAACCAGCGTGGGGCCCCCCCCAAAATCCATACCAGACCCCGATCCGAGCATGCAGCCCGGCCGGTCAGGAAAGGGGGTGGGGACGAGCGAGCGCCCCCCTCTGAACCGTACCAGGCTGCATGCCCTCAACATGGGGGGTGGGTGCTTTGGAGGAGGGGGCGCCCTGCAGGGCCCCCCCACCCCAAAGCACCTTGTCCCCATGTTGATGAGGACAAGGGCCTCTTCCCGACAACCCTGGCCGTTGATTGTCGGGGTCTGCGTGCGGGGGGCTTATCGGAATCCGGGAGCCCCCTATAATAAGAGGGCCCCCAGATGCCGCCCCCCCACCCTATGTGAATGAGCATGGGGTACATGGTACCCCTACCCATTCACCTAGGGAAAAGGTGTCAATAAAACACACTACACAGGTTTTTAAAATAATTTATTAAACAACTCTGGGGGGGCTCTTCCTCCGGCTTCGGGGGTCTTCTTCCGGCTTCGGGGGTCCCTCCGGTTCCTCTTCTCCCGGCGTCCAGTTCTTTGGCCGGCTCCTATGTTTTTCCTATTGCAGCGAGCGCGAAATGCAATACCCTGCCCTTTGCGTCATATCTGGTCCGTTGGACCAGCATACAGACGAGCGGGCTTTCCGTCGGACCAGCACACAGATGAGCGGACTTTCCACCAGAAACTGAGTCCGACGGAAAGATTTAAATCATGTTTCAAATCTAGGTCCGGTGGGCTTTTGGGAAAAAGTCAGCCGGAAAAGTCCTCCGGAGCCTACACACGGTCGGATTGTTCGGCGGACTCTGGTCCTCCGGACCAAGTATGCCGGAAAGTCCGCTCGTGTGTACACGGTATTATGCCGCGTACACACGAGCAGACTTTACGGCAGACTTTGCCCGGCGGACTTTTCGACTGACTTTACGACGGACTTTCTGAATGAACGGACTTGCCTACACACAATCCTCCAAAGTCCGTCAAATTCGTACGTGATGACTAAAACAAGGAAGTTCATAGCCAGTAGCCAATAGCTGCCCTAGCGTGGCTTTTTGTCTGTCGAACTAGCATACAGACGAGCGGACTTTTCGACCGGACTCTATTGATTTAAAACGTGTTTCAAATCTAAGTCCGTCCAACTTTTGAGGAAACAAAGTCCGCTGGAGCCCACACACACCATCGAATTGTCTGACGAAATCCAGTCCGCTGGGCAAAGTCTGCCGTAAAGTCCGCTCGTGTGTACGCGGCATTAGTTTTCGCACTGCAAGTCAACACCTGTACCGGCATTTTCCACACTGCCACCCCCCTCTGTCCTGGGTAGTGAACAGCTCAGCCATGTGAGTATACTGTCTTCTTTTTTTGCCATGTTTATTATGTTCAATGACCACCCTATTCCTGTTTAAAAACATCTCCATGCGATTATACTATTGTATTAATCCTAAATATGTTTATATCATAGAACATGTATGCTCTTGATGACAAAAAGCCTATGAAGGACATTTGAGTCTGAAACATGTCAGGCGTCACCCATAACAGCTGCGTGTATCAACTCCTCAGTAATTAAGAGGGCAATTACTACTATGTATACAATTTTGTACTGACATTGATTTTAATGTTTCTATTGATAATTACTTTCTCAATAAAATGTATTAATTTTTAAACACTTTCCTGGTCTGTCCTCACAATCCTGAGGGGTTATGCTGTGCCTTGTGCACTAGGCCTTTTTCTTGTTTGTCTGCTGGATTGGCCAGACCAGGCCATGCACACACTGCCATTCTACAAATCCACCTCCTGTAGTATGTCCGCAGCCTCTGTTCACCTCCTGTATCATGTCCGCAGCCTCTGACCATCTCTTGTCTTTTATAATGTCTGCAGTCTCTGAGGGGATCCTAAAAAGGAGTCAAGAGTGGGAGTGCCGCCGGGATGGGGGTTACGGGAAGAGACAGACATGTGCGGACTGTGGAAAGGAGACTAAAGAATAAAACCAGAGCCACCAAGCCGGAGCCATCTGACTGAGCTCTGCACAGTGCACCTGAGTGGAGGTCAGTGACAGTGCCGCCAGGCCAGTCTGAGGCGGGTCACTCTGTCCACCATCACTGATGTAAGGAGGGGAGTGAATACAATAACGTAAGGGGGCACCAATATAAAGGTTCCCCCCTATATCATTAACCCATGCCCCCCCTTTCCTTAGTGTATTTACTCTGCGGAAGGTGGTCTCTGGTCACCATCCTGCAGACTCTGATGTAAGGGAGAACTCTGTGCTGGGTCATAGTATCCTGACCTTCATGTAAATTGAGAAATATGTTTTTTGACTTTTGTTTAACTCAAACACATTTCTAATAGCACTAGCTATGTGTTTATAGTTCAAATATTGATATTTGCACTGTTTAGCACAAAAAAAAGTCATTTTAGGTACTTTTTTTGCAGTGCCAGTGAAGAATGTGGATCTGTCAGTAAATTTCATGATTCTTGGTGCCGTTTGTTAATTTTGGAGTTCTGCCAGTAAATTTCACTTCGGGGGTTGGCAACACTGATCCACACATTCCAGATGGGGGAATCCTCCCCGCTGAGCCTTTGTATTCTGATGGCGGGGAGATTTCCCCTCTGTCAGAATAAACTGATCAGAGCTGCCGGCTATAGCTGTTATGAGCAGCAAAAAATCTGACAGGGCAGTTGCACAAATGTTGATCGGTAGATCAACTTCTGTACAACCACCCCGTTCCATACATGGATTAAAATTCGGTCAGTCCCTGCTGAACAGGCCAAATTGCGATCCATGTATGCCTGGCTTTAGTTTCAGAAGAAACTTCAGCCGCGGATTTCTCTTTAAATGAGCAATTTTCAGTGATGTGGGCACCAGGAGAAGCAAATATGAACTTTATTGTTTACATGTGCAAGGTTTCTTGGAAGGTTTGTTATGTTACACAGTTGCTTTAATTATGAAAATTCCCTTTACATATAATTTGATGCTATGTCCTAGTGCTTGCTAAAAATGAGCTGGATTTTTCCTTGAAATGGGATTGCCTTAGAGCAAGCTGTTTACATATTTCATGCTGTGTATAATACTGATGTATAGTACACAATGCACATTGTTTTTGGTTGTCACTTAGATAATTGGTAAAAGGAGAGCACACGGTGCGGTCATGGTGACACCATCATATTAAACAGTTTATGAACACAAATTAAAGTTTGCTGAAAAACTATATTGTTTTTGTAATGAATTTTAATATTTTAAGTAGTGAATTCTTCCCATGTGACCCTGCTAAATAACAAATAAGAAAAAAAATCTCCATCAGTTTAGCTATTGTCCTATGCTACCCATAAAAATGTGCATACTGGCCATTCCATAGTTGTCAGCATAACAATTATTGTAAATATTTTCTCCTGGATCCAGGTAAGAGCTGTCAAGAAGGGCAAATGGGTGTTTAAATTGGGCATAGTTTTGTACTTTTATAAATATCAAATATTGCTGGAATACAATTGATGCTCTTTACCAGTTTCTCATTAGTTCAAAATCTTAATGATAGGTCACTTGACAGCTCGCTGCCAGGCCTAATGTTATTTCAGTTATCCGTCATTTGGTGAACTTTTCTGGAAGGCTTTTTGAATTAACATTTACTTTTATGGATTCTATAAATCATAAAATATTATAGAAGAATGACTTTGGTTGCAGAATCTAGTAAAAAATGAGAAAATCGTCCTGGTTGTCCGTATATTATTAGCTTTCCCAGGTTCCTTCTTTACCCCTCATAAACATGCTAATTAACCTTATAAATAAAACCTTTCCATTTTCATTGCATACTTTATTTTAGACCTTGTGATGTCATCACTGGGTCTCTGTAATCCAGGTATATCATGACTGGTGGGAGGGTCAGGCAGGGTGCTGTTAATCCTTCATGAAAACATCACAGCACCCTGCTCCAGTACTCCTCTCTAGAGCCATCCACCTCGACGCAAGCAATGGGCAGGATCTTGGGAAAAGTTATGCAAATATCATAATGCCTTCATGGGTAGTCTGAAGGAGAAGACAGTTCTATGCAGACTGTATTTGCATGCAGATTTCCCTAAATAACACCCACATGTAATGCTGAGACTCCATTATTAAAAGAGCAGAAACACAATGAGACCCCTATCATGCTGAAGGCGATTTTGAGGCGCTTTAGCGCTAAAAATAGCGCCTATAAAGCGCCTGAAAAAAGACTCAGCTGCATTCCCTGTGTGAAAGCCAGAGTGCTTTCACACTGGGGCGCTGCGATGGCAGGGCATCACAAAAAGTACTGCAAGCAGCTTCTTTGCAGCGCTGTAGGAGCGGTGAATACACAGCTCCTAAAGCGCCCCTGCGCTGCGGCAGCGCCACCGAACCGCCGGCAAACCGCCGCAGCAGCGGCATTTTGCTTGAGGATTTAACCCTCTTTTTGGCCGCTAGTGGGGGTTAAAACTGCCCCGCTAGCAGCCGAATAGCACCACTAAAACAACGGTAAAGTGGTGCTAAAAATAGCACCGCTTTACTGCCGACGCCTGGGCACCGACAGTGTGAAAGCACTCTGAATGAAATGAGTGGGCCATAGACAGTGAGGCTGGTGTTAGGACCGAGTTCGCCTGCTAGTGGCACTGTGGTGCTCTGGGCTGATTTCTGCAGTTCCAGTGTCCACCAGCAGGTGTCTCCCAGAGGCCAGCCCTAGTAATCAGTTGGTCTCAGCTGCTAGCAGGACATATAATGCTGTTCCCATTAGCACAAGGCACGTCAGTGTTTTGATTGCCATCCTTGCTGCCAGAGCCTTTTGCCTGTGTACCCTGCTCCTTACTCTTGCTCCTTGTTCCTGTACCCAGTCTTGATTCCCCCCCCTTGCATTCCTGGTATTCCCTGTTACCCCTGTCCCTAATTTTGTATATAGTTAGTTATTACATCTCTTGTTAGGTTTATTAGGTATTTTGTCACTGGGGTTTGTTGATGTTTACTTTTTGCTGATGTTCGATTGTCTTTTGTTCACTGTGAATAAATATCACTTTAAGGATATATATGGTCTGATCCCATTTTCTGTGTGTAGCTACATATATCTGGTCTCCCAGTTGCTTATTCCTGACAGCTGGGAAGGAAAGAACTAGTTGATACTGGATGTCAAGGCCGGATGTAGGGGGGGGGGTGGTGATGGGGGGGGGCTACGCCCCCCCAGATTACAGTTGTGCCTTCCACCATAGACATTGTGCCCACTGAGCGGCTCCCCCAATCTCCGCACTCAGGGTCAGGACAAGGTGCGGGGGGACAGGAGAAGTGTCAGTGGCCGAGAAGAGCCAGGAGGACGTGCGGACTCTCTTGCTCTCCCCCATCCTGTCAATGGAGCACTCCTCCATACAGTGGATTACACAGAAATGCTCTTAGCTTGAATGGTACACTGCTCAATTACTCACCCCCTACCCACATTTCCTTCAGATGAGCAGTCTTTAGAGGAGATAGTGGGCGAGTATTTAAGCTGTGCACTGTCAGTTGTAAGAGCGATCCTGTGTAATCTACTGTATGGAGAATCACTGTTATGACAGGCGGTGGAGAACGCAGAGAGCCCGCACCTCCTCACTACTCCTTTAGTTCCTGCCTGTAAGATTGGAGGGGGGGGTGGCTTGTGGAGGAGGGGTGATTGGGGGGGAGGGTCTGTTTGTGCTGGGAAAAGAAGAAGAGAAGGGTAATGAGAGGGGAGGGGAAATTGTGCTAGAAGGAGGAATGGGGGGTGTTTGAAGGCAGGATTGGGAAAAATTTGTGCTAGTAGGCGTGAATGGGGGGCAGGGATTTGTGCTAGAAAGGGTAATTTGGAGGGGGTTGTACTAAGAGGAGGGATTTGTAATTGGAGGGGGACTGGGGGGTGGACTTGTACTAGGAGGGGGGATATGAGGGGAGAGGATTTGTAGTGGGAGTGGGGATTTGGGGGAAAGAATTTGTGCTGGGTAGGGGGATTTGAGGCAGAGGATTTACACTAGGAGGGGGGATTGGGGGGGGGTGAGGATTTATGCTAGGAGGGGGAATTTTGGGGAGAGGAGTTGTGCTAGGAGAAGGGATTTGGGAGGATTTGTACTAGGAGGAGGGATTCTGGGGGGGGGGATTTATGCTTGGAGGGGGGATTTGGGGGAGAGTATTTGGGAGAGAAGACTAGTACTAGGAGGGGGGATTTGGAGGGAGGATTTTTACTAGGAAGGGGGATAGGGGGGATTTGTACTAGGAGGGGGATTTGGGGGGAGGATTTACGCTAGGAGTGAGCATTTGGGGGAGAGAAATTGTGCTGGGAGTAGGGATTTGGGGGAGATGATTTGTGCTAGGAGGGGGGATTTGGGAGAGAGGATTTGGGAGAGAAGACTTGTACTAGGAAGGGGAATTCAGAGGGAGGATTTGTACTAGGAAGGGGGATGGGGGGGGTTTGTACTAGGGGCGGGATTTGGGGGGAGGATTTACGCTAGGGGTGAGTATTTGGGGGAGAGAAATTGTGCTGGAAGTGGGGATTTGGGGGAGAGGATTTGTACTAGGATTGGGAAATGGGGGGGGGGGTGATTTGTACTAGGAGGGAGGATTTGGGGGGGGGGGTTATGCTAGGAGCAGAATTTGAAAGGAAAGAGGATGTGTGCTAGCAGGGGTGATTTTTTGGGGTGGGGGAGATTTGTGGGGAATTAGAGGGGTTTTAAGCTGGAAGGTGGGATCGGGGGGCAAAGATATGTGCTGGGAGGGGGATTTGGACTGTGAGGATGGGAAATTTCTGCATTGTTGTTTTGGGAAAATTTTGTTTGATTAGTGCTGTTTTTTTTTTTTGGGGGGGGGGGGATTTCTGCTGAGACATGATGCTTACATATCGGGAAGGGATGCAGTTGGTCACCTTTGCCTTGAGCGCTAGGTGACCCTGTCCCAGTACTGCCCACAACAGATTTCCTCCTCCCCACATAACACATAGAGGAGATCAGATTATCTTACATACACAGCCTCGATCTGCACAATATGTAGCTGTTCTGACCTGTAAAATTCCCTGATTGGATTGGCAGCTGCAGTAGCCAGTTACACACTGTGTGGAGGGATACCAATCTCATCTATGTGCTGTGTGGGATGGAGGCGATCTCTTGAGTGCCATGCCAGCAGTGACCCTGTTGTCAGCTCTGCTGACCACAGACTTACACCCCGCTGACCCCTGTCCTCTGCACTGCTGACCCTTATCCTCTGTCCTGCTGACCCCTGTCCTCTGCCATGCCTGTACACTGGCTTGATAACCCACTGTACACTTCCCTACAAGCTAATGTAATGGACTGGAAATGATACTGTTAAAATTATCAGGAAAATAGACACCATACAACTTTTTTTTTAAATTATTAAAGCAGAGTTTCACACATAAAATGGAACTTCCGCTGATTGGATTCCTCCCCCCCTTCGGTGCCACATTTGGCACCTTTCAGGGGGAGGGGGCAGCAGATACCTGTCAAATACAGGTATCTGCACCCACTTCCAGGGAAAGATCACCACACATCGTGTGGCGAACTACGTAATGTCCGGCCCCTTCTCCTCCCCCCCACTGTCTTCTGGGAGACACACAGGTCCCAGAAGACAGCAGGGACCATTCAGAAAGCGCAGCACGACTCACACATGCGCAGTAGGAAACAGGAAGTGAAGCTGTAAGGCTTCACTTCCTGTTTCCCTTAGTAATGATGCCGGTGCCTGCACCCGGAGCCCTGGGACAGGTCGGCTTTGGGTGCCGACATCGCAGGCTCACTGGACAGGTAAGTGTCCTTATATTAAAAGTCAGCAGCTAGAGTATTTGTAGCTGCTGACTTTCATTTTTATTTTACCTAGGTGGAACTCCACTTTAACCAGTTGCCGACCGCCTCACAACGATATACATCGGCAGAATGGCACGGGCAGGCAAAATCACGTACCTGTACGTGATCTGCCTCCCGCAGGCGGGGGTCCGGTCGGACCCCCCGGTGCCCGAGGAGGTCGGCTTCTGTCCGGGAGCGATCAGAGGTGAGGGGGAGGCCATCCATTCGTGGCCCCCCCCCTCGCGGTCGCTCCCAGCCAATGAAATCCTTCCTCTGCTGCTGTATAGTAAACAGAGGCAGAGGAAGTGATGTCAATGCTCCTCGGCTCGGTATTTTCCATTCCAGCGCCGAGGAGAGAAGACATCTGAGTGAGTGCACAACACACACACAGTAGAATCACACCCCCCCTGTCACAGTGACACCAAGCAGTTTTTTTTTCTGATTACTGCATTGGTGTCAGTTTGTGACAGTTATGCCCTGTACACACGGTCGGATTTTCCGATGGAAAATGTCCGATCGGAGCGTGTTGTCGGAAATTCCGACCGTGTGTGGGCTCCATCGGACATTTTCCATCAGATTTTCCGACACACAAAGTTGGAGAGCAGGAGATAAAATTTTCCGACAACAAAATCCGTTGTCGGAAATTCCGATCGTGTGTACACAAATCCGACGGACAAAGTGCCACGCATGCTCAGAATAAATAAAGAGATGAAAGCTATTGGCCACTGCCCCGTTTATAGTCCTGACGTACGTGTTTTACGTCACCGCGTTTAGAACGATTGGATTTTCTGACAACTTTGTGCGACCGTGTGTAGACAAAACAAGTTTGAGCCAACATCCGTCGGAAAAAATCCTAGGATTTTGTTGTCGGAATGTCCGAACAAAGTCCGACCGTGTGTACGCCCTATAAGTGTGGTAGGGCAGTTAGGGTTAGCCCCCTTTAGGTCTAGGGTACCCCCCTAACCCCCCCTAATAAAGTTTTAACCCCTTGATTACCCCCCGTCGCCAGTGTCACTAAGCAATCATTCTTCTGATCGCTGTATTAGTGTCACTGGTGACGCTAGTTAGGGAGGTAAATATATAGGTTCGCCGTCAGCGTTTTATAGCATCAGGGACCCCTATATACTACCTAATAAAGGTTTTAACTCCTTGATTTCCCCCTAGTTAACCCTTTCACCAGTGATCACCGTATAACTGTTACGGGTGACTCTGGTCAGTTAGTTTATTTTTTATAGTGTCAGGGCACCCGCCGTTTATTACCTAATAAAGGTTTAGCCCCCTGATCGCCCGGCGGTTATATAAGTTAGGTTTTAGGGTCAGATAGGGTCTGCGTCGCCCCAGGCAGCGTCAGGTTAGCGCCAGTACCGCTAACACCCACGCACGCAGCATACACCTCCCTTAGTGATATAGTATCTGAACGGATCAATATCTGATCCGATCAGATCTATACTAGCGCCCCCAGCAGTTTAGGGTTCCCAAAAATGCAGCGTTAGCGGGATCAGCCCAGATACCTGCTAGCACCTGCGTTTTCCCCCTTCTCCCGGCCCAGCCCAGCCCACCCAAGTGCAGTATCGATCGATCACTGTCACTTACAAAACACTAAACGCATAACTACAGCGTTCGCAGAGTCAGGCCTGATCCCTGCGATTGCTAACAGTTTTTTTGGTAGTATTTTGGTGAACTGGCAAGCACCAGCCCCAGGCAGCGTCAGGTTAGTGCCAGTAGCGATAACACCCACGCACGCACCGTATACCTCCCTTAGTGGTATAGTATCTGAACGGATCAATATCTGATCCGATCAGATCTATACTAGCGTCCCCAGCAATTTAGGGTTCCCAAAAACGCAGTGTTAGCAGGATCAGCCCAGATACCTGCTAGCACCTGCGTTTTGCCCCTCCGCCTGGCCCAGCCCAGCCCAGCCCACCCAAGTGCAGTATTGATCGATCAATGCCACTTACAAAACACTAAACGCATAACTGCAGCGTTCGTCAGGTCTGATCCCTGCGATCGCTAACAGTTTTTTTGGTAGCGTTTTGGTGAACTGGCAGACACCAGCGGCCTAGTACACCCCGGTCGTAGTCAAACCAGCACTGCAGTAACACTTGGTGACGTGGCGAGTCCCATAAGTGCAGTTCAAGCTGGTGAGGTGGCAAGCACAAGTAGTGTCCCGCTGCCACCAAGAAGAAGACAAACACAGGCCCGTCGTGCCCATAATGCCCTTCCTGCTGCATTAGCCAATCCTAATTGGGAACCCACCACTTCTGCAGCACCCGTACTTCCCCCATTCACATCCCCAACCAAATGCAGTTGGCTGCATGAGAGGCATTTTCTTTATGTCTTCCTGAGTACCCCTACCCAACGAACCCCCCCAAAAAAGATGTTGTGTCTGCAGCAAGCGCGGATATAGGCGTGACACCCGCTATTATTGTCCCTCCTGTCCTGACAATCCTGGTATTTGCATTGGTGAATGCTTTGAACGCTACCATACACTAGTTGAGTATTAGCGTACAGCATTGCACAGACTAGGCACACTTTCACAGGGTCTCCCAAGATGCCATCGCATTTTGAGAGACCTGAACCTGGAACCGGTTACAGTTACAAAAGTTACAGTTACAAAAAAAAGTGTAAAAAAAAAACACAAAAAAAATATATAAAATGAAAAAAAATAGTTGTCGTTTTATTGTTCTCTCTCTCTCTATTCTCTCTCTATTGTTCTGCTCTTTTTTACTGTATCTATTCTGCAATGTTTTATTGTTATTATGTTTTATCATGTTTGCTTTTCAGGTATGCAATTTTTTATACTTTACTGTTTACTGTGTTTTATTGTTAACCATTTTTTTGTCTTCAGGTACGCCATTCAGCTGCAGCGCTGTTTTATTTATCTTGACAGCAACAGCGTTTGCTCCCACAATATATAAAGCCGTGACTCCAGTGGAGGTGATATATGCCGAAGCATGGGGGCAGCAGGGGCGGAGGAGCGATTTGCTCCTACCTTTTGCGGGAGGATGCCCCCATGCTTCGGCATATATAAATGGTGCATGTATGCCCATCATTAGAAGTGGGTGGATGAAGGGAGGTATTCTAATGATGGGCATACCCACCGATCAATCTCTTTTTTTCGTTCAGCCCACAGGCTGCATGAAAAAAAAAGATTACAATATATGCCCAACAAGGACCAGCAACGTACTGGTATGTTGCTGGACTTTGAGTGGTTATACCAGAATGATGCCTGCAGGTTTAGGTATCATCTTGGTATCATTCTTTTCAGCCAGCGGTCGGCTTTCATGTAAAAGCAATCCTAGCGGCTAATTAGCCTCTAGACTGCTTTTACAAGCAGTGGGAGGGAATGCCTCCCACCGTCTTCCATGTTTTTCTCTGGCTTTCCCGTCCCAACAGGGAACCTGAGAATGCAGCCGGTGATTCAGCCAGCTGACCATAGAGCTGATCAGAGACCAGAGTGGCTCCAAACATCTCTATGGCCTAAGAACCTGGAAGCTACGAGCATTTCATGACTTAGATTTCGCCGGATGTAAACAGCGCCATTGGGAAATTGGGAAGGCATTTTATCACACCGATCTTGGTGTGGTCAGATGCTTTGAGGGCAGAGGAGAGATCTAGGGTCTAATAGACCCCAATTTTTTCAAAAAAGAGTACCTGTCACTACCTGTTGCTATCATAGGGGATATTTAGATTCCCTGAGATAACAATAAAAATGATTAAAAAAAAATTGAAAGGAACAGTTTAAAAATAAGATAAAAAAGCAAAAAAATAATAAAGAAAAAGAAAAAAAGCACCCCTGTCCCCCCTGCTCTCGCGCAAAGGCGAACGCAAGCGTTGGTCTGGCGTCAAATGTAAACAGCAATTGCACCATGCATGTGAGGTATCACCGCGAAGGTCAGATCGAGGGCAGTAATTTTAGCAGTAGACATCCTCTGTAAATCTAAAGTGGTAACCTGTAAAGGCTTTTAAAGGCTATTAAAAATGTATTTAGTTTGTCGCCACTGCACGTTTGTGCGCAATTTTAAAGCATGTCATGTTTGGAATCCATGTACTCGGCCTAAGATCATCTTTTTTATTTCATCAAACATTTGGGCAATATAGTGTGTTTTAGTGCATTAAAATTTAAAAAAGTGTGTTTTTTCCCAAAAAAATGCGTTTGAAAAATTTCTGCGCAAATACTGTGTGAAAAAAAAAATGAAATACCCACCATTTTAATCTGTAGGGCATTTGCTTTAAAAAAATATATAATGTTTGGGGGTTCAAAGTAATTTTCTCGCAAAAAAGAAAATTTTTTCATGTAAACAAAAAGTGTCAGAAAGGGCTTTGTCTTCAAGTGGTTAGAAGAGTGGGTGATGTGTGACATAAGCTTCTAAATGTTGTGCATAAAATGCCAGGACAGTTTAACCCCCCCCCCTCCAAATGACCCAATTATGGAAAGTAGACACCCCAAGCTATTTGCCGAGAGGCATGTCGAGTCCATGGAATATTTTATATTGTGACACAAGTTGCGGGAAAAAGACACATTTTTTTTTTTTTTTTTGCACAAAGTTGTCACTAAATGATATATTGCTCAAACATGCCATGGGAATATGTGAAATTACACCCCAAAATGCATTCTGTTGCTTCTCCTGAGTATGAGGATACCACATGTGTGAGACTTTTTGGGAGCCTAGCCGCGTACGGGACCCCGAAAACCAAGCACCTCCTTCAGGCTTTCTAAGGGCGTACATTTTTGATTCCACTCTTCACTGCCTATCACAGTTTTGGAGGCCATGGAATGCCCAGGTGGCACAAACCCCCCCCCCCCCAAATGACCCTATTTTGGAAAGTAGACACCCCAAGCTATTTGCTGAGAGGTATAGTGAGTATTTTGCAGGCCTCACTTTTTGTGACAAAGTTTTGAAAATTGAAAAAAGAAAACAATTTTTTTTTCTTGTCTGTCTTCATTTTCAAAAACAAATGAGAGCTGCAAAATACTCACCATGCCTCTCAGCAAATAGCTTGGGGTGTCTACTTTCCAAAATGGGGTCATTTGGGGGGGTTTGTGCCACCTGAGCATTCCATGGCCTCCGAAACTGTGATAGGCAGTGAAGAGTGAAATCAAAAATTTACGCCCTTAGAAATCCTGAAGGCGGTGATTGGTTTTCGGGGCCCCGTACGCGGCTAGGCTCCAAAAAAGTCCCACACATGTGGTATCCCCATACTCAGGAGAAGCAGCTAAATGTATTTTGGGGTGCAATTCCACATATGCCCATGGCCTGTGTGAGCAATATATCATTTAGTGACAACTTTGTGCAAAAAAACAACCAAAAAAACCCCCCAATTTGTCACTTTCCCGCAACTTGTTTCAAAATATAAAATATTCCATGGACTCAACATGCCTCTCAGCAAATAGCTTGGGGTGTCTACTTTCCAAAATGGGGTCATTTGGGGGGAGGGGGTTGTGCCATCTGGGCATTTTATGGCCTTCAAAACTGTGATAGGTAGTGAGGAGTGAAATTAAAAATTTACGCCCTTAGAAATCCTGAAGGCGGTGATTGGTTTTCGGGGCCCCGTATGCGGCTAGGCTCCCAAAAAGTCCCACACATGTGGTATCCCTGTACTCAGGAGAAGCAGCTGAATGTATTTTGGGGTGCAATTCCACATATGCCCATGGCCTGTGTGAGCAATATATCATTTAGTGACAACTTTTTGTAAAAAATTTTTTTTTGTCATTATTCAATCACTTGGGACAAAAAAAATAATATTCAATGGGCTCAACATGTATCTCAGCAATTTCCTTGGGGTGTCTACTTTCCAAAATGGGGTCATTTGGGGGGGCTTGTACTGCCCTGCCATTTTAGCACTTCAAGACATGACATAGGCAGTCATAAAATAAAAGCTGTGTAAATTCCAGAAAATGTACCCTAGTTTGTAGACGCTATAACTTTTGTGCAAACTAATAAATATACGCTTATTGACATTTTTTTTACCAAAGACATATGGCCGAATACACTTGAGTTTATTGGATTTTTTTATAACAAAAAGTAGAAAATTACATTTTTTTCAAAATTTTCTGTCTTTTTCCGTTTAAAGCGCAAAGAATAAAAACGGAAGAGGTGATCAAATACCATCAAAAGAAAGCTCTATTTGTGGGAAGAAAAGGACGCAAATTTCGTTTGGGTACAGCATTGCATGACCGCGCAATTAGCAGTTAAAGCAACGCAGTGCCAAATTGTAAAAAGTGCTCTGGTCAGGAAGGGGGTAAATCCTTCTGGGGCTTAAGTGGTTAAGTTTGAGTTCTGTAAAAGATGCTCTGGAAGCAACAGTTAAGTGGCGCATTACACTGTAATGAGGGGGGAGGTGACGTTCTGGCCAACAGTGAAAATAAAATTGACAAAGAACCAGAACATGGCAGAATAAAACTGTTCTCATTTTCTCATCTTTCTACAGGTATGCAGAACTGTTTTAATTACATAAATTTAAGTAAATGTATATGTAAAAGAGTCATAATGGCTCCTCAATGATGGATGTTATGTTAAAGACCATTATTGAGTATTATGCATTTATTAGCAATAGATTAGTTGATGTAAAAGTACTAGATTTTAAAATTAGTCAAAAGTTGTATAATTGGTATTATAGGCCTAAAATAATATATGCACAACTGGATACACACACATATATATATATATATATATATATATATATATATATATATATATATATATATATATATATATATATATATATATATATATATATATATATATATATATATATATATAGTGTATCTGATGGATTCTGAGGTTCGGCCTTAGTGTGTGTTATGCTGTTTGGTGTATTTGGCCATGCAGTATACAGACATGTAAAATGTCAGCAGCCATATACCATTCAAGAGCCACAAGAAAGAGGAAATATTTCACATTTAAAAGTTATGCAAACTGCAATTTTTTAAAATCTGTTTTGTTATCTGTGAATGTGTATATCATTGTGTAAATGAAACACAAGGCGCATGTTCCTAGGCACAGTATTGTACATATTGTTAATGTTATAAATGTTATTGAAGTGTTATATTCACATGTAACAGTGGAAAGAAAGTTGAGAAAGAACCAGAACATGACAGAATAAAACTGCTCTCATTTTCTCCTCATTCTACAGTTATTGTCTCTCATTCATTCACGATTAAGGCCGGTAACACTAATGGCCTCTGTACACTGCCCTACAAACTGCCGACCCGATCCTTACCCCCTGATATGTTTTACTGCACCCCCAAATCAGACAGGATAGATCTGGCTCTGCTCGATGTCCTCCAGGCAGAAAATTAGGCAGGTGCTATTTGACTTGCTGCAGCTTCTGATTCACACTGAGAGAAGTGCAATGAACTTAGAGTACCGTATATACTCGAGTATAAGTCGTTCCGAGTATAAGTCGAGGCCCTAATTTACTACAAAAAAAAATGGGAAAAACTTATTGACCCGAGTATAAGACGAGGGTGAGAAATGCACAGCTACTGTAAGTGGAAAAGAGGGTCAACAATGCCCATTTGCAGCATCACTGTGCCCATTTGCAGCCATAGGTCCCCTGAACTTCAAACTCGGTAGTTAAGGGTTCCTAGATGCCCCCTAGCTGCAGCCAAAATTTGGGGTCTCTGAACCCAAAGGGTCCTGAAATGACATTGCTGCAGATGGACACAGTTAACCGAATTTGGGGCCCTGTATCTCGGGGCCACTTAGTGCTAAGAACCCCAAATTTGGTGTGCAAACCCAGTGGAACTAGCACCATAAAATTTCCAAAGCTGGGGTTTCTAGCACTAAGTGGCCCTGAGATACAGCCATTTTTAGGTCTCCCCAGAGATGCTCAATTGGATTTAAGTCAGGGCTTAACACCCATTTATGTCTGCTTCTGTTTTTTTTTTTTAATGGAAGGGACATAGGGCTTCCTTCAGTTTCAAAAAATGGATGTTAACGAACTCCGATTGTCAGTGGATGTTGACGGATGATAATCTGCTAATATCTGCTTGCCCATAGAAATACATTGGTGTCCGTTTTTCATCCGTCAACGGATAGAGGAAAAATAGACATAGGGAATGCCCGTGTGAAAGGGGCCTAACAGACAGGATAGCATAACGTGCAAGAACAGAGGCTAAGGTACACACAATCCACACAATGCACTGTTAATTCATCACTGAGAAAAGGAGGAGAACTTAGCTGCCATCATGGATTCATTAAAGCAGATACAGGTGGTCATGCGGCAGGTTGAAAGATAAAGACACAGGGCAAAGCACAGTGGTACAAAGTGCTATATAGAAGGACACAGGTTACAGGATTGAATCCAAACAGATTCCTCATGCTAATAATTTCCTACCTTTGCTACTTTCATGGTTAGAACTTGCCAGCATTGCAGAACACATGTGAAAAAGTCAGAAATGGTGCATTTTGATGTATTCAGCTTCATTTGCATTCATGTAAATTAACATGGGATCTCTACAAAAAATAAAACAACATGTAAAAACTCTGGTCAGCTTAATGCATGTCAAAGCATAATTTCTGTCCTGCACCAACCCTCACGCTCTTTGAGTTTCATGGTGAAATCACAATACCTTTGCAGGCAGACAGTTTAGGTGCACAATTATTACAAATATTAGATCTATGTAGATGTCTGGTTTAAATGTTACCAAACAAAGTACATATAGAATAGAGGTAAAGCCAGGTCCAAAAGTTCAGTTGATGAGTAACACATGTTTTTAGTGTGTGTGTGCCCTCTGCTGGATTTGATCAGGTAGAAATTACAGCAGGAGTTACTTGATTTGATTGTGACTATGAAGATAGCTGCATCGGTCAGTCGGTTTTCTGTATATCGACGTGTGAAGCTTCACACGTTGATATACAGAAAACCGACTGTCCTATGAAGCTATCTTCATAGTTCCAGTTTCCACCCCCAACACACTAAACGGGCCATCATACACAGCCAGGCCATCAGATACCACCGAATTTGTTCAGACCCAGAAGACAGAGATAAACATCTCAGAACACTGGCAGACTCCTTCCATAAGAAAGGTTACAAAGACAAAACCATCAACAACAGCATAAACACAGCCTTGAAAACCCGAAGAGAAAATCTCCTCCAATACACAGAGAAAAAAACAAATAACCGAGTACCTCTAGTCACCACATACAACCCAGCACTTGAAGGGATCAAAAAAGATAATCAAAGATTTACAACCCATCATAACAGAGGATGAAACTCTGAAAGGAATATTCCAACAACCCCCATTATTGGCTTTCAGACAACCACCCAACCTCAGACACTAACTAATCAGCAGGAAACTTCACTCTGATTATGAAGTCACAAATAATGGAAGCAAACCCTGCAATAAAAAACGCTGCAAACTATGCAACCAGATCAATCTATCCAAAAGTGTCACACACAAATAGGACCTTCAATATCATGGGATCTTACAATTGTACCTCCAGTAATGTTGTGTACCTCATCCAATGCAAAAGGTGCAGCAAAGGATCTTATGTTTGTGAAACAGGACAGAAGTTGCAAGCGAGGATGAATTTGCACAGACATACCATCAAAGAACATAAAGAAGACAGTTTATGCACACCTGTGGGACATCACTTCTCACAACCGGACCACACTATAGAAGACCTCAATGTTTTAGTTATTAAAGGGAATGATACTTCTTTTTGACACGAAAAATAATGGCCTGAATTTAGATATTGGTTTCCTTACTCATTATGCTAACGTTTTACGACCCCCTCTGTGACTAGTATCCCCCCCCCCCAACCTCACTCTATAGCTCTCCCTCTGTCTTATCTCACTAACTCTGCTGCTATCTTTATTACCAATGATTTGTATGTGTTTGTTTTTCTCTTTTTTTTTTTCTTTAACGTTCTGCTTAAAAATGTGTGAATCAGTACTGCTTGGACCTTGAAGAAGGGGACATACCCCGAAAGCTTGTCCTGAAAAATTGTATGTTAGTGCAAATAAAAAAAGTATCACGGACAGTACTTAACCACTTGAGCCCCGGACCATTATGCTGCCTAAGGACCAGAGGTCTTTTTCCAATTTGGCACTGCGTCGCTTTAACTGCTAATTGCGCGGTCATGCAATGCTGTACCCAAACGAAATTTGCGTCCTTTTCTTCCCACAAATAGAGCTTTCTTTTGATGGTATTTGATCACCTCTGCGGTTTTTATTTTTTGCGCTATAAACGGAAAAAGACCGAAAATTTTGAAAAAAAATGATATTTTCTACTTTTTGTTATAAAAAAAATCCAATAAACTAAATTTTAGTCATACATTTAGGCCAAAATGTATTCGGCCACATGTCTTTGGTAAAAAAAATGTCAATAAGCGTATATTTATTGGTTTGCGCAAAAGTTATAGCGTCTACAAACTAGGGTACATTTTCTGGAATTTACACAGCTTTTAGTTTATGACTGCCTATGTCATTTCTTGAGGTGCTAAAATGGCAGGGCAGTACAAAACCCCCCCAAATGACCCCATTTTGGAAAGTAGACACCCCAAGGAAATTGCTGAGAGGCATGTTGAACCCATTGAATATTTATTTTTTTTGTCCCAAGTGATTGAAAAATGACAAAAAAAAAAAAAAAAAAAATATTTACAAAAAGTCGTCACTAAATGATATATTGCTCACACAGGCCATGGGCCTAATGTGGAATTTCACCCCAAAATACATTTAGCTGCTTCTCCTGAGTACGGGGATACCACATGTGTGGGACTTTTTGGGAGCCTAGCCGCGTACGGGGCCCCGAAAACCAAGCACCGCCTTCAGGATTTCTAAGGGTGTAAATTTTTGCTTTCACTCTTCACTGCCTATCACAGTTTCGGAGGCCATGGAATGCCCAGGTGGCACAAAACCCCCCAAAATGACCCCATTTTGGAAAGTAGACACCCCAAGCTATTTGCTGAGAGGCATATTGAGTCCATGGAATATTTTATATTTTGACACAAGTTGCGGGAAAGTGACACTTTTTATTTTTTTTTTTTTTTTTTTTCATAAAGTTGTCACTAAATGATATATTGCTCACACAGGCCATGGGCATATGTGGAATTGCACCCCAAAATACATTTAGCTGCTTCTCCTGAGTATGGGGATACCACATGTGTGGGACTTTTTGGGAGCCTAGCTGCGTACGGGACCCCGAAAACCAATCACTGCCTTCAGGATTTCTAAGGGTGAAAATTTTTGATTTCACTCTTTACTGCCTATCACAGTTTCGGAGGCCATGGAATGCCCAGGTGGCACAAAACCCCCCCAAATGACCCCATTTTGGAAAGTAGACACCCCAAGCTATTTGCTGAGAGGCATGGTGAGTATTTTGCAGCTCTCATTTGTTTTTGAAAATGAAGAAAGACAAGAAAAAAAATTTTTTTTTTTCTTTTTTCAATTTTCAAAACTTTGTGACAAAAAGTGAGGTCTGCAAAATACTCACTATACCTCTCAGCAAATAGCTTGGGGTGTCTACTTTCCAAAATGGGGTCATTTGGGGGGGGTTTTGTGCCACCTGGGCATTCCATGGCCTCCGAAACTGTGATAGGCAGTGAAGAGTGAAATCAAAAATTCACGCCCTTAGAAAGCCTGAAGGCGGTGCTTGGTTTTCGGGGTCCCGTACGCGGCTAGGCTCCCAAAAAGTCTCACACATGTGGTATCCCCGTACTCAGGAGAAGCAGCAGAATGTATTTTGGGGTGTAATTTCACATATTTCCATGGCATGTTTGAGCAATATATCATTTAGTGACAACTTTGTGCAAAAAAAAAAAAAAAAAAAAAAAAATTTGTCTCTTTCCCGCAACTTGTGTCGCAATATAAAATATTCCATGGACTCGACATGCCTCTCAGCAAATAGCTTGGGGTGTCTACTTTCCAAAATGGGGTCATTTGGGGGGGTTTTGAACTGTCCTGGCATTTTATGCACAACATTTAGAAGCTTATGTCACACATCACCCACTCTTCTAACCACTTGAAGACAAAGCCCTTTCTGACACTTATTGTTTACATGAAAAAGTTTTTTTTTTTTTGCAAAAAAATTACTTTGAACCCCCAAACATTATATATTTTTTTAAAGCAAATGCCCTACAGATTAAAATGGTGGGTGTTTCATTTTTTTTTTTCACACAGTAATTGCGCAGCGATTTTTCAAACGCATTTTTTGGGGAAAAAACACACTTTTTTTAATTTTAATGCACTAAAACACGCTATATTGCCCAAATGTTTGATGAAATAAAAAAGATGATCTTAGGCCGAGTACATGGATACCAAACATGACATGCTTTAAAATTGCGCACAAACGTGCAGTGGCAACAAAATAAATACATGTTTAAAAGCCTTCAAAAGCCTTTACAGGTTACCACTTTAGATTTACAGAGGAGGTCTACTGGAAAAATTACTGCACTCGATCTGGCCTTCGCGGTGATACCTCACATGCATGGTGCAATTGCTGTTTACGTTTGACGACAGACCGCCGCTTGCGTTCGCCTTAGCGCGAGAGCAGGGGGCGACAGGGGTGTTTTTTTTTTTTTTTTTTTTTTCTTTATTATTTTTTTGCTTTTTTAATCTTACTTTTAAACTGTTCCTTTCATATTTTTTTTTTTAATCATTTTTATTGTTATCTCGGGGAATGTAAATATCCCCTATGATAGCAATAGGTAGTGACAGGTACTCTTTTTTGAAAAAATTGTGGTCTATTAGACCCTAGATCTCTCCTCTGCCCTCAAAGCATCTGACCACACCAAGATCGGTGTGATAAAATGCTTCCCCAATTTCCCAATGGCGCTATTTACATCCGGCGAAATCTAAGTCATGAAATACTCGTAGCTTCCGGTTTCTTAGGCCATAGAGATGTTTGGAGCCACTCTGGTCTCTGATCAGCTCTATGGTCAGCTGGCTGAATCACCGGCTGCATTCTCAGGTTCCCTGTTGAGACAGGAGATCCAGAGAAAAACACGGAAGACGGTGGGGGGGGGGGGGGGCATTCCCTCCCACGGCTTGTAAAAGCAGTCTAGAGGCTAATTAGCCGCTAGGATTGCTTTTACATGAAAGCCGACCGCTGGCTGAAAAGAATGATACCAAGATGATACCTAAACCTGCAGGCATCATTCTGGTATAACCACTCAAAGTCGTGAATGGCGTACCTGAAGACAAAAAAATGGTTAACAATGGTTAACAATAAAGCACAGTAAAGTGTAAATAATTACACACCTGAAAAACAAACATGATAAAACATAATAACAATAACAATAACAATCAATAACAATAACAATAAAACATTGCAGAATAGAATACAGTAAAAAAGAGCAGAACAATAGAGAGAGAGAATAGAGAGAGAGAGAACAATAAAACAACAACTATTTTTTTTATTTCATATTTTTTTTTTTTTTTTACACTTTTTTTGTAACTAACTTTTATAACGGTAACCGGTTCCAGGTTCGGGTCTCTCAAAATGCGATGGCATCTTGGGAGACCCTGTGAAAGTGTGCCTAGTCTGTGCAATGCTGTACCCTACGCTAATACTCAACTAGTGCATGGTAGCGTTCAAAACATTCACCAATGCAAAGACCAGGATTGTCAGGACAGGAGGGACAATAATAGCGGGTGTCACGCCTATATCTGCGCTTGCTGCAGACACGACATCTTTTTTGGGGGGTTCGCTGGGTAGGGGTACTCGGGAGGACATAAAAATGCCTCTCATGCAGCCGACTGCATTTGGTTGGGGATGTGAATGGGGGACGTACGGGCGCTGCAGAAGCGGTGGGTTCCCAATTAGGATTGGCGAATGCAGCAGGAAGGGCACTATGGGCACGACGGGCCTGTGTTTGTCTTTTTGGTGGCAGCGGGACACTACTTGTGCTTGCCACCTCACCAGCTTGAACTGCACTTATGGGACTCGCCACGTCACCACGTGTTACTGCAGTGCTGGTTTGACTACGACCGGGGTGTACTGGGACGCTGGTGCTTGCCAGTTCACCAAAACGCTACAAAAAAACTGTTAGCGATCGCAGGGATCAGGCCTGACTCTGCGAACGCTGCAGTTATGCGTTTAGTGTTTTGTAAGTGACAGTGATCGATCGATACTGCACTTGGGTGGGCTGGGCTGGGCCGGGCGGAGGGGCAAAACGCAGGTGCTAGCAGGTATCTGGGCTGATCCCACTAACACTGCGTTTTTGGGAACCCTAAACTGCTGGTGACGCCAGTATAGATCTGATCGGATCAGATATTGATCCGTTCAGATACTATACCACTAAGGGAGGTGTATGCTGCGTGCGTGGGTGTTAGCGGTACTGGCGCTAATCTGACGCTGCCTGGGGCTGGTGCTTACCAGTTCACCAAAATGCTACAAAAAAAACTGTTAGCGATCGCAGGGATCGGGCCTGACTCTGCGAACGCTGCAGTTATGCGTTTAGTGTTTTGTAAGTGACAGTGATCGATCGATACTGCACTTGGGTGGGCTGGGCTGGGCCGGGCGGAGGGGCAAAACGCAGGTGCTAGCAGGTATCTGGGCTGATTCCGCTAACACTGCGTTTTTGGGAACCCTAAACTGCTGGTGACGCTAGTATAGATCTGATCGGATCAGATATTGATCCGTACAGATACTATACCACTAAGGGAGGCGTATGGTGCGTGCGTGGGTGTTAGCGGTACTGGCGCTAACCTGACGCCTGGGGCTGGTGCTTGCCAGTTCACCAAAATGCTACCAAAAAAACTGTTAGCAATCGCAGGGATCAGGCCTGACTCTGCGAACGCTGCAGTTATGCGTTTAGTGCCTTGTAAGTGACAGTGATCGATCGATACTGCACTTGGGTGGGCTGGGCTGGGCGGAGGGGCAAAACGCAGGTGCTAGCGGGTATCTGGGCTGATCCCGCTAATACTGCGTTTTTGGGAACCCTAAACTGCTGGGGACGCTAGTATAGATCTGATCGGATCAGATATTGATCCGTTCAGATACTATACCACTAAGGGAGGCGTATGCTGCGTGCGTGGGTGTTCGCGGTACTGGCGCTAATCTGACGCTGCCTGGGGCGACGCATATCACCGCCGGGCGATCGGGGGGCTAAACCTTTATTCGGTAATAAACGGCGGGTGCCCTGACACTATAAAAAATAAACGAACTAACCAGCGTCACCCGTAACGGTTATACGGTGATCAGTGGTGAAAGGGTTAACTAGGGGGCAATCAAGGGGTTAAAACATTTATTAGGTAGTATATGGGGGTCCCTGTCGCTATAAAACGCTGACGGCGAACCTCAATATTTACCTCACTAACTAGCGTCACCAGCGACACTAATACAGCGATCAGAAAAATGATCGCTTAGCGACACTGGTGACAGGGGGTGATCAAGGGGTTAAAACTTTATTAGGGGGGGTTAGGGGGGTACCCTAGACCTAAAGGGGGGTAACAGTAACTGTGCCAACACAGTAACTGTCACAAACTGACAGCTAGCAGTAATCAGGAAAAAAAAAAAAAAAAAAAAAAAAAAACTGCTGGTGTCAGTTTGTGACAGGGGGGGGGGGGGGTGATTGGGGGGGGATCGGGGGGCGATCGGGGGGGGGATCGGGGTGATTTGTGTGCCTGGCATGTTCTACTGTGTGTGTGTAGTGTTGTGCACTCACATACTTGTCGTCTCTCCTCGGGCCGGAACGGAAAATACCGACCCGAGGGGAGATGACATCACTTCCTTTGCTGCTGTTTAGCATACAGCAGCAAAGGAGCGTTTTCATTGGCCGGCGGCGATCGCGAGGGGGGGGCCACGAACGGATGGTCTCCCCCTCATCACCGATCGCCGCTGGACATAGGACGACCGCCTCGGGCACCGGGGGGGGGGTCCGATCGGACCCCCCACCCGCGGAAGGCAAATCACGTACCCTGTACGTGATTTTGCCTGTCCGTGCCACTTTGCCGACGTACATCGGCGTGAGGCGGTCGTCAAGTGGTTAATTTTCTCCAGCTGGAGTTACAAATTGGAACACTGACAAAACATTTGCTTGCTATTTAACAAGGCCAGAGATCTGTTAAAGTGGTAGACATGAATGTATATATACAGTACTGTATATGTAGCGCTACCCCCCCAGAGGAGCTGCTGGATAAAATGTCTCTGTATTAGACATGTGCAATTCGTTTCGGTCCGAATACAAATTAGGACTAATTTTTGGTTATTCGGAGATTGGGATGTATCCCAATCTCTGAATAAAATAGTAATGAATAGTAAAGAATTTTGTTGAAATTAGTTTTGTTTATTAATTTTCTAATGAATTCCAGCTTTTCAGAACAATTAGAATTTAAATCAGGCGATAAACGATCAACCGATTCAAATTCTGTGTGAAGAAATAGCTGGTTGTTAAGCAGCGGGCCGGGAAGCCGGCTGCCTGCGTCCTTAACAACCATGAGTCATCGTCTGTCAGCTGGCTTCCCCACTGACAGATGAATGTAAAGATAAAGAATGCTTTGTAATGTTTAAATCTTGAATAAAAAAATTTTTCTATTGTGAAAAAAAAGATAAAGAATGCTGGCAATAGAAAAATGTTTTAAAAAAATGGCGTAGGGTCCCCCCCAGTCCATACCAGGCCCTTCAGGTCTGGTATGGATTTTGAGGGCAACCCTATACCAAAACGTAACAAAAAAACGGCATGGGGCTGCCCCAAAATCCATACCAGACACTTAACAGAGCATGAAGCCTGGCAGGTCAGGAAAGGGGGGGGGGACCAGCGAGCGCCCCCCCCCAAACCATACCAGGCCACATGACCTCAACATGTGGGGGTGCTTTGGGGGAGGGGGGCTTTGCGTCCCCACACCCCAAAGCACCAGCCCAGGATTGTCGGGGTCTGCGGGTGGGGGCTTATCGGAATCTGGAAGCCCCCGTTACCAAGGCAGCCCCCAAGGCATACCCATTCACCAAAAAGTCTCAACGTAAAAACAAGCCCTAAGTCCCAAGTCTAAAAAAACAGAAAACTGGAAAAAAACGCTCCGCCTCCAAGAGGCTACCCACCGTATGCCCTGTCTTCAGCTTTGACTGTTCTTATATAGGTAAGGGGTGGGGCCACCAGGTGATGTAACTGGGTGGCCCCGCCCCCTTGCCTATGTAAGAGCTGTCAAAGCGAAGAGAGGGCAGTCGGCGAGTAGCCTCTTAGGCTGGATTCACACCTATGCATTTTTAGTGCTTTTTGCATTTTGCAGATTTGCACTACAGAACATGTTCCATAGGAAACCATGTTAAATGGACTGTAGTGCAAACCTGCAAAATGCAAAAAGCAATAAAAATGCATAGGTGTGAATCGAGCCTTAGGAGGCGGACCTTTTTTTCCATTTTTTGCTATTTGTTGGATTGGCGGGTGTCGTGATGGACATCGAGGGACACTCATTTTTTTTCTTTTAATAAAGGATTTGTCAAAAACAGTTTCCTGTGTTTCTTAATTTTTGACATTTTTTTTGTGAATGGGTACGGGTACAATGTACCCAATACCCATTTACATAGGGGTAGGAAGGGTTGGGATCTGGGGGCCGCCTTGTTAAAGGGGGTTTCCAGATTCCAATAAGCCCACCGCCCGCAGACCCCGACAACCACAGGTCAGGGTTGTCAGGAAGAGGCCCTTGTCCCTATCAACATGGGGACAAGGTGCTCTGGGGTGGGGGGCTCTCACTCCCCCCCATGTTGAGGGCATGTGGCCTGGTATGGTTCAGGAGGGAGGGTGCTCGCTCGTGCCCCCTCTTTCCTGACCTGTCAGGCTGCATGCTTGGATAAGGGTCTGGTATGGATTTTGGGGGGGACTCCACGCCGTTTAAAAAAAAATCTTTTGCCTATGCCATTTTTTAAACAATTTCCTATTGCCGGGCAGTGCCAGCATTCTTTATCTTTACATTCATCTGTCAGTGGGGAAGCCAATGTCTCCAATCCATCTGCTGATAGAACAGAGCCTTAGAGCCACTGCTCAGTGTGCTAGAGAGGTTTTTTTTTTTGGGGGGGGAGGGTGCATGTGATCAGCACAGGACTAATCAGCACTGTCCAAACAGAAAGTCAGGGGTCATGCAGCCTCATAGAACAGTCAGAGGAAAATTAAATCTCCTCCTAAAAGCTTTAACCAGTGCTTGGCCAGACACTGATAAAAGTTACAAGACTGCTATATACTGCTGATGATAAAAGGTATTTAGCAGTTTATATTTACTAAAATAATTGCATTTACATATTCTGTGTACTATGAATGTCAGTGGGGAAGTCAATGTCTCCAATCCATCTGCTGATAGAACAGAGCCTTAGAGCCACTGCTCAGTGTGGTGTGAATTGCTAGAGAGGTTTTTTTTTTTTTTTTGGGGGGTGGGGGAGGGTGCATGTGATCAGCACAGGACCAATTAGCACTGTCCAAACAGAAAGTCGGGGGTCATGCAGCCTCATAGAACAGTCAGAGAAAAATGAAATCTCCTCCTAAAAGCTTTAACCAGTGCTTGGTCAGACACTGATAAAAGTTACAAGACTGCTATATACTGCTGATGATAAAAGGTATTTAGCAGTTTATATTTACTAAAATAAATGCATTTACATATTCTGTGTACTATGGGAGACCAGATATAGTGAATGCAGGGTCTCTACTTCCCATCCAGGCCAATGCTGACATTCCTTACCTACATAAAAAAATCATAATTTTTCTGCTAGAAAATTATTTAGAACCCCCAAACATGATACATTTTTAAGCAGAGGCCATAGAGAATAAAATGGTGGGTTTTGCAATTTTTTATGTCACATGGTATTTGCGCAGCAGTTTTTTTTCATTGCAAATGTTTTGGAAAAAATACACTTTAATGAATTTTAGTGCACACAAGCACAATATAATACCCATTTTTGGTAAAATATAAAAAATGATATTACGCTAAGTAAATAGATACCTAACATGTCATGCTTTAAAATTGTGCACGCTTGTAGAATGGCGCCAAACTACGGTACTTAAAAATCCTTATAGGTGATGGTCTATAAGCCTTTACAGATTACCAGTATAGAGTTACAAAGGAGGTCTGGTGCTAGAATTATTGCTCTCTCTATAATGTTCACAGTGATACCTCTCATGTGTGGTGCGAACACCACTTACATATGTGTGCTCGATCAACGTATGCATTCACCTTTGCGTGCAAGCATGGGAGGACAGGGGTGCTTTCATTTTTTTGTTTTTAGAATTTTTTTATTTAAAATTTTTTATTTTTACACTGCCTCTTTACATTTTTCTAAATTAACTTTATCTCTATCACAAGCGATGAACAACATCCCCTGTGATAGCATGGGCAGTGACGGTAACTCTTTATGGAACCCTTTGACAAAGTTATAAGGAGGGTCGGAACGCACGGCAACTGGAAGTGATGTCGGCCCCCATCCTGGAAGTGACCTGCTGGAGCGCTCAGAGTCAGAAGGTCAGGTGAGACGTCGGCTGTTCGAAGGCACTGTGATGGGAATAAGAGCGTGACAAAACTGAGATATTGTACAAACTGTGACTGAATGATGGGCGATATATTTAAATTTATTTTGTGAGTTTGTTTTTATTGAAATAAATGTGATTGAGTGAGTGTAACACACTATTGGAGTCTTCTTTCTTTTAGATAAAAACTGCTTGGGGAACCCTTAAAGGGGACTGGACCTGGGAGACCCTATGACTGAATGAAGATGACATCTTATGAGCTATATTTGCTGATCATTTAATTATGAAAGGCAATATGATCTGGTGAGTGGGATTGGATGCTGGGGAGAGGTGGAGCACTTTTTCACATGGTGGATTGGTTGATTTGATTCACAAAGAAGCAATATATACACATAACAATTGAAGCATGGTGTGAAATATTTGTTGCACTTGACACGGGTGCTATTGGATTTTGTAGAGGGGTCCGCGCTTAGGACAGTGTGAGAGCTGCTGCCTATTCCTAATTGGTATCTCAAAGGATCCAATAATAGAGTATAGTGGTAAGGGAATAAAGACGGCGCTGCCCTCAATATGATTGGGTGCTATAACCTATTACGGTAAATGAACCTGAACCAGAGATCGGGATGGGCGTGACCGGAGGTTGAGGGGAAGGGGAGGGCGTTGAGAACCTGGACCCAGCTGCGCTTCCCGACACCCGCCGCTCGTCATCCATGCTGGATGCCTAGGACGCCATAGCAGGCTTGCCCACTACCTAGGACGGTCGGAGTGCAGGGGAATTAAGGGACAAGCAGCCGTCTCAGGGTTCGAGCGGACGCCGCCGCCGTGGTTGTCCCGGAGACGGGAGTCCGCACCACACAGTATCGTATCCCCTAGCAGGGCGCTCATATTGGCTAACAAGGGGACAAGTCTGCAGACAGGTGGAAGCTGCTGATCAAAGCAGCAGACCGGAGAAGGAGAAGGAGGGAAGGAGGAATCACCCGGGTACACTCCGCACTGTGTACCTCAAGGTAAATCCATCTGTGTCATTTCTGCAAAGTGGAAACCTGGGGAACCCCCCCATAGCGACATCTTTTGGTGAGTTCCTGCTATGATGTACAGGAGGGGGCATATTTAAAGCTGGAGTGGACGTTGTGATACTGCCCTCAGTACTCCCATCCCAGGGGTTGTGGTGCTCTTTTTGGAGGAGGCTTTTCTGTTTTTGAGACAGTAAATTCATATACCGTTTGAGAGAGGAAAAAATCTTTTTTTTTTTGGCAGTGACTAAAACAACAGGTATAACCTTTTCTCTCGGAAGCCCCAAGGGGTGAGGGGAAAGAAGATGACCAGGAAGAAAGGATCAGAAGAGGTCACAGCACAGGAGGGAGTTGGGGCGCATAATTTGCGAGGCCCCAAGGATAAAGTGGCTCAAGGTGCTGCCGCAAAGCTTGAGCGCTTCGCCCATACGCCAAATTGTACACCAAAAAAAGGTAACCAGGTGGGGGGCGCACAAGCTCAAGGGGCACACGGTAGTAACCCTGGGGGGAGGAAAAGTCAAGGTCCAGCTGAAATTCATGTGCCCACAGTAACTGATTCAGCATCACAGACTCATCTGGAAAAGGAGAGGGACCTGAGTGGCCCTAGCAATGTGGGACTAAAAGATAAGGAGATACAAGAGCAGGAACCATCCTTAAAGGACATTCTCCTAGCAGTAAATGTTTGTAAGATCACACTGGCGGATTTAGCAGATCAACTTAAAGGTATCAGAACTGACTTGGCCATGTTGAAGAGGGACATGCAGGAGGTATGCGCCCGAACCACTGTCTTAGAGGAGAGACTCAGCCAGGTGGAAGATGATGTGAATCCACTGAGACAGGAGGTTAAGAGGATGAAGGAACAACTAAATGCATGCCTTCAGAAAATGGACGATTTTGAGAACAGGGCATGCAGGAAGAATGTGAGGGTCCTGGGCCTCCCTGAAAAGAGTAAGGGCAATAACCCTGTAGAGTTTATGGAGGGGTGGCTCAGAGACATGTTTGGCAAGGACGCACTCTCCAACATGTTCGCCATTGAACGAGCACACAGAGTCGCCTCTAGGGTCCCACGTTCAGGGGGTCAGTCAAGGCCCCTTATAATTAAATTGCTGTTTTTCAGAGATAAGGTTACGATCCTCCAGAGAGCAAGAGAGATGAAAATTATTATATATAATGGTGCAAGAATATCTCTATATCCAGATTTCTCCCCTGAACTGCAGAGACAGAGAGCAAAGTTCATAGAGTGCAAGCGAAGTTTGCAGCAGCGTAAACTCAGTTATGCGCTGCTGTATCCAGCCCGTTTACGGGTAACAGTAAACGGGGAGGTGAAAGTTTTCACCACTCCTGCAGAGGTGTTTTCATGGTTGGAAAAAAATGAGGGAGGGCTACGGCCAGGTGAAGAGCCCCAGAGGGAGAGGGGAAGGGAGTAGGGGGTTAGAATTTAGGGAATTTTTTCACTTTTTTATCTGTCTGATGGGCAGATGTACACTTTGAGAGGAGATTGATTACTTGTTCCCTTTATTTATATTTATTTTGGCTTTTTTTTTTTTTTCTCCCCTCTTCTCTCCCTCTCCCTTCTCCCTCACGTATTGTCTTTTCCACCCCTCTCCTAGGGATACATTTTTTAGAGGTGTGGGTGTAGGGAGGTAGCAGTCATAAAAATTGTACACAAATTAAGCATGTTGGGGGTAATTCCCCTCTGATAAATGGGTTCAGGTTGCAACGCACAAGGAGGAAGGAGGTATACCCAGGTTTAAGGGTTAATCACGGTCACTTTAGAAGCTCGGTGGAATGGGCCCAGGTTGGGGCAGGTGGGGGAGGGGGGGAGGGGGGGATGGGAGGGGGAGGGTGGAGGGTTGGGAAGGGTTGGGGGTGAGGTTGTGTGGATGGGGATATGGGGGGGGGGAGGGGGGTAGGGGGGTAGAGTGGGATGGATGGGATGGTATGGAAGTTACACAAAAAGTAAAGGCACCAGATTACCAAAAAGTAACCACAACAGTTTTGAGAATAAGGAATTATTTTGAGTTAAGCTATAGACACAAGAAATGGTAGGCACAAAAATAGATAAATTTAAGTGTATAAGGGTGTGTTCATGGAATGTAAGAGGGGTGAAAGATGTCTGCAAGAAACAAGCTATCTTCTCTATGGCCAGAACAAGGGGTATTAGGATACTCTGCCTTCAGGAGACCCATTTAGATAAAGGCTCAGTTGATACTCTAAGGAATAGGAGTTATCAAGAGCAGTACCACTCAACTTATTCATCGTATTCGAGGGGAGTGAGTATACTAATAAATACCGGATTGGTTTTCTCCTGCAGGCAGAGTAGAATGGATGAGTATGGTCGGTATGTCTTTCTCTATTGCAATATTGAAGGGTGGGACTGTATTCTTGCAGGTGTATACATACCTCCACCATTTAAAACCGAGGTACTTAATAAATTGATAAGTTTTATAGCAGATAAACCTGGGGTGCCAGTCATAGTGATGGGGGATATGACCATGAACAACTGTTTGAACAGACTCCCGACAGGGTCACCTCCTGGAGGGGCATCCAGGAGCCCGCTCCTCCAATTTTGTAAGGAAGTAGGGTGGGTGGACATTTGGAGGAGGTGGCATCCAGGGGGGAGGCAGTATTCATGCCACTCAAGGGCGCATGCCACTCTATCCAGGATAGATTTGGTGCTTTGTAATGAAGAAGCTCTGAAAGTGATGAATGGGATGGATTATGAACCTAGGGGGCTCTCAGACCATTCGTCAGTGATTTTCTCAGTTAAAACGGGGTGGTGTGTTGGTCGGGGGGAGTGGAAACTGAACCCCTTCTGGCTTGAGGTGATCGAGGACGATGGGGGTTTGGTTAGCAATTTGAAAGAGTTCATAAATTTGAATCAAGGATCTGCCCCGTTAGGTATAACCTGGGATGCCCTGAAGGCTTACCTTAGAGGAGTACTTATTCAGAAAATCTCTTATGTTAGAAGGAAAGCACAAATTAAGGAACATAGAATCAGGGAAAGGGTGAGGGAGGTGGAAGATAGATATCTGGAGGAGCCAACCTCAGCTAGATATGAGGGCTGGGTCGAGGGTCAGGAGGAATTCAGAAAATTAGCCCTGGAAACAGAGGAAAAGAGTAAAATGTTTCAGAAACAAAAATTTTTTTGTGAAGGGGAATTAGTGGGCAGAACCTTGGCACTAATAGCTAGGGCTAATGGCTCTTCATCTACCATACCAGCAGTGTGGGATGGGGACGGGAACATTATAAGACATACTCCTGGTATGGTAAAAGTGTTCAAAGAATACTATGAAGGTTTGTATAAAGCCCCACAGGTAGATGTAGAAGGGGAGATGTGGGAGTTCTTTGAGGAACTAAGAATAGTTCCGCTATCAAGGGAGGAGAGAGATACCTTGGAAGCCCCGCTGACACTGGTAGAGTTACAAGGAGTGGTAAAGGAAATGGCGAATCAAAAAACGCCAGGACCTGATGGATTACCGGCAGAGCTGTATAAGAAATATGGGGAGGTTCTGCTCCCGAAATTATTAGAAGTTCTGAACGGAGCCGTAGTGGAAGGTAGATTACCTATGTCCATGACAGAGGCCACGATTGTGATTCTTTTGAAAGAGGGGAAGAACCCATTAGATCCCGCCTCATATAGACCAATCTCACTATTATGCACGGACGTTAAGATTCTGGCCAAAGCCCTAGCAAACAGGTTAAAAAAAATCATCTCTACAGTAATACACACGGATCAAACCGGTTTTATACCGGAGAGATCGGTGAGCATGAATATCAGGAGAATGTATGGTAACATACAAGTACCTACGGAGAGAGGAGGCAATAAGGCGATCCTATCATTAGATGCGGTTAAGGCATTTGATAGCCTTGAGTGGCACTATCTGTGGAAGGTATTGGCAGAGTTTAAATTCGGCCCAAACTTTGTGAATTGGCTGAGGCTTTTATATGACAAACCGAAAGCCAGAGTCAGGGTGAATGGGGAGTGCTCCGAGTGGTTCCGGCTGGGGAGGGGGACGAGACAGGGGTGCCCGTTGTCGCCCCTGCTCTTCGCCCTCGCACTGGAGCCCCTGGCAGTCGCTCTGAGAAAATCACAGGAAATCCAGGGTTTCAGAAATAGGGGTATAGAGGAGAAAATCGCAATGTATGCGGATGATATCCTGTTATTTCTGAAAGACACACAAACCTTCCTGTTAGCAGCCATGAAACTAATCAAGGAATTTGGGCTTCTCGGGTTTAAAGATCAACTGGGATAAATCAGCCTTATTGCCGATAGACCCCCTGGTAAATCCGCTCCCAAGTCAGGTGAACTCGATAAAAATTGTGAATCAAATGAGATACCTGGGGGTAAACATAACTAGAGATCCAGGGCAGTATATAACAGGTAATGTAGTACCATTAATGGTAAAATTGAAGCAGAAGAGCCGGGTGTGGGGCGGTCTTCCTCTCTCGGTCGCCGGTAGATGCAACCTTATCAAAATGATATAGATGCCACAAATCTTATTTATTTTACATAACTCCCCTGTCTGGATTCCAAAGCATTGGTTTAGGAAGCTGGATAGTTTATTCAGGGAATTAATTTGGAAGAATGGAGTGGCCAGGATGGGTTTGAGGGTGTTGCGGCGGCCGAGAGAGGTGGGGGGCCTGGCACTACCGGACCCCTGGTGCTACTTTTTAGCAGCCCAAATGCAGTTTATGAGAGGCAGCAACCCGTCTGAAGAAAGGGCAGGAAGAAATAGTTTATGGACTAGTAGTAATAGCCAGGATACAGAGGTGGAGGCAGTAGAAGCTGAATCCTTTGGACATAGTTGTCCCACAGCCCAGTTAATGATCAGATGCTGGAAGACGGTAAAAAAGATATTGGGATATGTGGGGTTCTCTGAGTTCTCTCCGCTGTGGAACAACAAAAATCTAAAGGAGCTTAGCGGGATGGGGAAAATAGAAGAATGGGATAGGAAGGGTATCCATCGCTTGATGCAATTGTACAGGGCAGGAAGGTTGAAATCATTTCAAGAGATAAGGGAAGAGTTTGAACTCCCCAATAGACTGTTTTTTGGCTATTTGCAATTGAGGCACGCCCTGGAGGTACAATTTAAGGGCAAGGAGATAGAGTGGTGTGAAATGCCCGTGCTAAAGAAATTGGTAAACAGCATGGAATCCAGAGGGTTGATCTCAGAAATGTATAAGAGTTTAACCAGGGAGGGGCAGGAAGGAGAGGTAGAGCCCAGGAGGAGAATTAAATGGGAGGAAGAGGTTGGCACAATAACGGTAGAACAATGGAAGTTCAATCTAGCATTGGGACCAAGAGTATCTCTCTCACCATCACAAGGGGTTTCTCATTTATATTTGATCTACAGACTTTATTATACACCAGTAAAACTATTCAGGTTTGGGAAGAGGCCGGATGCGAAATGTCAGCGTTGTGGGGATGAGAGAGGGGACCTGCTACACATGTTCTGGCGTTGCCCCAAGTTATATAGATATTGGGAAAAACTGGTGGAGGAAATCAACACAATATTTGGATCCTCATTGGCAATGGAGGCTCGAACTTGCCTTCTGAGTCTGTTTGAGATGAACGGTATGTTGCAAGGCACCCAGACTGCAATTATAAGATGCCTGTTTCAGGGCAGGAAAATTATAGCACGGGGGTGGCAGAAAAAAGATCCCCCAACGATAGGAGAATGGAGAAGAGAGGTCCAGGATACGATCATCAAGGAGGAATTCTGGCATAGAAGGAGAGGTAGCATAAAAAAACATAGGAGTGTATGGAAGTTATGGCTGGAGTATGAATGGGATAGATAGAGTTTAAGAGAATAAGGAGTTTGGGTGGTGTGTATTTGGGAGAAGGAGGAGATGGGGGTGGACGGGGCGCTGGGGGGGAGGGGGGGATGAGGGAATGGAGGGAGAGAGGGGAAGGTTTAGAATTGTCACGGTAATTTGTATAACTATTGTTTATAAAATCTGTCCGATTGAAGGAATTGTTGCTTTTAGTTTTTTTTCAAATCAATAGTCACTCCTGAATAAATAAAGTAACATTAAGGACTGCCACAATGATGTGAACAAAAGAGATGGGATAGATTTTGATTTTTGAAGTTGAAATAATGTCTCTTAAATCAAATTTCGCTGATGTGGCATTAAAAAAAAAAAAAAAAAAAAAATGAACCTGAACTAGGTGTTCATAGTGCAATCTCACCAAATTGTGCAGATGTAACCAAAAACGAAAAAACCAAAACATCAAAAAGACAAAAAACCAATGCCGTAACCTCAGTGCATACGACACTGCTACATTAAGTGAAGTAAGATAAATAAAATAAAATAAAATGCAATAAAATAAAGTAAATCCCCCCAATGGGTTGAAAAGTTATGTCAAAATAGAATGATAAAGTGTACGTGAGCAGTGATTGACTAAAAAAATTTTTTGGATTTCCTCAAAACTCAAAAGTTTTGGGACAAAATGGCGTCAGGGGTGCTGTGAAATAAGTGATAGAAAAAAGTTTTTAAATGAATATATATGTAGTGTTAATATGGTCTCCGTGTGTCATTAACATGTGTATATAAGATAATGCTACACTTTCCAAAAGTATTGAGACACCATGGCGTGTGTGAACCAAAAAACAACTTTTGTGAACCATAAAAAAACTTAATTGTGGCACAATATTAGCACACTCCCTGTGAGTTAAATGCGATTATATAAAACAGCATACAGCAGCCATAAATCCAGTTTGACAAATGCATATGCAGTAATCATTAACTCCTATAAGATCCATGCAAGGGGTCATACATAAATGACCGGGTGGAGAAGACAGAGTCCAATAATATAAATGCTGTTAATTGTATCCTTGGGGACACACTGCAGTGACTTCCGTGCCTTACATTCAAGACGGTGACTTTCAGGTGCTCACCCCCCAATGATACCCCACTCACCAGAGATGATCACCCCTGCAGGGGTACCGAGCAACAGACTGGGTGTTCCAGGGCAGGTGATATTCACTCCGAGTGTGCTTCCCTTCCTCTACAGCTTTCGGTCCTTACAGCTACTCCAGGAAACAGATGTATTCTAATGTGGTCAGGATATTCCAACGGTTTGCCAGCTTCAACTCTCCAGTATACCGGAGAAAAAGAAACACAAGGGGGCCTCCTTGGTGAAGTACGTTATATAAAGTTTATTGCACATAACCGTTACAGAAAAGTCCCATTACAAATGTTCACAGGCTACAAGCCAAAAAACCGAAGTGAAATTTAAAAACAAGCACCGCTGTGTGCAGGGTTGGAACCGGCAGCGAGTGATGGTCATGCGTTCCACCGTGCGTTCCAGCCAGCACTTCCGGGTATGACGTGTGAGCGTGACTCCGCCTTACGCGTTTCGTCATAGGACGTTTTCAAAGGCAGCCTTGGATGGATATTGGATTTTGGTTGCTAAATGGACACTATTTTAATGCGATTTGAAGATTTTTTTTTTCGTCATGGTTGATATATATATTTTCTGAGATTTGTAATCTAGGATATTTTCACAGCGCTGCCTCATATCTATAGATTATCTTTTTGTTTTGATAGAAATATGTTATAAAAGACTCTTTACTGAGACATCTGGGGTCAGTTAGACCCCTGATCTCTCCTATGCCCTTAAAAGTATCTGATCAAACTGAGATTGCATTGAGCAGATGCTTTTACAAACCAGTAAGAGCTTTTTTACATCCTGGCGAAACAGGAAGTGACAAAATACTTGTTGCTTTCAGTTTTATAGACCATAGAGATGATCGGGGCATTCCGGTCCTCGGTCATCATTTTGGTAAGCTAGCAGCTTCGGTCCCAGTCTCCCTAGTGGTCTGGAGAGCGGGAGGTGGCGGGAGGAGTGAGGACCCTCTCCCACTGCATGTAAATGCAATCCAGTGGCTATTTAGCTGCTAGGATCACTTTAACATTAAAGAGAAACTCTGGCAAGAAAAAAAGATACCAGGATAATGTCAGTAGCTACAGGCATCTTCCCTGTATCACCACTGAAAGTCCAGGACATCATATGGGTGTGAAGTGGTTAAAGATGGCTTACACACTCTTGTATTATTAAATATAGTACATATATATAGTATAATCAGGACTATAGATGCTTCTGGAAATAACTATGAGGTTCCTTCAACAAAGTCTTGGCGAGTACATCGGCAGTATTCTCCTCCTTTTGACCACAAGGGCGCAAGCTCGCGAATCCACGACGCCGGAGCCGATGCGCGTTGGCACCCGCGATTGCTCCACAGTGAGACAGAACTGAGATCTGTCAGTGTAAACAGACAGATCTCCATGCTGTCAGGGGTGAGGAGAGCGCTCTCCTCACCCAGGCAGGCCCGTCCCCCCACAGAATCACTCCCTAGGTAACACAGGTAACCCCTTGATCACCCCCTACTGTTAACCCCTTCCCTGCCAGTGACATTTAAACAGTAATCAGTGCATTCTTATGGCACTGATCGCTGTATAAATGCCAATGGTCCCAAAGGTGTCCAATCTGTCCTCCATAATGTCGCAATCCCGATAAAAAAACGCTGATCACCGTCATTACTAGTAAAAATAAATAAATAAATATACCACAAGTCTTTCCCCTATCTTGTAGACACAATAACTTTTGCACAAACCAATCAATATACGCTTATTGCGATTTTTATTACTAAAAATATGTAGAAGAATACTTATCGGCCTAAACTGAGGAAAAAATTAACTTTAAAAAGAAAAAAAAATTGGGGATATTTATTATAGCAAAAAGTACAAAATGTGTTTTTTATCAAAATTGTCGCTCTTTTTTTGTTTATAGCACAAAAAAACCACAGAGATGATCAAATACTACCAAAAGAAAGCTTTATAAAAATATTAAACCGCGCTAAATAATTATTACGTTATCTAAAAGGTTATTTAGGTGGAAATTTGAATGCCACAAAAGGAAAGGATGAAATTAAAAAATTGAAAATTAAAAATTAGGAAAAAGTAAAGTCCAGATATCTCCTGAGATGGGAAAAACTCCAGATCGCCAGAATACTTCAACATGTATGGATGAAATGACAGTCCAAAAATTACAAGAGTAAGTTGCCCTTACCAGAACACCAATTAAAATAGACGGATGGCTTAAACCCAGCCAGGGCCTTTGGGATGGATCTGCTCTGTCCAGGTTCAAGATATGATTCCCTCAATGAATATAGGAGAAAAAGATAACAAAAAAACTGGCCATAGTGTAGTATGGTTAAATACTTCTATGGACATACAAACGTACCAACACCCTGGTGTGCACACAAGAACAAAGGGTGATATCCCACCACCGTGGCTGTAAATTGCGCTTACCGACTCACAGTGGTAGCCAGGCTCTATATCACACTAGGAACTGATTGATGGGTGACAAGAAATGATTGATTCGCCCTCTGTAGCCAGGAAATCCATGTCCTCAGTACATGACCCAAAAAGGAAATAAACTATCCATGGTGTAATACATTCAAGGAACGTTTTAATAGATAAAAGTAATGGACTTACAAAATAGAAGGATGATTTTCGCATAAAATTTAGTACAAAACGCCGGCCGGCATAAAATCACAAAGCGGAGCTCGTCCTAATTCCTGGTCACGTGGTAGCGTCGCTGTGTGCGTACCCAGACGCGTATCATCATCAAATGGACGTTCTCAATGGTGACGAGCAGCGCAGTGAGCCACCACCATTATATAGGCAACCAAGCCTCGTTCTGAGATACAAGCACAAGGACGCCATCTTAGGTATGGGCAAATGCCCTGACATCCACCAGGATGTGTGGATGGTTAAAATTACGTAGCCCAAATAGAGCGACTAGCAACGCCATGCTGGATATGGGCAACCGCCCAAACTTCAACGGGATGTGCAGACATTATATCCCAGAAGCGTGTCCAGCGACGCTGCTACCAAGTCAAACAAAACAAACAAAAACCGACTATTAAAGAAATCTTATATAGTCAAAAAAACTTTTAGGAAAAAAATGTGTGAATAATTGGATCCTATTAGGCATGACAACATAAATTCGTGTAACCCCATAATTTAAATGAATGCCCAGGTTAATAATAAATTAACCTCTGGAAAAACTATTTTTCTTACAAAGAAATATTTGTTAAATAGTGTATTTAAATGAATGTGTCTAATAGGTGAAAATAACTAAATGAATCGGGTAAATACCCAATCAATAAATAAAAATACTAAATTGTGATATATTGTGTAGTCAAAATTTATGTGTATAGACCCACATATGTAAATATATATAAGAAATTGTTGAACAGGTTGAAATTATATCGTGATACAAAAATTAATAAAAATTTAAAAAAATAATTAGAATTAATTATATAAATATATTAGCTACAACATATATGGATAATATAAAAAATGATTAATGATTAAAAAAGGAAAGCTTTATTTGTTGAAAAAAAGGACGTCAATTTTGTTTGGGTACAATGTCGCACGACCGCGCAACAGTCAGTTAAAATGACGCAGTGCCGTATTGCAAAAAATGGCCTGGTCATTGAGCAGCCAAGTCTTCCAGGGCTGAAGTGGGTAAAGAGCCAATGGGTGTGTGCGGTGTTTTGGCGGTCAGTGCAGAGTATTACAATAAGCGTTGGAAGCTTCTTGTTTGCAGCAATAGCTTTGCTTTTATGGAGGATTAGCAATACATGTCTTACAGCATTGGAAACATGAAACGGGAATTAAATACAAACAAGTGCACTGAATTTAGATAGACAATACATCCTGTTATATCATAGAATACATTCACTATAATACTACAGTCCTACCTGCTGCATAGAAAGGTATAATGCATACAGTATTGTCAGTTTATAAGCAACCATCCTGTTGTTCTTCCAACACCCCTTCTCAACAGAAGGTGCTTTGTCAAATTATAATCAGCTTCTTCTGGAAATAACTATGACGTTCCTTCAACAAAGGCTTGGTGAGTACATCGGCAGTTATCTCCTCTGACGGGCAGTATTGAATGTCAATAACACCTTGCTCTTGATTATCCCTCAGGTGATACTTGACCTCGATGTGCTTGGTTCTAGGATTGACCCTTTCTGATTTCAGAAGCTTTATACATCCCTGGTTGTCTTCAAACATGGGAATTGGTTTTGACATGTCTATCCCAATGTCCACAAAAAGTTGACAAATCCATATAGCTTTTTGACATGCGTAGGCTGCTGCAAAGTACTCTCCTTTAGTTGAAGATAGAGCCACAGTTGCTTGCTTTCGACTAGACCAACTTATGGTTCCTTCCCCATACTGGAAGATGAATCCACTTGTGGATTTGCGGTCTGTACAGTCTCCGGCCCAATCAGCATCCATATAGCTGACCAATTTTGGATTGGATGTTCCTTGTTAACCATAACTTTATCTGAATTGTTCCTTTTGAGGTACTGCATCACTCTTTTTACTGTATTCCAGTCATGCTGCCAGGGAGCTGAAACTTTTCTGCATAGTATGCCTACTGCTGCGGCTATGTCTGGTCTTGTCACAGTGGCAACATATAGCAGCTTACCGATTGCTCTGCGATACATGTCATTGTTAGGTAGCAAGTTTTCTGTTTCATTGCTCTTTAGATTGCCTGGTTCCATAGGAGTTTTCACTTCCTTTGCATCTTGCATTGAATTGTTTAAAGATTTTGGAGATTTTCTGAGATTGGTTAAGAAGATAACTTCCATCTTCTCTCTCTATTTGGATTCCCAGATAGTAGCTAATGTTCCCAAGTTTTTTTATTTCAATTTTTTTTTCAGCTTTTGAACTATCTGACTGTAATCCCTTTCTTGTTCAAAACAAATTATAATGTCATCAACATAGATAAGAATGTATATCCATGTGTCTTCTTGATTCCTGGAGTAGAGACAGGGGTCTGCTTTACTTCTTGAGAATCCCTCTTTAGTAAGTACTTTGTTCACTTTCTCATTCCACATCCTTGCAGATTGCTTAAGACCGTAGATGCTCTTCTGACGTTTACACACAAGGTTGTCTCCTTGCTCAAACCCTGGTGGTTGCTCCATGTAGAGATCTTCCTTAATGTCTCCATACAGGAAAGCAGTTTTAACATCTAGGTATTTGACTTGCATGCCCTTCCCGGCTACAATCCTAAGAAGGGCTCTGATGGTGGAGTGTTTTATGACGGGAGCAAATGTTTCTTTTTAATCTTCACCGAATTTCTGGGGGTAACCCTGGGCAACTAGTCTGGCTTTGTATTTTTGGATATTCCCTTCTGCATCTGACTTTACTTTGAAAGTCCACTTACTTCCTATAGATTTGTGGTTAGGAGGGAGCTCTGTGAGTGTCCAGGTTTTATTTCCTTGAAGTGACTTTAATTCTTCTTCTGCTGCTTTTCTCCATTTATTGGCTTCATGTTTTGGCAGTTTTTCCATGTCTTCCCTGTATGTTGGTTCAAGTATGCTGTGTGTTTTGACAGTGTATGACAGCTTTTGGGGTGGTATTCCCTTTGTAGTCCGAGTTCCACCTCCTTGTTCTGACTCCTGCAAAGGTTCGCTTTGGTTGGCCTTTTCTTCTGGTTTGCTTGGCATATTCACTTCACAGCTTTCAGGGATCAGTGTTTCTGGTGATGGACTCTCATTAAAATAAACACTATGGCTTATTGTCACTTTGTCAGTCTTTGGGTGTAGGTTTCTGTAACCCTTAGTTTGCTCACTGTAGCCTTCTAGAATGCCCTCTATGGCTCTCTCCAGCTTGGATCACTTTTCACTTGGAATATAGGCATATGCTTTACATCCAAACACTTTTATGTGCCATATGCTAGCCTTTGATCCATGCCACATTTCAAATGGAGTACTTTTAATGGGTCTTGAGGGTAGTCTATGCTGTAGGTAGGTTGCAGTCATGACTGCTTCTCCCCAGTACTTATGAGGTAGGTTGGCATCTGACAACATGCATCTGGTCATTTCTATAAGAGTGTGATTTTTCCTTTCTGCTACACAGTTTTGTTCAGGAGTGTATGGTGTGGTTGTCTGGTGTACTATTCCTTGTCGCTTAAGATATGAGGCCACTTCTTCGCTTATGTATTCTCCTCCATTGACGGTGCATATTATTCCTGGTTTGCATTGGAATTTGTTGCTAGACATGGCAACGAACTCTTGAAGTTTCTCTGATCTTTCATTCTTATGTTTCATCAGATAAGTAGCTGTGTACCTGGAATAATCATCAATCTTTATATCTTTCTGTGCCCCAGCCGTCTGTGCCATAAGTGGAATACATTTGCTGTGTAGGTCAATAGAGACTACATTGGCTTTCTGGTCTGTGGTGATGAGCCTGTATAGCTGATCATATTGGGTTTTTTTTTGCGAGGAATCGCTTTATTATTGTGAATTGTGCATTCATCGCCTTGGAACTTTACCGTGAGACCATTGTTTGCAAGACTTTTCACTGATAGAAGGCTGCCTTCTTGTTCTCAAACATACAGCACTTTCTTTACAAGGATACTCTGCTTACCTCCTTGTGGTGTAATGCAATTCAGGAAGCCCTGACCTTTACCTTTTGAGGTAATGCTTTTCCCGTTTGCTCGGAAAACTTTGTCTTTTGCACTGTAATCAATGTTTGTGAAGAAGGTCTCATCGCTAGCCATGTGGATTGTTGCTCCTGCGTCTATGCACCAGCCCCGTGGCTTGCCGCTCTGTGTCACTTTAAATGTGCCAATCCATGATGTGTCTGCAGTTTTCGATTTGATTGCTTTGACTCTTTCTTTTGTGGATAGCTTTAGCTTTTGCCGCTCGGCTTTCCAGATAGAACAGTCCTTTTTTAAGTGACCTGTCTTTCTACAGCGAAAACAGGCTCTGCTTTCTTTGTTGTGCTTTGTGCCTTTGTACATCCTAAGAGCTTGGTCATCATGGTACGTATTTTCTTTCCTTCTGTCATATTCATCAACTAATTTGCCTTTGACATATTCCAGTGTCAGTTCCTGCTTATGCCTGGTTTCTAAAGCATTAATAAGAGCAGTATATGTCTCTGGAAGGCTGCAGAGGAGCAGGTCAACAGTATGGTTATCTTTGATGTCCTCTCTGATTGTGCGTAGCTGCTCTATGATCTCTAGCATAGCTTTCACGTGGTCACACCTTTGCTGGCCTTCTTCTAGTCTCATTTATAAGGCTTTCTTAGTAGAAACAGCTTACTGTTAAGACGTGAACGCTCATACAGTTTTTATAATGAAGTCCAAATACCTTTGGCCGTTTTCTCTGTTCTTATGTGGATAAGCTCATCATCTTCCACTAATAAGCTTATAATTGCTTTTTCCTCTCTGTTCTTCTTATCCCAGTCCTCCGTCTCTCCGTCTGTGGGTCTGTCTGTATTCAGCACTTGCCACAAGTCATCCTTGGGGAGAAACACTTCCAGTTTAAACTTCCACAGCTGGTAATTGGCATTGTTCAGCTTTGCTATTGCAAACTTCACATCTGAACTACTTGCCATCTTTCAGCAGTTTGTTTACAGTACCCACAGATTTGCAGAATTCTTTCCAGTGCCTGGGTGCTGCTGGGTTTGTTGCTGGGTGTGCCTGGACCCATAGCCTATTCTGCAGAATATTGCAATAAGTGCTGGAAGCTTCTTGTTTGCAACAATAGCTTTTCTTTTATGGAGGATCAGCAATACATATCTTACAACATTGGAAACATGAAACAGGAACTAAATACAAACAAGTGCACTGAACTTAGAAAGATAATACATCCTGTTATATCATTGAATCCATTCAATATACACTATAATACTACAGCGCCACCAGCTGCATAGAAAGGTATAATGCATACAGTATTGTCAGTTTATAAGCAACCATGCTGTTACACAAACATTGCATAATTAGTACAGTGGCTATTCCCGAGCTCTTCAGTTTTTTCTTTCGTTCAGCCTGCTGGGTTGAACAAAAAAAAAAAAAACATGAATAGTGTGTACCGAGTTTTAGCTTTTACATCTACTTTACAACAGCTAGAGAAGACTTCTTGTTTAATTTTTCCATAGAATAAAAAGTGTAATCTGAGTTTGCTATATACAACTCCACAGTTGTACTCATTTTGAATCAGTTTGAATGAATGAGCTCCTTTGTCTCCAGTCCCCTCATTAATCAGATTGTGAACCAGTTATTGTAGCTTTAGCTGCCCATACACTACTAGGATTTTGTTTGTTCGATTTTTTTTTTTTTTTAATCGTTAGTGTGATCAAGTTAATATTCAATTTCAAGTGTAGTGATGAGAAAATTCAAAATAATAGGGTGGAAAATTTTACAATGTTAGCTATATGTTGCAAGAGGAATTTGTTTTATATAAGCATTTTCAATTGTTTACAGATGTACAATGAAATCTATTGGATTTAATACTTTCCGATCTGGAAAATGGTGTTCTGAGGTTTGGCAAGATCATTTCTATTTGCCCCAGTATTACTACAAATAGTGTTCTGTTGCAGCTTTTCTCTATTTTGGCTGTGGCACTTTGAAGCAAGCACTTCAGCATCAGGAGAGCTTTATATTTGACTGTTAGGGGTTTTATGCAATGAGCTGTCTTTGCTAAGATATCTGGTCCTTCCCTGTATTTATTTAATATTTAGGATGAAATTAGACATTTTCTCTAACTCGCCAGGTTTCCACTGTTTGGAACACCGGCAACCCCAGCAGACAACAAAGGCCTGCAATGTCCATAGCATCAGTTTCTTTGATTGCACTTAATCCTTGTTTAGACAACACATTTTGCCTATGAAGTGGGGGGTTTCTCCTTTTGAGGACCCTACGGGACTTATTTGGCCTTTTTATAAAATCTATCAAAGTAGTTGTTTTCATGCTCACTTACCAAAACTGTTAACAGGTGTTTCCTTTTTAGAAAGATACACTATGCTCTTGCATGTAATTCTTACTTTTGGTTAGGCAGTTCCTGAAAAAACTTCAGAAGTGGTATTTCAATACTGTTAATAGATCCCATTTTACATTCAACATGTCATGTGTTATCTTTATTGCAATGGAATCAAGCTGTTCTTCTGCATATGAAACTCCTTTTTCAAAACTGCCTTCCCACTCAATTCATGATGGTTTGTCATGGTAGGATGTTAACTTGTTGGACTGAAGTGTTTGCATTTTTTTTTTTTTAAAGATCAAAATCATATCAACGGGGTCAGGTTAGGTGGTTATCATTTCATGCCTTAGGTCCTCCACATTGCCCAGTAGAGCTAATTCAGCAATTTTAACTATTCACAAGGTTCCCTTTCTTTTTCTGTCATATGTGATAGCTCTCTTTTATCAGCATCTTAATTTAAATCTGTCCTTAAAAGACGTTCAAGATTGAAATAAAAAGAGACACTAGCCAAATATAGGTGAAAGAGTGCTTTCATAAATCATATATCATAAATATAATGTGCACCATATGAAAAATTGTCCATACATAAAATCAAGACAAATATGTGCATGTGTGTTATAAGTCCATTGTTACTCAACATCTGAATCCAATCATCGTGCTGCAAAATAAAAAATGGTGCCCACAAAAATTCTTCCATGATAACAGACGTGCTTCACCACGTGCTAGTAAATATTGCACTCACCAGACCAATCAAATCAACAAGCAGTTTATCAGCATATTACTCATAAAACCCGCTGTCCACACAGATAGGTTAGCTCCTCTCCTGGTATGTCCCGATGCTCATAATTTAACATGAAGGTGAAAAGGTACCAGAAAAAAGGGGGTATATAGTGTAATATTTATTTTAAAAACACATACAAATATTTAAATATGCACTCACATGTTTAGTGCTGTAAAAACGCCAACATAAACAAGTTTTCCCTAGTGTAGAAGATGATGCACTGCCGCTCGTAATCCACTATAGCCGGCATGCCTTCCACAGACCTGGAACTGCGAAGATGCGAGTGAAACCCTGGAATTACGTTGACCTCTTAGCCTCTCAGCCCTTATACTCCTTTATCCTTTGGTAATGTTCTTTTGAACTAGTTGGGAGGAGATACAGCGGTGACTTTATCACACCTGCTGGGGTGTCTGCATGTGATTGATTGTTTTATATGTTATTTTACATAAATGTTCGGAACCGAATAATGAACCCCATCGAAATCTATGGGACCCGAGCTGGAAAAATCAAAAGTGCCCATTTTGAAGGCTTATATGCAAGTAATTGGGCATACAATAGTTAAGGGTGTCCAGGTACTGCACTGGGAGACATATATCAATGAATAACAATAAAAATGAAAATTCCTTTAAATATAGTGCCTGGGGGGGCCCCCTAGCCTGCCTGTAAAGTGGCACATCTGTACTGTGTATAGAACCTGCTGCAGCAATAATGACATTTATAAAGTCAAAAAAATGAAATTTTTACTGCAAGCTTTCTTTATTTTGTAAACAATGGCTTGGGCAGCCAGTCTGTATAATGAGGCCACAATTTACAATTTCAGAACAATTTTCAGATTTTTTGGATAAATTCTGGTGTCTCTTTTGCAGACTTTGGATAGAAGTAACAGGTGTGGAAAAAAATGGTCTTTGGGTGTTGGTGGCACCTTCACACAGTAACCCTATAGAGGTACTCTTAATGAAAGCAAGAATTGGCCTTGCTGTCAAAAATTTAAATGATATGCACCTGTCAAACAGGTGTGGAAAAATTGGTTCTTGGGAGTTAATGACAGAGTGATCAAACTCTAGATGAGCAAAAAGTTAGCTGCACTCGCCAATAGCGATATAGAAAAAAGTGTGAGAGGGTTCCCTGTGGGGTTTTGTACTGCAGCAAATAATTCAAGATAGTTTATAAAAAATATAAATTTTATTTTATTACACCAAAGTATTTTACTACAAAATAGCAAGTGTCAGTCAAAGCATGAGCTTTTGTAATCAAAACTGGAAGACATACATAGCATACATAAAGTACAGTGTTGGATCAGTGTAATATTACATAGGTACAATGAACCTTAAAAAATGGCACAGTATCTGTAGAACATCATGTAAAAGGAGCCCCAATGCGTTTCGACCACATGTAGTATAGGTCTTCTTCAGGGGGAAAAATATACAGATTTCTAAAAAATATATAATGTTTAAAGAAGTATATTACAACAAGTCAATAGAGTATATTGGTTCCAGAGTAAAGTTATATTTCAAAGTTTTTTATAATTACCACTGACATCTGTGCATCGTAGCATCCAGATTTCATGCCCATGCTTGGTGCCCACCAATCCGAACTACGCTGCAAGGCAAAAAGCACCCACACCACCGGAGAAAACGCCCACCCAGCCAAACTGAAGACCTACAAGAGGCCACATTTATTACAGAAACCAGGGGGCAGATGGGAGGGGGGAAAGAGAGGGAGGGGAAGCGGGAGTGGGCTCAAACAGGGGGGGGCACCAAACGGGCATCGCCAACAGGTCCCTGGATTCCCAAGATGCAATCCCAAGATGCTGCCAGAAATTGAAAAGTTGAATTCTATTAGTGATTTTGTCAACCATGGGGAACCTAGAACCTAGCAGACTAATGGTATCAAACCAGTGCTAAGGAGGAAAGAAGAAACAGTGCTTGGTAAAAAAATTACCAAAACAATAAAGCTAAAAAAAAGTGCAGGAGAAGAAAAATAGGCATGAAACCAAGGAGCGTGATGTGTGTGAAGACAAAAAGTGGGTAAGTGTTGAATATCAGCGATTGGTAAAAGAAAAACTGTGAGAGGAGATAAAGTTGAATAAAATAAAGGGATACCGTCAAATAAAGAAAGGGTTATGGAACAGGAAAAAGGAATATGGAGAGAAAAGAGGAAGAAGCAGTGCATAAAACAGAAGAAAGGAACATGTGAAGAACGTGGGGAATGGAGGGAGGGAGAAAGAAGGAAAAAATAATTTTAATAAAGGAAAAAAGTGAAACGTGAAAAAAGTGAAGGAGTGAAAGGGGTGGGAGATAAAGGGGAAAGCAGCAAGGGACAAATAAAAAAGGGGAGAAAGAAAACTAAAAAAAGAAAGAGATTAATAAGGGACCCCTGAAGGGAGACCTGGTAAAGTAAGACGGAAATAAAGTGAGTGAAGACTAGCCTGTACGGTTAGATGAGTGATAAAAAACACAGTGTGTGAAGATCAATTGTGATGTTGCAAGTAATAGAGGAGTGAGGTGAAAGTGAGAACTACCTGGGTGAGAGATCCCCAATAGTGGGGACCTTAGAAAATAGAAAGATGAAATAAAGAAAACAGTGATGAAACTTAAAACCAGTGAAATAAATGGTATCAAAAATGTATACCTAATATCCATAAAGTAGTTATTTTCCTCAAGAGGAGGGGAACAAGTCCCGAGGGACACCCCTTAATTAGGAATGTATCAAGGAATAAATGGGAATTCACCTAAAAGTTAGATTAATATTAATATTATATAATATTAAGTAAACTAGCACCATGTATCAAACAGGAAAAGAACAGCAGGCAGAGAATGAGTATGCAGCTCCTACTTATTGGGATAGATGGAGAAAGCCAATAATTGATCCAACCTGGAGGCCATAGGCACCCCCGAGCCGCTTCCCGCACCGGCCCCCCATCCCCCCCCAAAACCATCCGCACATTAAGCATCTCCCGGAATCCACAAGGAGAAACACCAGTAATGGCGCTCACCGCGTGGCCTGGTTTTCGGGGGGTGGGGGGCGGGGAGCGGCTGGGGGGTGCCTATGGTCATTAGCCTATCAGGCCTTCCAACCTCCTATTTAGTTTTTGCAATACATTTGGCAGTCTTATCCCAGACAGCCTCCAGGTTGGATCGATTATTGGCTTTGTCCGTCTATCCCAGTAAGTAGGAGCTGCATACTCATCTCTGCCTGCTGTTCTTTTCCTGTTTGATACATGGTGCTAGTTTAATTAATATTATATAATATCTAACTTTTAGGTGAATCCCATTTATTCCTTGATACATTCCTAATTAAGGGGTGCCCCTCGGGACTTGTTCCCCTCCTCTTGAGGAAAATAACTACTTTATGGATATTAGGTATACATTTTTGATAAGTACACCAAAATTCACGACAACAAATTTGCGCTTACTCGGAATAGTCAAGAAGATATAAGCAGCTAACACCACAACTAGAATCGTTGCCACATAAACAGATAATAAACAAAAAATGTGTAGCGCTATTTAAGACAAGATATCTTAAACTGATAAAATAGCTTATAACCAAAGTATGATATACAGCAATAAAGGTAGCATATATAAATCAAATTAAAATATGTTGAATGGACAATCAGTGAGTTGGGACTGAATAGGTCACTCTCCAACATGTGAGGTGAGGAGCGCCTTCACCAACAAACAGCAGAAAGAGTCTCAAAAATTAATGTTCTGCAGCCATTTAAACAGTCTCATCAATAGATGGGATGTTCCATATATGAATCACACTATTCACCACTGTGTCTTCAAAAGCATGCAGTGTGCTTGGATGTAATAGGTGGGAGCTTACCGGAGGGTTTGAACCCCAAACCAGCATATGCTGCTAGGGTCAAACCAAGCTTTTATTGCACCCTGGCAATAGTGAGAAGATCTTGGCAGGAGACACTGAACCGGACTGCTCTAGTGATGCATCCTCTCCACAGGCACTGCTGGATCTCTCCACGCAAGGTTCATAAAAGGCACAAAAAGGGACTACATAGCGTGATACCGTAGACAACGTATTTATTAAATAAAAAGAGATACACTTACATGATGAAGTAAATAAAAAGCGCTTGTGTAAAAAGGGGCGGCAGTGGAGTCCTCCCGACGCGTTTCGTCTCAATAGACTTCGTCTTGGGGTACCCTCCACTGCAGCCCAACTCCTTAATATAGGCCCTGTGTTCATTATGATGTGACTCCAGCCCGTTCAATTGCCAAAATCTGCACTTCCGGGTTACCCAAGATGGCGGACCCGCGTGCGTTCCAAGCCTCGTCTTGGTAGGTGTATTATGCGCTCCACCAACCAAAAACGAAGACCCAATGTTCCCCATATATTAACTGTTTAAGATCCATTAGCGTATTGTTGAGAATGTGTGAAGAAAAACATGCATTGACAATAAAAACTTACTTTCATGTACAATTAGGTTCGTCTGCCACACTATGTGACGACGAGTCTATGTTAATCACGTGACATGACGCTACGGCGTCACGGCACGGAAGCGGAAATGCTCATGTGGAACTCATTGCTTGCGTTCCACTGATGGTTAGCAGCAGGTCACGGCTCTAGATTAATCTCGCGATGTGACGCCGTGACGTCACGGCGTGAACACGGACCTTCTCATATGAATCACACCGCTTGCGTTCCACTGGTGGTTCTAAGCTAACAACCAGTTGAATATAGCCTTGATCTGAATGGCTTACATTCCGGAAGCAGGTGTATCATCTGATGCCATATGTTCACTGGAGATGACAAAATAATTTTGTGAGGGACCTGGACTAATTAGATAATATGTGAAATTTTGTGTGGATTTATATGGTTGAAATTAAAATATAAAGTATAAAATGCAATAACTGCATGTGTATGAACCCATATATAATAATCGTTGAGATGAATTCAAAGGGCTGGATTCACATGCGTCTATACATTGTTTACATTTTAATACCTCAGTACTTTGAAAACATGCAGAGGGCAATACTGAATGCTGCCATTAGGTAAATACATTTGAATATAAAATTAAACGACATAAAATTGGACCACAACGTCATGAGAATGGAAAATAGAAAATGAAAAATAAAAAATAAGGAATAAAAAATAAAAAATAAAAAATAAAAAATAAAAAATAAATAAAATAAAAAATGAAAAATGAACAAAAATAATAATAAAATGTTTTTCTCGTGCCCCTTACGATTCATCTAGAAAAGCATTAACGTCTACCTCTACATTAAGTCCTAAGGGAGCAAAAGTCTGCAGCTCATATGCCCAGTACATTTCGAGGCGGGATACTCCCCTTGTTTTGGCACCCCCTCTCCAAGGTGGTGTGTATTTGTCAATAATGACAAACTGCGATCCGTCAGGATTCCCACCGTGGAATTCCTTGTAATGTCTCGGGACCGTATGTTTGGGGTCCCTGCTTTTAATAAGGGCGATGTGTTCACCCACCCTAATCGAAAATGTCCTGGTGGTACGGCCTATATACTGTTTAAGGCAGGGGCAAGTGATGAGATATACTACATATCTCGTGCTGCATGTGCAAAATGGTTTTATGGCATATCTTTTACCTGTCACCGTGGAGACAAACTCGGTGACCTTGCGTGTTCTAACGGCATTATGCTGGCATACCGTGCATTTCCTACATGGAAAAAAGCCTGTCCAGTCATGAAAGAAAGAGGGGCGGGTGGGGGGATTTATAATGTTAGGGGCTATCCTTCCTTTTAAGGAGGGCACTTCTCTGAAAATAACATTAGCTTCTCCTGGGATGAGTGGACCCAGAATACTATCTTGCTTTAAGACGCCCCAATGTTTCCTCATGATGTTTTTGATTTGTCTGTATTGTGTTGAAAAAGTGGTTAACATGGCCCACTTAAACTTCCCGTCCGACTCTCTTTTAGGTTTGATTTCCAGTAGGGATTTCCTATCGATGTTAATCGTTCTTTGGATCTCTTGATCTAGGCCATTCGTGTCATAACCCTTATCTACAAACCTAGATTTTAGAATTCTGGCCTGTTCAAGAAATACCTCTGTTTCGGTACAATTCCGTCGGAGTCTCAAAAACTGGCTCCGAGGGACAGCATCAAGCCATGAAACATGATGACAGCTGTCAACAGGAATAAACCCGTTGCGGTCTGTAGGCTTAAAATATGTGCTGAATCTAAACTCTTTATTGATGATCTCTATCTGTAGGTCCAAAAAGTGAATTTTAGTTTCGCTGGCTTCGTAGGACAGGGATATACCTCTGTCATTGGCGTTCAAACCCACAAAAAATTCATCGAGTGTTTCCATGGTGCCATTCCATAGGAGAAGGATGTCGTCTATGTATCTGGTCCACAAAACCAGAGAACTGGTTTCGTGGACATAGACGACATCCTCCTCCCACTTCGCCATAAACAAGTTCGCGAGGCTAGGCGCGAACTTCGCCCCCATGGCAACTCCCCGTTGTTGGAGATAAAAATTATGGTTAAACCAAAAGTAATTGTGTTTTGCCGCGAACTCTAGTAACTCAATGAGGTAATCACACTGAAAAGCAGCCAGAGAGTGTTCCTGAGACAAAAAATATTTGACGGCATCAATGCCCTTATCGTGTGGTATGCACGTGTACAATGATGCCACGTCAGCCGTAGCCATGATGTAGCCATCCTGTAAAGTGATGTTTTCAAGGAGTCTGATTGTAGAGCTGGTGTCTTTCAAATATGAAGGCGTTTTCTTTACTAGAGGCTGTAGGAAAAAATCTATATATTTACCTACTCTGGCAGTAATGGAATTTATGCCACTTACAATTGGTCTGCCGGGGGGGCAAACTGGATCCTTATGGACTTTTGGCAGATAATATATAGTGGGGATTCGAGGTGCTGTGGGAATCAGAAAGTCTCTCTCTCTTTTGTTCAGGATCCTTGATTCATAGCCTTTTGAAACAAGCTGATGTAATTTCTGTTTATAATTGTGTGTAGGATTATTAGGTAACAGCCGATAAGTCCCTGGTTCGTTTAAAATGCGATGCATTTCTGCTTCATATTGGCTCTTGTCCAAAATCACTATGCCACCCCCTTTGTCTGCTGGGCGGACCACCAAGTCTTTGCGTGCACACAAAGACTCCAAACCCCCTTTTAACAGTGGAGGATGGTAAGTGCGTTTAATTGGTAGTCTGGCTAGATCGTGTAGGACAAGGTCCCTGAAGATTTTTACGGCCGGCGCTGTAGGGACCGGGGGGGAAAATAGAGAAGGATTGGATAAACCTGAATGAACGGTTCCTGAAGTAGCTGCTGGATAATCAGTACGTACTGGATTAGATACCAAATACCTCTGTATATTAACCTTACGGATGTATTTATGAACATCCATGAATGTATGGAATTTATCAAGTTTTTTGGGGGGAGCGTACTTAAGACCTTTATCTAATAGGGACAGTTCTGCTTCCGTGAGGGTTTGAGAGCTTAAGTTATAGACACCTTGGCCTTTCATAGTCTTTGTCTTTTTTCTTCTTTGTACTCTCCTCCCCCCTCTACACCCTCTCTTTGATCTGGGCCTCGTTTTCTTGAGTGCGGGGCCCCGCGAAAAAAATGATTCCCATGTGTATAGGGGTTATGTATATATGGAGATTGATCGTAGTCATCTCTTCTACGTTCAGGGCTGTAGGTGTCCCTAAGGGGTGAGAACCTATTTTGGGTGCGTATAGGGGAGGAGTAATGATGGTAAGATTCATCTCTCCGTTGAAAATCTTGACCTGATCTATATTGTCTGGGGGAAGGATGGTATGAGACATGTTGAGAGTGAGTGTCTGAATATTGCATCCTATTATGGGTAGTACCTCTGCCTCCCCTCCTTCCTCTCAAGTTATTTCTACCTCTATGGGGAGTTTGAGGGTTATAATGCTGTACCCGCGGCTGAGATACATGGGATACCCCACCACGTTTTGTTCCACTTCTCTGGGGACCATAACTCTGAGAGTGGGCACCCGTGGGCTGGGATAGTATAGTGGTGGCGTTCAGAGTTGGAAGACTGCCTGTTAGAGTCGTACCCTCGGTGGTATTGGAGGAGACCTCCATAGGTGGGTTAACCTGCAGAAGTTTTTGCCAACCAAATACTGTACGGTTCTTGTAATCTCCTACATCTCTGGAGTATTTCTTTTGTTTTTTTATCTTTTGGTCACGTTCCTCTTTCTCTAAATGTGCCAAAAGGTTAGAGGAAAGGGAATTATACTCTTGAGAATTCTTATGGATTGAAAGTTTATCCTTCAGATCCTTAATTTCTCTATCTATGGTCTGGAGTCTAATACTTTTCTTAGTTATGAGTAACTGTAGAAAGTTGATGCCTGCATCATTAAAATATTTGAACCATGAGTCCAAATCTGTTTCCCCTTGTTGGGGTTGGACTTCCCAACGGAGGCTTCTAGGGACCATTTGTTCTGTAATATATTGCTGTAAAAAGACCAGGTCCCATTGCAAATGAAGCTCAGTTGTCATAACATTTTTAAGTCTGAGGAACAGTCCTCCAATCTCCGTGTCACTACTGGTTGTTATAAATACTCCCTCAGGGTTAACCCTACGTGAGGCTCGGTAGTCAAACACGTCCATAGTGGAGTGATTCCACAGAGCAGCGGCAAAAATAGTAATTCTAAATAAGTACACCAAAATTCACGACAACAAATTTGCGCTTACTCGGAATAGTCAAGAAGATATAAGCAGCTAACACCACAACTAGAATCGTTGCCACATAAACAGATAATAAACAAAAAATGTGTAGCGCTATTTAAGACAAGATATCTTAAACTGATAAAATAGCTTATAACCAAAGTATGATATACAGCAATAAAGGTAGCATATATAAATCAAATTAAAATATGTTGAATGGACAGTTTGTCATTATTGACAAATACACACCACCTTGGAGAGGGGGTGCCAAAACAAGGGGAGTATCCCGCCTCGAAATGTACTGGGCATATGAGCTGCAGACTTTTGCTCCCTTAGGACTTAATGTAGAGGTAGACGTTAATGCTTTTCTAGATGAATCGTAAGGGGCACGAGAAAAACATTTTATTATTATTTTTGTTCATTTTTCATTTTTTATTTTATTTATTTTTTATTTTTTATTTTTTATTTTTTATTTTTTATTCCTTATTTTTTATTTTTCATTTTCTATTTTCCATTCTCATGACGTTGTGGTCCAATTTTATGTCGTTTAATTTTATATTCAAATGTATTTACCTAATGGCAGCATTCAGTATTGCCCTCTGCATGTTTTCAAAGTACTGAGGTATTAAAATGTAAACAATGTATAGACGCATGTGAATCCAGCCCTTTGAATTCATCTCAACGATTATTATATATGGGTTCATACACATGCAGTTATTGCATTTTATACTTTATATTTTAATTTCAACCATATAAATCCACACAAAATTTCACATATTATCTAATTAGTCCAGGTCCCTCACAAAATTATTTTGTCATCTCCAGTGAACATATGGCATCAGATGATACACCTGCTTCCGGAATGTAAGCCATTCAGATCAAGGCTATATTCAACTGGTTGTTAGCTTAGAACCACCAGTGGAACGCAAGCGGTGTGATTCATATGAGAAGGTCCGTGTTCACGCCGTGACGTCACGGCGTCACATCGCGAGATTAATCTAGAGCCGTGACCTGCTGCTAACCATCAGTGGAACGCAAGCAATGAGTTCCACATGAGCATTTCCGCTTCCGTGCCGTGACGCCGTAGCGTCATGTCACGTGATTAACATAGACTCGTCGTCACATAGTGTGGCAGACGAACCTAATTGTACATGAAAGTAAGTTTTTATTGTCAATGCATGTTTTTCTTCACACATTCTCAACAATACGCTAATGGATCTTAAACAGTTAATATATGGGGAACATTGGGTCTTCGTTTTTGGTTGGTGGAGCGCATAATACACCTACCAAGACGAGGCTTGGAACGCACGCGGGTCCGCCATCTTGGGTAACCCGGAAGTGCAGATTTTGGCAATTGAACGGGCTGGAGTCACATCATAATGAACACAGGGCCTATATTAAGGAGTTGGGCTGCAGTGGAGGGTACCCCAAGACGAAGTCTATTGAGACGAAACGCGTCGGGAGGACTCCACTGCCGTCCCTTTTTACACAAGCGCTTTTTATTTACTTCATCATGTAAGTGTATCTCTTTTTATTTAATAAATACGTTGTCTACGGTATCACGCTATGTAGTCCCTTTTTGTGCCTTTTATGAACCTTGCGTGGAGAGATCCAGCAGTGCCTGTGGAGAGGATGCATCACTAGAGCAGTCCGGTTCAGTGTCTCCTGCCAAGATCTTCTCACTATTGCCAGGGTGCAATAAAAGCTTGGTTTGACCCTAGCAGCATATGCTGGTTTGGGGTTCAAACCCTCCGGTAAGCTCCCACCTATTACATCCAAGCACACTGCATGCTTTTGAAGACACAGTGGTGAATAGTGTGATTCATATATGGAACATCCCATCTATTGATGAGACTGTTTAAATGGCTGCAGAACATTAATTTTTGAGACTCTTTCTGCTGTTTGTTGGTGAAGGCGCTCCTCACCTCACATGTTGGAGAGTGACCTATTCAGTCCCAACTCACTGATTGTCCATTCAACATATTTTAATTTGATTTATATATGCTACCTTTATTGCTGTATATCATACTTTGGTTATAAGCTATTTTATCAGTTTAAGATATCTTGTCTTAAATAGCGCTACACATTTTTTGTTTATTATCTGTTTATGTGGCAACGATTCTAGTTGTGGTGTTAGCTGCTTATATCTTCTTGACTATTCCGAGTAAGCGCAAATTTGTTGTCGTGAATTTTGGTGTACTTATTTAGAATTACTATTTTTGCCGCTGCTCTGTGGAATCACTCCACTATGGACGTGTTTGACTACCGAGCCTCACGTAGGGTTAACCCTGAGGGAGTATTTATAACAACCAGTAGTGACACAGAGATTGGAGGACTGTTCCTCAGACTTAAAAATGTTATGACAACTGAGCTTCATTTGCAATGGGACCTGGTCTTTTTACAGCAATATATTACAGAACAAATGGTCCCTAGAAGCCTCCGTTGGGAAGTCCAACCCCAACAAGGGGAAACAGATTTGGACTCATGGTTCAAATATTTTAATGATGCAGGCATCAACTTTCTACAGTTACTCATAACTAAGAAAAGTATTAGACTCCAGACCATAGATAGAGAAATTAAGGATCTGAAGGATAAACTTTCAATCCATAAGAATTCTCAAGAGTATAATTCCCTTTCCTCTAACCTTTTGGCACATTTAGAGAAAGAGGAACGTGACCAAAAGATAAAAAAACAAAAGAAATACTCCAGAGATGTAGGAGATTACAAGAACCGTACAGTATTTGGTTGGCAAAAACTTCTGCAGGTTAACCCACCTATGGAGGTCTCCTCCAATACCACCGAGGGTACGACTCTAACAGGCAGTCTTCCAACTCTGAACGCCACCACTATACTATCCCAGCCCACGGGTGCCCACTCTCAGAGTTATGGTCCCCAGAGAAGTGGAACAAAACGTGGTGGGGTATCCCATGTATCTCAGCCGCGGGTACAGCATTATAACCCTCAAACTCCCCATAGAGGTAGAAATAACTTGAGAGGAAATAGGGGAGGCAGAGGTACTACCCATAATAGGATGCAATATTCAGACACTCACTCTCAACATGTCTCATACCATCCTTCCCCCAGACAATATAGATCAGGTCAAGATTTTCAACGGAGAGATGAATCTTACCATCATTACTCCTCCCCTATACGCACCCAAAATAGGTTCTCACCCCTTAGGGACACCTACAGCCCTGAACGTAGAAGAGATGACTACGATCAATCTCCATATATACATAACCCCTATACACATGGGAATCATTTTTTTCGCGGGGCCCCGCACTCAAGAAAACGAGGCCCAGATCAAAGAGAGGGTGTAGAGGGGGGAGGAGAGTACAAAGAAGAAAAAAGACAAAGACTATGAAAGGCCAAGGTGTCTATAACTTAAGCTCTCAAACCCTCACGGAAGCAGAACTGTCCCTATTAGATAAAGGTCTTAAGTACGCTCCCCCCAAAAAACTTGATAAATTCCATACATTCATGGATGTTCATAAATACATCCGTAAGGTTAATATACAGAGGTATTTGGTATCTAATCCAGTACGTACTGATTATCCAGCAGCTACTTCAGGAACCGTTCATTCAGGTTTATCCAATCCTTCTCTATTTTCCCCCCCGGTCCCTACAGCGCCGGCCGTAAAAATCTTCAGGGACCTTGTCCTACACGATCTAGCCAGACTACCAATTAAACGCACTTACCATCCTCCACTGTTAAAAGGGGGTTTGGAGTCTTTGTGTGCACGCAAAGACTTGGTGGTCCGCCCAGCAGACAAAGGGGGTGGCATAGTGATTTTGGACAAGAGCCAATATGAAGCAGAAATGCATCGCATTTTAAACGAACCAGGGACTTATCGGCTGTTACCTAATAATCCTACACACAATTATAAACAGAAATTACATCAGCTTGTTTCAAAAGGCTATGAATCAAGGATCCTGAACAAAAGAGAGAGAGACTTTCTGATTCCCACAGCACCTCGAATCCCCACTATATATTATCTGCCAAAAGTCCATAAGGATCCAGTTTGCCCCCCCGGCAGACCAATTGTAAGTGGCATAAATTCCATTACTGCCAGAGTAGGTAAATATATAGATTTTTTCCTACAGCCTCTAGTAAAGAAAACGCCTTCATATTTGAAAGACACCAGCTCTACAATCAGACTCCTTGAAAACATCACTTTACAGGATGGCTACATCATGGCTACGGCTGACGTGGCATCATTGTACACGTGCATACCACACGATAAGGGCATTGATGCCGTCAAATATTTTTTGTCTCAGGAACACTCTCTGGCTGCTTTTCAGTGTGATTACCTCATTGAGTTACTAGAGTTCGCGGCAAAACACAATTACTTTTGGTTTAACCATAATTTTTATCTCCAACAACGGGGAGTTGCCATGGGGGCGAAGTTCGCGCCTAGCCTCGCGAACTTGTTTATGGCGAAGTGGGAGGAGGATGTCGTCTATGTCCACGAAACCAGTTCTCTGGTTTTGTGGACCAGATACATAGACGACATCCTTCTCCTATGGAATGGCACCATGGAAACACTCGATGAATTTTTTGTGGGTTTGAACGCCAATGACAGAGGTATATCCCTGTCCTACGAAGCCAGCGAAACTAAAATTCACTTTTTGGACCTACAGATAGAGATCATCAATAAAGAGTTTAGATTCAGCACATATTTTAAGCCTACAGACCGCAACGGGTTTATTCCTGTTGACAGCTGTCATCATGTTTCATGGCTTGATGCTGTCCCTCGGAGCCAGTTTTTGAGACTCCGACGGAATTGTACCGAAACAGAGGTATTTCTTGAACAGGCCAGAATTCTAAAATCTAGGTTTGTAGATAAGGGTTATGACACGAATGGCCTAGATCAAGAGATCCAAAGAACGATTAACATCGATAGGAAATCCCTACTGGAAATCAAACCTAAAAGAGAGTCGGACGGGAAGTTTAAGTGGGCCATGTTAACCACTTTTTCAACACAATACAGACAAATCAAAAACATCATGAGGAAACATTGGGGCGTCTTAAAGCAAGATAGTATTCTGGGTCCACTCATCCCAGGAGAAGCTAATGTTATTTTCAGAGGGGTGCCCTCCTTAAAAGGAAGGATAGCCCCTAACATTATAAATCCCCCCACCCGCCCCTCTTTCTTTCATGACTGGACAGGCTTTTTTCCATGTAGGAAATGCACGGTATGCCAGCATAATGCCGTTAGAACACGCAAGGTCACCGAGTTTGTCTCCACGGTGACAGGTAAAAGATATGCCATAAAACCATTTTGCACATGCAGCACGAGATATGTAGTATATCTCATCACTTGCCCCTGCCTTAAACAGTATATAGGCCGTACCACCAGGACATTTTCGATTAGGGTGGGTGAACACATCGCCCTTATTAAAAGCAGGGACCCCAAACATACGGTCCCGAGACATTACAAGGAATTCCACGGTGGGAATCCTGACGGATCGCAGTTTGTCATTATTGACAAATACACACCACCTTGGAGAGGGGGTGCCAAAACAAGGGGAGTATCCCGCCTCGAAATGTACTGGGCATATGAGCTGCAGACTTTTGCTCCCTTAGGACTTAATGTAGAGGTAGACGTTAATGCTTTTCTAGATGAATCGTAAGGGGCACGAGAAAAACATTTTATTATTATTTTTGTTCATTTTTCATTTTTTATTTTATTTATTTTTTATTTTTTATTTTTTATTTTTTATTTTTTATTCCTTATTTTTTATTTTTCATTTTCTATTTTCCATTCTCATGACGTTGTGGTCCAATTTTATGTCGTTTAATTTTATATTCAAATGTATTTACCTAATGGCAGCATTCAGTATTGCCCTCTGCATGTTTTCAAAGTACTGAGGTATTAAAATGTAAACAATGTATAGACGCATGTGAATCCAGCCCTTTGAATTCATCTCAACGATTATTATATATGGGTTCATACACATGCAGTTATTGCATTTTATACTTTATATTTTAATTTCAACCATATAAATCCACACAAAATTTCACATATTATCTAATTAGTCCAGGTCCCTCACAAAATTATTTTGTCATCTCCAGTGAACATATGGCATCAGATGATACACCTGCTTCCGGAATGTAAGCCATTCAGATCAAGGCTATATTCAACTGGTTGTTAGCTTAGAACCACCAGTGGAACGCAAGCGGTGTGATTCATATGAGAAGGTCCGTGTTCACGCCGTGACGTCACGGCGTCACATCGCGAGATTAATCTAGAGCCGTGACCTGCTGCTAACCATCAGTGGAACGCAAGCAATGAGTTCCACATGAGCATTTCCGCTTCCGTGCCGTGACGCCGTAGCGTCATGTCACGTGATTAACATAGACTCGTCGTCACATAGTGTGGCAGACGAACCTAATTGTACATGAAAGTAAGTTTTTATTGTCAATGCATGTTTTTCTTCACACATTCTCAACAATACGCTAATGGATCTTAAACAGTTAATATATGGGGAACATTGGGTCTTCGTTTTTGGTTGGTGGAGCGCATAATACACCTACCAAGACGAGGCTTGGAACGCACGCGGGTCCGCCATCTTGGGTAACCCGGAAGTGCAGATTTTGGCAATTGAACGGGCTGGAGTCACATCATAATGAACACAGGGCCTATATTAAGGAGTTGGGCTGCAGTGGAGGGTACCCCAAGACGAAGTCTATTGAGACGAAACGCGTCGGGAGGACTCCACTGCCGCCCCTTTTTACACAAGCGCTTTTTATTTACTTCATCATGTAAGTGTATCTCTTTTTATTTAATAAATACGTTGTCTACGGTATCACGCTATGTAGTCCCTTTTTGTGCCTTTTATGAACCTTGCGTGGAGAGATCCAGCAGTGCCTGTGGAGAGGATGCATCACTAGAGCAGTCCGGTTCAGTGTCTCCTGCCAAGATCTTCTCACTATTGCCAGGGTGCAATAAAAGCTTGGTTTGACCCTAGCAGCATATGCTGGTTTGGGGTTCAAACCCTCCGGTAAGCTCCCACCTATTACATCCAAGCACACTGCATGCTTTTGAAGACACAGTGGTGAATAGTGTGATTCATATATGGAACATCCCATCTATTGATGAGACTGTTTAAATGGCTGCAGAACATTAATTTTTGAGACTCTTTCTGCTGTTTGTTGGTGAAGGCGCTCCTCACCTCACATGTTGGAGAGTGACCTATTCAGTCCCAACTCACTGATTGTCCATTCAACATATTTTAATTTGATTTATATATGCTACCTTTATTGCTGTATATCATACTTTGGTTATAAGCTATTTTATCAGTTTAAGATATCTTGTCTTAAATAGCGCTACACATTTTTTGTTTATTATACATTTTTGATACCATTTATTTCACTGGTTTTAAGTTTCATCACTGGGTGTGTGTTTTCTTTCTTTCATCAAGAAGCTTCGAAGAGAAACCAATCAGGAGTATATAGCTGGCAATCCTTGCCACATCCCATATAAAGAGAAACTAGAAATGAGGTGCCCTGGGGATTTTATGAGCAAGGGAGGTAAGCCAGAATGACAAGGAGTAATATCGTAAATAAGTATAAATTTATTGAATATACATTGTGACAGTACAGTTCCCTGTCCAAGTAAATGTTGCCCAGGGTTCTAAAATAGGCAGGTTGAGGGGCTCCAGGGGTATTTAATGTGGAGGAATCTGTTTTTTCAGCTTCCTCCAAAGTTTGTAAAATCCAGTTGGGGACCTGGAGCCCGGAGATTCCATAGCGTTATGGGTGGGACGGAATCTCCAATCCTGGGACCGGGGTTTGGGAACAGCCAGGAGTCTGGCTGGTTGATTGAGCAGGTGGGTCCTGGGCCTGTAGCAGAGTCAGGACTAGGGTTCTGGACTCCACCCAGAGAGACAGGATGTCTCCAGGAGTCCAGAGAGTGCAGGTGTGCACTAGTGAAAGCCAGAGAACCAAGTCTGAGGATCAGAGCAGTGAGGGGCTGCTTTCTAGATAGATGCTGTGTGCATTGAAGCTGTGTGCATCTAAAGAGACAGATGAGAGCCTGAAGTGGAAGGCCTGAGCAGCAAGGAAGCTGAAAAGAGGTACAGTAGTTGTACGGGAACCCTGTTATATGGCCAAGAGGGCTGAAGTGTAAAGCCTAAGTGGCAGTACTACTGAAAAGAGCCAGGTGGCTTGGCATTTTTTCATTTGTTATTGTGTTTGGGAGAAGAACCCCTGTGTGGGCATCCAAGTGCATGTATAAACTTTCCTTTATTTTCCTTGTCAAAAGAAGCTTATTGAGTATACAATGTTATAAAGATACATAAAGTAAGTTTACAAGGATCTATAAAGTAAGCTCATTGTTTTACAGTAGGGTTTATATAGGTAAATATCATGAAATTTCAAATATTAAACATTGGGTTCACGTAAACCTAAATTAAAGATATATATCATTTCCTTAGTTACTTTTGTAGGTATTTAAATGATTTATACCTACTATACATATTGTTTACAGGTAGAGTGTATATAGGTCAAATAAATTCTGATAATGAGCTTTAATCGTAAGGTGGAGAAAAGGAAAGAGAAAGAAGAAAAAGGGTTGAAAGGTAGAGGTATGGTCCACAAGGTTGTTCCGCTCGTCAGTTTATTATTCTTTTTAGTTCTCTTTGAAGCCTTAGAATGGGTGTCTCTGTAAGTCATTTAATCTGTTACCATGGCAACAGGACAGAGTCATTGAAGTTTGACAGGAACTGTTGTTTTATCCAAGGATGCCAAAGTTTTTCAAATTTTGGAATTTGATTTTGATCGATGGCTACCATCTTAGCATGGGACATTGTATTATTCATTCTGTGAATTGTTTCTGCTAGTACCAATGTAGGAGATTTCCATGCCTTGGCCACTGTTTGTTTTTCAGCCGTTATTAGTTGGATCATAAGTTTGAATTGAGAGTGTGTTAACCATTCCGGTTTTAGATTAAGTAAAGTTAAATATGGATCTGGTTGTATTATTTTTTAAAATATTTTAGATGCAATCACGAAGACTTCCTTCCAGAAGGTTTGGATTACTGGGCACGTCCACTATATGTGTAAATATGTGCCTATTTCTGGGCATCCTCGAAAACAAAGAGCTGAGGTATTAGGTGAATATTTTGCCACTCTAGCGGGTACAAGGTACCAGCGAGTTAGGACTTTATAATTTGTCTCCAGTGCTAAGATGTTGGGTGAAGATGACTTAGATGTGAGCCATATGTTAGACCAGTCCGTGTCTTCTAAAGTTCGTCCCAGGTCCTCCTCCCACCTCTGAACGTAAGAGGGTCTATTAGGATTTGCTACTCCATATAATTGATTATAAAGTGATGAAATTGTACCTTTAGCAAATGGATCTTTTGTACAGATTGATTCAAAAATGGATAATTGGGATAATGGTGTATCCCCCTTTAGGAATGGTGTATAGAAATTTTTGATTTGGAGATATCTAAATATCTCAGAGTTTGGTAGATCATATTTTTCTCTAAGCGATGGGAATGAAAGGAATGATTTAGATGCTATGAAGTCATTTAGTGTCTGAATGCCTGATGTTGTCCAAGCTTTAAAAGAATTTGGGTAGATCCATGCCGGATAAAAGGCCGGATTTCTGATAAAAGAAAGGAGAGGATTGTGTGGAGATTGTAACTGATATTTGGTTTTTAGTTTATCCCAGAGAGATAAGAAGTGTTTAGTTATGGGATTATGAATTTTAAAGCGGTCTTTAGGATCAAGCCATAATAAATTTGATATTAATAGAGGGTCATTTTCTGAAGCCTCTATAAATACCTATCTTTCTATTTTCTAAGGTCCCCACTATTAGGGATCTCTCACCCAGGTAGTTCTCACTTTCATCTCACTCCTCATTTTTGGTCTATTATTTACAACGTCACAATTGATCTTCACACATTGTTTTTTTTATCACTCTAACCCTACAGGCTAGTCTTCACTCACTTTATCTCTGTCTTACTTTAGCCAGCTCTCCCTTCAGGGGTCCCTTATTAATCTTTCTTTTTTTAGTTTTTTTTCTCCCCTTTTTTCTTTTTTCCCTTGCTGCTTTCCCCTTTATCTCCCACCCCTTTCACTCCTTCACATTCACTGTGGTTTGTTTCACTTTTTTCCTTTTTTCCTTTATTAAAATTTTTTTTTTCTTCTTTCTCCCTCCCCCCATTCCCCACATTCTTCACTTGTTCCTTTCTTCTGTATGCACTGCTTCTTCCTCTTTTCTCTCCACTGCTTCTTCCTCTTTTCTCTCCATATTCCTTTTTCCTTTTCCTTTTCTTTCCCCCTTTCTTTATTTGACGGTATCCCTTTATTTTATTTAAGTTTATCTCCTCTCACAGTTTTTCTTTTACCAATCCCTGCTATTCAACACTTACCCACTTTTTGTCTTTACACACATCATGCTCCTTGGTTTCATGCTCATTTTTCTTCTCCTGCACTTTTTTTTAGCTCTTAGCTTGTTTTGGTCATTTTTTCCAAGCACTGTTTCTTCTTCCCTCCTTAGCACTGGTTTGATACTATTAGTCTGCTAGGTTCTAGGTTCCCCATGGTTGACAAAATCACTAATAGAATTCAACTTTTTAATTTCTGACAGCATCTTGGGATTGCATCTTGGGAATCCAGGGACCTGTTGGCGATGCCCGTTTGGTGCCCCTCCCCTGTTTGAGCCCGCTCCCGCTTCCTCTCCCTCTCTTTCCCCCCTCCCATCTGCCCCCTGGTTTCTGTAATAAACGTGGCCTCTTGTGGGTCTTCAGTTTAGCTGGGTGGGCATTTTCTCCCGTGGTGTGGGTGCTTTTTGCCTTGCAGCGTGGTTCGGATTGGTGGGCACCAAGCATGGGCATGAAATCTGGAAGCTACGATGCACAGATCTCAGTGCTAATTATAAAAAACTTTGAAATATAACTTTACTCTGGAACCAATATACTCTATTGGCTTGTTGTAATATACTTTAAATATTATATTTTTTTTAGAAATATATATCTTTCTCCCCCTGAAGAAGACCTTTGCTACATGTGGTCGAAACCCGCTGGGGCTCCTTTTACATGATGTTCTACAGATACTGTGCCATTTTTAAGGTTCATTGTACCTATGTAATATTACACTGATCCAACACTGTACTTTATGTATGCTATGTATGTCTTCCAGTTTTGATTACAAAAGCTCATGCTTTGACTGACACTTGCTATTTTGTAGAATACTTTGGTGTAATAAAATAAAATGTATATTTTTTATAAACTATCTTGAATTATTTGCTGCAGTACAAAACCCCACAGGGAACACTCTCACACTGCCAACTAATAGTAAACCTTCTCCTTGATGCCATGTATTCTCGGGTCCTTTCATGGGCTTTGAAGAATGAGGGAGTCCAAGCACCACAAGTTTGTGGAGGCATGAGAAGCAGACTCCTCAGTCCCCAGAAGACACTGGCGGGCCGCCATTTAGCCTAGCCCTCTTGGGTCCCATACCTATATAGATGGCTCGCTAAATGGTTTCCTTTTTCACTACCCATTCTTTAAAGCTCTGGGATTTAGTCAACAAACAAGAAGCCCTTTCCCCATCAACCTCTCCATTATTACCATTGGGTGGTTTTTGCTGGCTTGTCCCAGATGAATCACTGCCTTTTTTAAAATCCTGGGTGACTGATGAAGACACTAGTTGTTTTAAGTTTATGCTGATGGGAGACTTCGCCCTTTGAAGGATCGAGGAATATGACGAGTTTCCTATGGATACCTGGAGGTACCAGAAATTACAGCACTTCTGCACTGTCCACTTAGGCCTGATTCACACTTGTGCAGCTTGCAGTTTTAATATTGCAGGTGCATTTTGCGTTTTCTCAATACACATCTTTAGGCTCGATTCACACTAATGCGTTTTTTGATGCATTTTGCAGAAATGCAGGGAAATTTTTTAACACGGGTTCCTATGAAACATGTTCACATCAATGCATTTTTGTGCTTCTGCGTTTTTGGAAAGGGTCGGGGACTTTTTTCCCGCAAAATGCAGCATTTTGCATGTAATAGAATTCAATGGGCATGCAAGAAAAACGCAAGTCCAGAATTTTTGATGCGTTTTGCATTTTGCGTTTTTGGAAGCAGCATGTGTAAATAAACTACCCAGAATGCCTTGAGAACCAACAAAAAGTTTGGGCTGCAGCAAACATGGTCTGAGCATCTGATCAGCCTGGTGAGGCCAAGAACCTATCTGTACACTCCTGCTGATCCCCAACACAAGGATCGTAGAAAACGGGACCAGGGGTGGCTCGAAATTGCCAAGGAGTTGTATCCACAATGGGATAGTTTCTCCAAGAAGCAAGCAGACATGAAATGTAAGTAAGATTGAAAAAGTTTACACACACTTGTTAAAATTTCAGGATTCTGTGATGTTAAAAAATGAGACAAAGAGAAATCATTTGAAGGACTTTTTCCACCTTAATGTGACCTATAAACTGTACCAACTCAACAGAAAAACTTACTTAAATCTTTTATGGGGGGAGTCAAAATAATAAACTCAAATAATGTTGTTGTATAAGTGTGCACACCCTCTTATAACTGGGGATGAAGTTGTGTTCAGAATTAAGCAATCACATTCAAACTCATGTTAAGGAGTCAGTACACACCTGCCATCATTTAAAGTGCCTCTTACTAACCCCCAAAAAACTTCAGCATTATTAAAGGTTGAAAAAGTTAAGAAATTAATTTAGTGTCTAATTTTTTTACATCGCAGAAACCTGACATTTTACCAGGCGTGTGTAGAGTATTAGATCCACTGTAACTATGCGCAGGACAAAAACATTTTTGAGGGTTTAGTTTGGTTTAGTTATTTACCTAAATTAATTTATTTAAATTCGCTACATTTTTTTTTTTTTTTTTTTACGGAGTTAGTGGAGTTCTGCTTTAAAATTTCCCTAAAACTGGGCCGAATTCCCTTAAAATTGGGCCGAATTCCCTTAAAATTGGGCCGAATTCCCTTAAAATTGGGCCAAATTCCCAACAGATTTGGCCAAATTTCACTAAAATTGGGCCAAATTCCCTTAAAATTGGGCTAATTCTTTAGAATTTGTGATAAATTCTGCCAAATTTGTGAGAATTCTTCCAAATTTGTGTAGAATTCTGCTGAATTTGTGTAGAATTCTTCCAAATCTGTGTTAAATTCTGCTGAATTTTGTATAAATATGTGGAATTTCCTAAAACGCAGCAGAATTTATAACAAATTAAAATAGAAAAGAATAGAAAGAGAATTAATAGACAATAGAAGAAAATAGAAAGAATATAACCATCACTCTCTATTTTTTTCTTTTCTCTTATTTTTCTATTCTTTTTTTTGAGATTCTATTATCATGTTTTAAATTAGAGTTATACGTTTTTTGACTTTGAGCAAATTCTGTTAATTTTTTTTAGTTTTTTTGCATTTGAATCGATTAGAATTTCAGTTCAATTTCAGGTTTATTATTTCGTAATTGTTTAAATTTGTTACTATTGTAAATAATGAATTCAGAGATCTCCAAATGGCCTATTTTCTAAAAATTCATACAAATTTGACAAACTGCACATGTCTAGTCACTATCCAATAATTGTAGCCTCCAAAGTGTAGGAGATTAAAATGTCCCTTTGTTTCTAAAGTTAATAGACCTTTGCATAATGTGTGTTCAGACTGTGGTCCTGCTGGTTCTATCATGCCTCGACCTTTGTCAGTGATGCTTGTAACTGTCAGCCTTGCAATGCTTCATGGGACTTGTATTTTCCTAACAGCTGTATTGCTCTGTTTGAGACTAATGTTCCTTTAAAAAACTTTATTCCAAAAAATTCAAGTACAAATTAGGCTATTTGGTTTTAATAGTATCTTAATGTCAGATACACATTTTTCAATGCAGGCAAAAAAAGTAGAGCAGAGCTCGAAAAATTGAACAATATAAGCTTATCAAACAACCACATTCACAATGTTTAGAAGAGCTGTCAAATTTGGTCTATCTAGGCTATTGAATCTAGCTGCCATGGCAGCTGACCTTCTGGAGACATGAAATATGAGCAGAAAGTATCTCGGAAAGCAGCACCACTCCTGCTGCCCCGAGTGGATCTCATTTCAGCTCTTCTCATGGCCTGATTGCCAAGGGTGTCCTCAATTTGGAACCCGTCATGCTCTCGAATAAAATTATGGAGAGCACAAGTAGCTTTCACAGCCTGTATAGCATGTTGCATTTTAAGATATATTGGTGTGTGTAACAAACACCATTTGTTGGCCAGTATAACGAAAGCACATTCAACAACTCTCCTGGCCCGAGTGAGTCGATAATTGAACACTCTTTTTTCGGGGCTCAAATAGTGGCTTGAATAGGGTCTGAGAAGGTGTTCCCCTAGCGCAAATGCTTCATCAGCCACAAAGACATACAGCATTGCAGGCCCACTAGTTTCAGGGAATGGCCTAATGGCTGGTAGTCCCAGCCTATTTTCTTGCAGAAGATGCCCTAAGTTTGAGTAGGTAAATATATTAGAGTCTGAACTTCTGCCGTAGAGCCCTATATCGACATATACAAAACGGTAATTGGCATCTGTCATTGCAAAAAGCACAAATGAAAAATATTTTTTATAGTTCTAAAAGCTGCTGCCACTGCCTACTGGCATATGGATGCGTATATGCTTTCCGTCAATAGCACCCACGCAATTTGGGAAATTGCACTGCTGCCAGAAGATATCTGCTATCTTTGCCCATTCATCAGTTGTAGATTTCGGGAAGACCACCTCCTTAAGAACGTCCCAAATGATGGAGCACGTGTCCTGGATTAGGTAGCTAGCAGCTGATTTCTCAATCAAGAACTGAAAATGCAGACTATTAATGGAGTGTCCAGTTGCCAGGTATCTGAAATTATAACAAAAATATGTTTTCATTGTTTTGCGTAGCGCCAAGGATAGCTTTATCAGTCATTTAAAAAAGGAACGGAGTATGAGAAGTGGTTCGGCTGCAAAGTCCTTCACACCATACTCGTATGCCAAAGACCTTGAATTTTTGAGACCCATTCTGGAGATGCGAAGGTAATTTTTATAAAAAGGATATTATGAATCTGTGTTTCTGTCCAATTATTACCCGCCCCCTAAAAACAATGGTCTGGTTTGTTTTGTGATTTGCAGCACAGGCACCTGCTGGGACGATGAACCTGCTGAAGAAGACTCATCAGCGCCAACACAGGAGCCTCCAAACACAGGATCTCCAAATCAGCAAATGGCTGAGATAGCTGGAGAAGAGGAACAAGAGGAGGGGGGCTGCTGCACCAGTGCCAAATTGGCGCACAACTAAGAGGGGGGGTGCCACCAAATGGGCAAATTAAAAAGAGTCTGAGAAAATGTACACTTTATTAAAGGATCTGTCTGATCGTTTTACCGGCAATTGTCTCTCCCAACAATTTGCGAATACCCTTGTGCCCTATTTTGACCAGGTGCCCGATGCCCTGAAAATGGAGATGAAAATTTCAGTGATGCAATGCATCAAATCATATCTCCCCAGTCCCCAAAACAGTTTCCAGATAGACTGCAGACAACGCTGACAGCACCTTATGCTTCTTTTCCAAACCCCCCATTATTTACCAGATGTCTATGCAACAAACTTACAGACCAGGAAATCAATACCCATCTAGACCACCACGTAGACAGTTTGATCACCAACAACCTCCTCTACCATCTGCACTTGGGCCACCAGGATCCTGTTTTGGAGCACCAGATGTGGGCAATAGGGGGCCACCTTACCGTTTCACAAATGCTCCAAGTATTGCTCAGGACCAGCACTATGGAGAAAGTGCTCCTTCTTTGTCCTCCCAGCAACCTGAAGCATCCCAAGACCCATTTACTTACCATACTTTATAATTAAAAATCCTAGTTCTATGTTTTATTTTTTTTAATAATTAAAATACATATGGTGGAAACCTAAAAAAAAATATTTTTTTATATTGAAATAGGGATGAGCCTACTACTTAGTTACTTATTTACTTATCTAAACAATTTTGTTTTTGAAAGAATGAAGCAGTTCTACACGTTATATGTTTGTGGCAAAATTCTAAATAAACCTCAAAAATTTATTTTGTGAAATACACACTTACTGTGCCTGTTCATTTGATTAACGCTTTGTGGGTTAAAGTATAAACCAAAAAGTAAAAAATTACCTCAATGTAATAATTAGCCTTTCAACAGCTGGAATGCAGTCCCTGAAGGATGTGTTCTGACATTGGAGCTTGCTGCTGAGTAAACCAAGCAAAGCATCAAAACTGTGTGGGCAAAAAAGGGCATTGAGAAAACCACAAGCACAATGTCACCTATACAAGCACCTACATTGAGCCTATTTAGTCAGGAGATTTCACTTTAAAAATTGGTTTAGAGTTAGGGTTAAAATTTGGGTTAGGGTTAAGATTAACCCTAACCCGACGTTAAACCCTAACCTGACTTTTAACCCTAACCCAACTTTTAACCCTACCCCAACTTTAACCCTAACCCGACTTTTAACCCTAACCCAACTTTTAACCCTATGCCTACTTGTAACCCTAACCTGACTTTTAACCCTAAACCGACTTTTAACCCTAACCCGAATTTTAACCCTAATCTGACTTTTAACCCTAACCCGACTTTTAACCCTAACCCTAACCTGACTTTTAACCCTAACCAGACTTTTAACCTGTAACGGAACATCCCTCACTCCGCTTAAGTACTTCCATCAGTATACCACTTCCTCCCAGTCTGAATCTAGATATCAGATATTCCAACCACTTCCAAGCACAAGACAAGTCTTGCTTAGCTGCTAACATGGACTCATTTATTAGAACCAAAATTACAAGTCTTTATATACCGTTAAAGAGGAGGTTCCCCCCTCCTGCTCATATTACTCTAACAATACAACTTTAACCTAATTAACATGAGCTTGTTTACTAAATCATTTACCCAGACTAGGTGACTCAGAGACATGATCTTTGGGGGCAGACTTGTGGTCACCAAGCTTCACACAGTAGTATAAACACAATAGCAGGAGCTAATTACAATTAACAATACAAACAGTGATCTCCCTTCCCCCTCCTCAGCCTAGTAGGCAACAAACTATAGTATGAGTAGACTGTCCGACTCCTACCCAGTTCTAAAGGCCAATGTGATCAGCTCTCTCAACTAACATGTGGAGTTCAGAATCAAACAAAGTCTTTACATATATCCTGGGAGATATTGTGGATAAATATTACTGTCCCATTTTAAGCAATCCAAGACATAACCTCCCAGTCACCATTTCCAACATGGCATAAACAGGGTTCCCAGAGTCTATCTGGATTCAGGTTCTTGTCCTGGGGGACAAGGACCCGAATCCAAAGTAACACCACCTAAAGGGTCCCTAGGCATGCAGCTCACAAAGCGCACCGTTCCCCCAAATGCCAGGGCCCATAATCGGTAGGCAAGAGGCTGGCATTCAGTTCCCTCCAAAAGCCTCTGTCCCGGGTGAGTCTGTCACATAATGCTAACCCGACTTTTAACCCTAACCCGACTTTTTTTTTTTTTTTTTATGTAATCTTTATTTAGATATATATTCTTGGTACAACAATCAAAAGAAAATGAAAACCAAGCAAGACAGAAATAACTTCTGCATTACATAACATTCTGCTCGTGTGTCTTCATATCATATAGAATTATCAGGTTCAATTGGCTATCCAACATAGAGGGATTGGAAAACAAGAGTATCAACTTTATAATTATACGAACATATGAATCATAGCACTATGGATTTGTCTCTAGCCCTACTACTAGACATAGGTGGTTTTTGTGAGCATACTGTGCTTAGTCAGGTAGATCATTAAAGCCATTTGGCATGCATATTCTGCAGATGTGGATCCTAAGGATCAGATCTCAGAAACAAAAATAATATTAAAAGGAAAGGAAGGAAAGAAAAATGCACTCACAACATTTGTGGGAATAATTCTGCAGTATATATCTCCTGAGGTCATTTCAAATCAATAGTTAAACTGATAACTATACTAATAGCTGTTCTCCTCCTGTCGGAATGGGGTCTCTCGGATGTTTGTCAGTACTTGCCCTTTCAACATAATGCTTCCAAGCAGCCCAAACACCATACCATTTGTCATATCTATCCCTGCACCTCGCTATCCACTCCTCTGCAGCCATAATGTAATTTACTAAGCAGATCCAATCCGATCGGCCTGTGATTGTGCTGCTTTTCCAGTGAATGGGGATCAATCTCCTGGCTGCATTTAGAAGGTGAGGTAAAACTGTTTTTTGGTAAAGGCTGAGAGGAACGTCTGGGACGTGCAAGAGGAAACCTAGGGGAGAGTCAGGTAGGTTTATATCTAAAATGTGGTTTATTTGAGATCTGATGTCTTGCCAGTAAGGTCTCAACTTGGGGCATTCCCACCACATGTGTAGGAAAAAACCCCTTTGCCCACATTCCCACCATCAGGTGGCTGAGGAGGTCGGGTATATTCTAGCGAGTTTAGTGGGCACTCTGTACCATCTAGTTAGTACCTTGAATCTATTCTCTTGCATTTTTGTATCTACCGAACTGGTATGAGTAAGACAGTATAGGTGATCTAGTTGTATGTAAGGGAACTCATGGTTTAAGTCTCTTTCCTACTCTCGAATGTAAATTGGTTTCCCCAGGGGTACCTGCCTTAATAGTAGCTCGTAGAGGACAGATATAGAGTGAGGTATTGGATTAGCAGCCATGCATAGCTTCTCAAAAGGGGTGGATGATGTGGGGGAGCGTATGGCTTGTTGTAAACCATTTGCGAAGTGCTGAAGCTGCCCATATCTCCATCCATCTAATGGGAATCTACGGATCTGAGTGCTTCCAATGAGATAAATCCCTGGTCCTGAAAGAACCGGCTGCACCTTACCTCACCATCTGCCGTCCAGGTGCGAAAGAAAGATAGGTGTTCTCCTGGGGCAAACCACGGGAAGCCACCCAGGGGGGTCAATGGGGAGAATGGAGGTGCCAGCTGCCCTGAGTTATTTAGGGTATCCCATAGCTTTAATGCATGGACTGTCAATGGGGAAACATAAGCAGATAGGCCTCTATAAGCCTGGGGTAGCCAGGGGGCATGTGATAGGGTTAGCTTGGATCCTATTGAGCAGTAGCTCCAGGGTGAGGGCAAAGATGAAGAGAGGGGATAACGGGCACCCCTGTCTGGTCCCGTTTCTATTAGGAAAGGTGTCAGAGAGAACACCATTCACCTTGACTTGGGCTTCGGGATGGCTATATAATGATAATATCCAAGACAACATTTTAGATCCTAGCCCCAACCTGGTCAGCAGGGCTCGAAGATATATCCAATCCACCCTGTCAAATGCCTTCTCCGCATCAGTGGAGAGCAGGAGACAGGGTGGATGGTCGGCCTGTGTCTGCACCCAATGGATCAACTGAATTGCCCGATTAGAATTATCTCTCACTTCCCTGCCGGTAATAAACCCTGTCTGGTCTGGATGTACGACAGATGGCATAATGGGTTGTAGGCGATTCGCTAAGACCTCTGCCAAGATTTTTATGTCCGTATTCAGGAGCGAAATAGGTCTATAATTACTAGGGACCATGCAATCTTTTCCGTCCTTGGGCAGAACCGTAATATGGGCCAGTAGGCCCTCTTTAGGCATGGCAGTGCCTGAGGCTAGTGCATTAAAATAGGTGCACATGGGGCTAGATAGTAGGGGAAGGAAAGTGCGACAATATGCATTTGTGTATCCGTCAGGGCCTGGGCTTTTCCCTTACGGCAGGTCCTTAACTACGGTCTCTAGTTCTGAGTAATGGGAGCTTCTAGATTTTTGATGGATTGGGCAGTGAGTTGGGGGGCCTGGGCCTCTGTCAGGTATTCCATGATATGAGATAGCTTTTGGTCATCTGTCAGATTAGGTAGCGTGACAGGGAGCTAGTATAGCTGAGCATAATATTCTCTAAATGCTGCTGCTATCTTCAATGAGTGGATCACAGGCTGGCCATTCCCAGACTGAAGTTTATGTATATGGCTAGAGGCCTGTTGCCTTTTTAGTGCTCTAGCTAACAAGCGCCCGCATTTATTCCCCTATTCATAAAATTTATGGGAGACGTATCGGAGGCGGGCACGGATCCGGGTGTCCAATAGGGTGGCGAGTTCTACGCAAAGGAACTGGAGTTCCAATGCCAGTTCTGGAGTCAGACTGCGCTTATGTTTAAGTTCTGCTAAGTGGATTTTCCCCAAGAGGGATTGAAGGTCTCCTTCCCATGCTTTCTTTAGTCTCGCGCCTTGGGAAATGAGTTCCCCCTGATCACCGCCTTGTGACCCTCCCATATGGACGACAACCCCACATCTGCTGTTGAGTTTTCGGCAAAATATTGGGAGATAGCATCTGACACACTTTTAGACGCTATTGTATCATCCAGAATGTTCTCATTCAAGCGCCAGGTCCATGACCTGGTGTCAGAGGACAGTGGATGTATGGATGAGGACACTGGAGCGTGGTCTGATAGGGTGATCGAGCCTATCGACGCCCTGGATAGAGTCTCCAGGGAGAATTGATCCATCATCACCATGTCAATGCGGGTGTAAACAGCATGAGTCGCCGAATAGTAGCTAAAATCTTTGTAGGTGGGATGCCGTAGTCTCCAGCAATCGACAAGGGGATGAGACTGTAGGGTTTTTCTGAAATGTTTGAGGAAGGCAAATGAGTGGGTGGAACGTCCTGCAGACATGTCTAGCTTAGGATCGGGGCTGACGTTGAAATCTCCCCCCAAAACCAATTGACCCTCCCTGCAGTGGGACAGGGACTCTAATGCCCCGTACACACGGTCGGATTTTCCGATGGAAAATGTCCGATCGGAGCGTGTTGTCGGAAATTCCGACCGTGTGTGGGCTCCATCGGACATTTTCCATCGGATTTTCCGACACACAAAGTTGGACAGCAGGAGATAAAATTTTCCGACAACAAAATCCGATCGCGTCAATTCCGACCGTGTGTGGCCTGTTCCGACGCAAAAAGTGCCACGCATGCTCAGAAGAAATTCCGACACGGGACAGCTCGTTCTGGTAAACTTAGTGTTCGCAATGGATACAGCACTTTCGTCACGCTACAATGTTAAAAATGGTTTAATACAGCGCACTCTCTTCTTCTTTAGAATGTGACAAGAATTAAGTCGTTTTGCTGCTCATATTCACACACACTTCTCACAAAGTTTTATTTGTGTTTTTTTAGTGGGATTCCCGCAATATATTGTTATTAGTTGTCACATCTGACAGTTTTATATTTTTTATGTTTTTTTTTTTTCTTTTTAAGCCTTTTTTTTTCTTTAATGTTTGGATTTTTTCCAAGGCTGATCTTTGTTTAATGTTATTTTTACTCCAGAATATTTTTGTGTGTGTTTTGTGTGGCAAGTTACCCCAACACCATTGATATCTTTTATTATTTAATCTCCATGAGATTTTTTGTTGTTGGTGTCCCTTGTTCATTTCACATTGTATATTAGAAATGTACCTGAATCCTCACAAACAAACCATCATTTTTGAAGAAGTAAAACACATAGGAGAGTATAATTCAAAACAAAAATCCTTTATTAAAGGCTCAGAACCAAACAAAGAGGAAGGCAACACTGGATCAACAGGAGAAATTAGTGAAGCCTGGGACCCCCACAGCAGACATCAATTCTTAAACCTCAAAATTGGTGGCCTGAGGAGTCCATATATAAGGGAGGGCAGTCTGGTCCGGGATTCACAGAGACTTGGATAGCAGCAGATGACATCAGTGTCCCCAGGCTGTGGTACCACAAGAGGCTGCATCTTTTGGCCGACCAGACTGGATCCAGGGTCCTCACTCTCTGGTCTTCCTTTCACACTTCCTTCCGGGCTGTGGCTGTGCAGTTGGAGATGTGGCAGGAGGAGGAGTAGGACCTGGAGGAGGAGTAGGACCTGCAGGAGGAGGAGGAGGACCATCCTAAAGCTGTGTGTGAGGTGTAAGTTGGCCCCTCACACCTTTCGCCAGAGCCTCTGATATGAGGGCCTCACACATGGCTTTTTGGCCCTCCTCCATCCTCTGCATTTTATAGGCAATGAATGCCGCAAGGTTCTCCTGCCTGGTGTGTGGTGCTCCCAGGACCTCTGTAGCCCTACAAAAAAATCTGATAGCAGCCTCCTCTAGGGTACTCCTCCTGCCACTTTCTCTTTCCAGGGGGGGTGGAGGGACCTGCAGATCAGCCACCTCCTGGCTGAGACTTCCCTGTGTATGAAAAAGGGACATGGTTTTAGTTTTTGCATCATCAATCACAATCCTAAATTAGTACTCCCAACTAACATCTAGGTAACATCATTGATTGGACAAGCAGAAATATTTAGAGGAATGCTATACCTGGCTCAATCTGGGCTCCTCCACATATCGCCTGGAAGGCCCAGGTTGGGCGTCAGAAGCCTCAGCCAGGGGGGAAGGAAGCGTGGAAGGAAGACTGGAGAGGGATGACCTGGGTTTAGTCTGGCCTGCCAGAAAGTGCAGCCTGTCGTAGTACAACATCCTGGGGACATAGATGTCACCTGCTGCTCCGGATCTCTGTGAATCCAGGACTTTAGTGCGCTCCCTCAGATATGTGCTCCTCAGGCCACCAATTAAGATCTTTAAATAAGTGATGTCTGCCGTGGGGATCACCTGCTTCACAATTTCACACAATTGCTCCAGTGCTGCCTTCCTCTTTATTTGGTTCTTGTAATGGGGGTGTTTAATCTCCCACAGACAGGGCAGCTCCCTTAGCATCTCTATGAAGACTGAAATGAAGTCCTGATCTTCCAGTACCATATCCATGTTCACTGCAAGACACAACACAAGACAAAGCCTAATGTCACACCAAACTCTCCTAATCTTGTTACAATATATGCCTCAATCTATAGAAGCAGTATAGGCCCAAGTTTGTCTCTTACCTTCGTTCTTACGATCGCCGCGTTCAATGCTCCTTCCTCCGCTCACAGATCAAACGTAATACGCACGCGTGTTACGCTTTATATACACTGCGCATGCGTGTAACTCCGCCCGCCCCTGACGTTCTTTCTAGTGTATTCCCCACCCCTTTTCGTTCGGCGCAGTGGGGGAAGAGCATGATGGCGGACATACAGCAGGTGCGGGCTAATTGTAGCAACAAGGAGGAGGAGGAAAGGGCGGATCCAGGCACGTCCCGATCCAGAAGGAGACGTTTTAAGGCCACAAATATGTCGTTTGGGGAGATGTTGGAGATGGTCGACATCATGAGGAAGTCTGACTATGATGGAAAATATGGGCCTTACCCCCACCCCAACATCCGAAAGGCCAAAATCATGGCGAAAGTGGTCAGGAGTCTCGAGCGGAATTTCGGGGTACGAAGGTCTAAAGATCAGCTCAGGAAGCGGTGGTCGGACCTGAAGTTGAGAGAGCCGGAGCAGTACCGAAAGATCCGGAGAGTGCTGCAAAAAAGTAAGTAGTTGTGCTGTGTTCCTATTCTTTCTGGCTTTATTCCGTTCGTTCTGCTCCATATGATTTTAGTAATTGTAACGTTTAAAAAGGTCAACTTTAATGTTCATGGGCCCATTATTCGTTCGTATCAAACATTTTTCGTTCGGCCTCTAGAACACCATTGTTTAGGCCATATGCATTTTCCCACATTTTTTTGGGGCCTACTTGGATGCCAAATATTTGTTTATGTAGATGGGTTTGTTACTAGAATGAAATGCAAACTAGATTGTGTGTAAGGAGAGGACACTGAGCAGCTGTTTTCACATCTGGACACTGGAGCACTAGTGTGGGACCCCAGAACACCATTTTTATTAGGGGGGGCACACAGGTGCTCCAGTGTATACTATAGGGGGGTCTCCATCTGTGAAGCTTGTACCAAACAGGTAAAGTATTGCAGCTTGACAAAGGGCAATAAAAAAAATACATCTTGGAACTCGGCTAAAATAGACAATTGTACCCCACTTCCAAGCAATGTTTCCTATTTCTATAGTTCTGCCATCAAATATCTGTGTGCTAATTCTACCATTTTTGTTTTACATAGGGGAGAAAAGACTCGTAGGACACCCCTCATCCCAGGAGAACACAGACCCCCCCCCTCTGGAAGAAGTTGAAATACCACCAACCCAAGAAGCTGAGCAGGAGGAAGAAGAAGACGTGGTGGAGATTGGCACCACAACAGGTGAGTGTCTGCGACCACAGACTCAGGTAAAAGAGATGGCTGGTGGCAGATTTTTGAGACCTTTTTTTTTGTTCTTTATCTCTTTTTAGGTGATCGTGATGTGAGGGATCCAGAACGCTTTACATCTGAAAGTGCCCAGATACTGATAGGGGAGATAATGGGGTGTAATCTCCAATTGCAAAACATCCAGCAAAAAATCACTGATGTTATTAAAAAAAAAAATTACATCATTGATGTTTTGGGGTGAATTTAAACCCCACAAAATCACCTGTTTTATGGTACCAAACTTTTTTCAATGTTTAGAAAAGCCAAATTTGGAGGATGCACACAGTGTGCCAACATGTGCTATCTGCCATCACGGGAGATCACTGGACGCGTTTTGGGGGTGCAACCCCTTCCTCAATTATAAAGTAGCGTTGAGGAAGGGCTTGCTCCCCCAAAACACATCCCTTGATCCCCCCTGATGGCAGATAGCACATGTTGACATTCGTAAATTGGTGTGCATCTTCCAAATTTGGCTTTTCCAGGGGTGATTTCCCCCCATCTGAACGCTATATCAAACCCAGTTCCTAAATACTGATGTCTGATATAGCCTTCAGGTTTTCCATAATGTGAACTTTGTAAGTTCTAGTTTTTTGGCTTTCTTGTTGGTTTTACACAGGCCTGTTTTATCTGAAATGGATATTTTGATTTTTCATAATGCTACTGCAAACATTTTATACAACAAACATGTTGGTTTGTTTTAAAAACCTTTGGTAAATGCACATGTGATTGTGCAGGTATAAAAAAGTGCCTTACTCAAGAATGTGTGGATTATTGTCTCAACACTACAACACTTTTGGGGTGATGTAATTGCTGTTTTATGCAAAAATGGGGGTTATTTCCTAAGGGCAAATACACTTTGCACTACAAGTGCAGGTTCAGTGCAGTTGCAAGTGCACTTGTAGTGAAATGTGTTTTTGCATTTAGGAAGTACCAGCCAACACTATTCTTTATAAGGTTACCCAATCACGACATTTTCTGCACTCAACACATTTCTGTCAGGGTCAGCTCAAACAAACACAAGCAGTAAATGTACACCAAGAATTTCTTTGGGTTGTTTTTTATTTGAAAAAGGTGTCACATATTGTCTGGCATATTGATAGCCCCCCTACCCGCAAAGAACTCCAGGTATCGTAACCGGACATCACGGGCATTCAGGGAGGGCAAGCCAGGACGGCCACTTTCAAGTGCCGTCATTGTTGATGTATTTGGGATTCCGGCCTCAGGCCCAACTGAGCCAGCATAGTTGGCTGAATGTTTTCGTAGAAAATTATGGAGAACACAGCAGGCAAGTATTATATGGTTCAGTTTATACTCCGCCATATGGATGGGTGTCATAAATAATCGGAACCGGCTGGCCAGGATTCCAAATGTGTTCTCCACCACTCTTCGGGCTCTGGCCAGCCGGTAATTAAAAACCCTCTGTTCCGGGGTGAGGGTCCTCATCGGGAATGGCCGCATCAGGTGGTCCCCCAGCGCAAATGCTTCATCAGCAACAAACACAAATGGGAGACCTTCAACATTGTCCTCTGGAGGTGGCAAGTCCAAGCTGCCATTCTGGAGACGCCTGTAGAACTCCGTCTGGGCGATCACTCCACCATCGGACATCCGGCCATTCTTCCCCACGTCCACATGCAAGAAGTCGTAATTAGCCGACACCACCGCCAACATCACTATACTATTAAACCCCTTGTAATTATAATAGTACGACCCCGAGTTGGGTGGTGGGACGATGTGGACGTGTTTCCCATCAATTGCCCCTCCGCAGTTAGGAAAGACCCACCGCTGGGCAAAGTGGGAGGCCACAGTCTGCCATTCCTGTGGCGTGGAAGGAAACTGTTGAGGAAAAAACAATAAACATTACTATTTTTACACAGAATCCTGGCAAGCAGATTAGACACAAACATTATGGGTCAACCTCCAGATAGCATTTATTAAGGGGAATTTAACTACAACAAAGTATAAGGTACACCTATCATATTCCCCCCCCCCTCTCATGGGCCATTTCTAACATTATAAGGGGGGGGGGAACTCTTGGGCAGGTAACCCTCTTCACTTCATTGAGAGATGAATGCCTAAATACAGGGTATTACTTGGAACAGCCCCTCCTTAGTTACACTATTGGCAGCCCACTGGACAGGTAAGAAGTGTCATAATACAAAGATATAAATACACACTGTACACATTTGAGCACATTTGGACATTCTGCTATTACCTATCAAGATCATAATAGGATACAAGAACTTTAAACAGTACCATTGGAAAGTATACAGGCAGGCCCTTGCACTACATGCTTTGGGGAATTCATCCATAAATCTGAGCACTAAAGAGGTGGGTATAGTGTGTATGGGTTTGGCAAAGTCAGCAGATAGATGATTGAGGATAGAGAATTGGGATCAGCTGACTTAGCAGTTGGGGGGAGGGAGGGTTACAAAAAATTTGGGGACACCACAAAAAAAAGCCTATGGCACTCTGCCTGAATTTAAATCAAAAATAACATTTCCAAACATTTTAGGGGGTGTTTGGGGTAAAGCACTACTATGGAGCTGATAAAATACACTGTTAAGTGACTACATGAGGTGAAAATAGGGCAGGAGACACCATGCTGGGGAGGTTATTGAAGGGCAAATATGTATGAAGGACCTCAAATAATAATTACATAAAAATCCAGCATGCATGAGGACAAAGGGGACATTCACAGCATATTACAAGCATGGTAATTAGGGAATGAGGAAAGAAATACAATATATTATCAAACATTAAATACAATAAAATGTGATATAAAAGGATAAAAATCTTACCTTCATATACTCCTTCTGTAGGACCTGGATGATGGCAGAACAGGTCTCTGGGATAATGATCCCCAGAGCCTGGGGGGAGATGCCTGTCGAGAACTTGAGGTCCTGCAGGCTTCTCCCTGTGGCCAAATACCGCAAGTTAGCGACCAACCTCTGCTCCGGAGTGATGGCTTGCCTCATGCAGGTATCCTGCCTGCTGATATAGGGGGTCAGCGAAGCCAACAAACGGTGAAATAAGGGGTCCGTCATCCTGAGAAAATTCCTGAAATCATCAGGATTATTCTCACGGATCTCACGGAGCAAAGGCATATGACAGAACTGGTCACGCTGAAGCAACCAATTCTTGGTCCATGAACTCCTCCCCACCCTGTTCATGGACTGGACTTGTGTCAAGGTCAGGACCCCAACACCAAGCCCCCGCACAGCACGAACTCTACGAGGAGTACGCATACGAAACATGGCTAGAAAACGGTCGGCTGCTCAGAACGAAGTAACAGAACGCACTGAAGAACAGCAAGGCCTGTGAAGAGCGACCTGAAAACCAGTAACGAACGAACAAGAATACAGTGACTAAAGTCACGCGGAACTTGCTTGCACGCACTGAAGAGCAGATACAAACCCACAAGCACAAACTGAACGGCAGAAAACGATCTGAAAGCCACGAGTCTGAAAAAGCGCGAATCGTCTCTCACCAAACTTTTACTAACACGAGATTAGCAAAAGGAGCCCAAAGGGTGCTGCGCTTGGTTCTGAACCGGCCTTTTCTAGTCTCGTCGTACGTGCTTGACGTCACCGCGTTGTTGGCGATCGGAAATTCCGACAACTTTGTGCGACCGTGTGTAGGCAAAACAAGTTTGAGCCAACATCCGTAGAAAAAAATCCGAGGATTTTGTTGTCGGAATGTCCGATCAATGTCCGACCGTGTGTACGGGGCATAATATTCCAGAAGGTGAGTTGGTGGGTGTTTGGGGCGTATACGGTTGCTAAAGTAAATTTACGGCCTAGGATGGTGCCTTTAATAAAAGCAAACCTTCCATTTGGGTCAGTCATCTGGTCAACCAGGACAAATGGGCATTGTTTATGTATGGGTATTGCCACACCACTCGATTTAGCTCGAGGGGAGTTACTGAGAAACCATTGGGAATATAGGTGGGTGGGGAGGAGGGGGACCGAGTCAGTGCGAAAGTGTGTCTCTTGCAATAAAAGGATCTGTGCCCCCATGTGTTTGGTCTCGAGCCACAACTTACTGCATTTATTAGGCGATCCCAACCCTCAGGTGTTGTACGATACCACTTTCAGGGAGGCCATAAGGTGGTGAATTCATGATGGGGTCCCCATCCCCGAGCAGGAGGAACAGCAGATCTGCAGATTCATAAGTCAGTGAGTGCTGATGAGACAGAGGGCAAACATAAGAACTCAAAAAACCAGAACAACATTTAAGACAATCAACAGGGAGGGTGCCGTAAAGGCCCTCCAAACTAACCAACCATCACTAGTCGGGAACCTCCATCCAGCCATCTGGCCAATAGAAGGATGGAGGTCAGTGTGGGATCCCAAATGTGGGACTTAACTCCTAAGAGTCGACCTATGTGGGGGAAAATGGCACAGCACTAGGTGTAAGCCCGCCTGGGATAGCCATCCCCAGTTAGCATGAGAGGCAAAGCACCATCCGCAATGTGCCAGCCCAGTGTGTTGTTACCGCAGCATCTGTAATAAGTGTTAATACCCCCTAAAGAGGGTGGAAAAGGGGGGTGGGGACCTGTAAACAGAAACAGAGGTTAGAGGTTCACATGAGTCTTTCAGGATCTCCTCAGAAGGGGGGGACGGAGGGGGGAATGTGATGCGTCCAGGTGAGGGTTTTCTCCAGATCTGCACCTGTTTCAACCTCTGCGACGAGAAGTGCACCAGGGCTGAGGGCATGCGGGGAGCGGTATTTCCGGAGCGGACCTGCAGTCCAGGATGTCGATGGCGGGTAGGCCCAGGTGATGCAGGAACCGTGGCAGCTCTTCTCTGGAGCGTAGAACAACCTGTCGGCCATCTTTGGTTAATGTCCCATGGCTTATCCGGATCCTCTGAGGACGGAAGGAGGGCCCTGTGAGCCCTATCTATCTCTATGTGGTCAGGTGCGGCTCGGCCTAGGATCTGTTTATAAAGTCCTTGCAGGGAGGGAACTGTGTCCCTGGGGCCAGTAGCTTCAGGCATGTCTCTGATGCGGATGTTAACTCTGCGACTTCTGTTTTCAAAGTCATCTATCTGGTCAAACAAAGAGTTAATCCTGCGGTCCTGTGTCTTACAGCATTCATGGAGTACTTGCAGGGCAGGTGTAACTACTTCCCATTGAGCTTCTAGGTCCTCCACTCTACCCCCAATATGTGCTGTGTCTGCCTGTAAGGCCTCAATATCCTGCCTGAAGGCCTTCTCCACCCTGTTAACAAACAGTTCCAAATCTGCATTTGTGGGGAGGGCAAGGATGTGGGCCCTTAGATCTGTGTCCCCTATTACTTCTCCCATTGTTGCAGAGGGAGCGGAGCTAGCTGAGCAGGTAGGTGAGGCAGGCGGAGGGAGAGAGGGAGAAGGTGGCTGTGAAGAGGGGATAGGGGAGGCTGCACAAGCGGCCTGGTATTTACCGGTCGGCGCCATCTTGGGTATCCCTGGGGCGGTGCGGCTCTGAAAAATATAAGTCCAGGGAGCCAGATCGGTTCCGAGAGGTCCGCTGGGGCTGCGGTGATGTCCGCCGTCTGGATGGCATATTTTGGGGTTAAATTCTCCCCAGGAAAGCTGCTGCGGGTGCGGTATATGCTGTGGGCTTCACAGAGCTCTTCCTCAGCACGTCCTCACACGTTCATGCCGCGGCCACGCCCCTAACCCGACTTTTAACCCTAACCTGACTTTTAACCCTAAACCGACTTTTAACCCTAACCCGACTTTTACCCTAACCCTAACCTGACTTTTAACCCTAAACTAACTCTAATCATTTATGTATGTTTGCAAAAGATTGCTTAGAAGTAGAATAATTTCAAGTTACACAGAGTTATTTCGAGTCCTTGAAATGCATATAAATCACAGCGATAAGATAGTTCATTTTTAGTTTACTAATGAGAAAAGAGACTTTTGACAGCTATAGCCTGATAAGATAAGAACATCTTATACAGGTTGTTTAGAAATAATTATGTGGAATATGGGAAAGTTATGTACAGTACATTAATTACCATAAGTTTGACAGGGTCAAACAAAGGTCTGCTTGTGCCCTCATTAAAACTGTTAAAATACATTGAATAAGAGAACACTGATATGTATGTATATATTAATAATTAGACAATATTGAATAAAGTAAATGGCTTTGTATATATATATATATATATATATATATAATATGTATGTGTATGTGCATATATATATATATATATATATATATATATATATATATATATATATATATATATATATATCTATCTGAAAGAACCTCTGCTCCGGTGTGGCTCCTGTCCCCCACACAGACCAGCTGAAGCACTTCCATGGCACCTTTTAGCCTGCTCATTGAATAGCCCCTTGAACGCTTAGGGGGTACTGGTGGTTCATAGGACAGTTCTGTTGAATAGAGACATGGCGGCACACAGAGGCGGCTCTAGGCTTTGTGAGGCCTTAGGCAAAACGTACACATGAGGCCCCACGGACTGGGGCGCTCCGTGATGAGGCCGCTATTCCACAGGCTGCGGGCAGTGTCTGATTTGTCCATCAGCTCCTAAGCCACAGAGTCCCAGTGGGGGTAGGCAGAGCCGCCGGCGTCAACTTCAGTGATTGAGAACAGGCAAATTAGGAGGCCGCGAGGCCCCTGTGAGTGCGAGGCCTTAGGCGACCGCCTAATTTGCCTAATTAGAGAGCCGCCTCTGACGGCACAACAAGCTGCAGCACTGAGCCCTGTCCTGCATCCTTCCGAGTTGCAAGCAGAGTTACCCAGTGTGCTGTGAACAAAATATATCGTCCCTGACAAAGCTTGCTGGACCACTTGTCAGCAGTATTGTGGACCTTGTGGCTGACTGCCTTGCCCAACGATGCTACAACATTGCCTTCCACATGATGGTACAGAGCTGGAATGGCCTTACGTGCATAGAAATAGCGACTGGTAACCTGCCATTGTGGTACAGCACATTCTGCAATTTCACAGAAGGAGGCAGAATCCACCAGATGGAAAGGCGGGACTTGAAAAGCCAGCTGGTTTGAGAATCTTGAATATAGATCCTCGGCATGTGGGTGGCAGGGACTGTATTTTTTTCCCTGCTGCAGCAGATGGGGGCAGAGAAATTTGACTGCTATAGTCTACAGCTGGTGGTGTGCTACTGACAGACGTGCTACAAGGACCTGTGACACTCTTCTCTATACCATCCCTGTCAGTGGAGGCTGCTGAGAGGTCATGAGGTACAGCGGGGGTAAACCCGAAAGGTGAGAAGGAGCAGAATTGTGTCCCTTTTGTGTGGCTTTCAGGTGCTCTTGCCAATGGTGGTGGGAGATTAAATGCCTTTTTATATATAAAGTGCCATGTCACTTAAATGAGCAAATATATATAAAAAAAAACATTGTTAAAATAGTACAGTGATCCCACAGCCTTGTTGATTAGTAGGAAACCTATAGGAACCCGGTGACACCTTACACGCTTACATCCTGCTTACCAGACAGCCAGTGACCCTATGTTAGAGTGGTCAATCTGCCCTTGTGTGTATTCCAGCTCACCAGCATAGATAATCAAGCGTTCACACTCCAGCCTGTGACACCATCTGGTATGTAGTACGACCACAAGATGGATGTCGTTAAGGTGAACTCCAAACACTATAGAACGGGTTCAGGGATATTATTGGGGCAGCAATATGTTGTGGTAGTATCAGATTGTGCCCCACTACAGCAACACGATAGTATTCATTACACTCACTCCTCACCTCTCCTCTGCTCCTGTTTACTCCTCGCATGGCACTCTGGGAGCTGTAGTCCCTGCCCCAGCCTGCACACACCACCAGGTTAAATACCTTGTCAAGCACGTGGTAACCAAATGGCTGGTGTTTTTGCCATGCTTGATCTGCTTAAGGCCACGTTTGCAAATTGCAAGTGAGATTGGCTGCACATGTGCTAAAAAAGGCCCTGACAGCTGAGCTGTGGGAAGTAGGCTGGGAGATAACAGCTCCACAATCTGGTGGAATAGGGTGGCTGCTTGCTACTCTTCCATGATAACTGGCTCGTTGGGGTTAGGCCTCACCCTCACTTTCCTCCTCTGGTCTTTCTGGTACCCAAGTCGCTTTCTCATCATCACTGGAGCCAGCATGGCAATATGCTGCAGCTGGGGCAACATGACTGCCAATTTGTTGTTTACCAGTGTTCTCCCCTCTCCAACCTCAAAACTAAGATCTGAATCAAGTAATGACTCCTTGCATCGTCAAGGAGCAAGTGCCTGACGCTGTGTTCAAATAACTAAACTGACTCCTCCATGCCTGATGCTGGGGCTGGCAGGAGTAGTTGTGGACAAGGAAGCAGAATAAGCCACTCTGGCAGCTGCAGTGGACTGCGTACTATTCTCTGCTTGGTTGATGGAGGATGAGGATGGTTTAGTAAGCCAGTCCACCACCTCCTCTGCATGCTGTGACTGGATAGCACGTGCAACATCAATAAACAGAGGAAATTATGCCCTGCTTGAGAACGGACCACGTCCACCTTTGCCTGTGAACACAGACACTGCTGACTCCCTCACAGTGCCATGGGAACATCTGCCTCTCCTTGTTGGCCCCCCAGACATGATGGGGGGGCTTATTAAAAAAATGTAATAAAGATGGAGAAATTTGAACGTGGGTACACTTTAATCAATGGAAAGTGGTGTTTGGTGCACTTTAACTTGCGTACTCACTACACAGACACACTCCACTGACACACTACAATATATTGCAGTAAAACTGCACTGATGCACTGCAATATACTGCAGTAAACATGCACTAATGCCCTGAAATATACTGCACTGAAAAATACTGCGTTAAGCGTGCACTAACGTACTACAATAAACTGTGATAAACACACACCAACGCACTGAAATATACTGCAATAAACGTGCACTAATGCACTGAGATTTCCTGTACTGAAATATACTGTGTTAAACATGCACTAACGCACTGCAATAGACTGCGTTAAACATGCACCAACGCACTAAAATATATTGCTTTAAATGTGCATTAACGCACTTCAATATACTGCAGTAAACGTGCACCAGCGCACTGAAATGTACTGCGTTAAACCTGCACTAATGCACTAAAATATTCTGCACTGAAATATACTGCATTAAATGTGCACTAACGCACTGCAATATACTGGGGTAAATGTGCACTATCGCACTGAAATATACTACGTTAAACATGCACTAACTCACTGCAATATATTGTGCTAAACATGCACCAACACACTGCAATATACTGCAATAAACGTGCACCATCGCACTGAAATATACTGCGTTAAACTTGCACTAACGCACTGCAATATACTGCAGTAAACACGCACCAACTCACTAAAATACACTGCGTTAAACGTGCACTAACACATTGCATTATACGTGCAATAATGCACTGAGATATACTGCGTGAACGTGCACTAATGCAATCCAATATACTTCAGGAAACCTGCCCTGACAAAATAAAATGACACTAAAGTAAACATGAACATGCACTACACTCATGCTGCACATGGTTTCCTATGCGACACAATCACATCTATGCTTTTTTCAGCCACTACGTTTTTGGAAAGGGTCAACTGTGCATTTTTTGCTTTTTTGGTTCAATAGACTTCAATGGAGAAGCTGCAGAAAAGCATGTAGTGCGTTTTGGCAGATATTTTAGTCTAGGTTCACATCTATGCAGCTGCGGTTTATGCATTGTTCAGGAACAATTTGCAGTGCATTTTGTATTTTTAAACCCGTGTTTTTGATGCGTTTTTGCATGCAGTTTTCAGCCTTTTTTTCCACCCTTTAAAAACACTGTATATAGCTGGTTGCTAGGGAGCGGACCGGGAAGCTGGCCCCCCTTGTCCTTAACAACCGATGAGTCATCAGTCCTCAGCGGAATGAAAAAAAGACGGCAAAAAGATTAAAGAAAAAAATGGCGTGGGGTCCCCTCCTAAAAACATACCAGACGATTATCCGAGCATGCAGCATCCCTCCTCCCGAACCATACCAGGCCGCATGCAGCCCCCCACCACAAAGCACCTTGTCCCCATGTTGATGGGGACAAGGGCCTCTTCCCCACAACCCTGGGCTTGGTTGTGTGGGTCCCCAGATCTTGCCCCCCATTTGAATGGTACCCACACTCATTCACCAAAAAAGTGTCACTTTGAAGAAAAACCACAGACAGTTTTTGACAATTATTAAAATAAAAATTAAAAAAATAATGTCCCTTCGACAAATGTGGAGTTCTTTTTTTCTCTCGAGTTCGACAGTGGGCAGCGGGCAACGTGATTAGCGTTTGATCTACATCGGGGGACATTATTTTTTTTATTATTAACTGCTTAGCGACCGTATACTGTAAATATACGGCGGCAAGGTGGCTCTCCTGAGCATGATCACGTACTTGTACATGATCCTGCACTTCTGGATCTGGGGCACACACGCGCCCCCTGCGACCCACTCCTGCTGTGATTGGACACAGCAGGAGCCAATCAGCGGGTCTGGCGGATTGCGATGTCCGGCGGGACCTGCCGATCATTTGGGACACAGGCAGAATGGCGGTCTGCCTATGTAAACAAGGCAGATCGGCATTCTGTGAGAAGGGAAAGGTTGTGATCCTGTGTTCCTACAAAGCAGGAACACTCTGCCTTCCCATAGTATGAGCACCCCCACACAGTAAGAAAGCACTCCCTAAGCACTCATTTAACCCTTTGATTGACCCTGAAGTTAACCCCTTCCCTGCCAGTGTCATTAGTACAGTCAGTGCATATTTTTCACACTGATTACTGTATTTGTGTGAACGGTCCCCGAAAAGTGTCACTTAGTTTTGGATTTGTCCGCCGCAACATCGCAGTCCCACTATAAGTTGCTGATCGCCGCCATTTCTAGTAAAAAAATAAAAAATAAAAAATTCCATAAATCTATCCCATAGTTTGTACACGTTTTTGCACAAACCAATCAATATATGCATATTGTGATTTTTTTTTTACCAAAATTATGTAGCAGAATACACTTTTACACTAAATTGATGAAGAAATTTGATTTTTTCCATTTTTTATTGGATATGATTTATAGCAGAAAGAAAGAAATGTTGTTTTTGTTTTTTTATATTTGTCGGTCTTTTTTTGTTTATAGCACAAAAAATAAAAACCGCCGAGGTGATCAAATATCACCAAAAGAAAGCTCTATATTTGGGGAAAAATATGACATAAATTTGAGTGCAGTGTCACATGACCACGCAATTGTCAGGTAAAGTAACGCAGTGCCGTATCTCAAAAAATGGCCTGGCCATGAAACCTTCCGGAGGGCAAGTGGGTATAAAGGTATTGTCAAAAACTATCTTTGTGTTTTTTTTTCTATGTGACACTTTTTTTGGTGAATGAGTGGTAATCATTCACATGGTGAGGCAGGATCTGGGGATCCCATTGTTTAAGCCCATGGTTGTGGAGAAGAGGCCCTTGTTCCCATCAACATAGGGACAAGGTGCTTTGGGGGTGGGGGGCAGAGGGCATGTGGCCTGGTATGGTTCAGTCCCCTCCCTTTTCTGACCTGCAAGCCTGCATGCTCGGATAAGGGTCTGGTATGGATTTAGGGGGGGGGGCGCCACGCCATTTTTTTTTTATTTTGGACTGGGGTTCCCCTCCAAATCCATACCTAGACCTGTAGGGCTTCACATGGATTTGAGGGGGGGGGGGGGGGGGCACGCCATTTTTTTTTCAAATATTTTAGCCAGCAATTCTTTTTTTACATTCAGCTGTCAGCAGGGAACAAGTTCAATACAGTAGAGTGATTTGGCAATTCAAACTAGCTAAAGTCCTTTAACTCCTATAAGATATCCTTGCTTGTTTCAGAGGCAATATTCTCCTTTTATTACTATCAAATGTAGGAACAGTTTATTTAATGCCTTGTTATGGCTGAAATAGGGCCCTGCTCTCATTCATTTTACAGGTCTTGCTCTTTGTTTTTTTTTTTCATGTTTTTATTTTTTAAATTTTTTTTTTATTTTTTATTTTTGGAAGTTTTACATGAAAGTGGATTATAGTCAATAGGGACAACTTAATCTGCTTTAATAATTGTGTCTGTATATCTAGTCTTCCAAAAACCTTTGTTATACTGTATGCTTATAGCAGTTTCCTTTTTTTTTAAACAGCATAGCATTCATCCTGTTGCAGAAGCCAACTTTCCATGTTCAGTTTATTCCACTGTGTGCTCAGACACAGGCATTTACATGCATGGAAAAAAATACATTTTTTTTCTCTCTCTTTCAAATATATTCTAGTGCTGTAAAAATGATTGGAGCATTCAAACTGTCAATCAAATGTCTAAACCAGCTGTGGCTTTTAACTCTACCAGTACTCTGAAAGGAATCTTCTGTTCCAGTCGATTAGCTATTTCAATAAAAGAAAGGCAAGTCTTGTTTGGCCTTGTGCCTCACAGCTGTTGGAGCATGACTTCTTGCTAGTTGCTGCCTATTAACCCAGTATGAACTCGCTTACCAAGCACACCTGCCACAAGGAGCCTTTGAGAGAGCTATAAGATGCTGCCTAGTCAGTTGTGTTTGAATGTTCACATATTGTTTATATTATACTGTAATAAATTAAATGCGCAATGTGTAAACCTATAATGAAAGAAACATTGGGTCTTCAGCTGCTGATTTTTTTTTGGAGATGCTATTTATATGGCTTTTAGACTGAAAAGTCAATGGTGGCATCCTCTATGTTTTAGTCTTGGCGACATTTTAAATAATAGTTTCTGTTGCTTGGTAATAGAGTGGTAGCTACAACTCCGCCACCGCTAAATGTCCGGCCCATCAGTGCCCGTGATTAATTCACAGGCACCTGGCCCGCGGACATTTTCGCCGCTGTCCTCTTCATTGGACAGCGGCCGATATTACAGAGCTGGATAGGGGCGGGAACTGCTGGAGGTAACTTTTTACATTAAACAGCGAGTGAATGGTTGGCGATCCTAGCAATCAATCACCAGCCTGTTGTGAAAAGGTAACTTCAGCAGTTCCTGTCCCCATCCAAACCTGTGATGCCGATCTTTACTATGCTGTACACCTCTGTAAGGTAGGAGAGTTCTAACTACACAGTGTGTGTGGGGTGCAGGGGGGCAGAGGACACTACAAGGGGGTTGCAGGGGGCAGAGGACACTGGTTTGGGGGGCACAGGGAACTTGATATGGGGGTAGAGGACACTATGGGAGTGATGTGAGGGGGAACAGAGGAAACTGCAATAGGGGGGACCCTATTAGGGACCCCTTCTCCCCTGGGGACAGGGACTCCATCACCCCTGGGGACAGGAACCCCATCACCCCTTGGGACAGGGGCCCATCTCACCCCTGGGACAAGAACCCCATCAACCCTGGGGACAGGGACCCCTTCTCACCTGGGGACAGGGACCCCATAAATCTTGGGGACAGGGACCCCTTCTAACCTGGGGACAGGGACCCTATTTCCCATTAGGACAGGGACCCCTTCTCATCCCTGGGGACAGGGATCCCTTCTCCCTTTGGGACAGGGAACCCATCTCCCCTAGGCACGGGGCCCCCACATCCCCTAAGGGCAGGAACCCCATTTTACCTAGAGACAGGAACTTCTCCAGACCATGCTGGCTGGGAGGGCTGGCGTCAGCCACCCTTGTGTGCCAGGATGGGGGAGGGGGCAGTAAAATCCGAATCCCCAGCCACATGCTCCCTCAGGGTGAACTGGCTTTGTATTAGTGAAGCACCTTAAAGTGAGGTAAACCTGTACTGTTATTATTACTATGTTAGGATAATTATTATCTTCATTTGTTAGCAGGTGAATGCGGCCCTCCATGCATTCACACACATTGAATCCAGCCCTTTAGTGGAAAAAGGTTGCTGACCCCTGTACTAGTCCTTTATGGAAAAATAGAACTAAAATGACTCAGCGCCACACCACTACTCATTCGTGTGTATGTAAAAAATCAACTAATATGCAATCAATAAACATGATAAGACATGGAAAAGATTACAAAAAAGAGTCGGCATGCAGTGTCAATATAAAATTATATAATGTAAAAGTCCACGTATAGTGCTCTTCAGGATACCCCTTGGATACTTGATAAATCTTATCATTTGTGAAATGAACACACCATGTGCCGCACACACTGCCACAAATAGCAGCTCACCTCCCAATTTGACCTATGGGCAATAGGTCATATGTGCTTGTCCCTTTAAGGGATGTCACCAGATATAACCACTCTCCTCCGAATCTGTTTACACCATATGTATGACTCCCACAATTCCACCAATAATCACTCAGAAGCAAACAATACAGACCATCATAGTGCTTTCCATATGAATCACAAATTTATTAAAAAATTTGAAGAAAATTACACTCACATGTAAAAGTGCACTAATGCTGGTGCACAACAAATAACTTGCATGTACAATTGCTTAGACCACCATAGTGGGCATCGCCATTAGAGTCTGCAGCTTGTGGATGGATCGCTTGCTACTGAGCCCTCCAATTCTGCTCACTACAGGTTCCAGGTATCTTCTGTATGTTCTTCTAGCCCTTACACGTTACGCCAGCAGGCGTGGCTTCTTCAGGAGCCAGCGCCGATGTGTGAGGAGGAGCAAGCCGCCGGGAAGAAGCAATGAGGAGGAGGTGCACCTGGAGGCAGCGCACAGACAGGGAGGACAGAAGAGATGGGCCCCATCTCCTCCTTCAGCATTGACTGGTCATATAGAGACAAGAGGCATGTCCAGCGCACGTGGAGGGAGACACGCCCACTCCTACAATGGTTGCTAGGCAGCCAGAGGATGCTTCAGTCAGCCAGCTGTTATCTTCACCAGGCTCGGCCCTATCGTTACAGGAAGCTTTAGCAGGCTGGGGACAGCAAGATGCTGCAGCAGCCTCCATGCAGAGTGCTGCACTCGGTCATGGAACACAGCAAAGGGGGAATTCTGGTGAGTACAGCTAATTGTATGTTTTATCACATTTGGTCGGTTCTCTTACCAAGATTGTTCAGTCAATGGCTCATGTTAACCCTGTCAATGCTGTTAGTGTGCCTGCTCCTGTAGTGGTTGCTCCTCCTGCAGTGGCAGTGCCTAATGTACCAAAGGAGGTGGCTGTTCAGCTGCAGGTGCCAGAGGTTTGTTTACATGAAGCGTTACCTTGTGAAGTTTCCCCCCTAGGTTTTCATCTTTTAGCTGCTTTAAAAGAGAAAATGTGGAAAGGGGAGTTTGTAGAAGTTCTGTCCCTGCTGCCTTCAGCAAAAGATGTTAATTTTAGAAGTGGGGGTAAATCTGATGACAGGTTAAATGAGGACAGGCGTATGCCAATCACCCGCTCATTTTTTAATTGTAAGGCTGTAAGGTTTTGGCATTTTCGCCAGTGTGATAGCGGAAAGGTGTCCAGAGCTATGTGGCGGCCTTTTTCAACACATTGATCATGTCCTGGAGACCTATAAGAATTTTGGGGGTTTTGGATGGTTTCATTATGATTCGTCAGAACTTGGCTGACCACCCATCCTTACGCTGGGGAATGAAAGATGTGGGGTTGTGGTTGAATTCCATTTTGCCACAAAAACCCAGTGGGACTGGAGCACCGGCGGGGAATCAGGCAGTGGTTCCAGCATATCATAAAGGGGTATGCGTCGATTTTAATGAATCGCAATGCAAGTGGAGCACATCTTGTCGCTACAGACATGGGAGAAGGTTAGGAGAGAGATTGAGGATGACCGTGTTGCGGGTCCTCCCCTGTCCCCCCTTTCAGAGTTTTAGAATTTCACGACTTGGTGTGGTCCCCAAAAAAGAGCCCAATACTTTTAGGTTAATTCACCACCTTTCTTTTCCTTAGGGTTCTTCACTAAATGATGAGATTGATGAATCTATGTGTTCAGTGTCGTACTAAACTTTTGAGGATGCTATTGCTAAAATTTGGGTTTTTTGTTATAGGAACTTTACTGGCAAAAGCTGATGTTAAGTCAGCTTTTTGGCTCTTGCCTGTTCACCCCTCTGCATTTAATTCATTAGGTTTTATTTTGATAGTTTTTATTTCTTTGACAAATGCCTGCCTATGGGCTGTGCGTTATCTTGTGCATATTTTGAAGATTTCTCATCATTCCTGAACTGGGTGGTCTGCTTTGAAACAGGTTGGGAGAAGGAGGTCCATTATTTGGATGATTTTTCGTTTATAGGTCCCCCGGGTACTAATATTTGTACGAATTTGCTTCAATCCTTTGTTAAAGTTACAAAATTCTTTGGAGTCCCACTAGCAGCCGAGAAAACAGTGTTTCCGTCTGTTTCTATGTAGTTTCTAGGTATCACTATTGATATGTCCTTGTTGGAATTTCGGTTGCCAGTCAGAAAAATTGGATAAGATTAGGTCATTGATTGCAGTTTTTTTTGAGAAGGAAGAAGGTCATACTTAAAGACATGCAGACCTTGTTGGACCTCTTGGCCTTTATATGCAGGGTTATGCCCATGGGAAGGATATTTTTCAGGCGGCTATACATAGCTACGTTGGGCCTCAAATCTCCTTATTCTCATATCTGTCTTACATGGTCTCTGAAGGAGGATATGATGGTTTGGTCAATTTTTTTGGAGTCCTTTAAAGCCAGGTCCTTTTTTCAGGAGGATTTTGTGGATGCAGATGCTCTGCAGTTGTTCACGGATGTGGCAGGGTCGCGTGGACTTACAGCCATATGGGACACACATTGGAATTGTGGAGGCTGGGCGGAATCCTGGGTTCTCAAAAAAGCTACTAGGAATATTGTCTTACTAGAGCTTTTTCTGGTAGCTGTGGCAGTTGAATTGTGGGGCTCTGAGTTCGCTAACAAGCGTATCTTACTGCATACAGATAACAAGGGTGTGCTATACGCGGTAAATTGTTTTTCCTCAAAGTCGCTATTTGTAATCCAATTTTTACGGCACTTAGTATTTTTGGGTTTACAATATAATATTTGGTTGAAAGCTAAGTTTGTCCCTGGTTAATTTATTATTCTCGCTGACTCCCTGTCTCGATTTCAGATCCCTCGGTTTCGGCAACTTCTTCCCAGTGCGGACCCAGTGGGTCATGCCTGCCCGGCACATTTATGGGCCCTGATTTGATGAAAGTAAATCAGGCTATTAAGTATTTGGTCACACAACATACGTGGGTGGACTATGAGTCTTCCTGGCGCAAATGGGTGAACTTTGCCAATATTACTGGGTTTTGTCCAGCCCTTCGGAAGGTGCCAAATTGTCTTTTCTTTCATCCTTGATGGTGTTACGATTCTCTTATGCTCACATAGTGAAAATTCTGGCCGGTCTTTTCTTTTTCTTTAAAGTGATTGTAAAGGCTCTTTTTTTTAAATAACAAACATGTCATACTTACCTCCTCTGTGCAGTTGGTTTTGCACAGAGCAGCCCGGATCCTCCTCTTCTCAGGTCCTTCTTTGCTGCTCCTAGCCCCTCAGTCCTTTGAGTACCCCTCAGCCAGCAGCTTGCTACATGGGGCACCCAAACCAAGTCAGAGCTCCGTGTATATTCATTCAGACATGGAGCCCCGACCTAGCCCCCACCGCCTCTCTCCCCTGATTGGTTGACTGACTTTGATTGACAGCTGTGGGAGCCAATGGCGCCGCTGCTCTGTCTCAGCCAATCAGGAGGAGTGTACTGGATGGCTGAGGTGATCGTGGACATTGCTGGAGAGAGAAAGAGCTCAGGTAGGTAATTGGGGGGTGCTGGTGGGGCTGCTACACACAGAAGGTTTTTATCTTAATGCATAGAATGCATTAGGATAAAAAACCCTCTGCCTTTACAACTCCTTTAAGCTCAGGATACTCCCGGCCTGTACCCATTTCTTTACGGGAAAACAGGCTTTGAAGGGTTACTACCGAACATATTATATGCCGGATATGGGCGGCCCATATCAAGGGTAATGCTATCGTGTGGGGCAACCCGGATATCTGTGCGTCAGAATTTGCACTATTCAGAACGGCCTTTGTACTAGCGTTCTTCTGGTCTTTTAAGAATTCTGAGCTGATCCCGCCCAACAAAAAGAGTTCTTAGGGTGTACGATTGGATCAGATCCTCTTGGGGGAGTCAGGGCTTAAAGTATTCATCAAACAATCCAAGACAGTTTAGTTAGGCAGAGGTCATTGGCTTTCTATTCCTGCTGATGTTAGTATTTGCCTAGGGGGGTTGTTTTGTCAATACCTTTCAATAGGTGCGGGGAATTTACTGGTTCATACAGATGGTCTTCCCCTAACTAGATATTAGTTTGTTTTCAAGAAATGTTTACAATTTTGCAAGATTCAAAGTTTTCTCCACATTCTTTTAGGATTGGCGCAGCATCAGAAACTGCCAGGAGTGGTAAGTCAGAAGCTTTGGGTAGGTGGGAGTCCAAGCGATATCAAGTTTGTATACGTCCTAATCTTTTTCTCTAATTTCCCAGGTGGCCCATGTTATGTCTGGATCCTCAGGCACACTTATATTTTTTTGGGCGCGCAAGAGAGCGGCTCAACAGAATTATTCTGAGAATCTATCTTTGCCTGGTAACCAATTCATGGTACTGTGGAAAGGTGTGAGGGGCCTCCAGTGGAGACAGTTATACCTAGTGCTATCCAAATTGTATCAAAGCTGGCCTTCCCGTTCCATTTTCATTATACACATGGGCGGGAATGATTTGGGGAGAATAAGAACACTAGATTTATTATTCGCTATGAAAAATGATTTGTAAAAATTTAAGCTGATATCTCCTAATACTACTATTATCTTCTCGGAGATCGTTCCATGCTTGTCTTGGCTTAAGGCTTGGTTCACACATAACCGGCTGCGGATCGCACAGCAATGCTGTCCATCCCTGTTCTCCGTTGCAGGGATGAATCAGGGCAGAATCTTTGCCTGAATTCAGTCCTGAAACGGAGCGAAAGACACACAGCGTTTCTGTGCAGTGCGCTCCGCAGCCGCAACAGAGATATGTGAACCGGCTCCATAGAGAGCCAGTCACATTCTCCTGCTATGCGAATTAGATGCGGGGAAACCCGCATCTAATTTGCATAGGTGTGAACCTGGCCTTACTCTCTGAACTGCCGGGTCATGGAAAAAATTAGAAAAAGGAAAAATAGAGTGCTGGAGAAATATTTGCCTCTTTTGGATGGCTTTTTTTACAGGCACATTGACCTTGAAGGAAGTATTGCAGGATTGTATCGCCAAGACAGGGTGCACCCCTCTGAGGTAGGGCTTGACATATTTAATTTGGGGCTACAGTTATGCATCGAAATGGCCATGGGATTGGGTTAGGCCGGACTCGTTCTTCGAACAAGTGCTGGCTGGTGGGCGTTTTTCTTGCAGTAAATTGCTCGAGTTCTGACAACTGAGCATGATTGGTGGTATTTGTAAATGTTTTATTGTTGTTGAATAAAAAATGATTAACAATATTATGATTTGTATGCTTTTGGTAAATCAATAAATAGAGCCGTGGCCATTTCATACCATTATCTCTGTATTTGTAATTTATTTAAGGTTTTATGGGATTTTGTTGATGGGGGGATTGCGGCCTGCGGTCCCATGTTTCTTCACAGCTGAAGCATGATTATAGCATTATCTTCCAATGGTGGTAAGTAGACTTGTCTAGAAACCTACCTATAAAACATGCCTCTGCAGGTGTAGGTATTTCCTATTATTAGGTATTTGATTACACTCAATAAGTGTAGGAAGATAAAATCTTTCAGTCCTTTCTACATATAAGATAATGATTTCTCCAGCAGGGGCAATTCTTGTGGTTTCTGCTGTGGCAGTACATGTGTGCAGGATGTGGGACATAACTTCTTCCATTACTTTGAACATTTCAAAGAACTCTGAAGTGGAAAATAAATGACTGCTTTGGTCGTCTAAAACAGTGTACATACAGATAGATCTTTCTGGTTTTCATCGAGGAAACCCTTTTACCAGACATATTTTAGCACTGCTTTTCCCTTCAAATCCATCCTAATGTAGCTCACTATATTTGGCTATGATTGTCTTTTAATTTGTCTTCGCTGCCAGTAGTGGGTGTAACTCCTATCTTTCTAATGAAAACAGCAGTTCTAGAGCCATGGCTACTCCAAAACTACGCCTACTAGCACAATTTACCCCACCCATCAGGGCTTGGTCATAGTGGACCTCTATGGTTAAGCCACGGTGGGCAGGGCGAACATCGTCAGGGGTGCATGGTTTTGGAGTAGCACCAGCTGAGGCCATCCAACACCTTTACTATAAATGGGTCAGATTGGGGAAAGCGGCTTCCCTGATGTCTACAAGCACTCTTACTGCTGGATGAGTGAGCCAGAACACCAGTTTGAAGTGGTGCTTTAAATTTCATTACAGGGCAACATTTCTAGAGTCTCTGTGCTTAGTGTTGAGGTTTTCTCTTCTTGTAGTTGGAGGGGCAGGAATTCTCAAGTTGACCATTGAGAAGCTTGGATCGTTCCTTCCTGTCTTTTATGAACTTTGAAAAGAAAGAGAAAGTGCAACTGGGTTAACACCGTGCGCAGTGTCTAAGCCAGCCATACATGGATCTAAATTCAGCCAGTTCAGCAGGAACTGACAGAATTTTGAGCCATGTATGGGCAGAGAGGTTTTACAGAAGTGAATCTACTGATCGCCGAAGCATTGTATGCAGGAGCTCACATGTAAGGATAGCTCCAGGCTACCCTACAAGGGAACAGAACCACCCTATAGACAATAAGGCTGGGGAGTGAAATTAGAAATGTTGAATATAAAATGACAGTCTGTAAACAAAAGGCACACAGCAAGTAATGTTGGAAGTACGATGATCCACATGTTTCATATGGACAGTTTAATAACACTTTAAATCTTACCATAGCTTTAAAACTTAAAGTGATAATAAAAGTAAATATATTTTTAAAATAACATGATAAACTTACCTGCTCTGTGCAATGGTTTTGCACAGAGCAGCCTCGGGCCTTCTATTCTTGGGTTCCCCGCTACTGCTTGCTATGGGGGCACTAGTGCGTGCTAGCTTCTGAGATCAGCTCTGTGTGTCCCTAAGAAACACAGAACAGGGCTCAGCCCTAGCCTCGCCCCTGCTCCCTCCTCACTGGCTGTAATTGACAGCAGTGGAAGCCGATGGCCAAAGAGAAAGCAGAGACCCTAGACAGCAGCCGTTCTAATGCACATCTGGATCGCGATCAGGCTTTGGGCAAGTTTTAGGGGGGCTGCGGGGGAATCTGAATACTGAAGGTTTTTTTACTTTCATGCATAGAATGTATGAAGGTGAACAACCTTCAACCTTTAGAACCACTTTAACTTGAGTCTTGAAATGTAACTTAAAGTGGTTGTTATCAGGAACCATGAATCAGACCGAGACAGAAGTATAGTTAAATGACACTAGTTTATTAATAATAATAATAATAATAATAATAAGGTAAACAGAGTAAACGTAGTCAAAACAAGCCAGAGTTCAGTAACCGGATCGGGTAGTCAGCCAAGCAAATGTCAGAGAGCCAGAGATAAATGTAGTAGTACAGCAAGCAGGATCAGGAGCCAGAACGAACGTCAGCCGAGCAAGTCTTCAACAGGAAGGCAGGAGAATGTCACTGTGATGTTGACAAAGGGGAAGATCAAGTGAGCTGGACGGCTTTAAGTAGGCAGGACTGACGAGCAGAATCAACAACAGCTGGGTAACTATGGAGAGAGATGGGAGCTGGCAATTAGCCGACAGCTGAGCGGCCAGCTCAGAGAAGGAAGGGCTGAGCCCAGCCCTGACGGTTGTAAAGTCTCAAGGTTATTCACCTTAATGCATTATGCATTAAGGTGAAAACCTATTGTGCTACAGATCCCCCCCAGACCCACCCTTTTTCTTACCTGAGCCAGATCTGATCCAGCGACGTGCACAATCGCTGGGGCTCCAGCCACTGCCGCTCTCCTCATCGGACAGATTGATGGCAGCAAAAGCCATTGGCTCCCGCTGCTGTCAATCAAAGCTGTGACAAGGGGATGGGGCCATGTTCTGCTTTCTGTGTCAATGGATGCAGCGGGATTCCGCAGGGGTGCCAAAACCATTGATAGCAGAAAACAAATACTCCTGCGCACAAATGAGCCAACCGGGTGGGCTAAAGTTCGTAGTGGACAATGCCTCAGGCCTTGCTGCCCTCAAGGTTAGGGGTATCTTAGCAGTCAAAAGAGAAATAGAAAAAAGAGGGCGCACCAACCTTGTGCATTTTCCTTGGATATATTTTATTAAAAGAGTAAATTAAAAACTACTCAGAAACATGTGAAAGAAAACTGCAATGTAAATAGCCTTCAGATGATGGCAATCGGTCTCACGACAACAGACTTCAGATGATAATGGAGAACATTTTAAGGGCCACTGCCAACTGACGCGTTTTGAAGGGATACCTTCTTCCTCAGGGCCCAGCAGTGTTGTCTCCTTCAGCCTCTGATATTGATTATATATATATATATATATATATATATATATATATATACATACACACACACACAAGTGTGCATTCATAGGGCACCTCCCAGAGGGGTTCAGAGGTCCCACCCACACATGTGGGCGGTTCTCAGCAAGAGGGTAACACCCAATTGGCAATTGGCAACCAAAAAATTAAACATCCATGCATACCCCCACATAAGTGGACACACACCTATATAATTGATTAACTAGGTACCCATAGAACAATGCGGATGGTGTTAGAAACATCTGTACTCACAGTGAGTTGTCAAAAAATCTCTCTCTGTCAGTGCATAGGCCAGACGTATGCAATAAAAGTAATCAAACGACAACAGTCAAAGAACAAAGGTCAAAAACAGTCAGAAAATGGGCAAACATGATGGGCAAACATGGTGGTCTGAATCTTTATCCCATAAGTAATTATCTTGGAGAGAGCACAGTATTATAAGAATCTAAAACGTACCCGATCAAAGTATTACTTGTCAGCACCATGCACCGCCATTTAGGGTGATCAGGAGCTTGTCCCATCAAAGCGGTAGTTGTGAGCGCTATGTGCCGCCAATAGGTGTGGTAACTACCACATCAGTGGCATTATTAACTTCCCCTCGCGGCTGGACCCATGTCTGGAATGCACGCCATATTGTTTGCATTCCAAGAAACTGAAAGTGCGGACCGGACGTCACTTCACGCGCATCCCCTGTCGCACAGGGCTGACGTCAGACATAATAGTAAGCCACCACCATTTTGCTGTAGATTATCACATAGAGGGCAAGGCAGACATGTCTGCCGCTCTCTATACAGGCCAATGCTGTCCCAGAGAGGGAGCACAGTTCCTCACAATGAGAACACATATCGCCCTTAGTGTACCAGCCAAAAAGATCCCTGAGTCCCTCTGGGATTAAATCGCCAAAATAGGCGAATCTCTATAGATGCCCCCATCAAAATACATACGCACCCCTTAATAAATTATATTAAACTCAATTCAGATCAGGGGGGCGTGTAAACCCATGTATATACACACATACATATGATAAAAACTCATAATAATCATACATTGTAGGCACCCATGGCCATAGCTGAAGGAGCTAAAATATTTTACACAATATATATGCGTATATACACACATACACACAAAAAAAAGAAAAAACTTATAAAAATAAATTAAATTATTAATATATCAAATGGTATAAAAATATATTAATAATTACTATCATAGATTAAAAAATCTTTGGTAAAAACCTTATTAATATCAATAGTAATAATGATAGTAATAATATTAGTTATTTAAAAATTGATAACTACTAGAGAAATTGTTATTAACCTTAGCAGGTAATCTAAATATATATACCAATCGGTACAACAATGATTACACATATAATTGGAAAAAAGAGAGAGAGGGAGAAAAATCGAGCAAGGCTTACTTAGTCAAAAAATAATAGCAACAATAATAATAATAATAACAATAAATACATTAAACTCAACCATCAGGTGATGGTTACATAGTTACATAGTTAGTGAGGTTGAATAAAGACACCAGTCCATCGAGTTCAACCTGAGCGAGTGTGGGTGCGTGTCTACAATTATCCCTATTTTTATGTAAGGTACCCATATAGCGCTGTGTCAATTTTTACGCAGCGCGCCACACATATATCGCACACTCACATTTGTTCCTACCCTCAAGGAGCCCACAATCCGAGGTCCCTAACATTCATATACTAGGGCCAATTTTAGACAGAAGCCAATCAACCTACCAGCATGTCTTTGGAGTGTGGGAGGAAACCCACACAGGCACAGGGAGAACATGCAAACTCCAGGCAGGTAGTGTCGTGGTTGGGATTTGAACCAGCAACCCTTCTTACTGCTAGGCGAGAGTGTTACTCACTACACCACTGTGCTGCCCTAGGTTATCTTATCTAAAAGAGGAGCTTGACCTAGACCCTACTAAAATTAGGCTTACTATTTGTTTTAATTGTATTTTTATTTTTACACCATTTTATGTATTTCAGGATCCCCATATTTATGTATTTCAGGATGCCAAAACTATTGCACAGAGCAAGTAAGTATAGACATGTTTGTTATTTTTATTTAAAAAAAAATGAAGCTTTAAAACCACTTTAACTATAACCAACCCTTAACTCTTAACTTTAACCCTTAGTCCAAAGGGTTTGTTACACCAACACTTCATATTCCTTATATGTGCCTGCTGTACCATGCACTTGCATGAGAAAGTATCCTGTTCTCTTTGTATTGCAAATCACATTGCAAAACATTATTTCCCGGCTGAGCGGATTCCCTTTCACAGGTTCTCCGGCCGACAGAACCGTCACTTCTGGTTGGACTGCAAGCCGCAATCACAACCCTGCGCTGCTCTCATTACTTCTGGATAGGCCCTCACACAGCCTAGCAGCTAGATGTCTCTGGGATAGGCCCAATCTCCAGCATAGCAGCCCGGGGCGTACGACATACGTCCACCCAGACAGCCATCCAGGTGGCACAGAACACAGATCACCTGATAATATATAGGCTCACCCAGCAGGCCAAGAGATCCAAGAAAACTCCTGCTCATTGGCTGAGATACCCCATATACCCATAACCTGACCTTGGGTTGCCCTTCTCATATCTAGTACCACCAAGTACCTGGCCACCTAGTGGTAGAAGAGGAAAGTGCAACAAGGCCAAACTTAGGGAGAAATCAGTAGATCTCTATCAATCAACCAAGATAACTATTCCTGGCAAGTAAATTTGTGAGAAGCTCCCTGACTAAACCCCAGGGTGCTACATCCTCCCCCTGCCAAAGAAACTACGTCTATGAGTTTGCAGAAAAATATAATTTGAGCCCCCAAGCCTGAGAGCGAATGTCCTGGCAAAAACTGGGATGGGTGGGGAAAGGGTTAACAGTATAACAGGAAAATAAACTATGTGTGGCGTGCCACATGAATAAACATTGATATCACATGAAAAGTAGTTAGTCACGTATGACATTTAAATATCAAAAATAGTTATGTACATTTTAAAAGCAAGTAAGCAATAATCCTACCACCTATCTATCTAATATATACAGTCGTAACAATATATAGAGTGTTAGCAGTGGTGTATCCAGGGTATGGCAGATATGGCAAGTGCCATGGGCGCCATGTGAAGCGGGAGCTTGTGAGTGGCCAGACACATACTTGCCAGCAACAGTCACAATTTTGTCGGGACATTCCCTGGTTTTGGACCTGTGGCTGTCCCGGGTAGTTTCCTGAAAAATAATTTTTAGGCAGGAACGAACTGGGCCAAGGTGTCTGATTCCCCCACTAAAAAAACTTGAACCACTCCGCTGTCACCCGGCATCGCCCACACAGTATGCTGGGAGGGATGTAGCAGCCAGCTACTAGCTAAGGAGATAGCAGGGACGTCCTAGCCAATGAGTGCCTGGGTACAGAAGGCTCTGCCTCCGAGGTGTCAGCTGACTGCTGACTGCCGTCACATGACAAGAGAGAAGGCGGCCTCCTGCTGCCGATGTTAGTTCCCTCAGTCCTGAGGGCGCAGAGCTCAGAGGTGTCTGTCATCCGCTCTCCAGGAGCCTCAGCACCGTACCCGGGAGGAGGGGGGATGCTGTGGCCTGGGCTGCACTGAAGGACACCATCAAGCAGAACGGGTGAATGATACAGGCTGACCAGGGAAGGGAGGGAGATCATAGATAAGGTGAGAACAGGAGAAGGTGGGAGCTCATTACAGAGCTTATACCAGAGCGAGCTCCCATTGTTTACGTGACACCTAATGAGAATGGAAAGAGAAGCCTGGAGCAGCCGAATAAAATGAGGTATGTGCAGGGCGCACATGACGGAGGTAACAGGGTTAATGAGTGAGGGGGTGGAGACAAGGTGCCGAGGGGGAGGATAACACAGGGAGGGGACTTATAAATATACGTCCCGCCCTGGGAGGTACAAGCAGAAAGTCGTGGAAAGTTCAGGGGCAGCATGGCGGAGATCGAGCGGATCATGGACCAGCTGAGGGAAGAAGCGGCGGTGCGGGGCGCTGCATGGCTCCAGGCAACGATCGGGTCTGCGCTGACAAGGGAAGAGCGGCTGCCTATGGAGATCGGGAGAAGCGGTAACAGAGCGCGCCACTCCAGGCCGCCGGAACGTTTCTCCCCAGAGCATCCGGTGACATCACAGCGGCAGCGGGGCAGTCCCGGTGCGGGGCTCCCAGCGGGCCCACCGTCAAAAAGAGCGGCTGGAGGAGAAGGGAGCAGTGGCTATGCGGCCACTGAGGACCAGAATACGGGGCGGGAAAAGGAGAGAGCGGCGGTGAGGCCTAGGCGGAGAGGATCGGCGAGGAGTGCGATCCCCGCCCCCAGGAGCATGGCGGGCGGCTCAGCGGGAGCGCAGGCCAGGACACGAGCGGGGGTGCCCGGGCCATCTGCATCTGTGGCAGGGGACCAGAGGAGGGGAGAAAGAGGCCGATCTGGCATGGCGAGAAGGGGAGCGGAGGCTGTCAGGACAGTTCCCCACACTGGTCCTGGGAAGGCTGTCCGGAAGTCAGGAGGAGCGGTGAATGCGCAGAGGAGGGAAACATGCGGCAGCTATGGTCGGCAGGCTTAGCGGGCCCTCATCAGAAGAAGAAGAGGAGATGATTCCTAGTGTGCTGGAGGAAGGATCCGGATCAGAAGAGGAGGCAAACCCCCCTTCCAGGAGAACAGCAGCAGAAGCGGGCGGAAGGTCGGCTGATGGGGCGTTACCTATGCAGCCCGGTAAGTCTCTTACATCAGGGCATATTATGGGTAGTGATGCTATGGTGGGGACAGGGGTTACTGCTGGGGGGTCAGGTGTCAGTGGTATAAGCGGTGGGCCAGCTGAGGGGGCTTCTGGTTTGTTGGGATTTTTGGCGGGCATCAAGGAGTTGGTACAGAAATTTGAGGCGGCAGAACGGCTGGCTCCGGTACCGGCGGCGGCGTGGGTCCCGACAGCTGGGAGTACGGATGTAAGCATGGGTAAGCCGGCGGTGGCGGCAGCGGCGCCACTGACAGTGCATGAGGCGGAGATACGCAGGGGACGGACACTGCGGTGGCGGCTAAGGAAGTCAAGATATAACTAGGCTGGGGGACGCAGCACGCTGTGAAGTATACGTGTGTTTCGAGGGGCCATTAGGAGCTCACCTGAAGCAGGAGGTTCGAGAAAAGTTGTGGAAGGGTGAGTGCGTAGAAATATTTTCGTTGTTGCCCCTAGAGAAGTTTAACCTGGATAGGGTTAAACCTGATAGTTCAAAGAAAGACGACGAGGAGAAGAGGAGATATCGGTTAATACCTAGGACATTTGCAAACTGGTTGCAGGCCTTTGCAATTATGGCAAGCGTGATTGGGGAAAAACAGCCTGAACACTGTTCGGCGTTGTTTTGCTATCAAGATACGATAGGGGAAGCGTACAGAGTTTACGGTGGCACACCGTGGCTTAGGTATTATGAACAGTTCAGGCAGAGGCGAGCGGTGCGTCCGGAGCTTCGCTGGGATCACAAGGACATCAGCCTGTGGATGCGCTTGATGATGACGGTGAGGGCTCCTAACCAGTTTTTTCAAGGGGGAGCCGGTGGACCTTCGGCCCAGGGACACTCGGCTGGAAACAAAAAAGGGATTTTCTGGCAGTACAACACAGGGGCCTGTAAGTTTGGAGCAACATGTAAGTACAAGCATGAGTGCACAGGCTGCAGGGGAACGCATCCAGCGTCAAGATGTTTTAAGCAAGGTAAAGGGCGAGCAGGTGAGGCTGGGAACAAAAGGGAGGACTCCGGTGAAAGTGGAAAGGATGCGGCCGTTTCTAGGTAGGTATCCTGATAGGAGAGCGTCAGTCCTGCTGGAGGAAGGTTTTTCGGTAGGTTTTAGGATCCCATGCACGTTAACGGTTACTCCTCCTGTGCCAAAAAACTTACGTTCTGCATTGCAACATCCGGAGGTGGTTTCAGAGAAACTGAAGAAGGAGGTTGCAATGGGTAGAATGGGTGGCCCTTTCGCCGAGGCCCCTCTGGCAGATCTGGTGTTATCTCCGCTGGGGGTGGTGCCCAAGAAAAAACCCAACAAATTTAGGCTCATTCACCACTTGTCGTTCCCTAAAGGTGGGTCGTTGAATGATGCTATTGAACAGGAGGCGTGCTCAGTGACTTATACGTCATTTGATGCGGCAGTGAGATGGGTACGGCATTACGGTAAGGGAGCCTTGATGGCAAAGGCCGATGTGGAATCGGCTTTCCGCCTGCTTCCGGTTCACCCGGAAAGTTTCCGGCTGCTGGGTTGCCATTGGAATGGAGAATTCTATGTGGATAAGTGCTTGCCAATGGGCTGCTCAGTGTCATGCGCGTTATTCGAGCAATTTAGCTCGTTTGTGGAATGGGTAGTTAGGGACGTATCAGGGGTGAATTCAGTCATTCGCTACTTGGACGATTTCCTCTGTATTGTCCAGAATCTGCACGGTGCTCATGGCGACATGGGCACATATCACGGACAGATTCGGCATTCCATTGGCGGTGGACAAGACGGAGGGACCATGCACGGTCATCAAATTTTTAGGCATAATACTGGATTCAGAGGCAATGGAATGCAGGCTGCCAGAGGACAAGTTGGAGGACTTAAAAAAAGAGGTTGCAGGTTTAATAGGATTGCATAAAGTGCAATTGCGAGTGTTGCAATCTGTGCTGGGCAAACCTAATTTTGCGTGCCGGATACTACCGATCGGGAGAGTGTTTAGCCGCAGGTTTGCGGCCGGCACAAGTGGCATACGATCACCATGGCATTTCGTTAGGATTAAAAAGACGCATAGGGAAGATTTAAGGGTATGGCATACCTTTTTGAAGTCATTCAATGGCAGGGCAATGTGGATGTTGGGCCCAGTCCGCAATTTTGACTTGGAGCTATTTACTGATGCGGCGGGTGCCACAGGTTTTGGTGCGTTTTTTCAGGGTCAGTGGAGTGCTGGTCCTTGGCCACAATCTTGGGTAGAAGGAGGGTTCACGAAGAACTTAGTGCTGCTGGAACTGTTTCCAGTGGTTCTGGCGGTGGAACTAAGGGGAGCATCTTTCAGGGATCAGAAGGTGCGTTTCCATGGCGATAACTTAGGGGTGGTGCAAGTGATAAATAGGATTACAGCGTCCTCTCCGCCTGTGATCAGGTTGCTACAGCATTTAGTGTTAAGATGTTTACAATTGAATGTTTTCATTCATGCTGTCCACTTACCGGGGGTGGAAAATGTGATAGCTGATGCGTTGTCTCGCTTTCAGAGGGACAGGTTCCGAGAGTTGGCGACGGAGGCGGAGCAACACGGGGTGCCTTGTCCCGAGTGGATGTGGGACATAGCATTAGAGTCGCCGCAGGATGGATCGAGCGGTCGGTAAGTGGGGGCACCTGGTCAACATACAAAAAGGTATGGAAGGAGTGGATGGCTTTTGTTGAAGGGATAGGTGAAGAACCGATCAGTCAGGAAGTGAATTTGCTACTGTTATATTTCATTATTAGAAAAATGGAGGAAGGAATGTCTGCATCTGTGATTAATGCGAAATTAGCAGGGTTGGCCTTCCTGTTCAAGTTACAGGGGCAACCGGATGTAACAAAAGACTTTCGAGTGAGGTAAGCGTTAAAGGGTTACAGGAGGTCGGTGGTTAAGCGGGACTCCAGGAGACCGGTTACTTTTGAAATTTTGGGGGGTATTGTTGATTATTTGAAAGGGGTGTGTTCATATGAATATGAGGGCTTGTTGTTTAAGGTGGCTTTCGTGTTAGCGTTCCTTGGGGCATTCAGGATAGGGGAACTGGTTAGTCCTTCTAAGAAGGTAGAAGGGGGATTGGGGTGCCAGGATGTGAAGTTGGAAAAGGAATTGTTACAGTTGTTTTTCAAGAGGTCAAAAATGGATCAGGTAGGGAAAGGTAAGGTGGTACAAGTTTTTCCCATTCATGGTTCCCCGTTGTGTCCTGTGGGCACGGTCAGGGAATTTTTAGCGGTGCGTCCAGATTTAAAGGGCCCATTGTTAGTGCATCGGGATGGTAGTTGGCTATCCAGGTTTCAGTTCGGGGCAGTTTTTGGAAGATGGTCTGGATTATGGGCCATTCTTATGTGTGTTGGGGGGCAAGAAGGGGGGACGCTCGTTATGAGGGTAAGCAGTTGGGGTTTAACAGGCAGTTGGGGTTTAACATGCCCAACCATTTTGCATAAAATGGTTGGCCATACCGGGCATGTTATGGGGCAGATTAGTGCCAGAAGTGCAGCGTTATTCTCAGCGAGACAGACCACCTGACATCTTGGTAGTGCACGCTGGGGGAAACGACCTAGGATTACATTCTATGGTGGACATCACGCGGGACATCAAGTGTGATGTGTGGCGATTGATGGTGGAATTTCCCCATACTATTATAGTGTGGTCTGACATGGTGGCTCATAGATCTTGGAGGATGGCCAGGTCGGTGGCAGGCATTAACAAGGCCAGGAGGAAGATTAACAGGGAAGTGAGTAAATTTGTAGTCAATAATGGGGGGTTGGCGATAAGGCATATGGAGTTAGAATTTGAGACTTGGAGGTATTTGAGGGCTGACGGCGTCCATCTCAATGAGGTGGGAATAGATTTATGGACCTTGGGATTGCAGGATGGGATTCAGCGAGCTCTTCGGGTTTGGAAGGGCACACGCGAGTAAGGTTTTACTCTTGGGGTGCTGTGGCGGGCGTTGGTCTGTGCAAGGGAAGGAAGATGGCAAGTAAGAGTGGGATCTAACGTTGTATGGGTCCAGATGCTGGTTCCCGGCTAACAGAGGTTAGCCGGGAAGTGATATGGGGGCACTGCGGTCACTGGCAGTCTCTGAGCCAGCTTGTCGGCTTAAGGCCTATTTTTGATATATTTGATAAGGACTGCAGTGCCATAATTTTTGTGATGGCCATCAGATTGATTGTCAAGATGTTATTGCCCAGACCAACGCTCTTTTTTCGTGCGTTATTGTTTTTGTTTATTGATGGATATTTTTCCATAGTTATTTTCTGAATAAAGTATTTATATTTAAATAAAGTAGGCTGCTACGGCCTTTTTTATACCCCAAGAATGGTGTGGTCTTAATTTGTGGGGGATTAAGAGTAAGAGGGGTATAGATATGGGCAAGAGTAAAATCTGGTATCCAACAGTCATGCTCATGGCTAAGGTGATGCCAGGAGATGGGTCTCTCTCTCGCAGCTGCAGAAGTCTAAGCAGCAGCAGCTCGCCCTTCCTGTATGCAGATCAGCCAGCACTCACACTGGTTAGGAAATTATTACCTTGCTCTTCTCTTTATCTATTTACACTGCACACAGGAGGGGTGAGGTCAGGCTTGGATCTTCACAGACTTTTTAACCATTTATTGTCTTACTAACCGTGCTTGGAAAATATACCGTTAGTAAGCCAGAAACTGAAAAAAATTACTTTGAGCACATCATAGACCAGTTTGCATCAGTGAAAGTAAGGAAGGTGCAGTTGTAATTTTTATTTAGTACCAATCCATAATTTGTTAATTGAAAGATTAAAGAGCTTGACTTGTCGTTTTGTTAGCTGTTTTTGTTTTTGTTAAAGTGACACTAAAGCTTTGTTTAAAAAAAAAATAACAAACATATCATACTTAACTCCACTGTGCAGCTCGTTTTGCACAGAGTGACCCTGAACATTCTCTTCTGGGGTCCCCCGGCGGCTCTTGTGGCTCCTCCCCGCATTAGATAACCCCCTAGGAGAAGTACTCTCCTGAGGGGGTTACCTTGCGGGCACGCTCCCGAGTCATTCATTCGGCGTCCATAGAAGCCAAATGTATGACTCTGCCCTGTCCCCCCCGGCGCCCGGGTCATTGGATTTGATTGACAGCAGTGGGAGCCAATGGCTGCGCTGCTATCAATCCATCCAATCAGGATCCGAAACACCAGCTTTTGCTGGTGCGCTTCTTCCCGGTACAAGTCAGAGGGGGTACAGATAAGTAAAACGGGGGCTCGGGGGGCTGCAGCATTACAGGAGGTTTTTTACCTCAATGCATAGAATGCATTGAGATGAAAAACCTCGAAGGTTTACAGCCCTCTTTAAGGTTATCTGAAAGATGGGTTTCAAATGTTTTGACAGGGGTGCAGTTTCAGTGCTTGCCATTTTCACTAGATAGGCCGTGTCAGGTACTCACCAAGGCCGGAATGCTGAGAGTGGCTCCCCTAGCAACTAGGTGCAAGATACCCCTGAAGGTGGTACAGAGGGTATCAGGCACAGAGAGGCACGGGTTGCCAGCAGGTGTGCAGGTCACCCAGGTGTCACTAGACGTGTAGAACCCGTGTGGCATGGACTGGTTGCCAAGCTGGAAAGAAGACCGGCAGGGACTCCAACACTTGACCTGAAACCAGGAACACAGCTGAGGAGAAGCACAGGGTAAAGCAAGACAAGTCCTTTAGCAGGCCGAGGGTCAAACACCGGGTAATCGTAGAAGCAAGCACGGGTATAAGCAAGACAAGTCCGTTTAGCAGGCCGAGGGTCAAACACTGGAGAGAGGATCAGCAGAAGAGTCGTTAATCAAGCCGGGGGTCAAACACTGGAGAGAAGATAAGCAGAGAAGTCCTTTAATCAAGCCGAGGGTCAAACACTGGAGAGAGGATAAGCAGAGTGGTCAAACGGGCCGGGTCACTATAGGCAGGAACAGGTATGCAGAGGAATAAACGGAAACACTGGAAGCTGAGAAGACAAACCAGCAATGAGCACAAGGCATAGCTGTCTTTATATAGGCCCGCCAAGGGGACGTCCCGCTGTACGTGCATGCGTTCGTATGCCCACGTGTGCTAACCCGTTTAGGTCACGCGCTCGTACCCGCCGATCGTGTGCCTGTACGTGCTGATGTGTAGCTCTACCGCGCAGGCGCACCGGGACGCGCCGATACTGACAGGCTCTGGCTGTGTTACCCCTCTGACAGGCCGCTGATTGTTAATGTTATGATCTGGCTAGATCCCTGTCTCTCCTTAGCCAAGGAAGACGCACTGACACAGCAACACCTGAAAGAGAGAAATCAAAACAATGCAAAGGCATCCTACCCTATAAGAACATTGATTTGATTTGATCCTCAGCTATGGGCAGCATGAAAATGTAAAAGCATCCTATACATTTCTACATTATTTACATAATGAAAGCAGGCCCAGTTCTCGTTGAGAATGCCAACCCCTTTCCTAATTAGCATAGAACTATAAAACTTTAGCAATGCTTTGATCAGTAACAGTCCTGACATAGGTGTATGAGTCCATTATTTGAAGAAATGGGCAATCACTTCTTTATCACAGCCTATTCTAACTAGCTACATGCTCAGTGTCCATGACAGGTTACGGTCCATTAACTTTACTGCGAATGGACTACATTTCCCAGCAGTTCCTTTTCTTCTTCCAAAGGCAACTCCAGGCAAAAGGGCATGGCTGCATCTCAGGCAACAAGTAGCCAAAGTATGATGTAAGGTTAATGGGGGAGTTTGTGGGACTTTGATTGAGGTTCCAGACGTGGTGAAAAAGTATTTGAAGAAAATACATGTTTATTTACTTGAAAGGTATATACATATGGATCATAGGATTGCGCATGGGTACAGAATACAGCATGGGTAAAAGAAACATATGATCATATCAACTTGGAAACTCATGACAATATGGCAGTGCATATATCTAACATGGTACATCAAGGATGCGACCTAATGTCAACCTACAAATACATGGCAGTAATAGAGATCAATGAGCAATTCCCATGAATCCATATATATGGCACATTGGTGGAAGCGACATGATACATAAAATAAGCAAAATAATAATGAATGAGGGCTTTATTGTTCAAATCAGGTTGGTTGATGGTGGTGATGTATGTCGACATCCCAAGATTGTCCGACGCATTTCGTGTATTATACACTCATCAGGGGCGGATGCTCCCAAGTATCTAAAAGAATTATTAGGGTGTTCACTCTAGTATAGTATCAGTGATAGCAAAACAGAGGTAATAATGTACATCCTATGTACTTACATATGGAGACTAGTAAGTAAAGAGAATTTGTTGGATATGAGACCAAAGGCCAACCATCCTGCCCGGAAGCTGGGGATTTGGAGCTGCGTATAGCTGAGGCGTATCCAGCAAAACTTCCCAAAGAGGGGTGAGACACTCTTGCATCATGTGCCATGGTAAACAAAAGGTCAAAAAGAACTCCCGTATGATCTAAGTAGATGGATAAGAATCCATATTAGGTATGGTGATACCGTTGGAAAAATATAGTGGCATGTTAGCTGGTACTAGAACTACCTGGATAGAAGAATATTCTGCTATCCAGGTAGTTCTAGTACCAGGTAACATGCCTACGTAATCTCTCCTCTGAAGTGAGTGGGGCACGGACTAGACCAAGCTGCATAGGCTCAGCTTCGGGAGTGGTAGGGACTGGTGGAGCCGTGTAAGGTGGATGGATAGGAGTCGGTTTAGGCATCATCCAGGTAGGGCGAGGAGTCTGGAAGCGCTTTGCACGTCGCTCACGCATGCGACGATCCAGTTTCGTGGTGATTTGGCATCTCGGCCTCGGTGAGTACGATTAGTGACAGTACAAACCAGCCATGTCAGAGGCCGACAGAGCACGTTCCCCACTGGAGATCCTGTGTCAGCAGGTCTCGGCTCTCACTGAGGCTGTCCAGAAATTGCAAGACGGCTACGCCCAAATCGACGGCCGCCTTCAACAACTTTCCGGACCATCTCCAGCTTCTGCCGCTGCTTCTGTACCTTCCAGTGGAGGTTCCTCTTCTCAGTTACCAACCAATCCCACTGTGGTCATGGCCGCTCCAGAACCCAGGGTTCCCACACCAGAGCGATTCTCCGGCAATCGTAAAAAGTTCAGGGCTTTTAAAAATGCTTGCTCCCTGTATTTGGCCCTGCAACCCAGGACCTTTTCTTCGGATGTGGTAAAAGTTTGCTTCATCATTTCTCTCTTGGCAGATGAACCACAAGCTTGGGCTCATAGCCTAATGGAACAGAGAACCCCATACTGAATTCTGTAGACACCTTCTTCGAAGGTATGGCGCAACTTTATGACGATCCCCAGCGCACGGCCACGGCCGAAGCCTTATTGCATAATCTAAGCCAAGGACGAAGACCAGTAGAGGACTACATTGTAGAGTTTCGTAAGTGCTCAGCTGATACTGGCTGGAATGAACCTGCCCTTAAATACCAGTTCCGTCAAGGCCTGTCTGAAGCATTGAAGGATGAGCTGGCCAGGATCGAGACCCCTGATTCCCTGGAAGATCTCATCCAAATCACCACGAAACTGGATCGTCGCATGCGTGAGCGATGTGCAGAGCGCTTCCAGACTCTTCGCCCTACCTGGATGATGCCTAAACCGACTCCTATCCATCCACCTTACACGGCTCCACCAGTCCCTACCACTCCCGAAGCTGAGCCTATGCAGCTTGGTCTAGTCTGTGCCCCACTCACTTCAGAGGAGAGATTACGTAGGCGCCAGGGCAATCTGTGCCTTTATTGTGGGGGTTCTGGACATTTCCTCCGTTCCTGTCCCGTGAGACCCAGTAAGTCCTACCTACGGTCTGCTATTAACCAACAAGTTTCCGGGTCTTCTCAACCTTATGTTACTCTTTTTGTTTCTTTACAGCTTCCAGAAAAGGAGGTTCGCCTACCCGCTATAGTTGACTCCGGAGCGTGTAGCTGTTTTTTGGATGCCTCACTAGCCGCAAGCTTGCACGTTCCTTTAACCACTAAGAACCAAAGACTACAGATCCACCTAGCCGATGGGTCCCTGCCTCGTTCTGGACCTGTCACTCAGGAAACCAGACCCATCCTCACCACTACTGATACAGGCCACCAAGAATACCTGCGCTTTGATATCATCGCTTCTCCGATGTTCCCCATTATCTTGGGACTCCCATGGCTCCAAGCCCATGAACCACAGATCAATTGGAACAAGAAAGAATGCTCTTTTTCTTCTCAATACTGCTCCAAACATTGCCTTCTCCCGTCTCCAGCCTCTGTTTCTACCATTGCAACCATATCCGATAATCTCCAACATGTACCCACAAGCTATCTGGAATTCAAAGATGTGTTTGATAAACAACAGGCTGACTGTCTACCACCCCATCGGCCTTATGACTGCCCCATAGATCTTTTGCCGGGCGCTGAAATCCCTTTTGGTCGCATCTTTCCTTTGTCTGAAACAGAATTAAAAACTCTCAAAACATACATTGATGAAAATCTTGAGAAAGGGTTCATTCGCTCCTCCTCATCACCGGCCGGAGCTGGTATTTTCTTTGTAGAGAAAAAAGATGGATCCCTCCGACCTTGCATTGATTACAGGGAATTAAATAAAATCACCATCAAGAATCGGTACCCGCTTCCTCTCATCCCGGAACTATTTCAACGTTTCAGATCCGCCCGCATCTTTTTGTATGCGCCACTAGATTTGCGTGGCGCATACAATCTTATCCGAATCCGAGCGGGCGATGAATGGAAGACTGCCTTTAGATCCAGGTTTGGACACTATGAATACCTGGTAATGCCATTTGGACTTTGCAATGCCCCAGCCACGTTCCAACACCTTGTGATCGATATCTTTCGCGAATATCTTGACAACTTCCTAGTAGTCTACCTAGATGACATTCTCATCTTCTCAGCTACCATAGAACTTCATCGGGCACATGTCAAACTGGTTCTTTCGATCCTCAGAAAACACAAACTATACCTTAAGGCAGAGAAATGCGAATTCGAAAAGACTACAGTGCAGTTTCTAGGATTCATAATCTCAATTGACGGCGTTGCAATGGACCCCCAGAAGGTCAAAGCAATCCAAGAGTGGCCAGCTCCTGTAGATAGAAAAGGGGTACAACGGTTCTTAGGTTTTTCGAATTTTTACCGAAGATTTATTGTAGGATTCTCGGCCATCGTAGCCCCCATCACTCAACTTACACGTCAGCATAATCGTTTTCATTGGTCTCTGGAGGCTCAGGAAGCATTCTTAAAATTAAAAGCACTGTTCTCCTCAGCACCAGTCCTACGACACCCGGATCCAGCCTTGCCTTTCATTCTGGAAGTCGATGCCTCGGAGACAGCTACTGGTGCCATCCTTTCACAAAGACAAGGGCCCAAGGCTCTACTGCATCCCGTGGCTTTTACGTCTCGGAAACTAAGCATCCCTGAAAGAAATTACGTTGTAGGCGATAGAGAGTTATTGGACATCAAATTCGCCTTGGAGGAGTGGAGGTATCTGCTTGAAGGGGCGTCCAATCCTATCTTGATATTTACTGACCACAAAAACCTGGAATACCTGCGAACAGCTAAACGGCTAAGACCCAGGCAAGCCCGATGGGCCCTCTTCTTTTCCTGGTTTAACTTCCATATTTCTTATAGACCCGGATCAAAGAACGGAAAAGCGGATGCACTTTCAAGGATGTTCCATGAAACTTCTCAGGTAACAGAGCCAAGTACCATCCTGTCTCTGCAGAATTTCCTCCTAGTTACTCAAGGGGACCTAATGTCCGCAATCAAATCCGCATCCACTCAATGCTCTAAACACCACATATCTTCTACACCACATATCTTCTATGGAAAAACACAATGATCTGTTTTGGTCTCATGGAAAAATCTTCGTTCCACTGGAATCTAGGCTCCTAACCTTACAGTCCTTTCACAACCACAAGCTAGCAGGCCATTTTGGGTCACAAAAGACCATGGAGCTGATCTCACGTTTCTTCTGGTGGCCAGGCTGGAGACAGGACTGCAAGAACTATGTGTCATCCTGCATTCCCTGCCAGCGCAGCAAGGGCTCAAATACGAAGTCGTGGGGCCTGCTTAAACCCTTGTCCATCCCTGAACGCCCGTGGGCAGAAATTTCCATGGACTTTATTGTAGATTTGCCTCCATCAGGGGGGTTCACGACTATCTTTGTCGTAATTGATCGACTTTCAAAGATGGCACACTTCCTGCCCATGGTGGGTACTCCCTCTGCCTCTGCTACTGCCAACATGTTTTTTAAGGAAATTGTCAGGCTTCATGGTACCCCGGTGAGCATCACCTCTGACAGAGGGGCTCAATTCACTTCAAAATTCTGGAAAGAATTATGCAAGACCTTGGAAATAAAGATTTGTCTATCCTCCGCTTATCATCCTCAAAGTAACGGCCAGACGGAGAGGACAAATCAAACCCTGGAGCAATACCTCTGATGCTTCTGTTCCGACTCCCAGGATGAATGGTCCTCCCTCTTGCCATACGCAGAATTTGCATATAACAACTCCATCCATTCCGCTACCAACCAGACACCCTTCTGGTCTAATTTTGGATTCCACCCTTCCTTTCTTCCAGTTTCCATTCCTGAATTATCGGTCCCTGCCGTGCAGGACCGAGTAAGTTCCATCCAGTCAAATTTCCAAAGGATCAAAGCAGCAATGCAAAAGGCTCAGGATGACTACCAAAAATACTACAACAGGGGAAGGAAGGAGAACCCGGCTTTTAAAGTAGGCGAGGAGGTATGGCTATCAACTATCCATCTCAGACTGCCAATTCCGTCCCGGAAACTGGGGCCAAAGTTTATAGGTCCTTTCAAAATAAAAAGGGTAATCAACCCAGTGGCCTTTGAACTAGCTTTACCTGATGCGTACAAGGTGCATCCAGTGTTTCATGCATCTCTCTTAAAACCTATTGTTCCCAGCCCTTTTTCGGACAGAGAGAGACCTCCACCACCACCGGTCCTAATCGATGGAGAAGACGAGTTTGAGGTGGAAAAAATCCTAAATTGCAGAAAAAATGGTAGACAACTTCAGTACTTGATTAAATGGAAGGGGTATCCTCCTGAGGATAACTCCTGGGAACCAGCCAGGAATCTACATGCTCCACAGCTTCTCCAGGCATTTCACCGGGAACATCCAGAACTAATGTCAACCTTGGGTGTCCAGAGGCCACCCCTCAGGGGGGGGGGCACTGTCAGAAGAAGCCCTCGTTCCGGTCCGGTCGTTTCTCACGCATTTCCTGCGGAACGACGTTCCGGCGCATGCGCGTTCGCGGCTCGGCGCTCGCGCACGCGCATTGGTGCACACCCAACGTGATTCCCTGGGCGGCCTATAAAAGGCACTCAGAGAATCACACAAGTTGCTGGTTTGTCTCAGCTTCCTGTGTTACCTGAACTTGTGTCCTGTATCTCTGCTTTATTACCCGTTGTGACCCGGATTTGCCCTTGGACTTCTCTTGCCTCTCTCCTGGACTTGACCTCGGCCTGTTTATCGGATTCCCACCTATCTCCTGTGTTTGACCCTCGGCCTGCTACCTGGTATGTCTCCTGTCTCCTAGCCTGATACTATTGCTTGTACCTGGACTCTCTTTTCTTGTCTCCCTACCTTGCAGATCCTGCAGTGCCATAGCACCACCCCGGTGTTTGAGCCCTAGCCTGGTTCTGGACTTCCCGCCTGTGGTCTTCAGCTGCACCTTACCTACTAAGTACCTGCACAGTGGCTCTTCTCTGTCAAGGCTCCACAAGCAAGTCTTCCGCAGTCCATTGGGGAGCCTGTGCCTCTTCGTGCCGTTCTCTCCCTGTACCAACTCCAGGGGGCGAGCTGCGCTTAGTCGCAAGGGCAAAACCGCTCTCGGCATCTCGGCCTCGGTAAATACGATTAGTGACAGAGCATCCGCCCCTGATGAGTGTATAATACACGAAACGCGTCAGCTAATCTTGGGATGCCGACATACATCACCACCATCAACCAACCTGATTTGAACAATCAAGCCCTCATTCATTATTATTTTGCTTATTTTATGTATCATGTCGCTTCCACCAATGTGCCATATATATGGATTCATGGGAATTGCTCATTGATCTCTATTATTGCCATGTATTTGTAGGTTGACATTAGGTCGCATCCTTGATGTACCATGTTAGATATATGCACTGCCATATTGTCATGAGTTTCCAAGTTGATATGATCATATGTTTCTTATACCCATGCTGTATTCTGTACCCATGCGCAATCCTATGATCCATATGTATATACCTTTCAAGTAAATAAACATGTATTTTCTTCAAATACTTTTTCACCACGTCTGGAACCTCAATCAAAGTCCCACAAACTCCCCCATTAACTATTGTTGTGTATTAGGGATGGAGGCGCACTTGATGTGTGCGCCTCATTTAAAGTCCCACCCGGGTTGCTATACAGCTTCCCCCCCCCTTTCTTCTTAAAGTATGATGTAAGGGACCACACTTCAGGATACAGGTCCCCCTGCAAAGGCATCCCCAGTCTGTCCACATGACAGCTGAAGACAAAGAGATTCTCTTCATCATTTGCAACCAACAATCTGCCAAAGTCCACAGATCGCTCTTCACGGTGGAACACCCCAACAACTTCAGTTCTAGCCAACGTGGCTTAAGGTATCACTCCCTGCATCTGCCGGCAGTCCTGGCAATTCAGCTCTCTGAGGCGTTCCCCATTAACAAAGAACTATGTGCAAAAATAGAGTAACTTCAGCAAAGCGTCCTTTGACTCCACAACTGCACATTTGTAATCCACAAAAAGAGATGATATTGGTATTTTCCTGCAACGGTTACCAGTAATACCTGTGATCGGGCATGATCAAGGTTTCTCCCTTGGTGTTCACCGTTAACAAAACGTTTAATGTCTCTTTTATCCGGTCTGCGGATAACCACACTATCCAAGTTGATCTTGGATAGTAGCCCCAGGTGTCTACTACGGAGTGGTATTTTTCAGCTATCTTAGGTGGCAACTTAGGAAAATGCAGGTGGAGAGGAATATGCAGAAAACAGCGCACAGCCTCATCCACCCACTGAGCCTCTTTGTCGAAGATCTCATCTTCCAGATGAGCTGGTATGAATGGATACAAGTATCCGTATTCAGACGCTACCTTCTTTATTATAATGCGCTGTATTTTAGACAGCCGAGGCAGGGTCTTAGTGTCTCCGTACCCAGGTAGAACACGTGCGTCTGGGGCACGCAGGACTGAACACCCAACAACCATCTTTGGCTTATGATCCGCTATGGAACTTGGTATAAGTGTGATAGGCCAGACCGTAGGAACCCATTGATTCCCTTGATCCTCCTCACAGGACCGGGCAATGCTAATCAGCGGTGCTGCACTGGCTGACAGCGTAATCTGCACACTCGCAGTAGTGGTAGCAGGAACTTTATCCTCCTGCACATTACTAGATGACTCGTCTTCACTTTCTCCCCATTTTCCTGAGTAGGACAGGGTGTCTGAGAAGAGTTCTGACAGACCATCAGACGGAATATCCGAATCCGAGATGGTCGAGCACTCTTCATCCGGGGGCAATTGGGCTTGGCTTTCGCCTTGACTGGCGCCCTCACGACATCCCCTTTCACGGTCACCGGTATCACTTCTCCCACAGGCACACCACTCTCACTTCTCGCTGGCTTACCCAGCCCTGGTATTTTCCTCTCGGGTGGCTCAGACATCAGTGTGAGTAGTTGGGCTTGACGTCGGCATTTAGTAACGATTGGTGCGCTGGGTCTTGGGGTAGTCGCTGAGACAGGGGTACCAGCTTCCTGCATGACTTGGGTGATAACCGACGGGTTTGGGGCATCATTCTCTAAAGGGACAGCAACATTCTTGTCCCAATCCACTTGTAGGCTCCATGGGGGTAGGGTTGGAGAGACAACCTCGAACAGATGCTCCCCACAGCATCCACAAACGATCAAAGGCCTCAACTGCGTAGTCAGGCCAGAGCACTTTCCACAATCAGTCCTAGGGACTCATATCCCCCAGCCGTATACAAGGCAAGCTGTCTATTCAGTGCGTACCGCATTCCGGTATCAGTCAGGACAGGTTTTCCACTGCTCGGGCCAAAGCAGATGCCTGGAGCGTACTTTTCCTAATCCGCCATCTTCTTCACTAACCCACAATCAGACACACATGGCAGCACTTCTATATCCTTCTCTGCAGAGCGGGGGCTCCTCCCTCTGCCAACGGATTGGTGCAAAAGTTCTTTGGGAACTGTGGTAGCGCACCAAAACAGTAACGGAGTCCATTTTAGAATCTGTATTAACCCTCACAGCGCTGGCAGGAAGTGTCAAAAGACCAGGCTGATCCTCTCCCCCAAGCAATGAGACTTGGTGGTTCTTCCCCACATTGATAGTGGGCTAGGTCCCTGACTTGATCACCGCCTGAAGTTTCCCAATTCTCCACCATGCCCTTTCGGTGAGAATGTGGTTCTGCTACTTGCTTCAGTTACTCACTGTGGTCCCTGGTAAAGATGGTTGGTCACTTTTGTGGCGACAGCTTCCCTTCCACCTACGACCACTGACAGATTCTCTGGCCGGCACTTCTGGTTGGACTGCAAGCCACAATTGCAACCCTGCGCTGCTCTCATTACTTCTGGATAGGTCCTCACAAAGCCTAGCAGCTAGATGTCCCCGGGATAGGCCCAATCTCCGGCCTAGCAGCCTGGGGTGTACAACATGCGTCCACTCAGATAGCCATCCAGGTGGCACAGAACACAGATCACCTGACCTCACCCGAATATATAGGTTTTCCCAGCAGGCCAAGGGATCCAAGAAAACCCTTGCCCATTGGCTGAGATACCCCATATACCCATAACCTGACCTTGGGTCGCCCTTCTCATATCTAGTACCACCAAGTACCCGGCCACCTAGTGTTAGAAGAGGAAAGTGCAACCAGGCCAAAGTTGGGGAAAAATCAATAGATCTCTATCAATTGACCAGGATAACTATTCCTGGCAAGTAAATTTGTGAGGAGCTCCCTGACTAAACCCCAGAATGCTACATCATATATACAGTTGTGCTCAAAAGTTTACATACCCTGGCAGAATTTATGATTTCTTGGCCATTTTTCAGAGAATATGAATGATAACACAAAAACTTTTCTTTAACTCATGGTTAGTGTTTGGCTGAAGCCATTTATTATCAATCAACTGTGTTTACTCTTTTTAAATCATAACAACAACAGAAACTACCCAAAATGACCCTGATCAAAAGTTTACATACCCTGGTGATTTTGGCCTGATAACATGGACACAAGTTTGCACAAAGGGGTTTGAATGGCTATTAAAGGTAACCATTCTCACCTGTGATCTGTTTGCTTGTAATTAGTGTGTGTGTATAAAAGGTCAAAGAGTTTCTGGACTCCTGACAGACCCTTGCATCTTTCACCCAGTGCTGATCCAGTGCTGTACTGACATTTCTGGATTCTGAGTCATGGGGAAAGAAAAAGAATTTCAAAGGATCTGCGGGAAAAGGTAGTTGAACTGTATAAAACATGAAAGGTATATAAAAAGATATCCAAGGAATTGAGAATGCCAATCAGCAGTGTTCAAACTCTAATCAAGAAGTGGAAAATGAGGGGTTCTGTTGAAACCAAACCACAGTCAGGTAGACCAACTAAAATGTCAGCCACGACTACCAGAAAAATTGTTCGGGATGCAAAGAAAAACTCACAAATAACTTCATGTGAAATACAGGACTCTCTGAAAACATGTGGTGTGGCTGTTTCAAGATGTACAATAAGGAGGCACTTGAAGAAAGATGGGCTGCATGGTCGAGTCGCCAGAAGAAAGCCATTACTACGTAAATGCCACAAAGTATCCTGCTTACAATACGCCAAACAGCACAGAGACAAGCCTCAAACCTTCTGGCACAAAGTCATTTGCAGTGATGAGACCAAAATTGAGCTTTTTGGCCACAACCATAAATGCTACATTTGGAGAGGAGTCAACAAGGCCTATGATGAAAAGTACACCATTCCTACTGTGAAACATGGAGGTGGATCGCTGATGTTTTGGGGATGTGTGAGCTACAAATGCACAGGAAATTTGGTCAAAATTTATGGCAAGATGAATGCAGTATGTTATCAAAAAATACTGGATGAACATTTGAATTCATCAGCCAGGAAGCTGCACATGAGATGTACTTAGATATTCCAACATGACAATGATCCAAAACACAAGGCCAAGACGACCTGTCATTGGCTAAAGCAGAATCAAGTGAAGGTTTTGGAGTGGCCATCTCTTGGCCTGTCTTGCAGTTCATGCAAGACAGCCCAAGAATTTACAGGAACTGTAATGTTTTTTAATATAGTTTTAGGGGATATTTATTATAGCAAAAAGTAAAAAATAATGCGTTTTTTTTCAAAATTGTCGCTCTTATTTTGTTTATAGCGCAAAAAATAAAAATCGCAGAGGTGATCAAATACCACCAAAAGAAAGCTCTATTTGTGGGAAAAAAAGGAGGTCAATTTTGTTTCGGAGCCACGCCGCACGACCGCGCAATTGTCAGTTAAAGCGACGCAGTGCCGAATCGCAAAAAGTGCTCTGGTCAGGAAGGGGGTAAATCCTTCCGGGGCTGAAGTAGTTAAAATTAATGTAATTTCTGAACAAAAACCACATACATTGTCTGAAAATTCCTTTGACCAAGAAGTTTTCTATTCTGCTCCTTCGAATTTTCCAATCACTGTGGTCGAAAATGAACGTCAAGTTGACCCCACTAACGATTAGAAAATCGTAAAATTACATTTTTTTAAGGAAAACATTGTTTTTGTGTGGCCAGCATATAATATATTACAGTTCTGCCTGAAAATCGGCAAAACAGTCTTTAATTCCACCCATTTAAAAGTCAGCAGCTACAAAAAGTGTAGATGCTGCATTTTAATAATGAGACACTCACCTGTCCCATGGTCCAGCTATGCGGGCGTACGAAGCCCCGCTCTTCTCCAAGGCGCCAGCATTCTAACTGTGAGCACTGTGCATGCGTGATTCACACTGCGCACTGGGAATGGCCGGGCAATCTTCTGGGGCCTGTGACGTGTCCCAGAAGATTGCAGGGAGGGAGGGGGGAGAGGTGAACTTCTTTCCGGTGCTGCGGAGCCAGGGGAGGCTGAGTGCCCGTAAAAACAGGGTACCCGCTCCTCCCCCAAAAAATGACATGCCAAATGTGGCATGTCAGGGGGTCACCTGCACTTAAAGCGGAAGTTGCATTTTTGGGTGGAACTCCGCTTTAAATAAAACCATTTTATTTCTGAGTCTGATGATATCTACCAGATTCAACCTCTAATAGTATATACAGTATATCTCTTCTGTCTGTTGGATTAGAGATTTTGCTCCCTAACCATATAGTTGGTTATTTATATTTAACCACTGCATAGAGAGATTTAAGAATAAATTGCCTTTTTTTTTTAACTTTTAATATTAACTAAATTATACACCACACTTTTTTTAAGGTTATTATCCAATTAATCAAAACAATAATCGGCCAACTAATCGATTATGAAAATAATCGTTAGTTGCCACTCTAGTTGTGAGGCCTAGTGGGTGTAATATACGTTAGATCCAGACACTTCTTGAATGCAAAGAGATTTTATTTCTCTTAAACAGAACTTTGGGAGAGAGGTTTAGTGCCAGGACACCCTTAGATAGTTGCAATGTTAATTGGCAAACTCCAAGACTTTCTACAGATAGACAGCCATGCACTGAAAGGCATGCAGCAAGACGCCACATCTGCATGTGTAGGAATGCTGTCTTCTATGGCAACAGTCTTTAACAGTTTCTAACACAAAGTGTAACAGCTCCTTCACTTCCACTACAATCACTTCTTGTAGTTCTTCAGCCCACTGAGCTCCCAGTCTCTCTCTCACTAGACTAAATGATTCACTGCCACTGAATCCCTTGAGTTCTTCCAATCTTCACTGTAGTATCTTCCTCAAGCGTCACCCCCACTTCTCTGCTGAGTCCCTAGCTTGGCACTCCACATACATATCAAGCTTCACCACACTGGCCTGCTCGGTCCCTGGCTTGACACACAAGGCTGCTCTGCAAGCGTCACCTCCGCTGGCTGGGTCACTGGCTTGATACCTGCTAAAGTTTCCAGATTCCAATTGGTGAGAATTCTGCTCCGGTACTTGCTTTAGCTACTCACTGTGGTCTCTGGTAATAAGGTGGATGGTCCCTTAGTGGCAACAGCTTCCTCCTACCTCAGACCATGATAGGTTCTCCGGACGGCAGAACCGTCACTTCTGGTTTGACAGCAAGCCGCAATCCCAACCCTGCACTGCTCTCTTTCTTCTGGATAGGCCCTCAGACAGCCTAGCAGCCAGATGTGCCCAGGATGGTCCCAAACTCTGGCCTAGCAGCCCGGACAGTACAACACACGTCCACCCAGACAGCTGTCCAGGTGGCACAGAAATGTGATCACCTGACTCCAACCAAATATATAGGTTCTCCCAGCAGGCCAAGGGATTTAAGAAAACCCCTGCCCATTGACTGAGATATCCCATATACGCCTAATCCATCCTTGCTTTTCCCTTGTCTTATCTAATGCTACCAGGTACCCGGCCACCTAGCGGCAGAAGAGAGAAGTGCAGCAAATCCAGACTTATGTACACACGATAGGATTTTCCGACAACAAATGTTCGATGTGAGCTTGTTGTCGGAAATTCCGACCGTGTGTAGGCTCCATCAGACATTTGTTGTCGGAATTTCCGACAACAAAAATTTGAGAGCTGGTTCTCAAATTTTCCAACAACAAAATCCGTTGTCGGAAATTCCGATTGTGTGTACACAATTCCGACGCACAAAATTCCACGCATGCTCGGAATCAAGCAGCACTGGCTACTAAACTTAATTTTTCTCAGCTCGTCGTACGTGTTGTACGTCACCGCATTCTTGACGTTCGGAATTTCCGACAACATTTGTGCGGCCGTGTGTATGCAAGATAAGTTTCAGCCAACATCCGTCGCAAATAAATCCACGGTTTTGTTGTCGGAAAATTCTATCGCGTGTACATAGCATTAAGGTAAACTCAATTGATCCCTAACAATGAGTTAAGGTAACCACACCTGGCAGGTAAATTTAGGATTAACCTGGTCTAAACATCAGGGTCCTACATCCTCCCCCTGCCCATAAAACTATGTCTCGGAGTTTACAGGAAAAAAAATTTGAGCTCTCAAGCCTGAGAGCGAATGTCCTGGCAAAAACTGGGATGAGTGGGGAAACAGGGAAAGAATAACAATAAGAACAGTATATGTAGCGTACCACGTGAAATAAACATGAGTATCAAACACAGGAGAAATAATAGGTTATACATGACAGATACATATCAAAATGATGTACAATTTTAAAGGTAAGATGCCACCCAAATATTTAAGGCAGACATAGACAATGACCTTACTTCCTAACCACCTATCTAATATATACAGTGATAAGAAGATATAAAAGGGTTAGTGTTGTTGTCAGGTTAGATCCCTGTTTCTCCTTGTCCAAGGAAGACACCCTATAAAATTTCTGCAATATATACATAATGAAAGCAGGCCCCATTCTCGGCCGAGAATGCCATCCCTTTCCTAATCAAATATAAACTTTGTTAGGGTTTCATCAAGTAAACAGTCCTGATGCATGGATGAGTCCATTATTCAAAGAAAGGTAAAAATGTGCCCCTTTGCCACAGCCTATTCTACCTAAATACACACCCAGTGTCCATAATGTGCCACAGTCCATCAATTTCACTTGGGATGGACAACACTTCCCAGCAGTTTCCCTTCTTCTTTTACTGACAACGCCGGGACAAGAGGCACAGCTGCTTTCAGGCAACCCGCAGCTAGGCCATGGTGCAAGGGACCGCACTTTGAGACATAGGTCCCCTTGCAATTATGTCCGGTAATAAGGTGGTTACATAGTTAGTAAGTAAGGTTGAATAAAGACACCAGTCCAACCTGAGTGAGCACCCACAATTGTCCCCATCCCCACACACTGCGTCCCATCCACTATATTATTTTTTTTTATATATTTAAGGTACCCATGTAGCGCCACCAATCTACACAGCGCTCCACCACACCCACACCAGTCCCCACCCCCAAGGGGTCTGCAATCCAAGGTCCCCAACTCACACCCATACACCAGGCCAATTTTTGGACAGAAGCCAATAAACCTAACAGCATGTCTTTGGGGTGTGGGAGGAAACCCACGCAGGCACAGGGAGAACATGCAAACTCCAGGCAGGTAGTGTCGTGGTTGGGATTTGAACCAGTGACCCTATTGCTGCGAGGCAGGTTGCTAACCACTACACCACTGTGCTGCACCTTTTACTGCAATTACAGCTGCAAGTCTTTTACTGTCTCTACTAGCTTTGCACATCTAGAGAGTGACATTTTTGCCCATTCTTTGCAAAATAGCTCAAGCTCTGTCAGAAATGGATGAAGAGCGTCTGTGAATAGCAATTTTCAAGTCTTGCCACAGATTCTCAATTGGATTTATTCAACCTTACTAATAAACTATGGATTTAGGTCTGGACTTTGACTGGGCCATTCTAACACATGAAGCTGTTGCCACTAACGGATGGTCCGTTAGTGGCAACAGCTTCCCCTGTACCTCCAACCAGGACAGGTTCTCCAGCCGGCAGAACCGTCACTTCTGGTTGGACTGCAAGCCGCAACCCTGCGCTGCTCTCTTGCTTCTGGATAGGCCCTCAGACAGCCTAGCAGCCAGATGTGCCCGGGATAGGCCCAAACTCCGGCCTAGCAGCCCGGGCAGTACAACACACGTCCACCCAGACAGCCATCCAGGTGGCACAGAAACGTGATCACCTGACTCCACCCAAATATATAGGTTTTCCCAGCAGGCCAAGGGATTTAAGAAAACCCCTGCCTATTGGCTGAGATATCCCATATACTCCTAATCTGTCCTTGCTTTGTCCTTGTCTTATCTAATGCCACCAGGTACCCGGCCACCTAGCGACAGAAGAGAGAAGTGCAGCAATTCTAGACTTAGGGTGAACTTAAAGCGGGGGTCCACCTATATCATCTAAAAAAAAAATATTAAAAGCCAGCAGCTACAAATACTGCAGCTGCTGACTTTTAATACATGGCCACTTACCTGTCCCAGAGTCCAGCGATGTCGGCAGGCGACGCCGAGAACCCACTCGGTTCTCGGCAGCTGCCGCCGCCATCCTAGGTAAGGGAATTAGGAAGTGAAGCGTTGCGGCTTCACTTCCTGGTTCCCTACTGCGCATGCGCGAGTCGCGCTGCGCATCCCAAGTGGTCCCCGCTCTTTTATGGGAGCTGTGTGTTTCCCAGGAGACAGCGCGGACGGACAGGAAGAGGCATAGACTCCCATGGGAGTCTATGCCGGAAGTGGGTGCAAATACTTGTCTTAGACAGGTATCTGCACCCCCCTACCCGCTGAAAGGTGCCAAATGTGACACCGGAGGGGGGGAGGGTTCCGAAAAGCGGAAGTTCCATTTTTGTGTGGAACTCCGCTTTAACTGAGCCCTAACAATGAGCCAAGGTAACTACACCTGGCAGGTAAATTTGGGAGCAACCCTGCCTAAACATCAGGGTGCTACATAAACATTGGCTGAGTCCGGGATATCTCTGATTGCCTTCATATGCACTGCCTAAGCTTTATGTGACATTGCATTCACACCAAGGTGGCCAGAAACCGCTCTCGTGATGCACGTAAGGATGGTGTACGACCACCAAGGTTCCAGCCTGCGGGTGCACCTCCAAGAGCAGCTCCCAAACCATTGTAAGGAAATCTGCTCACATGTCTTCTCCAATAAACAGTTAAAAAAAATGGTTAAAAAGAAAAAGTACTGACCCAGCGGTTACCACAAGCCAGAATATGTGAAAGGTGAAGTGGCCTGTCTAGAGACACAAGGAATTTGCACTTTGATGGGGCAACTAATCTATCTTGTGTCCCACTGTGATGGGACAACCAACCTATATATAGTGCCTTGAAAAAGTATTCATATCCCTTGAAATTTTCCACATTTTGTCATGTTACAACCAACATCGTAAATGTATTTTTATTGAGATTTTATGTGATAGACCAACACAAAGTGGCACATAATTGTGAAGTGGAAGGAAAATGAGAAATGGTTTTCCAAATTTCTTACAAATATGTGAAAAGTGTGGCATGCATTTGTATTCAGCCCCCCCCAAGCTTAGTAACTAACTATAGATTTAGGTCTGGACTTTGACTGGGCCATTCTAACACATGAATATGCTTTGATCTAAACCATTCTATTGTAGCTCTGGCTGTATGTTTAGGGTAGTTGTCCTGCTGGAAGGTGAACCTTTGCTCCTGTCTGAAGTCTTTTGCAGACTCCAACAGGTTTTCTTCTAAGATGGCCCTGTATTTGGCTCCATCCATCTTCCCATCAACATGGGAACATGGCAGCATCAACATGATGCTGCCACCACCATGTTTCATGGTGGAGATTGTGTGTTCAGGGTGATGTGCAGTGTTAGTTTTCTACCACACATAGCATTTTGCTTTTAGGCCAAAAGTACAATTTTGGTCTCATCTGACCAGAGCACCTTCTTCCACATGTTTGCTGTGTCCCCCACATGGCTTCTTGAAAATTGCAAACGGAACATCTTATAGCTTTCTTTCAACAATGGCTTTCTTCTTGCCACTCTTCCATGAAGGCCAGATTTGTGGAGTGCACGACTAATAGTTGTCCTGTGGACAAGTTCTCCCACCTGAGCTGTGGATCTCAGCAGCTCCTCCAGAGTTACCATGTGCCTCTTGGCTGCTTCACTGATTAATGATCTCCTTGCCCGGTCTGTTCGTTTAGGTGAACGGCCATGTCTTGGTAGGTTTGCAGTTGTGCCATACTCTTTCCATTTTTGGATGATGGATTGAACAGTACTCCATGAGATGTTCAAACCGTGCAATATTTTTTTATAACCTAACCCTGCTTTTAACTTCTCCACAACTTTATCCCAGACCTGTCTGGTGTGTTCCTTAGCCCTCATGATGCTGTTTGTTCACTAAGGTTCCCTAACAAACCTCTGAGGGCTTCACAGAACAGCTGTATTTATACTAAGATTAAATTACACACAGGTGGACTCTATTTACTAATTAGGTGACTTCTGAAGGCAATTGGTTCCACTAGATTTTAGATAGGGGTATCAGGGTAAAGGGGGCTTAATACAAATGTATGCCGCACTTTTCATATATTTATTTGTAACAAATATTGAAAAATATCATTTTCCTTCCACTTCACAATTATGTGCCATTTTGTGTTGGACTATCACATCCAAAAAAAATACATTTACGTTTTCGGTTGTAACATGACAAAATGTGGAAAATTTCAAAGGGTGTGAATAGTTTTTCAAGGCACCGTATTAAGCTTATGATCTACCAAAACCCCAAGATCCTTCTCCTCTATGGATCCCCCCAGTTGTACTCCCCCCTAGTATGTATGAAGCATGCATATTCTTAGCCCCCAAGTGCATAACTTTATATTTATCAACTATAAATCTAATTTGCCACATACAGTAGTCGCCCAATTAAACATGCATTGAGGTAAGTACATTGAGGTCTACTTGTAAGTTGGAGACATCCTGTAAGGAGGTTATTCCACTGTATAGCTTAGTTTCATCTGCAAAGACTGAAATCCCAGACCCTATATCACTTATAAAGATATGAAAAAGTAAGGGTCCCAACACTGAACCTTAATGTACACCACTGATAACCTTAGACCATTCAGAGTAATGCCGCGTGCACACGAGCGGACTTTACGGCGGACTTTGCCCGGCGGACTTTTCGACGTACTTTCCGACGGACTTTGTGAATGAACGGACTTGCCTACACACACGACCGGACTAAAACAAGGAAGTTCATAGCCAGTAGCCAATAGCTGCCCTAGCGTGGCTTTTTGTCCGTCGAACTAGCATACAGACGGCGGACTTTTCGACCGGACTCGATTTCAACGGATAAATTTTAAACAAGTTTCAAATCTAAGTCCGTCCAACTTTTGAGAAAACAAAGTCCGCTGGAGCCCACACACATCGAATTGTCCGACGAAATCCAGTCCGCCGGGCAAAGTCCGCCGTAAAGTCCGCTCGTGTGTACGCGGCATAAGAATCATTAACCACTACTCTCTGAATTTCGATCTTTTTAGCCAGTTTTCTATCAATTTACAAACTGATCTTTCCAAGCTTGTAGACTTTACCTTACACATTTGCCGTGTGTTGGGAACTGTGCCAAACGCATGCCACACTTTTCATATATTATATCAAATGTTGAAAACAGAATGTGTGTTCCCTGCCACCGACACGCACACGGCTGCATTCTCTTGCTCACATGCCAGCCCCGACTCTCTCACTGCTGCTGGAAACTGTCCCGCTGTTGCTAGCTGCATGGCAGACATTTCCCCTCACAGCACATGTACAGACACAACCCCTGACATGCCGATCCCTGTGTCCCAGGTTACTGCTTTCCTGAACTTTCCTGAACTTGAAAGCACTGATTACTGTGAAGCAGACATCACTTTCCTCCACAGTGCAACACATCCTTCTTTCACCGACACTTTACTTGAGAAGACATGGCGTTTCTTGGGTACATATCTGGTCATTGCCAGTAGCAACCACTGCTGTATTTCAGAAAGACATCCCGGTCGAGGCCCCCAAATGTAGCACTGTACCCGTAAGGCTTGCTGTGTGTTGACTTCATAGGCCTCTCTCCAGATAACTGCAGCTGGTTACTAAGGGTTTTCCACTTGTTCCACCCTTACTCCCGCTTGCTTGTTATTCAATGACCAGTCCAGGGTATGTGTTTTCTTTTGTATTTTAATTTGGAACTTGGATGGGAGAGGGGATTAGTGGGATACTCCAACTGGAACTATTCACAATGAATAAGGACAACTCTCACTTGGCCTCACCGGATTGTTCGTGGAAGCAGTCACACTGCTTTAACCATACAGCCACGTGTATGGAGGAATTAAGTCTTCTTGGTCTCACTAGCAGCAGACTTGTTGCACTACATTATCTTCAGGATACTCTCTAGCATCCCTTTACTGACACCTGTCCACTGACACTTCTAGCTGAAGGGGGTGGCCCTCACTCAACAGGTCCCAAAGACACAGATCTGTACTTACAGTAGGCAAAATCAGATCCCTCGTGGTGTCTCCCTTCCAGTCAGCTCTACAGAACCTCTGGGTTCAGCTACTCTATCTCTCTAGACCCCTGGGTTGACCACTGAAGGCCACACGGCCTCCTCCCCTCCCTCCTGGACTCTTTTATACAGTATCCCAACATGCAATGCAGCTCTTTTTCTCTGTCAATCGCCAGGACTGTAACAAAGCCTGTGCACTAACTTCTCAGGTCCCCTCCCACTGTCCATAATGCCTTCCTATTGGACCAGTGAGGGACAGTCAAACAAGCTGAGCTGCACCTGAGCACAATGAGCAGACCTAACCAATAGATCCTGCTATTGAGAGCTTATAGATAGGGGCGAGTGGCGCTACCTGTATTGAATATCAAACACCGTGCTCGTGTGTAAATATATAAAGGGTGTGTGCCCAATAGGTTAATAACCGTGCTACTGTATTTAAAAACCAGTGCCTCCTAATCCTGGGATATAAATTGTTAATCTTCCACCCAGATGTGAATTAATCAGGTAAATAATATACTAAATATACAATAAAACACTAAAACCATAAACATTCCCTCTAGTGCGTGGAGGAGAATGGGTATCTCTGAATTACTAGGTGCAGATTATCCTCTTATAACGATAACTGTGCATTAATAACATTGCATCCTAGGGTGCAATGGATAAGTCACTTGTTTGAGGACTTGCGACTTGCTTGACAAAATTAAATAAATGACTCGACTTCACTTTGACTTGCCACTAATGACTTGCGACTTGACTTTGACTTGGGCTATTTGACTTGCAATGACTTGCAATGACTTGGCTCCACCAGTGTTGTGTCTTGGCCTAGGCAAAAGCCGCCCCCCCACAAAAGAAAGCTCCCCCGAGTCCTGGCTTCTGCCCGCACAAATACAGCTTGCTAACATTGTGGGCGGGGATCGGATAGGTGTCCGCGAGCGGCGCTTGCAGTGTTTGCGGCCGCCGCAGACATTTTTTTATTTGATGATGACTGCACTGCAGTCTCTCCTCCTAGGCTGTACAGGTCTCTGTATTCCGTCCGGCCAGGTCGTGGCGCCGCCCCCCTCCTGCTGCAGAGTGATCTCTGAGGGAGGGGCTGGGCTTCTGTGCAAGTGTGAGTTGCGGGCCTCACGGTGGGGGGGGAGAAGGAACTGAAAGTTGCCCAAGGAGCCAGCCAAGCCTAGCCGACTGACCGAATCTGAGTGGAGTCCAGTCCAGCAGCCATAGAGTAAGTCATGGCAGACTATTATTCTTCTACTGAGGGGGCACTGGAGCAGGGACAGTCACAGGACTCAGGGAGGAATTGGTCTGAGAACGGGGGTCAGTGCAGTGGTCGTCGCAGCGCAGAAGAAAAAGCACAGAGCCGAGGAGGAGGAAACAGATTTGCAGAAGCTGCAGGTTTGTTTGATGTAGTGCCAAGCAAATGAAAACTTCCCTGCAAACTTTGCAGGGAAGCATTAGCTTGCTTGGCACTGCATCAAACAGACCTGCAGCTTCTGCAAATCTGCACTAGTGATGTAGCAGCTAGCAGGACCCTGGCCAGTGGCCTGTACTGATGATTGCAGGATGCAGATATGATTGCAGATGCAATCAATCATCAATATCATTGCACATGCTAAAACTATGAAACCTAGGTAGGTACAAACCTTCTTTCCTTGTTTTCTCCTCCTCCTCGGCTCTGTGCTTTTTTCTCCTGCGCTGCGACGGCCACTGCACTGACCCTCAGTCCCAGACCAGTTCCTCCCTGAGTCCTTCACTAATTAATTATTACAAAGTGCTCAACGTGAATATTACATAAAAATCATATTGCAATTAGGTGCTCCATGCGTACTACAAACTCATTAAACAGTCCAAATTCAGTGAAAGTTCATGTACTGCAGTGCTCCATGCATGCTGAAATCAATGCAAACTTTAGCACTGGTCACTGTATTGGTGTCACTGGTGCACAAAAAGTGTCACTATGAGTCACTAATGTAATATTCTAATCTGGAATGATAAACGTGTCACTGTTTTAAACAAGGTTAGGTTAGGACCGTATATATATAATACATTAAAAATAGTTCTGTAAGTACTAGTGTACTAAGCAACACCTTATTTTCAGGCTTGTTGGCCATTTAATTGCTGAGTGTTCTGCTCCTTGTCTGCTATTTGGGCATTCAAAGTGTTTCTTTAATATGCCAAGAAAAAAGCACTAAGCAGTTTTGTTAATGTTGAAAATAAAACAAAACCTTTCCTGAAAACTGACTTTTAACTCATTTAAAGGTGGAAATGGGGTAGATCGGTATTTTGACTTAATTTGTGACTTGACCAAAATAAATGACTTGACTTGACTTGCTTGACTTCTAGCAAGGACTCGACTTGACTTGCTTGCTTTTCGCCACAGTAACTTGGGACTTGCTTATGACTTGAAGGTTAAGACTTGAGACTTGCTTGTGACTTGCACATGTGTGACTTACCCCCATGTCTGCTTAGAGGGGTGCCTGGGCTGTGTGACAGAAGAGGAGGGCATTGTGACAGGAGGGGGGCAATGTGAAAACACATAGCCAAGTATTATTCTACACAATTTTTTTATTGTGCATTAAAAAAGAAAACAAATAAAATTAGACATGCTATCTGCCAATAGAACTTAACTTAATGCATTCTATGCATCCAAAAATCTAGAAAATATAACAAATCAAATCAATATTATTTAACCAAAAAAATAAAATAAAAGCCTCATGCATGCTTCCTGCTTCTTAATATAGGGGGTCAACAATGCCAAGAGTTGGTAAAAGTAGGGATCCATCATCCAGGGATAATTCTGAAAATCATCCGTATTATTCTCCTGGAGCTCCCGCAGCAAAGGCATAAGACATAATTGGTCACGATTAATAAAGCAACCAATTTTTGGTCCAAGAAATCCTCCTCCTGTTCCTGGACTGGACTTAGGTCAAAGCAATAACTCCAAGGCCAATAATAAATAACACGTTATCTCCTCCGATTCCACAACATGGCTTGTTGACGAACGGCCGTTCACAAACGAACTGAACAGCACGAAATGAAAAGCGCAAACTGAAAAGCGCTAAATGAAAAGCGTGAACTGAAAAGCTCAAATCAACACTCACCAAACTTCTACTAACACAAAATTAGCAGAAGGAGCCCAAAGGGTGGCGCTAAAGAGCTGAAACACCACGTAGTACGTCACTACGTTTGTGTTTGTTGGCAAAAATTCAGGCACACGCCTTCAGACTGAGGTTTTGTCTGCAGAAAATCCGATTGTGTGTTCAAGGCTTTAGTCAGTCATCATCCTCATCATCATCATCCCCAGTAACATTTCTGGGTTGGTTAGTGCTTTACATGACATAGGCAGGCAATTAGAGGTCTATCAGTAAACAGTGTAAAAGCAGGCAAAGACTGAATGTAGTGAACGTTCTTGAACACCCCAGTGTAAGCATAATATATTTTTAGTATGTTAAATTCATTTTAGTTATTATTATTTTTTTTTTTTACTTTGCCAAACTGTATGATACAATATGGAAAGATATGTTTCAATAGTCTCTGTAAAGGGATGCAATAAAAGTGTCAGTTCTACACAAATTAGTTAGTGATTTCTTCTGGACTCCAGAATTTTGTGTGGCTTCTATTTTAAGCCATAATAAAATATAAACTCAATTAGAGAACTATGTTTAGTAACTTCATGCTAAAACTTTTCCATCTAAAAAAGAACTTTACTGAGAAGCTTTTAGTGGAAAAAATATACCATTATATTTTGCAAATGCTATTTTTATAATTTTCATTGTTTTCTCTCTGTATAAAATGCTATGTAACAGCAGGATAAAATTTAATATTTCATACCTAACTGGAAACTGAACTGCAGATGGCCTCTCTACATTTTTTTCCTCTGGCGTATGACAACAAAAGGCTTTAAGACAGCTGAGTTGCAACATTTCTGTAAAATGAAATGGTGGCTTAGTCGGAGCTGGCTGAAAAGGTGAGTACAAATTTATCAGGCTGGGACTGGATAGACGTAAACAGACAGTACCAGGACAACAAGTAGAGATGTCAGGTCAAGAACAGGCAAAGATCAGCTGCAGCAGTAGGGATGAGCCGAACACCCCCGGTTCGGTTCGCGGCAGAACATGCAAACAGACAAAAAATTTGTGTGAACACTGTTAAAGTTAAAGGGACTCGAATGTGAAAAATCAAAAGTGCTAATTTTAAAGGCTACTACGCAAGTTATTGTCATACCAAGTGTTTGGGGACCCGGGTCCTGCCCCAGGGGACATGTATCAATGCAAAAAAAAGTTTTAGAAACGGACGTTTTTTCAGGAGCAGTGATTTTAATAATGCTTAAAGTGAAACAATAAAAGTGAAATATTCCTTTAAATATCGTGCCTGGTGGGTGACTATAGTATGCCTGTAAAGTGGCGCATTTTTCCCGTGTTTAGAACAGTCCCTGCACAAAATGACATTTCTAAAGGAATAAAAGTCATTTAAAACTGCTTACAGCTGTAATGCAATGTCCCCCCCCCCCAGCCCATTACCAGGCCCTTTGGGTTTGGTATGGATATTAAGGGGAACCCCGCACCCAAATTTTAAAAAAAAAGACGTGGGGCCCCCAGGCTAAATATACTCTGAACAGCAGCAGTTAACAGGCACTCCCCGGGTTACAAACAAGATAGGGACTGTAGGTTTGTTCTTAAGTTAAATCTGTTTGTAATTTGGAACAGGTACATTTTGTAAGTGTAGCTTCAGCCAAAAAATCTATTTTTAAGCTTTTTGGATAACATAGGGAAGGATTATCATCACCCCTGTAACATTTGTTTTGCTGTCTGTACCCTTGTTCATAAGATTTCACCTCACTTTCTGTCCCAATGACATTTGGATTTAGAAAATTTTGGGTTATTAGGGAAACAAGGATTGGTGATAAAGCATCAGTGGAGACACCTTTTTCCCATATTAACTCTTACAGGAGAGAATTTCCCTTCCTAGGGGTAGATTTCCTCTCACTTCCTATTGTATCCCTCCATTTCTAAGTAGGAGTCGTTTGTAATTCGGATGTTTGAAAATAGGGGACCGCCTGTATATACTATACACTCTGCGGAAAATTGGGCCTTAGGTGTTTGTGGTACCAGAACACTGTAAGCCCTCACAGTTACTCTTGGTGGGCACTGGAACGGGCCCTGCTGTGAAATATTATATCAAGAATTGTAATTACGCGCCCCTGTTAAACAGGGGCATAAAAATTGGGCCTTAGGCGGTGGTGGTAGCACAACACTGTAAAGCCTCACAGATACTTTTGTTGAGCGCAGGAACAGGCCCTGCTGTGAAATATTAGATCAAAAATTGTAGTTACGCGCCCTTGTTAAACAGGGGCATCAAAATTGGGCCTTAGGCGGTGGTGGTGGTGGCACAACACTGTAAAGCCTCACAGATATTTTGAGCGCAGGAACAGACCCTGCTGTGAAGTATTAGATCAAAAATTGTAATTACGATGATTGCTGGAACTGATCAAACCTGGGCGCTGAGGACTGAAGAATTGTCTGAAGGCACCTTCTCCACCGCTCTTTCTGTGACTAAACGAAGCCTCAGCAACACGTTGTCCAGCACCAGGAAATTGTAACCTCCCAGGCTCTGGAAACACATTGCACAAACCTTTCTGCAAGGCCTCCCTAAGATGTTTCATCCTCTGCTCCCTCTGCGAAGGCTGGATAAGGTCTTAACGTGGATCAAGAAGGGTTGCCAGCCAGTAATGATCCCTCTCCTTGATACTATGAATCCTAGGGTCCTTTCGCAGGCTTTGCAGGATCAGGGAGGCCATGCAGCGTAAGTTTGCAGAGGCATTCGATCCTGAGTCCTCTGGGTCACTAAGGATCACATGATCCTCAACCACCTCCTCCCAGCTACGTACAACTCAATGGGTTTCTGGGGACTGCAAATGATCCCTTGAAGACTGCTGCTGATACTGAGTGTTATCCTCTACCTCCATGCTGACACAATCCTCCTCCTCCTCCTCTTCCTCTTCTTCCTGTGTGATCAGCGGGCCTGCAGGTATACTAGTATCTGGATAAAGGGGGCTTTGAGAGGTAAGGAAGTCCTCCTCTTCCTCCTGCTGTTCTGCCTCAAGTGCCCTGTCCATTATTCCAGGAAGCGTATGCTCCAACAGGAAGACAAGAGGGACAGTATCACTGATGCATGCACTGTCACTGCTCATCATCCTCGTGGCCTCCTCAAATGGTGACAGGACAGTGCATGCAACCTTGATCAATAGCCACTGGCATGGCACAAAAAAGCCAAGCTCCCCTGACCCTGTCCTGGTGCCATACACACACAGGTACTCATTGATGGCCCTCTGCTGCGTTTGCAACCGCTGCAGCATTGCCAACGTTGAGTTCCACCTGGTGGTCATTTCACAAATGAGGCGGTTCTTGGGCAGGTTGCATTCTCTTTGAATGTCAGCCAGCCGAGCACTGGCATTATATGACCGGCGGAAATGACCACAGACTTTCCTGGCCTGCCTCAGAAGATCTTGTAAGCCAGGGTACCTGCTCGAGAACTGCTGCACCACAAAATTCAGGACGTGAGCCAAACAGGGAACATGGGTCAAGTGTCCCTGTTGGAGGGCAGAGAGGAGGTTGGTGACATTGTCGCATACAACCATTCCTGGCTGAAGCTGGTGTGGCGTCAACCACCTCTGAGCCTGCCCCTGCAGAGCTGACAGAATCTCTGCCCCAGTGTGGTGGCTCCTGTCCCCTAAGCAGACCAACTCAAGCACCGCATGGCATCTTTTTGCCTGAGTGCTTGCGTAGCCCCTTGAACGCCTATGGAGCACCACTGGTTCAGAGGAGAAATCTGCAGAGGAAGAGGCCAGAGGAAGAAGAAGAGGAGGGGGTGGAGGAAAGAGCTGTGGCTCTTACCACTATCATTCTGGAGGCGTGGTGGCGGAACAAGCTCCAAAAATACTGTCCTGCATCCTTCCCAGCTGCCAGCAGAGTTACCCAGTGCACTGTGAAAGAAAGGTAACGTCCCTATCCATGCCTGCTGGACCATGAGTCAGCGTAATATATACCTTACTGCTGACTGCCCTGTCCAACGAGGCCAAGAGACCAGCCGGAATGGCCTTCCGTGAAAAGAAATGGCGTTTGGGAACCTGCCACTGAGGTACCACACATTCCACAAATATACGAAAGGGGGCAGAGTCTACCAGCTGAAAAGGCAGCAGTTGCAGTGCTAGCAATTTGGCCAAGCTAGCATTCAGATGCTGAGCATGTAAATGGCTGGGACCGAATTTCTTTAGATGGTTTAGCAACTGGGGGGGAGGAGGTCCGCCTTGTTCTTTGACTAGGGGTGCACAGTACTGTGTACACCAACAGAAGTGTAACAACAACTATGGGTGTACTGTATGTATTGTGTACTGTGTACACCACCAGAAAAGTAGTAGCAACTGCACTAGGGATGCACAGTACTGTGTACACCAACAGAAGTGTAATAACAACTATGGGTGCACTGTATGTATTGTGTACATCACCAGGAAAGTAGTAGCAACTGCATATAGGGGTGCACGGTACTGTGTACACCAACAAAAGTTTAATAACAACTATGGGTGCACTGTATGTATTGTGTAATGTGTACAACACCAGAAAAGTAGTAGCACTAGCAACTGCACTATGGGTGCACGGTACTGTGTACACCAACAGAAGTGTAATAACAACTATGGGTGTACTGTATGTATTGTGTACTGTGTACACCACCAGAAAAGTAGTAGCAACTGCACTAGGGGTGCACAGTACTGTGTACACCAACAGAAGTGTAATAACTATGGGTGTACTGTTTTGTGTACACCACCAGAAAAGTAGTAGCAACTGCACTAGGGGTGAACGGTATTGTGTACACCACCAGAAGTCTATTAGCAACTATGGGTGCACTGTATGTATTGTGTACTGTGTATACCACCAGAAAAGTAGTAGCAACTGCACTAGGGGTGCACGGTACTGTGTATAGTGCACCAACAGAAGTGTAATAACAACTATGATGGGTGTACTGTATTGTGTACACCACCAGAAAAGTAGTAGCAACTGCACTATGGGTGCACAGTACTGCGTACACCGCCTGAAGTATATTACAAAAAGTACACCAGGAATGGCCTGCAGTCAGATATAGCTAAACTGGATACAGTGGAGATATATATACGGTATATATATGTGTATGTGTATATATATATATATATATATATATATATACGAGACTGTCTGTGTATATATATATATATATATATATATATATATATATATATATATATATATATATATATATATATATATTAAATACACTGCAGCTAACTGAATAACCTACCTGCCTGCTCTAAATGACACTCTCTCTCCATTCATGCCAACAATACACTACACGGGGTCGACATGCAGGCAGCCTTATATAGTGTGGGGCGTGGACTTAGTCCCCCTGAGCCATGATTGGTGAAAGGCACCCTGCCTTTGGCCAATTATGGCTCTCTTAGCTGAGGGCGCTAGGATTGACCAAAGCATGCAGGTCATGGTGTATGCTTTGGCCAATCGTCATACAGCAATGCACTGCGCTCCCGCAGTGCATTATGGGCCGTTACGCGCCACTCCAATTTGGCGCGAATGGCCCATAATGTTCGGTTTTCAACGAACGGGCGAACAGCCAATGTTCGAGTGGAACTCGTGTTTGACCCGAACAGAAAGCTCATACCTATGCAGCAGACAGGCAATGCAGTATTGGGATATAATACAAGGTGAAGTTAGGAAAAAAACACAGTTAGCACCTGAAAAATAGCTGAAGGAGTAGCCAGTTCCAGCCCAGGCCAAAGTAACCAGATTAATATAAAGAAACAAATCTATATTATAACGAGTCAGCAAGTGAAGCATAGCTTCAGCTAAATGCAGATGGATTCCAGGAACTAAATTCTACATGAATCATCAGCCCTTACTCAAGATGTCTACAGCTAGCTATACTAGGGGGGCTGTTTTTTAAAGTGATTTCTCAACAAAATAAAACATGGAGACATGGATGGATTGGTGAGTTTGCTTTGCATATTAAAACTACATTTTTTTGTTTAATTGAAATAACAAACATATACTTACAGTGCCTGTTCGGTGCAATAGTATTGCACAGGGCAGCCCTGGACCTTTTCTTTTGGGGTCCCCCACCAGTGCTGTCTGCTTCTCCTCTTCTCCCAGTGCTCCCATAGCAAGCCACTTGCTATGGGAACACTTATGCTGGCGTTCTCCTGAGCTGGGCTGTGTACGTCCATAGACACAATGGCTCCTGCTGCTTTCAGTAAAGCCTGTGAAGGCAGGAAGAGTGTATAGCAGAGCTGCTGGCGGGGACAGTGTTGAATCGAGAGTAGTGTCGAGTAAGTGTTTGGGGAGGAGGGGGGTAGGGGGCAGAGACATTGGAAGGTTTTTTACCTCAGTGCAGAGACTTTGTTAAGGTAAAAAAAAACCTCCTGCCTAGAACCACTTTTTTAAATCCTTTTTATTTGGAATATATACTTGTCCAACAAACAAATAATGTTTACATCGCATATAAAAACTTCACATAAGAAAAGCGAACATACATAAATACCCCCAAACATTTTACCCTTTATCACCCTTCCATACCCCCCCCTCCATCCCCCCATTCGTTCCACCCCCCCCCTCCCTCAACCCCCATCCTAAATTCGCTACCTCCCATTCTTCCTAATCCTCTTATACCTATTCAGACCAATCATACTCCAACCATAACTTCCATATATTTATATATTTCTTCAAACTGCCTCTTTTCCTATACCAAAATTCCTCCTTCATAATCATGTCTTTAACCTCTTTCATCCATTCTGCCACTGTTGGGGGATCATTTGCCTGCCACTTCCGTGCTATTACCTTCCTTCCCTGAAACAAGCATCTTATTATTGCAGTCTGGGTGTCTTTCAGCATACCAATTTTCTCCATCAAGCTCATAAGACAGGTTCTAGCTTCCATGTCTAACGATGCCCCGAACACGTTAATTTTCGCAACTATTCCTTCCCAATACCTGTGTAACTTGGGGCATCGCCAGAACATGTGTATCAAATCGCCTAACCCCACAGTGTTGGCATTTAGTGTCTTGCCTCCTTCCGAACCTAAATAATTTTACTGGTGTATAATATAGCCTATACATCAAATACAAATGAGATACCCCTTGTGACGGTGACAGAGAGATCCTGGGCCCTAATGCCAAAACATATTTCCTCTGTTCTTCCGTTATTGTACCAACATCTTCCTCCCATTTAATTCTATTTTTAGACTCCACTACCCCCTCCTGCCCCGCCATGTTTATACTCCTATACACCTCAGATATCAACCCTCTAGAAGATCTGGTATTTACCAATTTTCTAAGCAAAGGCATTTCATTCCACTCTATCACCTTTCCTCTAAATTGTACCTCTAGGGCGTGCCTAATTTGCAGATAACTAAAAAATAATCGATTGGGGACTGCAAACTCCTCTCTTGAAATGATTTCAACCCCCCTGCCCTATACAGCTGCACCAAGCAGTGGATACCTCTCCTGTCCCATTCCTCTATTTTCCCCATTACATTAAGCTCTTTTAAATTTTTGTTATTCCATATTGGGGAGAACTCAGAAAACCCTGTATACCCCAGTACGGCCTTGACAGTCTTCCAGCTTCTAATCATTAACTGAGTTGTGGGGCAACTATACCCAAAAGATTCTGCCTCCACTGCTTCCACTACTGTATCATGACTGATGTTATTCATCCATATACTACTTCCTCCTCCCCTTTCTTCGGGCAAGTTACTACCTCTCATAAACTCCATTTGAGCTGCCAGAAAATAGCCCCAGGGGTCCGGTAGAGCCAGGCCTCCCGCCTCTCTCGGCCGCCGTAACACCTGCAAACCAATCCTTGCCACCCTGTTTTTCCAGATTAATTCTCTGAACAAACTGTCCAGTTTTTTGAACCAATGTTTTGGGATCCAAACGGGGGAATTGTGTATTACATATAGGATGTGCGGCATCCATATAATCTTGATTAGATTACATCGACCGGCGACCGAGAGAGGTAGGCGACCCCACACCCGACTCTTCTGCTTTAGCTTCACCACTAGTGGTACTACATTACCCGTTATATACTGCCCCGGGTCTTTTGTTATATTTACCCCTAAATATCTCATTTGGTTTACTACTCTTATTGAATCTACCTGTCTCGGAAGAGGTTCTACAAGGGGGTCTATTGGCAAAAGTGCAGATTTTTCCCAGTTGATTGTCAGTCCAGAAAAATGACCAAATTCTTTAATCATTTCCATAGCTGCTAAAAATTAGGTCTGTGTGTCTTCCAAAAATAACAAGATATCGTCCGCATACATTGCGACTTTCTCTTGCTCTCCCCTTCTTTTAAATCCCTGAAATTCTTGAGACACTCTTAAAGCAACCGCCAATGGCTCCAGTGCGAGGGCGAAGAGCAGGGGTGACAATGGGCACCCCTGTCTCGTTCCACTCCCCAACTGGAACCATTCAGAGCACTCCCCATTGACCCTAACCTTGGCTCTTGGTTTATCATATAAGAGTCTCAGCCATTTCACAAAATTAGGGCCAAATTTAAACTCCGCCAGTACTTTCCACAAATGATGCCATTCAAGACTATTGAAAGCCTTGACCGCATCTAGTGATAGAATGGCTCTATTCCCCCCCCTTCTCTGTTGGTAACTGTGTATTTACATATACTCGCCTAATGTTCACACTCACCGATCTATCCGGTATAAAACCAGTTTGGTCTGAGTGTATTACTTTAGAAATTATTCTTTATAACCTATTTGCTAGGGCTTTTGCCAGAATCTTAACATCTGAGCACAAAAGCGAAATCGGTCGGTATGAGGCTACCTCCAGCGGATTTTTCCCTTCTTTTAATAATACTACAATAGTGGCTTCAGTCATAGATATGGGCAATTTCCTTCCACCACGGCCCCATTCAATACTTCCAGTAATTTTGGGAGCAAAACATCCCCATATCTCTTATAGACTTCTATAGGCAGACCATCGGGTCCTGGTGCTTTCTGATTCGCCATATCTATTACCACCCTTTGCAACTCTGCCAATGTTAACAGGGTTTCCAAAGCTTCCCTATCCTCACTGGATAAAGGGACTATTTTCAGTTTTTCAAAAAACTCCCACATTTCTCCCTCTACATTGATTTGTGGGGCATTATACAGGCCTTCATAATAATCCTTAAATACCTCTACTATTCCGGGGGTAGTTCTTATAATTCTCCCTTCCCTATCCCTAATTGCTGATATAGTAGATGAGGGACCATTTGCTCTAGCTATCAATGCCAAGGTTCTCCCCACTAATTCCCCTTCTCCGAAAAGACTCTGCTTCTGAAACATTCTCCTTTTTTCCTCTTTCTCCAATACTAGTTTCCTATATTCCTCTTGACTCCTTACCCAGACATCATATCTAGCTAAAGTTGGTTCCTCCACATATCTCCCTTCAGCCCCCCTCACCCTTTCTTTTACTTTATATTCCTTGACCTGTGATTTTCTCTTAGCGTAGGAGATTTTTGTATAAAGACCCCCTGAAGAGACACCTTCAGGGAGTCCCAAATTATGCCCAACGGGGCGGTTCCTAAGTTCAAATTTATAAATTCTTTCAAATTACCTACAATAACCCCATAATCCTCAATTACTTTGAGCCAAAAGGGGCTCCTTTTACAATCCCCCCCACCATGGCTCAGCCCAGTTCTAACTGAAAGAGCCACTGGTGAATGGTCTGAGAGCCCCCTTGGCTCGTAGTTTACCCCTGCCACTATATTTAGGGCTTCCTCATTACATAGCACTAGATCGATTCTGGATAAAGTGGCATGTGTCCTAGAGTGACATGAGTACTGCTTCACACCCGGGTGCCACTTCCTCCAGATATCCACCAGCCCTACCTCTTCACAGAATTGGAGAAGCGGGCCCCTGGGTACCCCTCCAGAAGCCACCCTTACTGGGAACCTATCTATGCTGTTGTCCATAGCCATATTAAAGTCCCCCGTCACTATAACCGGCACCCCAGGTTTATCCGCTATAAAGCTTATTAAGTCGCTGAGTATCACTGTATTAAATGGTGGAGGTATATATACACTTGCAAGTACGCATTCCCACCCCTCAAAAATACAAAAAATAAAAACATATCGTCCATTCTTATCCAGTTTACTCTGTCTGCAGGAGAAAACCAGCCCAGAGCTTATCATTACACTCACACCTATTCCTCAAGGCACTAACTGTACCTTTATCTAGGTGAGTCTCCTGAAGACAGAGTATCTTGACATCACCTGTCCTGGCCATAGAGAAAATTGCCTGTTTTTTACACCCCTCACTTACCCCCCCCCCCACATTCCATGAGCATATCTTAATGCACCTAAATGCCTCTGGGGTTTTCTTCCTACCAACTTTGGTACCTAACATTCTCTTGTTCCTGTATCTTGACTCCTCTCAAATTAATTCTTACTCCTAAAAGCATTGTGTCTAATGTTTGAAATATAAGTGATTTTAATTTTTGTGTACATTCAATACTTCTTACTTCATTCCACTCCACACCCTTACCACCCTCCTCCCCCCTTACAACCTTATACATATCCCAATTCCCAACCTTCCCCTCCCTCCCAGCCCCCCCCATCCCAGCCCCCCCTTCCCCCTCTCCCTCTTGCCCAACCTTGGGCCCATACCAAGGGCTTCTAAAGTGACCGTGTTAACCCCCTAAACGTGAGTGTTCCTCTTTTCCCCCTTTACGTTGCTACCCGAACCTTATAAGAGGGGTATTTACCCCAACATGACCAGTGTACAAAGGATTAATATCTACTGCCCCCTATACCCACACCTCTATAAATGCATCAGTGGATCCCCAAAACATCAAAAAAAAAAAAAAAAAAAAAAGACCCCAAGAAAAAAATTCATCAGTCCCCTGAACAAGGACCCCAGAGTCTACTTCTTGCCCTTTTTTCCTTATGGCCCTTCACCACACTGTAACCTTCCTTCATTCTTCTCCAACCATAAGAAAACTTCTGTAGGAGCATTAAAGAACTTCACCTCCCCACTTGCTGTTACGCGTAGGCGTGCTGGGTATAGTAGCGCATAGCCAATTTTATACTGCTGCAGTCTACATTTACACTCTGTAAATTTTGCCCTCTGATTCTGCAGCTCAGGGGAGAAGTCTGGGTATAGAAATATTCTTACACCATTATACTGTATGCTTTTCATCTCGCTTTCTGGAGAGTGGTGACTTTGTCCCTGAAGAACAGGAATTTAACAATGAGATGCCTTGGCTGACCCGCCGAAGATGGCGCCCTAGAAGCGACTCTGTGTGCATGTTCAATTGCAAAAAATTTAGAAAAAGAGTCTTTACCAAACATATCCCTAAACCATCCTTCCATATATTCTGTGGGATTGTTACCTTCGCTTCTTTCGGGGAGACCCAGAACCCTCACATTCTTCCTGCGTGCCCTGTTCTCATATTCGTCCATTTTACGTATACTCATTTCCAATTGCTCCTTCATAGTTTTAACTTCATGTCTCATCGGGTTCACATCATCCTCCACCTGACTGAGCCTCCCCTCAAGAACGATAGTCCGAGCACATACCTCCTGCATATCTTGTTTTAAGGTAAATAAATCATCTCTAATGCCTCTAAGCTGGTCCGATAAAGAGGTTTTACAATTGTTAATTGCTAGGAGAATATCCTTTAAAGATGGTTCCTTCTCTAGTGTCCCCATTCCCTCTGCTGCTTCATTACCCAGTCCACTCTCCCTTTCCAGGGTTGTTTGCGATGCAGATTCTGTGACTATGGGTACACATACTTCTGCTGAGCCTTGACTTTTCCTTCCCCCAGGGTGGTTGACCTGCAGCCCCTGATGTTGCGCACCCCCCACCTCACTCCCTTTCTTGGGTGTGTGGTTTGGTGTGTGGGCAAAACGCTCCAGCTTCGCAGCCGCACCTTGACTTGCTTTATCCTTAGGACCGCGCTGATTATGAGCACCGGCTCCTTCCTGCACTGCAGCCTCCTCTGTCCCTTTCTTTCTGGTCATCTTGACTCAAATCACCCCTTGGCTCTTCAGAAATTTAATAGTTACACAGTCTCTGGCATACACTTCCTCCCCTCTCACCAAGGAGTGTGCTGTTGGATCCTATCCCGGGAGAGAGCCGCCACCAAACGTGCGGACGGAGCACTGAACAAGTACAATCTCCCTCCTCTCTTAACAGCTGTTCTGAATTCCAGCGTCCCCTTCCCCACACTGTACAGCAGGATCACACCAGGGGACACACCAGGGGGCAGGCTATAGGGTCTTATCCCAGGGAGACCACAGACGTACTCTCATACAGCATACCTGAGCGATCCCTCAGTCCGACCGTCTGATCAGATGTTCTGCTTGCCGGCGTCCTCTTCCCCACACTTGATTAGCAGGATCGCACTGGTAAGCGCGCTGTGAGATGCAGGCTCTTATCCCAAGGAAAGCATAGACCGACACACCAGCAGGGTCCGTACATTCGACCAGCTGATTGGCCTCCTGGCGTCCCCTTCTCCACAGTATCAGACCAGCACAGGCATAGGGAAAGCCGTCACAGCGCAGGAGACACAGGCATGGGCATAGCAGAAGCAGCAAGGTCCGGTCTCACAACGTCCTCCCCCTCACCTCAACCTCCGGTCACGCCCATCCCCCTGGATTCCTAGAACCACTTTAAATATTATATTCAGTTTATGGTGGTCAGATACAGTTTAGGTCTGTATCTAAACATTTTTTATCTTAATGCATTCCTTGCATTAAGGTAAAAATGTTTAAGTAGCAGTATGCCCTCTCAACCTTCTTACACTTATCTGAGTCCTGTTCCCATTTGCACTGGCTCTCCCTACTCTTACAGGCTTGAATGATAGCAGCGGGAGCCATTGACACCTACTGCTGTCAGTCAAATCCTGTAATGAGGGAACGAGGGTCGGGCCAAGTTGGCCTGTCTGTGTCTAGAGACTCAAGTGATGTGGCTCAGGAGCATGGCTGCAGGTGTGCCCCCATAGTAAGAGACTTGATGGGCAGATAGGATATGATAATCTATGAGAGATGTCACTGCTTCAAGAATTCCCATCCTTGCCTCTCCTTTGCAGCCATTGCTCACTGACACAGGGGATCACACAGACCAGAGCGGGCTGAAAATATAGTTAGTGTTTGTCAGGAATTCTACTTTAAAGTAGAAAAGTTCACCTTTTCAAAAAAAATAATAAATGCACATGGCAAACAAGGGGGAGGAAAGGGATTTTGACGGTGCATGTAGACAAAAAAGAATTTTTCTAAAAAAGCTAATTTTTAATTTAACATTTCAAGTTAAAAAACATATAAATAGTACATGGATTCACATGAAATACAGTTTTTGTACAGTTACAGTGGTCAAACAGGATTTGAGTGTATTTAATTTTTGGAAGATGTCGTTTTCTCAATTCCTCAATTAGAAAAATTCCATGAATATGACACACAGTCCAACAAACTAAATTAAACTCGTTTTCTTAAAGTTGTGATTTCCAAAGTGACTTGTGCACAAATTTGATGCAATTTCCAGTGTGAAAACGGTGATTCACCGGTAGTGACGTGATCGTGCACCAAGCTCCTCTTACACGTTTCATCATAGGACATCAGCTGAAGCATCCTATGACAAAACTTGTAAGGTGGAGCTTGGTACGCGACCACCTCACTACAGGTTTTGATCTTTTCGTCTGTGGAAGGCACGGGGTCCCAGACTCTGGATTGATACGATTGCACTGATCTTTTTGCACTAGTGCTAGTGCGGCTGTGATTAAATAAACGTATATCTTTTACTGACTTACGCTATTAGTGTTAATCCTTTCTATATGTGAACCTACCATACGACTGGGAGTATCGAGGAAGAGGAACCAACACTGGCACTGAGATCAGAGGCGACTCTGTTTGAATGTGCATTACGCCTGCAGGGTAATGCACATAGGAATTGAGAAAACTACACATTTTTTTGGACTTTTCTTTTGTGTTTAAAAATTTTTTGTATTTTACATATATATTTTCTTATATTTTTATGTTCCTATATTTTTTCACAATTTTTACCAATATGGTCTGATTTGCACATATGATGTTACTAGTGTATATGTATTATCACTTTCACTGAACACGCATAGGAGATAACACATTGTATACACATACACTTTTATTTATAGTTTTGGCAGCGCGATTTTACCCCCTACCCCCCTCCTATCTCTATCAATATCTCCAACTAGTGAAGTTTATGGGGTAGGCAGTAGCCACGATCATTTCCTGATACTCACCTTAGCGTGGGACTTACAATTTATAAATGTGCATTTACTGTATTATCAGCAGATTGCAGGTGCAATGTCAGGCTCCTGCACACACTGCCTACAGCTCTATTGCCAGTACCTCTGTATAGACTGTCATTGCAGAGCTGTAGATAGTGTGAATGAACTATGGGCCTGCTGATCAGTGTGCCTGCAGTTCATTCAAACTATAAGTATTTCTCCCGTGGTGGATGGCGGCACTTGCAGTTTACTCATTCACAGAAAACTGTGAATGAATGATGTGGATGTGTGGATGGAGCCCTGCACAGTTGTGCTACTTTTAATAAATGTTTGCGGGTGTGGGAAGAGGAACCCTCGCTCGCTGTCTCAAGGAGGGAAGTGATCTGGGGGAGAAGGTACAGAAGCTGGAACATTCTACATGTTCCACCCTCAAAAGGAGTGGAACATGTTCCAAAGGTGAACTTATCCTTTAAAGACGAATATTCACTTTTTTCATTATTCAATCAATCATTTCCATGTACTTTGTCTCATCTTCCTAGGTGCCCTGTAACATTAGCTGTGTTGTTGGTCAGGGCATTCCCCTTTGGCGAATGGTTGCCTGACACCGCAGCTTGCAAGGGGATAGCTACTTTGATAGCGAGCATCTGTCTCCAGCTAGAAGCACTTTTCCAAAGCAAATACGGGCAGGAGGAATGCTAGATGTAATTTTGGGCGGCCATGCAGCCCCTTGGTGCATGGACGCCCTGTGCAGCAGCACACCTAGAAAGATAGAACAAAGTGCTATATGCACTTTGTTCCATCAAGAACTAAATAATGTAAACATTTGTGGTACTTTTTTAGGATAACAAAATATATTTTTTTAGTTGGAAAATATTACCTTACAATTTTTTGGGGCAATATTTGTTGGCAATAACTGCATCAAAATTATAGCTAAAGGAAGAATTATTATGGGTAATTAAGGAATAATCTGTCAATTTACAATGATTGCTCTTGTGAAAGTCCCAGCTGGAATTTGCCAGTAAATGTAGCGGGGAGCTGCAGGGTATAATGAGGAGCAGTACCACACATGCCTTGTCTATTTAGGTGAAGGTTCTTAGGTGTAAGCACACCTTCTAAATAAGTCTATACTGTAGGTCTTGCTATTGGAGATCACCAAATAGCTGCCACACAGGATTGCACATAGAACACAAGTGTTTTTCTGTTAATACAAATCATCAGAAAGTGCAACTGATATTTCCCACATTGATAGGTCTTCAGAGAGAACTTCAAAATAATTGATTTAGCTGATATGTTAAAATAACGAATTTGCCCCAATTTGTTATCAGAATTTTAGGTCTGAATGTTGTGAGTTGCCAGCTGAGCAACTTTTTACAGCTTCACACATTGCTTTATAGAAAAGGAAGACTCTTTTAAAGCAAAGGAGACAAGACAAAACTCATTCAAGGATGAAAAAGGATGCATACAATATGAGGTGCAAAATGACTACTAGCAGATTAACTGATGTTACATTTTTCTATGAGCCATTTTGTGGTGACTATATTGTTATTTCTGAGGCTGCTACCTGCTGAAGACCTCAATTTATATCCTTGCAGCTTAAGTTAACAGTGATATGTATGCATTACAATTCTGCTGTTAAATCACTTGTTGCTCAGAGTTTGAAATATTTTATGTATTTTTGGATACAAAAAAAGTAAAAGCACTCCTATATATGATAGTTTTTCCTTCTTGTAAAATACAATGGACTTTGTAGGGTTGATTTACTAAAGTTATATAGGCTGTTTATTTTACAAGGGAATTTTCCCTTAACGTAGACAATTTGGTGAAAGTTCACTTTGTAAAGAATACTCATCTACACTACAGTATCTCCTATCTATTTTGGTAATCTGTTGGATGGTGTAATATTCTGTGAGTTTCTACTTATACCTTTCTTTTCTCACATTATGTGGTTTTTAAATGTTTAATACTGGGTAAAGATCAACATGTTAAAAAATCAGGCTACTCAAAAGTGATAATTTAGTTATCAATGGCGCTGGATGGGCTCAGTCAACCCCTTCACTTCTTATATCTCTTGGGTACTCCAATAGTGGGATCTCCCTGCCATAATCCCCAACTGTTCAACTAGGAATTTTCACTGTTCTCGCTCACATTTGCATGGTCATTTGTTGGGGCAATGGCTACCAGATGTAGCTTATAACTAACCCCGCCGCCTGCAACAAGATACAGCTTGTCACTTGCCACCATCTCCTGCCACCCATATACAGCTTGTCGCTTGCCACCATCACCTGCCACCCAGATGCAGCTTGCCACCGTCCCCTGCCACGAGATGTAGCTTGTAACTTGCCACCGTTGCCTGCCACCAGATGCAGCTTGTCACTTGCCACTGTTGCTTGCCACCCAGATGCAGCTTGTCACTTGCCACTGTCGCCTCCCACCAGATGCAACTTCCCACTATTTTGCAACCAGATGTAGAATGTCACTGTAGCCTGCCACCAAAAAATACCAGATGTAGCTTGTCACTTTAAGAATTTAAGGCCAATTTTTTTAATCTTCTTTTTTTTTTTCTGCAGTGAAAGAACTTGTCTTACACACACCCTCTTCTTGCAGCCTCGCAGCCTCTCCCCAGCACTACTGCGTCCGACAGAGCGGGGAGACCGGCACATGCACAGTTACTGCCCTGTTCCGTCCTATTCTAGAGTGAGAGGCAGAACAGCGGTGATGAGGGTGGGCGTGATGTCATCTCTCTGCTTACCTGCTGCACCTCGATCAGTGCAGCCTTTGCGGCCCGGCTGCAAGCAGAGCACAGACCGGAATGGGTCCATGGCCCGGAGGTTGGGGACCCCTGATCTATACTATAATACAAATAAAAAATCCAATTGAGGTAATATGAACCCATCATAATCACAGCAGTAGGTGTGTATATTTAAAACTAACATACATAAATGTCATACAGAAATAAGCCCCCAAGAATGATACGAATCTACCAAATGTTGGAGAATCAACTTTAGGTGAGTTGGCCTTGTAGTTGTGGTAAAAGTTGTGCATGTGGTTTTTAATAAATTATAATATATAATTTATATTAAAATATTATAGCTCCTTCTTGGCTCCTGTCACATTGCACAATGGAGGGGATGACTCCTTTGCTTCTGCATATCTCCATTGCATCTGGTGGGTGAGCTCAAGGAATCTGAATTGGAGGGAGGAGGTCTGTACTGAAGGGGGTTCTGTACTGGTGGGAAGGGGGATTCTGTACTGAAGGGGAGGTCTGTATTGGTGATGAGAGAAGGGGTCTTCACTGGAGGGGTGCTGCACTGGTGGGGAGGAAGGGGGGTCTCTACAGGTGGGGAGAAATAGGGCCTGTACTGGTGGAGTGGTCTGAAGTGGTGGGGAGGGAGAAGGGCTTAACTGGAGGGTGGTCTGTAATGGTGGGAGGTCTGTACTGTGGGGGGGTCTGTACTGTTCGGAAAGGGGGATGGTCTGTCCTGGGGTCTGTACTGGTGGGAAGGGAGAGAGTAGGGAGGGAGGGGGATCTGCACTAGAGGGTCAGTACCGATGGGGAGAGAGGTGTTCTGTACTAGTGGAAAGGGAGAGGATCTGTACTAGAGGGGGTGCCTGTACTGGTGGAGAGGGAGGGGTCCATACCTGACAGAGGTCTGGACTGAGGGGTCTCTATTGGAGGGGGTCTGTACTGGTGGGGAAGGAAGGGGTAAATACTAAGAAGGAGCTGGAAAGGAGGGGGGCCTGTACTACAAGGAGCTGGGAAGGGGTATGTGCAGTGGGGGGTTTAGGGGTTTGGGGGTAAATTTGTACTTGGTGGAAAATTGGGGCTTTGGGGGGAATATGGGCTTGGGGTGGACAAGGAGTATTTGTACTGGGAGGAGGGGGTAATATTTGGTTGTACTCTGTAGACTTGCCTGTGTGCTTTGTACTTCTGACCCCTTGCACTTTGTCCATTATGCACTCTTGACCCCTGCACTCTGTGTGATAACCACTCCTGAGCCCAACACTCTCTCTGCATTACACACTCCTGACTCCTGCACTCTTCATTTACCATTTCTGGTGTAAGCACTCTGTGTTACGCACTTCTAACCCCAGAACTCTGTGGGTTAACAACTCCCGATCCCTGCAAACTGTGCATTTCACACTCTTGAGCCCTGCACTCTGTGCATTATGCACTCCTGAACCCTGTACTTTCTGTGATACCCACTCCTGACCCCTGTAATCTGAACCTTGCACTCTCCTTACCCTTGCACGCTGTGTGATATGCACTCCTTAACCCTTCACTCTGTGTGTTATGCACTCCTGACCCCTGCACCCTGTACAATACACTCTCCTAGGCCCTGCAAGATAGGCATTGTGTTTTACATTTCATACTCCTGATCATTGCACTCTGTATGCTGGGCTTTATATGACTGACTCTGACCATGGTATGAATCAATATGGATCACTAACTCTTATTCATTAAGACAAGAAAGGGGCCAGTAAATGACACATTTACCCACCCTTTTCCCGCTCTCAATCCTGACAGATCTCCTTGCAGCAGCCGGTGAGATTGAAGTGGGGGGAACCCGGCAGCACTATGGGAGGGGGGGTTCACAGGAGCCTGATCACAGCAGGATGTAGATAGGAGGGGTGGCATGTGGCAGAACCAATCCCCTCCGTTCTACTCCTGCAGCTGCTGAAAGGTGGGTAGCTGAAGAAATGCATGAATAGTTTTATCAGTTCTTAGTTGTGTGTCTGTATTTATTATGATAAATATTTTGAATGTCAGGTAGGATTCTTATCAAAGCTGCTGCAGCTATACCTTTAAACCACATGGTAGGGTGACCAGACATCCCCGGTTTCCAGGGACAGTTGCCTGATTTTAGGAGACTCTCCCCACAAAGTGTCCCCAATTTGATCCCTGATTTTAAAATCTTGTCCTCAATTTTAAAATCTCATTGCTATTTTCATTAATGTCCTCCCTGGGTGAGGGCACTGCATTGGAATCTGCCTGGTAAGTGTTTTTTTTTATTTGCTGGCTGGCAGAGTGGGTGGAGGGAGGGTAGAGGGCCTGTGCTACCTCCTGACTTAAATTATGTCAATGCCGTCTTCTACTGTTTGCTCAGATATCACATGTTTCCCTCTCATCTTGTGCAGATCTGGTGAGCCCGGGAGGTGAATTGATTGAGGAGATGCCGCCTGGCCTTAGTCATTACCTCTTGCATCTATGAAATGTGTGCCCATAAGAAAATTAGGCATGTCAAGGTGGTCATGAATGCATTTATCAGCAATCTCTACATTGTGCATTACTGACACTACATTACTGTGCACTACTGACTTCTGAAATCTGTGTTACTTACTACTGACCTCTGCACTGTGCGTTTCTCACTACTACACTCTGTGTTACTTACTACTGACCTCTAAAGTCTGTGTTACTTACTACTCGCCTCTACACTTTGCGTTACTTACTACTGACCACTGAATTTTGTGTTACCTACTATTGACCTCTGCACTGTGTGTTACTTACAACTGCAGTCTGTGTTACCTATTACTGACCTCTGAACTCTGTATTACTTACTAATGGCCTCCACACTCTGCTTTACTTACTACTGACTTCTACGTTACTTACTACTGACCTCTGTACTATGTGTTAGTACCGCACTTGGTTTTGTCACTGAGGGTAGGGCAATTATATAGGGATGAGGTGGAATTTGTGCTTGGGAAACTCTATGTTCATTACTTACTCCTGACCTTTGTACTCTGTGTAACTTGTTTCTAACCCTTACAATCTGTGCATAACGTACAATGAGCCTGGGCTCTGTGTGGTACTTACTCATGCACTCTGTTACCCTTAAAGTGTTTGTAACCCTAAAAAAAGTAATAGATCATGTTCCTTTAAAGCATGAACAACAGCACAGTGCTTGTGCTGTGTAATTTGGCCCCCTGTATCACCTGAAATACCTGGCTGATCCTGCCTGATTCTGCCCTCCCCCTGTAAACTGACCATGGTTTATCATGGCTGCTGAGCCCTGACACCATGGTCCGTTTGGATGCCTCCATCATTTGCAGCTCTCCTCTACTCTCCTTCCACCCCCTTCCTGCCTGTCAGCTCTGACTGCTGCCATTATTTCTGAGTGTCAATTCTACAATCCCCTCTATTACATTAACTGATGTGCCCAATTTATGTGGTTGTGTAAAAATAGGCCGTTCTATATTGTATTTCTGAGCGCCACTCAGCACACATGTGACTGGCCACCTCTCTCCTTCTCCCAGCTGACGTCAGCAGGGGTTTCTCGGCCACTCCCGCTGTAGCTGTCTGACTGGGAGAGGAGAGAGGCGGTCGGTCACGTGAGTGCCGAGCGGTGCTCGGAAATACAGTATAGAACAGCTTATTTTTACAAAACCACACACAGTGCCTTAAAGTATTCATACCCCTTGAAATTTTCCACATTTTGTCATGTTACAACCAAAAACCTGAATTTATTGTATTGGGATTTTATGTGATAGACCAACACAAAGTGGCACATAATTGCGAAGTGGAAAGAAAATAATAAATGGTTTTCAATTTTTTTTTACAAATAAATGTCTGGAAAGTGTGGTGTGCATTTGTATTCAGCCCCTTTTACTGTGATACCTCTAACTAAAATCTAGTGGAACCAATTGCCTTCAGAAGTCACCTAATTAGTAAATAGAGTCCACCTGTGTGTAATTTAATCTCAGTATAAATACAGATGTTCTGTGAAGCCCTCAGAGGTTTGTTAGAGAACCTCAGTGAACAAACAGCATCATGAAGGCCAAGGAACGCACCTGACAGGTCAGGGATAAAGTAGTGGAGAAGTTTAAATATCCCATGCTTTGAACATCTCATGGAGCACTGTTCAATCCTTCATCCAAAAATTTAAAGAGTATGGCACAACTGCAAACCTACCAAGACATGGCTGTCCACCTAAACTGACAGACTGGGCAATGAGAGCATTATTCAGAGAAGAAGCCAAGAGGCCCATGGTAACTCTGGAGGAGCTGCAGAGATCCACAGCTCAGCTGGCAGAATTTGTCCACAGGACAACTATTAGTCGTGCACTCCACAAATCTGGCCTTTATAGAAGAGTGTCAAGAAGAAAGCCATTGTTGAAAGAAAGCCATAAGAAGTCCTGTTTGCAGTTTGCGAGAAGCCATGTGGGAGATACAGCAAACATGTGGAAGAAGGTGCTTTGGTCAGATGAGGCTTTTTAGTGTAGCGCTGGTAGATTTGCAATCTACCGCATGTTAGGTAAATTTAGTAAATTGTGCGTTAGGTAGGTTAAAGTTTGCCTCTGTTCCAGCTTGGCTGATGTTGTGTGTGTTTCTGTGCTGACCGGTGGGTGTCGCTATTGCCACTGGTCAGGGTTGGAAAGGCAACGTGTTGAAGCGTATGGATGCTCCTCTGTCCCGGAGGCACGCTCGGTGTAGGTCGTCCTCCGAGTTGCATTCTGGGCGAGGGTATTTATGGGACAGACGCCATGTTTTGGGGTTCGTTTTACAGCCACCTGCTGGCCCTCCTGGCCAACAGGTATGCATTACGGAGCTACCTCGTGGTCCTCCGTTCGGGAGGCCCACGATACAGCGGCGCAGGGGTGGGTCCAGAGGCTTGTCTGGAGCCTACCACCGCGGCCGAGGAATGGTCCTGAGCTGTCGGTCCTGTGTGACGAAGCTGGACAACCAAGGAGATCCCAGGGGAGGACCCATCTTGAAGGGATCACGCTGCGTGCTGGTCTATAGAGGGGCCTGGTGACTCGGTTGGAGGACGTATCCAAAAGTAACTATACAGCATAGTGTTGCCGGCTCGGCTTAAAGGTTCAAGCACTGTGACTGACTTTCACTACAGAAAATCTATACATCCTGTGGCAGAGGATTGTACGGATTTTATTCCCAAAGAAGTCTGTGGCAGAGACTTTGATTCGTGCTGCGTGCTGGCTGCTAGACCGGTGAGAGAGGCCTATCCAGACGAGCAAGGAGTGTGTCCCACGAGGGGAGCGCATTTCAAATAGTATTTGAATTCTACCAGGACATTTCGCCAAGAGAACCCTACCAGAGAATATTTGAGTTTCTTCTGCAAGTTTCCTTTCTACCTCTTTCCTGCTACTTCCTAAGTCGTTTGTTTTAATAAAGCATTGAAAATGTACTCCAGTGTTGGTGCGTGTGTCGTCCAGAAGTAAACTCAACGGAACCCTAGACCCGGTGCCGGTGAAACAGAGGGAAGCAGAGTGAAGGTAACAGACCCGCTTAAACCAGCAGCTCCACCGTGAGTTAGTGCTACATTAGCCTAAAAGCAAAACGCTATGTGTGGCAGAAAACTAACACTGCACATCACCCTAAACACACCATCGGTGAAACATGGTGGTGGCAGCATTGTGTTGTGGGGATGCTTCAGCAGTGACAGGGAAGCTGGTCAGAGTTAATGGGAAGGTGCATGGAGCCAAATACAGGGCAATCTTAGAAGAAAATCTGTTGGAGTCTGCAAAAGACTTGAGACTGGGGCGGAGGTTCACCTTCCAGCAGGACAACAACCCTACACATACAGCCAGAGCTACAATGGAATGGTTTAGAACAGAGCATATCCATGTGTTAGAATGGCCCAGTCAAAGTCCAGAACTAAATCTAATTGAGAATCTGTGGCAAGACTTGAAAATTGCTGTTCACAGACACTCTCCATCCAAACTGACAGAGCTTGAGCTATTTTGCAAATAAGAACGGGCAAACATTTCACTCTCTAGATGTACAAAGCTGGTAGAGACATAGCAAAAAGACTTGCAGCTGTAATTGCAGTAAAAGGTGGTTCTACAAACTATTGACTCAGGGGGGCTGAATACAAATGCACACCACACTGAAAACCATTTATCATTTCCCTCCACTTCACAATTATGTGCCACTTTGTGTTGGTCTATCACATAAAATCCCAATAAAATATATTTACGTTTTTGGATGTAACATGACAAAATGTGGAAAATTTCAAGGGGTATGAATACTTTTTCAGGGCACTGTACACTGGGCACATCAGTTAATGTAATAGAGGGGATTGTAGAAATGACACTCCATGGCTTAACAGCCACTTTAAATCACCCCTGCACTGTGCATTATGCACTCTTGACCTAGAGCAGAGTAGGCTCAGGTATAGTTCACCATACCTCTTTAAACCCTCCCACAATTTAGCCATACCCATCAATGGCATGGCACGCTCCTGCACCGCTATTAGCCCTGCCTATGCTCCACCCCATTAAAAATAGGCGTGATTAGTAGGGTGTTCCTGGATTTTATTTTGAAAATCTGGTGACTTTATCATTTGGCTACGGCCAGTTTTTACTAGTAACACCCACTTCTCACTGCATTGCTCCTAACACACCACATTTTTCCCCTCTAAAACTGTCCCTTTCTGTCAAGTTCAAAAGTTGGGAGGTACAGTGATAACTACTGTTACAGAAGTCTCCAAATATAATATGGCCAATGGACAAGGGGAACTTGATAAAGGATTGTGTCCCTAACTAGGTTGGCCACCTTTTCTTCAAGCCAAACCCGAACACTTTTTAACGGCGCACAGCATGTTTTCTTTTTTTAGTATACACTACAATAGGGCGTACACATGGTCGGACTTTGTTCGGACATTCCGACAACAAAATCCTAGGATTTTTTCCGACGGATGTTGGCTCAAACTTGTTTTGTCTACACACGGTCGCACAAAGTTGTCGGAAAATCCGATCGTTCTAAACGCGGTGACGTAAAACACGTACATCGGGACTATAAACGGGGCAGTGGCCAATAGCTTTCATCTCTTTATTTATTCTGAGCATGCATAGCACTTTGTCCGTCGGATTTGTGTACACACGATCGGAATTTCCGACAACGGATTTTGTTGTCGGAAAATTTTATCTCCTGCTCTCCAACTTTGTGTGTCGGAAAATCCGATGGAAAATGTCCGATGGAGCCCACACACGGTCGGAATTTCCGACAACACGCTCCGATCGGACATTTTCCATCGGAAAATCCAACCGTGTATACGGGGCATAAGTGTGTTAAAGACCTGTGACACTTTTAGGTGCCCCAAGGAGAGTAGTAATGCAGCTCAGTGCGCCACAGTAAACAGTGAGCGTGGCCAAATTTTGGCTCCATTAACACCTAGGAATTCCAGATAGCGATTCCACCCGCGATTCCCGATTCACCGCAAATCACGGGACATGCTCGTGATCATTTTACTTTTAATAGGAAAAACAAAGAGAAAGATTCTCTTAAGAGGGTCAACAAAGAACACAGGGATAGATACAAACCAGCTTTATTAAATACCAAAATATACTAAAATTATAAATACACCAAATGAAAAAAGCAGTGTAGATAGACGGCTATCACAGACCTAATTAAAATTGGAAAACGTTGTCACAGGGGATGGTAAAAAACAAATGGGAGCCGCGGCTTCACACCCACACATGCACATCAACAATCATCATCCATACAAGTTAGTATATACTAATGTTGGTAAGTTCAAGCTCGGATGAACGGTTATGGATAGGTAATAGTCCTATATGGAGGCATCCAGCATAGTGAAGACGGTCATATACCAACGATGTGAGTGCTAATTATGTAGGTGGACGATCTGGCCGTAAAGTCTGTTGTAATGTTACTCAATGTGGTTAGGTCGTTCACATAGAGATACAGAACCATGAGCATATGGCTTATAGATCAAACTGCATAGTAGGACGCTTCCATATAACAGCATAAGAAGATTAAGTAAAACATGCAGGAGCAGCGGGATGTAGATCCATATGAACAGCAGTAGGGGGATGCTATAAATATTGACATACGTGCGGAAGTGCTAAGTGGGGTATGAAGATCTCACCAACCGCACAGTGTCCGTCCTCAGACTGTAGCAATCCTTTATCCCTGGGTCGCTGTGTAAATGAATGCCGCTTCACTGCTCAGTGGATAGAGGCAGGCAGAGAGACATCCCTCGCTGTGGAGCCACTGCCTCGGTGTAGTACGTGGCTGAAGGAGGAAGCTGACATCAGCTGTTGGTTCTGTGTGTAAACAAGTCAGATCGAATAGCGTGCGGTTCCCGATGACGTGCTGACATCACACCGCTAGTGGTGTGACGCTAGTGGTGAAGCGGTGTGACGTCAGCACGTCATCGGGAACTGCACGCTATTCAATCTGGCTTGTTTACACACAGAACCAACAGCGACTAGGGCAACTTGAACTGCATCCAGACACTTGTCTGCATGATTGATTCATACTCACCTGCAATTTTGACCAATTATTAACTAATTGAATGGGTTGATCGTGGAAAAATCCCTGTTTTTGTCATTTTACTTTTAATGGCACGCCAATCGCGGTGTAATTTTGCTGCAATTGTTGCCCGGCAAATCGCTGCAAAATCCTTCAAACAGAATTGCGGGATGCCTGTCGCCCAAAAGAAGTTTCTATTCTGCCTGCGATCTGGAACGCCTAGGTGTGAATGGAGCCTGTGAGTCTTATGCACAGAATGCAGGGGACAGGAGTATATAATGCATATTAGGAGTCATGAGTACAAAACAAAAAGAGTGCAGGAGTCAGGGGTTTGTAATGCACAGTGTAGGGCTAAGAAGAGTGCAAAAGGCCCCACTCCCTCTCCTGGAAAAAAAGTCCAGCATTATTCTTTATGCTCACCATCCCCCCCCCCGCCAGCAAAAATGTATTCTCCCCCTCCCAAAACGACCCCCCCACCCCCAAAACAAATCTTTTTCAACCTTCCACTGCACATGTCCCCCTCCACTATCCCCTAAATCCCCAGTCCTAGCACAACCCCTGGTTCTTCCATATTCCAGCACTTATCCTCACCCTCTCCTAATACAAATCATCTTTTTCCCCTACCAGCACAAATCCTCCTCCCCAATACCCCCAGGGCTGCCTACAGGGGGTACCACCGGGTCTCCTGTAGGGGCCCAAGCACCCAGGGGGATCAGAGCGGTGATAACAATTACAAACTGGGAGAGAGAGAAGGGCCAGGTAGCTGCTGGTGCAGTAATTATTCCTTTAATTAAATGTTTAAAAACAAATAATCTGCATTGCATTCACACATTTCAGAGCGGTAGGCATATCACAGTCTGTGAAGTCTGCTGTCAGCCTTCTCCCGATCCACGCTGCTCTGATCGCTGAATCACTGGAAGAAGCCGGTGTCTTGCCGAGAAAGTTCCCTCGGCGGATAAGGACCCCCTTGTAGTGCGCAGAAGCAGCGCTTGTGCAGTAGGAACAACAAGGGAGCCGCCGAAAAGAGCCGAAGAAGAACAGCTGATCGTCAGCTCTATACGGCGCCTGTGCATTACATTCTAACCTAAGTCCACGTTAAAGCCCCACCATCCAAGTGGACATAGAGTTAGAATATTAAAATGCCAAGCGCAGCGAGGCCGTGCCCGAAGCGTGGCAAGCAGCCTGTTACAAAGTGTTTTTTTTACTATAGTCTTGGCACGCAGGCGCCGTGTGCAGCTGACTCAGGTGTTCAGCTTCGGCTCTTTTCGGCGGCTCCCTTGTTGTTTCTACTGCGCAAGTGCTGCGCCTGTGCACTACAGGGGGGGGTCATTATCTGCCGAGGGGAACTTTCTCGGCAGAACACCGGTACAAGGATATAGCCATGGGAAACTCTAGTGACCTGTCAGCCTGGGACACTGTGACCAATCATAGCAATTTTGAGGCTTAACCACACCTCCATCATCAGAGGCTGACAGTTCACTGGAGTTCCCCAGGGCTATATCCTTGTACCGGCTTTCTCCAGTGATTCAGCGATCAGAGCAGCGTGGATTGGGACAATGCTGACAGCGGACTTCACAGACTGTGATATGCCTACCGCTCTGATATGTGTGAGTGCAAATGCAGATTCTTTGTTTTTAAACATTTAATCAAAAGAAAAAATACTGCACCAACGGCTACCTGGCGCTTCTCTCCTTCTCCTAGTTTGTCTCCTCTGTAATTGTCCCCCGCACCGCCGCTCCAATCCCCCTGCTGTCCAGGTCCCCCTGTGTACTTGGGCCCCCTACAGGAGGCCCGGTGGTACCCCCTGTCGGCATCCGTGGTGTCCGGGTCTGAGGTAGAGGGAAACCCGGGCACATCATTAAAATCGCGGATTGTCCGGATCAAAACTGGACAGGTGGCAACCCTATCCCCAACCCTGTCTGCTAGGAGCCTCCTATATGGAATGTTTGTATTTGCATTATTTATGAATAGATTTGCATAAGAAAGTGCTACTAATGAAGTCAGTATAGCAAAATATAACTTGATATATTGTCGACAAGTTACTACTGTTTTCTTTTTCTTTTTAGTGCCTCTGGAAATGAATTTTTTTCTTTTTTACTGCAGAAAATATATTCTTGAGGGACACTAGAGGGCAGCAAACCTCTTTCTGAGTGGTGTAACAGTATACTCAAAGAAAAAAAGGGAATATTTTTTTATAGCCGAGTCCCATATCAGTCTACTGAGACTAAGCATGAGAATAGACTTCAGTGCAGCATTAGAAGGAGTGGTCTGTGCTGCACATCTCTGAACATCAGAAATAAGATGGCAATAAGTGGAAACCACAAGAAAGGATGTGTTTCAACTGACATTTTTGTGTGTTCTACTCTCTGGAGTCTTGTAAGAAAAGAAAAATAGCAGATACTCTTTGTGAGTCAGTAAATAATGAAATATATTAAACACGCATAAGAGCAGCTTGATGTTTTGCCAATAAATAGCTTAGTATAAATAGCATTAACTTGCCAAGATAATGTTGAAATGATTTTTGTGGTGTTAGGCTAATAATGAATGTTTTGATCAGCTGCTTTTGGGATGTATTATGTGTTTAAATGGGATTCCTTATTGGCCAGTTTATGTATAAGACCCCTTTCACACTTTTTTTTTTTAGCACTAAAAACAGTGCCTGTAAAGGGCCTAAAAAGTGCCTCTCATGCTTTTCGGCTGCCAGCGGGGAGCTTTTAACCTCTGCTCTAGCGGTCGCAGAAAGGGTTAAAACCACCCGTGTTGTGGAGCTTCCAAAGTGCTGCCCACTCATTTCAATGGGCAGGGGTGGTGTAGGAGCGCTGTATACAGCGCTCCCACACCGCCCCAAAGATGCTGCTTGCAGGACTTTTTTTCCCGTTCCGTAAGTGCACAGCCCCAGTGTGAAAGCACTCGGGCTTTCACACTGAGGAGGCATGAGAGGCGGTTTTCAGGCACTTTACAGGCACTATTTTTAGTGCTAAAATGCCTGAAAACTGCCTCAGTGTGAAAGGGGTCTTACTCCAGCCGAAATATCTTCTTTAGGCCCCTTTCACACTGAGGCGCTTCTAAATTGCCAGTAAAACACTGAGCGCTTTTGAAGAGCTTTTCAGGCTCTTTTGAAGAGCCTTTCAGATGCTTTTGAAGAGCTTTTCATTAATTTCAATGGAGAGGGGCATTTTTTTACCACCCTGCCAGCGCACTGCCCCAGTGTGAAAGCATTCATTGATTTTAATGGAAATAGGTTTTTGTGAGCCTTTCAGGCGCTTTTGAAGAGCTTTTCAGACGCTTTTGAAGAGTTTTTCATTCATTTCAATGGAGAGGAGAATTTTTTCACCGCCCTGCCAGTGCACTGCCCCAGTGTGAAAGCATTTATTGACTTTAATGGAAATAGGTTTTCGTGAGCTTTTCAGGCACTTTTTTTGTCTGAAAGCGCCTGAAAAGTGCCTCGGTGTGAAAGGTGTCCTAAGCCTTAGATAGAATGGGTAAGAGAAAGGCTACCTTCACACTGGGGCCGGCGGGCGCCGGTGGTAAAGTGGCGCTATTCTTAGCGGCGCTTTACCGTCGTTTTAGCGGTGCAGTTAAAACCGCCCGATAGCGGCCGAAAAAGGGGTAAAACTGCTCGCAAAGCGCCGCTGCAGGGGCGCTTTTCTGGCGGTTTGGCAGCGCTGCCCCATAGTTTTCAATAGGCAGGAGCACTTTAGGACTTTTTTGACGTCCTGCAAGCGCACCGCTCCAGGCTTCACACTGGAGAGACAGGTGAGGCTCTTTACAGGCGATATGGAGGTGCTAGTTTTAGCGCTGTAGCACCTGTAAAGCGCCTCAGTGTGAAAGTAGCCTTACAATTTCAGGCTTTTGATTGCTGCCTGTAAACCCATTATAAGAAATGGGATGGGGGGGTTGTCACCTGGGCAATAAGTACGAGTCCAACAGCAATAAAAGTATAAAATTGGAAACAAGTCAAGTGTCACCATACAAATAATTGTGTCACAATCGAACAAAACAATATATATAGGGGCGTGACCGGAAGCCGTCCTGGATGGAAGCCTGATTCTCCTGCTCTCTCTCAGCCCGTAACATAAAGGCACATTAGGGGACATTCTGCTGCACTTTCATGGGGAGATCCAGGACCACCCGCTTGTCAAAAGATGACATCACAGCCCCCGCCAGGTTCCTCCACAGACCTCCGGTCCTTCTTTTCACCGACGGACATGCCACCCGGCGGACCCGAGAGGATGGCGCCGGACACCTCCATATTCTGCTCCCGGAACTCCACGCAGCTCTCACCCCCGGCCCACACAACGAACCGGACCTCCGCTGGTCCCCCACCGGCTGCGATGGGCCCCATGGACGCTTCCTCACTCTCAGGAGCGGTGAGTCCCCCTTACCACTCCACCTCCCCTGAGGCCTCGCCGCACGGACCACAGGCCACCATGCCCAGCCCCCCCCTCAGCAATATACACAGTGCTCAGATGCCTACCCAAGATTACTGAGGACAGCATCAGATCCCTGTGTCCACGGGACTGATCCCAGATCCCCTGCTTCCTCAGACTTCTCTGTGGACTTCCCGGCCCTCCCAGGCCCTATGTACCCCTGCATCCAGCCACTACAAGAGCCTGTGGGGATTAATGCGGCCTTCTGTGCCTCTGCCCCTGCACCGCCCCCCCCCCCCCCAAAGCCCAGAGACTGTCTCAGAGACTGTTCACGAGACCCCAGCTCCTCCAGAGATCATAATGAACTGCCAGCCACCTATGCACAGAAGGCTCGCTTCCCTGCCCCCCATCTCTCTGGAAAACAAAGTATGAGGGCCCCCCACCCGCCCGCACAGGCGTCAACCTGGTGTGAACCGTGGGACCCACCACCAGGGCAATCGCACCCTGCCCGTGGCAACATCACATCACACCCTCAATTACTGCCGCCTCACCCATCTTTACCGCTACAAACCTCAGTTCCTGCCCAAGTTCACCCTATACCCCCCCAGTGGCACTCCTATTTACAGGCAATGCCAACTAAGGATGACTTCAGGCAGCTGATAGAAGACGTGAAGTCCACCTGCCGCTCAGAAATTCAGGTGCTTCAGTCAGGCTTTAAACATCTGGCAGACAGAGTGGAAATGGCCAAAGAAGAAATACAGGAAACAAAGCTAGCAGTCCACAGGGCCTAACTTCAGGGAGCAGACCACCGCACCCTGCTTAGAGACATGCAACGACACGTAGAGGACCTGGACAACAGGGGGCGCAGAAACAACATCTGAGTAAGAGGAGTTCCGGAATCTGAAGGCCCCGAGGATCTACAGTCTACTTTACAGACCGTGTTCAACAACCTACTAGGCGAGCCCCCCACTAAACACTTTGAAATGGACAGAGCCCATCAAGCCCTGCATCCTAAAAGCACCACCTCCTAACCGAGGGATATCATCTGTAGGATCAGCTACTACCTCCTGAAAGAGGAAATCATGTGGCAGGCTTGCCTGGCACGCAAAGTGACATTTGAGGGTGTCCAAATACAATTGTACCCAGAACTTTCATGGATTACCCTACAAAAACGCAGACTTCTTCAACCCTTACTGCACACTTTGCAAAACATTCCCTACTGCTGGGGGTTCCCCTTCAGCCTCACAGCTAAACACCAGGACAAATCTGCCGCCCTGCGATATCCAGAAGATCTAACCGCCTTTTGTGACGTCCTGGGGATCCCTGCCCCCAACTCCCAGATTGGGATCTTGTTACCACACCACCTCCACCGCCCACAGTCTGGCAGAAGGTTCCCCCATCCAACCGCCCTCGGAGCACGGATGCATCCCGCAAAGCCACCAAACACAGAAATGGCTGAACTATATGCACTCCCTTTCTCGTGATACCCGCTTATTGAATGACACACCAACCAATCAGGCTGGTGACCCTGCCTTGGACACTTCTGAGCTTCTAGTTCCCCCGGTGCCCCAGTTTTAATCCCCAGTTTACCCCATGGGCATGTCTCGGATGGGACCTGAGAGTGTAGGTTTTCTCTTACTCATCCAACACCCCCCCCCCCGGTTAATTGACTAGAATTGACTGCAGTTTTTTTGTTTTTGTTTTGTATGACCAAATTTGGGCTCCCTTGTATCCACCTGACCCATCCCCTTGGATCAGGGTTAGGGGGATCCCTGGAAAACCGTATTGACCTAGGCCTGTTAGCCTCTCAAGGTCTTGTGAAAACGTTTATTCAATACTCTCAATGTTTTTCGTGCACTAACTCTCTCTCTCTTTTTCAGTTTCCCCCTCTCCTCCTCTCTTCTCTTCCGTCATTGTATGGCTCACCGTGCAGTTTGTGGGGTTTGCTTGAATCTTCATCTGAAGGGTGCCCACTCCTGGTCTCTAGTGTGCGGAAACTCCTCATCAGGTAAGCACCCTCTCCCTTGCTTTTACCCGACACCATGGCTTATCTCTGAACGTCCACGGCCTAAACTCCAATAGAAAGGTGCATTTGGCACTAAGGGGGTTTAAACAGTCAGGCGCTGATGTTATTTTTGTCCAGGAGACACACTTCAATAAAGGGGCTATTTCGCATTTGCCTCCAAACATTTTCCCCAGATCTACCTCTCCTCGGGACCTCATAAGCGAGCTGGAGTTGCCATACTTATTAAACACGGGTCCACTTTTACCTGCTCTGAACACTATAGTGACCCTCATGGCCACTTCATCATCCTCCGAGTCCTGTGGCAAACACAAGCGGTCACTTTCTGTGCCCTGTATGCCCCGAATATTAAACAACATAAATTCCTGTTTAAAGCGTACACCCGCCTCTTTCGGTCTGACCGTGGGTTTTTGGTGGTGGGGGGGACTTTAACTTGACCCAATCTGCAACTGCAGATCGCCACGTGGTGAACCCCGGGGCATCACCGGCTCGAGCCCTCAGGGACTCTAAGCTCTTTCGACAACTCTCCAGACGTTACACTCTCTTTGATGCCTGGAGGGCTCTCCACCCCGGAGATCGGCAGTTTACTTTTTACTCAGCCCCCCACCGCACACACTCCCGCATTGACTATTTTTTTTATCAACAACCCCACACGAAAAATAACATGCACAACACGGATACTCCCGATCTCATGGTCCGACCACGCCCCTATTTTGCACATTAGACCTAGGCTCCCCCAACCATAGGCCTTACAACTGGAAACTAAATACATTCCTTCTGCAACACCTCCCATCAAGAACGGAACTAAACTCCACCCTAAAATTCTACTTAACGGAAAATAACACTACCGACATATGGCGTTATCCTCTACCATGAAAAAAGATGCATTAGCCACAAAGTTGCAGACGAGAGGGAGCTTCAGGCCCTAGAGCATCGGCTACAACTTTCCCCTACCTTATCTCTCCTCAAGAAGATTACAAACCTGCGTGTGACCCTTAGCGATTTGGCATTGGGCCGCGTAGAAAAAGCTCTGATCAGATTAAAACAATTGTATTACGACAAAGGCAACAAAGCCCACTCCCTACTGGCAAAGAAGCTACGTGACTCCCACATGACAACACCTCACCAGATTAAGAACAGATCAGGGTGCCTACTATCCCACCTCAAAGACATAGCCCATACCTTTGCAGAATTTTACACAGACCTCTATAATAATCCTGACATCCCTAGTAACCCCCCCACCCCAGACCTTTCCCATCGCATGCAACAATATCTCGAGCAGAGTGGAGTTCCCCAACTCCAACCCTCTGACTTATCATCCCTAAATGCACCGATCGTCAAAGAAGAAATAGAACAGACTATTAAATCCCTACCATTCCACAAATCCCCTGGCCCGGAGGGACTACCTTATGAATATTACAAATCTTTTCTTCCCCTTTTATTCCCCTACATGTGCAAACTTTTCAATGCCTTTCTCCAGGACACCCCCTTCCACTGGACATGCAGCGATCGTTTATCACTCTGATCCCAAAGCCAGACAAAGACCCCATCCTGTGTACCAACTACAGGCCCATTGCTCTGCTGAACTCTGACCTTAAAATCTTTACAAAACTACTCTCAATTCGCCTGAATGTAGTCCTCCCCTCTCTCATCCACAAGGATCAAGTGGGCTTTGTCCCACTCAGACAGGCGGGCGATAACACCAGATGGGTGATCGACCTGGTAGACGCAGCGAACAGGGAGAACTCGGCATCCTTGCTAATCAGATGAAGCAAAAAGGAAGTTCTGGACAGCCGCACTGCAAAATATAGCCTTTATTGTATCGAATCCAAAAATACAAGCCACAGCAGAAAATGGGACAAGCGAGCTGACGCGTTTCACACTTAACAGTGCTTAATCATAGCTACCCTACCACCAAAACCGATGTGATATATATACTAAAATATATTGGACATGTGACTCCATGTGTGATTGATTGAAGCCAATTATCCAATTGGGCAATCCATCGAGTCAACCCAATTGGCAAATGTGATCAACCAGTGTGATTTATAGAAGTGCACATGAATGTGAAAAGCCTGTGTATATAAAAAAAATAAAAAATAAATAAAAAGTGAAAAAAAAAGTTAGATTTAGCCAACTTACGTAAAGTGTTCAAATAAATCATTGTGATAGATTGTTCCTATTAACTATAGACTGTGAATGTATCTAATCAACGTGAACATATACTGTATATACTGAATTATTGGTAAACTAATTAACAATGTGATAATGATACCGTATATACTCGAGTATAAGTCGCTCCGAGTATAAGTCGAGGCCCTAATTTACCACCAAAAAAATGGGAAAAAATTATTGACCCGAGTATAAGACGAGGGTGAGAAATGCAGCAGCTACTGAAAGTGGAAAAAGAGGGTCAACAATGCCCATCTGCAGCTGTATACCTCCCTGTGTCCTGTGCATGTGTCCTGTGCATGTGTCATGTGTCCTGTGTATATGTGCATGTGTCATGTACCTATGTCCTATGTACATGTGCATGTGTCATGTGCCCTGTACCTGTGTCCTGTGTATATGTGCATGTGTCATGTGTCCCGTACATGTGTCCTGTGTATATGTGCATGTGTCATGTACCTGTGTCCTGTGCATATGTGCATGTGTCATGTGTCCCGTACCTGTGTCCTGTGTATATATGCATGTGTCATGTACCTGTGTCCTGTGTATATGTGCATGTGTCATGTGTCCCGTACCTGTGTCCTGTGTATATGTGCATGTGTCATGTACCTGTGTCCTGTGTTTATGTGCATGTGTCATGTGTCCTGTACCTGTGTCATGTGTATGTGTACCTGTGTCCTGTGTATATGTGCATGTGTCCTCTACCTGTGTCTTGTGTATATGTGCATGTGTCCTGTACCTGTGTCATGTGTATATGTGCATGTGTCATGTGTACCTGTGTCCTGTGTATGTGTGCATGTGTCATCTGTATATGGTCCTGTGTATGTGTCTGTGTGCATGTGTCTGTGTGCATCCTACCTGTGTCCTGTACATGCCTCCATGTGCCGCTCTGCACCAATCAGCGTGTGCTATTCCTATTCGGCCACCATTCACTGTTCAAAAGTCGCGCCTCTTCGTCGTCCATGATAGGCAGAAAACTCCATTTCCCAGCAGTCAGCGGTCAGCTTATCATGGACATTCTCTCATCCTCATACCACGGACGAGGATGAGAGAATGTCCATGATAGGCTGTACACTGACTGCCTATCAAAGACGAGGAGGCGAGGCTGAGAGCCGAGAGCCGCTGCCGAGTGCTATGTAGCACACGCTGGCCGCCGTCTGCCTGCATGACACGCTGATCATGTAGGCAGACGGCGGTGACTCGTGTATAAGTCGAGGGGGGCACAAATTTGACTTATACACGAGTATATACGGTAATAATAATAATGATTGTACAGTGAAAGTTGTATGACTAAAGTGAAATATAAATGTAAATGTATAAAAATGATAATAAAGAATAAGTGTACGTGTAAGGAAACATACATGATTGAATAGCTATATAAATGTGAACAAATAAATACATAAATAAATGAGTAAATGAGTGCTACAAAAAAAAATGTGTAGGGAACGTATAATCATATATAATAATGAGATCCACCAGGTCTCTATTGTATATGTGGTAAGTGTGTCATGAAGTCACAAATATCCAAAAGTGTGTGTGTGTATATATATATATATATATATATATATACATACATATATACATTTAAAACATTTGCCAACAACACATAAAAATTTAGTACCGTAATTTCCTTTCTATATAAACACTTATTATCATAAGAAGATTATATAAATTGTTATTACAGCAATGATTGACAGGCTGGATTTGCTGAATATTTATTTTTGGACATAATAGCAATGCTCATAGGTGTTTGCATATATATATATATATATATATATATATATATATATATATATATATATACTAACCAAGGCAATGGCTAGCAAAAAACAGAAAAACTGTTAAAAGAAACAATGAACAAGAAAAAGCTTGTTCATACGGAGGAACCAGCAAGGTTCTCAAGACTAGCGTTAAGTCCCATTTTGGAGAAAAAAAAAAAAAAACACGATTTCAATGGATGGTCTGATTTCTATGGCTGCCCCTAAAAATCAGATCACCAATGGATGTAGAGCACATCTTGTACAAAACATAGCCGACAAGGCGGGGATTTGACCCTTCAGGGAATTATAAGCTAACCCCTTATCGAGACCACTCTGCAGAAACTCCAAAATGTTTGATACTGAAGAAGATCCAAGGACCCAACCCCTTTCTGTAGTATTCCAGATCTGGTGATAGGTTACACTCGTGGACCTCTTACGAGCCTGTAATAATGTCTTCGCTACACGGCCCGAGAGAACCAAGCCAGTTAAGACCCCTCTCACTTCCAAGTCATTAACTTCAACCTCCTGGGGTTCGGGTGTCAGGCCCCACTCTGCAGACGGAGATTCTTACAAGGAGACAGTGGGATTGGTGAGCCCAACTTTATCCTCCAAGCCAGTGGGAACCACGGCTTCCTGAGCCAGTAAGATAGGACTACTATTGCTGTGACCCCTTCTCGCTGAAACTTCAGAAAGATTTTGAGAGCCAATGGAAGTGGCGGGAACACATACACCAAGGGGAAGCTCCAAGGCCTGGACAGAGCACCCTGACCCAACGCCTGTGGATGCCAGGTCCGGGAGAAGAAGCAAGGAAGTTGACAATTCTCCGATGCCATAAGATCTATCGAAGGGGTCCCCCAGACCCTGAAGATCTTGTGTAGGTACTTGGGGTTGAGGCCCCATTTGTTGTGATCCCCAAAGCTTCGACTCAAGCGATCTGCTAAAACATTCTCGGGCCCTGGCAGATACGATGCTGTAAGAGAGCCGAGATTCTTCTCTGCCCACAGGAAGATTTGACATGCCACTCAAAAGGAGAGGGCGACTTCTTTCGCCCCCTTGATGAGACACATAATCCACTGTAGTTTTGTTGTCCGAAAGGATCTTGACAGATCGACCTCGCAACATAGGTTGGAACGCTAAGGGAGCACATCTGACAGCATCCAATCCCAGGAAAGTTGACCTCTTTGGGCCACAAAAGTTCCATTGGCCTTGAAACTGCTGTCCCAGGCAGTGTGCCCCCCAGTCTGCCAGACTGGCATTGGTCATCACCACTACTGGTTCTTAGGCCTTCAATGGAACTTCGCAGGAAAGATTGCGAGCTTTTGACCACCAACCAGGGACCAGATCATCGAAACTGGCAGGTAGATTTTCTGGAACAAGGAGTGACTGAAGAAGAAAGTTGCATAGAAAATTACTTCTGCGCCACTTGACCCACGGGACTATTGGAATCGTGGCTGATAGAACCCCCAGATACTGCATGCATTCCTTCACCATCACCAATTGAAATAAACTTCTCCATCCGAATCTTCAGCGCTAAGACAGCTAGGCAGGCAGGCAAAATTCCCCAGACCTACTATAAGGCACAGGATAATCTAAACATTCTGACAGACAACTAACACACCAGAAAGTAATGAGAGACCAGGAAAACAGGCTTACCAGAGCAGAGCAGCAGAATGATCAGCTGGAGGCTGAGATCAGAGTAGTAGAGCAGCGATGAGTCCTCCTGCACACAGAGCGGCTCAGAGAGTGACCCTAGAGGACAGAGCCTGCTGCAAATCAGCAGTGAGAATTCTGGTGTTTGCTAGGCAACCCAAGGAGAAAGCTGCCTCTGACCTCACCTGCCCAACTCTGAGCTTCCTGAAAGACATCCATGTGGGGGTGGTGAACTACCAGTCCCAGCGAGCCAAACCACTGTCTGAACAACAAAAACATGGAAGGAGAGAGTGCCAGCACCTGCCTAACGAAGGTATATACAGTCATTTATACTGCCAGTGACCTTTATTAGTAATACACAGTCATTTATACTGCACCTTATTATCCCAGCACCACGGGAACCCACCTCCTCAGGAGATTTACAGCCTATATGGGGGGTCTTCTGAGACGGTAGAGGCTGAACCCGAACAGGATGGATGGTGGATGGAGAAAATAAATAAATAAAAATGAATAAATAAATAAAAGGCGTCCGGAGCGAGAACACTGGTGTGGACAGACAGCCGACCATGGGCTAAGAAAGAGGTGGTCCCGGAGGGGTCAGAGAGGGCAGACCTGACCCATAGTAGGCTGACATGGGGAGGTCCAGGAAAGAAAAATATGTGTTTTAAACATATGTGCAAGTAATAGAAAAATCCATAAACAATCCATAAAGACCAGAAAATAAAGTTTTTCGGTACAAAAAGTTCATATAAACATTTAGGGTTAACAAAATCTAGTATTTCAAAAGTGAATGAAGAAGGATTCTTCACACCCAGACAGTGCACACCCTACTCACTAGCCATTTACCAGCTATTAAGACCCCAGGATGGAGGTCAGGCTGCACCTTATCCCAATATTTCTATGGGATATTGGGTTAAGGCGCAGCCTGACCACCATCCTCTTACCAGCTATTAAGACCCCAGGATGGAGGTCAGGCTGCCCCCTCCCCCTTGCCGAGTGCCCCCATAGCAATTCTCTGGGGCACTTGTGCATCCTCGCTCCTGGGTTCAGGCTTGGGTAAGTATTAGCGGGGCTGCAAGGGGAGCAGTACCCTGAAGGTTTTTTACCTTAATGCAAAGAATACACGAAGGTACAAAAAACCGTCAGCCTTTAGAACCACTTTAATCATTTATACCAGTCCCTTCACCCAAAAGAGTTTACAGACTAATGCCTCTACCAAAGTTCTGCACATACACAGTAGGGTCAGTTTTCATGGAAGAAAGGCAAGCTACCATTACATCAAGCATAAATAACTACAGTATCTCACAAAAGTGAGTGCACCCCTCACATTTTTGTAAATATTTTATTATATCTTTTCATGTGACGACACTGAAGAAATGACACTTTGCTACAATGTAAAGTAGTGTACAGCTTGTATAACAGTGTAAATTTCCTGTCCCCTCAAAATAACTCAAAATAAATAACAAAATAAAAGTGAGTACATCCCTAAGGCCCCTTTCACACTGGGGCGGTATGGGGCGTCGGCGGTAAAACAGCGCTATTTTTAGCGCTGTTTTACCGCGGTATTCGGCTGCTAGCGGTGCGGTTTTAACCCCCTGCTGGCGGCCAAAAAAGGGTTAAAACCCCTCGTATAGCGCTGTCCCATTGATTTCAATGGGAAGGAGCGGTTTAGGAGCGGTGAATACACCGCTCCTTCACCGCTCCAAAGATGCGGCTTGCAGGAGATTTTTTCTTCTCCTGCCAGCGCACCGCTTCAGTGTGAAAGCCCTCTGGCTTTCACACTGAACAAACAGCGGAGGCTGTTTAGGGGCGTTTTTCAGGCGCTATTTTTAGCGCAATAACGCCTGCAAACCGCCCCAGTGTGAAAGGGGCCTTAATGGAAATGTCCATATTGGGCCCAATTAGCAATTTTCCCTCCTCGGTGTCATGTGACTCATTAGTGTTACAAGGTCTCAGGCGTGAATGGGGAGCGGGTGTGTTACATTTTGTGTTATCACTCTCTCATACTGGTCACTGGAAGTTCAACATGTCACCTCATGGCAAAGAACTTTCTAAAGATTTGCAAAAAAGAATTGTTCTATATAAAGATGGCCTAGGCTATAAGAAGATTGCCAAGACCCTCAAACTGAGCTGGAGCATGGTGGCCAAGACTATACAGCGGTTTAACAGGACAGGTTCCACGCAGAACAGGCCTCGCCATGGTCGACCAAAGAAGTTGAGTGCACGTGCTCAGCGTTATATCCAGAGGCTGTCTTTGGGAAATAGACGTATGAGTGCTACCAGCATTGCTGCAGAGATTGGAGGGTGGGGGGTCAGCCTGTCAGTGCTCAGACCCATATTCCGCGCACTGGATAAAATTGTTCTGCATGGCTGTCATCCCAGAAGGAAACCTCTTCTAAAGCTGATGCTCAAGAAAGCCTGCAAACCATATTCAAACAAAGAGGTTGAGTGAATGTGCTCAACGCACAAACAATTTGCTGAAGACAAGAAGACTAAGGACATGGATTACTGGAACCATGTCCTATGGTGTGATGAGACCAAGATAAACTTATTTGGTTCAGATGGTGTCAAGCGTGTGGGGTGGCAACCAGGTGAGGAGTACAAAGACAAGTGTGTCTTGCCTACAGTCAAGCATGGTGGTGGGAGTGTCATGGTCTGGGGCTGCATGAGTGCTGTCGACAATGGGGAGCTACAGTTCATTGAGGGAACCATGAATGCTAACATGTACTGTGACAAACTGAAGCAAAGCATTATCCCCTCCCTTCGGAGACTGGGCCGCAGGGCAGTATTCCAACATGATAACGTCCCCAAACACACCTCCAAGGCGACCACTGCCTTGCTAAAGAAGCTAAGGGTAAAGGTGATGGACTGGCCAAGCATGTCTCCAGACCTAAACCCTATTGAGCATCTGTGGGGCATCCTCAAACGGAAGGTGTAGGAGCACAAGGTCTCTAACATCCTCCAGCTCCATGATGTAGGATTGGAGGATTGGAAGAGGACTCACTTTTGTTGCCAGCGGTTTAGACATTAATGGATGTGTGTTGAGTTATTTTGAGGGGACAGCAAATTTACACTGTTATACAAGCTGTACACTCACTACTTTACATTGTAACAAAGTGTAAAAAAGATATAAAATATTTACAAAAATGTGAGGGGTGTACTTACTTTTGTGAGATACTGTATGTAGCTATAACCATGTAGCTATAGGGAGAAAATGCAGTCTATCAGGCAGCTTTGTTGTGATCTTTAGCACACCATTAGGCAACGAATTAGGCAAAATTAACTTCAGAAATCTTGTGCGGCAAGATGAGAAATCACATATGAGACAGATCTGCTTGACTTTGTCACAAGATGGCAGGCTCAAGCAGGGTTGGTTCCAAGTATGCAGATGTTATTTGTGTTATTATATGTCATTATAGTTTATGCTTGCTTAACATGCACATTGCAACTTTGTACTCTTGGCATTTTTCCATTGTGCAAAAACAATAAAATATATTTAAATCCTTTTGAACTGAATCCCCTAGATTGGTGATTTTTAGTTTTGGAAAACATACAGATTTTCTTGCTAATCATATGAAGTTTTGGAGAACAAAATGGGCCTGATTTACTAAAGGTTATGCATGTGTCTGCGATATGTGCAAATGTGCACAGATAGACTACTGCACTTATATACAGAGTTTAATAACAAGCTTGGATTTCTATGGAATGTACGCTCCAGTGCCTGAACAGACTCCAGATTAGCTCCAATGTATATAAAATAAACATTTCTCTGCTACTTTTGGGTCTGTCTATTTAGTATTTTTAAATGCGCATACCATATTGGAATAAAACTATATCAAATAGGCATTGCTATCTCTAAAGAAGGCTTTTAAAAAGCCATTTATTGTAAAAAACATGTACATGGAAGGGTAAAATAATGTGTATGTCTAAGTCTTTGTGTGCATTGACAGATGTTTGAGTGGTAGCTGAAAACACAAGATTTAATAGTGCTTGAAATAGAGATTACAGTGATAAATACCCATTCATACATTGCTTTTTTCCTATCCTATGACAGCAGAGCACACGGGTACATGTGCCTTTCATTTCCTAGTGAACTGGTCACATTCTTTTTTTCCAATCTATATTTTAGAAAATATTGGCATGCATATTTTGTGCTGAGTCTTACAGGATCCCTTACAGAAAACATTATTTGGATATCCAACATACACAGAAAACTAGGGCTGTACAATATGTATTGAACGTCGGTGTATGATCATGTGATTATCCCTGCTCGTTTTTCACTTATTTTAGTAAATTAGGTTATTATGTGGTGCAATGACTTTTTACATCAGGAAGGTTTTAGCGTACTTGGAGGGTTGATGTAAAGCTCTTGCCATCTACAAATACAATCTGGCTCTTTCCTTATGGCAGCTGTAAAGAGGTTAGGTTATGGGATGGTCTGGTGTAATTTGGAGTGCATTCACACCTATGCATTTTGATGTGTTGTGTGTACAGTGCGTTAAAAATCACCCTTTGGAACCCTTCAATCATTATGGGTGCCTCACAGCAACTTATCTATCTGGTAGTCTTATTTTCAGCGATTGCCAATGTAACGAGATGAAAAAGGTTGTGTGTTGTTGGGAGCATTCTGAGCATTCATCTGACCATCCAGCTTTTAGCCCATCAGCTGATCTTCATTACAAGCAAAGGCCCTGGCTGGGTTTAAGCCATCTGCCTTTCTTAGCTTTCCAGCTGGTAAGCAGGTTTTTCTTAAGGTGGTGGCACGTTTGATTCTATTTGATTCACCCTGGTGTTTTGATTACATAGATTTAACTGTCTATTGATTTATCCACGAGCAATTGTATGGACTTTCCATTTATCAGCGCAGCTTCCCTTTCCATATCTTTATTTGTGCTACCACACAACAAGCTGCTGCTCTTTGGACTACACTTTATGATTTTTAGTTATTTGTGATGTTTTATTCATCTCACTTAATTTTTAACGTTTAATATTTTTTGACTAAGCGCATTTTTTTTCCTTTTTATGTTTTAAACATAACATGTCTTAAGAGAAGTGTGAGTCATTATGTTACAGACTAAATTAGTTATTCCTAAGTGTAAGGTGCTAGAGCTGCCATATCAACAGGCAAATTCAGTGGAGGTTCACATAGTCATTTTGCCCATTCAGGGCAGTGTGGCAGTGCCCCCTGATAACCTACACTCTCACAAGGTATAATCACCTTCCTTGTGCTTCTTGTTCCATCGCTTTAAAGAGCATGTAACCTCCTTTTCCACTGTGACAGTGCTGCTCCCTGGCAATCAACTGGTAAGCCTACATACTGTCACATGAATGGTAGTGATGCCAACCACCCATGAATGCTTTGACATCATCAGATATGGCAGCTTGAACCCATCAGTGCATAGACCGGAGCATAGAAGAGTGAGTATACCTTGCTGGAGAGGGTGGGCTGATTGGACAGGTGTTACTCTAAAAACGGGTCCTTCCAATTCAATCTGTTTAACATTAAATTTCAGATGCATGTAACCAAGTAGCATGAGTGAGCATTGATGTTCCATTATGAAGTGTAAAAGAAGAATATACGGTGAGTTAAGCACACATAAAAAGGTTTGCAGATTGGGGATGTGTAAAGGTCTAGGCCGAACATGTCAAAGTTAACTCAAATGAAACAACAGACTAAATAGAATGAATCTTCAAATGGTACCACCATGCCTATTAAGGGCCAAACCTACTTAATTCCAGAAAAAAAAAAAAGATCTACAGTACTTTGGTACTCATCACTGTAGTTACTATTGCGATTTACACCATTTTACCCGTGAAAAGGGACTTGAAAACATTTCCTGAAGTACTGAGCTGCAAAATTAAGTAAGGAAGTATAGCTTTTTCGACCTGGAGAAGAGTCCTTGTTCAGTTAAAATCCTTAAACCACCAAGGGCCACAAAAATAGTATGAGAAGGCTGAACGGAACCCAAAAACACCAGTTTGACATGCCTGTCTATGTTATTGGTATGCAACTGCGGAGGGGTGCAGTTAGAATATAACAAACCATAAAAGTATAAGGAATTGTGAATAAAAAGTCATAAATATTATTCACAATATATGTGTATATATATATATATTTATATATATACACTGTATATAGTATACTACCTACTTTATAATTTCTTTCACATTGCTTCTCAGCCTTGCGCTATTTTCAGTAATAACTCTGAGATGTTCATTTCTATTTTTCCTTGCGTTTATCAAATTGTAGGCATACAAACACATGATCTTACTGGAATCCCTTTAGAATCCAAATGAGTTTCTTGCTTTGCAGAAGCATTCGATCGTTGTATCTCAGTTACATTTTAATGGCATTTTAAAAACCATATATTGTACCTTAATCTAACTGTCCTAAGTTCCCATATTGTGTTTCATTACAAACTAAACCAACATGTAGCTATGCATTTTTGATTGAGCCTAATATATTCTGTAGCTACTTTTCTGTTTGTATTTTTCTAATCATTTCTGAATATACATTGATATGGTTGCACGCACAAGTTGATGAGAGAGAATTACTCTTGTGTTGCATAAATATATTATGCACTTTTCGTTATAGGAATTGCTGACCAAGTATACATATCCCAGTTTCCTAATTTAGGCATCTGGATGTGGTGAGACCAGCTGAGAGCTTTGTGGAGACTTTATGCACTACAGAATGAATAAGTACCCCTCATGGCCTACTATAAATTTTTTGCAGATTTTGCTATTGGAGTGTAGCGCTACCCCCGTGAGGGCCACTCAAAGATTCTGTACCCCACTGGTTTCCCTGACCTTGCAAGTCCTCTGACACCTCCAACACTCTGGGTTCTGACATTTCTGTTGTAAACAAAGAGTTTAAAGGCTCACACACATGCAAAGTAAACCAGGTACATTTTTTTAATGGCAAATTAATGGTAGCAAATTCAGTCACAAAGAGTTTATAACATGCATTGGATAAGACACAGTCAGTAAACTTGGTGGCAAAGCCAACTAAGAAATAGGCAATTATAACACTTCAAGAACCATTATTCAGCAGCATTTACCCCTGTATAGAGTCTATGGCTACAGGCCAAAAAGGGTAAAGAGGGACTAGGTTTCCATCAAACTTCCCCTGACACCACAGTCCCAGTAGTGTGCAAACTCTAAATTCAAATAAAGCAAGTACGTTAAAGTACTTACACCTATTCTCTGAATAAATATAGTATAAAAGAATACTTCTGCGCTCTACTCTGTGTAAAGATTACAAAAAGTTATATAAAAAAATAAAATAAAAATGTGCAACAGTGAGTGGATAGCCGCTGGACTCCTATAATGTCACCAGCACCAACAATGAATGAATATATGAAGTGGAGCAGCGCTAAATGATTACACTTGTGTAATACAATCTGTGCAATGTTGCAAAAATATTCAACAAAAATGCTATCAATAAGGCTGTGCAAATCCTCAAAGAAATGTACAAATAAGCATCAAATTGCAAAGCTGAATAAACCAATACATAAAAAATATCCAGTGCAAATAATATATATATATATCCAGTGCAAAAAAAAAAAAAGTGAAAATAGTCTCTTTAACCAATTCAGCCCAGGAAGATTTGGCTGCTGAATGACAGGGCCATTTTTTGCAATTCGGCACTGCATCAATTTAACCAACAATTGCGCGGTCGTCTGATGCTGCACCTGAACAAAATTGACGTCCTTTTTTCACACAAATAGAGCTTTCTTTTGGTGGTATTTGATCATCTCTGCGGTTTTTATTTTTTGCGCTATAAACAAAAAAAGAGCGACAATTTTGAAAAAAAACAATATTTTGAAATTTTTGCTATAATAAATACCCCCATTTTTTTTTTAAAAAAAGCTAATTTTTTCTCAGTTTAGGCCGATATGTATTCTTCTACATATTTTTGATTAAAAAAAAAATCGCAATAAGCGTATATTGATTGGTTTGCGCAAAAGTTATAGTGTCTACAAAATAGGGGATAAATTTATAGCATTTTTATTAATTTATTTTTTTTACTAGTAATGGCAGCGATCTGTGATTTTTATCGGGACTGCGACATTATGGCGGACACATCAAACACTTTTGATACATTTTTATTTTTCAAACATTTTATTGAAGAGTACAACAGAACACAGAAAGTACAATCCAGCAATAAGATGTTGTATGGGCTGTACAGTATGAAAGTCAACAGAGTAAAATCAGTACACTATAAGAAGTACAGTAATCAATAAACTATGCATATATTATAAAGAACTAAATAATAGGAGGGAACTCACAAAGGAGGTTGTCACGTGTGGTAAGAAAGTTTCTCTACTGTTGGTTATTGGGATAAGGAATAAGGTCCAGTATGAGTATTTATTAAGGGTGAAAGCCAGGTGAACTTGAGCATGTTCCCCTGACATCCAAGCACCCCTAGCAGGCTCTAACTGTGCCTGAATGGGGGAGCTGTGGGCCTTTGCAGGTGTTGTCATTACAGGATGGTTCGCCTGCATGGTGGTTTGTCAAATTTCATGACCTTTTGATACATTTTTGGGACCATTGGCATTTATACAGCGATCAGTGCTATAAAAATGCACTGATTACTGTAAAAATTTCACTGGTAGGGAAGGGGTTAACACTAGGGGGCGATCAAGGGGTTAACTGTGTTCCCTGTGTGTGTTTCTAACTGTAGGGGGAGGGGACTGACCTAGAGGAAATGACAGATCGTGATTCCTAGCTATTAGGAACTCACGATCTGTCTCTCCTCACAGAACAGAAAAGGGATTTGTGTGTTTACACACACACGTCCCTGTTCTGCTTCTCGTGCCTGCGATCGCTCGTGGCCGGCGGTCTTCTGTTTTAATTTTGCCACAAAAGTAGCATTACCCATTAAATTACTGCTGATATTTGGAATATTATTCAAGATTTGTGTCATGTACAGCTGATAATTTTGTTTTTTGTTTGAACAGATTTGTGTACATCTAATGTTCTGTGTATCATATTCATCACTGTAACTTTAATATTAGTACTAAAAAAAAAACACATACCCGCTGGCCCTTGGCGGGTCTATATGCTGTTGCTGATGTATAAATGTATTCAACTGAGAAACTTGTGTTTATGAGATTTTCAAATTGATGTGTGTTTCTCCAGACCATACTACAGGCAGACTCCCTTCTAAGGAAAGGAGGAGTGGATGCCATATGGAAAACTGCATATTGGCCAATTGGAGTTGTTATATTTTTTTGTCCGCTGGAAAAACCCTGGATGTATACTTCATATTACCTAATATTATACAGCCTCAACATGAAAAAAAGGTAAGGCTATGTGCAAAAGTCCAACTGGATATGTGTTTAACACAAGCTTATTGGATATATAGTTTAAATTTCCTGACATCATGTAGCCTCAATGAGAAATATATGTGCAAAACTCAGGGCTCTATGCACAAATCCAGCTGCATACAGCATGCTGAATGCAGGCTCATCTGTTCTAATAGTACAAACAAATGCAACCACCCCAACCTATAACTGGCCTTTGCAGCAAGGAGCACATGTAAGGGCGACGCATGTCAAAAAACATCAAACAAACATTCCCAGCTCACTTATCATCAAGCCTGCAACAAACCAAATTGACCTTGTCTAACAGTTTTCATTAAAATATATATAAATTATTGGTAACCCCTCTTGTCTCTGGCAACAATCCTACAAATATGCCATCTTTTGCCTAGGAAAACATCAGTCAGTTACAGCTGCAGCAAACCGAATTGACCTTGTCTAACAGTTCACGTTAATACCAAGGGGTTTAGTTTGCACACATTTGCAAATACATGCATAAGCTGCAGCAGCCACGTCATGGCACCCCAGTGTACTGAAGTCCTAACTTTATAATTTTGAGAGTCTCCTGAGTTGGAGCACATATATAATAATGGATAGATTAAGGGCAGGTATGCAGCTCTTTATACACTGGCTTTTTCCACACACAAGATTTCTTCTCTGACAGTTTTCATCCAGGGACACAGTCAATTGAAGCAGATGCAGCCTAGGGGTTAGCACTCCATCTGCGGTTACAATTGTCACACAGGTATGTCATCTAATTCATTACAGTTTGTTAAAGTTAAAAGATGTCTGGTCCTAAATGGATCAGCAATCACCTTACAGAAATGGTCCGCTTCAGATCTGAATCTACTTGGTCTGTTATTGTCCCCATCATGGTGGTTTATTGGCATCCATCAGCATAAGGCATGTGTATTTACACATTCCTATCTTTCCAGGTAAAAAAGCTCTTCGCTTCAGCCTTGCCTTAGCCCCAAGAGTGTTCACAAAGGTCCTTGCAGAAGGTCTGGGTCTTCTTCATCCTAAAAACATTCCACTCCTGGATACCTAGATAATTGCTGTGAAAAAGCAGACTTCCATGGCTTTGGTTCCGATGTGTCCATCAAAATGTGGACTTTGAGGGACCTTGGTAGGATCCTAAACACCGAAAAGTCATCTCTGATTCAGTTATATCACTTGGAGTACTTGGGCTTTCTTCTAGATACCTTTCAGGTCAATGTCTTCCTGCCAGGGAGAAGTTGTTGAAACTGCAGAATCAGGTTTGGCAACTTTGCTCCCAGTGTTGGTTTTTCCTGCGGAGTTGGATGTGAGTGCTGGGATTGATGGTATCCTTTTTTTTATGCAATTCCATTTGCTCAATTCCAGTCTAGAACTTTGCAACTAAACATGCTCATGGTGTGGGATGAATCCATTTTTTGGGGGCGTGGTGTTTTAGTTGCATCTGTTATGGTGGCTGAGGTTCTGCAGACTAAAACAGTGCTGTTTTGGCAGTAGATACATAAAAAAAGTCTGACATTTAAGAGCTCAATTCCTGTCTTGGCGCTATCTAACTTCTATCAAACACATAGCTGAAGTCTGTATTTTTAATATTGTGGCCACGCTTGAGGACACATTCATGGGAGGGAATTGAACAAATGTGGGCTAGTGGTTCTGAAATTTTACCTTTTTTGTGGTGCTTATTTTGCTTTTGAGTTTAAACCCAAAATGCCTCTGTCCTCTCCTTGGCACTGTCTTCAGCTGGCTCGTTTTATCTTAACTTTTGACTTTTCTATGTCTCATTATCTGATTCTGTTCTGTCCCTTCTAGTCCTTGGCCTAATGGCCTGCTTTATAAGCTGTTTGTTTTTCATCTGTCCCACTACAGTCATCCTATCCAGGTTCACCAGTCCCAAGCCTTTTTGCCATGCACACAAAGAGTGATTGCTAAAGATGGAGTGTGAGGCAGCAGTGCTAGTCAAACTCAAGTTAGTGACCATATTTTGTACCTATGACAGCAGGGTGAAGCTTGGTACATGTGACAGCATGAGACCTCTGGTAACATAATGCACCTAGTGGGGCCTGTTCATATATTCTGCATGCATTTTATGCTGCTTTGGTTCACCAGGTACACTTGGAAAGGAAACTTGTAAATGTATTCCAAGCATCTCTTTAATATGTTTTCATAATATATGCAATGAAAACGATGTATACCCTTTTCATTTAAAGTGGAAAACCCTTTAAGTTGTGTCATCAAGTAGCCCAAAACTTCCAGTCCACAAAAGCTGCTATGTGGATCCTAGTGTAATTGGAGCAATTGGCCATTCACAACTTGGCTTTATGGACTTTTGAAACTGCAGTTAAAGAGTTTGGCCTCTTTGACCTCTATTTAATTATCTTTTATCTATATACAGGTATGTGCAGTATCTCACAAAAGTGAGTACACCCCTCACATTTTTGTAAATATTTTTTTATATCTTTTCATGTGACAACACTGAAGAAATTACACTTTGCTTTAATGTAACGTAATGAGTTTACAGCTTGTATACCAGTGTAAATTGTCTGTCCCCTCAAAATAACTCATCACACAGCCATTAATGTCTAAACCGCTGGCAACAAAAGTGAGTACACCCCTAAATGGAAATGTCCATATTGGGCCCAATTAGCCATTTTCCCTCCTCAGTGTCATGTGACTCATTAATGTCTCAGGCGTGAATGGGGAGCAGGTGTGTTACATTTTGTGTTATCACTCTCACTCTCTCATGATGGTCACTGGAAGTTCAACATGGCACCTCATGGCAAAGAACTTTCTGAGGATCTGAAAAAAAGAATTGTTCTACATAAAAATGGCCTAGGCTATAAGAAGATTGCTAAGACCCCCAAACTGAGCTGCAGCACGGTGGCCAAGACCATACAGCGGTCTGTATGAGTGGAACCTGTCCTGTTAAACCGCTGTATGGTCTTCGCCACCATGCTGCAGCTCAGTTTCAGGGTTTTGGCAATCTTCTTATAGCCTTATAGCAACAGTTCTTTTTTTCAGATCCTCAGAGAGTTCTTTGCCATGAGGTGCCATGTTTAACCTCCAGTGACCAGTATGAGCAAGTGCGATTGATGACACCAAATTTTACATACAGGCTCCCCATTCACACCCGAGACCTTGTAACACTAATGAGTCACATGACACCAGGGAGGGAAAATGGCTAATTGGGCTCAATTTGGACATTTTCACTTGGGGGTGTACTCACTTTTGTTGCCAGCGGTTTAGACATTAATGACTGTGTGTGGAGTTATTTTGAGGGGCCAGCAAATTTACACTGTTATACAAGCTGTACACTCACTACTTTACATTGTAGCAAAGTGTAATTTCTTCAGTGTTGTCACATGAAAAGATATAATAAATTGTTTACAAAAAATGTGAGGGGTGTACTCGCTTTTGTGAGATACTGTATATATATATATATATATATATATGTATATATATATATAATGTGTGTGTGTAAACCATAAAATCAGACCATTGTAAACAAAATTGAAGGGTGCTCGTAAATATTTTATATCAGAAGTAAAGTCAGCAAAGATGCTTCCCATTTACCTGACATGTTGTAAATAGTGAGTAATGACTTCTTTTCAGTATGTGCTTTTGTTTGGCTGGAATCAAGGTATTTTTTATGCTAACTGGTCATTAGCTCCCACACACAAACATTAAGCTCTATGTCAGCCACTTCTCTATTGGTTTCATAAATTCCAAAGCGCGTTTCTTATAATAGAATGTATTCAAATTATCCATGGAAATATTTTTAGAGCATGAATTATGTGAAATATCATAAAGTTCCTTTCATTACCTAAATGATACGATAACCTTAACCAGATACACATTCATGCTTGAATTTCTAACTCACTGTAAACTAATGGTACTAGAAAATCACAAAGCAAGTGTGTACCAAAGGGCATTTTAACCAGACATTGTTTTATATTATTTTTTACTTTGCATACTTGAACTTTTAGTCACTTTTATGGGACTATTATCTCTTGCTTTATTCAGTTTCTACCTTTTATTCCAGCACTTATTATTAGTGGGAAACACTGCTAGTCCTGAACTTCAGAGAAGAGCTGGATTGTAAATGCAACAATGGGAGCTAGTGATTATGTTAGTGATATGCTGACCCCTATAGCTCTAGAGATCATTGCTGAGTCTGACAAGCTGACACCTAAAATTATTAATTAAAGAACATAGAAAGTAGTGTGGACACCAGGTGACAGAACTCCTGGATCTGCTAGCAAAAAGTGGGGAAGTTATGTGTAATTTAGTCTTTTTGACCATGCCAGCACAGATATTTTAAGTGTATTTACAGAAATATTTTTTCTCCTTTATTGAGAGGCACATGATTCAAGGACAATTGAGGTATACTGCTGCCTACAGGAGGATTTGGACACCAGCAAACAAAAAAGTGACCAGCCTGGTTTAAGGATGTTACTAAGGGTACTGTCGCATGTGCACTTTGTGTTCCGTTTCTGTTATTCAGCCCTTCTTGCTATTGCTCCTTGGTTAGTCCTTGCTGCTGTCTCCATTGACCTGGTCATCTCTGGCCATTTGAACCTCTGCTTATTTTAGCAGCTGGTGTTTAAGTAGACAAGGTTTGGGGTAAAAGGGTACTCTGAGCCCACCAAGCAGTTCAACATGTCAGATCCCAAACACAGGACTAGCAGTCCTGTTGTATCTGGTCCCTCCAGCTCAGATTTCATAAAGGGTTCTGGGTCAGCCTCCACTTAAGGACCTGACACTAACAGCCTGAAAAGATTGTTTCCTGCTTAAAATGACTCTTAAGGCAGAATTTTTTTCCTTCTCTGCATATAAGGTAAAAATGCATGCAGCTGCCCCCCCAACTCTCCCTTATACATACCTCAGCCCAATCTCCAGTGATATGCACAAGAGCAGCAGCTTTCTCCCTCCTTATTAGCTCAGAGACAGCAGCAGGAGCTATTGGCTCCTGCTGCTGTCAACCACAGCCAGTGTGGAGAGAGTGTGGGGGGGGGGGGCTGAGCTCTGCGTGTCCTCTTGCATCTCTACGATGGACTCTGCTTTGTTGCGATCACGAACGGGCTTTATATCTCTGGGTGTCCCATTTGGGATCGTTTACTTAAAATGTTTCCACTGTTACCTCCACTTATAGGTAACCCAGAGTTCCCCTCAGGAAGAGCAGCATTTTTTAAAAATCGCACCTTGTCTCTTGTTAGTCGATGTTTTAGGTCCATCTGATATGAAACCTTTGACAGATCTTCTATCAGAGCATCCAGGCAAGTGGTTATTATTATATTTCCAAATTCTGGATATTTTTAGGTCTATGAAAACACGTGGTAACCCTCATCGTCCTCTTTCCACTTTTGAGTTGATTTGTAGGCAAGCTACTCCTCCTATGCATACTGTGTCTCTTTTATATATAATCTGTTCCTATTAGAGATTTCTCCTAATAAACCCTTTTATTTTGTTGACTGGGAAAGGGAGCTTGATGTTATTTTTATGGAGGAAGAAGTTCAAAAATCATGCATCTTAACCCATAAACTTTCTGTAGCAAGCACAGCTCAGGAACAAAATTATATTGCTTTTCTTCTCTTTTCCATAAAATATTTCCAACTGTATCTGATCGATGTTGGCTTTGTTTGACTCAAGATGGCAGTATGCAACATACAGTATATAGTGGGACTGTCCTATTACAGGCCCATTTTGGAATAAAGTTTTAAAAATGTATAACTCTTTTGCCTCAACCCTCAGACAGTTTCTCAGACCCCTCAAATAGCACTATTATCATTGTTTTCCAAATCTGTTTCTAGAGTCAAGAAAGAAATCTTCCCTTTTTTTCTTAGTGGCTGCAAGGGCTACTAAATCTAGGCACTGGAGATCTCAAATACCTTATGAGAATGGAAGAATTATCAGTACAAGTACATGATCGACATCCCTATTTTAAGAAAATCTGGTCTCCCTTGATACATGGAAAGTGCAAATTTTTCCACTTTTATGATATATCAGAGACGAGAGTCTATACCTGGATACATCTCATGGTTATTTATTAATTTATTATTATTATTTTTTTTATAGTAGTAGTCCTATTATAGAAGCAAGAAAGGAAGGGGAAAATATTCCCCTCCCTTTTTTTCCTCTTCTTCTTTTTCTTTCTTTTTTTTTTCTCTTTTATTTTTATATTTACGTAACTATTTTTGAAATTTTGTTTGGGACTTTGATTCACTTTAGCAGGTATACCTTTTTTTGATTTATAAAATATAACTTATTGGCTATTGCCTTTTTCAAATTTCTCTTTTAATCTCCTTATATAAAAACGATTCTATTACTGCTTGGCGTATTATGGCCCAAACTGTTTTTTGTTTTTGTTTTTATACTTTATAAAGACCCTGTATAGTCATTATTTGTTGAATCTTATTTGGTACACTTTGGAGTCCTGCACCGGATTAGTATTGTTATACGAGCAGCGCAAGGAGGTATTCCCCTAGCATTCCACCGCCAATATGACTTGTGATTTTGTATTTTATTTTTTGTACTGGTGCTTTCACTCTGTTATCGTCTTTGTAATTTTTTTTCACTTCTCCTTTTTTTTTCTTTCTTTCTTTTATCATCTTTTCTTTATATTTCTTTATATTTACTTTGTTTCTGAAATTTTGTTTGGGACTTTGGTGCACCTTAGCAATGAAGTATAACTTATTGGCTATTGCCTTTTACAAATTTCTCTTTTAATAAGGAGTATTCTATTATTGCTTGGCGTATCACGGTCCAAATATATAATTTTTGGTACACTTTTGAGAGCTGCACCTGATTAGTATTGTTATATGAGCAGTGGGTGGAGGTATTCCCCTCCGATCCCGCCTCCTATATGACTTGTGTTTTTTTTTTTTTTTAATTGTAAATGATTCTTTCACGCTGTTAATGTCTTTATAAATTTTTTATATAATCTGAAAATATATTTTTAAAAAAAGGGACACGCAGGGGGAGGAGCCAGGAGCGCCGATGGGGGGGAAGAGGAGGAACGAGATGCAAAATCATTGCACAGAGCAGGTAAGTACAACACGTTTGTTATTTTAACAAAATATGCTTGTGATTGAGCTTTTACAATCGCAAGTCCCTATATTCCCTGAAATCATACTTAGCTCCATTAGGACCACAGAGGCTTTAAGCATACCTCAACACCTTCCTGTCTAAAATCATTATCCGGCCTACCTGCTGGTTTAGTGACCCTTGAGTCAGAGGCATAACTGGAACCTTCAAGGCCCCGATGTGAAAAATAATTAAGGGCTCCCCTAACCCCTGCCTGGGGCCCTTTCCTCTGTGCCTGGGGGCCACTCCCACTGATCCTGAGGCCCTTTACTCCCATCACAGGGCTCTTTATTATGGTCCTGCAGAGAGACCATTTCACATGTGCAGCACTGGTCGCAAGTGCAACCTGTGACCTTGGTAGTTCTGCCACTGGTGTCAGTCCTTTTTTTTTTTTTCTTTGCTATTTTTATTTTATTATTTTAATTTACCATTTTATTTATTTATTTGTTACATTTTTTTTTTTTTTTTTTTAGGAGCCCAGTTGGGGGGGGGGGGGGGGGGGGGCTTTGGTGGAATATAAGGGGGCTAAACAGACCTTTACGACAGAGAAAGGAGATTGAGGATACATCCCTCTCAATCTCTGCAGCCTCAGCCACAGAATGAATGGACAGGAATGTGCATTCACAAACTGAAGCATAGTAAACACAGCTTACAGTTATGAATGGACGGAGTCAGTGATCAGTACAAGCACTGACTTTGTCCATTCAGAAAAGGAAGGGGCCAATAAATGACATTTGCCAGCCACTTCTCCACTCACCATACTGACACAACTCTCGCAGCAGCTGTCGGGAGAGGGGAGGGGAGATGAGAGGGGTCAGGGGAGCACACAGAGGCACATGGGCAGCACAAAACAAGTGACCTGGATAGGATGGGTGGTGGGGGAGGCATAGAGGAACCGATTCCCTCCATTCTCCTCCTGCAGCCCCTGAATGTCAGCAGGCATTTTAGCGGCTTTTAGTGGCTGCAGAAGAAAATGGAGGGGATCTCCCCTTCTATTTAGGTGTACAGGGGAGGCCATTCAGGCCACCTTGGAGCATGGGGTTGGGTCGCAATTGCAACTCCCTACAACCCCTGTAGTTACACCCCTGCTCTGAGCCTACTGCTACAGAGGCTCTATCTGACAAAGAGTCTCAAATTGGCAACTGCCATAGATCCCAGGCTTAGCGAGACCATTTTGGTTCTTATTAATGAAAATAGAAGAACAGACTGAAGCTTTTGCTGGTGCTGTTAGTAGTCTGAAATCCCCTAAAGACCCCAAGGCATGGTGCGAATTGCTTTCCTGCAAGCAGTTGCAGGAAAGAAATTTACACAATTCCCTCATCAACACAGACTGTGTTGATAGAGGAATCAGCTATTGCCAAGACTGTGATTATCGCTAGTGGCTATACCAGCCGCTACAACTCCCAAGATACTCAACACTCTGCATTGAAGTCTAGGGGCTTGCTTGACTTTACCTCTCCCCCTGCTGGCCGGAGGAGAATGGTGCAGCATAACATCAGTGTCTGCGTAGAGGGGGAGAAGAAAAAAAGGCTTCTTCTCCATATTGCTGTAGCATTTGGCTACATAAGTCATTTGGGTACATGCATGTAAGCTTATCTAACCAGAGATGCAAGCCTCTTTTGGGGAAGTGGAACAAAGTAAAATATAATCCCTTTAGCACATTTTTTTTATCAGACTCACGGTATCTCAGGTGGACAAGTTTGAAGGCGTTTCAGCAAGAGCCACTTAGCAATCACTGAAGATAGCAATACCAGACCAACAAGGTTTAATGCCATCAGTCCTGCAAGATAACCTCATTTCCACCACCTATATATGTCTTTATTCTAAAAGCATGTTATTGTAAGATATAGATGAGAACCATTTCAATATACAGTGCTTTCAGTACTACTCTCAGTATAGGTACATGTGAAAATGCAATTCTTGTAAAAGTAATAAAACTTTGAAGTATCATTATAAAAGTTCATTTTAGCACTTAAGCAGGAATCAAATTTTAGCAAGTTAATAACACATTTAGAGTTGTTAAATCCCTGCTCATTTCAAGTTAATGCTCAAGAAACCAAATGATTGAAAGTCAGACTGTGTTTATCAAGCAAGTATGCACTAATGAGAGGGGACATGATTGTCCACTAAAAGATTTTTCCATTCTTTATATTTTCAAACCTGTCAGTATATAGAGTATTCAGTAGAGCTTCAAAGTGTAGGTAGGGAGAAACATTTTCCAGGGAAATCAGTGAAACAAATGTCTAAGTCAATTTCCCATTTTGAAGAGGCTTATTTGTATAAATTCAAAAAATAAACCTTAAAGTATGATTAAACTAAATCACGAAAATTTCATCCTAGCTTTAACAAGCGCTAATGTAATATCAAAAGTAATTTTAAATTATGCTAAAACTGCAGCTCTCATTAAAACATTACCTGAGTGATTCTACCATTAAAGTGGTAGTAAATGCAGTATTTTTTTATTATATTTACCTAAAGGTACGCTTTTAATAAAGCGTACCTGTAGGTTAAATGAATATCACCTAAACGTGCACCGGTTAGGAGATATTCTAAGGAGCAGCAGATGGTGGCCTCACTGGCATATGCACACTGAAGGAATGGCATACCCTGTGCCATGGCCGTGACTCCTGCGTGCATACATCGCAGCTCGACCATTTAAGCAGCTGCCATCCGCAAACCCAGGAGAACGATGGACCAGATGAAAATGGAAGCCTCTGCAGCGGTGACAGTGTGCCGCTGGAGGGTCTTTATTTCAAGGGACCTTAAGTACCCCCTTCTCGGCTGGTCTCAGTTCATGGCTGGGAATTGTGGATTGGCTCCCATGCCAAGGCCCCTTTGTAGGGGATTCCTGATCTGGCTTTTCCTATAGTTAGGGTCCATATTTAAGGCTGTTGTGCTGAAGGTTGGCAGCAAAGCTACTGTCTGGACGCTAGGTGAATCAGCTTTCTGTACTTGGTAAGAGTTTGATGTTTACATTTTTTGGACTCAATTTATTGACCTACCTACATACTCTATTATACTCCTCTCTACCTATTTAAGTTCTATATATTATCTTTTATTCAGTTCCTTCTCTGGAATATTGGGTTATCTCTACTCAACAGAGACCCAAAGGACTTCCATCAATCCACATTTTTTTAAACACCTTGGTTCTTTATTGCATCTTAGACTGTTCCCTAGAAGGTATTTAAATATTCCTTGCTACTGTCTTATTAATGATATATAAGCAATCGTTGTGACGTTACTATCCTTTTGACTATATTCTACCAACTTTCATAGATTGCCATTCTTTCTGATCTTCTTTATATTATCATTTTTAAGATTTACAGTTTCCACCTTTCTGGCCACCTCATGGGGGAGCTTTTGTATGGTGATATCTGAGTGGGCCGGCTGGCATGGGAGTGGACGTCTGTGGTGGTACAGGTGACAGTGTAGTCTATGGCCTTTGTCCTTGCGAATGTTTAGCATAGTGGCATATATATACTAATCTTCATTACCTGGTCAGTATAACATCATCTCCGAACTTGATTATAATTCTGTATACTTATATTTGTATTTACTTTTCGGAGAATTATCTGTATTGTTGTTTGGGACACCTATGAAGAAGGAATCCCAAAGCACATTAGGTGTCACTGGATTGTCTCAACATATATGTAATATTGTATGCCTTATTTTTATAACCTGTACATTACTTCTAGTTTTTGTACCAATAAACAAATATTTTTATACTCCTATTGTACTTCTTTAATGCTGGTATAGTCCCACCCCCAGAGTGTATTTCCCAATTGTTTGTTTCAAGGGACATCTTTCATAATGTGCGAGTATACATATGATGCTTACTAGCACATTATGCCTTTACCTTGCAGGGCTTTTTTTTTTACTTTTACTGCCACTTTAAGGTCCTTGCTTAGGCAGTTCTTGCTACAGGGTGACAATGCTCTGTTCCTGTTTTCCAATTGTTCTATGTTGCCACATTGTCAGACAGACTTCTAATAGAGACTACAAGTGGCCATTTTAACACATATTATGCAGGCATGGTCCACTGTTCTCACCATCCTGATAAATGCATGGCATGCTTACTAGACATGTGCGTTTTGTTTCGTTCCGAATTAATATTCAGACAAATTTTTCGTTATTCCGAGATTTGGATATATCCGAATACTTGAATTACAGTGTAAATTAATTTTACTTAATGCTCTGAATAACAAAACGAAAGTTGTCCAAATTTCAGAAATTCTAATTGAAATTCGAATCAAATTTTACATTGAACTCCAGTCGAATTCTTACAGTACACATATTGCTGAAATCAAAGACTGTGTGTGTTATTAGAATACCATTTCGAAATAATGCTGTTTTTGTTAAGCCAAAGGTGATTTAAAGAGTCATTGTAATCATTTGATGAAGATTTTTCTTTTGTTTGTTCACTTTGCCACATTCCAATCAAAAAAAAAAAATGTAAAGTTTTCGGTTTGACCGATTCAAAATGTATTGATTCGAACGCTTCGAGACGAAAAAAAATCAGTAAATTCGAAGAAAATTCGAAAAAGACATAAAACAAATTCTCAATACGAATTCCAAATACGAATCCCAAATATGAATTGAACAAATCAACCAAATTTAACTAAACAAAATAACTAGATTAATGAATCAAAACTAACACATTGGTGGCAGGCTAGCAGCACTGGTCCATTTAGTGAGGGCAGGAGAGCGGAGATGCGGGGCGGGCAGTGAGAGATGATGTGATCTCTCTGCTCCCCACCGCACCTCCGACATTGAAGAAGCCCGCGCTCTGAGGGCGGAAGAGCGCTGATGTGTGGCAGGCAGGGAGAGATGATGTCATCTCATTGCTCCCTGCCGCACATTGCTCCCACATTGAAGTGGCCCGGCTGTGAGGGCGGAAGAGTGGTGACGTGGAGTGGGCGGAGAGAGATGATGTCATCTCTGCTTGTCTGCCCACTCGTGTCTCTCATCCACCACCTCTAATGCAGCCTGCCCGCCGCAGGTGCGACCCGCTGGTTAGGCAGGGACCCTGTGGCAAGAGACTCGGGGCTATGGGCTCCAGATTCAGGACTACAGCCTCAATAGTATTATAGACTTTTTATTTCTTTATTATGGTAAGAGCTATAGTAACATTTTACAAAAAAAATTTGCCTGACAAGGTTGCATATGAATTTTGTATTTTAATTTCCATTTGTTACCATACTAGGACCCAAAAAGCAGCATTTTAGCTTGCACATGATTGGATGATAAAATCAGCAGAGCTTCCCCTCATTTCAGATCTATCCCTCAGATTTACAGCGACTGCACTTGTAGTGCAAAGTGGATTTGCCTTTCATAAATAACCCCCATGGTGTGCTAGCTCACTTGGTAGACCACTAGCCACTTTTTTTTTTAAATAACAAACATATCATAGTTACCTCCACTGTGCAGCTCGTTTGCACAGAGTGACCCCGAACCTCATCTTCTGGGGTCCCTCGGTGGCTCTTTCGGCTCCTCCCAACATCAGATAAGCGTTCTCCCGGGGGGGTTACCTTGCGGGCACACTCCTGTCCAGCATTCAGCATCCATAAACCAAGAAAAAAACTGCGCTATAATAATAATGAGAAAAACCAGTGTGTGAATACATAAAAATCAGTTGGTGTATAAAAACGAAAAAAGATCAGTAGGTGAGTGACCATAAAAATCATCAATGAGGACAGAGAGAGTCCCAATAAAAAAGACATGAATCACTCAGTAATTCCCAGTGAAGGCTATGTAGGAAACATGGGATAAAACACCATTCGTGATCCACCACCACATAGATTTTGCGCTTACCATAAGGCAAGCTAATTAAGCCTGTGTGTAAACTGAAGGTCCGGATGTCAAACCAATGGCACTACTTCTCCGTGCTCAGCATGGACTTGGAGGTACAGCAGATGATGGCCCATAAACCAACCCAGGCTCGGGATCATAAAGGTAAAAGAAAACTGGCCATAGTGTAAATCCGCTTAAAAAGTTTATTTAAAAAGGAATTGCACTTACACGGATGTGTAGTATAAAAACAGTTCGCCAGCCGGCGTTGCATGCACCCGTTCACATCAAGGTCTCGATGACGTCAGAGCGTCAACCTCCCGACGTACATTTCGTCTATAACTGACGTCGTCTGGGGAACGGGCGACGCTCTGACTCATCGCAAATAAATACATGTGTGTGTAACCACGCCTCGTTGTGACTCCTCAATGGCGGGAAACCAAACAATTTTTATGATGAGTTTAAAATAGGAAAGAAAAACCGCTATACGTATGAAACCATGTGTATCATGGCAAGAGGGCATGAGCAAAAAAGGAAATTAAGTAATAAATATAGGTCAGACGCATATGCTTCCGACAACGCACCGGTATATCCAATCATGGACCAGCATGTATAACCGCCTGGACATAAGATATGAACTAAATGTCCCTTCGCCATCTAATGGAAAAAGAAGAGACTGCCACTAACAAAAATACCCACTAATGTCTATATAGAGGCCAGAAAAGATTCTGGCTACATATTGCATGAGGTGGTCATAATAGACCAAAACATAGAAGTATACGTCCTGAAGGGTAGAAATATTGTTAAATATTCTTTCATATATTGATTTTTATGAAGAATGAAAAATAAGAATATAAACTAAGAATATAGAAAAATTGGGAAATATATCTATACAAATACTAAATATTGGACAGATAATTTCTACAAAAAAATAAATGTATAAAAATATACCAAAAATAAAAACGCAAAAAATATACGTATGTAACCGGTTCAGGCCATAAACATGGTCATACATAGATCTAAATCAGGCAGCAGGCCAAAATGGCTAAAAATCGCAAAGAGACCAAATCATAATATGAGTTATTGCCACTGAGGTGTCACACCGAGTTTACATAAAGGGACAAAATTCAGGCATTATAAATAAATGCATTCAGGTCGACATTCAACCCGAACGGTGTGTAGCATTTAATTTTGTATATCCATACCATCTCTAACCGTGAGATGCCTCGTAGGATGCATTAAGGTGAAAAAACACAAACCTTTACAACCCCTTTAAGAAATAGTGGCCTATGGCTGGGGTCTCCAAACTGCGGCCCACGACCTGGATGTGGCCTTTGCTTGCCTTTATCAGGCCCTTGAGGCACTATTTGTTCCACTGACACCAAATGGAGTACTGACAATGATTCCTTCTACTGGCACCAATAGGGCATTTTTTTTAAAGGATACAACTGCAGCCTGTTTAGACTGTCAAGTATACTACAGAAGTGTCCGATGGTAGAGTGTGAAGGAGGAGCATCATACACCATCCCATCTGTCTCCAGAGGCTAAAGAAGGGCATAGATGGATCAAAATTTACCTGTTTCAACCGGAACCGGCCTTATTTCAATCTATGTGTGGCCACTGCAGTTGTTCTAAAGCCCCATTTGGATAAAAGCCACTCGATCAGCGGATGCAGCCAATGGCTGCAGCGCTGACCTGTGTATTATGACAGCGGGGGAGCCAGCTGTCAGAATACAATAGCACAGCAGGGAAGATTACCCCACCCATCTCGAATGTGTGGATGGGGAAATCAGTTCAGTTTTTTCATTCAGCTGGCTTACCAAAAAACGGAACCATGTATGGCTAGCTTAAAGCAGTTACGTGAGCTGGAAGAAGTTCCACAGCTTACCTGGATGAAACTGGGAGAAACATGTAGATTCAAAGTAAAAGTGTACTGGATTTGAATCCAAAATTCCAGTGCTTCAGGCAAATATTAAATGTGTGCTTCTTTTCCAACACAATTTAGCAGGAGTAATGGTAATTATAATCAGTGTTCTGAAAACTCAGTCACAATAAATGCTAAGTATTTGACAAGATGTGTTGATTAATGTCTCTGGGAATCACATTTTCCTAGCGTACGTGTTTTTAGTATTTAATACATATTTTATATGAAATATAAAGCTGTTGGCAGTTAAGCAAATGCGTATGTTGCAGAGCTGAAGTATCTGGAGAATTGGAGAGGTAATGGTAAGCGATGTCAGTCAGTGCGGTAAAAGCTATTATGGTCTTCTGGCAAAATGTCACCCTAGCTGTGTCTATACTGGCTAATATAAATGTCAAATGCGGCCTGGCAGTTGAACAAATCCATGGTGATTTAAGTGTGAGTGTGTGTGACATACACATCAAGACCTAGCACGTACAGAACGGATCAAGAAATCTAATGGTTTGTGAGTTGTTATAACTTGAAGGAATATGTGTTTTAATTAGGAACATCAAAGAGATAGTAAAAGAATGAGTCTATTGCTGTAGCTTGTAAATAGATACGCTGTACTTCAGCGTAGATGACTTCAGTCTCGTGGTCTGTCTGACCTTTCCCCTTCCATTGTATTTAGTCCTAATTAGTAGCAGCCCTGCAAGGGTCAACACTGCAGACCTTCCTCATGTGTATGCACACAGAGATCAAACCTCCTGCGGCAGCTACATTTTCATACCAAGCACAGAACACCAAATGTATGGCTTATAGAACACTCAGGCGCCTAGCGATAAAGTACTAAGTCAAGTGACTATGTGAGGTGAGGGGCCTCTTCTAGAGTGTTGTGCTGCCTGTAATTTGTATTGCTTTGCATCCTGGAAAATAATTGGTGGGTAACCGATTTTTGAGTGTTTACCAACTTTTTGGAAATTATTGATAGCAGCTTATTTAATTGTACCACTATTGATTGGTAATCAAGTTGTTATGATGAATGCTGCATACTTATTATTATACAGGATTTATATAGCGCCAACAGTTTACACAGCGCTTTACAACATTAGGGCAGACAGTACAATTACAATACAATTCAGGGGGGAATCAGAGAGCCCTGCTCGTTAGAGCTTACAATCTAGGAGGGCAGGTCAAGTTATACAAAAGGGTAATAGCTGTGGGGGATGAGCTAATGGAGAAAATAGTGCAGTTGTTAGATGGAGGCAGGATAGGCTTCTCTGAAGACGAAAGTTTTCTTATGTACCTGCAGCTTTATATCATGTAAAATTTAGGAAAATAATCAGCTGCCTGTGTCATCAGCTTTCTGTCTTTTACATTGCTATGCTGAGAACTAACTTTACTTAAAGTGGTTGTAAACCCAGGTTAAAAAAAAAACAAAAAACTGCAAGACAAAGGCATAACGAGCTACTATTTTTAAACAAAGAATTCTGCGCTTAGGAGAAAATTCTATAGCTGCAGCCTTTAGAAAAGGGGTGGAAATACTACGCTAAACCCAAACAATCTAAAGCAGCTAACACACAAACAAACCAAGTCCAATGAGAAAATATAAAAAATAAGTGTAGCGCTAAATATTCCTATCAAAGTGGCAAAAAAACAGTGTGTATATATATATATATATATATATATATATATATATATATATATATATATATATATATATATATATGTGAATCCAAAACACCTCAAGTACATGGGCAAAGTAAATACATGGAAATGTAAAAAATAAATATGTGACAGCAAAATAAAATTCAAAATGTTATAGAGTAATATCAGTGAAAAATGCCAAAAGTCCACATGTGAGGTGAATATGTGACAGCAAAATATACTTCAAAATGACAAAAGTCCACATGTGAGGTATCAAATAGTTGGGGAACTTTCTCCTCAATCTTCAATCAAAGAAGAAGTACCAAAAGGCAAGAAAAGGCATTCAATTGAAAAGGTGGGTACCCTTACCAGATCAGTTGGATGCACATACCATACGGAAGTGCGTAAAAAAGGCTTTGAGACGCTGAATCTCCAATAGTGAGGTGATGCCGAGACTGGACGGTATCCTGCAAGCCAATGGACACAAGGTTGGAAGATGGTCCCAAATGAGAATTCTAAGGCTGTTGGTCGCCAAAACCGTTCCAAGAAGGAGATGGTCCAGGAATGGTCATCAACACTCAAGCATGGGAAAAAGGAAAAAAGGGGAACTCCACATGGTGCAGGTCAACCAAAATGAGATTTATTGTATATTATATAAAATGCCATATAGTATAAAAATATGAAAAGTGATCACAAAGGTAAATAAAATGGCAATGTGGGAAGTGAGAGGTACTAGCCCTACGCGTTTCGACTAAAAAAGTCTTCAACATAACTGCAGTCTGTTCCTGGTGTACTGTTTCTAATATACTTCTGGCAGGCAGGTTATTCAGTTAGCTGCAGTGTATTTAATATATTTATATAAAGACAGTCTCATATATATATATATATATATATATATCCACTGCATCCAGTGCAGTTGCATTTAATATATATATAAAGACAGTCTCATATATATATATATATATATATATATATACCTTGGCGCTGAAGATTGAAAAATTGTCTAAAGGCATCGGTCAGCCGGCCACCTTCTTCACTGCTCTTCCTCTGACTGAACAAAGCCTCAGAAACACGTTATCCAGCACCAGGAAATTATAACTTCAAAGGGTCTGGAAATGCATTGCACAAACCTGTCTTCAAGGCCTCCTGAAGATGTTTCATCTTCTGCTCCCTCTGCGAAGGCAGGATGAGTTCTGCAACCTTACCCTTGTAAAGTGGATCAAGAAGGGTTGCCAGCCAGTAATGATCCCTCTCTTTGATACCACGAATTCTAGGGTCATTATGCTGCATGGCCTCCCTGATTCTGCAAAGCCTGCCAAAGTTTGCAGAGGCGTTCGATTCTGAGTCTTCTGGGTCACTAAGGATCACATGATCCGTAACAACCTCCTCCCAGCCACGTACAACTCCTTGGGTTTCTGGGGACTGAAAACCATCCCTTGAAGACTGCTGCTGAGTGTTATCCTTCACGTCCATGCTGACATAATCTTCCTCCTCCTCTTCTTCCTGTGAGTTTGGCGGTCCTGCAGGAATAATATCTGGATAAAGGGGGCCTTGAGAGGTAAGGAAGTCCTCCTCTTCCTCCCGCTGTTCTGCTTCAAGTGCCCTGTCCATTATTCCATGAAGCGTGTGCTCCAATAGGAAGACAAGAGGGACAGTATCACTGATGCATGCATTTTCGCTGCTCACCATCCTCGTGGCCTCATCAAATGGTGACAGGACAGTGCATGCATCCTTAATCAGTAGCCACTGGCGTGGGGAAAAGAAGCCAAGCTCCCCTGACCATGTCCTGGTGCCATACTCACACAGGTACTCATTGATGGCCCTCTGCTGCATGTGCAGCCACTGCAGCATTGCCAACGTTGAGTTCCACCTGGTGGACATGTCACAAATGAAGCAGTTGGTGGGCAGGTTACATTCCCTTTCAATGTCAGCTAGCCGAGCACTGGCATTGTATGACCGTTGGAAATGACCACAGACTTTTCTGGCTTGCCTCAGGAGATCTTGTAAGCCTGGGTACCTGCTCAAGAACCGCTGCACCACCAAATTCAGGATGTGTGCCAAACATGGAACATGGGTCAAGTGTCCCTGTCGGAGGGCGGAGAGAAGGTTGGTGCCATTGTTGCATACAACCATTCCTGGCTGAAGCTGGCATGGCGTCAACCACCTCTGAGAATGCCCAAGCAAAGCTGACAGAATCTCTGCCCCAGTGTGGCTCCTGTCCCCTAAGCAGTGGTTTAACCTTAAACTACGTAGAGGGTTCTTTACTGTAAGAGTGGCAAGGATGTGGATTTCCCTTCCAGGTGGTGGTCTCAGTGGGGGGCATCGATAGTTTCAAGAAACTATTAGATAAGCACCTGAATGACCGCAACATATATACAATGTAATACTGACATATAATCACACACATAGGTTGGACTTGTGTCTTTTTTCAACCTCTAACAAGGGAAAGGACCAAGGGGAAGTACAAGAGAGTGATCTCACTCGGTCCGAAAAGTGGTTACTATGGATATGGTGGGCAATAAGGGGGGAATAATGTATGTAAAAATATAAAAGTTTATTGGAAAAATCTAAAAAATACAAGTGCTATACCATAGACAAAAAGACACATGTATGGAGCTGATCCACCTGACACAAATTTATGGGTCCGTCCAGTGCAAAACAGCACAGGGCGCGCCCATCAACCAGCAACACACAAACATAAAACACTAACACACATAAAACACTTAGAAAAACCATAAAGTGCAGGCGCCTTTAATCCCACAGATGCATAAGGTCCCTGTGGCCAATCGCCAAATCAAAAAGAAAATAATATATTTTATGGAAAATAGTAAAAGGACCTTATGCATGTGTGGTCCCCCGGGGAGATGGGGAAAGTGGAGTGGATATAAACAAGTAGTTGTCTAACTCAAAAACCTCGCTAAATACCATCCACGATGGCTGTGTGGATATTGCAGCTAAATGGATGGGTCAGGGGGGCTAATAAATGTATGTAGCATGCGCATGCATAAATCGTGAATTTTACCAAGAGTCCATTCCTGTAGTTGGTGAGATGGATATAAATAGCAGACAGTCTCTATAGAGTTTGGGGAATATAAAAACCGCACAGTATAATATATACTATTAGTGCCAGGAACCAATCACATGACATCTCAGGATGGCCAAATATCCCTCAGGACTGTAGGTATATAAAAAGGTATATTAGAAACCTATACAAAGCTGAATGTCACTGTGTTGTAAACTGCTGTCCACATTAAACAGGGCCATACCACTTCAGTTGTCAAGGATTTAGGATAACCACTGCATTTAGGAGCTAAAGGGGTTACATTACCACCTCTCTGTCGTACGAGACTTAAAGCTGTGTCTCATATCTTGCGGTTGCTTCACTGCTCCGTGACTTTTGTGTTGCTAGTGCCAGCCGTGATATGCTGCATCCATCAAGCATTCGGTAAGTGGTAATCCTCTCATTCGCTGATGCAGACTGCAACTGTGCTTATGCGGTGAATTATTTCCCCGTGTGTGTGGCGGTTTAAACGTTTCAAATTTCCACTGAAAAAGATCCCCGTCTCCAAATCACTGCGGGAGATGGCTGTGTCGGCGTCCGCACATCTTGATTACGTCGACACGTTTCGCAACGTCATTGTTACATAGCTTCAACAGTACGTACTGTTGCGTACTGCTGCAATATCCACACAGCCATCGTGGATGGTATTTAGCGAGGTTTTTGAGTTAGACAACTACTTGTTTATATCCACTCCACTTTCCCCATCTCCCCGGGGGACCACACATGCATAAGGTCCTTTTACTATTTTCCATAAAATATATTATTTTCTTTTTGATTTGGCGATTGGCCACAGGGACCTTATGCATCTGTGGGATTAAAGGCGCCTGCACTTTATGGTTTTTCTAAGTGTTTATATGTGTGTTAGTGTTTTATGTTTGTGTGTTGCTGGTTGATGGGCGCGCCCTGTGCTGTTTTGCACTGGACGGACCCATAAATTTGTGTCAGGTGGATCAGCTCCATACATGTGTCTTTTTGTCTATGGTATAGCACTTGTATTTTTTAGATTTTTCCAATAAACTTTTATATTTTTACATACATTATTCCCCCTTATTGCCCACCATATCCATAGTAACCACTTTTCGGACCGAGTGAGATCACTCTCTTGTGCTTCCCCTTGGTCCTTTTCCCTTGTTAGTATGCTTGTTTTGGGTTACGGATACGGCCTCTAATTTTGAGGAGAGGCATTGGGTGACTTTGTGACTTACCAAAAGGCAGGTATTTATAGGGTGGTCCCCTCTTTTTCCTTCTAGCCTTTTTTCAACCTCACCTACTATGTAACTATGTAACTCATGCACCGCATGGCATCTTTTTGCCTGAGTGCTTGCGTAGCCCCTTGAATGCTTACGGAGCACAGCTGGTTCAGAGAACAAATCTGCAGAAGAGGCCATAGAGGAAGAAGAAAAGGAGGGGGTGGAAGAGAGAGCTGTGGCAGAATCACCACTAGCATTTTGGAGGCGTGGTGGCAGAACAAGCTCCAACAATACTGAACCCTGTCCTGCATCCTTCCCAGCTGCCAGCAGAGTTACCCAGTGCGCCGTGAAGGAAAGGTGACATCCCTGCCCATGCCTGCTAGTCAGCGGTAATATACACCTTACTGCTGATCGCCCTGTCCAACAAGACAAAAACATTGCCTTCCACATGCCGGTAGAGATCTGGAATGGCCTTCTGTGAAAAGAAATGGCATTTTGGAACCTGCAACTGAGGTACAGTACATTCCACAAATTCACGAAAGGGGGCAGAGTCTACCAGCTGAAAAGGCAGTAGTAGTGCTAGCAATTTGACCAAGCTAGCATTCAGACGCTGAGCATGTGGATGGCTGGGACCGAATTTCTTTTTACGGTTTAGCAACTGGGGTAGGGAAATTTGCATGCTAAAATCAGATGGTTGGGTACTGTAGACATGTGCGATTAGTTTCGTAGGAATCGAATATTCGTATGAATTTCCATAAATTCGTACATTCTGGAGGATTCGAAATACAAATTGCTATGCTTTTGTAAGAAATACAAAATTTCGTTTAGGAATTTCGGGTCCAAATTCCTAATGAACATTCTTAATTGTTACCAAAAGTTAAAGAACCTAAAAGTTAAAAACCCAGGAAGTCAGCACAGTACAGGGATGGTGAGATCCCCTCATAATGATACATTCATCATAACGAATATTCGTAATTGTTACGAAAAGTTAACAAACCTAACGAAAATTTGTATTACGTACGAAATTTTGGACACAAATTCCGAAATACGAATTAATTCTAATATGAAACGGAACAAAACAAATTTATTGACGGCGCACACTGCTAGCAGATTGGCTGCAAGTACTTGGGACACCTAATGCTATACCTTCATTCCTCTCAGTGCAGGTTTTCAAGAGGACTTTATAGTAGGGTTGGAGATCCCAGATGAGGAGCAAGGAGAAGTCCTCCCTTTTCTTTGATGTGGGTCTTTCAAATGCTGTTGCCAACTGACTTGTTGCCTTATAAGTTTATGTGAAATCTCCATTAATAGCTGTAAAATATTGTAATTATGAATATATTTAATTTAGCTTGTATCTATGTAGGGCGGAACATATTATCTTCATGGAAATCTCTGGTAGACCAGACAAGTTGGTGCCTAAGCTTGTGTATACAAACAATGGGATCCAAACCTCATTGTTTTACACATACTCACTTCAAAGGATCCCATGCTGGGATATGCAATGAAGGGAGGCCAACCCGTAATCAATACTTAACCACTTCAGCCCCGGAAGGATTTACCCCCTTCCTGACCAGAGCACTTTTTACAATTCGGCACTGCGTCGCTTTAACTGCCAATTGCGCAGTCATGCAATGCTCTACCCAAACGAAATTTGCGTCCTTTTCTTTCCACAAATAGAGCTTTCTTTTGATGGTATTTGATCACCTCTGCCGTTTTTATTTTTTGCGCTATAAACGGAAAAAGACTGAAAATTTTGAAAAAAAATGATATTTTCTACTTTTTGTTATAAAAAAAATCCAATAAACTAAATTTAAGTCATACATTTAGGCCAAAATGTATTCGGCCACATGTCTTTGGTAAAAAAAATGTCAATAAGCGTATATTTATTGGTTTGCGCAAAAGTTATAGCGTCTACAAACTAGGGTACATTTTCTGGAATTTACACAGCTTTTAGTTTATGATGTCATTTCTTGAGGTGCTAAAATGGCAGGGCAGTACAACCCCCCCCCCCCAAATGACCCCATTTTGGAAAGTAGACACCCCAAGGAAATTGCTGAGAGGCATGTTGAGCCCATTGAATATTTATTTTTTTTGTCCCAAGTGATTGAATAATGACAAAAAAAAAAAAAAAATTTACAAAAAGTTGTCACTAAATGATATATTGCTCACACAGGCCATGGACATATGTGGAATTGCACCCCAAAATACATTCAGCTGCTTCTCCTGAGAACGGGGATACCACATGTGTGGCACTTTTTGGGAGCCTAGCCGCGTACGGGGCCCCGAAAACCCAGCACCACCTTCAGGATTTCTAAGGGCATACATTTTTGATTTCACTCCTCACTACCTATCACAGTTTTGAAGGCCATAAAATGCCAAGATGGCACAAACCCCCCCAAATGACCCCATTTTGGAAAGTAGACACCCCAAGCTATTTGCTGAGAGGCATGGTGAGTATTTTGCAGCTCTCATTTGTTTTTGAAAATGAAGAAAGACCAGAAAAAAATTTTTTTTTTTCTTTTTTCAATTTTCAAAACTTTGTGACAAAAAGTGAGGTCTGCAAAATACTCACTATACCTCTCAGCAAATAGCTTGGGGTGTCTACTTTCCAAAATGGGGTAATTTGGGGGGGTTTTGTGCCACCTGGGCATTCCATGGCCTCCGAAACTGTGATAGGCAGTGAAGAGTGAAATCAAAAATTTACGGCCTTAGAAAGCCTGAAGGCGGTGCTTGGTTTTCGGGGTCCCGTGCGTGGCTAGGCTCCCAAAAAGTCCCACACATGTGGTATCCCCGTACTCAGGAGAAGCAACAGAATTTATTTTGGGGTGTAATTCCACATATGCCCATGGCATGTTTGAGCAATATAACATTTAGTGACAACTTTGTGCAAAAAAAAAAAAAAAAAAATTTGTCTCTTTCCCGCAACTTGTGTCACAATAAAAAATATTCCATGGACTCGACATGCCTCTCAGCAAATAGCTTGGGGTGTCTACTTTCCAAAATGGGGTCATTTGGGGGGGTTTGAACTGTCCTGGCATTTTATGCACAACATTTAGAAGCTTATGTCACACATCACCCACTCTTCTAACCACTTGAAGACAAAGCCCTTTCTGACACTTTTTGATTACATGAAAAAAAATTTTTTTTTTGCAAAAAAATTACTTTGAACCCCCAAACATTATATATTATTTTAAAGCAAATGCCCACAGATTAAAATGGTGGGTGTTTCATTTTTTTTTTTTACACAGTATTTGCGCAGCGATTTTCAAACGCATTTTTTTGTGGAAAAAACACACTTTTTTAAATTTTAATGCACTAAAACACACTATATTGCCCAAATGTTTGATGAAATAAAAAAGATGATCTTAGGCCGAGTACATGGATACCAAACATGACATGCTTTAAAATTGCGCACAAATGTGCAGTGGCAACAAAATTAATACATTTTTAAAAGCCTTTAAAAGCCTTTACAGGTTACCACTTTAGATTTACAGAGGAGGTCTACTGCTAAAAATACTGCCCTCGATCTGACCTTCGCGGTGATACCTCACATGCATGGTGCAATTGCTGTTTACATTTGATGCCAGACCGACGCTTGCGTTCGCCTTAGCGCGAGAGCAGGGGGGACAGGGGTGCTTTTTATTTATTTTTTTTTTCTTTATTATTTTTTTGCTTTTTTATCTTATTTTTAAACTGTTCCTTTCATTTTTTTTTTTTTAATCATTTTTATTGTTATCTCAGGGAATGTAAATATCCCCTATGATAGCAATAGGTAGTGACAGGTACTCTTTTTTGAAAAAATTGGGGTCTATTAGACCCTAGATCTCTCCTCTGCCCTCAAAGCATCTGACCACACCAAGATCGGTGTGATAAAATGCTTCCCCAATTTCCCAATGGCGCTGTTTACATCCGGCGAAATCTAAGTCATAAAATGCTTGTAGCTTCCGGTTTCTTAGGCCATAGAGATGTTTGGAGCCACTCTGGTCTCTGATCAGCTCTATGGTCAGCTGGCTGAATCACCAGCTGCATTCTCAGGTTCCCTGTTGAGACAGGAGAGCCAGAGAAAAACACGGAAGACGGTGGGGGGGGGGCATTCCCTCCCACTGCTTGTAAAAGCAGTCTAGAGACTAATTAGCCACTAGGATTGCTTTTACATGAAAGCCGACCGCTGACTAAAAAGAATGATACCAAGATGATACCTAAACCTGCAGGCATCATTCTGGTATAACCACTCAAAGTCGTGAATGGTGTACCTGAAGACTAAAAAATGGTTAACAATAAAGCACAGTAAACGGTAAAGTATAAAAAATTGCATACCTGAAAAACAAACATCATAAAACATAATAACAATAAAACATTGCAGAATAGAATACAGTAAAAAAGAGCAGAACAATAGAGAGAGAATAGAGAGAGAGAGAACAATAAAACGACAACTATTTTTTTTATTTTTGTTTGTGTTTTTTTTTTTTTTACACTTTTTTTTTGTAACTGTAACTTTTATAACTGTAACCAGTTCCAGGTTCGGGTCTCTCAAAATGCGATGGCATCTTGGGAGACCCTGTGAAAGTGGGCCTAGTCTGTGCAATGCTGTACCCTACGCTAATACTCAACTAGTGAATGGTAGCGTTCAAAACATTCGCCAATGCAAAGACCAGGATTGTCAGGACAGAAGGGACAATAATAGTGGGTGTCACGTCTATATCCGCGCTTGCTGCAGACACAACATCTTTTTTGGGGGGGTTCGTTGGGTAGGGGTACTCGGGAGGATATATAAATTCCTCTCATGCAGCCGACTGCATTTGGTTGGGGATGTGAATGGGGGAAGTACGGGCGCTGCAGAAGCGGTGGGTTCCCAATTAGGATTGGCGAATGCAGCAGGAAGGGCACTATGGGCACGACGGGCCTGTGTATGTCTTTTTGGTGGCAGCGGGACACTACTTGTGCTTGCCACCTCACCAGCTTGAACTGCACTTATGGGACTCGCCACGTCACCAAGTGTTACTGCAGTGCTGGTATGACTACGACCGGGGTGTACTAGGCCGCTGGTGCTTGCCAGTTCACCAAAACGCTACAAAAAAAAGTGACAGTGATCGATCGATACTGCACTTGGGTGGGCTGGGCTGGGCCGGGCGGAGGGGCAAAACGCAGGTGCTAGCAGGTATCTGGGCTGATCCCGCTAACACTGCGTTTTTGGGAACCCTAAGCTGCTGGGGACGCTAGTATAGATCTGATCGGATCAGATATTGATCTGTTCAGATACTATACCACTAAGGGAGGTGTATGGTGCGTGCGTGGGTGTTAGCGCTACTGGCGCTAATCTGACGCTGCCTGGGGCTGGTGCTTGCCAGTTCACCAAAATGCTACCAAAAAAAATTTTAGCGATCGCAGGGATCAGTCCTGACTCTGCGAACGCTGCAGTTATGCGTTTAGTGTTGTGTTGTGTTGTGACAGTGATCGATCGATTCTGCACTTGGGTGGGCTGGGCTGGGCCGGGCGGAGGGGCAAAACGCAGGTGCTAGCAGGTATCTGGGCTGATCCCGCTAACACTGCGTTTTTGGGAACCCTAAACTGCTGGGGACGCTAGTATAGATCTGATCGGATCAGATATTGATGCGTTCAGATGCTATACCACTAAGGGAGGTGTACGGTGCGTGTACGGTGCGTGCGTGGGTGTTCGCGGTACTGGCGCTAATCTGACGCTGCCTGGGGCGACGCATATCACCGCTGGGCGATTAGGGGGCTAAACCTTTATTCGGTAATAAACAGGGGGTGCCCTGACACTATAAAAAATAAACGAACTAACCAGCGTCACCCGTAACGGTTATACGGTGATCAGTGGTGAAAGGGTTAACTAGGGGGCAATCAAGGGGTTAAAACATTTATTAGATAGTATATGGGGGTCCCTGTCGCTATAAAACGCTGACGGCGAACCTAAATATTTCCGTCCCTAACTAGCGTCACCAGCGACACTAATACAGCGATCAGAAAAATGATCGCTTAGCGACACTGGCGACAGGGGGTGATCAAGGGGTTAAAACTTTATTAGGGGGGGTAAGGGGGGTACCCTAGACCTACAGGGGGCTAATACTCACTGTCCTACCACTGCTAACTGTCACAAACTGACACTATGCAGTAATCAGGAAAAAAAAAAAAAACCTGCTTGGTGTCAGTTTGTGACAGGGGGGGTGATTGAGGGGGGGATCGGGGGGCGATCGGGGGGGGGATCGGGGGTGTAAGGTATGCCTGGCATGTTCTACTGTGTGTGTGTGTGTTTGGTGCACTTACATGTCATCTCTCCTCGGCGCTGGAACGGAAACTGGCCAGCCGAGGAGAGATGACATCACATCCTCTGCCTCTGTGTACTATACAGAGGCAGGGGATGTTTCTCATTGGCTGGGAGCGATCGCGAGGGGGGGGCCACGATCGGATGGCCTCCCCCTCGTCTCTGAACTCTCCCAGCCAAATGCCGACCGCAGCTGGCAACGGGGGGGGTCCAATCGGACCCCCCGCCCGCGGGAAGGCAATCACGTACCAGGTACGTGATTTTGCCTGCCCGTGCCGCTCTGCTCACGTATATAGGCGTGAGGCGGTCGGCAAGTGGTTAACTTCCCGGTAAAATTCAAGTTACCAGTAATCTCTGTGACAGACCTAGCCGGGACAGAGGCTTCTGGAGAGGAGTGAATGCAAACCTCTTGCCTTTTGATTATGGGCCCTAGATTTTAAGGGAACAATACTCTGTGAGATCAATGAGAAATCCAGTCTGATCTGTACTAATCGGACTCATTGCTGTATATATGTATATATAATGTGTGCTGTCTCATTGTGTTGTGTACTATTTGCTGTGCTAGTTTGGGGTGGGGCTGTATTCCAAAGTTCTCTTGTGTCTGTCTGCCTTGGATCACAGGATGTGTATATCTATGGAGGGAGGGGGGATTCCTCCAACAGCTCTCCCTGCTGATAAGACTGTTTACTGATGAGAAGTTATGCACACCTGACCTGTATCTCCATTGTCATTGGACAGTTTAACCCGCCCTGTTTTCCAATGGTGGGGGGGAAAGAGTCTCTGAGTTATTTTATCTGTTTTGTCCATGTGTGATAATAAATTAGTTGATTCCTGTTTGACCCTCTAGACAGAGCATCTTATCTCGTATTTGGGGGGAGAATTATTTGTATGGGTTCCTTGTTCGGCTGATGGAAGTGTTCGGTGGCTGCCTTTGTGTTTGGGTATGGAATGTCCTAAACGGCTTTAACCCTTTTCATACTCGGGGTGTCGTTACAATCGCCTGCTCAGAATAGTCACAAGGATTTGCATTAAAGGGGGCTGACCTATGCAAAGTATAAGGATTGGAGATGTAGCCAGTCCTTAACCAGGAATAGGGAAGCTCACCAATCAGAGCCATGCTATCCCAACCAATGAGGCATCAGCATGTAATGATATACACAGACTAGATGGGAGGTAAACACACACTTTTATGGGAGAGCAACCATCAGAATGGAACCTTGGTGCAAAGGGTAATTATGGGAAAGGTCTGCATTTTACTTGTAACTAAATGTGTTTGTAGATTAATGTTTTAAGGAATATACTCTGTATTCATTCATGTAATTCTCTTATTTTAACCCAATATTTTCTTCCTTGATGTAGACTATAGATAGAAGGTTGTGTATTAGCAATGCACATAATGAAAGGAAGTTCTTAATGGATGTATAAAAAGTTTTATCCAATATCATGGTTAGAAGTACAGTATAGAAAATCATCTGGTACAGTAACACACATCTTATTCCCCAGTGCAGTAACAAACACATATTAATACACATAATTAGGTTGCATGTTACATAAAATAGCAAGCCCTGACGCGTTTCGACCTGTATATGGTCTCTTCAGGGGGACAGTTGGATCTAAAAAAGAATTACATAAATTAAATTCAAATAGATAAATATATATTGTTGTGCATCACTTGGATTAAACCAAGATAATGAGTCTTTACCGCTAAATGGTGGAATGGGTGTTCTCTAGTCCAGGATATGTGCTGAGGGCCAATGGAAACACTGGAGGGCTCGGGGGGCCACCCTCACTCTCCCAGGAGAGCCAGCCTCAGGGGGCTTACAAGGAGCCACACTTAGCGCGCCCCCCGGGAGGGGGGGAAGGGGAAGGGGAGATGAGGGGGAGGAGCCCACACCTGCAACAGAAACCCAAGAATAGCCATGTATTAGTTAGAGGAAGTTTGATAATTAACTTGGTAATATACTGAGTGTTTCCAATTTGTCTATGTGGAGACTGGCGTTGGATAGGATTTTTACTATGTAAATATATTGAAATGTTAATACCATTCCATAAATGTAATCGATAAGATTTAATGATCGTGTGATCCAACAATGCAGTGGTATGGTAGGTGTATTATACTGTTGTAATGGATAGGTTAATAAGAAGGATAGAATGGGTGAAAAAGAGGGAAAAAGATGTGTGTGTGGAAAAAAAAAAAAAAACACAAAAAAAAAAAAAAAAAAAAAACACAAAAAAAAAAAAAAAAAAAAAAAAAAAAAACGCAGCAACAACGATGGCCTGAATGGAGAGGAGTGCATTGTGTGGTGAAGAATGGTGTGAATGAGGTGGTGCATGGTGTGGTAACATGACATGGTGCTTGCTTGATGCCTACTGTGTGAAAACAAAAATGAAAAGTGAACTAAAAAAGTGAAAAGCAAATCAAAATGTGAAAGTGTGTATGTAGGATGGTGTGTGTATGTAGGAGAGTGCTGTGTGGAATAAAAGTGAAATAGCAAAAAGTTTACCTTATCAGTTGTATAAATCGTGTAGGTTGGAGATAATGTTGGACTTGTTGATAGGTTCAATGTGATAAGCTTGGTGGCGATCATGCAAAAATAAGGGCTCTAGTGTAGAAAGAACCTGGCAGCAGTAGCATTCATCCTGGCCTGTAGGAGATCATGTCTGATTATCAGGCCTCCAGTCTCCCTTTATATCCAAATTCAGGCAAATGGGATAATCATGTGCAGGTGCAAACCCCCCACCCACACCGCCTCCAAGAAAAAAAAAAAAAAAAAAAAAACCCGGAGGGATTGGCACTGGAACCGCTGATGGAGCGGCCCCTGTGTGGCTCCCTCGGCGTCCCGGAAGGCCTACAGGCCCCGACCACTGTCGTCATCTCCGCCGCAATGCGCGTGACGTCATGACATTGTGCGCAAGCCGGGCCCTTACAGGCATGCGCACTCCGTCAAACGTCCGGAGATGAACACGGGACGCCGCCGGCAGGATAGAGCTCACCTTAACTGCAGCGGTGAGCAAAAAAGGGGGCACGCAAAGGAATTCGCATGCCCCCCCCCTTTTCCTGCCGGGAAGCCGCGAGGGGTCAGACTCACCCCAAGAAGGGAGAGGAGGCACTACCAACACCCGCCAGTCCAAAAAATAGCCCTCAAAACAAAAACAAAAATATTGGGGATGGTGTCAGTAGGACATGAATGACTGACTTCATGGGATCACCAACATAGCACACAGCAAATGTTGATGGTCTGGTATGTTTTTAGTTTATTTTGCATTTTTAACATTTTTTGAATTTTTTACATGGGCTGTGTGTTGGTTCCAGGTCCTCACGTTCCTGCATCGAATGTCAGTATGAAAATAGGTAGAATATAAATAAAGTTTGTCAGCAATTGCCATGTAAGGCAATTGAATATTATGCAGTGTGGGGGTCTAAGTTAGATTCCCCCTCATGCATGGGATTGTTAAAAGTTAACCGAGTGGGAACAATTGATTAACAGTGTGCAGGATACGTGAAGAGAAGGAAACACACAGCCCATGTCTTATCTCTAATGTGTCAAGGTGGGGAGGGGTGTTTAACCACCCAAAATTGAAATATGAAAAAAGGAAGACACACATAAAAGAGATAAGAAAGGCTGCGCACCCCGGAAATTGAATTAAAGAAAAATAATTTTCCCCATGGGGCTTTAAAACAGCAATGCACATAATGAAAGGAAGTTCTTAATGGATGTATAAAAAGTTTTATCCAATATCATGGTTAGAAGTACAGTATAGAAAATCATCTGGTACAGTAACACACATCTTATTCCCCAGTGCAGTAACAAACACATATTAATACACATAATTAGGTTGCATGTTACATAAAATAGCAAGCCCCGACGCGTTTCGACCTGTATATGGTCTCTTCAGGGGGACAGTTGGATCTAAAAAAGAATTACATAAATTAAATTCAAATTCTTTTTTAGATCCAACTGTCCCCCTGAAGAGACCATATACAGGTCGAAACGCGTCGGGGCTTGCTATTTTATGTAACATGCAACCTAATTATGTGTATTAATATGTGTTTGTTACTGCACTGGGGAATAAGATGTGTGTTACTGTACCAGATGATTTTCTATACTGTACTTCTAACCATGATATTGGATAAAACTTTTTATACATCCATTAAGAACTTCCTTTCATTATGTGCATTGCTGTTTTAAAGCCCCATGGGGAAAATTATTTTTCTTTAATTCAATTTCCGGGGTGCGCAGCCTTTCTTATCTCTTTTATGTGTGTCTTCCTTTTTTCATATTTCAATTTTGGGTGGTCAAACACCCCTCCCCACCTTGACACATTAGAGATAAGACATGGGCTGTGTGTTTCCTTCTCTTCACGTATCCTGCACACTGTTAATCAATTGTTCCCACTCGGTTAACTTTTAACAATCCCATGCATGAGGGGGAATCTAACTTAGACCCCCACACTGCATGATATTCAATTGCCTTACATGGCAATTGCTGACAAACTTTATTTATATTCTACCTATTTTCATACTGACATTCGATGCAGGAACGTGAGGACCTGGAACCAACACACAGCCCATGTAAAAAATTCAAAAAATGTTAAAAATGCAAAATAAACTAAAAACATACCAGACCATCAACATTTGCTGTGTGCTATGTTGGTGATCCCATGAAGTCAGTCATTCATGTCCTACTGACACCATCCCCAATATTTTTGTTTTTGTTTTGAGGGCTATTTTTTGGACTGGCGGGTGTTGGTGGTGCCTCCTCTCCCTTCTTGGGGTGAGTCTGACCCCTCGCGGCTTCCCGGCAGGAAAAGGGGGGGGGCATGCGAATTCCTTTGCGTGCCCCCTTTTTTGCTCACCGCTGCAGTTAAGGTGAGCTCTATCCTGCCGGCGGCGTCCCGTGTTCATCTCCGGACGTTTGACGGAGTGCGCATGCCTGTAAGGGCCCGGCTTGCGCACAATGTCATGACGTCACGCGCATTGCGGCGGAGATGACGACAGTGGTCGGGGCCTGTAGGCCTTCCGGGACGCCGAGGGAGCCACACAGGGGCCGCTCCATCAGCGGTTCCAGTGCCAATCCCTCCGGGTTTTTTTTTTTTTTTTTTTTTCTTGGAGGCGGTGTGGGTGGGGGGTTTGCACCTGCACATGATTATCCCATTTGCCTGAATTTGGATATAAAGGGAGACTGGAGGCCTGATAATCAGACATGATCTCCTACAGGCCAGGATGAATGCTACTGCTGCCAGGTTCTTTCTACACTAGAGCCCTTATTTTTGCATGATCGCCACCAAGCTTATCACATTGAACCTATCAACAAGTCCAACATTATCTCCAACCTACACGATTTATACAACTGATAAGGTAAACTTTTTGCTATTTCACTTTTATTCCACACAGCACTCTCCTACATACACACACCATCCTACATACACACTTTCACATTTTGATTTGCTTTTCACTTTTTTAGTTCACTTTTCATTTTTGTTTTCACACAGTAGGCATCAAGCAAGCACCATGTCATGTTACCACACCATGCACCACCTCATTCACACCATTCTTCACCACACAATGCACTCCTCTCCATTCAGGCCATCGTTGTTGCTGCGTTTTTTTTTTTTTTTTTTTTTTTTTTTTGTGTTTTTTTTTTTTTTTCCACACACACATCTTTTTCCCTCTTTTTCACCCATTCTATCCTTCTTATTAACCTATCCATTACAACAGTATAATACACCTACCATACCACTGCATTGTTGGATCACACGATCATTAAATCTTATCGATTACATTTATGGAATGGTATTAACATTTCAATATATTTACATAGTAAAAATCCTATCCAACGCCAGTCTCCACATAGACAAATTGGAAACACTCAGTATATTACCAAGTTAATTATCAAACTTCCTCTAACTAATACATGGCTATTCTTGGGTTTCTGTTGCAGGTGTGGGCTCCTCCCCCTCATCTCCCCTTCCCCCCCTCCCGGGGGGCGCGCTAAGTGTGGCTCCTTGTAAGCCCCCTGAGGCTGGCTCTCCTGGGAGAGTGAGGGTGGCCCCCCGAGCCCTCCAGTGTTTCCATTGGCCCTCAGCACATATCCTGGACTAGAGAACACCCATTCCACCATTTAGCGGTAAAGACTCATTATCTTGGTTTAATCCAAGTGATGCACAACAATATATATTTATCTATTTGAATTTAATTTATGTAATTCTTTTTTAGATCCAACTGTCCCCCTGAAGAGACCATATACAGGTCGAAACGCGTCGGGGCTTGCTATTTTATGTAACATGCAACCTAATTATGTGTATTAATATGTGTTTGTTACTGCACTGGGGAATAAGATGTGTGTTACTGTACCAGATGATTTTCTATACTGTACTTCTAACCATGATATTGGATAAAACTTTTTATACATCCATTAAGAACTTCCTTTCATTATGTGCATTGCTGTTTTAAAGCCCCATGGGGAAAATTATTTTTCTTTAATTCAATTTCCGGGGTGCGCAGCCTTTCTTATCTCTTTTATGTGTGTCTTCCTTTTTTCAGGTTGTGTATTAGATAGACTTTCAACTACTCACCAATAAATGTTGTTATTGTGCTAAAGCTTTCACTCACGGTCAAAGAACTCTCATTTAACCCAAATTATATCTGAGAGATATTAAATCTCAAATATAGTATACAGGAAACAGACTGCATAGGAGGTTGTCATATGTTTGGTCAAGCATGTGGTGCCCAAGCGGCTGCTGTTCTGGCCACGCTTGATCCGCTTCAGACATAGGTTGCAAACAGCAACGGTGCGATCTGCTGCACACGTGTCCAAAAAGGCCCCCACCAAGGAACTTTTCAAAATCAGCGGGGAGTCAGCAGCGCCCTGCACCTGCGGAGCTCTGCTGTGTGTACAGTAGGGTGGCTGCCCTTAAGCTGCCCCCTAGAGGACATCCTGCCTCATTGGAGTTGTGCCTCCTCTATTCTATCAGGCACCCAAGTAGAGCCAGTGACCTCATCATCCCCTCCCTCCTTGTCACTGGAGCAAACTTGGCACTATGCTGCAGCTGGGGGAACATGACTGCCAGTTTCTTGTCCTTCTTGGGCACCCCCTCTCTATAGGCTCACGTTACTCCCTTCCTCAACCTGGGAACCAACATCGGAGCCTTCAAATTGCTGCTCATCCTCCAGCAGCATGTATCCGACACTGTGGTCGAATAGTTCGGGTGACTCCTCCATGCATGATGGTGGGGCTACGGAAGAAGTGACTGTGGACAAGGAACCGGTGGAATAGGCCACTTTGGCAGCTGCATAGGAAAAAAAACTACTCTGAGCCTGGGTGACAGAGGATGAGGAGGATGAGGAGGATGAGGACGGCTTTGTTATCCACTCCACCAACTCTTCTGCATGTTCTGGCTCAATAACACGGCCAGCAGCAGAAAAAAGGACAAGTGTGCCCCACGGCCACCTGCAGAGGATGCACCACGTCCACGAACAGCACTGTTGACTGTAGACACAGAGCCTGCTTGCCCTCTTTTAGTGGCCTGTGAGCGTCTGCCTCTCCTTGGTGGCCTTCTGGACATGATGTATATTTTGTTTTGCAACACTGCACTACACTGTATTGTGTACTGTGTACAGCATCAGAAAAGTAGTAGCAACTGCACTATGGCTGCACTGTATTGTGTACTGTGTACACAACCAGAAAATTAGTAGCAACTGCACTAAGGTTGCACTGTATTGTGTACTGTATACACCACCAGAAAAGTAGTAGCAACTGCACTACGGCTGCACTGTATTGTAATTAGAGTTTTTGATCTAATATTTCACAGCAGGGCCCATTCCTGCACCTAACAAGAGTATCTGTGAGGGGTTACAGTGTTGTGGCACCACCACCACCACTGCCTAAGGCCCAATTTTTCTGCCCCTATTTAACATGGGCATGTACTTACAATTTTTGATCAAATATTTCACAGTAGGGCCCGTTCCTGTGCCCACCAAGAGTAACTGTGAGGGCTTACAGTATACTGGTACCACCAACACCTAAGGCCCAATTTTCGCAGAGTGTATAGGGAAGGCCGTATAGTATATACAGGCGGTCCCCTATTTTCAAACATCCGACTTACAAACATCTCCTACTTACAAACGGAGGGTGACAACAGGAAGTGAGAGGAAATCTACCTCTAGGAAAGTATATTCTCTCCTGTAAGAGTTAATATGGGAAAAAGGTGTCTCCACTGATGCTTTATCACCATTCCTAGTTTCCCTAATAACCCAAAATTTTCAAAGTCCAATTGTCATTGGGACAGAAAGTGAGGTGAAATCATCTGAACAGGGGCACAGACAGCAAAACAAATGTTACAGGGGTGATAACCCTTCTCTATGTTGTCCAAAAAGCTTAAAAATAGATTTTTTGGCTGGAGCTACACTTTAAAAATGTACCTGTTCCAAATTACAAACAGATTCAACTTAAGAACAAACCTACAGTCCCTAACTTGTTTGTAACTCGGGGACCACCTGTATACTGCTGTTCAGAGTATATAGGGCCTGGGGGCCCCACACCTTTTTTTTTGTAATTTGGGTGCGGGGTTCCCCTTAATATCCATACCAGACCCAAAGGGCCTGGTAATGGGCTGGGGGGTTACTCATGACGTTTTTCTCAATGATTTTCATCTATATTGCCGGGACCCGACATTACATTACAGCAGTTTTAAATGACTTTTATTCCTTTAGAAATGTCATTTTGTGCAGGGACTGTTCTAAACACAGCAAAAATGCCCCACTTTACAGGCATACTATAGTCACCCCCAGGCACGATATTTAAAGGATATTTCACTTTTATTGTTTCACTTTAAGCATTATTAAAATCACTGCTCCCGATAAAAACGGACGTTTTTAAAACTTTTTTTTGCATTGATTCATGTCCCCTGGGGCAGGACTGGGTCCCCAAACACTTTTTATGACAATAACTTGCATATTAGCCTTTAAAATTAGCATTTTTGATTTTTCATGTTCGAGGTCATAGACTTTAATGGTGTTCGCACAAATTTTTTGTCTGTTCGCATGTTCTGCCGCAAACCGAACCAGGGGGGTGTTCGCCTCATCCCTAATATACATACCTTTTCATTTTGCCCATGGCCTTTATTCTCCATTTATTCAGCTGTTCCGTCTGTATATCAATAATTCTGTTTGCCTTTCTGCTCCTCTCACCTCTTAGTTTACCAGCCTGTGTGCAAAGTCAGTTTATCTCTACCTCTGCAGCTGTCATCACTATCATCTGCCCTCCACTTCCTGTGACAATGGAGTCTCTTCTACATCAGGTAATTCAGAGGATGGAGAGTGCAGGGGTGAGGCTTGACTGTTTGGCACAGCCCCTACCTCTGTTTCAAGCTTCAGTTTCACGGGTCCCACCATCCAAATATTATTACTATTGTAATTTGAAATCTTTTGTCCCATACTATGCTCATTCATCTTTGCATCTTGCATGTATCTTTCCCCTTTAAGAGGAATGTCAGAGAGCAAATACGGTGATGGTAATTTGATTATGTTGTTTCCTACCTGTTTTCCCAAATGTTTGATCCTATCTGTTTGAAATCATCTTCTAAAAGACCATGGTAAGCTTGACACTGTTGCTGTTACTTTGTATCGTCACAAAAAAACCCCCAAAAAATATAAGTGCGCGGCAACAATCTGTCCGGGATATTGTTTCTCTCTCTCTCTCTCTCTCTCTCTCTCTCTCTCTCTCTCTCTCTCTCTCTCTCTCTCTCTCTCTCTCTTTGTTCAGTTCCGGAATAGTTTTTTTTTTCCCACAAATAAGTTTATTGAAAAGAATAACAGAAGCGTTTGTACAATATTTTGAACAATAATACTAAAGGAGCATCCATGACAGTGTTACATAATAGTATGCCAGAAACTGTTGTTACATCAAAAGTCATGGAGGAAAGGATTGTTGGGTTTTAAAAAGAAGGGAGGAGAATAGGGGAGAGCGAAGAGGAGTAGAAAGAAAAGGGTAATGTGGGGAGGGAGGGGGCCGCTCCTCCTCTCGAATCCCAGTATCCGCGTCAGGTTTGGGGGGGTCAATTCAAGTGAAGTTGGGTAGTGGAGTATCATGAAGGGAAGTAGGATCGAAATTGTTCAGTAGTTTTAAAGTGTGTCCAGCACGCCCAGGTGGAGTTGAATTTTTGAATGCAATCTTGTGATATGTAGATGAATTCTTTCATCTCCTCAATCCTTGCAACCCTGGTTAACCATTCTCTAATGGTAGGGATATTAGTTGATCGCCAATGTATTGGGATGCATAGCCTGGCTGCATTGACCATGTGCATGGCAAATGACTTGTAATAGGTTCGTTTAGGCAGGGTTGTGTGATGAAGGAGGTATTGAGCCGGGTTATATTCCAGGGTGTAAGTGGTTACTTGAGCTATTATAGAGTGTATCTTTTCCCAAAAAGGTTGAAGTTCAGAGCACTCCCACCATATGTGGATCATAGATCCCACTTCCCTTTTGCATCTACAACATATGTTTGAAATTGTGGGTGTGAATTTATGCAAGCGGGATGGGGTTCTGTACCATTTTGTGACTATTTTGTAGCCATTTTCCTGAATCGCTACGTTTAGTGATCCCTTGTGGGCGTATGTATTAATGGTTTCCCACTCTTCGTCAGTAAAAGTTATTTGCATGTTCCTGCCCCAAGATATTCAAGCGGGTTCCTTCTGTGATTGATGGGTATCATCTTGGAGAAGAGAGTATATGAGGGATATTAAGTGTTTTTGTGGTGTGGTAAGGAAGTAGAGAGCTTCAAATGGTGTGAGTTGTCCATGTATCAGTAGGGTCTTTAGGGGTAAAAAAATGTTTCAACTGTCTGTAGGACCAGAAGGGGAAAGATTTTGTGCGAAATACTGACATAAAATTTTCGTAGGAACAGAACTGACCTTTATAAAGTAAGTGGTGTGTCAGGACTTCATCATGTGTCCATTCTTGTAATAGAAATGTATTTAACATTCCCGGGGGGAAGTCGGGATTTCCCCTCAGGGAGGTCAATGGTCCTGGTTGTGAGGATATGTGGTGGGAGGAAATTGCTTTGCGAAAAGCTAACAGCGAGGGATATATGAGTGGGTGTGTTTTGATAGTATGTGGCCAATGTTTTGGTGAAATCCAGGGGAGAATGTGTAGGGGGTTGAGTAAGACGGAGTCTTCCAACACAACCCAAATCTTCCCCAGTTTGTGAGTCTTCCAGTCAGTTACTCTAGTCAAGTGGCAAGCTAGAAAGTATTTGTGGAGGTCCGGTAAGGCTATTCCCCCTGTCAATCGTGAGTATTTAATGCATGGGGTATTGTTATTCCAGATGAAGGCTGTACAGGCTTTTTTATATATTGAGAAAAAGGAGGGGGTAGGTGGATTGGGATCATCTGTATAAAATAAAGGAGAACTATCATTTTTATTAAGGCCGAACGACCAAACCATGAAACATTGAGATTGGCCCAGGTTTTCAGGTCTGTTTGGATCTTTGAAAGGGTACGTAAGAAATTGTAGTCATACAGGTTTGTCATTCGTCTAGTAATTTGGATGCCAAGGTAGGTGACAGCTTCTTTTTTCCATTGAAAAGGGAAGGAGTCTTGGCAGTGTAGTGTGTCTACGGAATAGTTTTTTAACGAATTTTGACAAGTTCGTTAATTCCGAAATTTCCAAATCTCCGGAATTTCGCAAATTCTAAATTTCAGAAAATGGAAAATTCTAAATTTCGTAAATTTCGAATTTCCAAAATTTCGAATTTCCGAATTTTGAATTTCTGAAATTTCGAATTTCCGAACTTTCGTATTTTCAAATTTCAGAATTTCAGAATTTTCGAAAATTCAAAATTTCGTAAATTTGAAATTTCAGAAATTGTAAATTCAGAAATTGTAAATTCAGAAACTGTAAATTCGGAAATTATAAATTCGGAAATTCGGAAATTCGAAATTTTGTAAATTCAAAAATTCGAAATTTCGGAAATTCAAAAATTCGAAATTTCGGAAATTTGAAAATTCAAAATTAGGAAATTCAAAAATTCAAAATTAGGAAATTTGCATATTCTAAAAAAAAAAATAAGAATGAAAATCTGAAAATTCAAAAGAATGAAAATCTGAAAACTCAAAAGAATGACAATCTGAAAATTTTGAAAACCCGAAAATCTGAAATAATAACTAACTAATAATAGAAAGGGTTGGTGGGTGGAATATCCTAATAGATACGACACCTCATCCCTGAATAGAATCGAAGTAACAAAACATGGAGGAAGGGATTATAGCGGTGCCAATGACAGTTTGAACACACTCGGTATTATAAAAATATCAAATCTTTAATAATGTACAGTTTAAAATCAATTCATACAAAAAGTTGTAAACAACATACAAAAGGAACACTCTACAGTTTATCTATTTACCGACACCAATGATGTTGAAAGGTAGTAGCAGGTCAATTCATCCCTACTAGTTTCGCCAAAACATTGGCTTCATCAGGGGAATAGAATATAGTAGACGGTGAATAATGACACTAAAGGGTAAAAAAGGGATCAGTCACAAAAACAAAAAAATAGATATAAAAATATCATAGCACAGATCAATGAGTGATTGAACAAGGAGATCACAATCCTGTCTAGCTAAAACCTCATGCATTCCATGTAACCACATCCCAGACATACCCCGTCAGACTCCTGGGACAAAATGGGCGCTGTCAGGGAAGTGGGGACAAGAGTCGCACTCAGCCCTGTAATTGGCTACAGGGGGCCCATAAAGGATGCCTATAAGAACTGGAAAACAACAGATTAAATTAATTGACACGGACTGAAAAGCCTCAATACATACCAAGACCAAATAGATGAAAAAAAGCAAACGTAAACGCTGGGCAGATCAATATATTGTGCTTGAATATGTTGAGACCAAGGAATGATTGAAACAAAAGAGGCTGGAACAACAATAAGGTGCATGGTATTAATGGCATAAATATGGATATTTCTGAATCTTTAAAAAAAAATGCCCTACATAATGCACACAAAAAACCTAAAAGTATGAAGAAGCAAATGCTTACCCTTGCGTAGTAATAGCCAGCAAGTAAAAAAGGAATTGGTGGGGACCGCTAAAGTGGCATAGTAATACTAAACAATTGAAGTACAATGAAAAATGATAAGATACAGTGGAAACCGCTGCACACCAGCCTGTCTATATATGCCCAAAACATCAATCCTAAGTGATAAATATTGTGCCTGTAGTGATACCAGTGTTTGCACAGGCAAAGTGCTTCAATTCCCAAATAGCAAAATGATCATAAATGACCCATAATCAATTATATAACAAAGCATGTGAATTGTTTGTATTATATTCAGTAGACCAATTACTAAAATTGGTGCAGAGTGAAAACCCCAAAAATGTCAAATGAAAATGAACTAATCATTGGTTAAAAAACAGTTGAGATCCAGCTCTATATTTAAGCCCTGTGGTTGCATCGTTTGTAAACGGTACAACCACTTGGTTTCATTCTGAGAAATCGCCTTCTTGAGGTCAGTACCCCTCCAGTGCTGGGTGATCCTATCTATCCCATAAAAAGTTAAAAGATGAGGGTTCCTGTCATGAACCATGCGAAAATTACGTGATACACTGTGGTTCAGGAAACCTTTATATATGTTAGCCACATGCTCATTGATACGGACCCTTAAACTCCATGTGGTACGTCCAACGTATTGGAGGGAGCATGGACACTCCAATACATACGTGACATGACTGGAGTTGCATGTTATTAGGGGTTTGATGGAAAATTCCTGTTGTGTAACCTTGGATTGAAATTTAGAAACCTTCTTTCCTGCTCGTTTGGTAGTATGACAAGCTTTACACCTGGTACAATAGTGAAACCCTGAACCGTCAAGAAAGGTGGAGGGTTTCTTGGGGGGCTCTGGAACATTGGGAGCTATCATGTTCCTTAATCCTGGCGCTCTTCTATAAATAAATTTAGGTCTCGGAGAGAGGGTAGTCTGTAAATCTTTGTCCTTTAGGAGTAGAGGCCAATGTTTTCTAAATACCTTTTCTACACTCCTATATTGTCGGTGGAACCCTGATACAAAGGCAAGATCTCCTGGAGAAGAAGTTTTTTCCTTTGGGATTAAAAGTGAATCCCTATCCATAGCTGAAACTTGATTTTTGATTTTAATAAGGTCTTTTTGAGAGTAGCCCTTCTCACAAAATCTCTGGGTGAGTACATCAGATTGTATATGGAAATCGGTTAAATTATCACAATTTCTCCTGATACGCATGTACTGACCTTTAGGAACTGCTCCTAGCAATTGGTTTCCCGCTCCCATTTGTTAAGCACTATATTAGCTACGCTGGGGGCATATTCTTTCCTTGCTAAGTGTAATCTACATATTTTTTGTTAAATTGTATTCATATTAATGAAATATATTTCTCTATTTTATATATTTAGGCTAATTTGGAACCATGGTATCAGTTATGTATTCAAATATTGACAAATTCCATGTTTCGTTTGTTTTTATGTTCTCCCTTCTCTGAGCGACTGAATACACTGACTCACCGTAATGTATATGCAGTACTACCTAATTACTTGACTGCCTATCTTTCTACTCCTTCTTGCTGCCCTATTTCCCCTGTTCCCAGTGCCAGACTGTCCTATCTCTCCTGGTCTTTGCAAACTTGGGCGCTTTTATGCAATCTGGGGGCCATGTCCCTCTACAGCCTTTGGCTGCATGGACACCCAAGGGCTGATTGCTGTCTACAATCGGCCCGTCCCTTCGGCCCGTCCCTTCGGCCCGTGCCTGTGCTGTTTGTCCGTTCGACTGTACATCGGCCTCTTTTACTTTCCTCCCTTGATGGGTGGAGTGTTTTTGTTTTCCTCTCCTCACTCATTGGTAGGCCCGTGCCTTGACCGCACCCAAATTTGCCATCGTCACTTGGTTTCATACCACGTGACATGGGTCATGCTTGGCATTCTGGGCATTGTAGGCAAATGACCACGGACACTGCGCATGCGCTCGGGCCATTTTTTGTCCGCTCCCGATTGGCTCATTAGCTACGCTGATCGGGTGGGGGGTTTAAAAGGCTGCCACTGTCTTATATTCATTTGCTGACTTCTTTGCTCGCTGTGGCTTGGCTAGTCTTGAATAAGGTAAAATTGGTTCCTTCATTATATCCCTTACCCTGTTGGAATTCCTGCTCCCCCTTTTTTTATCTGTAGATGCTTATTGTAATTCATTATACTGATTGTGGGTTTCCATTGAACTCAGATCTAGGTGATTGAGCCTTTTGGACTTCCTTGGCAGCATAGTGTGGTCTCTGCTTTCAGCTTTCCACACTGCCTGATTTGGATTTTATTGTGCTTTCAGTTGCCATTGGCTACTACTATGTAAGGGAAAGCGTTTGCTTCTTCATACTCTTAGGTTTCTTGTGTGCATTATGTAGGGCATTTTTTTGAAAGTTTCAGAAATATCCATATTTATGCCATTAATACCATGCACCTTATTGTTGTTCCAGCCTCTTTTGTTTCAATCATTCCTTGGTCTCAACATATTGAAGCACAATATATTGATCTGCCCAGCATTTACTTTTGCTTTTTTCATCTATTTGGTCTTGGTGTGTATTGAGGCTTTTCAGTCCGTGTAGCAATAAAAGGATTTTATTTCATTTAATCTGTTGTTTTCCAGTTCTTATAGGCATCCTTTATGGGCCCCCTGTAGCCAATTACAGGGCTGAGTGCTACTCTCGTCCCCACTTGCCTGACGGCGCCCATTTTGTCTCAGGAGTCTGACGGGGTATGTTTGGGTTGTGATTACATGGGATGCATGAGGTTTTAGCTAGACAGGATTGTGATCTCCTTGTTGTTCAATCGCTCATTGATCTGTGCTATGATATTTTTATATCTATTTTTTTGTTTTTGTGATTGATTCCTTTTTTCATTTTTAGTATCATTATTCACCTTCTACTATATTCTATTTCCCTGATGAAGCCAATGTTTTGGTGAAACTAGTAGGGATGAATTGACCTGCTACTACCTTTCAACATCATTGGTGTCGGTCAATAGATGAACTGTATAGTGCTCCTTTTGTATGTTGTTTACAACTTTTTGTATGAATTGATTTTAAACTGTACATTACTAAAGAACTAACTAATAATAAATATTAAATTATAGGTATTGGAATTTCAAATTCGGCTGTTAGTGAACGTAATGAGTACGAATTTATCCGACAGTTATGAATTATCTGAAATAACGAATGCCGTATCTAAACGAATGGAATGTAACGGAAATAAAATAATAATAAAACCTTTTTATTATTATTATTTATTATTCATTTGTTTCATTCCATGCGGCATTTGTTATTTCGGATAATTTGTAACTTCAGATAAATTTGTATTTGTTACGTTCACAAACAGCCAAATTTGAAAGGAAATTCCAATACCTATAATTTAATAGTTAGTTATTATTAGTTAGTTATTATTTCAAATTTTACTGATTTTCTTTCTTTTTTTCAGATTTTCAAATTTTTGGATTTTTGAATTTTTGAATTTCCGAATTTTCGAATTCCCAAAAATTCGGAAGTTCGAAAATTTGGAAATTAAAAAATTCTAAATTCAGAATTTTGGAAATTTCAAAATTCTAAATTCGAAAATTCTAAATTCGAAAATACGGAAATTCAAAACTTGATCATTCTAAAATTCTAAATTTGAAAATTTGAAATCCGAAAATGTTTAAATTTCCGAATTTTGAATTTTCGGATTTCCACATTTTTGATTTTTTGGATTTCCGAATTTCCGAAAAGGCAAAAAAACAAATGAAACGAAAACGAACAAATCTTTTGTCAGTGCACATGCCTACAATATATTACCCATTTTTGGTAAAAACGTTATGGTTCCATTGAGACACCATTGAGCCTTAAAATTGTATGTACTTGTGAAATGGTGACAAACTATGGTATCTAAAATTGTTCATAGGCAAAACTTTAAATGCCTTACAGTTCATCAATTTGGAGTTAACTGTGAATTATGGCCCTAGAGTTATTGCTCACACTTTTTTTGTCTGAATATGTCACTAAAGATTGGATTGGGAGGAAATAGTGCAGGGTAGTGCCTATTGGGTCTGTAATGCATTCTTTGAATTTCTTCACTTAGTAGGTCTGTGCTGTAGAGGTATATCCTAAATGGTATAAGAGGGATGTAATAACCTTCTGCTAATAATTTAGGAATAAGTCCCTGTTGCCTGACTTTGCCTGTGGTTTATTCCCACTCTTTTGTACAGAGCCCTTGTTTTCCCTACAGCCAGGTATGGGCCAAGCATTTCATAAGAAAAAGTAACAGCCTTCATATATTTTGTGTACTGTGCAATAGCCACATGTTTTTCTGAGATTTCTGTCCCATGATCCCTTAATGAAACACCAGGGTTGATTTACTAAAACTGGAGAATGCAAAATTTGGTGTAACCAATCAGCTTCTAACTTCAGCTTGTTCAATTAAGCTTTGACAAAAACCCGGAAGCTGATTGATTTCTATGCAGAGCTGCACATTTTGCATGCTCCAGTTTTAGTATGTCAACTCCTCTGTGTGAATTGTACCTAAAATCAATACATCCTTTCTCGTTTATGTACGAGGGGTCTTCAAAAACTTTTTACACTTTTATATATTTAATAGAGTTAAAAAAAAACATTAGAAATGTTTTCAATAACCCTTGTATTTTAATGGCAGGAGTTCATTGCTTCTGATGCTGCATAACTCCCCCTCCATTCATTTCTTATTTAGGATCTATTCCCTTGAGATTCTGCCTCATAGTACCACATGCTACAGTATCGGCTCTGTAGAAATTTTTAAATAGTGGCACACTGGTGTAAAAATGGTCTACATATGAATGGTACTGTTTATCTAACAACAAATTTACCAGGTTCACAACTATTTTTCCACCATCACCTATGTACGACGGGCACCCAGTAGGGTTTAGAAGGTGCCTTTTCCCTCACATACAGTATCTAACAAATGTGAGTACACCCCTCGCATTTTTGTAAATATTTTATTACTGTATTTATTGGGGTATAATACGCACTTTATCACCCTGAAAATCGGGTGCAAATAGCGTGTGCGTGTCATACGCCAATACTTCAATTTTAGCTGCCTCGGAGGGGACAGGGAGGGGGGTGGGATGAGTGCCATCAGAACAGAAGTCCCATCTCTTGGGAAGTCATTGGACCACTGTTCTGTCTTTTGTGAGATACTGTATGTGGAATGCACAACCTGCCATGAAATTGAACAAGGGGCTTATCCACTACATTTCTCATCCCTGTATGTAAATTTTTCATCTTGGTGGGACAGAAGAAGTCTTAAAGTGATTGTAAAGTCTTGTTTTTTTTTTTTTTTTTTTTTAAATAACAAACATGTTATACTTACCTGCTCTATGCAGTTGGTTTTGCACAGATCAGCTTGGTTTCTCCTCTTCTTGGGCCCCTCTTCCGTGCTCTGGCCCATCCCTCCTGTTAAGTACCCCCACAGCAAGCAGCTTGCTTTGGGGGCACCCAAGCCGAGTCACAGCTCCCTGTGTCCATTCAGACACGGAGGCGCTACATGGCCCAGCCCCCTCTCTCTCCTGATTGGCTGAATGATTTTGATTGACAGCAGTGGGAGCCAATCGCGACATGCTGCTGTCTCCGCTATTGAATATGGGAGTCCCGGGCAGATAAACACTCCTGCAACATAGCTAGATAAAGACAGGCTCAGGTAAATATTAGGGGGGCTGAAGGGGGCTGCTGCACACAGAAGGTTTTTTTATCTTATTGCATAGAATAAAAACCTTCTGCCTTTAAGAATCCCTTTAATTTATACAGACTGCCACTGGGTGGGGGGTAATCAATGCTGCAGTTGTGGAATTTATCTTTAAAATTGCAATAACATTACAATTAAGAGGGGTTGACAGCTAGAAACTGGCTAGATATTTAGGCGGCTTAACCAAATATTTAATAAATTACTAATATTTTTAGTATCCACCACTGTTCCACCCATTTGCAGTAAAATCAGGGATATTAGGAGTTTACATGTTTGGAAGTAACCACTGTGGAGTGCAATGTCAAAGAGAACCTACTCCCTCTGAACAATCCTTAGAAGTCTGCCCTGCCTTTCCTCTGACCATCTGGACTATCTCTGCTGGTATCTCTGCTGGTACTAGTCACAAAACAGAATATAGCTTTTTTTGGGTTAAATATCTTCTTATTGTGTATGTGTAACGGAAAGCCTACCTACTCTATACATCTCCAACACTCACTGGGTGGGGAAGGGTACATCCGATGGAGACCTACTGGGGTCCAGTACCACATGGACAATATTTTGTAGCTCTTTGTTTGGAAATAGGAGGACATCAGCTTATGAATAAAAATTAAATTAAACACTTATTCTAGTCCTCTGAAAAAAAGGAGGTCTATAGGTATCATTACCATTTTGCCTTGTCAAAAGAAGTTTATTGAGTATACAATGTTATAAAGATACATAAAGTAAGTTTACAAGGATCTATAAAGTAAGCTCATTGTTTTACAGTAGGGTTTATATAGGTAAATATCATGAAATTTCAAATATTAAACATTGGGTTCACGTAAACCTAAATTAAAGATATATATCATTTCCTTAGTTACTTTTGTAGGTATTTAAATGATTTATACCTACTATACATATTGTTTACAAGTAGAGTGTATATAGGTCAAATAAATTCTGATAATGAGCTTTAATCGTAAGGTGGAGAAAAGGAAAGAGAAAGAAGAAAAAGGGTTGAAAGGTAGAGGTATAGTCCACAAGGTTGTCCCGCTCGTCAGTTTATTATTCTTTTTAGTTCTCTTTGAAGCCTTAGAATGGGTGTCTCTGTAAGTCATTTAATCTGTTACCATGGCAACAGGACAGAGTCATTGAAATTTGACAGGAACTGTTGTTTTATCCAAGGGTGCCAAAGTTTTTCAAATTTTGGAATTTGATTTTGATCGATGGCTACCATCTTAGCATGGGACATTGTATTATTCATTCTGTGAATTGTTTCTGCTAGTACCAATGTAGGAGATTTCCATGCCTTGGCCACTGTTTGTTTTGCAGCCGTTATTAGTTGGATCATAAGTTTGAATTGAGAGAGTGTTAACCATTCCGGTTTCAGATTAAGTAAAGTTAAATATGGATCTGGTTGTATTATTTTTTTAAATATTTTAGATGCAATCACGAAGACTTCCTTCCAGAAGGTTTGGATTACTCGGCACGTCCACCATATGTGTAAATATGTGCCTATTTCTGGGCATCCTCTAAAAAAAAGAGCTGAGGTATTAGGTGAATATTTTGCCACTCTAGCGGGTACAAGGTACCAGCGAGTTAGGACTTTATAATTTGTCTCCAGTGCTAAGATGTTGGGTGAAGATGACTTAGATGTGAGCCATATGTTAGACCAGTCCGTGTCTTCTAAAGTTCGTCCCAGGTCCTCCTCCCACCTCTGAACGTAAGAGGGTCTATTAAGATTTGCTACTCCATATAATTGATTATAAAGTGATGAAATTGTACCTTTAGCAAATGGATCTTTTGTACAGATTGATTCAAAAATGGATAATTGGGATAATGGTGTATCCCCCTTTAGGAATGGTGTATAGAAATTTTTGATTTGGAGATATCTAAATATCTCAGAGTTTGGTAGATCATATTTTTCTCTAAGCGATGGGAATGAAAGGAATGATTTAGATGCTATGAAGTCATTTAGTGTCTGAATGCCTGATGTTGTCCAAGCTTTAAAAGAATTTGGGTATATCCATGCCGGATAAAAGGCCGGATTTCTGATAAAAGAAAGGAGAGGATTGTGTGGAGATTGTAACTGATATTTGGTTTTTAGTTTATCCCAGAGAGATAAGAAGTGTTTAGTTATGGGATTATGAATTTTAAAGCGGTCTTTAGGATCAAGCCATAATAAATTTGATATTAATAGAGGGTCATTTTCTGAAGCCTCTATAAATACCCATAATGGGATTTCCTGTTTTGCATGGTATTTGGACAGACTGGCCAAATGTGCTGCTCTGTAGTAGTTAGTAAAATTAGGGTATCCCAGGCCTCCTTTATTTTTGGGAAGATGTAGTGTGTGTATAGGTATACGTGGTTTAGAAGAGCCCCATATAAACGAAGTTGCTCTTTTTTGTACTATTCTCAAAAAATAGGAAGGAATTGGAATAGGGAGGACTCTGAATAGATAAAGCAATTTGGGTAGAATAGTCATTTTGATTGCATTAATCTTCCCTATCCAGAATAAAGGAAGTTGCGACCATTGTTTTATTAGATTTGTGATCTGTCTTAATACAGGAGGATAATTGGTTGAGAATAAGTCAGAATGAGATGCTGTTAAATGAATTCCAAGATATGGGATTGATTTTTCTGCCCATGTGAATGGGAGTGCAGCCCTAGCCGGGATCAATTCCATGTTTGTGAGTGAAATATTAAGCACTAGGCATTTCTTAGGATTAATCATAAGGCCGGATAGGGCTGCAAATCCATCAAGAGCTGGTATTAAGTTAGGACCAGAGACCTGTGGTGATGATAGAAAAAGTAATATATCGTCTGCAAATATACATAATTTGTGTGTAATACCTCCTACTTCAATGCCAGTTATAGTTTGGTTTGTTCTAAAGTATTGGGCCATGGGTTCGAGTATAAGGGCAAATAATAAGGGAGATAATGGGCAACCCTGTCGGGTACCTCTTTCGATATTAAAGGCTTCAGATTTGTATCCAGCATATTTTATATAGGCTTTGGGTTTATTATATAATGCTTTGATCCATGTTAAAAAGTGGGGTCCAAAACCCCATTTTTGTAATGAATATTGCATATATTGCCAGGATACTGTGTCAAATGCTCTCTTAATATCGAGAGATAGAAAACATAAAGGGATTTTCCGTTTTTTAGCAATATGTGCCAATAACACTGCCCTGCGTATATTATCGCCTGCCTGTCTATTTGGCATGAAGCCTACTTGATCTCTATGTATTAATTTTCCTATAATGCTATTGAGACGTTTTGCTATTATTTTTGCTAATAATTTAATATCGAGGTTTAACAGAGAGATAGGCCGATAATTCACACAGGAAGTATCATCAGAAAGGGGTTTTGGGATCATACAAACAATTGCCATTAGTGTTTCTTGCCGAAAAGAATGTCCATCTAGAAGTTTGTTAAAAGTTTCAGTGAGAATGGGAGAGAGTATTTCTGAGAATGTTTTATAGTATAAAGCCGAGTAGCCGTCTGGGCCTGGTCTTTTGTTAAGTTTTAGGTCTTTTATGGCGTTAGCAACTTCATCTATAGTTATAGGCTAATCCAAACTGCTTTTTTGATTCTGAGATAACTCAGGTAAGTTTATTTTTGAGAAGAAGGATTCAGCTTCTGTAGGATTAAATTCATTGTTTGTCTTGTATAAAGTTGCGAGATGTGAGTGAAATTTATGGACTATTTTAACTGGATTACAAGTGTAAACATTTTTTGATAATTTCAAACGTATTGGTTTGAAAGATTTGTTAGTTGAATTTAATGCCCGAGCCAAATATGTACCTGGTTTGTTTGTATTCATGTAGAAATTGTGTTTGGAGCGTTTGAGGGATTTATCAACTGACTCAGTGAGAAATAGATCGTATTCCAATCTAGATTTTTCCAGATGAGATTTTGTACTCTGAGATGGATTATCTTGAAATGATATGTAGGCTGCATTAAAATTGAGTTCTAGTTTTTTTGCTAGATTTTTGCGTTCCCGTTTAAATAGTGCCATTTGTCTTTGTATTGTACCACGCAAGACAGGCTTATGAGCTTCCCACAGTGTTATTGGGGAGATGTCTGTTGTATTATTAATTGATATGTATTCCTTTAAAGCTTGTTCAATGGCCATCTGATGTAGTGGGTGTTTGAGCATTATGTCCGGTAAGTACCACGTTGGGTCATGCGCTTTTGGTATGGCTGAGGCTATAGTAGTGTATACTGCATTATGGTCAGACCGCGGAATCGAAATTATATCTGATGCAATAATTTCTGGTATCATTCCTATTGTTAGAAAAATATGAAGGTTTGATGAGGGTGCGAGAAATAAGTGAATTTCTTTTTCATTGGGTTACTTTCTCTCCATGAATCTACCAGATTGTATTTGGAAAGAAGTTGAGAAAAAGGTAATCTAGAGGTTATTTTGGATGGTGTAAAAGGTGATTTATCTAGAAATGGGAGGAGGACCTGGTTCGAATCCCCACACATTATCACTGTTCCTATTTTGTGTGTATTAATCACTTGTAATATATGTGAGAGGAATGGTGTAGGTTGTTTGTTAGGAGCGTAGTAGGAAATCACCGTGATTGCTGTATCCATTATATAACCCATGAGTATCAGGTATCTACCTTCTGGGTCTTTAATTTCTGATGATAAGGTGAATGGTGTGGATCGGTGAAATGCAATTAGAGTTCCCCTTTGCTTGGTACAGGCAGAAGCCGTGTAAATTTGTTGATAAAAAGGAGAAATATATTTTGGAGTAGAATCTTTGGTGAAGTGTGTTTCTTGGAGGCATACTATGTGAGCCTTCTTGTTATGGAAAGTACGGAAGGCTTTGGTCCTTTTTTGAGGGACATTTATTCCCTGAACATTCAGGGAAAGTATATTCAGTGGTGCCATGGCAATAGATCAAATAGTTTTGACTTACTTTTTGTTATGCAGAGCTGACTGCGCAGATCAACCTGTGTGGACTGAAGAGATGAATAGATAGAAAAGAAACCAGTGAATTCTGGAGTAAAGAGTAAACAAAAAACATATGAGATTAAATGATACATTGTATAAATTATTTTTTGCAAGTAATCACAATTTACCCGTGAAAGAGAATAAATATCTCTCTCAGGGGAATAAGTGCCTTCGTCACACTCCCACATAATATGGTTGGGAGAATGAGGAGGACTAATGGGGGTACACGGATCTTCCGCTTACAGGAGAGAAGTGCTATGTCAAAAGACATCAAAATGATGTTTCATTAATTGGAGTGCAGAATATAGTTTTTGTTGAAATTATTTATTCCAGGGTGGTTGTATATAGTTAGTCTTGCCCTAGGCTAAATAATTCAGTTAGAAAGGTACTGTTAATAACTTTGGTATTGATGAAGATAGTTTGAATTATTTTGGGATTTTAACCCTTTTAGAGTAAACATTTACATATTTTATTCATATGTAACTGTTTAGATATGTTAACTCATAAAATTGAGGTTGTATTGCTTCAGATTAGAATAAACAAAAACATAATTCTAGGTAATAATATATTTGTTTTAAGAAAAGAAAGAAAAAACTTCCATTACTTCTGGATTATTGAACATATTTGTCCTAAAAAGTAATAAATCTATTGTTATTGAAATATTGTTGTTATTTCACTTATATATTCTAAGGCTATATGAATCAGAAGTAATAAGAAATATAACTGGAATGTAACATGATCCCACACAGTGTGTGACTATCAGAATGCAGTTACATTCAGTTATAAATACAGGTTTTTTATAGAGAACCATCTCTTAGTATAATAAATGAAGAGATATCAGGAATTAGGATGTCAGTCCATTGAATCTTCTTGGTCCATGGATGATGTGGCATAACGGCCTCTTTTGTGAGAATGATGATTCCCATTTTGTTCTGAAATTTTCTGGGTGCTGCCTGAAGGTGAAGATGACGCCATTCTTCTGCGTGTGGGAGAGTTGCTGCTTGTGGGTTCTGTCAGATTTAATTTTAAAAGGGTTTGTTGTAGTTCATCTGCTGATCTGCTTCTGTAAATTGTACCTTGGTAGTTAAATCTGACTGAAAAGGGGAAGCCCCATTGATACATAATGTTGTGGCGTTGCAGTTCCATTAGTTGGGGTTTCATGGATCGTCTTTTAGTAATAGTAAGTTGGGATAGGTCTGCAAAAATTTGATAATTGTGTCCTTGAAAATTAAGTTCCTTTTTTTCTCTTGCAGCAATTAGTATTTGTTCTTTCGTTCTGTAATAATGAAATTTTGTGATTATATCACGTGGGGGTCCATCTTTCTTTTTGGCTGTGAGGGCTCTGTGTACTCTGTCCAGTTCTAAACGTTCAATAGGGATATCTGGCTTTAGTTCTTGTAATAGAGCAGTAATAGTAGATTGCAGGTCTGTCAGTTTCAGGTATTCCCCTTATGCGCAAGTTTGAATGTCTGGCTCTATTTTCATAATCTTCGAGCTTAGTTTGAAGTATTAAATTCTCTTCTTTTAATTGTTCCAATTCTGTTATATTTTCTTGGGTTGTAATTTCAATTTCATCCATTTTTATTTCTAAGGCTGCGGTGCGGTTTCCCAGCTCTCTTATTTCTTTGGTTAGGCTTTTTGTTATTTGGTCTGAGGTTTGTTTTAAAGCCTTATGAAGCATCTTTTCAAATTGTAATAATATTACTGGGGATACTGAGGAGGCTTGTGGAGAAGTTTGTGAGAGGATTTGTTCTGTATCTGACTCAAATGGAGAGTCTTGCTGTGACATTTTCTGTCTGTGAGAGCTCCCTGATGCTGTATCTTGTGAGGTGACTGGAGCTGCTTCAGCTGCAGTGAGTGCCTGTGAGCTCTTTGTGAGGTGATTTTTATTTCTGCCACGGTTTCCTCCCAGTACCATATTTCCTGCCCAAACTTTCACAGTTTGTTCCCTGGGGCAAAAAGGTTCAAATGGATACCTTTTGAGCCTGCAGGCTCCGCTTTGTCCTTCTCTTCTCTCCTCAGCGGTGTGGAGCTCTAACAATGCATGTCTGCTCCGCTAGGCTCCACCTCATTACCATTTTGATACAAATGGGAGTTCTGTCTGGCAAGTCCCCTCTCTCAAAATTCCATACAATCAAGAAACTAAGTGATCAGGAGCTTGACCCGGTAAACCTCAGCCTTAACCTTATGAAGAAATCCTGTGAGTTTGGCCAGTGTAAAGAATATAGCCTTTTTAAAACCAAAACATTATGAAAAAATATCTCCAAAATGACAAAATTATTTATGGAGAGTGTAATTAAGGGAGTATTTAAGGGATAATAGGGGGTTAATAGATAAAAATCTTAGTTATGGAGGGAATGAGAAGGAAGAAGATAATTAGGGCTTCTTTAGGATAAATAGAAATGAAGTAGGGTTGATAATGGAGAAGATGTTAATTCATGGCAAAAAAAGGGCTAGTTATGGGGTTGATTAACCACTTAAGCCCCGGACCATTTGACTGCCCAAAGACCAGAGCACTTTTTGCGATTCGGCACTGCGTCGCTTTAACTGACAATTGCACGGTCGTGCGACGTGGCTCCCAAACAAAATTGCCGTCCTTTTTTCCCCACAAATAAAGCTTTCCCTTGGTGGTATTTGATCACCTCTGCAGTTTTTATTTTTTGCGCTATAAACAAAAAAAAGCATCAGTTTTGAAAAAAACGCATTATTTTTTACTTTTTGCTATAATAAATATCCCCCAAAAATATATAAAAAAACGTTTTTTTCCCTCAGTTTAGGCCGATACGTATTGTTCTACATATTTTTGTTAAAAAAAATCGCAATAAGCGTTTATTGATTGGTTTGCGCAAAAGTTATAGCGTCTACAAAATAGGGGATAGTTTTGCGGCATTTTTATTAATAATTTTTTTCTACTAGTAATGGCGGTGATCAGCGATTTTCATCCTGACCGCGACATTATGGCGGACAGATCGGACACTTTTGGCGCGATTTTAGGACCATTCACCTTTATACAGCGATCAGTGCAATTAAAAATGCATTGATTACTGTGTAAATGTGACTGGAAGTGAAGGGGTTAACCACTAGGTGGCGCTGTAGGGGTTAAGTGTGTCCTAGGGAGTGATTCTAACTGTGGGGGGGAGGGGCTATGTGTGACATGACAGCTGTGATCAGTGTCAGTGTCACTAGACAGAATGGGGAAATGCTTGTTGACATCAGCATTTCGTCATTCTTTCTCTCTGTGAGGTGATCGCGGGTATCCCCGTGGACATCGAGTCCGCGGGACCCGCGATTACACTCACGGAGGTCGCGGCAGGCGCGCGCGCAAACCGCTTCTTGAAGGGCAACGTACAGGTACGTTAATCTGCCTGAACATGCCCTTCTGCGGACGTATATTGGTGTGAGCCGGTCGGGCAAGCGGTTAAAAAACGTATTTTAACTATTATATTAATTTTGTGACATTAATGCTATTTTGCAACTCTCATACATTCAGATTACAGTCTGTGAGGGAGATAAAGTAATTTACACAGTTACAATCTAACGTTTGTAAATAGTTACACAGAATGATCATTGTAATTGACTTTTACAGGGAACAGTCAATCAGAAGCTGCTTCTTAGCTTGGATGGCAAGCTGTATTTGATTTCCACCAGACATATTGTTTGGTGTTGAGGTCAAATAATAAAATTTTAGTCTCATCTGTCCATAACACCTTTTTCCACATGGCCTCAGAATTTTCAAGGTGCATTTTGGCAAAGCTCAGTCGTGACTGCATGTGGCCTTTCTTGGGGAGTGTTTTTTTTCTTGCAACCCTTCCACAAAAGCCACATTTGTGGAGAATTTGTGATATTGTTGTCACATGCACACAATGACCACTCTAAATCATAAACTCCTTCAACGGTTTCAGAGTTGCTGTAGGCCTCTTGGTAACCTCTCTGACCAGTTTCCTCCTGGCTCTTTCATCCAGTTTGGAGTGACGTCCTGATTCAGGGAAGGTCTGTGTTGTACCAAATACCTTCCACTTCTTAAAGTGTTACTAAACCCACAACAGTAAAATCAGTCTGCCTATGCAGTAAAGCATGCTTGTTATACTCACTGTGGAACCTAAGTGGTTAATCCTCTGCTGTATAAAAAGGCTGTTTGAACCAGTCTTCTCTTATCCTCTCCTTGTTTTTACTGTCTCCAATCCAACTGCTGATAGTACAGAGCCTTGGAGGCACTCTGCACATGCTCAGTTTGGTGTGTATTGCTAAATACCGTCAAATTTGTGAGGAAAATCTGCCGCCCTCTGCCAGGAAGTTGTCAATGGGAAAGTTTACCTTCCAACATGACAATGACCCAAAGCACACAACAGAGAAAAAGTGAATGTACTTTCATGGCCTAGTCGGAACCCAGACTTAAACCCCACTGAATATTTGTTGAATAACTTGAAGACTGCAGTCCATAAATGGTCACCATCAAATTTTACTGAATGTGAGCAGCAAAGAAGAGTGGGCAAATATTGCTAATTCTAGATGTGCAAAGTTAGTAGAGACATATCCCAACAGACTAAAGGATGTAATTATAAAGCAAAAGGTGGTCCAACAAAATGCTGACACAGGGGAGTGATCCTTTTTCCAACTCAGTGATTCTGTTTTTAATTTTTTTTCCTGATAGGTTGGTGTCACAAGGGGGTGCTGATAAGTATTGAGCCTTACCCAGAAAAAATTGAGCGAGAAGACTGTATATTGCAGGGTGTACTGACCAATTTGTCTATATTGTGTGGAAGAACATAGGACAATCAAGTTCCTGTTTCTCCAAGAGAAAGGTGCGAAGTAGATCCATAATGAAATGTCACAAACTTTGGGTGACAGTGGCCCTTCATATGCAACATTGGGCTGCCAATTTTAAAACTGGCCATTTTGGTGTTGAAAGTGAAAAACCCAGTGGAAGGCCTGTTTCTGTCTCGGTGCCTGCAAAAGTTTTGGGATTCACTTTGCTGCAAGCTTTCTCATTTCCAAGTCATTGTGGATAATGGCACCAACTTTCTCAAGTGATCATCTCAGATATGTAGCAATAGTTTTGGCTGATATTCGGCAGTCCTCCAGGAACATGTCATGGGTGGATTTCACATTTACAGGCACAGAGATAGAAACAGGCCTTCCACTGGGTTTCTCACTTTCAACACCGAAATGGCCAGCTTTAAAATTGGCAGCCCAATGTTTAACTGTTGCATATGAAGGGCCACTGTCACCCAAAGTTTGTGACATATGAATTTGCTTCGAACCTTTTCCTTGGAGAAACAGGAACTTGATTATGGTCCTATGCTCTTCCACATTTAATTTTTCTAGAGGTGCTGCCATGCATACTTGCCAATAGTCCCGAATTTCCCGGGACATGCACGAATTCGGGAGCCTTGTCCCGATTTTTTTATTTCCCGGGATTTGTCCCGAATTTCCTTGCTTGTCCTGGAGGATCGTACATTTTTTTGGGCAATAAAAGGGTTAATTAGCATCGCCGCAGCCTCTGTATCCTCCCCCCTGCCTCATTTTGTCCTCCTTGTCCTCTATTGGACAAGGAGGACACCTGCTCCTTCTGCCTGCCTTGATTTGCCAAGTATGGCAAGCAGGGGCGTGGCTACTTAGCAGTCGGAGCACATGGATGGATGGGGGAGGAGGTGCGCACCGCTGTGTCACGCTGACTGCTGCTATGTCAGTGCCAGGACTCTCACTCGGAGGGGGAACAGTCGGCACCACGTGGGGGGAGATAGTGTGTCACTCGGTAAGTCAAAGTGCTCCCAGCTTCTGTTTGAGGGGGAAAAAAAAATTCTCCCTCCCCTCCGCTGCAATGTCTGATGTAAGGGGGGACTCCGCTGGCAATGTCTGATGTAAGGGGGGACTCTGCTGGCAATGTCTGATGTAAGGGGGGACTCCGCTGCAATGTCTGATGTAAGGGGGGACTCTGCTGCAATGTCTGATGTAAGGGGGGCTTTGCAGGCAATGTCTGATGTAAGGGGGGACTCCGCTGCAATGTCTGATGTAAGGGGGGACTCTGCTGCAATGTCTAATGTAAGGGGGGACTCCGCTGCATAGTCTGATGTAAGGGGGGACTCTGCTGCATAGTCTGATGTAAGGGGGGCTTTGCTGGCAATGTCTGATGTAAGGGGGAGCTTTGCTGGCAATGTCTGATGTAAGGGGGGACTCCACTGGCAATGTCTGATGTAAGGGGGGACTCCGCTGGCAATGTCTGATGTAAGGGGGGACTCCGCTGGCAATGTCAGATGTAAGGGGGGACTCCGCTGGCAATGTCTGATGTAAGGGGGGACTCCGCTGGCAATGTCTGATGTAAGGGGGGACTCCGCTGGCAATGTCTGATGTAAGGCGGACTCCGCTGGCAATGTCTGATGTAAGGGGGGACTCCGCTGGCAATGTCTGATGTAAGGGGGGACTCCGCTGACAATGTCTGATGTAAGGGGGGACTCCACTGGCAATGTCTGATGTAAGGGGGGACTCCGCTGGCAATGTCTGATGTAAGGGGGGACTCTGCTGGCAATGTCTGATGTAAGGGGGGACTCCGCTGGCAATGTCTGATGTAAGGGGGGACTCCGCTGGCAGTGTCTGATGTAAGGGGGGACTCTGCTGGCAATGTCTGATGTAAGGGGGGACTCCGCTGGCAATGTCTGATGTAAGGGGGGACTCCGCTGGCAATGTCTGATGTAAGGGGGGACTCTGCTGGCAATGTCTGATGTAAGGGGGGACTCCGCTGGCAATGTCTGATGTAAGGGGGGACTCTGCTGGCAATGTCTGATGTAAGGGGGGACTCCGCTGGCAATGTCTGATGTAAGGGGGGACTCCGCTGGCAGTGTCTGATGTAAGGGGGGACTCTGCTGGCAATGTCTGATGTAAGGGGGGACTCCGCTGGCAATGTCTGATGTAAGGGGGGACTCCGCTGGCAATGTCTGATGTAAGGGGGGACTCTGCTGGCAGTGTCTGATGTAAGGGGGGACTCCGCTGGCAATGTCTGATGTAAGGGGGGACTCCGCTGGCAGTGTCTGATGTAAGGGGGGACTCTGCTGGCAGTGTCTGATGTAAGGGGGGACTCCGCTGGCAATGTCTGATGTAAGGGGGGACTCCGCTGGCAGTGTCTGATGTAAGGGGGGACTCTGCTGGCAATGTCTGATGTAAGGGGGGACTCCGCTGGCAATGTCTGATGTAAGGGGGGACTCCGCTGGCAATGTCTGATGTAAGGGGGGACTCTGCTGGCAGTGTCTGATGTAAGGGGGGACTCCGCTGGCAATGTCTGATGTAAGGGGGGACTCCGCTGGCAGTGTCTGATGTAAGGGGGGACTCTGCTGGCAGTGTCTGATGTAAGGGGGGACTCCGCTGGCAATGTCTGATGTAAGGGGGGACTCTGCTGGCAATGTCTGATGTAAGGGGGGACTCTGCTGGCAATGTCTGATGTAAGGGAGGACTCCACTGGGGACACCTGATGGCATCTGGTGGCAGGTGACACGCTCAGGGTTCCCACTGATTTCGGCATTATGGTGAGTTAAATAATTTTATTTTATATTACAATGTAATAATAGAAATAATGCGCTTCAATCATCCTGACACCATAACAACCATGGTGCCGGGATGATTGAAGTGCTAACACCAGGTGTTTGGAGTATCTTTATCTGCTGATTGTTAAACTTTCTAGAATACACATATTTTTATTGTGTAGGATCTGGGGGTGCTGTCCCGTCATTCCCCTCTCCCCCCTTTCCCTCTCCATCCCTCTTTCATCTCAGACTCTAACCACACCCTCTTGAGCCACGCCCACTTTTTGACGTAAACCATGCCCATTTTTTGCCGCGGCGCGTTTTGCGCGCTGCACTTGTATTTTTTGATAAACCACGCCTACAAATGAATGCCCCGCCCCCTAATTATTGTACGGCTCCGCCTACAGCCAAAAAAGTGTCCCACATTTTTTTTTTTGCAATGTTGGCAACTATGTGCCATGTTTACTTTGGACCTGAAAAAGAAAGATAAGTTAAAATCATAGGTAGTTGATTTTTGCACCAAACAGCCGATACCAAACTGATACCTAACATCTCATAGTTATGACAGTGAGCTCCTCAGGTTTTTTTTTTTGTTTAGCCTGCTGGGTTGAATGAAAAAAAAAAAAACTGTCAGTGTGTACCAGGCTTTACTGTACTTGCTAAGGAGCCTGACTGCATAACAAGGAATTAGGGCTTTAACTGGGTTATAGGGGACTGTTACCTACTTTGTACAGCATAATAAATGTGAAGGAACTGCAGTAAAAAAGCAATTTGAAGTCATTTTTTCACCTGTGGGGAAGTACAACTCTATTTTTGTTGAACACGACTCTTTCAAAGCAAAGTTATACAACAGAATCCTTTTTTTTACCACCAAGTTTTCCATTTTGTGTGCAATGACAATTAAATTTAGATTTTTTACTGAGAAAGACAGAGTGAAAAAGCAGCAGCACAAACATGACTTTTCTAAGTACATCAGAAGCAGAAAAGGTAAAATTTATGCCAGTGCCAGTCCATTGTGTTGGAGTCACTCTTTCCTTGTGAACGTTCCTCTTCTAAGAGATACCGCAGTTTCTAGCAGTTTTAGCAATTTACCACTATGAGAAAACTGATAATTTGCACTATATTTTTGATACAGCTACTCAGGCGTCAATATAAAAAACATTTAATTGCATCAGACACTGGCTATGTGACTAAATGAGACGCTAAGATATTTGTTTACCAAAGAAAACGCTTATTACATTACTGAAAATAAATCAACATGTGTACTTTATTTATGATACAGCTGTTTAACGCTTTTGCTGCCAAAGCCCTTTTTCATTCTGCATGCAAATGCTACAATGCACATTTTTATGTGAAAATGTACCAGAACACCAAAATGTTATATATTTTCTGAAAGCAGAGGAACCATAGTATAAAGTGATGGTAGTTGCAATTTTTTTATGTCACAGGATATTAACACAACTGTTTATCAAATATATATTTTCAGTGAAAGAGACACTTAAACTATTTTATTACAAACACAATAAAATCTTTAATTTTCTGTAGAATATAAAATATGAGACTGCGTTGAGTAAACGGATATGAAAGATGTCATGACTTAAAATTGTGTGTGGCCACGAAATAGTGACTAACTAAGATGCCCCAAATTTTCCAAAGATGGCGCTTTAAAAACCTTTAGGGTCGGTTCACACTGGGGCGACTTGGGATCCGACTTGTACGCCCTCAAGTCGCCCCAAGTCGCTTTGCATTTAGGTTAACATGGTAGGCAATGGGAGCGTCTTAATTGACACTACTGAAGTCGCTCCGACTTCAGAAAAGACTCCTGTACTACTTCTATCCGACTTGTAGGCGACTTGTACCCATTCAACTCAATGTAAGTCGCCTGCAAGTCGGATCTCTCTGTAAAGTCAAGCGACTTTGCAGAGAAAACCCCTCCCTCCCCCCCTCCCTCCCAGAGAGGTGATTGGCCACAGGCGAAGTCGCCTGTCATGGAGGCGACTTCAAGTCGCCTCGTAATTTGCCGAAGTCGCGCTAAAGTCGCGCTGAAGCCGCGTTGAAGTCGCGGTACAAAGTCGCGCTAAAGTCGTGTTGCCCATGTGTGAACCGACCCTTACAGTTCATCAGTTGTGTTAACCCAAAATAATGGCTCTAGAATTATTCCTTTGACTCTGGTGTGCTTGGCATTACCTACAGTGGTGGCTGGTGTTTTTTTGGGGGGGGGGGGTTGGCGGCAAACAATGCACACACAGCCACCCCTCCCCGGTCGGTCGGTCGGTCGGTCCCGCACTTATCCCATCAATGGCATGGGCAGTGCTTCCCTCCGTGATGGGCGTTGGCTTCTCCAGCGTCTTCTCATGATGGCCGTGTGTCTCCTCCCTCCTCCTGTCTAGGCCAATGGGATCGCTTCTTCTTTCAGCCAATCAGGAAACTGGTCTCAAGACCCGCTTCCTGATTGGCCGGGAGGAGAAACAGTGTGACAATAGCGAATATTCATTCGCTATTGTCACACAACACAACTTTTTTGAAGCCTAGTAGAGCCTCAGGCTTTAATCACGTGCTACAAAAAAAAAAAACCCATTGGAATCCATGCGTCCGGCACCCCACATGTAGATTAGGGGGCCTGGATGCATGGATGGGGGGCGGCGCCCCTGCGCCCTGCATTACAGGCTGCCATTGATTACCTATATATATAATTTAACTTTCACATCACAATGTGCTATGTCCTACACTTCATATAACTAACTGTACTATTTATGTGGAGTGATAAATTACAAGCTCATGCGGACAAGTACCAGCAATACAACCATAGCACTTCTGTATGAAAAATTAATTAATTTATTATTTATTTCAGGTACTTAGATAGCACCGTCAATTTACATAGCACTTTACATATATGTTGTACATTCACATTAGTCCCTGCCCTAAAGGAGCTTACAATATAAGGTCCCTTACATACATTCACATAGTAGGGCCAATTTAGACAAGATTCAAATAACCTACCAGCATGTCTTTGGAGTGTAGGAGGAAACCGGAGCAACCAGAGGAAACCCACGTAGACACATGGAGTCACGTAGAACATGCAAACTTCAGGCAGGTAGTGTTGTGGTTGGGATTTGAACCAGCAACCCTTTTCCTGCTAGGCAAATGTGCTAACCACTACACATCTAAGTAATTTATTATTGTGACCTGCAACATGGTCATGTCTGATAGGTAGCTAAGATATTCAAAAAAAGGAATGGTATTGGTAAAAAGGGATTGTAAAAAGTCTTGATTTCCAAGTTTATATAATCATCAAGGCTATTTATCGGTATCACTTGTAATATGTTTTTCTATTTATTTATTATGTAATGCAAGGATGATTTCTTTGTAGCATTCATTAATTGTCCAATTTATACGTTCGATTGTATTTTTATTTCTTTTGTAATTAAAGTAGAATAAAAAGTATGATTGTAAGGTTTGTACGTTTTTTTTCTTACTCCATGCCTAGTACCAGTTTTGAAGGAGGGGCTATATCATACCTCCCAACATTTTGAGATGGGAATGAGGGACACCTACTAGCAAATGTATGTACCCATAGGACACGCCCCCTGCCATACACCCTTAAAGGAGAATTAACCCCAAAAAAAAGGTTAATTAAATCCACAAGTGCTTTATTTACCACTACTATTCCTTTATATTGGCTTTTAAAATGTACATATGCAGCAATTTAGAAATTGGATGAAAAATTTAGCACTGGAAAACACTTTTTGAAAGATAAAAAGTGCATTTTATATACAACTATATAGATCAGACCAAAATGAGGGACAAACGAGGAGCAATGAGGGACAGAGGGACATTCCTCCAAATCAGGGACAGTCTCTCGAAATCAGGGACAGTTAAGAGGTATGGCTATATAAGTCTGCTTTCTTGCTCTGCACTCAACATTGCCACCATAGAGGACTCACTTAAAGCCCAGTGAAGCTTTGTTTACTTCTAATACACAATCATGTACAGAGGAGTTTAATAAATCAGAAATTTTCCTTGCACATAAATGGATGACTGAAGTGTTTGGCATTTCACTGGCATAAGTGAACATTTTCCACCTTTAGTAAATCAACTGTATATTTCCTGCCAGACCAGAATTAAAAGGTAGACTCGTCTTTCACCCCTTCTCTGACTTTTCACCCATAGTGGCTGCCTCGAAGAGCTTGTGCACCTCATTATATGGCAAGCATACCCCCAGATCAGCACACAATAAACTGAAAACTGAATGATTGGGATACTGAATCAAGGTCAAAAACACATAATATTCTTCGGGTGGCTTATACTGCAATTGATTTTCTTGCTGCAGTTGTTTAGCAAGGATGCTGTTCCATCTGTCAGACATACAAATACCTGGTGCAGGGAGAACCCACAAATCAGAATTAAATAGGGTAAGGGCAAGGACAGTATAATTCACAATAAAGAAAGCCTTTACTGGAAATATTTATTTTATTTTGATCCATAGACTTCAATGCTTTCTATGTCACTGACTCACAATAAAACATTTGCTCCATAAATGTCAGAAGCATTTGTGCAAGTTGAATGAAATTTCCCTATATTTTTTTTCTAATATAATTTTTCCTGTATATGAGCTCCATCTAGTGGCCAGAATGCATCATAATTTTTTTTGAAACACCTCAATGAGAAAATATACCACATTTTGGCCCCTAGATGGAGCTAAAGATACAGGGATTACTCTATTAGAAAAAATATGGGAACACTTTACTCAATTTGCATGAATGCTTCTGACATATCTGCTTCTGCAGATCTGGAGTTCTGGTTTCACTTTGACTTTTCTTTGTGCGTTCTTGTACCTAGCCAGTGGTTCTTAAAGTACCAAGGTCAGAGAAAGCCAGGCAACAAACTTTTTCAGAAGAAGGTCAGCAAAGGCATCCCCTGTATTTTCTCAGTACACTTTTCCTTTGAGAAGACGGGCATGGGTTATTCTTTTTTTGCTCTGATGAGAGTGAATAAAACATGCAAAGATGCTAATATTATGATTAATTGATTAAAGTATATTTAATGCCATGTCTGCACATGCCACTATGATGTTATCTTCATTGAACAGCATAAGGGATACGTTGAAATGCCCCTAAGGAACAAAAACAATAGCTGTAACTATCAAACACATAAAACACAAAAGGTTTACATTTCAGCTATTTTATTTTATTGACATAAAATATACAGTCAGGTTAAAGTGCAAACTATCTTAGGCTCCATGCACGCTAGCTTAAAAAAAAATCTCCTAGCAGCAGCTTTTGAGCGTTTGTTTTTATGTTTCTAGAAGCAAATAGTGTTATCCTATGTGTCCATGCACACTATTTTAGCCTGGAAGCGTTTTTGAAGCTGCAACTTCTAGGAGCAGAAAAAGAACTTTTTTTTGTGTTTTGAGAGTGATTTGCCGGCAGAAAAAAATCGCTGAAAGCTTATACAAGCTCCTTAATGCTGCTAACTGCTGCTAAGTTTCAGTTTCCAGCATTTTTTTCTTAGCGGGTGGCCAAGGGTCTCCCTAACAACCAGTGATTAGCTGATTGTTAAAGAGTGGGTCAACAAGCCGGCCATAGCATCCTTAACAGCGGATGAATGGATGACTACCCGCTGACAGCTGTAAGAAAAAGAATTACAGGCAATTAAAACTTGGGGAAAAAAACAGCGTTGGGGTCCCGCCCCTATCCATACCAGCCTTTTGGGTCTGGCATTAATTTTAAGGGTAACTCCACTCCAAAATTCATACTGGACCCTTATCCAAGGAAAGGGGGAGGACGAGCAAGCCCCCCCCCCCCGAACCATACCTCCCCCCACCCTTACAGTGAGTTTTGTTCTAGAAGGCAGTCAGAACTGGAGACTCCGTTTTAGTAAAAAGTGATAAACCTATTTAAATCTTCTTCTGCAACACATACATTGTAAATATATAGAAGAATCATATATTGTATGTTCTTGTGTATCTGAGTATATTGAACATATATTCTTTCTTGTTTACCCCAGAGCTGTTTGCAGTAACTAATTAAATCTATGTTTTTTTTTATTGCATTTATATAGCTCTGCTTATTTTTTTCCCTGTATGTTTTTAATGTGGCTAAATTCTCTGCATATGATTTAGTGGTGCTATTACCTTTTCCAATAATATTTATTTGGCAAACATCTATTTTAATACAAGGCTCCCCTATAGGGAACATGCCTGGGGCTCAGTATTTACCAATATCCTTTAACCTCTCAAAAGATTGGTGATTGCCTATGTTTCTTGGGGACCAGGTCCTTTTTTTCCTTTTAATTGTAATATGGTAAACAGAGAGACACTTGTAGTCCGAGTCTTTCCTTCTCTCCTTCGCTCTGGTTACTGACTGTAGGCCCGAAAAAGGAAAGGAGGTGCCAAGTGGACAGTTTTGCAATTTTGTGTGATGGGGACCATTACAAAACCATTAAAATACAGCCCCCCCATCTCTCTAATTCACATTCCCAAAGCAGTGCTTTTACTACTAATTATGGCGATCATGGCAACCATATAGAGCAGGAGTAGGTAACCTGGGGCCCCACCAGCTGTTGTGGAACTACATTTCCCATGAGGCATTGCAAGGCCGGCAGTTACAATTACTCCCAGAGGCATGATGGAACTTGTAGTTATGCAACAGCTGGAGGGCCCCAGGTTGCCTACCCCAGATATAGAGCACCCCAAACTATATATACCCAGTAATTTAATTTCAATGTAATTGCTACATGCATAAATCTCTGTGTAGCTAGGCAGTTCTGGCCCCCCTGTTTTTCTGTGTCCCATAGCACTCACAGCATGGCCCTTGAAATAAAAGGGACGTTGACCTTGCACTAAAAATGCAAGGTAAGCTTATTTTATGCCCCTTGTGCCAAAATACTGCAGTAAAAAAAATAGGGGAAAACGTTATTGAATCTAATTGCCTTTCCTTCAGTTTCCTCAGCACCTAGGCGATGATTGAGTATAAAGAATGCAGAGTAGCCAAAGTCTCTTTAGAAGATAATCCAGCACAGTGCTTTAACATTGTTCCACAAGATCTGCACTACTCAGCGTTCCCCAGGATCTCGTCAGAAAGATTGTGATGTCAACCCTGGGCCCTGAAGTATAGAATCCAGGGGAAAGGTAAGTATATGTATTAACTTTTTTAACAATTTTTTTTAATTGTATTTATTGCAGCAATTTGGCATGGGGAGAAGAGTAAACCAAATAAGCAATAATGCAGTATCCACTAAAACCAGGGTAGAAGTCATTGTTTCATGATGTAAGAATGAGGGTGAGGGTCTTATAATGTGAGCCAGCTGCCTTCTTCAAAACCAATCACTCAAATCACTGAAAAACACCTTGTATAATTTGTCTGTGTGTCATGGTCATGTTTGTAAGGTTTGCCCCTGACCCTTGTGTGATTACATGAAAGACTTACTTTTAGTATTGGTGGAACCTCAATTCTCAATCGATGATGATAAAATACAAAATCTATAGACCATAAAAAAAGAAAATTTTATGTAGCATGTTTTATTCAAATATTTTAGGAAAGCCTGGGAAAATGCTTATATGTTAAAATGAGACAAGGCAAACAAATATATGCCTTAAATACATTTCATCACTTTGCTTTAAATGCTAAAAGTGACAAATTCCCTAAAATACTGACTTTCTGGTGCTTTTCTGATACTCAGTTGCTTATTTGGAACTACCATAAAATGCCTCTTCCGGGTATGGGAGAACATGTGAGCTCCTTCTATGGTGCAATCCTGGCAATAGCAGGACATCCAATTGTTAGACCTGGACACTGTCACATGAAGGAGGGAGTGACATACAGTATTTAATTCTATGTATTCTCCCACACTATCCGAAATGGAGCTTATACAGAGTATTTTGCAGTAGCTACAATGTAGTAAGAAGTGGTGGGGCACCAGTGTGAAGCTGAATATAAGTCAATCAGGGGTTGTCATTTAAGAGACTGTCACTTTCCTCTGAATAGAGTTCATTTAAGTCTCCTTTTAGCTCTTTCATCTGGGTATTAACATTTCATTTAGATACCAGTATTAGTAAATTAAATAGATGTGTCAGACAGATCAGATAAATGTCCTTTCTAATGTAGTTGGGCCATTCCCTTCTTGTGCTTACTACTTCATTCAATATTTTGGTTTAGTTCCTGGCAAACTGCATAACATAATTACGACTCCAGATAAATCTGAACTTCAACAGCAGTATATCCACCTTGGTGTCAATGTGGCTTGTCCATAGCTAAGTTTCATATAAATCTTTAGGGATGACCATACTCTGGTTGCTGAAAATCTTCTTTCATTGGTTAAGCCCATTCTCTAAAAAAGTGATCCACAGTAGATTTTTTTTCCAAATGCCCATTTACAATAGAACAAATAAACTGCAACTGCGAGTCAAGTGTTTGGTTGGGGGTTGCGGCGCAGCCCCACTGACTTGAATGACTGAGTTTGGCAGGTGGTGCCACCTTTCAGCTCAACATGGTGTGTTAAATTTGGCGCAGTGCATAGCATCATGGCTGCGGCATGTGAACAGCCCCTTTTGGCTGTATTATAATTTCTAGGTGGGCAGACATAGAGGTTGAAAAACTACGGCTCAACTGCCTGTTTTTACCACCCTCTGACCACCCATGTAAAAGAGGCCAAACAGAAGAGTGATCATCCTTGAAGATATATATGCAGCTTCAAGTGGTTGTAAAGGCAGAAGGTTTTTTATATTAATGCATTCTATGCATTAGGATAAAAAGCCTTCTGTGTTCAGCAGCCCCCCTCAGCCCCCCTAATGCTTACCTGAACCCTATCTCGATCCAGCGATGTTGCGCCAGAGCCTTGGTTTGAGACAGTCAAAGTCAGTGAGCCAATGAGAAGAGAGAGTGGATGGGGCTGAATGGACACACAGAGCAGAAGCTCAACTCGGGTGCCCCCATAGCAAGCTGCTTGCTGTGGAGGCACTCCGCAGAAGGGAGGGGCCAGGATCACAGTTGAGGGACCCGAGAAGGGGAGGATTGGGGTTGCTCTGTGCAAAACCACTGCCCAGAGCATGTAAGTATAAACCGAGCGATCGAACACCTCCGATAGCTCAGTTTTCAGAGCCCCCCGAGCAGAGAGCTGTAGACTGTCAGTCCAGGGGCAGATCCAAGGGGGGGCAACAGGGCAATTGCTCCCTCCAAGAAAATAATGAGCGGGTGAGCCGAAGGGTGACTGAGCAGGCTGGCGGGTGAGCGAGCGGACGGTCAGGCTGGTGAGCAGGCCAGTGAGTGAGCAATCATGCAGGCAGGCTGGCGTGTGAATGAGCGAGCAGGCGGGTGTTGTCAGGAAGCCTCTCCCCTTCTGAAGATGTGACTGAAGGGACGTTGTGGCCATCTTGGTACTCCTGCACTCGTCCACAGTAAGCCCAGTGTTATAAGTCGGCAAGTGGACATCTTTATACACCCACCAGAGTCTTGCTTTTCACAGTTATTTTTAACAGTAAACTAAAAAAAATTAAAAATAACTGTGAAAAGCAAGACTCTGGTGGGTGTATAAAGATGTCCGCTTGCTGACTTCTAACTCCTGGCTTACTGCTGACAAGTGGGGGTGTACCAAGATGGCCGCATCACTTTGGTTGCATATTCTGATGAGTAGCGGCTTTCTGGCATCATCTCTCACCCTACATCACCGCTTCTGACAGCACACCGCCATCACTGTGTAGGCGTGGGCAGCAGAGAGATTACATTATCTCTCACTGCCCGCCCTCACTCTGGGACACAGTCACTGGCAAGTGACAATCCTCATCTTGTGGCAGGCGACATTGGCAAGTGACAATCCACATCTAGTGGCAGGCGACATTAGCAAGTGACAATCCGCATCTTGTGGCAGGCGACATTGGCAAGTGATAATCCACATATGGTGGCAGAGGATGTGGCAAGTGACATGGCAAGTGCCAATCCGCATTTGGTGGCAGCCAACAGTGGCAAGTGACATGCTGCATCTGGTGGCAGGCGACGGTAGCAAGTGACATGCTCAGGGCTCCCACTGATTCTGCATTATGGTGAGTTGAACTATTTAATTTTATATTATAATGTAAAAATAGAAATAATGCGCTTCAATTATCCTGACACCATACCAACCATGGCACTGTGATGATCGAAGCGCCAACACCAGCCATTTCCCTGATAAATTGCCCACAAAATTTTCTGGCAGTGCCCCTCCTGAGACTAGGCTCTGGATCTGCCCCTGTGTCAGTCACAGCTCTCTGCTCTACTCCCTCCTCGCTCATTGGAGCGCTGGGCTGTGGAAGGGCCAGGGATGGATGGCTCAGGCTCTCAGTGGCTCGCTGAGCGCCTGAGCCGGGTGTCAGTCCAGACACCTGGCGGTTCCTGACTCCTACTTCTGTGACGTCAGCAGAGAGCGGACTTCACTCTTTTGATCCATAGGAGAAGTACAGCCAAACAAACTTCTCCTTTAATATCACTTTAAGTTACATGCAGATTTATACTCTCTCTACTTTTATAGCAAAATATCAAAATAGCAGAGTTCTTTTTCCAACTACATTTGGTAATTATAAAATCAAATGATGTAGTGATGTAGAGTTCATTTATGAAAGGTGGCACCCTGGCCATTTCTTTGAGGAAGAAGATGAAGACACAAACTGCTGAAACCTGCTGAACTTGCATTTCACTAAACACATCTGAGAGTTAGAAAACATCATTAGGTGACTGAAATATAGGTGCCCTTGATGTTTTTATTATTGAGATAGACACTTTGGTGTCGCATTGTAAATATTTTCACACAAGATTCACACTACTTTCACCAAAGAGTCACGCATGTTTTCAATGTATTCCAATTAGAAAAATTGTGAATCTTGGATAAAAGCTGTGATAAATAGGCTCCCTTAGTTCCAGGAGTATGTAAAAATAAATGATAAATTGGGATACCTAATACAGTTAACTGGGATATATATATATATCAGGTGGTTTCAGAAGAACATTAACATTACAAGTATGACATTTTTTGAGGGTGGTGGGTCGTTGTCTAAGGAACCAACAGGAAAGGTATTGGAGAAATAGTTGCCTATCCTAGCTCTTTTTATTTGGGCAGTTATTAGTTGCTCTGTCCTCAAGCATATCTGAAACTCTAAAATAAATCTCAATTCAAAGGCAGACTGTTACATCTTACCTCCTTTTCTCTTCCCACAGAAAGAATATGCTTGGAGAGTTCTCTCGCAAACTATTACTTCTTGAGTTAGAAGTTTTTGTCCATTGTAAGAAGCAATTAATCGATAAAGAAGGAAATTGATATTATGTCCTGAAAATAAAAACAAAAGATGTAATTTTTGCATCATAAATGACTTGTCCAGAGGATTTTATTGGAAACACAGTATTATGGTACGAGCCCAAAAGCTCCAAGCAAATCATTTTACATTAGATCAGACAGCATGTAAACAGCAAGAGATCAAATGTAATAACCAGGAATGCATAATGGATGTTCACTGCACCATAAATTGCAAGAATAGAGTTACAATACTTATAAAAGATAGTCTATTAAGTGTCCATTCAAGGAGGGGTACACCACAAAATAGTTGCTATAAGGTAATATCGATTGAAACCATAATATGGGGCTGTACCCACATAGCATCAAAACACAGGAACTGTAAGCATGTGTCAGAAAATGGAAAGAAAAGAAAGTAAATGGGATAGGATAAGGATAGGGGAAGGGAAAAGGGGGCAAAAGAAAAAGAGAAAAAGGAGGGAGACAGAAAAGAAAATTACGGGTCAGGGTGGAAAAATAAGGACAGGAAAAGGGGAAAGGGGATGAAAAGAAAGAGCATAGAGAAAAGGAAAATGAGGATGGGGGTTCCTAGTGAATGCCAAGGTTGGCTAGTGAGCTAGTGAGGGTCTGTTCATAAAAAAAAGAATAGGGTTTCATTAAAGGCATGGAGTGTGCTGCAGAGCCTCAAAGATGGTGGAGGTGTGATGCAAGTTTTGAAGGAGGAGAATAAGTGAGCCATGGCTTATAGATCAAAAGAAATTTGTCTTGAGTATCATTCAACAGAGATCATTTCTCAATAATGAATGTGCCCTGTATGTGACTCTTGACTTCTGGGAAATTAAGGGTTGGAGATCTACATGTCTGGGTGATCGCTTGCCTGGTAGCTATAAATATATGTAATATGACTGTGACAAGGGATATTATCAAAAGGTTTATTAAGGAATGCCTTTAAAATGTTTACTATAAAGATGGTTGTTTGCATCAATTCTCTTCACTGACAACAAGGAAGTAAAAAATAATTTTGGGCTGGAGTTACTTGAAAGTGCATATATCTGTTATAAAGTCTTTTTCCTTCTCTTTTATTCATTGTAAATCTGTGTATAAATTCAGGCATTGTTTTTCTGAAAATCAAAATACACCTATGCTGCTGTGTATAAAGGTCTTCTGTGAATATACTTATTATTCCAGACCAGTTATGGCTAATTTGCTTGACACAGGGGTCACAAGTCCATCACTAAAGGGCCACAAATAATGTTCAGTGTATGTAAGGCAACAGGAAATAGTCAGAGACAGGACATACTAGAATAATGAGCAGAGATTGCAGGCATGCAACCGGAGATGGTCAGAGATTACCGATATGCTACAGGCAGGGCTGGTGCAAGGATTTTTGACACCCTAGGCGAAACCTAATTTTGCTGCCCCTTGGCTCCACCCCCTTTGCCCTGCCCATGTATACCCCACCTTTTTATAGACTGCTACCATTTTGGGGGTGGAGTCAGTCATTGGCCCAGCTCATGATACGCATGCAGCGTATGTAGGAGCCTGGAGGGGGCACCGGCATGGCGCCCCTGACTGATGTGCACTCTAGGCTGGTGCCTACCTTGTCTGTAGGATATGTACACAAATAATCAAGGCACTGATGATCAGTGCAGGCTATCAGTACTGCCTATCAGTGCCACCTATCAGTGCACATTAGTGCCGCCTATCAGTGCCTCCATCAGTGCCACTTATCAGTGCAGCCTCATCAGTGCCACCTATTAGTGCCCGTGACAGACTCTGGACTCCGTGTTGGGTATTTCCGCCAAGAAGCTGCTTCCCAAGTCCTGGAACATGAGACCAATGGATCTGGCTATAAAAACTCCAAGGACCAGACAACACCAGTCTTGGAGTACACCAGAAAATGAACTGCTTTATTTTAATAAACACACTGAATTTGTACAGCAAACCATCAGATAAGGGCTACTCCCATTATTCAGACAAAAGGTCACCTTACACAGTAGAGCTAGTCCTATTATAATAACAATGACCTCCTTAAACAGTCCGGCTCCCCGGACTAACTTGCATAAGAAGACACAAGCAATTAGTGACTAGCTCTGGATAACTTAAGAACACATTAAAACAGAGTTCTCTAGGGAATGGTTCTCCTGCAGCCCAAAGTTTGTGACAGTGTCCATTAGTGTTGCCTCATCAGTGCCCATGAGTGCGTAAGCCCTCATAATGAGCACAGCAGGTGTACAGACGCGGGAACTCAGCACAGGGATGGTGGGAACCCCTCATAATGAGCACAGTGGGTGTACAGACCCGGGAACTCAGCACAGGGACGGTGGGAACCCATCATAATGGGCACAGCGGGTGTATAGACCCGGGAACTCAACACAGAGATGGTGGGAACCCCTCATAATGGGCACAGCAGGTGTACAGATCCAGGAACTCAGCACAGAGATGATGGGAACCTCATAATGCACACAGCAGGTGTACAGACCTCTGGACAGGGAGGGCAGCATTTACTAGAACTGATTAGCTGTATTTTCTTCCTGCAGCCGCTGACTTCTGGTGGAAGGGAGAGGAGGAGAAGACCCCTTTTAAATGCTGCAAGTGAAGGAAAATACAGCACAGTTCTAGTAAATGCTGCACCCCCAGCTGCACTAGTATCAGTAGTAACTAGTGGGCAGCAGCCTGACCCCTAGGCAGTGTTTTCTATGGGTGGTCACCAGCAGAAGAAAGAAACATAAAGAGAGCCAACACACTGACCACCCTGCACAGCACTGATCAGTGATATCAGCTCCAGTAACAGCATGTGTACCAGGACCGAGCACTCACCTACATCTTCTGCTTCCAATCTGCCACACTGTGACCTGTGTAATGTGACTGGTTATCAGGAGGAAGAGCTGAGTTGAACGCTGGTGTGTGCCATCCCGAAGGAACTTTTTACTGTCCTATAATGGGGGCGAGCTGAGTGAGTACAGAGTGCAGTTTGCAGAGCAGTCAGTGGTGTGTAAGAGGCGGCATTTACAAACACCGGTCATTGTATTTTCCTCCTCTGATATCTGCCTATACACAGGATGTGCAGCTCCCCAGCTAGGACTTTATCAGTGTGTCTGTGTCAGTGCCCAGGACCAGTGTTTGGAGCTGCTGAAGACACTGCTCTGTGTATTGTTTGTAGGAGGGGAGTGCAGATCTCTCCCATACAGTGCGGAGCGGCTCTATCAAAAATATTCAGCTTTCCCCAGTGACTGAGCCGTGCCGTCTCCGCACTCCTCCCCCTTCTTGTGTTTGTCAGTCCTCTCAGAGTGACAGCCGGCTCTACACACAAGGGCAAGGCTGTGTCATCTCCACACAAGAAAGCTGTGTACACAGCAGCCATAGTTGCGCCCTAGGTGGCAGTGCGCCCTAGGCTGCTGCCTAGTCTGCCTAGTGGTAGCGCCAGCCCTGGCTACAGGCATGGTTAGAAACCAGGGACATGCTGAAGTCCAAGACTGAGGGCATGTTAGAGATCGCTACCATTACAGTCCCTTTATAAGACAGCACATTTTATAGCCATCCTAAAAGTTACTGGGACCACTTTAGCTATTCCTTTCAGCAAAATCTATCTAAAAGAGGTCAGGGAAAAATGGACAGTACAGAAAGAAACTAAGAAAGTGTAAAAAAAAAATCAAATGAGTAGAAACCAGTTGAACAGATATTTTCTTTCATTGTCCCTCCAAAAAATCACTGATTACCGGCTGCTGGGGCCTGAGGGCTGCACACTGATAGTTGCCAAATGGCCGCATTTGTTTATTGCTGTTTGTGACTTCACTGGTGAGATTTATCTTGCATTTGTATCCATTTGACACCAGGACATGAAATGAGGGGAATAGATGACACACAAGATCACTGTACTGCAGACTCACTGGCCATCACGTGACTCTGTTTTCCAGTTTTTATGTTGTTGTTTTTCTTTTTTTAGTTTCATTTTTGCTGCCATTTTGTCACAAGCCACTCATAGCCACCATTATTATTTCTAGTGCATTAGGCATGGGTATTATATCAGTATTATGAACATGGCAGCTAGGGATGAGCTTCGAGTTCGAGTCGAACTCATGTTCTACTCGAACATTGGCTGTTCGCAAGTTCGCCGAACAGCGAACAATTTGGGGTGTTCGCGGCAAATTCGAATGCCGCGGAACACCCTTTAAAAGTCTATGGGAGAAATCAAAAGTGCTAATTTTAAAGGCTTATATGCAAGTTATTGTCATAAAAAGTGTTTGGGGACCCGGGTCCTGCCCCAGGGGACATGGATCAATGCAAAAAAAAGTTTTAAAAACGGACGTTTTTTCAGGAACAGTGATTTTATTAATGCTTAAAGTCAAACAATAAAAGTGTAATATCCCTTTAAATTTCGTACCTGGGGGGTGTCTATAGTATGCCTGTAAAGGGGCGCATGTTTCCTGTGTTTAGAACAGTCTGACAGCAAAATGACATTTGGAAGGAAAAAACTCATTTAAAACTACCCGCGGCTATTGCATTGCCGACAATACACATAGAAGTTCATTGATAAAAACGGCATGGGAATTCCCCACAGGGCAACCCCGAACCAAAATAAAAAAAAAAAAAATGATGTGGGGGTCCCCCTAAATTCCATACAAGGCCCTTCAGGTCTGGTATGGATATTAAGGGGAACCCCAGCCAAAATTTAACAAAAAAATTGACGTGGGGTTCCCCCTAAATTCCATACCAGACCCTTCAGGTCTGGTATGGATTTTAAGGGGAACCCCGCGCCAAAAAAAAAAAAAAAAACGGCGTGGGGTCCCCCCAAAAATCCATACCAGACCCTTATCCGAGCACGCAACCTGGCAGGCCGCAGGAAAAGAGGGGGGACGAGAGTGCGGCCCCCCCCCTCCTGAACCGTACCAGGCCACATGCCCTCAACATTGGGAGGGTGCTTTGGGGTAGCCCCCCAAAACACCTTGTCCCCATGTTGATGAAGACAAGGGCCTCATCCCCACAACCCTGGCCGGTGGTTGTGGGGGTCTGCGGGCGGGGGGCTTATCGGAATCTGGAAGCCCCCTTTAACAAGGGGACCCCCAGATTCCGGCCCCCCCCTGTGTGAAATGGTAAGGGGGTACTTACCCCTACCATTTCACTAAAAAACTGTCAAAAATGTTAAAAATGACAAGAGACAGTTTTTGACAATTCCTTTATTTAAATGCTTCTTCTTTCTTCCTTCATCTTCTTCTTCTTCTGGTTCTTCTGGCTCTTCTAGTTCTTCCTCCGGCGTTCTCGTCCAGCATCTTCTCCGCGGCGTCTTCTATCTTCTTCTCCTCGGGCCGCTCCGCACCCATGGCATGAGGGGGGAGGCTCCCGCTCTTCTCTTCATCTTCTTCTCTTCTTCATCTTCTTCTTCATCTTCTTCTTCTTCTTCTTCTTCTTCTTCCTTCTTCTCTTCTTCCTGTCTTCTCCGGGCCGCTCCGCAGCCATGCTGTGGCATGGAGGGAGGCTCCCGCTGTGTGACGGCGTCTCTTCGTCTGACGGTTCTTAAAAAACGGGGGGCGGGGCCATCCGGTGACCCCGCCCCCCTCTGACGCACGGTGACTTGAGGGACTTCCCTGTGACGTCACGGGGAATGCCACAGGGAAGTCCCGTCATGTCACCGTGCGTCAGAGGGGGGCGGGGTCACCGGGTGGCCCCGCCGCCCGTTTTTTAAGAACCGTCAGACGAAGAGACACCGTCAAACAGCGGGAGCCTCCGTCCATGCCACAGCATGGCTACGGAGCGGCCCGGAGAAGACAGGAAGAAGAGAAGAAGGAAGAAGAAGAAGAAGAAGAAGATGAAGAAGAAGATGAAGAAGAGAAGAAGATGAAGAGAAGAGCGGGAGCCTCCCCCCTCATGCCATGGGTGCGGAGCGGCCCGAGGAGAAGAAGATAGAAGACGCCGCAGAGAAGATGCTGGACGAGAACGCCGGAGGAAGAACCAGAAGAGCCAGAAGAACCAGAAGAAGAAGAAGATGAAGGAAGAAAGAAGAAGCATTTAAATAAAGGAATTGTCAAAAACTGTCTCTTGTCATTTTTAACATTTTTGACAGTTTTTTAGTGAAATGGTAGGGGTAAGTACCCCCTTACCATTTCACACAGGGGGGGGCTGGGATCTGGGGGTCCCCTTGTTAAAGGGGGCTTCCAGATTCCGATAAGCCCCCCCGCCCGCAGACCCCCACAACCACCGGCCAGGGTTGTGGGGATGAGGCCCTTGTCTTCATCAACATGGGGACAAGGTGTTTTGGGGGGCTACCCCAAAGCACCCTCCCAATGTTGAGGGCATGTGGCCTGGTACGGTTCAGGAGGGGGGGGGGCCGCACTCTCGTCCCCCCCTCTTTTCCTGCGGCCTGCCAGGTTGCGTGCTCGGATAAGGGTCTGGTATGGATTTTTAGGGGGACCCCACGCCGTTTTTTTTTTTTTTTTGGCGCGGGGTTCCCCTTAAAATCCATACCAGACCTGAAGGGTCTGGTATGGAATTTAGGGGGAACCCCACGTCAAATTTTTTTTTAAATTTTGGCTGGGGTTCCCCTTAATATCCATACCAGACCTGAAGGGCCTTGTATGGAATTTAGGGGGACTCCCACATCATTTTTTTTTTTTAATTTTGGTTCGGGGTTGCCCTGTGGGGAATTCCCATGCCGTTTTTATCAATGAACTTCTATGTGTATTGTCGGCAATGCAATAGCCGCGGTAGTTTTAAATGTGTTTTTTCCTTCAAAATGTCACTTTGCTGTCAGACTGTTCTAAACACGGGAAACATGCGCCCCTTTACAGGCATACTATAGACACCCCCCAGGTATGAAATTTAAAGGGATATTACACTTTTATTGTTTGACTTTAAGCATTATTAAAATCACTGCTCCTGAAAAAACGGCCGTTTTTAAAACTTTTTTTTGCATTGATTCATGTCCCCTGGGGGAGGACCCGGGTCCCCAAACACTTTTATTGACAATAACTTGCATATTAGCCTTTAAAATTAGCACTTTTGATTATTCATGTTCGTGTCCCATAGACTTTAACGGCGTTCGCGTGTTCGAACAAATTTTTTTCCTGTTCGCATGCGAACCGAACAGGGGGGTGTTCGGCTCATCCCTAATGGCAGCTAACATAGGAACCCTATTTCTAACAGGCAGGATTGAGAATTGACAGTTCTCTAAAGGCACCCACACAGCAAACAGATATTAATCATTTTGCAGTTAGTATAACAATCCAGGAACAGGAAAAAAGTTTACAGTACAGGATAAGGTTTAGGTCCAGAGACTTAGTTACAGAAAAGTAGAATTCAGGGGGCTGAATGAGAGAAGTCTAAAAGTGTATGGCTAGTTTTACAACCTAATTGCCAAATACAGTACTGTCAAACCCTGGAAGCAAGATCTAATTTCCTATCTACTTGGCAACAACTTCACTGTTCAATGCAAGTGTGTCTTTCCATCTGAATACATGTACACCTGAATTCTGTACTCAGAATCTAAAACTCATGTTATCGGTCTCACAAATCATAGCAGACTGGGGCAAGGTTTGAATGTCTACTGAACCTCCCTTCTTCTGCTCTAACCAACTATTGTATTCATTACAAGAAGGAACTACATGGCAGCTTGACTTCCCTTATGCCGCATACACACGGTCAAATTTTCCAACGGGAAATGTTGGATATGAGCTTGTTGTCAGAAAGTCCGACTGTGTGGATGCTCCATCGAAACATTTGCTGTTGGACTTTCCGCCAACAAATGTTTAATAGGAGGTTCTTAAATATTCTGCCAACAAAACTTGTTGTCGGAAAGTCCGATCGTGTGTACACAAGTCCGTCGCACAAAAGTTCACGCATGCGCTGAATCAAGCAGAAGGAGCCGCACTGGCTATTGAACTTCCTTTTTCTCGGCACGTCGTAAGTCTTGTATGTCACTGTGTTCCCACGTTCGTAATTGTTGGCCAACATTTGTGTGACCGCGTGTATGCAAGACAAGTTTGGGCCAACAACCTTCGAACATAAATCCACGGTTTTGTTGGCGGAAAGTCCGATCGTGTGTACGCGGCATTACAGTTGTTTGATACGTTTTTACTGATTTGTAACAAAATCTGATCAGAGAGAAGTGAGAATGAGAAGTGATCTTTGCCAGATGAAACTGTATTGTGTTTGATCACTAGTTTTGTTTGCTATCCATATTCAACAAAGGCAGGACATTGTACTATTGGAGGCTGAACATTGTATACAAGTTAACTTCTTCTAAACAACAAAAAGCAGAAGCAGGTAAACTGACTCTTTTAACTCGCAAATGTATAATTCCTAAGAATGCAAGATATACCCGTTATACTAATGTTGTGTATGTTTAATGAAATACATACAGTATTTATGTATTTACAGTGTATGTAAACCTAAAATGGCAGTTAGGTTTACATTGCTGTCTGTGTCCCCCTGGAGAGATTAACCCTCTCAATTTATCCGAGTGACCTCTGTCTCTATCAGAAACTGAAAATCCAAATTTTTACATTTGTCACCAGACCAGAGGTGAGAAAAAATCTTCTAATCACCTGTTCCAATTACAAATGTCTAAGAGGGGATTTTCTTTCACTTTGGTGAGATTTTATTTTACTCTCTACTGTTTTTTTAAGTACAGGAAGTAAAGAGGAAAACTACCCTGTGGGACAAAGAGGAAAAATTGCCTGGGGTTTGAACCTTTACATACTCTATCCAAAACTAGTAAGTTTCGGGTTTATATATTTTTTGATCATTATGATATAAGGTGTAATGAATATATAACCTGATTTACTTACTTAAAACCACTGCAAGGGTTATGTTCATGTGCTCATGCAGATTTCTAGTACAAGGATTAATGCTGAGCCCTATGTCTTGCAAGGGATCTGTTTAAAGATAAAAAAAAAATGTGATTATTCAACACAATGAGCTTCAAGTAACAAAAGAAATCGATATAAGAATTGTCTTTTTTGGTATCAACCAACAATCAGTTAATTAAATTGATTTAAATTATTCTGGATAATGACAGTGTTACTAATTTGCAAGATCTGAATCCGATTGGTGGCTGTGTAACACTTTATGTGTGGTCCAATATAATTAAGCAGAGCGTACTTTTAGTTTTTTGTAGGTACTCTGGATGGAAGTTGCAATCACTGTACAACTTTCAACAAAGGTCCTTTTTAATGGTCAACCATACAACAATATCATAAATAGGATAAGCAACAAAGTTAAATGTTTCACATTAAGCCACTATGAGGGTCATTTATTATAGCGCTGGGAAGTACCTGGTACTATTACATGTATTAGCGCAAGGAACGGAAAGAGATCCTGGGCTGCCGCACTCCATGAAAAAAGGTATCTTTATTGGCAAAAATAAATAAAAATCCAAAGTACAGTCATATCAAGGGTGGATAAGACAGGGATTAACAACTAACGCGTTTCACATCAACTGATGCTTACGCATAGCTAAGGGAGGCAGGAAGGTTGATAAAAAAATGCACCAATCACAAGTTAAAATTGAGAAACCACGCCTTTTGTTCAGTTGGTACTTGAAATCCCGGAGAATAAGGCGCACCTGTGGAAACAGAAGACACACATAGACCAAGACCAATGCACCAATGAATAAACAAAGTGATAAGCATAATGTCTATTGCCATACAAAAAATAGGTGAATGGAAAATAACAAATAAGTTAATAATTGATAACTCACATTACAGTGTGCACATATAAATGGGAGACAACAATTGTCCAAAGATGAATTTACATTTCTGAAACATACATACATAAAAGGAAGAATGAAGCTTCCAGAATATACGTGTATATAATAATGAAAAAGATTTTTCTATAAATGAAAAAATGTGTTCATAAGAAGAACGTGTAATATATATACAAAAAGTAGAAATAATAATAAAAGTAAAAATAAGTGGAAAATGAACTATTCAAAACATTCCTAGGTGTAGAGAGAAAGGAAAATTGTTACACTCTCTAAATCGTATAGAAATTTTTTTTAGGCAATTAAGATTTCAACAGGCGAACGTGCGAATGAAAAAGAGCGCTATTAGCGGCGAACATACGTTAGTAAATTTGAAATCAGCACTAATTAGCGATTCCACGGATATGCAAATGCCAATTTCTACTAAGTTATTACGGTATATAGCACTGCACCACAACCATGATCCATGTATGTGAAAGAAACATTTTTATGTGAGATGTGCTCTACCTCATGTGCATCTATTGATGTATATTGCAATTAGTATTCCTAGTTTTTCCTTCTTTTGCTAACAAATGCAGTTATGAATGAATATTACAGAGTAATGTCTGCTATTCTGTTAAGTTACATGTATTGAACATTTAGGATACCTATTTGTTGTAGGTTGTTTATTTCATGTTTTTTTTTATTTAGGTGACTATAAAGCAGTAATTATTTATGTTCATTCTTTAATCATACTACGCTATTATGCAGGTCTCAGCGTACTTAGCACAATGGCTTGTGCACTCAAGGTATGAGTTAAAATCCCAGCCAACCTATTATCTACCAGCTGTGTTTATTTTTCAGTGCACAAGCGAATTAAAATCAACAAATAAATGTAAAATGCCCATTAACTAGTGGGTAATGTTTGGAATTCCACACCATAATATTATTGAATACTTACATTACATGCATTTGAAGATTTAATATAATAGAATCAGCCAAACTAAAGTGCATTGGCTAATTGACATTAGCCTATTTTTGCAAATGCTGCTTTGGCTAATTGTCATTCGCCTTTTTTCACCAGTGCAATCTTTTAGTATCCCTCTGGGGGATCTGAACCCATTAGTCCTCCAAGGCCTGAGTTTTTTAAGGTAGAAGTGCTGACCCCTAGCCTATTGAGCTGAGCACAATCATACATAGAAAATACAGTGTTTGATGTTTCTTCTTCCCGAGCCGTCTCTACTGCTGCTGCCGTCTTCTCCCACTGCTGAGTTCTCCTGCGCAGCCGGTTACCCACTAATAAAAAAGAAAAAAAGCCGCTCTTCTTCTGTGGCGGTCTTCCGTGGCCATCCGATGATGTCACCCGGAGAGATGTAAGAGACGCCAGTGGGTGACAACACAGCGGAGGAAGACAGCATCAGAGGAAGAGCGGCTTTTTTTTTTATTAGCGGGTAACCTGCGGCGGAAAAACACAGCAGCTGGAGAAGACGGCGGCGGCAGGAGAGAAAGCTTGTGGAGAAGACAGCTCAGGGAGAAGATGGCAGTGGGAGAGACAGCTGCAGGAGAAGACGGCTCAGGGAAGAAGACGGCTATGAGCTATTTTACAATAAAGGACTTGTCTAAAACCAGCTATTTTTTTTTACATTTCACTGCTTTTTTTGGTGAACAGGTAGGGGTACGATGTGTACCCTATACCCATTCGCATGGGGGGGCAGGATTTGGGGGTCCCCTTGTTAAAGGGGGCTTCCAGATACTCATAAGCCCCCCGCCCGCAGACCCCGACAACCACCGGCCAGGGTTGTTGGGAAGAGCAGTATTGCCAACCAGTGTAAGATTTGGTTGCAATTAGCTGCATTCATTTTCTTTTTGGTTGCATTTGTTTTCTTTTTCAGTTTAAATTTAGGAGATCAATGTGGGGGATGGGAAGATGTGTGCCTGTCAGTCATTAACCTGCTAATGAATTTCAAGCTCCTCTACAAGACTTTTTGCTACTGGATTTGCATGGAACATCTTGTACTGCGCACTGATGTGTGTGCTGAAGTGCCATAGCTGTTAATGCGGAAGTGATGTAAGAGGCACCTGTAATGCCATCCAAATTACAGTACTGCTGTTTTTTCACTACTCTGTTGTAAGTTTCCACTTGGCTTTTAAATAAATCAATCAGTTTATAAATTCTACACTATGGGAGATTCTTCTTTATCCCCTGTACATATCCGTTGGGAATGAACGTCCGTATGGACTAAGCCGGAGCCACCATCTAATATACAATACCTGGAAAGGGCCATCTACCATCACAGCATCTTGGAAAGGTCTCCAGCTATACCCAGCTCCACTGCTTTTCACTATCCATATGGAGGTAAGAGTCTTGTGAACACTGAGTGATACACACGAAGAGTGACACACCAGCGATTTTATTGAAGAGCACTTATTGAAGCACTGTCTGTACTTTGTTTTATCATAGACTTTATTTATCTTCACTTCATGAACTATTGCAGAACCACTATTTGTTGTGTCAACAGTGTGATAAAGAGAGATTATAGTATTGCTACATTCATCTATATAAATTACATCTGTCTCATTGATATATTGCATATGCATAGGAATTTTATTATTGATATTTAATTTTTTTTTGCACTGAAATCATCTTTTGTGCACAGATTCATATTTGTATTTTGCACAGCGCCATGAGCGTTCATTGGTATTGATTTATTTGAACACAAGCTCATATTTGCACCTAGCAATTTTGCACAACATCTTTAGCGTTTTTTTTGCACAGTCGCATTTTTTAGCGATTTTTGCACAGATTATCACACAGTGCTAAATCATCTACATTTATTTATAGTATGAGCGTTCATTGGCATTAATTTATTTGAGCACAAGCTCATATTTGCACTTAGAAATTTTGCATAGCATCTTTAGCGGTTTTTTTTGCACAGTCGCATTTTTTAGCAATTTTTGCACAGATTATCGCACAGTGCGAAATCATCTATATTTATAATATTAAGTTGCGCTGATCACTTATTTATTTTATACCAATTTAGTGCACTCATACACTTTAGATTTAGCTGCAATTTATCAGAGCACTATATTATACATTCACTTTGATAGCACAAAGGACCTTACATACATTTATCATAGCTGTTAATGACTTTCCCATCTCTAGTTCTGGCAACATCAACAGATATTTTGCTTTAAATGTTCTTAGACTGAAAAAGAAAACAAATGCAACCAAAATGAAAACGAATGCAGCTAATTGCAACCAAATCTTACACTGGTTGGCAATACTGCTGTCCAAATATGTCTCCTTTGCTCTTCCATCCAGAATACAGAGACCCTAAGACTGAAAGTGTGTTACTTACTGGATCACCAGGTATTACACTGACAAATCCAGGATTCCGATATAACTGCAAGAACCCAGAGGTGGTTCTTAGGCGTGTATTCACTGCGCTTAATTGCAAAGTCACACGCTCTGAGGTGAGCATTCAATACCTAAGGGGAGCACCATAGTGAGGACACTACGGCATGCTTTGGATCACCTACTTAGCAGTTTCAGAATCGCATGGACTTTAAGCACATTTAAACTGATACAGTTGGATGTTACGAATTTTCACAGGCGCACTTTGATTTATGAATAATTCAGGAATGGGATCATTGCTCATTTAATATATGATCCGTTTGACACAGTTAGAAGGAGTATAACTGTTAACCACTTGTATAACTGTTAACCACTTGTAACCACAGAAGCACTTCATCTATTTATTAATTTATGTGTATTTTGTTGAATTATTGTCACTTTCTAAGTCGATAGAGACTAATTGATTTATACCACTGTATGACTTTCACATATATTTGTTTGCACTTGGTTTATCACATGTGTATAGGGTGTAGTCTATTTGGTATATTAGAAGCGCAGCGTATATATTTAAAGATTTACAATGGTGGTGGAACCCTCCTACACATAAATACTGCATTTAGACATAGTTTTAGGACCTGAGTCAGGAGTTATGTTTAACAACATAGGGAGATGAGACAACTTCTCTACATGAAGTGTCATGTTTGGGATTCGAAACCAGACCCTCAGAGATGCTAAGCAGAAGTTCGAACCTGTGAGCGACAGAGCTACCACATGTGGTAACCTCCTACACATAAATAAACATATACTGCATTTGTTTGGACACATAGATGGTGGAATTACATTACTCAAGAGTTATTCTTCTTGATTTATTCTGTGATATTTGGTGGTTCTTGGTGGGTAAGTGTAAAATAGTGATGTTACCCTCTAATTTTTGCTAATTACATTTTGATTTCTGATGTTGGTACACATATCACATTTTTTGGGCTCAAATTATGATTATTTGGAAATAACAAAAAACACACAAAATTGTGACTCATTTTAAATTTGCATCAGCAATGGTATTGTTTGTGGTTTGTAAAGACACCTGTGTGAGTTTGGGTAAAGATTTTTGTGAGATGGAGAGTAACAAGTGAAAGAGACAGAGAAAAATATATTTTACCAAAACATCAAAATATTCCACATTCTAGCATTCTTAAAAACAAAATAGTTGACGTAGAAGCAACATTTATGTTAGAGAAAGATACACTTCATCTCAACATTAAAAGTATTTATTTGGGGAATTTACAATTTTACCATTAGAATCAATGGCTGAAACTTGCATTGAACTACATAGCGCAGATTTTCACTCTCAAAAATGCATTTTAGCCCAACGCTAATTTTGGTATTTACTATAGCGCTCTGTAAAAAAGCCATGGGAGATAAAATAAGAGTAGTTTGGATGTCTGGGCATGCTCAGTTGTGCTGGCACCTAGTTGTACAAAAAACAGGGAATTTATCTCTTCTCAGACTTTTAAAGATCTTTCAGTGTAGAAATCATTTTTTCACACAGTTTAACCTCCCTGGCGGTATGATTATTTCAGATTTTAGGTGCTGAAAGCGGTACCATTATTTTTGCATGGAAATGTGGCGTTTTATATTGTAGGCCTGTAATTCTTAGGAATAACTCACTGAAATCTGTCCAAACAAGAGTCTAGTAGACATCCTGGGTATGATAAAGTTTGAAACACAAAATCATAAATTATAATATAATAAATAACTATAAATAATAACAAATAATAATATAATAGTAATAATACTTTTTATTCAATACATTTTAGTAAATAACATAAATCAAAAACACTGACTTTTTTTTGGCCAAACAAGAGTGCAATATTATTAGTCATATTGCTTTAGTAAACATCTCGGGTATGGAAAATTTTTAAACAGTACAGCACAAAGTCCGATGTCACAATCAGGACAGTAGAGCCGGGTTTCTTTTCTGATTTTCCTTCCTGTGTCGTAACGTTTAGAGCAGCAAGCCACACACATCCTTGTGGGTGCTGTCTTCTTTTCCGTTGGTGGAATGTGGTCCATAAAGTGTCGACCTGTCAGGTGTTCCGGGTGCACAACGGCAGCAGCATGACGTCCAGATCTATTTACAGTGGTTGGTGTTTGGTGCTTGAGAAATATAAGTTCGGCAACTTTCCAAACTAATGCCGCGTACACATGAGCGGACTTTACGGCAGACTTTGCTCGGCAGACTTTTCAACAGACTTTACGACGGACTTTCTAAATGAACGGACTTGCCTACACACAATCCACCAAAGTCCATCGAATTCGTACGTGATGACGTACGACTGGACTAAAACAAGGAAGTTCATAGCCAGTAGCCAATAGCTTCCCTAGCGTGGCTTTTTGTCCGTCGAACTAGCATACAGACGAGCGGACTTTTCGACCGGCCTCGATTTCGATGGATTAATTTAAAACATGTTTCAAATCTAAGTCCGTCCAACTTTTGAGAAAACAAAGTCTGCTGGAGCCCACACACGATAAAATTGTCCGACCAAATCCCGTCTGCCAGGCAAAGTCTGCCGTAAAGTCCGCTCGTGTGTACGCGGCATAAGTCTGTATGAACCACAGGCCTGTCACTCTTTTTTTTTAGAAGAATGAGAGCATTCCACAGGCACTGTTCAAGAAGATGCCTGAAGAATTTTTTGTAGTATTTTTTTTGTTGCTTTCTCATAGCAGGATAAAAAGTCATGGCCTGGTCAGCTCTGTCAACACCTCCCATGGTGTTGTTGTAGTCCATTACGACTTGAGGTTTCATTACGTCTTTTCCACCTTTTGTATGTACCATGACAGTAGAGGTGTTGTGTATGGTACTCATTAGGCACACATCTTTTTTGTCGCGCCATCTTAGTGCCATCATTTTGCCTTTTTGCCAGGCAACTATTTCTCCTGCCTTGAGCTTTTTATTGCCAAAGGTTGGCGGCATGTCACGACGGTTAGCTCTAACAGTCCCGTATGCATCCGTCTTGTGTTGTAGAAGGAACTCATAGAGTTCTGGAGAAGTATAAAAATTATCTGTGGTTACACAGTACCCCTGATTCAGCAATGGCTCAATCAAAGTAAGAACAGAAGCGGTTGCCATTCCATAATTGCTGAATCTGTCGTGGAATTTGGTCCCTTTCCCGGTGTAAAGGACCGAATTCCATATGTAACCAGTGCTGGCTTCACAGAGCATGAATGATTTTATGCCGAATCGTGCTCTCTTAGATGCGATGTACTGTATCCAGCTAAGTCTTCCTTTGTAGGCCATTAGACTTTCGTCGTGTTTTACGTCACCGCGTTCAGAACGATCGGATTTTCCGACAACTTTGTGTGACCGTGTGTATGCAAGACAAGTTTGAGCCAACATCCGTCGGAAAAAATGCTAGGATTTTGTTGTCGGAATGTCTGAACAAAGTCCGACCGTGTGTACGGGGCATTAGGGTTTGGGTGCTTTTTGTTTTCAGGGAGCTATAGTAAATTTGATTTTGGGAGTATATTTTCACCAGCGCTATAATGAATACCGTTTTAGTGCTAATTAGCGCGATTAGCGCTAAAAATGCACGGCAATTAGCGCTGCAGCGCTATAGTAAATGACCCCCTATGCCTTGTTTGAAATTTTTAATAAGCTATAGTATTACACACAAATCTAGCGAGCTTTACACCAAGATCCTATGAGCCCCAGCTTCTTTCACAGAAGACAGCAGAAAAAACAAGAATTCAAAAAATAAAATAAAGTTAAAGGTTAGGTTAATGATTTTTTTTTAATAATTGGCTGTATTACTGACTTTCTGGTTGATAAGACCTGCTCAGAGATTCTGCATAAAAGCAGAATTAATTACAAATCTTAAAGCACAACTAAATAGCTTTAGAGCAATCAGGAGCATTTGGTCTAGCCAACATGGAACAGTTTTATATATCCCCTACTTTGTCATTGTTGGGTGGCTGCGTGGGAAGTTAGGTAGAGGTAGAAGAGATAGACTTCCATTTGTGAGGGAAAAATAGGTTTAGCAATAGGGACACAATGAAAAGGCACAGCTTACTGGACATCCTTGGAGACCATTTATTGTCCTGGAAAAGTGCGCTTACCAGTGTTCCAGCTAATTGGTTTGGTGCTTTTCTTCACACCACTCTGCTAGGACAGCATTTCTTTGGGAAGGTCAGTTCCAAGAAGCCACACTGTTAGACATTTAAGGAAGCACTTCTTCACAGCCTTCAGTATCTAAGCCCTGCCTCACTGTTGAGAAGTATGGGATTAAAAAAAAAAACAATCATACTCACCTAGGCGGCTGCAACATTGGTCTGATGCTGCATTTGTTCCCAACTGCCTCTAAAACCAAGAACCGAGTGATCTAAGATCGCTGATCGCTCCATTCTCAGTCTTCAGTGAGCAGAGAGCGGTGACTGTGAGTCACCGACAGTCAGCTCTGCCCTTCCAGGGCTCACTGGAGAGCTAGGCTGTACACGGGATGGGAGAGGCTCCCATTGGCATGCTGAGTGGCTGAGCCAGCTGCTGCTCAGGCATCTGGATGGATCCCAACATTAAAGTCGGAATTGCTTCAGAGTCTGGACTGGCTGAGTGACATCAGCCGACAGCAGAATTTAGCCAGCTGTCGGTTGAATATGGATCACATGAGTGCAGAACTAAGTGCACTCCTGTGACCCAAAGGAGAAGTAGGGCCAAAAGAGCTTTGGTTCTATTTCTCCTTTAAGACCGATATAAATAAGTAGGTAAGTCAGCATTTCACCACAGGACTTTATTTCAAACAGGGTAAAACATCAAATGTGCAGTCTACTGTCGTGTTTCTGTCCCTCGGGGGCATTACTCATAGCATCACATCTATAGCTACAGTGCCTTGAAAAAGTATTCACACCCCTTGAAATTTTCCACATTTTGTCATGTTACAATGAAAAATGTAAATGTATTCTATTGGGATTTTACATGATAGATCAACACAAAGTGGCACATAATTGTGAAGTGGAAGGAAAATGATAAATGGTTTTCAAATTTTTTTACAAATAAATATCTGAAAAGTGGGGCTTGCATTCGTATTAAGCCCCCTTTACTCTGATACCCCTTACTAAAATCTAGTGAAACCAATTGCCTTCAGAAGCCACCTAATTAATAAATAGAGTCCACCTGTGTGTAATTTAATCTCAGTATAAATGCAGCTGTTCTGTGAAGCCCTCAGAGGTTTGTTAGAGAACCTTAGTGAACAAACAGCATCATGAAGGCCAATGAACACACCAAACAGGTCAAGGATAAAGTTGTGGAGAAGTTTAAAGCAGGGTTAGGTTTAAAAAAATATCCCAAGCTTTGAACGTCTCACGAAGCACTGTTCAATCCATCATCCGAAAATGGAAAGAGTATGGCACAACTGCAAAACTACCAAGACATGGCTGTCCACCTAAACTGACAGGCCGGGCAAGGAAAGCATTAATCAGAGAAGCAGCCAAGAGGACCATGGTGACTCTGGAGGAGCTGCAGAGATCCACAGCTCAGGTGGGGGAATCTGTCCACAGGACAACTATTAGTCATGCACGCCACAAATCTGGCCTTTGTGGAAGAGTGGCAAGAAGAAAGCCATTGTTGAAAGAAAGCCATAAAAAGTCAGTTTGCAGTTTGCAAGAAACCATGTGGGGGACAAAGCAAACATGTAGAAGAAGGTGCTCTGGTCAGATGAGACCAAATTTGAACTTTTTGACATAAAAGCAAAATGCTATGTGTGGCGGAAAACCAACACTGCACATCACCCTGAACACACCATCCCCACTGTGAAATATGATTGTGGTAGCATCATGTTGTGGGGAAGCTTTTCTTCAGCAGGGACAGGGAAGCTGATCAGAGTTAATGGGAAGATGGATAGAGCCAAATACAGGGCAATCTTAGAAGAAAACCTGTTACAGTCTGCAAATGACTTGATACTGGGGCGGAGGTTTACCTTCCAGCAGGACAACGACCCTAAACTTTCAGCCAGAGCTACAATGGCATGGTTTAGATTGAAGCATACTTGTGTTAGAATGGCCCAGCAAAGTCCAGACCTAAATTCAATTAAGAATCTGGGGCAAGACTTGAAAATTGCTGTTCAGATGCTCTCCATCCAATCTGACAGAGCTTGAGCTATTTTGCAATGAAGAATGGGCAAAAATGTCACTCTCTATATGTGCAAAGCTGGTAGAGACATACCAAAAAGACTTGCAGCTGTAATTGCAGTGAAAGGTGGTTTTACAAGGTATTTACTCAGGAGGGCTGAATACAAATGCACACCACACTTTTCACATATTTATTTGTAAAACATTTGGAAAACCATTTATCATTTTCGTTCCACTTCACAATTATGTGATACTTTGTGTTGGCCTATCACATAAAATCTCAATAAAATACATTTACGTTTTTAGATGACAAAATGTGGAAAATCTCAAGTGGTATAAATACTTTTTCAAGGCACTGTATGTGTCGGGCTTATGGGAATGCCAGCTGTAGCACCAATCCTCCTCAGATATCCCATACACACCTGGGTGGAGCGTGGTGAGTTATCTTGTGATATAGAAAAGTACCTTGATATATAAAAGGAAGAGGAAGAATGCCATATTATTGTAATCACTGCTCTGCATAAAAAATACATAAAATAGAAGCTGTGTTGCTTGTTCCATATGGTTCTCTACCACCTGGTTAGCCCCACCTACAAACATACCTAAAGAATCATATTTTTCAGCTGCACTCAACAGCAAAAGAACAAAAAACAAAAACACAAAAAACACAAAATAACACAGCTATTTGAGTAAAGGTGTGAATTTCTTAATATGTTTGTGTAAATTGTTTAGAAAAAAAGGAGAAAACTGGATAAGAAAAAAAATCAGAGGTCAGACCTACTGCAACAGGCTCAGAACAGTATAGCCCCACTCTGAGTTGTCATGGCAAATAAACTTTGTAAGCTTTCAGTTACATTAAACTTAAACTAGAAAATGTTCCCTCGAGACAAAATATAAAATGTTTTACATCTCCTTATTTATGTCTGTTGTCACCTTTTAGACTAAAGGTTCGCTAAGAAAGGAACACGTCCAAAGAATAGTTTATATTTCTGTCATATCTACTAAAATACAAACACTATTGAAGCTATAGAAAGCAAAGTGATCATTTAAAATGTCTCTATTACATATATCATGCAAAATCTGTACAGCATGTCTCACACTTGCCAAATATTGCCCGTGGTGCATTCCTCTCAAGGGGTAGTAGTTTTATCAGAATAATGGAGATTAGGAAGGAGGGTGGAGGGAGCACAGGATAACTGCAGGTTTCTATTTAAAACACAGTCCTTAAACTTCTGCATGTCTTTCTATACCTTTTGGGTTCTAGGTTACCAGATTTTCAGTCACCCTACTTACCATGTTTTGGCTCAAGAGAGCAGAGGTCAGGAGTAGGTAACACAGAACACTGAGGTCATTAATATGTAACAAAGAGTGTGGAGGTCATTAGTAAAGTATTTCATAACCTTGAGACATTCCACATACAGTTATCTGTTTGTTAAATTGATTTAGTGGGGATTGGATCTGGATTAGATGACCATATGGACTCCCAGGGCGTCATTTTCTGTGTTATCCGTTTTCTTGGGCTCCACTAGATGGCGCCATTTGCCAGTTGCCCATTCCTTGATCTCCATGACAATCTGTGACCTGTATCATCTTGGGCACGGTTGTGGAGGGTGGTAGTTTAGGTTTTCCTGATCGTGCCTCCCTCTGGACATTGGTGTCATTATGGCACCGGTTTTCATGTTTGCACGTAGGATGTCTGTCGCCATTAGGGCGCTGACGACGCGATGTTTACTCCTAACAACCGGCGTCTCTGGCGCTCAACGTTTCAGATGTCAGGCATCATTTCCGGCGTCTTTGACGTTATCATCCTTGACGTTTGACGTAATTTCCGGCCCGACCTAGGCATGCGCACTGGCGCAACAAGGCGTTCCCACCTGCATTTGGCGCCAAATGTCTCCATTGGGGGGGGGGGGGATATAGAAGGATGCCAGTCACAATTAGGTGTTATGGTCCAGCATAGGAGGGGGAGAAGATATCTTGGTGGTCTTTTAATGGCAGGCAATTAGGCTACTTTGGAGGCAATGCTTTATTGGTTCTTATCCTTGACTGGTGGCAGACCTATTTGTATTGACTTGGTTATTTGTGCTAGGTTTAAAAGGTGGCCTCTGATGAGTTGGAGCTCTAAGGTAAAAAAAAACCTTTTTCTCCCCTCCACTTCCCTCTTGGTTTCTCCATTTATCCGAGAAGGGAATATGAATGTGGATAGTGATTATCTAAAATTTATGGAATTTGTCATCAATATTGCTATCCTCAGGTAGGCTTTTCTGCCTTATCTTTTGAATTAATGGATTTATATCCTTGATATTGATTATTTATTGTTTTCCCCATAGATGGACCATTAGGGGGCAGAGTTCAAAGGTCAGGAGTAAGTAACCCAGGATTCAGATGTCAGTAGTATGTAAGGCATAGTTCAGAGGTAATGAGAATGCAGAGAACGTTAGTATGTGACACAGAGGTTAGAGATCTGGAGTAAGTACCACAGGGTGCAGAGGTCAGTGGTATGTAACAGTTCAGATTTCAGGAGCAAGTAACACAGGATAAGGAGGTCAGTAGTATGTAACACAGAGTTCTGAGGTCAGTAGTATGTAACCCAGAATACAGAGCTTCATATTTTTGGAGAAAGTGCCACAAAATGCAGTAGGCAGTAGTCTGAAACACAAAACTACAAGGTCTGAAGTAAGTAACCCAAGGTTGTGAGGTCACTATTATGCAACACAGAGTTCAGAAATCAGTAGTATGTAACACAGAATGCAATAGCCAGTAGTATGTTGTGCAGAGTTCAGACGTCAGTATGTACCACAGAGTTCAAAGGTCAGAACTAAATAACCCACATTTCAGAATTCAGTAGTATGTAACGTTGAGTTCCGAGGTCAGTAGTTTGTATGGCATAGTTTAGAGGATAGGTGTTTAGCCACACTGCGAGTCCCATTGGCAAGAAACAATACACTGTGTGCATTGTGTGTGTTCAGCCCTGATCACTGCAGGCAATCTTTGAACAGTGAACAGTCATGAATAAATGTGGCCACTAACAGCTTGTCATTGCACTGTATGTGCTTGGCAGCTACTGATATTCACACACAGCTGTCAATCCAATTCACAGAAATCAGTAGATTCTTGTCACTGGAATTCACAGTGTCGCTAAATGCCCATATAAATGGAACCTAAACAATGCAAAATGCAGGGGTCAGGAGTAAGTAATGCAGAGTGCAGAGGTCAGGAGTAATCAAAGAAAGTTGCACCTCCATGTTTTTTCATTTTCAAATCTCAAAAATGTATTTCCACTTGAACAGATATATACCGGTAGCAAACTGTTTCCTGTATATCTGCTGATACAACTTAGAACTCTTCCAGCCTTACTTTTCTGTTAAAGTACTTGAATACAACATTGGGCACCTCAGACATATTCCTCCATGCAAACAGTACCTTGCTCTCTATTCTAGTTCAAAAACCTTACCACACAACCTTCATACTTCAGAGATATTCCCCCACCAGTCATTCAGTGAGTGGGAGAAAGTGAGGGATGTATCAAAAATGATGTACACCTTATACAGTACAATGTACATGCAATATTTTTTTCTTATACATAGAAGTCAGACTGAGGTGTCTAAACGTCATATACATTTTTTTTTATCCAAAATGGCACAGTGGTTCAGCAACAGATTACTCAGCAATGACACAGTATGGTATCAGCATTTCACTCACTATGGCGGTAAGGCACTGGTTCAGATCAGGCCTGTATTACCTAAGGATGGCTTCTGCAAGAGTGATGGCAGACTGTATGATAATGTAGCAGCACCTCTGTCCTGTTAAGGGAGTCTCCCAGAAGCTACTTTGTTAAACAGAATGTTGACTGAGCGCCAGCGATGCCCCTGTACTCTCCTCATACAAGAACCTCTCACTGCACTATTACTCTGCCTAACAAGTGAGGTCCCTCACTTATCCACTCACTCCAGGTGCACCAAAATTACCTGGGGACCCTTATTTAAAAAGTGCTGTCTCACCCAAGATGGTCCTGAAATAAATATGGGGTGGTTATGGATTCCCCCTATTTATTATAAATATGTATTAAAGAGGAAGTAAACAGGGAGAAAGGTATCATAGGTATGTATGTTACTGGGTGAGCTGCATTTTAGGGGGTGAAGAATCCTTGAAACACAACATGTGTAACTTTAAAGTGTTACTAAACCCAGGACCCTGCATTCACTATATCTGGTCTCCCACAGTACACAGAACATGGAAATGCAAAATGTTTAGTAAATATAAACTGCTAAGTAATCTTTTGTCATCAGCAATTAACCACTTGACAACTGGGCACTTAAACCCCCCTCCTGCCCAGACCAAATAATCCTGTAATACTGTACCCAAATGAATTTTTTGTCCTTTTTTCATACAAATAGAGCTTTCTTTTGGTGGTATTTGATCACCTCTGGGTTGTTTATTTTTTGCGCTATAAATGAAAACAGACTGAAAATTTTGAAAAAACGAATTTTTCTTAGTTTCTGTGACAAAATTTATCAAATTATTAATTTTTCTTCATAAATTTTGGCCACAATTTATACTGCTACATATCTTTGGTAAAAATAACCCAAATTAGTGGATATTATTTGGTCTTTGTTATGGTTAGAAAGTCTACAAGCTGTGGTGCAAATCATAAAAAATTGATCACACCTGATGTACTGGTGCCCTATCTCATTTCTTGTGACTCTAACTAGCCAGGAGAGTACAAATACCCCCCAAATGACCCTTTTTTTGAAAGTAGACATTCCAAGGTATTTAGTAAGATGCATGGTGAGGTTTTTGATGTTGTCATTTTTTCCCACAATTCTTAGCAAAATTAAGTTTTTCTTTTTTTCCCCACAAAATTCTCATTGGAATAGGTTATTTCTCTCACATGGAATGTGTATACCACAAATGACACCCCAAAATACATTCTTCTCCTCCTCCTAAGTATTATGATACCACATGTGTAGGAATTTTTCACAGCCTGGTCTCTGTGTGAGGAGGGAGAGCCGGCGATGAGAGATGATCTCATATGTTTACATATGAGATCATCTCTCATTGGACACTCCAATCGAGTGCTAAATGGCTGGTGTGATTGGCCATTTAGCACGATCTGTGATTGTCTGTGTCCAAGGGACATGGCCAACACAGATTTCCCCCGCTGCGCACCCGCGCGCAGGGGGAATGTAAATAGGAGGCCGTCCAGGGACGCCCTCCCGGCAATTGAGCGCCACGCTGTAGCCGTCTTTAGGCTATAGCGCGGGCGCAAAGTGGTTAAAGCACTCTTGTGACTTCTATCAGTGAATGGTTAAAGCTTGTAGGAGGAATTTTCATTCTCCCTGATTGTACTATGAGGATGCAGGACCCCTGGCTCTCTGTCTGGACAGTGGTGATTGGCCCTGTGCTAATCACATGCGCCCTCCCAAGAAAAAAAAACTCTCTAGCCATACACACCAAACTGAGCATGTGCAGCTTGTTCCCTGGCTTCTGTTCTATCAGGAGATATATTGGGGACCCTGGAAGAAGGGGGCAACAGAGAAGACAGGATCAGACAGTCTTTTTACACAATGCTGATGATTAACCCCTTAGGTTAGGATAACAAGCATGCTTTACTGTATATACAGACTGATTTTACTATTGTGGGTTTAGTAACACTGTAAGTGCAGAAACACTTGTTTCTGTCTTGTGAAGGACTAATAGCATCTCCACAATCAATAAATGGTTCATTTGCATGGAGGCCAAAAACTGTCACTATTCCTTCTAACATACATGTATATGCCATGTATGACACAAGTAACTAACGCATTAACATATGGTTGCTTGCTTTTTTTCAGCATGGCAAAGCTAAGGACACTTTTCAGTATGTGGGCTGTGTCATGCAAATTTGCGCTGCTCACTGTGTAACACATTGCTAACAAGTAAATAAGTTCTGCGTTCTTACTGAGCCTATCCAAACCAGGGCAACTAATGTTAACTACTATAAAGATAGGGTTTAAAAGATCAACACTCACTATTTGTTGCCACTACACTTGGTAATAATCAACATACATACAAATGTGGTATCCCTAAAGATGCAGACTCACCGGTACAATGGTGCGGTCTCCGTGCCTGGATACAATAACTATAAAAAGGTAATACAGGGGGAAGAGACCCACTGAAAGGAGACACAGGCGGACCAAGCTGCTCAATAAGGGATAATTTTATTACAAGCATTTTATTTAATACAGAAAAAGCCAAAACCAGGTACTCACCACCAACACCAAGATCATATTAAAATTAGACAACGTTGTCTATTTAAGAGCAGCTGTGTCACGCTATCACCATACATGCACACACCTATAACCCAAGTAGATTACTAAATAAAGTGTGGTTGTATTAATGGACTAAACTAAAGATCCCGGTGGCATGCACCATAAGGAAAGATGTCCATCCTTTCACTATGTTGGTTACATAAACCTCCTTCAGGGGGATAGTTTGGTTTAGAGATGATTGGTTGAATCTATTTGCTAATCCTACAGGAACAACTTTGGTTGAAATTGTGGCCTGGTATTGCAGCAAGTATGAAAAAGTGGCAAAAATCCACATTAAGTAACCAGTCCAGAGGCACAAATGTAGTCCAAAGTTAGATTGAAATGCTTTTACTGAAAATCTGAGAATCTCACTGTTGGATAGCAATAGCCAGTAGACACTGTAATGAGGCAGGCTAACACAGGCTGTAGTATGGCAAGATACAAGGAGCAAAGTAGAGGAGGCAAATAGAGGACCGAAAGGTCCGCTCACCCGACTATATATGGAACGATATGGTTACAGTCTAGGTAGGTACCTCGTCATTTTCAGGTCCATAAGCTGCATATGCCGTCCTGTATGCTCCGTTTCCGAGCGGGGTCTGTGGGGCTCCAGTGAGTAGCTGCCATCAGCACTGTGATACTATGGAGTCATCCGGCCCACCGTCCGATCGCCACAGCCAAGAAGGTTGTTGCTGGCTTCAGTCGGTCAACTGCGCATGCGCGATGTGTGCATGTGTATGGTGATAGCGTGACGCAGCTGCTCTTAAACAGACAACGTTGTCTAATTTTAATATGATCTTGGTGTTGGTGATGGGTACCTGGTTTTGGCTTTTTTTGTATTAAATACATTTTTGTAATAACATTATCCCTTATTAAGCAGCTTGGTACGCCCGTGTCTCCTTTCAGTGGGTCTCTTCCCCCTGTATTACCTTTTTATAGTTATTGTTAACTACTAACCTCAATAATATTTGACAATGACAGTGGCAGATATAGGTAGCAAAGGGTCACTGTGTGAGAACAATTTGTTGACCCACTTCTCAAGTTCCCAAGGGCCCTCAAGCAGCTGCACAGTCTGTACAAAAATGATGTGCTTTCCCCCCACACAGCGGCAAGAAATGGAGCACCAGCTGCCACTGGGCACACGGGTATGCCGTTCCTTCAGAGCGCATGCGCCTGTGCCGTCACAAGAAAATATCTCCTAAATGGTGCACATTTAGGAGATATTTCCTGTACCAATAGTTAAGCCTTTTTATAGGCTTACCTATAGGTAAAAATCAACCGAGTGAGTTTACTCCCAGCTTAAAGAAAATGGCTTGACAGGCTCCATACTATGGAATTTTGCATAGGTTTGGAAATGCACTGTAGAATAATTACAGATATGACATACACTAAACTTGTACTGTGATAGAACAAACAAAAATTAACAAATTTATCAACATAAATTCATATTTTAACTTCATCTTATAATATGCCAAATCATTTTTGGGGATATGTCTTTGTGAAAGCTAGTCAGTACACTGAATTAGTATTGCAGATCCCAGGGCTTCCAAACGAAGCCTGTTTTAAGCACCAGATTAGGTTCTTATCACCTACCTTTTATTTCACATACGGTATATTTTAATATAGCAAAACACAGCTGTGTTATCGGTATGATTTTTCATTAGCCAGCTAAAAACAGTTTATTGAACGTCTCACTGATTTGTGTTGTGTTTTTCTAAGCTTCACATTATTATGTCCACAAGCTCTATTATGTCACAGCCTATCTGTTAAGAACCTTGGTGGAGTGATTTTCAAGCCTGCTAGAAGTTGTGTAATGCAACATGGTGTCTGCTCCTATTTGCTGCTCAGATTAATACCTAAGAACGTCTTTCTACCTGTATCAACTGAAACTGATACAACCCCTAAGCACAGCTCTGTGGAAAAAAAAGTTTTCAGTTTAGCTGCCTCATCTTATATCAGAAAGCATTATAATATAAGAATGTTTTATTGACAATCTGAAATAAAATAAAAAGCAGATTAATTGGATTAGATAGATAGATATTTTTGTTTTTATTCTGTCTCTCACTGTTAAAATAAACCTACCATTAAAATTATAGACTGATCATTTCTTTGTCAGTGAGCAAATGTACAAAATCAGCAGGGGGTCAAATACTTTTTCCCGATAGATAGATAGATAGATAGATAGATAGATAGATAGATAGATAGATAGATAGATAGATAGATAGATAGATAGATAGATAGATAGATAGATAGATAGATGGTAGGTTTATTTTAACAGTGAGAGACAGAATAACAACAAAAATATCCAGAAAAACACATTTCAAAAATGTTATAAATTGATTTGCATTTTAAAGAGTGAAATAAGTATTTGATCCCCTATCAGTCAGCAAGATTTATGGCTCCCAGGTGTCTTCTATACAGGTAACAAGCTGAGATTAGGAGTACTCTCTTAAAGAGAGTGCTCCTAATCTCAGCTTGTTACCTGTATAAAAGCCACCAGTCCACAAAAGCAATCATTCAATCAGATTCCAATCTCTCCACCATGGCCAAGACCAAAGAGCTGTCTAAGGATGTCAGGGACAAGATTGTAGACATACGCAAGGCTGGAATGGGCTACAAGACCATCGCCAAGCAGCTTAGTGAGAAGGTGACAACGGTTGGTGGGATTATTCGTAAATGGAAGAAACACAAAATAATTGTCAATCTCCCTCAGTCGGGCTCCATGCTACATTTCACCTCGTGGAGTTTCAATGATCATGAGAATGGTGAGAAATCTGTCCAGGACTACACGGGAGAATCTTGTCAATGATCTCAAGGCAGCTGGGACCAAGAACACCATCCCCACCGTCAAACATGGAGGTGGAAACAGTATGCTTTGGGGGTGTTTTTCTGCTAAGGGGACAGACCAACTTTACCACATCAAAGGGACAATGGGCGGGGCCATGTACCCTCAAATCTTGGGTGAGAACCTCCTTTCCTCAGCCAGGGCATTGAAAATGGGTCGTGGATGGGTATTCCAGCATGACCATGAACCGAAACACACTGCCAAGGCAACAAAGGGGTGGCTCAAAAAGAATCACATTAGAAAGTAGGTCCAGCCTGGGTGAAAAAAATTGAAAGTCAGCAGCTACAAATACTGTAGCTGCTGACTTTTAATATTAGGACACTTACCTGCCCAGGGAACCGGCAATGTCTGCACCCCGGGCCAATCTTCGGATTGACTCCCGGGTGCTGCCCCTGCCATTCCTGGTAAGGGAACCTGGCAGTGAAGGCTTTCGGCTTCACAGCTGGTTTCCTACTGCGCATGCACGAAGCATGCTGCGCTTTTTAATTGGCCCGGCAGTGGGGGAAGGAGGAGGGGGGCCGAACTTCCGGGAGATCGAGCCGCAGCCCCGTTTCTGGAAGTGGGAAAGGGGACCTGTCAAAAACAGGTCCCCGTTCTTGCCTCGCCCCCTGAAAGGTACCAAATGTGGCACCGGAGGGGGGGGGGGAGCGTATATACTTTTGGGTGGAACTCTGCTTTAAGGTCCTGTAGTGGCCCAGCCACTCTCCAGAGACCTTAATCCCACAGAAAATATGTGAAGGAAGCTGAAGGTTTCGAGTTACCAGCCTTGAAACCAGTGGTGGACCGTCCATAGTGGGTGCATGGGCTCTGCCCCCCCATCCATGCGTCCGGCCCCCTAATCTACATATCAGGGCGCCAGACTAAGGATTCCAATGGGGGGGGTTTGAAGCACGTGATTAGAGCCAGAGGCTCTAATGGGCTTCAAAAAAGGGTGGGCTCAGGGCGCAGTGCTCTGTTGTGTGACAACAGTGAATAAATTTTCAATATTTTAACACTAAAGTTCCTCCCCGCCAATCAGGAGGCAGGTGGTGAGACCTGTTTCCCGATTGGCCAAAGCGTCATGCGATCCTATTGGATGCCTGGTGCTTAGACAGAAGAAAGAGGAGACTGCGGAGGAAGCTGCTGGAGAAGCAGACACCGGAGCCGCTGCATGCACCCTGCCACCGCCACAGTGCTGGAGGACACCACAGCCCACCACCTACATCAGGTAAGTATTGCCTGGGGGAGGCGGGGTGCTAGTTATGCGCAAACGCCCAAAAGAAAAACCCACCAGCCGCCGCTGCTCGAAACCTTAATGACTTGGGGAGTGGGACAAAATCCCTCCTGAGATGCGTGCAAACCTGGTGGCCAACTACAAGAATCGTCTGACCTCTGTGATTGCCAACAAGGTTTTTGCCACCAAGTAGTTGTAGTAATAGCCACCAAGTCATGTTTTGCGAAGGGGTCAAGTACTTATTTTGCTCATTAACCCCCCTGGCGGTTTTCTCGAGTGTGGCTCGGGGTTAAAATTCAGGACCATTAGCGCTAACCCCGAGCCACACTCGGGATCGCATTGCAGGATCCTGGTGCGGTGTTACTTACCTTGTCCCCGGGATCCTGCGATGTCCCCCGTGCTGTCTGCGGGCTCCGTCCTCTGCCCGAAGCCTCTCTGTGCCAGGCTCCGTTCCCTGCGAGCGTCGCGACGCACGGGGGCGGAGCCTGGCGGCAAATTCAAAAAACTGTAAAAATCAAAATCAGTACTGTATGAAATTATTTCACATCCCTTTTGTCCCCAGTGCTTTGTCCTATGCCCTGCATGCAGTTCTATATTATATACACTGTTCTTTCTGGCTGGAAACTGGAGATTGTCCATAACAACCAAAAAGTGTCCCTTTATGTCAAAAATTGTTTTAGACCAGCTAGAAAACTGCGATAGCAAATTAGAACACTTGCAGAATTGAGCAATAGTGAATCGTGGGGAAATTTATTTTATTATTATTTTATTTTTAATTTTTTAATTATTTATTTGTATTTATTATTATAATTTATGTTTTTGTGTTTCAAACTTTATCATACCCGGGATATCTACTAGACTCTTGTTTGAACAGATTTAAGTATGTTATTGTTAAGAATTACAGACCTACAATATAAAACGCCAAATTTCCATGCAAAATAATTGTACCGCTTTCAGCACCTAAAATCCGAAATAATCATACCGCCAGGGAGGTTAAAATGCAAATCAATTTATAACTTTTTTGAAATGCGTTTTTCTGGATATTTTTGTTTTTATTCTGTCTCTCACTGTTAAAATAAACCTACCATTAAAATGATAGACTGATCATTTCTTTGTCAGTGAGCAAACGTACAAAATCAGCAGGGGATCGAATACTTTTTCCCTCACAAAAGACAGACAGAAAGACAGACAGACAGACAGACAGATAGATTTTTTAATGACAGAAGACACCCTATTTGTTTCTGTCATAACTGCTTCTCCCTGCCTGTCATTTATAATACCACTCTGTGCAATGGTGATGCGCCTCCATTATGCATGTGCAGGAGTGACATGATCACAGCCTGTCGAATCAAGCAGTCAAAAACTCCAAAAGCAAAAGAAAGACTGGAACAAGATGGAAGTACCTGGGACAGCTCAGCTGAATGTCCTCTCACTACAGCGCTGGAAGGGATCACTTGGTGGTCGAAAGTGAGACATCTGGGTTCTGTTTAGACCCCTGTTATTTCACCAAAGCCCCCCCCCCACCCCCAAAAGTGCTGTTAAAAAATGTAAAAAAGAAAATGCTTCACAGAGCATTTGACAGGGGATGGGGAAGTGCTCCTGCTTTAACCCCTTCAACCCTGCATTAGCATGAAAATAAATAAGGGCTTGTTCACATGAGCTTTGCTCTCTGAAGAGCAATCCATGTTCAGATTACTCTTCAGAGAACATTTTACAGGTGGTGAGGCATTGTATCACTTTCTCACCACTTGCTTTATCCTCTTCAACCCTGCACTAGCGTGAAAATAATTAAGGGCTCGTTCACATAGCCTTTGCTCTTCGAAGAGTGATCCATGTTTGGATTGCTCTTTAGAGAGCATTTGACAGGTGATGAAGAGGCATTGTATCACCTTCTTACCACCTGATTTAACCCCTTCAGTTTTGTGGCATTTGTGTAGTAATGGCTTTCTTCTGGCGACTCGACCATGCAGCCCATCTTTCTTCAAGTGCCTCCTTATTGTTCATCTTGAAACAGCCACACCACATGTTTTCAGAGAGTCCTGAAAGTTATTGAAGTTATTTGCGGGTTTTTCTTTGCATTCTGAACAATTTTCCTGGCAGTTGTGGCAGAAATGATAGTTGGTCTACCTGACTGTAGTTTGGTTTCAACAGAACATTTTCCACTTAGATTAGAGTTTGAACACTGCTGATTGGCATTCTCAATTCCTTGGATATCTTTCTATATCCCTTTCTTGTATTATACAGTTCAACTACCTTTTCCCGCAGATCCTTTGACAATTCTTTTGCTTTCCCCATGACTCAGAATCCAGAAACATCAGTGCAGCACTGGATGAAAGATGCAAAAGTCTGTCAGGAGTCCAGAAACTCATTGACCTTTTATACACACACTAATAACAAGCAAACAGATGACAGGTGAGTATGATCCCCTTTAATAGCCATTTAAACCCCTTTGTGTCAACTTGTGTGCACGTTATCAGGCCAAAATCACCAGGGTATGTAAACTTTTGATCAGGGTCATTTGGGTAGTTTCTGTTGCCATTATGATTTTAAAAGAGTAAACACAGTTGATTGATAATAAATGGCTTCACCCAAACACTATGAGTGAAAGAAATGTTTTTGTGTTATTATTCATATTCTCTGAAAAATTGGCAAGAAATCATAAATTCTGCCAGGGTATGTAAACTTATGAGCACAACTGAATGTACATATGTGGGGGTGTGGCCTGAACTACAGACTGTCTGTGTTCGGGGCTGTACACCTGCACCCACACACCTATGAAATTAGGATCTGTGGCTGTGTCTCCATAGCGTAACATAGGCTGTCTGCACAGCTCCAGGTAGCTAGAGCCACATAAACAAACCACTAATTCACACTATGCAGGCCAAAGCACCCATGTGAATGAGCCCCAAGACCTCATTCACACACAGAGCTTTATTTATTAACTCAATACAAATGTTATCTTTTAGATTTAGCAGGAATTTGTAAGTTATGTTATTATTCAGTTCGGCTGTCCTGGGCCCTGTGATTTGGCAGCTGTCCTAAAGGGAAATTCCTCTCACATTTTGGAAATGTTCTCCCACTTTCATGCCATTTGCTGCCAGATTCGTTTTTGCATTTTTTGCACACATGCTTAAAAAATAATTTTAGGCCTGAAGATTTTATAAACCCCAAACATCATATATTTTCTGAAAGCAGAAAGCACCCTAGAGAATAAAATAGTGGTAGTTTCAGTTATTTTATGTAGCACAATATTACTGCAAAGGTCTAGGAAACGGAACATTTCAGTTAAAAAATACACTAAAGTTAATTTTAGGGCACACAAACGCAATAAATTACCCATTTTTTTTGGTAAAATATAATAATACATGAGGTTGCACTGAGTAAATAGATACTCAACATGTCAAATCTTAAATTTGTGTGCACCTGTGAAATGGCGACAAACCTATATTTTCCATAGGCGACACTTTAAAGGCCCCCTATAGGTCATCAGTTTGGTATTACGGAGGAGGTCTGGTGCTCTCACTTTCCGGCGTGCGCGGCAATATATAACATGTATATCGCCGTTTTTATGTGTAGGCGCCCCAACGTGTGTGTTTAAATGTGATTAAATATTTTTGTTCAAATACATATTTGTATGATGATTTAAAGCATTTATTTGATATTAACTATGTATTTTTCCTTTGTATTTTGAAGGCTGATTTTTATTTTCAACTTGTGACCAGCAACAGAGGACTAGAAATTTCTTCCACTGATGTTTCCCTACAGACAGGCTGGGAAAGAGCTGGGTCACATTACGGCTTTATATTGATTATGAAAAAGGTAAAATGTTTTTTTATTACAATGTAAAATTAATACAATGCCATCAGCCACACATAAAGAGAATGGATAATGTACACTCACCGGTCACTTTATTAGGTAAACCTGTTCAATTGCTTGGTAACACAAATTGCTAATCAGCCAATCACATGGGAGCGATTCAATGCATTTAGGCATCTAGAAGTGGTGAAGACGACTTGCTGAAGTTCAAACTGATTATCAGAATGGGGAAGAAAGAGGATTTAAGTGACTTTGAACTTGGCATGGTTGTTGGTGCCAGATGGTCTGGTCTGAGTATTTAAAAAACTTCTGATCTACTGGGATTTTCATGCACAACCATCTCTAGGGTTTATAGAGAATGGTCCGAAAAAGAGAAAATATCCAGTGAGTGGAAGTTGTGTGGATGAAAATTCCTTGTTGATGTCAGAGATCAGAGGAGAGAGACTCATTCAAGATGATAGAAAGGCAACAGTAACTCAAATAACCACTCTTTACACCCAAGGTATGCAGAATACAATCTCTGAACGCACAACACTTTGAACCTTGAAGCAGATGGGCTACAAGAGCAGAAGACCACATCGTTTGCCACTGCTGTCAGCTAAGAACAGGAAACTGAGGCTACAATTCGCACAGGCTCACCAAAATTGGACAGTAAAAGATTGGAAAATGTTGCCTGGTCTAATGAGTCTCAATTTCAGCTGCGACATTAAGATGGTATGGTCAGAATTTGGTGTAAACAACAGGAAAGCATGGATCCATCAACAGTTCAGGTTGGTGGTGTAATGGTGTGGGGGATATTTTCTTGGCACACTTTGAGCCCCTTAGTACCAATGAGCATAGTTTAAAGAGGAAGTAAACCCTGATGGGCTTTATTTCCTTTTTAGTTCCCTGCAAAGTAAAAGCATAATATGCTAGTATGTATCGCATACTAGCACATTATGTGCCACTTACCTGCAAACGAAGCCCACGTGATGCCCCCGCTGGAGGCCGTATTCATCTTCGCTCCTCTTTCTTCCAGGGCCGCGGACTCCGAGTCTGTGACTGGCCAGAGTCACGTGATGTCACTCCCGCGCATGCTTGCAGGAGCCGCCAGTCACAGCACTCGCTAGTGAAGAAATGGCACGGAGGGCCGTTTCTTCACAGCGCATGCGCCGATTACATCACCGCCACACTACAAGGTAAATATCTCCTAAACAGCGCACGTTTAGGAGATATTTAATGTACCTATAGGTAAGCTTTATTATAGGCTTACCTATAGGTACAACCTCCACATTGGGGGTATACAACCACTTTAAACGCCACGGCCTACCTGAGTGTTGTTGATGACCATGTCCATCCTTTTACTACAGTGTACCCGTCTTCTGATGGCTACTTCCAGCAGGATAATGCACCATGTCACAAAGCTCAAATCATCTCAACACTGGTTTCTTGAACATGATAATGAGTTCACTGTACTCCAATGGCCTCCACAGTCACCAGATTTCAATCCAATAGAGCACCTTCGGAATGTGGTGGAACAGGAGATTTGCACCATGGATGTGCAGCCGACAAATCTGCAGCAACTGCGTGATGTTATCATGTCAATATGGACCAAAATCTCTGAAGAATGTTTCCAACACCTTGTTGAATCTCTGCCATGAAGAATTAAGGCAGTTCTGAAGGCAAAAGGGGGTCCAACCCGGTACTAGCAAGGTGTACCTAATAAGGTGGCCGGTGAGTGTATATTAAACAGTGTGTTTAGCATACCTCCCAACATTTTGAGATGGGAATGAGGGATACCTACTAACAAATGTATGTAGGCAGAGGACACTCCCCCTGACACACCCCCTTAAAGGAGAAATAACAAAAAAAAGTGAATTAAATCCACAAGGACTTTTTTTTACCACTACTATTCTTTTATATTAGCTTTTAAAATATACAAATGCAGCAATTTAGAAATTGGATGAAAGGTTTAGCACTGGGAAACACTTTTTGAAAGATAAAAAAGTGCATTTTATATACAACTATATAGATCAGACCAAAATGAGGGACAAATGAGGAGGAAGAGGGGCAGAGGGACATTGCTCCAAATCAGAGACAGTCCCTCGGAATCAGGGACAGTTGGGAGCTATGTGTTTAGTATCACTTTATCTTTATTTTTTTTAAGCATATGGTACATCCCTATTCAGGACAACTGAAAGATATGCTGTTATGTTAGAAAATATGTATTTTTTCACATAAAACAGGATTTTTAAATTGATGTACCTTTTGTGAGGCATTGATCTTTTCCTGATCTCACGTTTACATAAACATGATATACTAGAGCTAGCTTGCTGCACATGTAAGTAGCACACAATATTGTCACATTGGTTTAACATGGTTCTCTCCTGTGTGTTTCATAAGCCATATAAGTTGTAGTTTTAATGAAAAAGATTTTGCTCATGCTGAGCTAGCTGGCAGTGCTCTGTCATTGCATGCCCTTGGTAAGTCAGGTATTGCTTGTGTTAAAACTTATCCCCAGCGTGACACCAAAGTTATTAAAAACAATAGTCATTACTATGCAGTGATCTTTAGAAAACGAAGAAAACCATTTTTACTCACCACAACTTTGGTAAGTTGCTTCAATGTCATTCAGCTTGCAGATTGTGTGCTTGGGCCATTCTTTCATTTCTCCCAGACACAGGTAACAAACGAAAAGACCGATGGCAAAAGTCTTCATTGTGCAAAAACGTTCTTTTCCTATCCCAATAAGCTGCTTTCTACTTATCTGTATGCAATAGCAAGCAACGAATGGAACTATTCTGATGTCCCTATATTAAACCAAAAAAAATCAAGAACTATAACCATGATGAAAAAAATATAGACTTGGATGTATGCAGAGTGCGTAACAAAATGAAAAAAAGGTTATAAATCAACATGTTTTCTTGTTCCTCATTCAACTGTGTTTCACTTCCTAAATCAATGTTTTCACTTTCACATCCTTTATTTATTCTTTGAGAGGAAGAACATGCACTTTTCTTCTTGTATAGTTTGTAATACATAAGATTATTGTCCCTCTCTTATATTAACCACTTGAGCTCCGGAAGGTTTGCCCCTCCTTCATGACCAAGTCATTGTTTGCGATACGGCACTGCGTTACTTTAACTGACAATTGTGCGGTGCTGTACCCAAATAAAATGTATGGCCTTTTTCTCTCACAAATAGAGCTTTCTTTTGGTGGTATTTGATCACCTCTGAGGTTTTTATTTTTTGCGCTATAAACAAAAACAGATCAACAAGTTTGATAAAAAAAACAATAATTCTTGATTTCTGCTATAAAACAAATCCAATAAAAAAATAATGTAAAAAGCAGAATTTCTTCATCAATTTAGGCCAATATGTATTCTACTACATCTTTTTGTTAAATAAAAATCCCAATAAGCGTATATTGATTGGTTTGCACAAACGTTATAGAGTCTACAAACTATGGAATAGATTTACAGGGTTTTTATTTATTTATTTTTTATTGGTAATGGCGGCGATCAGCGACTTATAGCGGGACTGTGACATTGTGGCAGACAAATTGGACACTAAGTGTGACTTTTTTGGGGACCAGTGGCACCAATACAGTGATCAGTGCTAAAAATATGCACTGTCAATGTACTAATGACACTGGCAGGGAAGAGGTTAACATCAGGGGTAATCAAAGGGTTCAATGTGTTCCTAGGGAGTGATTACTAACTGTGGGGGGGTGTGCTTTTACTGTAATGTCACGTACACGATGGGAGCTCGTTGTCGGAAATTCCGACCGTGTGTAGGCTCCATCAGACATTTTCCGTCTGAATTTCCGACAAACAAAATTTGAGATCTGGATCTCAAATTTTCCGACAACAAAATCCGTTCTTGTAAATTCCGAGCGTGTACACAATTGCGACGCACAAAATTCCACGCATGCTCTGAATCAATTACGAGATGGAAGCGCTCGGTCTGGTAAAACTAGCGTTTGTAATGGAGATAGCGCATTCGTCACGCTGCAAAATTTTAAATCTTTTAATGCTAGAATAATGAAGTTGTTTTGCTGCTGATATTCACACTGATTTCTTTATTATTTCTCGTGATCTCCTGAATAATATTATTTATTTTTTTCATCAGATATCCATAATAATGTTTTGCATTTATTTTTATAGTGAATTTTTTTCTTTTATTGTTTTTATTATCAAGATCTCCTGTTTTTTTTTTTCTCTAGTGATCTCCATAATATTTTTTTTCGTTTTGTGTGTCAAGTTACCACAACACCATTATTATCTTGTATTTTTTAACCTCAAGGAGGTTTGACATTGTATTTAGGAAATGTAAGGAAGATAGGGGGCGCTAGATACCATAATATTCAAGTGCTCTAAATAAATATAACTCCTGCATTACCAAAAAATGGAAATGTAAGAAAGCTAGGGGGTGCTAGATACCATACTAATCAAGTGCTTTAAATAAATATATCTCCTGCATTACCAAAAAAATGAAAACCATAATAATGACAATTCATAATTAGATTACACATTGAAGTGCCCACAATAGTGAAAAAAATATATATAGTGATTGATTGTCCACATAAAAAAGTGATTTGAAGTGGTTGAAGTGATATCTTTCAATATTATCCCAATCTTGTTGCTGTAAACAAAAGATTTTCCATCACCAAAGGAAAATAAGAAAAGGAAAACACCTCGAAGTAGTAGATATCTGCTTACCAGATACCAATGACTCCTTTAGTTAAAAAGAGAGTCACTAGCGCTTGTGCAGGGTTGTGCCTGCTCACATGGATGGCCGGACTGTGGTTGGTATTATAGGCATGGATCGTTCCCGTCAAGCTCATTCAAGATAGGATAAGGATACATAGGAAACAAAAACCGTCTCCATAGCGTAAAACCATTTATTAAAAGGATAAACAAATTAAAAAGCCAAATTAAAAAGTCAGAAAAAGCCTTTCATGTCTCCTCCACGCTGGCGTGCGTTCCAGCTTACACAGTGGGGCAGCCAAAAGATCCGGATGTTGTTGGGTGATAGGACATGTGACCACGTACTGCTCCGACGTACGTTTCGTAGTGAACGTCTTCAGGGAACGCTTCCCTGAAGACGTTCACTACGAAACGTACGTCGGAGCGGTACGTGGTCCCATGTCCTATCACCCAACAACATCCGGATCTTTTGGCTGCCCCCCTGTGTAAGCTGGAACGCACGCCAGCGTGGAGGAGACATGAAAGGCTTTTTCTGACTGCGAAGTCACCCTGACATGCAAGCAGCCCCAGTGCCGGGTAGGCACCCACCAATTTAAGCGGCCATTTGGCTTTTTAATTTGTTTATCTTTTTAATAAATGGTTTTACGCTATGGAGACTGTTTTTGTTTCCTATGTATCCTTATCCTATCTTGAATGAGCTTGACGGGAACGATCCATGCCTATAATACCAACCACAGTCCGGCCATCCATGTGAGCAGGCACAACCCTGCACAAAGCGCTAGTGACTCTCTTTTTAACTAAAGGAGTCATTGGTATCTGGTAAGCAGATATCTACTACTTCGAGGTGTTTTCCTTTTCTTATTTTCCTTTGGTGATGGAAAACCTTTTGTTTACAGCAACAAGATTGGGATAATATTGAAAGATATCACTTCAACCACTTCAAATCACTTTTTTATGTGGACAATCAATCACTATATATATTTTTTTCACTATTGTGGGCACTTCAATGTGTAATCTAATTATGATTTGTCATTATTATGGTTTTCATTTTTTTGGTAATGCAGGAGATATATTTATTTAAAGCACTTGATTAGTATGGTATCTAGCACCCCCTAGCTTTCTTACATTTCCATTTTTTGGTAATGCAGGAGTTATATTTATTTAGAGCACTTGAATATTATGGTATCTAGCGCCCCCTATCTTCCTTACATTCCTTTTTTTTGATTATCTATTTTTTTGATTATTCAAAAATTGGGGAGCAGCTTACACTGATTGTTTATATATTTCCACAAATTTTCTTTATTGTTGGGAATGTTTTCTTACTAGATGTATCACCAGTATATGTAATTCATATATATTATCTGCTATCGACACCACTGGCTCGAAGGTTTTTACTATTTTCTATTTAGGAAATGTACCTGCCTACTCACAAACAAACTGTTCTTTTTGAAGTATTTGTGAATCAAAAATAGCCATTTATTATAGGTCATAAGAAAATAAAGAGGAAGGCAACGCTGGAGAAACTGGTGAAATTTGCAAAGCCTTTGTACCCCAGGGCACACATCAAAACTATTTTACAGGCAAAATTGGTGGCCTGAGGAGTTCATATAATGCCGCGTACACACGGGCGGACTTTTCGACAGACTAGGTCTGGCAGACTTTTCAACGGACTTTCTGAATGAACGGACTTGCCTACACACGATCAACCAAAGTGCGACGGATTCGTACGTGATGACGTACGACCGGACTAAAACAAGGAAGTTCATAGCCAGTAGCCAATAGCTGCCCTAGCGTCAGTTTTTGTCCGTCGGACTAGCATACAGACGAGCAGACTTTTTTGACCGGACTCGAGTCCATCGGAAAGATTTGAAACATGTTTCATTTCTAGGTCCGTCGAACTTTTGGGAAAAATAAGTCCGTTGGAGCCCACAGACGATCGAATTATCCGACGGACTCCGGTCTGCCGGACCAAGTCTGCCGTAAAATCCCCTCGTGTGTACGCGGCATAATAGTGAGCACAATCTGGTCCAGGACTCCAAGAGGTCAGGAACAGCAGCAGGTGACATATATGCCCCCAGGCTGTGGTCATACAACAGCCTGCATCTTTTGCCAGACCAGACTGAACCCAGGCCATCACACTCTTGTCTTCCTTAGACGCTTCCTTCCAGGCTGTGGCTCTGGTGTTGTAGTTGTGGCAGGAGGTGGAGGAGGACAATGATCGACCTCCTGGCTGCCACTTACCCCCGCCACCTCCTGGCTGAGGCTTTCCTGAGTATGAAAAAGGGACATAGTTTTAGTTTTTTGTTCATCAATCACACACAATTTTGAGCTCATGACTGTTGCAAATTGAATGTTAACAAATAGAAAAGACTATCATTCTGAGCCCAACATTTTTCATTCTTGTCCCAATCCTTTTTGGCCACTACTGTCTATTGATATGTAAACCACTTTGTTAAATCAGAAATTAGTGATAATAATAACATCTAGTTAACATCATTAATTTTACGACAAGAAATATGTTGAACAATGCTCTACCTGACTCAAGCTGGGCTCCTCCACATCTTCCTGCCTGGAAGACCCAGGTTGGACATTGGAAGCCTCAGCTGAGGTGGAAGGAAGCCTTGAAGGAAGAGTGGAGAGTGCTGGCCTGGGTTCACTCTGGTCTGACAGAAAATTCAGTCTGTCATAGTACCACGGCCTGGGTACATAAATGTCATCTGCTGCTCCTGATCTCAGGGAATCATGGACCTTCTTGGGCTCCCTATTATTATAAGTACTCCTCATGCCACCAATTTTGGACGTTAAATACTTGATGTCTGCCGTGGGGATCATCGGTTTCACAAATTCAAGCAGTTTCTCCAGCTCTGCCTGCCTCTTTGTTTTATTATTAAAAAACAGGTGGTTCAGCTGCCACAGGCAGGGCAGCTCCCTGAACATGTCAATGAATATTAGTTTCCCTATCATTGAATGGATCCATTTTCTCTGCAAGACACAACACAAGACAATCCCTAATGTCACGCTAAACTCTTCTAATCTTGTCCCAATATAGGCCTCAATCTATAAGCAGTATAGGCCACTGATGCACTAAGCTCAAATTGTACCTTCCTTATCACGATCAGTGCTTCCGCTACTCCCTCCTCCGCTCACAGATCATATGTACGACGTATGCGTGTTATGCTTTATATACACTGCACATGCGTGTAACTCCGCCCGCCCCTGACATTCTTTCTAGTCTATTTACCGCCCCTTCTCTTTCTGCGCAGTGGGAGAGCACATGGCACAGAAAGAACAAGTGCATGAAGACAGCAGCAGCACAGACGAAAACCCGGAACCACGAATGTCCCGATCCCGGAGGAGATTTAAGGCCTCAAATATGTCCTTTGTAGAGATGGTAGAAATGGTGGACATCTTAAAGAGGGCTGACTATGATGGGAAGTATGGACCTTACCCAAACCCAAATGTGAGAAAGGCCAAGATCATGACTAAAGTTGTGAAAAGTCTGCACAGGAATTTTGGGGTACGACGATCCAAGGATCAATTGAGGAAAAGTTGGCCAGATCTAAAATTGAGTGAGCACGATAAGTACAGAAAGATCAGGAAACTGCTTCTAAAAAATAAGTAGTTATCGTATGTTCCTATTATTATTATTACGTGCATGCTGCTCCATGTGCTTTTCTTTACTGTTGTACAGTTTAAAATGGCAGGTTCAGGTTCGTGGGCACAGTATTCGTTCGTAGTAAACATTCTTCGTTCACCCACTAATACAATGTTTTTAGCAGATGCAGGTTAACTACATTTGTTCTGTCCTATTTGTATTAAAAGAAGTTTTGTACATTGTTGTCTAGATAGGTTTGTACTAATGAAATGCAAACTTGATTGAGTGTAAAGAGAGGACACTCAGCAGCTGTTTACACATCTGGATGTAGGAGCACTAGTGTGGGACACCAGAACAACCTTTTTAGGGTGTCCCACGCAGGTGCTCCAGTGGATACTAGGAGTCTCGCCATGTCTGAAATTTGTGCAAAACAGGTAAGTATTCCAGCTTTAAAAAGGGAAAAAATATGTCTTCAGCTTGGAACTCTGCCAAAACAGACAATTATATGACACTTCCAAGCAATTTTTCATATTCCTATTTCTGCCCTGAAATATCTGTGTGCTAAGTATACATTTTTTTTATTCACATAGGGGAGAAAAGACTCGGGACATCAGAGGACACCAGGGACCCCCACCTCCTAAAGAAGGGGAAATCCCCACACCACAACCTGAGGGTGTGGAGGAAGGAGAGGTTTATAAATTGGATGAAATTGTGACCACAACATGTCAGTGTCTGAGACCACAGCTTCAGGTAATAAATGTATGACTGCATATTTATAATACATGGTGTGTTTTTTAATTTTAGGTGATGTGGATGTTGTGGAAGAGGAAACTCACTTCACAGATCCTAATCGGGGAGATCATGATGTGCAATTGTGATTTACAGAAGATCAAGGAAGACATCAATGATGTGGAAAAAAGACTCAAAAACATCATTGATGTTTTAGGCAGGATCTAAAATACAACAAAATTCTTCAACTTGATGATATTTTAAAGATTTTTAAACCTTTTTTGAAGTATATTGAAAGCCAAATTTTGCAGATGGACACTGCCATCACGGGATATCAATGTACACGTTTTGTGGGTGCAACCCCTTCCTCATAACTGAAGTAGGTGACAGGAAGGGGTTGCACCCCCGAAACACGTCCATTGATCCCCCATGATGGGAGCTAGCACATGTTGACATCTTGTTGCCATTTTGACTCTCAATTTGTGTGCTTCTTCAAAATTTGGCTTTCACAAGCGTGACATCACCCCATCTGATGTAGGAAACATCAACACAGTTTGAACATCCTAATGTCTGATATTGCCTTCAATTTATCAAAGTTGAACATTGTAAGTTCCTGAGTTGTGTATTGTTTTATGATTTTAAACATGCCTGTTTACCACAAAAAAGGCTATTTTGTACTGTCAAACACAAAAATGTTATTCCAAAAATATGTTGGTTTGTTCAAAAACCCTTTTCCAAGGCACATGTGAATGTGCAGAGGGTAAAACTGTTTAAAATCACTAATGTGTGGCTTCTTCTTTCAATGCTCAATAGCAGTTTTGGTACTAAGTTGGTGTTTAGAGCGACAATGGGGTTTGTTTACTAAAGGGAAATCCACTTTGTACTACAAGTGCACTTTCAGTGCAGTTTCAAGTGCACTTTTGCAGTGCACTTGGAGTGCAAAGTGTATTTTCCTTTAGTAAATAACTCCCACAGTGCTTTATAATTTGCTACAATCACTCCATTTTCGTGACTCCCAAAAATTAATTCATGGTGCTGAAAATTATGAATATTTTTATCAGTAATGCATTACATACATTAACAACAAAAACAAGGTGTGTCTGTAGCAGACCCACAACATAATAGTTAGCTGAAGAAGAGATTGTCACCTCATGTATCAAATAAATTACGTTTGCACTGTTGAAGAAAATGGCCAAAATAAAAAGCCCATTGGATAACCTTATGGGGCAGTCTATGGCTTGGAATGTAGCTGCGGGCTACAATACATGGGATGCACAAAAAGACCATTAAAAGTAAGTATTAAAGAACATGTGCAGAATATCCTTAAAAGATTTGATAAATTTAGTGTCTTCAAACACTTTGCTATCTGCCACAATAAAGATCCTTCTCACTTGAGATTCTGGGGGATTGAACCTTACAAAAGATACTGGTGGGGCAGCCACAAAGTAAGGACCTGGAGCCAGTTAGAATCCAAATACATTTTTATATTAGATACTTTTGCACCTCAGGGATTGAATATTGAATTTGATTTTACCGTATATACTCGAGTATAAGTCGAATTTTTCAGCCCTTTTTTTTGGGCTGAAAGTGTCCCTTCGACCTATACTCGAGTCCCTGCCGTCTGTCTGCATGATCAGCGTGTCATGCAGGCAGACGGCGGCCGGCGTAGTGTTCGCCGGCTATTGCAGCTTTCAAAAGCCGCGCCTCCTGCTCATCTGTGATAGGCTGAACAGCTGTCAGTGTACAGCCTATCATGGACATTCTCTCATCCTCGTCCGTGGTATGAGAATGAGAGAATGTCCGTGATAGGCAGTCAGCGGTCAGCCTATCACAGACGAGGAGGAGGCGCGGCTTTTGAACTGTGGAATGGCCGCCGAACAGTATCATCACACGCCGGCCGCTGATTGAAGATGGAGATCGCCACAGAGAGGATGGAGATCGCCACAGGGAGGCTGCACAGGACACAGGTAGGACACATGCACACATACACGTACAGGACACAGGACATGTACAGGACACACACACACGTACAGGACATGTACAGGACACACACACATGTACAGGACACAGGACATGTACAGGACACACACACACACACACACACATGTACAGGACATGTACAGGACACAGGACATGTACAGGACACACACACACACACACATGTACAGGACATGTACAGGACACACACACATGTACAGGACACACACACACACACACACACACATGTACAGGACACAGGACATGTACAGGACACACACACACACATGTACAGGACACAGGACATGTACAGGACACACACACACACACACACATGTACAGGACATGTACAGGACACACACACATGTACAGGACATGTACAGGACACACACACATGTACAGGACACACACACACATGTACAGGACACAGGACATGTACAGGACACAGGACATGTACAGGACACACATGTACAGGACACACACACATGTACAGGACACATGCACAGGGTACAGGTAGGCTGCACAGGACACAGGGAGGCATGCAGCTGCAGATGGGCATTATTGACCCTCTGCATTTTTCACCCTCGACTTATACTCGGGTCAATAAATTTTTCCCAGTTTTTTGTGGTAAATTAGGGGCCTCGACTTATACTCGGGACGACTTATACTCGAGTATATACGGTAATTGCTTTAATAATGATTTTTAATATGTACAGAATATGAATTTTATTTATCCATTGGGCTACAATTTTTTAGATAGCATTTCTATAGTTTTTTTTTATTACGTTACCCTTTTCTCTTACCATTCAGCTTTCCTAATATCTTCCAATAATAATTGCCCCTGTCACATACATATCTATTTTATCATTGTATAACATTTGAATTAGTGTGTTGGTATTATGCTTGCGTTGATTTATGTTTTTATGATATCACTGACATCACTTCCGGTGTCCCTTATATACAGTGGGGCAAAAAAGTATTTAGTCAGCCACCAATTGTGCAAGTTCTCCCACTTAAAAAGATGAGAGAGGCCTGTAATTGTCATCATAGGTATACCTCAACTATAAGAGACAAAATGTGGAAACAAATCCAGACAAACACAGATTTATTTGCAAATTATGGTGGAAAATAAGTATTTGGTCAATATCAAAAGTTTTAATACTTTGTTATATATCCTTTGTTGGCAATGACAGAGGTCAACCATTTTCTGTAAGTCTTCACAAGGTTGTCACACACTGTTGCTGGTATGTTGGCCCATTCCTCCATGCAGATCTCCTCTAGAGCAGTGATGTTTTGGGGCTGCCGCTGGGCAACACGGACTTTCAACTCCCTCCAAAGGTTTTCTATGGGGTTGAGATCTGGAGACTGGCTAGGCCACTCCAGGACCTTGAAATGCTTCTTACGAAGCTACTCCTTCGTTGCCAGTGGTGTGTTTGGGATCATTGTCATGCTGAAAGAACCAGCCACGTTTCATCTTCAATGCAATTGCTGATGGGAGGAGGTTTGCACTCAAAATCTCACGATACACGGCCCCATTCATTCTTTCATGTACACGGATCAGTCATCCTGTTCCCTTTGCAGAGAAACAGCCCCAAAGCATGATTTTGCCACCCCCATGCTTCACAGTAGGTATGGTGTTCTTTGGTTGCAAATCAGCATTCTCTCTCCTCCAAACACGACGAGTCATGTTTCTACCAAACAGTTCTACTTTGGTTTCATCTGACCATGTGACATTGTCCCAATCCTCTTCTGGATCATCCAAATGCTCTCTAGCAAACCTCAGATGGGCCGGACATGTACTGGCTTAAGCAGGGGGACACGTCTGGCACTGCAGGATCTGAGTCCCTGGCGGCGTAGTGTGTTACTGATGGTAGCCTTTGTTACGTTGGTCCCAGCTCTATGCAGGTCATTCACTAGGTCCCCCCGTGTGGTTCTGGGATTTTTGCTCACCGTTCTTGTGATCATTTTGACCCCACGGAGTGAGATCTTGCATGGAGCCCCAGATCGAGGGAGATTATCAGTGGTCTTGTATGTCTTCCATTTTCTAATTATTGCTCCCACAGTTGATTTCTTCACACCAAGCTGCTTGCCTATTGCAGATTCAGTCCTCCCAGCCTGGTGCAGGTCTACAATTTTGTTTCTGGTGTCCTTCGACAGCTCTTTGGTCTTCACCATAGTGCAGTTTGGAGTGTGACTGTTTGAGGTTGTGGACAGGTGTCTTTTATACTGATAACAAGTTCAAACAGGTGTCATTAATACAGGTAATGAGTGGAAGACAGAGGAGCCTCTTAAAGAAGAAGATACAGGCCTGTGAGAGCCACAAATCTTGCTTGTTTGTAGGTGACCAAATACTTATTTTCTACTATAATTTGCAAATAAATTCTTTCAAAAATCAAACAATGTGATTGTCTGGATTTGTTTTCACATTTTGTCTTTCATAGTTGAGGTATACCTATGATGACAATTACAGGCCTCTCTCATCTTTTTAAGTGGGAGAACTTGCACAATTGGTGGCTGACTAAATAGTTTTTTGCCCCACTGTACCTACATGTTATACTGTATGTGACACATTTATAGGAATATATAACCATTTTTTCATCTGGTGTTCGAAGCAAATTCTGTTTCCAACGACAGTGCTATAATGTTTTTTATGTCTTTTATTCCCTTGATTTTACCATAGTATATTACCGTTATTGTAACCTGGTAATAATTGCTTGATAACCATTGTGGTCAAGCTAAACCATACGACCACAAGAAAATTGCTGCGGATGTAGACCGTCACTTATATCTACCAAAAAATGTCTGCCACACTGCTTATTTACACTGGGCTCCAAGAAAATGGCCGCTTGCTGCAATAACTTATTTTATTGTTATTAGATGTCCCACGTCTTGTTTTGTTTTTATCTTGGTGTTCTATTTTTAATAATAATCCTGTCGCGACTTGATCTATAATGTTTTTGAGACTCACTGTGGTCATAAGAAGAAAGTCGAACTATAAGGTTATGGCCACGTGTGGCCGCTATATTACCTACTAATGTGGGACTACAGGAAAATGGGCGCTCGTCTAACTCAATTATATAGCTATTTAAGGACACTTCCAATGCCTATCTTTATTCCCTGATGAAGTCATGTGATCGTGACGCTACGCGTCGGAACAGATAGGCACCAGAAGTGACGTCAGGTTGCGAGCTCGCCGCTCGTGGTGCTGTGTTTTGTTTTTATACTTTTAATGTGAGTACCATATCGGCTGTTTTTTTCAATAAACGTATCCAGTTTCAACATACTTCACGATCTGGGTCCTCTTTTCTTTTCCTTTTCTTTTATACACCGTATTGGACTCGGAGCTCCTCCTTTAATTTTATTACTGAATTACACAGAGGAGAAACCTTTACTCAGTCTGATTCATGGTTTCTGACAGTAGGCGAAGGCTATGAATTCAGAAGATGCAGTAAATCCACTTGTTGGTAATATTTTTTCCAGATTGGATGAGCAGGATCACCGCATGGATCAGTTTGTCATGGCGTTACAAACGCTTACCTGGATACTCCCACTGTGAGTGCTGCGGTACAACCTGTGTTGCAGGCTGTCCCTGCTGCTGCTCCAGTCTCTGTGCAGGCACCCACCTCGAGTATTACCTCTATAAGGGGTATGTCTGGTTCCGCTCCGCTTCCCCAGTGATTTGGGGGTGATCCAGTCCAATGCAGAGGGTTTCTCAACCAGGTTGAGATATACTTTGGGATGCTGCCCCAGGCATTTCCCATGGACAGAAGCAAAGTAGGTTTTGTGATATCTTTGCTTTCTGAGAAAGCCTTGGCATTGGCAAACCCTCTATGGGAGACGCAAAAACCTGTTGTCTTGAGTTACCCTGAGTTTGTGGCTTCCTTTAAAAGTGTATTTGACTTTCCTTCATGCTCCACTTCTGCTGCCAATTGCCTCATGTCCATCAGAGTATGAGAACTGTTGCAGATTATGCCATTGAATTCCGTACTCTGGCAGCAGAGGTTGCTTGGAACAATGAGGCCCTCATGGCTGCTTTTTCTCATGGTCTCTTGGATACCATCAAGGATGAGATAGCAGCCCGAGATATACCCACTGAGCTGGAGAAGTTGATCACGTTTGCCATCCTCATTGACTCCAGACTCAGAGAAAGACTCTCTTTTAAGGATCACTTGCAGAAGCCTCCTGTATATTTGTATCCAAGCTTTGCAGTCCCACCCTTGCCTCCCTCACCTCCCATGCCTCCTAGGATCGAGTCGGTCAGTGAAGATGAACCCATGCACTTGGGCTTCACGCATCTCTCTGCAGATGAGAGAGCCTTTAGAAGGAGGGAGAGATTGTGCCTTTATTGTGGCCAGGCAGGTCACTTTTTGAAGTCTTGTCCTACCCATCCAGGGGATGCGAGAACCTTGAGGTCCTGTCACGGACAGACCTTAGGTGGCTTTATTTCGTCCCCAGTTATCCAGAAGGATAAGCCTCTGGTTTCGGTTACCCTTTCTTGGGCTGAGTCATCCATCGAGATACAGGCTCTAATCGACTCTGAGGCTGCAGGCCTGTTTATTGATGCTGCCTTTGTATCAAATCATTCGATTCAGCTGCATGACACTCCACTTGCCATTAAGGCTCCTTATGGGAGACCTCTATAGCCTGCCCATGTGACTCATGAGATTGTTTCATTGTCCATGGCCGTAGGGGCTCCTCACCATGAGATAATCCAATTCCAAGTTATTTCCTCACCTAAGCTTCTGCTGGTTATTGGTTATCCTGGATTAAATAGGCACAACCCCTCTTTTGATTGGCTCCATGCTGGGGTTCTCTCCTGGTCGCCACAATGCAGTAAGACATGCTTCCAGAAGGTAGCCAAGGTCCTATGCAGTTCTCTCTCCTCCCTGCTGGAGGAGTACCACGATTTTAGCGATGTCTTTGACAAAGGGCAAGTCGGTAGTTTGCCTCCACACCGGTCATATTATTGCGCAATTGACCTTCAACCTGGTGCCATACCCCCTCGTGGCTGGGTTTACCCTTTGTCGGTCTTGGAGGATAAGGACATGGAGGAGTATGTTGCAGACGCACTTTCTCGAGGTTTCATCCGCAAATCCTCATCTTGTGCTGGTGCTGGTTTCTTCTTTGTGAAGAAGAAGAGTGGTGAACTGAGACCTTGTATTAATTATAGGGGTCTCAATCATTTCACGATTAAGAATGCCTATTCGATTCTGTTGTTTACGGAGCTATTTGACCGACTCAAGGGAGCAACGATTTTTACGAAGCTTGATTTGAGAAGGGCATACAAGCTCATGAGGATTAAGGAGGGCAACGAGTGGAAAACTGCGTTTAATACCAGAACAAGCCATTATGAGTACCTCGTAATGCCTTTTGGCCTTTGTAATGCCCTGGCAGTTTTCCAGGGATTTATTAACAATGTCCTCCGAGATTTGTTGCAATTATGTGTGGTGGTTTATCTTGATGATATCCTCATATTTTTCAAGTCCCTGGAGAGCCATCACACAAATGTCTGTTGTGTGCTTCAGAAACTAAGAGAGAACGATCTCTATTGTAAATTGGAGAAGTGCGAATTCCATAGTGAACAGGTTAAATTCCTGGGTTGTCATTTCCACTGCTGTTTTTTCGATGGACCCAGAGGAACTTTCAGCAGTCCTACAGTGGCCCCGACCCATGGGTTTACGTCCTCTGCAGCGTTTTCTTGGCTTTGCCAACAATTATCGGAAGTTTATTTGTGACTTCTCGTCTCTGGTCAAGCCCCTGACTGATATGACCAGAAAGGACGGTGGTCTCCAGAGTCCATTAAGGCCTTTGAGAGTCTCAAGGCTGCCTTTGTTTCTGCTCCTGTGTTGGCACACCCTGATCCTACGTTACCTTTTATCCTTAAGGTTGATGCTTCTGAGACTGGCGCCCTTCTGTCTCAACGTCCTACCTCTGCATCCTTGTGGCTACTTTTCCAAGAAATTGTCACCTGCAGAGTGCAATTATGAGATTGGTGACAGAGGACTGTTAGCGGATCATTTTAGCCCTGAAAGAAAGAATGGAGACATCTCCTCAAAGGTACCACTGTGCCAGTTCTCATTTTTACTGACCATAAGAATCTCACATTCTTGTCTGAGGCTAAAGCCTCTCTCCCAGAAGGGCACGATGGGCTCTTTTCTTCAATCACATTGCCTCATTCTTACCCGGTACTAGGAATGCAAGGACTGACGCTTTGTCATGATAATTTTCCTCCACTTCCAAGATGGAGTCGGTTCCGGTTCCTGTGATTCCTCCTGATCGTATTCTGGCTACTGTTCGCACCAGTCTCACTTCTCCTTTGGGTGACAAAATTCTTGCTGCTCAGGTTCATGCTCCTCCTGAGAAACCTTGTGACCGCTGCTTTGTCCTAGAGAGTCTCTGTACTGCCGTGCTCCAGGGTGGCCAGCAGCCTTGGGAGAATAGTAAGAATGGAGAAAAGAGAATCAACTCTTTTGGGCCATTTCCCAACAATTCTGGTGGCCTAGTCTGCATACTGATGTAACTGCCTTCGTAGCTGCCTATTCTGTGTGTGCTCAGAGTAAGACTCCAAAACACCTTCCAGTGGGCCTCCTACAACCCATACCCAATGGAGAGAGGCCCTGGACCCACTTGTCTATGGATTTCATTATGGGGTTACCCAACTCCCAGGGCAACACAGTTATCCTTATGGTGGTTGACCGGTTCTCGAAAATGTCTCATTGTATTCCACTTAAGAAGTTGCCCACTTCTAAGGAACTGGCTTCCATTTTTGCTCGGGAGAGCTTTCGCTTACATGGGCTACCCAAGGTGATTGTCTTGGACAGGGGTAGTCAGTTTGTGTCCCGATTCTGGCAAGCCTTTTGTGCACAGTTGGGAATTCAGCTTGCTTTCTCCTCTGCGTATCACCCGCAGTCTAATGGGGCCGCAGAACGAGCCAATCAGTCCTTGGAGCAATTCTTACGTTGCTATATTTCTGACCATCATAACAACTGGTCAGACCTCTTACCATGGGCGGAGTTTGCTCACAATAGTGCCTTGAATTCTGCTTCCCGATTTCCCCTGTTTATAGAGAACTATGGTTCTTATAAGTATTCCTGCGTTAGAGGACCAAGTGGTCTTCGTTCCACTTGGGCATGAGTCCAGGAGGCTTTGCGACATGCTAATGATAGGTACAGACTCCATGCTGACCGCAGATGCCTGCCTGCACCTTCCTACCAGGTTGGGGACAGGGTCTGGCTGTCATCTCCCAACCTCCGACTTTGTGTTCCCTCTCTGAAGTTCTCACCTCGGTTTATTGGGCCTTTCCTTATTCTTCGCAGAATTAACCCAGTGGCTTACGCATTAGACCTTCCTTCTAATATGCGTATCTCAAATGTATTTCATGTCTCCCTATTAAAACCTTTGGTCTGCAACCGCTTTACCACCTTGTGTCTTGTCCTCACCCTGTACAGGTTGAGAACCATGAAGAGTATGAATTACATTCCATTGTTGACTCTCGTAGGTTCTGTGGGCACATACAGTACCTGGTGCATTGGAAAGGGTACGGTCCGGAGGAACGCTCTTGAGTCTCATTCTCGGACGTACATGCCCCTGTCCTCCTCCGTGATTTCCATAGACGTTTTCCCCTCAAGCCGAGTGGTCCTCCGAAGAAGAGGGGTCATTGAGGAGGGGGTACTGTCAGGGCTGGGCTCAGCCGCTCCTTCTCTGAGCTGGTCGCTTAGCTGTTGGCTAATTGCCAGCTCCTATCTCTCCACAGTGACTCACCTGTTCATGATATCCTGCTCATCAGTCCTGTCTACTTAAGCCGTCCAGCCCAGATGATCTCTGCCTTCGCCTTGGTCACATCTCTAGAGATGCTCTCCTGTGTTCCTGTTAAAGACTTGCTTGGCTGACATTCCTTCTGGCTCCAGATCCTGCTTGCCGTTCTACTACACTCATCCTTGGCTCCCTGACATTTTGGCTTGTCTGACTATCCATTACGGTTCCTGAACTCTGTCAGGTAGGCTGTATGGGGCCTCGTGATTTCGAACAGCAGCCCTGTTTGCATGTTGTGATCACTGTGAACATCCCGACAGGGTGGTGGTACAGAAGCTGATAGGTAGATCAACTTCTGTACAACCAGGCTGTCCATACTTGGATTGAAATTTGACTTGTCACCGCTGAACCGACTGAATTTTGATCCATGTATGACTAGGTTTAGATGCACTTGCAGATTTAGAATGACTTGACTAACTAATCGAAGATAATTCTAGATAACACTTTTTAATCAGTTGCAACAGTTTTTTTCTGTTGGGATAAAGCTTTTACATAAATGTATAAAAGCTGACCATTGTATTCACCCCTGTCTCATACTGTACAATATTTGTTTTTATATCATTCTATCTCCTGATTTATTTGCAAAATGGTATAATATAGGTTTCAGCTTTTGTGTTGGTGTCTTTTCTTGAAGAATTATAGCATCTGAAATTCATGTGTTAGTGCACGTAACTGTAATTAAATCTAGTCAATAATTTTTTTTTAAAAAGGTTTCATAGTTTTTCCACAGACTGCAAATGCTTGATTAATTAGGCTTTTGTCCTCTAGAGGGTACTATTTCCTAACATATAGTAGCAACCTTTAATTAAATTAAATTAAATCAATAAAAAAATTGTAGGAATAGAGCACACAACATGAAATACACATGTGTGTTTACTATAATACAATTTATGTAATCAGTGATCCAGGGAAAGTTGATCAATAACTCTGTATTACTGAGTATCATCTTGAATTAGTCCACAAATATACTGTCTAAAGAAAACAGTTACTGTGATAGCTATGAAAACTGTCATTAGATTTTTTTCACTGTGAACATTAGTTTTCCAGTTTTGGATTCATGCACTTAAAACAGGATGTTTTAAGTTTCCTTTAGGTAACTCCATAAGTTATAAGCAATTGCATGTGTATCTAGGCCTGCTATGTGTAAAATAGAGATGGGTCGAACACCCCCCTGTTCGGTTTGCACCAGAACTCCCAAACAGAGAAAAAGTTCTGACCCAAACGGCAAACCCTATTAAAGTCTATGGGACGCAAACTTGAAAAATCAAAAGTCCCCATTTTTAAGGCTTATATGCAAGTAATTGCCCATAAAAAGGGTATGGGGGACTGGTTACTGCCCTGGGAGACATGTATCAGTCGCACCCTCTAGTGTACTAAGAGTGGAAGAAACTTTTTCTGAGAGTGGGTACATTTCCAGGCTTGGCTGGGAGCCAGGCCTGGGTGTGTTTTGGTGATCTCGGTTGGGAGTGACCTAGCGTAGTGCTGGGTGACTCAGAGGTGGTGTCAGCAGGACTTCCCACTTCCTTCCAGAAGTTTCTGGTACTTTCTGGAAAGAGAAGTGGAGAGGGGAGGTGGAGCCACCTGGGGTATTCTAATTCAAGGTCAACTTGGATTGGCAGTGAGGAGGCCCCCTTAAATACCCAGGGTCAGCCCAGCTGGGGAGGAGTTGATCGGGTAGAAGAATGGAGATGGAGTGTTAGGCTGTCGGGGCCTTTGAGGGAGCTCCCCAGCCTGGGGGGGGGGCGTGACCTTGGGCCTGGGCTCGGGTGCGGATGGGACCCTCTTAAAACCCTCAGAGGTGTTCTGACCAGGAGGCACAGGGGGAGCAAGAGAGGACAGTGGGAGAACACTGCCAGGCAAGTCTCCAGGAGTTCAGCAGAGGCAGCCAAGATGGCTGATGTGTGTTCATGGGTGCAGAGCCAGTCTGGAGGATGGTGGTGGCACGGGCATTGGAAAGGGACAGCTGCAGCCAGGAGGTCTGGCAGTGCCTGAAGAGGTGGTACTGGGAGCAGTAGCCAGAGTGACAGCTAGCATTGAAACTTTTCTACTTGCTATACCATAGGGGCCCGCAGTTCCTGCCTGTAAAAAGCACTTGCTTTGGGCCTGGCTGAGCCAGTGTTCGGCCTGCAGTGCTAGTTAGTAAGAGTGAAAGAAAGGAAGTCATGAGCAGGAGGAGAGAAGAGTGATATTCTGCAAGCAAGTCAGTGCAGGAGGAGAAGAGGAGAATGTATATACAGAGGTGTATATAGTGAGTCCCAACGTTGATTTTTTTGAATTACCTGGACATCTCATAAGTTCCTATTCAAGTTTAATCCCCCCCAGTAAATTATAAAAACAAGTGCAAGGACTGTTTCATGACTCTGAGTGAGTGGAAAATGTGTGCCTGGCTGGGGCGGAGTGACAGACGGACCACAACACTCAGCAGCTCCTACGGGGGTAACGCTACATACCAATGCAACATTTTTTTAAAAAAAGATTGTTTTTACAAGAGCAGTGATTTTGCTGATACTTAAAGTAAAACAATAAAAATGAAAAATTCCTTTAAATATAGTGCCTGGGGGTCGTGTAAAGTGGTGCATCTGTAGCATGTATAGAACACCAATGTTTACCAATGTTTAAAGCTCAGCTCCAGGCTTTGGACACTCCTACATAGGCCACCTCAAGGCCTCTATGCTAGTTTTTCGTAATGACTTTTTCCAGATGTTGTCACACCAGTCATGTTTTGCAATAGGCCCTCTCCCTCTTCTCCTTTTTTCTAGCACTGGATGATCCTCAATGGTGCAGATGTATAATAACATTGACTGAATAGAGCCGTGGTGATGCACCCTTAGGGGGCAAATCAATGGAGGAGGAGGTGAGTTTTGCAACACATGACTGGGAGACCTTTACCCCCCCCCCCCCAGACTGGGGAGCTCCCTCAAAGGTGCTGACAGCCTAACACTCCATTCTTTCACCTGATCAACTCCTCCCCAGCTGGGCTGACCCTGGGTATTTAAGGAGGCCTTCCCCCTGCCAATCCAAGTTGGGGATTGGTCAGGGCTCCTTAGAACACCCCAGGTGGCTCCACCTCCCCTCCAGTCTCTCTTTCTAGAAAGCACTAGAAAATTCTAGAAAGAAGTAGGAGGTTCTAATGATGTCACTTGCGAGTCACCCAGCACTTACTCTGAGCCGCTCCCAACCCCGATCACAAAACACACCCAGACACTAATAAGTGGTTGCCATATTCTAGTTGCAATGCTTGGCTTCATTTTTACCAGGGCACTATCTGCATGGAAAACAAAACATACTCTTCTGCTTCAGGCACCACTTCTTCACAAATCACTTCTGCAGAGAGCAGTTGGTTGCTAGCCACTTTTCAAACTCCAAATTCTGACTCTCAGAACGCAAAGGGGGGAGCCGCTCAGCATATAGAATCCTTCAATCCTCTTTTTAGCCTTTACGAAATACAGATAGTTCCTCCTGGCAAAGCACATTTGATGTTCAAGGGGAACCAAGTTGTGCACATTTTTTGAGTACATTTTTTTGGGTTGTGAAGTGAAGGAAACCTGTGTCACTTCAATTGCAACTTCCTAAGTAACAAAACTGTTGGCACATCATAAAACTTGCTGGCTTTGCTCATACAAATGCAATTTTGACACCTGAACAATACAGTGTTTAATGTAGTATGCACATTCTTAAAAAAAATATAAAAATTGGAAACTCTACCCCAAGCACCTAAAAGTCAAGCTTCCAACTTTTTTAGAAATAACTTTAAAGGTTATAGGTTCATAAAAAGTACTGCAATGCTCTGAAATGCTGCTGTAGGTACACACAAAGTAGATTAATATCTCAAATGCTTCATGACCATTTAAAAAGAATGGACAAGATTGCTTAGTTGTTGTGTCGGGGACATATGCCATGTACACACGGTCGTACTTTCCAGTGGAAAATGTGCGATCGGAGCTTGTTGTCGGAAATTCTGACCGTGTGTGGGCTCCATCGGACTTTTTCCATAGGAAATTTCCAACACACAAAGTTTGAGCTATAAAATTTTCCAACAACAAAATCCGTTTGTGTAAATTCCGACCGTGTGTAGACAATTCCGATGCACAAAGTGCCACGCATGCTCAGAATAAATTCCGAGACGAAACTGCTCGGTCTGGTAAAATTAGCGTTCATAATCGTTATAGCACTTTCGTCACGCTGCAATGTTTTAATTTGTTTAATGCAGTGCACTCTTTTCTTCTTTATAATGCTAGAAGAATGAAGTTGTTTTGCTGCTCATATTCACACAGACTTCTCACAAACATATTTTTTGATTATTTCTTGTGATTTCATGAATATAATATTTTTATTTGTCAGATCTACCTAAACATTTTTTTGGTTTTATGTTTTTATATTTTGTATTATTTGTTGTTTGTTTTTTTAATACAGATCTCCTGTTTATTTATTCATTTTTTTTGATGATCTCCATAATTGTTTTGGGTGTGTTTTGTGTGTCAAGTTACCACAACACCATTATTATCTTGTCTTTTTTAATCTCAAGGAGGTTGCTTGGTGTTGGGGTCCCTTAATTTCACATTGTATTTTGGAAATGTACCTGCCTACTTACAAACAAACTGTCCTTTTTGAACAAAAACACATAGGCGAGTATTAGTTAAAAAAAAAAGCTTTATTAAGGGGTCATAACCAAATAAAGAGGGAGGCAACGCTGGAGAAAACTGCTGAAATTGGCGAAGCCTTTGTACCCCAGGGCAGACATCAACTATTTTAAGGCAAAATTGGTGGCCTGAGGAATCCTTATATAAGGGAGTATAATCTGGTCCAGAAGTCCAAGAGATCATGAACAGCAGCAGATGACATCTATGTCCCCAGGTTGTGGTCATACAAGAGCCTGCATCTTTTGTCAGACCAGACTGAACCCAGGCCATCACTTTCTTGTCTTCCTTCCACTCTTCCTTCCAGGCTGTGGCTGTGGTTTTGGAGGTGTGGCAGGAGGAGGAGGATGATTCAACTCACACAGGTGGGTATTGGGTGTGATCAGGCCCCTTAACCCCTTATTTAATGTTTTAAAAATGAGTTCCTCACACATGAGGCATTGCCCCTCCTCCATGTCTTGCAGCTTTGTGGCAGCCATGGAGGCAAAGGCCTCTTCACAAGTGGGGGTGGCTCTGAGGGCCACAGAAGCCTCCTGAATCAGCCTGAGCGATGACTCCTCCACGTTCCTCCCCTTCCTGGGTCTTTTGGTTGGAAGGCGGACGGGAGGAACCTGTGATTCTGTGAGGCTCCTACTGGGCCAGCCACCTCCTGGCTGCCACTAACCTCGGCCACCTCTTGGCTGCCACTAACCCCTGCCTCCTCCTGGCTGCCACTAACCCCTGCCTCCTCCTGGCTGCCACATTCCACAGCCTCCTCCTGGCTGAGGTCTTCCTGTGTATGGTTCATCAATCACACACAATTTTCAGCTCATGACTGTTGTAAATTGAATATTAATAAATAGAAAAGACTATCATTCTGAGCCCAGCATTTTTCATTCTTGTCCCAATCATTTTTGGCCACTACTGTCTATTGATATGTAAACGCCTTTATTAAATCAGCAATTAGTGATCAATAATAACATCTAGTAAACATCATTTATTTTTTGACCCGAAATATGTTGAACAATGCTATACCTGACTCAAGCCGGGCTCCTCCACTTCTTCCTGGCTGGAAGTCCCAATTTTTGGTTTTAAATAGGGGATGGGTGCCGTGGGAACCACCGGCTTCACCAACTCCAGCAGTTTCTCCAGCGCTGCCTGCCTCTTTTGTTTATGATTATAATGCGGGTGTTTGGCCTGCCACAGACAGGGCAGCTCCCTGTATTTGTCTATGAACAGGGGGAGGAAGTTGTGATCATTGAAGCCATCCATTTTCTCTGCAAGACACAACACAAGACAAACCCTAATGTCAGGCTAAACTCTCCTAATCTTGTCCCAATATAGGCCTCAAACTATAAGCAGTATAGGCCAAAGTTAAAATTGTACCTTCGTTATCACGATCGGCGCTTCCAATACTCCTTCCTCTGCTCACAGATCGTACGAACGACGCACACGTGTTACGTTTTATATACACTGCGCATGCGTGAAACTCTGCCTGCCCCTGACATTCTTTCTAGTTTATTTCCCGCCCCTTCTCTTTCGGCAAATGGAGGAGACAGGAAAGCCCGGAGCCAGAAACGTCACGATCCCACAGGTGATTTAAGGCCTCAAATATGGCCTTTGTAGAGATGGTGGAGATGGTGGACATATTAAAAAGGCCGACTATGATGGGAAGTATGGACCTTACCCCAACCCAAGTGTCAGAAAGGCCAAGATCATGGCTAAAGTTGTGAAGAGTCTGCGCTGGAATTTTGGGGTACGACGATCCAAGGATCAACTGAGGAAACTGTGGTCGCACCTCAAATTAAGGGAGCACGATCAGTATAGAAGGATCAGGAGAGTGCTGCAAAAAAGTAAGTAGTTGTCCTGTGTTCCTATTCTTTCTTTTTATTACGTTTGTGCTGCTCTATGTGCTTTTCTTTACTGTTGTACAGTTTAAAATGGCATTTTTATATACATGGGCACATTAATCGTTATTAATTAATAGGAATTAATAGGAAACATTTTTGTTTTGGCCAGATGCAGTTCAATAAATTTTTTTCTGGCCTACTTCTATTTAAAAAAGTTTGTTGTCTAGATGGGTTTCTAACTAGAATGAAATGCAAACTAGATTCTGTGTAAGGAGAGGACACTCAACAGCTGTTTACACATCTGGACGCAGGATCACTAGTGTGGCACACCAGAACAAACTTTTTATTAGGGTGTCCCACACAGGTGGGATACAAATAACATTTGTACACATTTTAGGGGGTGTTTAAGGTAAAGCACTACTATGGAGCTGACAAAATACATTGTTAGGTGACTAGACTAGGTGGATATAGGCCCAGGAGAGCATGCTGGGGAGGTAAGTGAAGGCAAATATGCATGAAGGACAAAAAACAAACTTCAAAAAATTCCAGCATGCATGAGGATAAAGAGGACAAAAGAGGACATTCACAGCATATTACAATCATGGTAATTAGGGAATGAGGAAAGAAATACAATACATTAGTAAACATTAAATACATATAATGAGATGTTAAAGGAGAAATCTTACCTTAATATAGTCCTTCTGCAGGACCTGGATAATGGCAGAACAGGTCTCTGGGATAATGATCCCCAGAGCCTGGGGGGAGATGCCTATCGAGAACTTGAGGTCCTGCAGGCTTCTCCCCGTTGCCAAGTACCGCAACGTGGCGACTAGCCTCTGCTCCGGAGTGATGGCTTGCTGCATGCAGGTGTCCTTCCTGCTGATATAAGGGGTCAACAAAGCCAACAAACGGTGAAAAACGGGGTCTGTCATCCGGATTATTCTCACAGATCTCAGGGAGCAAAGGCATGTGAGAGAATTGGTCACACTGGAGCAACCAATTCTTGGTGCATGAACTCCTCCTCGCCCTCGTTCAGGGACTGGGCTTGTGTCAAAGTAAGAACCCCAACACTAAGCCCCCGCACAGCACAAACTCTATGATGAGTACAGACACGCAACATGGCTTCAAAACGGTCGGCTGGTCAGAACAGGGTAACAGAATGCACAGAAGGCCTGTGGAGAGCGACCTGAAAATCAGCAACGAGCGGACAAGAATGCACTGAAAAATCAAATACAAACCCACTGCACGCACTGAAGACTAGATACAAACTCGCAAGCACAAACTGAACAGCAGAAAAACGATCTGAAAACCAAAAGTCTGAAAAGCGCGAATCGCCTCTCACCAAACTTTTACTAACACGAGATTAGCAAAAGAAGCCCAAAGGGTGGCGCGCTTAGTATTGAACTGCCCTTTTATAGCCCCGTCGTACGTGTTGTACGTCACCGTGTTCTTGACGTTCGGAGATTCCGACAACTTTGGATTTTGTTGTCGGAATGTCTGATCATGTGTACAGGGCATTAGAGTTGGGCGAACAGTTCGAGCAGAGCAAAAGTTCGGCCTGAACATCGCCTGTTTGCCCGTTCGGCGAACATCCCGCTGAGTGCCCCACAATGCAGTGCGCGCTGAAATCAGGGCACAGTGAATAGCTGGTTGTTAAGGAGTGGGTCGTGGTGTCCTTGACAACAGATGAGTCATCAGCTGTCAACAGGCTTCCCTGCTGACAGCTGAATGAAAAAAAAAACATTGCCAGCAATAGAAAAAGCTTGAATAAAATAGCATTGGGGTCCCCCCTTTAATTTTAAGGGGAACCCCCACACCAAAATGTAACAAAAAATGGCGTGGAGTCCCCTCCAAAATCCATACCAGACCCTTATCTGAGCATGCAGCCTGGCAGGCTAGGAAAGGAGGGGGGCAAAGGAGACAAAAACAAAACAAAAACAATGTCTCCCCGATGTAGACCTATCATCAATCACGATGCCCATCGCCACCGCTGGACCCAAAAAAATTAAAATAAAAAAGCTCCGCTTGCGAAGAAGGCTAACCGCCGACTGCAGGCTCTGCCGTTTGACATTTCTTATATAAGTAAAGGGGTGGGGCCACCTGGTGATGTCACCTGGTGGCCCCGCCTCCTTGTGACTCAGCATGCACTGGTATTGAAGGCAATTTAAATGTTTTTTTTCTTTATAATGTTAGTTTTGCTGCATCAGGTTTTATACCATCTAGTGCAGAGGGCTAGATAATGTATATATAGGGTAGTTAAATTGTTTAGGCTTGGCTGACAGCCAAGCCTGTTTGTTTTGAATCTGGGTCAGGGTGAGTGACTCAGGGAGGCTGGATGACTCATCAGGCAGCACCTTTGTTACCTCCCCCTACTTACTGGAAATTTGGAGAAACTTCCAGAAGAATGGGAGGGAAGTTAGGAGGAGCTGCCTGGAGTACTGATAAGGGCCCCAACTAATCCCTGGCCAAAGGGGCTGGTAGGAGGAGGGCACCTCTTAAATACTCTGGTTCAGCCTAGCAGGAGTGGTGTGAATTCTGGTGGAAGCTGGAGATGGAGTGCTGAGGAGGCTGTCGGAGGCACTTGAGGGTAACCCCCTAGTCTGGGGAGGGGTGTCCTCAGGCCTGGGGCTCAGGTGCTGGAGGGATCCTCTGGAAAAAAAAGAGGTGTCCTGTCCAGAGGCACGGGAACAGGTGTGGAGGATAGAAGGAGCCAGCGAGCACATCCAGGAGATCTCCAGGGAGAAGACAGATGGGTGGCTGGTGAGTGAGACAGGGAGGACTGAGAGATAGCCTGAGAGGACTGAGGAGTGGCAGTCTGGGAGGACTGTGGAAGATTAGCCAGGAGGGCTAGTGAAAAGGGCAGCTGCAGCCAGTTGAGCCAGGTGAGCTGGCAGTACCTAAAGAGGTGGTGTTGGAATCAGTAGCCACAGGAAGGTAGCTGGACACTGGGACTTTTCTACACACCAAAGGTGCCCGCGGTCCCTGTCTGTAATTGGGTTTTTGCTGGATCTGACAGAGTGCCCTGTCAGATCCAACTTAAACAGTTTTTCAGCTGGGCTGAGTGTTTCTGCAAGCAAGTGATGTGCTGGAGCAAGAGGAGCGTACAAAGTTGAGTATATAGTTGAAGTGTCCCTAAAGAGACTTTGTTCCAGTCAAGTGGGCATCCCATAATACACCTATCCCCATCCAAGTTATTAACTCCTAATTAAAAAAACAAACAAAACAAAGCTGCAAGGACTGTTTCCTGTCTCAGTGAGCCAGCCTGTAGAAAATTTGGTGTGCCTGGCTGTGCAGGGTGGGGGATCCCTATTTACCAGTGGCTCCTATGGAAGTTGCTCTACACAAGGTACAGATGCGCCACTTTAAAGGCAGACTAAGGGGTGCCCCCCAGGCCATATATTTAAAGGTATTTTTCATTTTTATTGTTATACTTTAAGCATCATTAAAATCACTGCTCCTGTGAAAACTATCTTTTAAAAAAAACTATTTTTGCATTAATGCATGTCCCCCGGGGCAATACCCGGGCCCCCGTACACTTTTTATGGACAATAACTTGTATACAAGCCTTCAAAATGGGCACTTTTGATTTGGGTCCCATAAACTTTAATACGGTTCAGAGTTTGCGACTGAAAACAGTGATCGAGAGTTCTGGCGCAAACCGAACCGGGGCGTGTTCAGCCTACCTCTATAGGTAATTACGGTGGTATAAAATACATGCAAACAATTTGGAGTTGACCTACATTTTGTTGAAGAAAATATACTACTTCTTGGACATAGGTGCCAATGGCAGAAGAACAGACAGATATGATTAGCAGACTGGGCACTGGGGTAGTATAGCAGACAGGAAGCATTATGAAAGATTCACAGAGCTATTTAAATGTAATCTGGCCAGATTAATGACAGTTTTGGAAACTTTTTCAACTGTTGGGATCAAAAGGACAGGGGTGGGCAGAAGATGGTTCCACTTTGTTCCCATGGGATAATGGAGCAGCAGTAGAGCAAAGGAAGGTAAGTCTAAACAGCTGGTATGCGCCATTTACTTAAGGCTGTTAACTTCCCTACATGGCAAATTACAGGTTAACATTAAATGCAATCACAAAGAGGCTGATTTCCCAGTGTTACGGTATCTTTGTTACTGACATTCCCTGTTTTTGAGAATTAACAGACCTATTAGACCTCTGATGGCTACTCTGTATGCAGCAGGTGCAGATCAGGGATAGAGAGACTCCAGTCTGCCAGCTAACTGACAGACTAAAGCTCTAAACCAGGATGTTTTAAATGGCTGAGGACTTGTGGGTTCATTCTCTGCTGAGAAGATTAGAGAACATGAGATTACCTATCTCCTCCAGCTGAGCATACTGGCTGTAGAGGTGAAGGTCCTAGGCTCACCTTCTTCTGTTCCACACCCAAGAACTGCAATCAGCAGGTGGTGGTAGCTTAGTGCCTGCAGAGATAAGAGAACTGGAGTTCATCAGTCTTTTCTCATTCTCCATCTTGAAAGTAAGTTTGACTAGGCCCTTAAGGGTGAAATGCAGAGAGGGGTAGCCTGTAGGGGAGTACTCTTGTGTGTTTGTGCTGGACTAATAAAGTTTGCTATTAAAGGCATCATCAGTGTGTAGCCGTGGTTGATACAGAGACAGTGTATAGAGCAGAGATGAGCTCCCTTTATCCGGCACCTAATACAAGAGAGGTAAGGGCCGAGGGGGATCAGTGGGTTTTGGTAGAGTGCTTTCTTCTTTGAATGTCTGCAAACAGTGGAAGTCCTGGCTCACAGATGAGGAAGGTTAGGATGGGACTTTTGCTGCTACAATCAGGAGGTTGGTAGGAGCAAGGGGAGAACTACCAGTGTCTGCAGGAGAGATTGGTGGACCAAAAGTATTACTAAAGGCAAAACGTATTTATTTATTTTTTTTACATTTTGGAGAGCGTAGAGAGGGATTAGAACACCTGTATATATATTTTTTTATTGCTGTCTGTACCCCTATTAGGGAGATTCACCCTATTTGTCAAGTTTACTGTTATAATTGATAGTGAAAGAATATCCTACATTTTTGTTTGCCCCTAGAACAGTAATACAGGAGAAATCTTCTGATGGGGACACTAGTTCTGGTGACCCTGCTGTCAACCAGGGATTCCCTTACTTTGGAGGGATTTCTTTTCACTTTTTGTGTTGGCTTGGGACAAGAAGTGAAGGGAAAACTCCCCAATGGGACACAGATGGCAAAAGGACAGGGGTTATTACCCTTCATTACTGATCTCCCCCTGCTTGGCATCACATGTTTACAGTAGCAAAAGCTGTCTTATCACAAGAAAGTAAAGTGAACTCTTGGACCATGGGTGGCAAAAGAGAGTGGTAGGGGAAGTTGGATGGTAGAGAAGTGCAGTCTAAATTTGGAAGCACAGGCAGAGTTTTTTTGTGTTTAAGCTGTAAACAGCCTTGCTCGCAAGGTTAGCTTTTTTAATGTATATAAATTATAACATTAACAGTTGCTACTGTACCCTCTAGCATGTTACCATGACTATACTGCATCTAGGAAAACAGGAAAGCTGTCAAAAGCTTTCCTGGTTGAAAGAAGAGAAATAAGACACCAAAACATAATACAGACGTGCACAGATTTAAAAAAACAATACCACTTAGGTTGTCATTCATTTATAAGCCCCCTGAATGCATCATATCTTGTATTCTTATCCTCTGGGTATTGCAAGAAACTAATGGATTTGGCCTGTGCAATCAGTGCTTTAGCTGAGTAGGAACTGAGTTCCTATAAATATACAAATCATGGATGCAACAGAAGAAAAAAAGTATGTGCATTATAAGCAGGGCTGGCCCTACCATGGGACCCGGTGGGACCATCGGTCCCAAACATCAATTTCAGGGGGGCGGCAAATTGCCGCTAGCCAGCTAGCCTGTTCCGCCCACTCCGCTGCTTATCCCACTGTGAGGGAGCCCTGCGCCGAGGTGACAGGAGCGTACGGGCAGAACACTCGCTGCCCTGGGGGGTAGCAGTCGATGGGCAGGCCGGCGACAGGTGAGCGGGCTTGCTGGTGAATCAGCGGGCCAGCGGGCGGGGGAGCAGAGAGATGACATCATACCTCACCGGTTGCTCTGCATCACTGCAGTTCCACCCTCACTGTGCAGGCAGCCGCAGGCAGAAGAGAGTTTTCATCATCTCTCTGCTGCCTTCCTTCACTCTGGAACAATCCGCAATGTTTGGCAGGTGACAATCCGCAATGTGTGACAGGTGACGTTGTGGCAAGTGACAGTCCGCTACGTGTGGCAGGTGACGTCGTGGCAAGTGACAATCCGCAACATGCGGTAGGTGACGTGGCAGGTAAAGCTGTGGCAAGTGATAATCTGCAGCATGTGGAAGGTGATGAGGCAAGAAAAATGGGAAAAAGTCCCCCAAGCGGGGTTTTTAGGCAGCTAGCTATAGATATGAGCAAGGCATTAAGTAAAATATTAAAATTCTTTATTGAAGGGTAATGAATAAATGTAACAACATATAAATATAAATTGGGAGCTCAAGTGGGAAAATACCCATACCAAATACATATAATAGCAAACATAGGTTATACACAGCATGTGATAAGGCTATTGCATAACAAAACTGACGCGTTTTGACCCATGAATTTTGGGGTCTCTTCAGAGGATGAGTTTGCTAAAGAAAAAAGAAAAATTTATAATAGTATGTCCAGCTTATTTAAAAGAATTACAGCATAGGCAAGTTTGTTTAGCAACATGTTTAGTAACACTTTGCACATAATTACCACTGAGTTTGGATGTACCCCTCGATCAGAGCCTCCCCACATAGCAGCCAGACCATCCAGTGTGCCCGCACGTAGCAGCACCCCGGAAGAAGGGGGAACAGGAATCCACTTGATATGGCTTGCAAGGAGTCACACGTATAATTGCCCCCCCACCAACATGCCACGGGGGAGGTGGGGCCGGAACCTACGAAAATTGTCAGAGCGTTAGCTCATGAATATACCCATATAGGTTAGTGGTTAGATTTAACTGTTGGGCGGCCAGAATGTGTTGTAATAATCTATTACAGCTTGAATTGATCATGTGAAGGATAATAAAATGAGTAAAGTGACTATATTGGTATAACTAATATAAAATGTGATGAGGCAAGTGACAATCCACATCATCTCTCTGCTACCTGCCTTCACTCTGGGACACAGCAAGTGACAATCCACAACATATGGCAGGTGAAGTCGTGGCAAGTGACAATCCGCTACATGTGGCAGGTGATGTCGTGGCAAGTAATGTTGTGGCAAATGACAATCCACAACGTGTGGCAGGTAACGTGGCAAGTGACAATCCACAATGTGTGGCAGGTGAAGTGGCAAGAGACAATCTGCAACGTGTGGCAGGTGACGTGGCAAGTGACAATCCGCAATATATGGCAGGTGACGTAGCAAGTGACAATCCGCAATGTGTGGCAAGTGACAATCTGCAACGTGTGGCAGGTGACGTTGTGGCAAGTGACAATCCGCAGCGCGTGCCACGTGACGCAGCAAGTGACAATCCACATTGAAGGCACGTGACGGTGACACCCAAACAAAATTGACGTCTTTTTTCTCACAAATAGAGCTTTCTTTTGGTGCTATTTGATCACTTCTGTGGTTTTTACTTTTTGTGCTATAAACAAAAAAATGCGATATATTTGAAAAAACCCAATATTTTTTACTTTTTGCTATAATAAATATACAAAAAAAATAAAAATTCTTCATCGGTTTAGGCCAATATGTATTCTTCTACATATTTTTGGTAAAAAAAAAAAAAAATGCAATTAGCGTACATTGATTCGTTCATGCAAAAGTTAGAGTGTCTACAAAATAGGGGATAGATTTATGGCATTTTTATTATTATTTTTTTTTACTATTAATGGTGGCTATCTGCAATTTTTTGGGGGACTGCAACATAGTGGTGGACAGATCGGACACTTTTGACACATTTTCTGATCAAGTGATAATCATCACCACGTTTGGTACACAGTGGGAAGATGTGCGAACGATCTTGACTAAACATTGGCACATATTAACTCCAGCTCCCCAGATGGCTTCTATAGTTGGCCATAAACCCTTCATGGTAGCAAGAATAGCCAAAAATCTGACTGATGAACTCATCAGATCTGAATATACCAGACCTAATCTACGCAATTACCAAAAATGGGGGGAGAAGGGACTTATGGACTTTTTAGGCACCACAAAATAGTAGATAAAAATTCCTTATTTTATTTGATATCAAAAAACACACATAACAAAACAAAAATAGTATAGTTTAAAACACAACATGTGTCTGTACTTGAATCATTGCTATACAACACCATCTACAGTATGAAATTCTTCGGGCATTAGGAGGAATAGCTTCCCATGTAGATCAGTCCGAAGAAGTGGCTATATAGCAGTTCCATAGTCAGTTCATATGTTGAGATTGATCGATGCTCGACATGTTTCGCGTATGGACTACGCTTCCTCAAGAGCAATAGCAGTATATGATGTAACTATCAAGGTATATAACATTACAGTTAATTGTTAGTACATATACACATAGATAGAAAGCAGGCGTCTACAGGGGCGCCACATATCTAGTACCAAAAAGAACAATTGTGTGCTTGCTCGTAACGGAATGGGGGTGGGCGCCGACGTCCAAGCGATACTGAAGGACTGCTATGGGGGCGTGCACAACATAATTATAGGTGGTATATGAAATGTGTTCAAATTTGTAACCCTGGTCAGGTATTTAAGGAAGGGAGAAGGAAGGGGGGGGAGGGGGGGGGAAGAAAAAAAGAGAGGGTGGGGGGAAAAGGGGGGAGGTGGATGAGAGGGGAAAGAAAGGAGGGAAGGGGGGGGAGAAGGGGAGGGAGGGTGGGGGAGGGGGGGAAGGGGGGGGGAAGAAGGGAAGGTAGGAGGGGGTGAAATAGGGGGGGGGGAAGGGGGAGAGGGGGGGGAAAGGGGGAGGGGGGGGGAAGGGAATGGGAAGCGGGGGAGGGGAAGAAGAGGGAAGAAGAAGAAGAGAGTGGGGGGTGTTGCATTGGTAGCCCCCTAGTAGCACAAACAAGTAATAAAGGTAAATTATGAAAAAAAATATACTTACATTTAAAACCAATATGAAATATTAAAGAGGGGTATTAGTCCGCTAGCAAGGAAAGACCAAGTGACTTGACCATATGATAGAGCTTTACGTATCCGAGTCAGTATGTTTGCTATTTTCTTATATATATATATATAGGCCTGTTCCTAAAGTAGAGAAGGTAATGCATTTTTAAAAGAAAAGAAAGATTTTTTTTATATATATCAGACATAAGTTTTTATATATCTATATATATACTAAAAGTAACCTATTTCCTTGCTGTGGTCTGAGACACTCACCACTATTAGTCTTACAAATCGAGGATTGTAGTCTATGTGCCTCTGAGTTTCACCATGGAGTACAAGCAGGCATAGATCGCAGTGTCACTGTTGTAATATCCAGTGTGAGCTTAGGTATAATCCCTAAAGTATGAATAGAGCCGGGAGCACAAGGAAGAAAAAGATACAGAGAGGGAAGAGAAAGGGGGAGAGTGGAGCCTGAGTTAATAATATAAAGCCACCATCCAGCAGTATATGCCATAATCCAATTGATGCCGTGGTCAAACAGAATACCTGAATATAGAGAAGGGGAAGCCTGTAGCATGTATAGTCCTCCTGATCCTGGAGCGGAACGCACACTGTGTCAGGACGCTGTCCTATTTGTGTGCCCGTCCCGTCCGTCGACGTCCAATCGGCGGCCGCCGACGTGACGTCATCCGGACCGGCCAAGGGCTCTCCGTGCGCATGCGCCCCCACCAGCCGGAAGGGCCGTCAAACTGAACGGCGCCTCCAGCAAGAGGGCGGCACACGCCCACCGCGAGCTGCATCCGCCGGCTAGAATAGCCAGCCGATGCGCGCGCCGCATCGGAGGGGACCAATGCGGCGCTGGGCGGCCGCATAGCAGTCAAGAATGCACCACCAGGTGGCGCCAACGCACACCCCCATCCACTACTGTGGAAAACATACTACCCACACCTCCAAACACTCTTGGCAATAATACACTAAATACACAACTCAGACAGAGCACACTAGATCCACACATTTCACAAATGAGGAATCCTTCACAAAATTTTCAGGTGTCAGAGCACAAACTGCCACTCACGTAAATACCAACTTGAATATCTGTAATCTAACCCCCTACTCTTTGAACACTCAGCAAGTAGAAGTTCTCCAGCTTGGTTTAAGCTTCTGTCCATCTGCTGAAATAGACAAATACGAAACCATTAAGGATCTATACTTATTTTCTCGGAATCTCACATACAAATTCCTATTCGATAAAGATCGGGTACGATCCATACAGGACAAACAGATTTCCAAACAAGTCAAACACTTTACGATGGAGGACTTTAGAGCCCTCCGAGATTTAATGTTACTGCTAGACGAGAGTGACCCAACAAACCATGAAGAGACCTCTGTGACTTCCAACTCTACATTCACAGAGATCCCTCCAGTCAATCGATTCAGGGCTAAATCTCAACGTTTCCCTGACCTGATGACTAATCCTAGTATCTGGGCCTTCCTGATGGGCACGGTCAATGACGTCAAGAATATGATTGTAACATCTAAACACAAAAATTTAACTAAAGCTCAAATATTAGCAATTAAGCAATTACAAAATCACCCTGATTTGGTGATAAAACCCGCCGACAAAGGCGGTAACATTGTTCTCATGACCAAAGCTGATTACAAACAGATGGCCATGAACATTTTATGTAACAAGACCTGGTACAAACAAATTGAGTCGAGAGTAATCGATCAATATAAAGCAGAATTTCTGGACGTCATCGGCTCTGCCCATCAGGAGGGCCTCATTGATCAGGACCTCTATAATTTTTTGAATGTGCGCCATCCTAGGATGGCCACATTCTATGCACTCCCCAAAGTACACAAAAATCAGACCACACCTCCGGGTAGACCAATAGTGTCAGGTATAGGGTCTCTAACAGAAAACGCCAGACGATTAGTGGACTCAATTCTTTTACCACATGTACTGGCCCTACCCTCATATATCAGAGACACAATGGACCTATTAAAACAAATTGAGGGGATGGTCGTGCCTCCTGATGCCCTGCTCGTGACCTTAGATGTGGAGGCTCTTTACTCGAGCATCCCTCACGAGCAGGGCGTCGGGATAGCACGTACCTTCCTTCGTGAGCAAACGCATCACCGTTGGGAGTATTGCGAATTCATCTTGAAGTTGTTACATTTTATTTTGACGCATAATTGTTTTACGTTTGACGGGTCCCACTTCCTCCAGGTACAGGGTGTGGCTATGGGCACTTGTTGTGCACCCACCTATGCCAACCTGTACCTGGGGGGGTGGGAACGTTCAATTTTTTCAGATGACAGCATATCACACTTGACAAGTCAGGTGATGTGTTGGATGCGCTTTATTGATGACATCTTTATCGTTTGGTCAGGGTCCATGGAAAATTTGAACACTTTGGTCAATAAACTTAACTGCAACTCGTTCAATTTGAAATTTACAGTATGCAGTGACCATTCAACTATTACCTTCCTTGACCTTACAATTTGTAAAGATAATGATGGTAAACTGGCCACCTCTCTGTTCCGCAAAGAGACAGCAGGGAATACTCTGCTACATGCGGAAAGCGCCCACCCATATACTCTTATACGCAGCATACCATATGCCCAGTACCTCAGACTCCGGAGAAATTGCACCTTTACAGAGGACTTTAAACTACAAGCTAAAGCACTTCGTGAGCGTCTAAAAGCAAGGGGATATAGTAAATCATTACTCCGTCGTGCATACAACAGGGTACTGCGTCAGTCTCGTAACACTTTACTGTATCAACAAAAAGCTCCAAAAGTAAACACGATGGTTAGATACATCACAAAATACTCCCAACAACATGCTGAAATACGGAATATTTTATTTAAACACTGGTCGCTATTACGCGAAGACCCGATCCTGGCCAAATACACAACCCCCACTCCCACCATTACTTTTCGAAGAAGCAGATCCCTTAGGGACAAAGTCACATCCAACCATTTCAGCAATGACTCTACAACACAGTCCCACCCGATAGGAATGACCATATGTGGTAGATGTTCATTCTGCCCCTGGATCCGTACAGGGACCAGATTCCAACTCCCCAATGGAGAAACATTTACTCCTCACTTCCATGCCAATTGCGAAACTCAGGGCCTAGTTTATCTCATGACATGTGAGTGCCAAGCCTTCTACGTCGGAAAAACTATCCGACATTTCCGTTCACGTATCAAAGATCATGTGTATTACTCTGGAGGAGGAAAAATGATTACATCTGTTAGTAGACACTTGGACCTCTACCATAAATTTGACACCTCGGTGGTCTCCTTTTTTGCCCTTGCGGTTATTCCCAGAAGCCCTCGTGGTGGCGACTGGGACAAACAAATTTTAAGGCAGGAAACCTTGTGGATAGAGCGTTTAAATGCGACTCGGGCCCCTGGCATTAATGAATCACAGTCTTATAAACCTTTTTTGTAACTTCCATTGGGTTGCTTTTTGGAAGCGCATGCCCCCTCTGGCTAATCTGAACAGACCTACACGGGCCCAAAACCCATCTCAGATCAATAGAGGTCAGAGTTAAGGTCCATATACAGTTCTGTATAGAGCAGATATATCAAATATAAGTATGGAGGTATTTATATGCAATAATAGAAATTTCTGTATTGCTCCATTGTAACTTAACATATGTTTTGAATAACCCCCTTTTTAAGGTGCATGTGTATAACTTTTCTTTGTGTGCTTAGCTCTACGGATGGGGGTGTGCGTTGGCGCCACCTGGTGGTGCATTCTTGACTGCTATGCGGCCGCCCAGCGCCGCATTGGTCCCCTCCGATGCGGCGCGCGCATCGGCTGGCTATTCTAGCCGGCGGATGCAGCTCGCGGTGGGTGTGTGCCGCCCTCTTGCTGGAGGCGCCGTTCGGTTTGACGGCCCTTCCGGCTGGTGGGGGCGCATGCGCATGGAGAGCCCTTGGCCGGTCCGGATGACGTCACGTCGGCGGCCGCCGATTGGACGTCGACGGACGGGACGGGCACACAAATAGGACAGCGTCCTGACACAGTGTGCGTTCCGCTCCAGGATCAGGAGGACTATACATGCTACAGGCTTCCCCTTCTCTATATTCAGGTATTCTGTTTGACCACGGCATCAATTGGATTATGGCATATACTGCTGGATGGTGGCTTTATATTATTAACTCAGGCTCCACTCTCCCCCTTTCTCTTCCCTCTCTGTATCTTTTTCTTCCTTGTGCTCCCGGCTCTATTCATACTTTAGGGTTTATACCTAAGCTCACACTGGATATTACAACAGTGACACTGCGATCTATGCCTGCTTGTACTCCATGGTGAAACTCAGAGGCACATAGACTACAATCCTCGATTTGTAAGACTAATAGTGGTGAGTGTCTCAGACCACAGCAAGGAAATAGGTTACTTTTAGTATATATATAGATATATAAAAACTTATGTCTGATATATATAAAAAAAATCTTTCTTTTCTTTTAAAAATGCATTACCTTCTCTACTTTAGGAACAGGCCTATATATATATATAAGAAAATAGCAAACATACTGACTCGGATACGTAAAGCTCTATCATATGGTCAAGTCACTTGGTCTTTCCTTGCTAGCGGACTAATACCCCTCTTTAATATTTCATATTGGTTTTAAATGTAAGTATATTTTTTTCATAATTTACCTTTATTACTTGTTTGTGCTACTAGGGGGCTACCAATGCAACACCCCCCACTCTCTTCTTCTTCTTCCCTCTTCTTCCCCTCCCCCGCTTCCCATTCCCTTTCCCCCCCCTCCCCCTTTCCCCCCCCTCTCCCCCTTTCCCCCCCCTATTTCACCCCCTCCTACCTTCCCTTCTTCCCCCCCTTCCCCCCCTCCCCCACCCTCCCTCCCCTTCTCCCCCCCCCCCCCTTCCCTCCTTTCTTTCCCCTCTCATCCACCTCCCCCCTTTTCCCCCCACCCTCTCTTTTTTTCTCCCCCCCCCCCTCCCCCCCCTTCCTTCTCCCTTCCTTAAATACCTGACCGGGGTTACAAATTTGAACACATTTCATATACCACCTATAATTATGTTGTGCACGCCCCCATAGCAGTCCTTCAGTATCGCTTGGACGTCGGCGCCCACCACCATTCCGTTACGAGCAAGCACACAATTGTTCTTTTTGGTACTAGATATGTGGCGCCCCTGTAGACGCCTGCTTTCTATCTATGTGTATATGTACTAACAATTAACTGTAATGTTATATACCTTGATAGTTACATCATATACTGCTATTGCTCTTGAGGAAGCGTAGTCCATACGCGAAACATGTCGAGCATCGATCAATCTCAACATATGAACTGACTATGGAACTGCTATATAGCCACTTCTTCGGACTGATCTACATGGGAAGCTATTCCTCCTAATGCCCGAAGAATTTCATACTGTAGATGGTGTTGTATAGCAATGATTCAAGTACAGACACATGTTGTGTTTTAAACTATACTATTTTTGTTTTGTTATGTGTGTTTTTTGATATCAAATAAAATAAGGAATTTTTATCTACTATTTTGTGGTGCCTAAAAAGTCCATAAGTCCCTTCTCCCCCCGTTTTTGGTATATGTAATTGATAGGACGTGGCACGGTACTACTTTCAGTGTATCCACGGCACCACTCCGTGTGATGATACACATTTTCTATACATCTTTCCTAATCTACGCAATTGGCTCACGGACCTGCCTCCACTGCGAGGGATGTAGGCTTGTGGAAAATGCCATATTTGTGGATTTGTAGTAAAAATCTGACTCATTTACAGATGCAACAGGAAGAAAGGTGTATCAAATTAAACATCTCATTAACTGCAATACTACACGAGTACTGTATATGCTGGAATATCCCTATCATAAACTATATATAGGCAAAACAAAGCGTCCCTTAAAGATCCGTATAGGGGAACATCTCTCAAGTATTTGTTCCCCAGATGACGATACCCCCATAGGAGAACACTTTTCAAAAATCACAATAGGGAACCAAACGGACTCAAAATGAAGGGGTTCTATGCCTTAAAACTCCCAGTAAGAATAGGTGATTTTGACCTGGTACTTCTTCAAAAAGAAAAGTAGTGGATTTTTCAGCTGGGGACGCTCGCGCCGAATGGATTAAACAATGAGCAGAATTTACAGGTATTCCTGACTCCGTAAGTTGATCTCCACCGAATTGATCGATTGTCAAAATATCATACTAATGTCGTGTACATGCGAGCGGAATTTCCGACAGAAAAAGTCCGACGGGATCTTTTCATCGTATATTCCGATTGTGTGTATGCCCCATCGGAATTTTACGTCAAAAATTCTGACGGACCTAGAAACATTTTTCAGACAGAACCAATTCCTATCAGGAAAACCGCTCATCTGTATGCTGTTCCGACGTACCAAAAACACGTATGCTCTGAAGCAAGTACGAGACGGAAGCTATTGGCTACTGGCTATTGAACCTCCTTTTTCTAGTCCCGTCGTACATGTTGTACTTCACCGCGTTCTTGATGGTCGGACTTTGGTGTGACCGTGTGTATGCAAGACAGCTTGAGCGGAATTCCGTCAGAGAAACCTTCAGAGTTTATTTTGATGGAAAATCCGCTCGTATGTACACGGCATAAGCCTTAGTTTGTACAAATGTATCTATCTGTATATAGCTTTACATTCACATCTTAATACAACTACTATTGAATTTAATAGATGTGATTAAAAGCATATAATGTCAACTTGTGAATGGCGATTTACCTTATACATCAATGATCACATACTATGAAGTGCAATAGTCATATACTGCCACCGGCAGCGGTGTAAAAACACTTTTTCCTTACAGCAGTCTGAATTCCCCTATGGGGTTAACATGACCATGTCTGGGCAGGAAGTGATGTAAAAGGAAGTAATTCCCTGAGTGTCACTCTGAATGCCTAGAAAAGGATTCTGTTCATGCAAACACTTCACCCTGAAGAAGCCCACGTCACAAGTAGGTGAAACATGTCGGTGTGTGTGCCTACACATGCCCTCTGCCGATAGCCAACCTGGGCTTTTCATCACTCTTTAGCCCTCATCCTATCTCCGCAAACTGGAAATCCACAAACAACCGAAAACTGGAAGTAAAAGGCCAGGTGGCCCCATGCTGGTTTTGAGTGGATAACATCCTGTGCATGTCATCAGGACTAGGAATACAGAGATTTGCATCCTGCACACCTGTGGACCCCTGCAGAGGATTCTGGATTCACCACCGCTGCAATTGAGGACCAATCTAATATCGTCTAAACAGTGAGTCTCTTTTCAACTGGTATATCCTGCAAGCATCACAGCCTGAACATTTTTTGAGGCTCTGTGATTTGACTCAACTGACTATATTTTCTTATCCAACTTACAGTGGGGCAAAAAAGTATTTAGTCAGCCACCAATTGTGCAAGTTCTCCCACGTAAAAAGATGAGAGAGGCCTGTAATTGTCATCATAGGTATACCTCAACTATGAGAGACAAAATGTGGAAACAAATCCAGACAATCACATTGTCTGATTTTTGAAAGAATGTATTTGCAAATTATGGTGGAAAATAAGTATTTGGTCAATATCAAAAGTTCATCTCAATACTTTGTTATATATCCTTTGTTGGCAATGACAGAGGTCAAACGTTTTCTGTAAGTCTTCACAAGGTTGTCACACACTGTTGCTGGTATGTTGGCCCATTCCTCCATGCAGATCTCCTCTAGGGCAGTGATGTTTTGGGGCTATCGCTGGGCAACACGGACTTTCAACTCCCTCCAAAGGTTTTCTATGGGGTTGAGATCTGGAGACTGGCTAGGCCACTCCAGGACCTTGAAATGCTTCTTACGAAGCCACTCCTTCATTGCCAGTGGTGTGTTTGGGATCATTGTCATGCTGAAAGACCCAGCCACGTTTCATCTTCAATGCCGTTGCTGATGGGAGGAGGTTTGCACTCAAAATCTCATGATACATGGCCCCATTCATTCTTTCATGTACACGGATCAGTCGTCCTGTTCCCTTTGCAGAGAAACAGCCCCAAAGCATGATGTTGCCACCCCCATGCTTCACAGTAGGTATGGTGTTCTTTGGTTGCAACTCAGCATTCTTTCTCCTCCAAACACGAGTTGTGTTTCTACCAAACAGTTCTGACCATATGACATTCTCCCAATCCTCTTCTTGATCATCCAAATGCTCTCTAGCAAACCTCAGGTGGGCACAGACTTGTACTGGCTTAAGCAGGGGGACACGTTTGGCACTGCAAGATCTGAGTCCCTGGCGGCGTAGTGTGTTACTCATGGTAGCCTTTCTAATGTTGGTCCCAGCTCTCTGCAGGTCATTCACTAGGATTTTTGCTCACCGTACTTGTGATCATTTTGACCCCACAGGGGGGGGGGTCTTGCGTGGAGCCCCAGATCGAGGGAGATTATCAGTGGTCTTGTATGTCTTCCACTTTCTAATTATTGCTGCCACAGTTGATTTCTTCACACCAAGCTGCTTGCCTATTGCAGATTCAGTCTTCCCAGCCTGGTGCGGGACTACAATTTTGTTTCTGGTGTCCTTCGACAGCTCTTTGGTCTTCACCATAGTCGAGTTTGGAGTGTGACTGATGAGGTTGTGGACAGGTGTCTTTTATACTGATAACAAGTTCAAACAGGTGTCATTAATACAGGTAATGAGTGGAGGACAGAGAAGCCTCTTAAAGAAGAAGATACAGATCTGTGAGAGCCAGAAATCTTGCTTGTTTGTAGGTGACCAAATACTTATTTTCCACCATAATTTGCAAATAAACTCTTTCAAAAATCAGACAATGTGATTGTCTGAATTTGTTTCCACATTTTGTCTCTCATAGTTGAGGTATACCTATGATGACAATTACAGGCCTCTCTCATCTTTTTAAGTGGGAGAACTTGCACAATTGGTGGCTGACTAAAACATGGTGCTGAATGACTAACAGGCTTATTGTGGATCTATTGTTTCTATCTATTGTTTCTCCTTGACTCAAGTGGCATGCTTACACCACAGCATGCTGCATTTTTTACTATCTCTATACTCCTATTCATGTAGACCGCCATGACCGGTCCCCTTTGGTTATCATGATATAAAATAATGAATGTGGGGGGCCTTTTGGTGGGCGTGATTATTATTATTTTTTTTTGGGGGGGGGGGGGCAGCATTTCATTCTTGGTCCCAGGCAGCACAATTCCTTGGCTGGCCCTGATTATGAGGCTTTTTCAGTAAGCTGTGGTAGGTACAAAAGCATAGCAACCAATCAGAATTCACTTCACATATCTGCTCACTGGAATCTTTGCTCTCTTGGAGAGAAACAGGCAAAGAACCCCCACATCTGATACCCTTCCAGGTGTGTTGGATGTCTGGTCCACTACTGAATCTTGTGGTTTCATTTGCTGGTCCCTATGTTCATGTAGGATAAGGTAGTAGTGGGTGGAATTTCATTGTGTGGCGGGACGCAGATATTTGACACTCCTGGAATTGCTGGATGTGAAGATTCCTCAGATGACTATACTGTAGGTCTCGAACAAAGTGAAGAATCCAGGGACAGATGGGACAGGGAAGTATAAATAAACTTGTATTGTAAGGAACTTCTAATATAAACTTTTACACTTGAGTCAGACCATTTACAAAATATAAAACAAATATGCTTTATGTAAGCCTATCTGCACTGAGGCTTTGCTATAGAAATTGGCAAAATGTCAAGGCTGGGAGACCTATGTATGCAAGTAAAGACTGTGAGCATGGGCGTGCCTTTGTTTGTGGTACCTAAAGTCTATATATCAATTTATATTGCAGCACAGTGCAGTTACTGTCAGTGGTGGCTGCTCCATATGGGGCACCAGGGTACCGCCCCCCCCCCCAATCCATGTGCCCACCCCCTAATCGATCCTCTGCATTGGTGCCGATTGAGAGCCCGACCATGTAAGTACCACCCACGGGGGGGGGGGGGGGGGGGGGCGTTTGTAGGGGTGTTTTGGGGTTGGGTAGTCCGGGGTGGGGTCGGGTGGTTTGTTTGCTGGCCCTCCCCCCCGACTGAAGCACCAGCTGTCACTGGTTACTGTGTTGAAAGCACACTGAATCTGTCTTTGCCTCTCTTGTAGCAAAACACAAGGGTTGATTTACCAAAGGCAAATAGACTGTTCAATTTGAAATTTGCAACGTGATTTTTCCCTCCCGTTTAGTGAATGAGTTGAAGTTCTGCTGACTTTCAACATTCAATCATGTGCAAGCAAAAATGTTTTTTTTATTTCCCTTGCACTGAATTGGGTATTCTTTACAGGGTGAAGTTCAACCTTATTCACTAAGCTCTGGGGATAATTCTCTTGCAAAGTGAACAGCCTAAATGCCTTTTGTATGTCAGTCACATAGAGAGGATGAGATGCAAAAAAGGAGACACTGAATGCTGAATGCACTATTCTCCCCATTAAGCGTGTGGTAAAGCTTTCCTGTAATACTGTAACTGTGATCTTCACTATCATATTGTCCAAACTGACAAGCGTGGTTTACATTCTAAAGCCTCGTGCACACGATCAGATTTTCTGCAGACAAAGCATCGGACTTTTGTCCGAAGGGTGTTGGCCAGGAACTTGTATTGCATACAAACGGCACACAGTTGTCGGCCAACAATCGCGAACGTAGTGAGGTACTACGTGATGTTTCAGCTCTTTAGCGTCACCCTTTGGGCACCTTCTGCTAATGTTGTGTTTGGTGAGCATTGATTCGGAGCATGCGAGTTTGTACTTTGGTCTTTTGTCCGACAGACTTGTGTACACACGCTTGGAAAATCAGACGACAGACATTTGTCCGCGGAAAGTTTATAAACCTGCCATCCAACATTTGTTCATGAAAAGTTGGCCAACAATTTTCTGATGAAGCGTACAAACGGTTGGATTTTCCACCAACAGCCTGTCATCACAGGCTTAAGACCACACTATAATTCAACATACAAGAGCTAGAGCTGACAAATTGATGGTCTACCACGACAAAACTTATGTACATTGCTAAACACATGTAATCATTAAACCTTGTACACACGATCTGATTTTTCCGCAGACAAAACCTCAGACTTTTGTCCGAAGGCGTGTGCCTGGATTTTGTCTTGCATACAAACGTCAAGGAATTGTTGGCCAACAAACACGAACGTAGTGACGTACTATGTGGTTTTTCAGCTCTTTAACGCCACCCTATTGGCTCCTTCTGCTAATTTTGTGTTAGTAGAAGTTTGGTGAGTGTTGATTTGCGCTTTTCATTTCGCGCTTTTCATTTCGCACTTTTCATTTAGCGCTTTTCAGTTTGCGCTTTTCAGTTTGCGCTTTTCATTTCGTGCTTTTCAGTTAGTTTCTGAATGGCCATTCGTCAACCAGCCATGTTGCAGAATCGGAGGAGATAAGGTGTTATTTATTATTGGCCTTGGCATTGTTGATCCCCTATATTAAGATGCAGACACCTGCATGATGCTTTTATTTTATTTTTTTGGTTGAATAATGATTTGATTTGGTATATTTTCTATATTTTTGGATGCATAGAATGCACTTTTTGGTTAAGTTCTATTGGCAGATAGCATGTCTAATTAATTTTTTCTTTTTTTTATTGCACAATAAAAAAATTGTGTAGAATAATGCTTGGCTATGTGTTTTACTTAAAATGACAGTTTGGGAGTAGGCAGTTACATTTAAAAAAATACAATGTAAAATTAACAAGGGATACCAACATAGTTGTATCTTTTTTTTTAAAAGCTACGGGATAATGGTGTTGTGGTAACTTGCACCAAAAAATAAAAAAAAACAAGCATAATAATATAATTCTTGATATCACTAGAAAAAAAAAAAGCCTTTGAAAATTAATTTTCCATAACTTCAGCTCCGGAAGAATTTACCCACTTCCTGACCAGAACACTTTTTGCGATTCGGCACTGCGTCGCTTTAACTGACAATTGCGCGGTCATCAACAAAATTGACGTCCTTTTTTTCCCACAAATAGAGCTTTCTTTTGGTGGTATTTGATCACCTCTGCGTTTTTTATTTTTTGCGCTATAAACAAAAAAATAGCGTCAATTTTGAAAAAAAAAACGCATTATTTTTCACTTTTGCTATAATAAATATCCCTGAAAAATAATTTAAAAAACATTTTTTTTTCTCAGTTTAGGCCGATACGTATTCTTCTACATATTTTTGGTAAAGAAAAATCGCAATAAGCATTTATTGATTGGTTTGCGCAAAAGTTATAGCGTTTACAAAATAGGGGATAGTTTTATGGCATTTTTATTAATATTAATAAAATGTGCAGTTATTCCTAGATAAAATCCACCCTATACTAGGTCAACCCCCACTGCGCCTTGGATAATTCAACTAGATGATATTAAACATCCGGTCAACACCACCTACCTATAGCTGCCACTTAACAAATAAGACAATAGTGAAATGGAATTTAAATCTGTACTGAGTGGTAAATAATAATCACCTCCCGTGACAAATTAAATTGTGGCGCTATTCTCAACGCATCTAATTCACCCCCTACGGTGAAACATAAAAAATCTAACCACCACCTTTTAATGGTGTATATCTACATATAGTGCAACTCAACTTACACAAAAATTATTAATTATAGTAAGAATATGTGCAATTAATAACTATCTTAATGATACCCCCACATTATATTCAGTAAAACGTATTAAATTATAAACACCATAATAACTGATACATATCGTGACTCAGTGTTAATATTACTCAGATGTTGCTATAAATAATTCCCTTGTGGTAAAAATTAATATACAGTCTATAAATGAGAGTGCAACAAATAGTGTCCGTGATAGTGATCAAAAACAGCATAAATTGTGCCACAGCAAGTCCTTCTGTTGTAGAAATGTGAGTTCTTCTAATATACTCTTCCACCACACCTCAGTGTTCAGTGACCACTCTCCCTATGGGCAGCCACTCACCAGCTCCTCATGCATCCACTTTCGTATGAGGCTAAAAGGCAAAGATGACTGTTGCTACTGGCAAGGGTTAAAGCATGTAAATCCAGGAGACTCGTTCCATATAAAAATAGAAAAAAACTCCCAATAGTGTAATAACGTAAAACACTTTAATGAATCACACTGCAAAATACACTTCAACAGTTCCACTCACATTGTGTAAAAAATAAAATAGCACAGCAAACTCCACAGCAATCCGTCCAATGTAATATCAAACAGCAGCTAAGATCAACCTCCTAGGGGGTATGCGGTCACGGCGGACCCTCTAATTACGAGCGTTCAAAGTATCTCTCACCGCTTGCTTCATAGATGGGTAAAGCTGTCCCCCCCTCTCGGTTAACCGTGCAGCTAGCTTCTTCCTGTCACTAGTACGTGGTGTTATCCTTCTTACGGCCACGCCCCCAACATGTTTCGATACGCCTGTACCTTAATAATGGGATAGGCCGTTCTAGACATCCATCACTCCTTATATTCCCTCCTATCTCCAATCGAAATGAAGACGTCTTAGTGCGCGTGCGCACCTCTCTACCTAGGATCGAAAGTTGCCCGTCGAATAGATACACCTTAGTGCGCGTGCGTACATCTCTATTCAGCGTCTGCGCTCTACGAGTGTCCCCGTGGGCGCAAACCCCCGCTGATCTCCATAACACACGCCACGGTGTAGCTGCATTAATTGACACTGTGAGATCCCTACCATCCATCTCAATTTGTATATTTACATCCCGGAATGGTAGGCTATCGAACAGCGCTATTCCCCCTGACATGTCAAATCGAAGAACGTATACTGTGCTTTCCACACATTAAAGCGGTACACATATATACAACCATATATCAAACTTAACATCTCCATGTATACTAATCCCATCTATCAGCATATATGAGTTAAAACACACATGTTGTGATATATTAAACATATTAAAATTAAAGATAAAAATATTTGAAAACCGTTTAACCTGGCTGTGGTGAGGAAATTGATAAACATCAAAATAAAATATACTAAGTGTATATAGAAAAACAAGAATGGCCGAACTAAATCCATTAAAATCACCAACCTTAACCCTCAATAAAGGATGGAGATTAATTAATCCTAAAATCTCTAAAAAAATCTCTAAAATTAACTGCTAATTGATCTGCAGCTATGATCACCAGTCAATTGGTGACCACATTGCTTATTTATAAAACATATATTAAAAACTATAAAAATCTAAAATATTATTCCACTCATAACAGCATGGATGAATATGTGGAATAACGAACCGTGTAGTTCGTCTACCTACAGAATCTATCTAAAAGTCATTTAAAAAACAGTTAAGGTCTAGCTCAATGTTGAGGCCTCTCGGGGTTAAACTCTTAAAGCGGAATATCCATTCCGTGTCTCTCCGTGATAGGTCCCTTACCCTGTTGGAACCCCTCCAGGATGGATGGACCACATCGATCCCGCAAAATTGCAACAGAGAAGGGTCTTGTTTATGTTTGACCTTAAAGTGCATGGATACGCTGTGATACTTATATCCATTTTTTATGTTGGTGAGGTGTTCACTAATGCGGATCTTCAACTGCCTTTTGGTCCTCCCAACGTAATATAAGCCACAGGGACACCACATGAGGTATACCACATGTGTAGTGGTACACGTACTGAATTCATTAATATCAAACCTTTCCCCCTCTCTGTTGGTAACGCTGGTAATGCCTCTATTGCTGACCCTCACTGTTTTGCAACAAACGCATTTCCTACAGCAGAAAAAGCCTTTAAAATTAAAAGATAAGGTTCTCGGTTTTGGTGGATCTAAAATCTTCTTAACTATCCCATCACCTATACTTTGGGCCTTCCTATAAATGAACCTTGGATATGTAGGTAGTATTCCTCCCAAGTGTTTATCCTTGCAAAGAATATACCAGTATTTTCTATAAATGTTCTCGATATCTTTATACTGGTGGTGAAAACCAGAGATAAAACTTAATTGATGTTGAGGATCCCCTCTTTGTACTTCTTTTTCTTTCAGGCACTGTTCCCTGGGGATATTGGCCACTTCTTGTACAATTTTAGTAAGCTCTTCATTTTTATACCCTTTCTGAATAAATTTTTTCTTCAAAAAATCTGATTGGGACAAGTAATCCTCCATCTGAGTGCAATTCCGACGGATCCGCAATAGCTGGCCTTTCGGGATATTCTTTATCCATGATGGATGGTGGCCACTAGCTACAGACAGGTAGCTATTGCGGTCCGTCGGTTTAAAGTACACTTTAGTTTTTAACGAGTTGTTTATTTTCTCAATAGTAACATCTAAGAAATTTATCGATTCATCACTAATCAGGTATTCCAACCTGATATTATTCGTATTCCTATTCAGATGTTCGAGGAAAAGTTCCAAAGTATCCCTGGATCCCTCCCATATCAACAGGATATCATCAATGAACCTTCGATAGAAGATTAATTGAGGTCTATAGGCATTGAACACTTGTCTATCTTCCCATTCAGACATAAACAGGTTGGCGAGGCTGGGGGCATACTTAGCCCCCATTGCCACGCCAACCTGCTGGGAGTAGAACTGCCCATCAAACCAGAAGTAATTGTGGGACATGCAGAAATCTAATGCATGTCCCACAAATTTCTTCTGGATAAAGGGGATGTCGTCCCTTTTACTAAGTGCCCAATTCAGGGCTAGCGACGCATCCTCATGTTGTATGCATGTGTAGAGCGAAGCTACGTCTGCTGTTACTAAGTAGGATGTTATTGCAGGGTTACATTTCACTTGTTCTAGCAGACGTAGCAGATCTGAGGTGTCCTTCAAGTAAGCTCTGGTGACCTTCACACTGGGTTGGAGAAATCTATCTAAATATTCGCCCAGTCTAGCAGTAACGGATCCGATTCCATTTACTATAGGGCGAGGAGGAGGTTTCTCGGTGTTCTTGTGCACTTTAGGTAGTGTGTATATCACTGGTATGCGGTTGGCACTGGGTACGAGATATCTTTTCCCCTTCGAGTTTAGGGCTTTTACCCCAAAATCCCAGTCCACTAGTGCAGCCAATTGGGTGCTGTACGAGTCCGTAGGATCAAATTTCAACTTTTTATATGTATTTTGATCTCCTAATAACTCCAACAATTGCTTATGGTAGAACTCCTTCTCCATAACTACCACCCCTCCACCCTTATCCGCTGGGTGAATAATAATACTTTTCCTTTTTTCCAAGGATTCTATCCCCTCCTTTATGTACTGAGGGTTGACTCCTTTCCTTACTGGAAGATCCTCAATATCTTTCAACACCAAGTTCTTGAACACTTCCACATAATGGTTGTTTTGAATTTGGGGATTAAAGATTGATCGATTTTTCAGGCCGCTATCTATTTTATCCGGTGCCACCGAAGCTCTTATTCCTGCTTCCACCGGATGGCTCAGGAAGTGTTTTTTTTATATTCATCGTACGAATGAACTTGTGTGTATCAATATACACCTGAAATTTATTCATTCTTTTTTTCGGAGCACACTTGAGGCCCAGATTTAAGATGTTAATTTCTTTATGATCCAACTCAATTCCACTCAGATTGTAGAGCCCCGTGTTCACATGTCCCTCGGTCGTTTTTTTGGATTGCTTGGATCTCCCCCCCTGCATCCCCTCCTTCTTTTGGTGGGGGCTTTGTGTTCATATTTTGTGTGTTTGGGGGTCCAGGCCTTCCTCCACCTCTCTGTTGTTGTATCCGGGGATATCCTCTCGGAGTACCCCGCCTCCCTCCCCTCCCCCGTGATCCTAAAAAAGGCTGGTTATATGACTGCTGGTCATAATAGCCCCCTTCTTCCAGACTAGTATATCTGTTATACAGTGGAACCCCATTTCCCTCTGGATGTTGATTCAATGGGGGATATTGTCTCCACTGTTGATATTCCTGTGAAGGGGGGTATCCTCGTGGGCCATCACTTCTATATGGTGATGGATAGTCATAACCTCCCCTTCCTTGGGGGGTATTTCCCCGTAGGGTCTGGGTGTAAGATAGTCATAATCTCCTCTTCCCTGTCGAGGGGGTCTGGGGGAGTGAACATATTCACTATTGTGGTTCTTCGCTGAGTTTTCCCCATTATGGGAGGGGTTTGTAGATCCCTGCTCATTTTTCTTCACTATACTTTTTTGCCCATATTTCTTCTGGGTTGTTTTAGGTATAGATTTCTTTGCGCCGGGTTCCACCTCATGGCTTAAGTCTCCAATGGTTACCACCTGGCTTCCATCATTTATATTCTGCCACGTATATATCTTGTTGGTTCTAAAATCATTTGAATCCCTAGTGAACTTCTTCACTTTCTTTTTTTGCGTTTCACAGTCCACTTTATCTAACTTCTTTTTTATATTAGTATTGAAGTCTTTCATTTGATTGGATTCCTTAATGGGTTCCAGTTTCTCCTGTATCTGTCTAATTTTTTCGTTAATTCTTCCTAATTTAATTTGCTTCCTCTTTAAAACTAGATTCTGTAGTTCCCTTCCAGCCCTATTAAAAAATGTCAGCCATTCTTCCATAAAAGCAGGATCATTCAATCCATCCTGTGGGGGTACATCCCACCTTAAGCTTCTAAAGATTAAGTTTTCCTTTTGGTAATGCTCAAAAGTGAACACATCCCACCACACCTTAATTTGCTTTTCTAGAAGGTTCTCAAGTGATCTTAATGTTACAGAGAAATCCTCCTCATCAACGGTCATTTCTAAATTATTTGAAAAAACATGTTCAGGGTTCATCTGCCTATTAGACAGATAATTAAAAGGGTCCATGGCTGCTAGTGGGTGAATAGAGGTAACTAATAAAATGTGCGGTTATTCCTAGATAAAATCCACCCTATACTAGGTCAACCCCCACTGCGCCTTGGATAATTCAACTAGATGATATTAAACATCCGGTCAACACCACCTACCTATAGCTGCCACTTAACAAATAAGACAATAGTGAAATGGAATTTAAATCTGTACTGAGTGGTAAATAATAATCACCTCCCGTGACAAATTAAATTGTGGCGCTATTCTCAACACATCTAATTCACCCCCTACGGTGAAACATAAAAAATCTAACCACCACCTTTTAATGGTGATATCTACATATAGTGCAACTCAACTTACACAAAAATTATTAATTATAGTAAGAATATGTGCAATAAATAAGTATCTTAATGATACCCCCACATCATATTCAGTAAAACGTATTAAATTATAAACACCATAATAACTGATACATATCGTGACTCAGTGTTAATATTACTCAGATGTTGCTATAAATAATTCCCTTGTGGTAAAAATTAATATACAGTCTATAAATGAGAGTGCAACAAATAGTGTCCGTGATAGTGATCAAAAACAGCATAAATTGTGCCACAGCAAGTCCTTCTGTTGTAGAAATGTGAGTTCTTCTAATATACTCTTCCACCACACCTCAGTGTTCAGTGACCACTCTCCCTATGGGCAGCCACTCACCAGCTCCTCATGCCTCCACTTTCGTATGAGGCTAAAAGCCATAGATGACTGTTGCTACTGGCAAGGGTTAAAGCATGTAAATCCAGGAGACTCGTTCCATATAAAAATAGAAAAAAACTCCCAATAGTGTAATAACGTAAAACACTTTAATAATTCACACTGCAAAATACACTTCAACAGTTCCACTCACATTGTGTAAAAAATAAAATAGCACAGCAAACTCCACAGCAATCCGTCCAATGTAATATCAAACAGCAGCTAAGATCAACCTCCTGGGGGGTATGCGGTCACGGCGGACCCTCTAATTACGAGCGTTCAAAGTATCTCTCACCCTCTCACCGCTTGCTTCATAGATGGGTAAAGCTGTCCCCCCCTCTCGGTTAACCGTGCAGCTAGCTTCTTCCTGTCACTAGTACGTGGTGTTATCCTTCTTACGGCCACGCCCCCAACATGTTTCGATACGCCTGTACCTTAATCATGGGATAGGCCGTTCTAGACATCCATCACTCCTTATATTCCCTCCTATCTCCAATCGAAATGAAGACGTCTTAGTGCGCGTGCGCACCTCTCTACCTAGGATCGAAAGTTGCCCGTCGAATAGATACACCTTAGTGCGCGTGCGTATATCTCTATTCAGCGTCTGCGCTCTACGAGTGTCCCCGTGGGCGCAAACCCCCGCTGATCTCCATAACCCACGCCACGGTGTAGCTGCATTAATTGGCACTGTGAGATCCCTACCATCCATCTCAATTTGTATATTTACATCCCGGAATGGTAGGCTATCGAACAGCGCTATTCCCCCTGACATTTCAAATCGAAGAACGTATACTGTGCTTTCCACACATTAAAGCGGTACACATATATACAACCATATATCAAACTTAACATCTCCATGTATACTAATCCCATCTATCAGCATATATGAGTTAAAACACACATGTTGTGATATATTAAACATATTAGGATTAAAGATAAAAATATTTGAAAACCGTTTAACCTGGCTGTGGTGAGGAAATTGATAAACATCAAAATAAAATATACTAAGTGTATATAGAAAAACAAGAATGGCCGAACTAAATCCATTAAAATCACCAACCTTAACCCTCAATAAAGGATGGAGATTAATTAATCCTAAAATCTCTAAAATTAACTGCTAATTGATCTGCAGCTATGATCACCAGTCAATTGGTGACCACATTGCTTATTTATAAAACATATATTAAAAACGATAAAAATCTAAAATATTATTCCACTCATAACAGCATGGATGAATATGTGGAATAACGAACCGTGTAGTTCGTCTACCTACAGAATCTATCTAAAAGTCATTTAAAAAACAGTTAAGGTCTAGCTCAATGTTGAGGCCTCTCGGGGTTAAACTCTTAAAGCGGAATATCCATTCCGTGTCTCTCCGTGATAGGTCCCTTACCCTGTTGGAACCCCTCCAGGATGGATGGACCACATCGATCCCGCAAAATTGCAACAGAGAAGGGTCTTGTTTGTGTTTGACCTTAATTTGTCACGGGAGGTGATTATTATTTACCACTCAGTACAGATTTAAATTCCATTTTTATTAATATATTTTTTTTTTTTACTAGTAATGGTGGTGATGAGCGATTTTTATTGTGACTGCGACGTTATGGCGGACACATTGGACATTTTTGGGACCATTGTCATTTATACAGCAATCAGTGCTATAAAAATGCACTGATTCCTGTGTAAATGACACTGGCAGTGAAGGGGTTAACCACTAGGGGGCAGGGAGGGGTTAAGTCAGTACTAGGGAGTGTTTTCTAACTGTAGGGGGGATGGGCTAGCTGTGACACGTCACTGATCTCTGCTCCCAATGACAGGGAGCAGAGATCAGTGACACTGTCACTAGGCAGATGCTTGTTTACATCAGCATCTCCCCGTTCGTCCTCTCCGTGAGGCGATCACGGGTATCCCGCGGGATCTGTAACCCGACTCACGGAGCCCCTGGCCGGCGCGCCCCACCGGCGGCGCACACGCAATGGCATGGCGGGGAATTTAATGGGACTTACAGGCACACCCATTTGCCCAGCTGTGCCATTCTGCCGACGTACATCGGCGTGCACCGGTCGGGAAGTGGTTAACCACTTGACGACCGCCTCACGCTGATAAACGTCAGCAGAATGGCACGGGCAGGCAAAATCACGTACCTGGTACGTGATTGCCTTCACACGGGTGGGGGGTCCGATCGGACCCCCCCCGGTGCCAGAGGCGGCCAGCATTTGTTCGCGGGCGATATGAGGTGAGGGGGAGGCCATCCATTCGTGGCCACCCCCTCCCGATCGCTCCTGGCGAATGAAAATCCTTCCTCTGCCTCTGTAATGTAAACAGAGGGAGAGGAAGTGATGTCATCCCTCCTCGAGCCAGTCTTTTCGTTCCGGTGCCGAGGAGAGAAGACATCAAGTAAGTGCACCAACACTACACTTTCAGTAGAACACACTAGGCACACTTTTCACCCCCCAGTCACCCCCCGATCACCCCCCTGTACCCCCTGTCACAGTGACACCAACAGCAGTTTTTTTTTTGCATTGGTGTCAGTTTGTGACAGTTATAAGTGTTAGGGCAGTTAGGGTTAGCCCCCTTTAGGTCTAGGGTACTCCCCTTTAGGTCTAGGGTACTCCCCTAACCCCCCCTAATAAAGGTTAACCCCTTGATTACCACCCGTCGCCAGTGATCGCTGTATTAGTGACACAGGTGACGCTAGTTAGGGAGGTAAGTATATAGGTTCGCTGTCAGTGTTTTATAGCGACAGGGACCCCCATATACTACCTACTAAAGGTTTTAACCCCCTGATTGCCCCCTAGTTAACCCTTTCACCAGCGATCACCGTATAAGTGTTACGGGTGACGCTGGTTAGTTAGCTTGTTTTTTACAGTTTATTATAGTTTTAGGGCACCCGCCGTTTATTACCTTATAAAGGTTTAACCCCCTAATTGCCCGGCGGTGATATAAGTTAAGTTTTTAGGATCAGATAAGGTCTGCATCGCCCCAGGCAGCGTCAGGTTAGCGCCAGTACTGCTAACACCCACGCACGCAGCATACACCTCCCTTAGTGCTATAGTATCGGAACGGATCGATATCTGATCCGATCAGATCTATACTAGCATCCCCAGCAGTTTAGGGTTCCCAAAAATGCAGTGTTAGCGGGATTAGCGCAGATACCTGCTAGCACCTGCGTTTTGCCCTTCAGCCCAGCCCAGCCCACCCAAGTGCAGTATCGATCAATAATTGTCACTTACAAAACACTAAGCACATATAACTGCAGCGTTCGCAGAGTCAGGCCTGATCCCTGCGATCGCTAACAGTTTTTTGGTAGCGTTTTGATACAGTCGCTAAACTTTTTTGCCTGTGAGTCTCACTAGTGTACCACTAAATTTAGAGCCCAAAATGGCAAATCGAAGGTACACTAGTGAAGAGGCCTACACGTTTCTGAGCATGACAGATAGTGAAGAGGAAGTCACTCATCTGTCAGATTCAGGCTCAGAATACGATCCTGTAGAGCAGTGTTTCTCAACTCCAGTCCTCAAGGCGCACCAACAGGTCATGTTTTCAGGATTTCCTCAGATGAAACGGCTGTGGTAATTACTAAGGCAGTGAAAACTGATCAAATCACCTGTGCAAAATAGTGGAAATCCTGAAAACATGACCTGTTGGTGCGCCTTGAGGACTGGAGTTGAGAGACACTGCTGTAGAGGACAGCGGCTCCATGACAGATAGCTCTGACAACGGAGTTGTGGTCCCTGCTCAGGTCAGGCGTACCAGACCCCAAACTTCTTCTTCTGTCCTTGAAGTGCAAGAACCGCAGGTCCCTCGTATGAAGCAGAGAAGTACTAGCGCTGCTATTCCTTCTGGTGAACTGGCAAGCACCAGCGGCCTAGTACAGCCTGGTCGTATATCCAGAACTGCAGTATCACGTGGTGACGTGGCGAGTCCCATAAGTGCAGTTCAAGCTGGCGAGGTGACAAGCACAAGTAGTGTCCCGCTGCCACCAAGAAGACGAACACAGGCCCGTCGTGCCCATAGTGCCCTTCCTGCTGCATTCGCCAATCCAAATTGGGAACTCACCACTTCTGCAGCACCCGTACTTCCCCCATTCTCTGGCCAACCCGGAATTCAGGTGGAAACATTTGATTTTACGCCACTGGATTTTTATTCGCTGTTTTTCACCGAAGATCTCTATAGATCTATTGTGGACCAAAGCAATTTGTACGCTGGTCAACACATCGCCACTATTCCCCAGTCCTCCCTTGCCAGAGATTGGAAACCAATTACGGTTTCCAAATTTAAGCTCTTTCTGGGCCTTTCCCTCAACATGGGCATAAATAAAAAGAGTAAGTTGCGGTCATATTGGTCCACTGACCCAATTTACCATATGCCCGTGTTCTCTGCCTCCATGACCAGGGCACGATACGAGCAGATTTTGCGGTTAATGCACTTCAACGACAATGAACTCTGTCGTCCTCGTGGAGACCCTGAATACGATCGGCTCTACAAAATTTGGCCCCTCGTAAACCACTTCAACCAACGTTTTGCAGACTTGTTTACTCCCCATCAAGTTGTCTGCGTTGATGAGTCCCTGATTAAATTTTCTGGCCGCTTGTCATTCAAACAGTACCTTCCCAGCAAGCGTGCCAGATACGGGGTCAAGATGTATAAGCTCTGTGACAGAGCCACAGGCTATAGATGTAGATATGTACATAGGAAGCGCTGGCAAGATAGTGTGGGACTTGGTGTCACTCCTATTCGGAAAGGGGTACCACTTGTACGTGGACAATTATTACACGAGCGTGCCACTTTTTAGCCACCTTTTTGATCATCAGATTGGAGCATGTGGCACCGTGCGACCTAATCGCCGGGGCTTTCCCCAGTGGCTTGTAGATTCCCGCCTTAGGCTGGGGGAGAGAGCCTGCTTGCAGTGTAAAAACTTGCTCGCTATGAAGTGGAGGAGTGACAATAAGAATGTTTTCGTTCTTACCTCCCTTCATGTAGACACGACGGTCCAAATTACTACGGCGACTGGTGTTGTGGAGAAACCCCTCTGTGTCCACGAATATAACCAAAATATGGGAGGGGTGGACCTCAACGACCAGTTGTTGGCGCCATACCTAGTTGCCCGTAAGACCAGATGCTGGTACAAAAAAGTGTCTGTTTATTTATTTCAATTGGCTTTGCTGAATGCATATGTGCTATACAGAGCTTCAGGATGGACTGGATCCTTCCTTAAATTCCAGGAAGAGATCGTCAGAGCCCTTCTGTATCCAGACGGTGCTCCACCTCACCATCCCCAACCAAATGCAGTAAGCCGGCTGCATGAGAGGCATTTTCTATATGTCCTCCCGAGTACCCCTACCCAACGAGCCCCCCAAAAAAGATGTTGTGTCTGCAGTGCGGATTTAGGCGTGACACCCGGTATTATTGTCCCTTCTGTCCTGACAATCCTGGTCTTTGCATTGGTGAATTTTTTGAACGCTACCATACACTAGTTAAGTTTTAGCCTAGGGTACAGCACTGCACAGACTAGGACACACTTTCACAGGGTCTCCCAAGATGCCATCGCATTTTGAGAGACCCAAACCTGGTACCAGTTAAAAAAGTTAAAGTTACAAAAAAAAGTGTAAAAAAAAAAACAAAAACAAAAAAAAGTAAAAATAAAGAAAAAAACCACAAAAAAATATATAAGATAAAAAAAAAAAATAAAAAAAATAGTTGTTGTTTTATTGTTCTCTCTATTTTCTCTCTATTGTTCTGCTCTTTTTTATTGTATTCTATACTGCAATGTTTTATTGTTATGTTTTTATCATGTTTGCTTTATAGGTATGCAATTTTTTTATACTTTGTTTTTTTATTGTTAACCACTTTTTTGTTTTCAGGTACGCCATTCAGCTGCAGAGCGGATTTATTTATCTTGACAGCAACAGCGTTTGCTCCCACGGTACATAAAGCCATGACTCCAGTACTGTCGGAGGTGATTTCAACACCACAGTTACATACTTCAGCATATATACCGAAGCGTGGGGGCAGCAGTGGGTGGAGGAGCAATTTACTCCTGCCTTTTGCGGGAGGATGCCCCCATGCTTCAGCATATATATATTTTAGGTAGGCACAGGTTGCGTTAAATGTTTTATTTTTTACTATGCTTTTTTTTTGTATTTGCTTTGCAGGTATGGTAAGTATTACTGTTATACTGTAATGTTACTTTGTTTTTTTGTTAACCATCATTTGCTTAGCAGGTACGCTATTCAGTTGCAGCGCGGATTTATTTATCTTGACAGCAACAGTGTTTGCTCCCACGATACATAAAGCCGTGACTCCAGCGCTGTCGGAGGTGATTTCACCACCACAGTTACATACTTCAGCATATATGCCGAAGCGTGGGGGCAGCAGTGGTTGGAGGAGTGATTTGCTCCTGCCTTTTGCGGGAGGATGCCCCATGCTTCGGCATATACATATATTTTAGGTAGGCACAGGTTGCGTTAAATGTTTTATTTTTTACTATGTTTTTTTTTTTTTTATTTGCTTTGCAGGTATGGTAAGTATTACTGTTATACTGTAATGTTACTTTGTTTTTTTGTTAACCATCATTTGCTTAGCAGGTACGCCATTCAGTTGCAGCGCAGATTTATCTATCTTGACAGCAACAGCGTTTGCTCCCACGATACATAAAGCCGTGACTCCAGCGCTGTCGGAGGTGATTTCACCACCACAGTTACATACTTCAGCATATATGCCGAAGCGTGGGGGCAGCAGAGGGCGGAGGAGCGATTTGCTCCTAACTTTTGCGGGAGGATGCCCCCATGCTTCTGCATATATATACGGTGCATGTATGCCCATCATTAGAAGTGGGTGGATGAAGGGAGGTATTGTATTGTAATGGTGGGCATACACACCGACAGTGCTGTACAGTGCTGCCAACAAGGCCCAGGCTTACGGCGGCACTTTGTGGGGGGGTGGCGGTCGCGCCCCCCCCACACGAAAAAGGCCCCCCCTCTGCCTCCCGAGTCAGTCTCACATGGAGCACACACAGCGTCTGCTCACAGTCCCCCTCCCCCTCCCCTTCCCTTCCCATCTGCACAGGAGAGAGAACTTGTCAGCGTCTCCTCCAGTGTTGTGATTCCAGGGTTGGATCTTCAGTGGGCAGCTACAGTCTGTATATCCTGGAGGGTGAGAATAAAATCCCGATCCTCTTCACTGTCTCTCCTTAAACCTCACACAGGGCTTATCTGTGCTCTGACTTTGTTTCTCCTATCATCTCCCTGTGATCTGAAATACGACTCTCTGATAATTAACCCTTTGTCCTTGCTGTGCTTTACTACTCTGCTTCAATGGACACATGTACACTGCTGCTTACATATATGGTTAACTCTTTACAGCTCAATATCTGCTGGCTGGTGATTCTGGAATCAATGGCATTTAACACCTTAGTCTGCTTGTATATGTGGTTAACCTTTCATAGCTCCTTGTATCTGTAAGCCCTGGTTCACATTGATGCTACTTTGAAATCACGCTATTTCACTTGAAGTAGCGCAATTTCAAAGTAGCAAGGTCAGCGGGATTTCAGGTGCTACTTGATAGACATCTGTGTGGCTTCATTCACAGATGTCTATTGAAGTCGCACCTGAAATCAGCAAAAGTAGTACAGAAACTACTTTTGCAAATCGGTGCGACGCTGCAAAATCAGTGTCGCACCGATTGGAACAGTGCCATTGCCTCCAACAGCCTGCGACTTTTCATGCGATTTGATCTCTCAAATCGCATGACAAATTGCTTCAATGTGAACCTAGGCTTAGGCTCAGTTCACACTGGCTTTGATGGGCACTGACAAGGCTGCACTGATGGGCAGTGACAAGGCTGCACTGATGAGGCTGCATTGATGGGCACTGACGAGGCTGCACTGATGAGCACTAATGAGACAGCTTTGATGGGCACTAATGAGACAGCTTTGATGGGAACTGATGAGGCTGCATTGCTGGGCACTGATGAGGCAGCTTTGATGGGCACTGATGAGGCAGCTTTGATGGGCACTGATGAGGCTGCTTTGATGGGCACCGATGAGGCTGCTTTGATGGGCACCGATGAGGCTGCATTGCTGGGCACTGATGAGGCTGCATTGATGGGCACTGATGAGGCTGCATTGATGGGCACTGATGAGGCTGCATTGATGGGCACCGACGAGGCTGCTTTGATGGGCACTGACGAGGCTGCTTTGATGGGCACTGACGAGGCTGCTTTTATGGGCACCGATGAGGCTGCTTTGATGGGCACTGATGAGGCTGCACTTGGTACCCACTTTTAACCACTTCAATACTGGGCACTTTCACCGCCCTCCTTCCCAGACCAATTTTTAGCTTTCAGCGCTGTCACATTTTGAATGACAATTGCGTGGTCATGCAACACTGTACTCAAATTACATTTTTATGTTTTTTTTTTCAAACAAATAGTGCTTTTCTTTGGTGGTATTTAATCACCGCTGTGATTTTTATTTTTTACACTACAAATAAAAAAACACTGAACATTTTTTTTTAAAAAAAGCATTTTTCTTAGTTTCTGTTATAAAATTTTGCAAATAAGTATTTTCTTTTGATAAATTTTGACCAAAAATGATGTTACTACATTTCTTTGGTAAAAATAACCCAAATCAGTGTTTATTTGGTGTTGGCAGTGATGGGGGACAGACAGATTTTTTATGGGGACACTGACATGTGTATGGGGACAGGGGTGACAGTGGTGCTTGGTGTACTGTTTGTGGGGTGATCTGTAACAGCTCTCTGTGTAAAATCATTCTCGCACAGAGAGCTGTCACAGATCTGCAGTCCCCCCCCCGCACTGAGCTTGACGGGGAGAACTGTCACAGAGACATGCGTCTCTGTTTACATTGTGACGGCTGTGATTGGACACAGCCGTCACGTGATCGGGAGGGCCGATCACAGCGCCCATATCCCGATCTCTGCTCAGCTGGATTCTGTGATCATAATGATCACAGGACCAATCCGCAGCGTGCCTTGTGGCCGTGCTGCGAGCACTCGCTCTGAGGGACGTTCCTGAATGTCCACTCAGGACAAGGAAATTACCACCCGCCCGTTTATGTGCAGTGGCCGGGTGGGAGGTGGTTAATGTACAGAGAGAAAGAGGTGGAGCTCTAAAAAGAAAAGGTGGGGCCTGAAGAGGAAAGGGTGTGGTTTACAGATGACAGGGTGGGTCTTAAACAGGAAGGGGCTTGGCATTGACAGGAAAGGGTGGGTCATATTTAAATTAGGGGGTGCACAAGTTTAGTCAGGCCTAGGGCAGCACAAAACCTAAATACACCTCTGCCCACCGATCAATATCTTTTTTTCGTTCAGCCCACAGGCTGCATGAAAAAACTGTTTACAATATATGCCCAACAAGGACCAGCAACGTACTGGTATGTTGCTGGATTTGAGTGGTTATACCAGAATGATGCCTGCAGGTTTAGGTATCATCTTGGTATATTTCTTTTCAGCCAGCGGTCGGCTTTCATGTAAAAGCATTCCTAGCGGCTAATTAGCCTCTAGACTGCTTTTACAAGCAGTGGGAGGGAATGCCCCCCCACCGTCTTCCATGTTTTTCTCTGGCTAAATGCAGCCGGTGATTCAGCCAGCTGACCATAGAGCTGTTTGGAGACCAGAATGGCTCCAAACATCTCTATGGCCTAAGAAACCGGAAGCTACGAGCATTTCATGACTTAGATTTCGCCGGATGTAAACAGCGCCATTGGGAAATTGGGAAAGCATTTTATCACACCGATCTTGGTGTGGTCAGATTCTTTGAGGGCAGAGGAGAGATCTAGGGTCTAATAGACCCCAATTTTTTCAAAAAAGAGTACCTGTCACTACCTATTGCTATCATAGGGGATATTTACATTCTCTGAGATAACAATAAAAATGATTAAAAAAAAATAAAAATGAAAGGAACAGTTTAAAAATAAGATAAAAAAAGAAAAAAAATAATAAAGAAAAAAAAAAAAAAAGCACCCCTGTCCCCCCCTGCTCTCGCGCAAAGGCGAACGCGTCGGTCTGGCGTCAAATGTAAACAGCAATTGCACAGTACATGTGAGGTATCACCGCAAAGGTCAGATCGAGGGCAATAATTTTAGCAGTAGACCTCCTCTGTAAATCTAAAGTGGTAACCTGTAAAGGCTTTTAAAGGCTTTTAAAAATTTATTTAGTTTGTCGCCACTGCACGTTTGTGCGCAATTTTAAAGCATGTCATGTTTGGTATCCATGTACTCGTTATTTCATCAAACATTTGGGCAATATAGTGTGTTTTAGTGCATTAAAATTTAAAAAAGTGTGTTTTTTCCCCAAAAAATGCGTTTGAAAAATCGCTGCGCAAATACTGTGTGAAAAAAAAATGAAACACCCACCATTTTAATCTGTAGGGCATTTGCTTTAAAAAAATATATAATGTTTGGGGGTTCAAAGTAATTTTCTTGCAAAAAAAATAATTTTTTCATGTAAACAAAAAGTGTCAGAAAGGGCTTTGTCTTCAAGTGGTTAGAAGAGTGGATGATGTTTGACATAAGCTTCTAAATGTTGTGCATAAAATGCCAGGACAGTTCAACCCCCCACCAAATGACCCCATTTTGGAAAGTAGACACCCCAAGCTATTTGCTGAGAGGCATGTCGAGTCCATGGAATATTTTATATTGTGACACAAGTTGCGGGAAAAAGACAAATTTTTTTTTTTGCACAAAGTTGTCACTAAATGATATGTTGCTCAAACATGCCATGGGAATATGTGAAATTAGACCCCAAAATAAATTCTGTTGCTTCTCCTGAGTACGGCGATACCACATGTGTGAGACTTTTTGGGAGCCCAGCCACGTACGGGACCCTGAAAACCAAGCACCGCCTTCAGACTTTCTAAGGGCTTAAATTTTTTATTTCACTCTTCACTGCCTATCACAGTTTCCGAGGCCATGGAATGCCCAGATGGCACAAACCCCCCCTAAATGACCCCATTTTGGAAAATAGACACCTAAAGCTATTTGCTGAGAGGTATAGTGAGTATTTTGCAGACCTCACTTTTTGTCACAAACTTTTGAAAATTGAAAAAGAAAAAAAAAATTTTTTTCTTGTCTTTCTTCATTTTCAAAAACAAATGAGAGCTGCAAAATACTCACCATGCCTCTCAGCAAATAGCTTGGGGTGTCTACTTTCCAAAATGGGGTCATTTTGGGGGGTTTTGTGCTATCTTAGCATTTTATGGCCTTCGAAACTGTGATAGGTAGTGAGGAGTGAAATCAAAAATGTACGCCCTTAGAAATCCTGAAGGCGGTGATTGGATTTAGGGGCCCCGTATAAAGCTAGGCTCCCAAAAAGTGCCACACATGTGGTATCTCCGTACTCAGGAGAAGCAGCAGAATGTATTTTGGGATGTAATTCCACATATGCCCATGGCATGTTTGAGCAATATATCATTTAGTGACAACTTTGTGCAAAAAAAAAAAAAAATTGTCACTTTCCCGCAACTTGTGTCAAAATATAAAATATTCCATGGACTCAACATGCCTCTCAGCAAATAGCTTGGGGTGTCTACTTTCCAAAATGGGGTCATTTGGTTTTTTTTTTGCGATCTGGGCATTTTATGGCCTTCAAAACTATATAGGTAGTGAGGAGTGAAATCAAAACTTTACGCCCTTAGAAATCCTGAAGGCGGTGCTTGGTTTTCGGGGCCCCGTACATGGCTAGGCTCCCAAAAAGTCCCACACATGTGGTATCCCTGTACTCAGGAGAATCAGCAGAATGTATTTTGGGGTGCAATTCCACATATGCCCATGGCCTGTGTGAGCAATATATCATTTAGTGACAACTTTGTGCAAAAAAAAAAAAATTTGTCACTTTTCCGCAACTTGTGTCAAAAAAATATTCCATGGACTCAACATGCCTCTCAGCAAATAGCTTGGCGTGTATATTTTCCAAAATGGGGTCATTTGGGGGGGGTTTGTGCCATCTTCGCATTTTATGGCCTTCAAAACTGTGATAGGTAGTGAGGAGTGAAATCAAAAATTTACGCCCTTAGAAATCCTGAAGGCGGTGATTGGTTTTCGGGGCCCTGTGCAGGCTAGGCTCCCAAAAAGTCCTAAACATGTGGTATCCTCATACTCAGGAGAAGCAGCAGAATGTATTTTGGGGTGCAATTCCACATATGCCCATGGCATATTTGAGCAATATATCATTTAGTGACAAGTTTGTGCAAAAAAAAAAAATTTGTCACTTTTCCGCAACTTGTGTCAAAAAAATATTCCATGGACTCAACATGCCTCTCAGCAAATAGCTTGGGGTGTCTATTTTCCAAAATGGGGTCATTTGGGGGTTTTGTGCCATCTTGGCATTTTATGGCCTTCAAAACTGTGATAGGTAGTGAGGAGTGAAATCAAAAATGTATGCCCTTAGAAATCCTGAAGGCGGTGCTTGGGTTCGGGGCCCCGTACACAGCTAGGCTCCCAAAAAGTCCCACACATGGGGTATCCCCATACTCAGGAGAAGCAGCTAAATGTATTTTGGGGTGCAATTCCACATATGCCCATGGCCTGTGTGAGCAATATATCATTTAGTGACAACTTTGTGCAAAAAAAACCAATTTGTCACTTTCCCGCAACTTGTGTCAAAAAATAAAATATTCCATGGACTCAACATGCCTCTCAGAAAATAGCTTGGGGTGTCTTGGGGGGGGGGGGGTGTTTGCCATCTGGGCATTTTATGGCCTTCAAAACTGTGATAGGTAGTGAGGAGTGAAATCATTTGGGGGGGGTTTGTACTGCCCTGCCATTTTAGCACCTCAAGAAATGACATAGGCAGTCATAAACTAAAAGCTGTGTAAATTCCAGAAAATGCACCCTAGTTTGTAGACGCTATAACTTTTGCACAAACCAATAAATATACGCTTATTGAAAAATAAAAACGGCAGAGGTGATCAAATACCATCAAAAGAAAGCTCTATTTGTGGGAAGAAAAGAACGCAAATTTTGTTTGGGTACAGCATTGCATGACCGCGCAATTACCGGTAAAGCGACGCAGTGCCTAATTGTAAAAAGTGCTCTGGTCATTAAGGGGGTAAATCCTTCCGGGGCTGAAGTGGTTAAAGAAGAAGAGAATGTGCGCTGCATTATGAGATTTCATAATTTGCCACGTCACGAATGTTAATTCTCCATTACAAATGCTAGTTTACAAGACTGACCGCTTATGGCTCGTCCTTGATTCCGAGCATGCGTGTTTGTACTTTGGACTTTTGTCCCACGGACTTGTGTACACACGCTCGGAAAATCCGACAACAGACATTTGTCTGCAGAAATATTTAAATCCTGCCATCCAACATCTGTCCGCGGAAAATCCGACAATTGTCCGATGGAGCGTACAAATGGTTGGATTTTCCAACAACAGCGTGTCATCACACAATTCCCGTTGGAAAATCTGATCGTGTGTACGCGGCTTTAGAGATAGTGTGGGCCCAATGTCTCAAAGTATTTATACCAAAAAGTAAAGTATATTTCCACAGCCACCAATCAGAATCCAAATGTCAAATATATTAAAATCAATAACTCATGATCTATGACTGTACATCGTACCTGTACAAATGTTCTGTTTGTAGGACTTACTTTACTGTAGGTTCCTGTTGTGGCATTTACAGTATGGTAAAGTTGTCAAGTAAACAGCCAAATTCTTTCAACAATCACAAATCCAGGTCCCCTGAAACAATGCAATGATCTAGGTGCTGGAGGTAGAGATGAGGGGCACATACTGACATGGCAGAAGAGGTGCACAGCAGAAGAACAGTGCTATGAGTATGGCTGCCTCATTAATCTGGTATTTCAACTTTCCTTCTCGCAGAAGCACTTTTTTAAAATTGCTTTAGTTGGGACCATTGTTTAGGCTGCATGCTTCCAGCGACATCATCTTTATTCTTGGATTAGTACTTAGTAGGTCACAAGTATGTGCATCTCTGCAGTCATATACTTATTCTTGTGCCCTAGCTAGAAAAGGCAGCAAAGGCTTGACGACACAATCAGTATGAATGATTCCTTTAAGTACAGCATGTGCATTTACTAGGAAACTTTCAGTAAGAATCCAGGAGCACATGATTATGGTGCCTGTGGCTATAGGGAAACCAGTTTCCTGGGTGAACTTTTTTGTCTTTGGGCATGTCCACCTACATGCAACTTGACTCCCTTCTTCTCGTTCTTCTGGCTGGTGCAACAGTGAACATTACACAATTATTAAGTGTACAACTATTGTAGATTTCTCATAATCACAAAGCAGTCTTATGTCTGCTATTACATTGATTAAGTAGGGTTTATTTAGTTTATTTATTTATTTTTTTAATCATTTGACTCTCGACATTATTTATAAATATGTCTATTGAGCGCCAATGGTTGATGATCTCTGCCTAAAGGCAGGCTGAGGATGAATTGCAGTGGACTCCAGTATAGGTTATAAGCTTGCATCAGCTTGTGAACCAATTAAAAATATAACAAAGACAAAGTCGCACTAATAGACTTATACAAATTAGCAATAAAATGGCAGTTTAGATGTGCATTTTATAGTAAACCTTAGCAACCAATTTAATTTTTTTCCATGCTAAGTCACTTAAAAACCCTGATTAACTGCTATAGGTTAGGCTGATATCACATGGGTGATCTGTGGCTGTTGACACATTTCTGGCAGAGTAAATGAGAAGAGACTTCCAGTTAAGTAACAGAATTACTCCCTCACCAGCCCAGGTTTTACTCAATAGCGAGTAAGCAACAACTGGTTGGTCTAGCTAGTGCAACCGGTAAGTGGTTTGTAAGAGGGCTGGTGACTGGCAAGTTGTCATCAGCAACAGATTGCTTATGTGATATGGGCCCCACAGCACTTTCCATATAGCCACTGCACTATATAATCATTAAAATAAGTCTTTTACATATGAAAAAATAGCATAATAATAATAGCTTCAAACACATTATTGAATTGAATCAAAACAGATGTCATTTGCTTTGTTTTAAGCATATGAGAAATATATAACGCAGCTTGTGATCACACCAAAACAGATACTTAAAAGCTGGGAACCTGTTGAGAGGATGCTAAAAGCAACATCAGAGGGAGAAAAGTCACATATTGCTCATAAGCTATTTGCTGGGGATCACTGGTTGCAGTTTAACTGTATATATTATTATAGTGTCCTTCATTTAATGAAATTGCTTGAGGACAGAATTTTATCACACCAGGAACTGAACATTGAAGGTTACATGAGGACAAGTATTTGAATTAAAAAAAGAGTAAAAACAGATACATATTTCTTTTCTATTTTCTTCTGAAATGAAAATCATTGCTAAAGCTGAATTGTGCTAGCATAGGTCTGGGTTAAACCATTTCATTTACAAAATGTATATTTCATCATGTTTGTTTAACCACTTCAGCCCCGGAAGAATTTGCCCCTTTTCCTGACTAGGCCATTTTCTCCTTTCGTCTTCCAGGACAGCCTCTGAGACATAGGGCTCCCCCCCCTGGGACAGGAAACACGTATACCCAATTAGATAAAGTTTTTGTGTTTCCTGCCAGACGGGAAGGAGCATGTTAAGGGACCTAAGGGGAGCTCCTTATCTCAAGGGCTGTCCCGGGAGAGCCTCTGCGTGCACTGTCTTCTGCCTGTAAGTACCCCTCTGTCCTGTCAGGGAAGAGTAGGGTCGCTATATACCACTGCTGCCTTTTGCTCAGGGAGAGCAGGACCCTGGTGCTGCTGCAGACCCCACCACCCATGCCCCGCTAGGTACCTGTGTTTTGGCCGGTGGGCAGGAGACACTCGGCTGGCCATGCTGGTACCTTCTCCGTTATTCCAGGTTCAGCGTGCGGCGTGAGGGGGCGGGGCTTCTGTGCTCCAGCAGGAGGAAGTGACAAGAGCGTACTTCCAGCGGAACCGCGTCATCAGGGAGTGCTGCGAGGCATGGTCCAGTCTCTTGGGCACAGCGATGTTTCCACAGGCGTTTGGAGCGGTGGTTAAAGGCTCAAGAAGACTGAATGAGCACCAGGGACCATGGAGGGTACAGCAGTACAGGACTCCGGTTCAGCAGGCTCCGGCACCTCTCAGGCAAGCGTGGTGAGGGCAGACCATGGCTTACACTGGGGGGTCAGGTTCCTTTAGACCTAAAAGAGCTCTCCCTGGGTGAGGAGCCACAGGTGATGGGCTGGGCACTTCCTAGGCTTACCCTAAACACAGTGGTGGTGTGGGTCAGGGCTGTATTCTAATGAGGGATTGTTTGTCTTTTTTAATTTCAGGTCAAACAAGATAGGACCCAAATACTGCTGCCTAGGAAGAAATGTGCCGTATTTCGGACTAAGTTAGGTGCCATTTGGGAAAAGCCACTTTGCCCCGAGTGTGTCAGCAGTTTAGTCAAGGATGATTCAGTGGCAGCGTGTCACAAAATCCTGACATCTGTTAAGGTTGAGATTGCATCCACAATCCAGTCCTTCAAGGGTATGATGGATCGAATGCAGGGTCCCTCTTTATCCTTACCCAAGGCAGTGAGTATGCCTTCCTTATCTGAGCCTAGTCAGGAGGATGAGGGGGATAGGGAGAGGGTGCCGAGATCACTAGCCTCCTCTCAGGCGGGTTCAGCATCCGATTCTGAAGAAGAGGATTCCTCCAGGGGTTCCAGATACAAATTGTCTCTGGACAATATGGGAGATCTTCTAAAAGCGATCTAGGACACATTGGAAATTCGTGAGGAGCTGGTCCAGCTTTCTAAGCATGACCTTATGTATCAGGGGTCTAGTGCATGTAAGAACAGGGTATTCCCCGTGCATAAATCTCTAATAGCAAACAAGATTCTGTGTTGGGCCGAGGTAAAACTGTCCTCATTATCAGCCATTCATCTGAAGGGCTCTCAGAATTCACGGGCGGATTTTCTCAGCCATCAGCATTTAAGTCAGGACAAGTGGTCCCTCAACAGGGAGGTGTTCAAGGAGATTGTACTATGGTGGGGTCAGCCGGAGATGGACCTCTTTGCCTCAGAAGGCAACAAGAAGGTGGCACAATTCTTCTCCATCCATCCACTGGACCAGGCCAGGGGGATAGACGCCTTTGCCAAACCTTGGCAGTTCAGTCTATGTTATGCTTTCCCTCCAGTGAGGCTGATAGCCGCGGTTCTCCAAAAATTTTTGGCAGAGTCAACGGACCTCATCCTGGTGGTGCCATTTTGGCCAAGGAGACCTTGGTTTGCCAACCTGAAGAGACTGGCCATTCGTCCCCCATTATCCCTTTTGATCAGGGAGAACTTGATTTCTCAGGGCCCTATCCTACATCCACAAATACAGAACCTCAGACTTACAGCCTGGTATCTGAGGAACAGCTGTTGAGGTCTCAGGGATTTTCAGAAAGAGTGATTAAAACTCTTCTGGAGTGCCATAAACCGGTAACCAGGGCAATTTATGCCAAAGTACGGAAGAGGTTCAGTTCCTGGTTACAGGAGCAGGGACTAGAGCATTCTGGGATTCCAGCAGTCCTGGATTTCCTTCAGGCAGGTGTAGAACTGGGTCTTTCTATCAGTACTTTGAAAGTTCAGACCGCTGCATTAAATGTTTTCCTTCAGACCTCACTTCAGCAAAATCAGTTCGTTAAACTTTTCAAGGCTCTGGCAAGATCCAGGCAGGTGAGGGGGTAAGGGCCTGCCCCAGCTAGGATCTATCCTTGGTCCTCAGGTCCCTCACCAGAAGTCTCTTCGAACCCCTGGAAGAAGCAACGCTGAAATGGGTGGTGCTTAAAATAGTTTTTTTGATAGCGATCACGTCAGCCATAAGGGTGAGTGATCTGCAGGCTCTCTCTATTAGGGAGCCATTTTTTTTTGTTTTTGGAGGATAGGATCGTACTTAAGACTGACCCTAGCTTCCTCCCTAAGGTAGTATTCACGTTTCATAGAACGCAGGACATTGTCTTACCAGCATTTTCTTCCTCCTCAGAGACAGATGAGGAAGGATCTTTGAGTTTATTAGATGTTAAAATAAGTCTTCTATTTTATTTGGAAGCCTCGAGTAGTTTCAGGCAGTCTGATTCTCTTTTTGTTAATTTAGCACAAGGGCTATAAGGCATCTAAGTCTTCCATTGCTAGATGGATAAGACTGGCGATTATAAAGACTTATGAGTTACAAGGGATGCAAGCACCATTAGTTAAGGCACATTCTACCAGGGCAGTCTCAGTTTCATGGGCAGAGAGGGTCGGTGCCTCTCCGGAGGTCATCTGCAAGGCAGCAACGTGGTCCAGCTACTCAACGTTTGCGAGACATTACCGCCTGGATTTATTGTCTGATAAAGAACAGACATTTGGCCGAAAGGTCCTCCAGGCAATGGTCCTGCCCTGACAAAGTAAGCTTCTTGCTTATCTCAGAGGCTGTCCTGGAAGACGAAAGAAGAAAACCGGAGTTAGACTTACCGGTAACTCTTTTTCTAGGAGTCTCCAGGTTTTCTAGCAACTGGTGTTGGAGGTATGTACTGACGTTGTGTTAGTGTCTTATGTCTTTCAGAGCCTTCCGGTAGTTATTGGTTAAACTGAAGAGGGAGGCCTGGAGGATCGCCTTTTAACTAATTGGGTTTACGTGTTTCCTGTCCCAGGGTGGAGCCCTATGTCTCAGAGGCTGTCCTGGAAGACTCCTAGAAAATGAGTTACCGGTAAGTCTAACTCAGTTTTTTTGCGATACAGCACTGCGCCGCTTTAACTGACAATTGCGTGGTCATGCGTGGTCGTTTACTTGTACCCAAGTAAAATTGATGTCCTTTTTCCCCCACAAATAGAGCTTTCTTTTGGTGGTATTTGATCACTTCTGCGGTTTTTATATTTTGTGCTATAAACAAAAAAAGAGCGACAATTTAGAAAAAACACAATATTTTGTACTTTTTGCTATAATAAATATCCAAAAATTTAAAAAAAAAGTTTTCCTCAGTTTAGGCCGATATGTATTCTTCTACATATTTTTGGTAAAAAATAAATTGCAATAAGCATATATTGATTGGTTTGAGCAAAATTTATCTACAAAATAAGGGATAGATTTATGTTATTTTTATTATTTATTTTTTTTTTTTACTAGTAATGGCCATGATCTGAGATTTTTTTTTTTAATTTCTTATCAGGACTGCGACATTGCGGCAGACAGATTGGACACTTTTGACACTATTTTGGGACCATTGACATTTATACAGGGATCAGAGCTAAAAACAGCCACTGATTACTGTATAGATGTCACTGGCAGGGAAGGGGTTAACACTAGGAGGTGATCAAGGGGTTAACTGTGTTCCCTAGGTGTGTTCTGAATGTAGGGGGGATGAGACTGACTAGGACTGACTAGGAGAGGAGACTGATCTGTGTTCATACTTAGTATGAACACATAGTCTGTCTCCTCTCCCCTGAGAGAATCATGATATGTGTGTTTACACACAGATCCCGGTTCTCGCTCTGTCACGAGCGATCGTGGGTACCTGGCTGTCATCACACCTGCCGGGCACGCGTATTGGCTCTGGGGATACGTGGCATCTTAAAGGAGCCATGTACAGCTATGGCGATTTGCGCAGCCATGCCAAGCTGCTGCAGTATAACTATGTCGGCTAGTGGTTAAAATGTCTGTTTTAAAGAAAGCTGTGAAAGTATGTGTACAGTATACATGTTTATACCATTAGTATATATGTACAGTATATACAAATTGTAAAATAAGTATTGAATAATCACCATTTTTCTAGGTAAATATATCTGTAAAAGTGCTATTGACATGAAATTTTAACCACATGTTGGAAACAACCCATGCAATCCATACATACAAAGAAACCAAAACAAATAAGTTCAGAAATGAAGTTATGTGTAATAAAATGGAATGACACAGGTAAAAGGTATTGAACATATGAAGAAAGAGAAATGGATGGTGCGCACACCTAGTGCATTACCAAAGATAATTTAATAATAAAAATGTTTTATATAAAAGTGGGTACTCACAAAATGCAACTGACAGAAGGCCATCTTATGATGGGTAAAAGCAAGGAGCTCTCTTAAGGCCTTTGCAACCTTAATTGTTGCAAAACATACTGATGGCATTGGTTACAGAAGGATCTCTAAACTTTTGAATGTTCCAGTGAGTACTGTTGGGGCCAAAATCCGAAAGTGGAAAGAACATCATTTCACCATAAACCGGCCACAACCAGGTGCTCCTCACAAGATTTCTGACAGAGGAGTGAAAAGAATTATCAGAAGAGTAGTCCAAGAGCCAAGGACCACTTGTAAAGAGCTTCAGAAAGACCTGGAATTAGCAGGTATAATGGTTTCAAAGAAAACATTAAGTAATGCACTCAGCCTCCATGGCTTGAATGCACGCTCATCACGCAAGACTACATTGCTGAAAAAAAAGCATGTTGAAGCTTGTTTAAAGTTTGCTGCACAACATTTAGACAAGCCTGTAAAATACTGGGAGATTATAGTCTGGTCAGATGAGACCAAAATTGAACTCTTTGGATGTCATACACACCATGTGTGGGAGGTCAAATGGCACTGTACATCGTACCAAAAACACCTTACCAACAGTGAAGTTTAGAGGTGGGAACATCATGGTGTGGTGTTTTTTTTCAGCATACAGTATTGGCAAACTTCGAATCATTGAAGGAAGGATTAATGGAAAAAATATACCAAGACCATCTACCAGGATGATGAAGATGAAACGAGGGTGGTTTCAAAGAAAGAAAATAAAGCTGCTAGAATGGCCCAGCCAATCACCAGATGTGAATTCAATGGAAAATCTATGAAAAGAACTAAAGATCAGAGTTCATAGAAGAGGCCCACTGAACCTTCAAGATTTGATGACTGTTTGTGTGAAACAATGGGCCAAAATAACACCTGAGCAATGCATGCGACTAGTTTCTCGGTACAGGAGATGTCTTGAAGCTGCCATTTTCAACAAAGGATTTTGTACAAAGTATTAAATACATTTCAGTTAGCGTGTTCAATACTTTTTCCCTGAGCCAATTCATTTATTACACAACTTAATTTATGAAATTATCTGTTTTGGTTTCCTTGTATGTATAGATTGCATGAGTTGTTACCGACTTGTGGTGAAAATTTCATGTAAAGAGGCACCTTTAGAAATATATATACCTAGAAAAATGGGGATCGTGTTCAATTTTTATTTCACCATATATATATATATATATATATATATATATATATATATAATTACCGAAAGTATTGGGGTGCCTACCTTTACACGCACATGAAGTTTAATAGCATCCCAGTCTTATGCCCCGTACACACGGTCGGACTTTGTTCGGACATTCCGACAACAAAATCCTCGGATTTTTTCCGACGGATGTTGGCTCAAACTTGTTTTGCCTACACGCGGTCGCACAAAGTTGTCGGAATTTCCGATCGCCAAGAACGCGGTGACATCAAGCACGTACGACGAGACTAGAAAAGGCCAGTTCAGAACCAAGCGAGGCACCCTTTGGGCTCCTTTTGCTAATCTCGTGTTAGTAAAAGTTTGGTGAGAGACGATTCGTGCTTTTTCAGACTCGTGGCTTTCAGATCGTTTTCTGCCGTTCAGTTTGTGCTTGTGGGTTTGTATTTGCTCTTCAGTGCGTGCAGTCAGTTCGTATCGGAGTTTTCTGTGCGATCTTGTCCGCTCGTTGCTGTTTTTCAGGACGCTCTTCACAGGCCTTGCTATTCTTCAGTGCGTTCTGTTACTTCGTTCTGAGCAGCCGACCGTTTTCTAGCCATGTTTCGTATGCGTACTCCTCATACAGTTCGTGCTGTGCGGGGGCTTGGTGTTGGGGTCCTGACCTTGACACAAGTCCAGTCCATGAACAGGGCGAGGAGGAGTTCATGGACCAAGAATTGGTTGCTTCAGCGTGACCAGTTCTGTCATATGCCTTTGCTCCGTGAGATCCGTGAGAATAATCCTGGTGATTTCAGGAATTTTCTCAGGATGACGGACCCCGTATTTCACCGTTTGTTGGCTTCGCTGACCCCCTATATCAGCAGGCAGGATACCTGCATGAGGCAAGCCATCACTGCGGAGCAGAGGTTGGTCGCTACCTTGCGGTATTTGGCCACAGGGAGAAGCCTGCAGGACCTCAAGTTCTCGACAGGCATCTCCCCCCAGGCTCTTCTTTGTGGACATTTACTGCTTGTGTTTGTTTGAGCTGACCCTGACAGAAATGTGTGGAGTCCAGAAAATGGCGTGATTGTGTAACCTTATACAAAGCACTGTTGGCTGTTATTTACTAAATGCAAAGACACTTTTCACTACAAGTGCACTTGCAACTGCACTGAAACTGCACTTGTAGTGCAAAGTGGATTTGCCCTTAGGAAATTACCCCCATTTTCTCATCAAACAACAATTACATCACCCCAAAAGTGTTGTAGCGTTGAGACAATAATCCACACATTCTTGATGAACAATCTTTTTAATACCAGCACAATCACATGTGCATTTACCAAAGGTTTTTCTGACAAACCGACATGTTTGTTGTATAACATATTTTGTGGTGTCATTATCCAAAATCAAAATGTGCATTTTATAGAAAACAGGCCTGTGTAAAACCAACAAGAAAGACACAAATCTTGATCTTACAAAGTTCACATTTGGTAGAACTTGAAGGCAATATCAGACATGAGTATTTAGGAACTGTGTTTGATATTGCGTTCAGATGGGGGGAAATCACCCCTGGAAAAGCCAAATTTGGAAGATGCACACAAATTTCACAATGTCAACATGTGCTATCTGCCATCAGGGGGGATCAAGGGATGTGTTTTGGGGGAGAAAGCCCTTCCTCACCGCTACTTTATTATTGAGGAAGGGGTTGCACCCCCAAAACGCGTCAGGTCTGCTCTGATTGTAGTATAGAGAGGCAGGAATATAATAACATTGTCACTACTAGACATGTAGTAGCTTCAATAGTTAAATGTAGACCATCATCATCCACAACAGCCATATCCAGGGGGAATCACATCTGCAATGGTCCCTGCAGCAGCTGAGTCTGTGTTGCAATTGGACATGGCCTTCTAATATCACCCCACCCAAGCTCACACCTCCTCCTTACCTCTTGGCTTCCTCCATCCACCTCACTTGTTTGGATGGGGGAATCCAAAAATAACGACCCATGGGTAGCCTTACACCCTCTAGCCTGGTCACACCCTCCTAAACGTACACAATTACATTCCACAACACTACATTCCCTGCACTGATGATCACAAAGTTACACAAAGCTTTTATCAAGAAAAACACTCACATACTTATATGTTTACATTTATGCATTGACATTTTTCTCCTCCTTTAAGTTTAGCAGTGTTGTCAGAATGCAGAAAAATGTGAGGTTCTGTGTAAGTTTAAAAAATTGTCATGAACTGTTTTATGTGCTGAGGTATATAGCAATCTCATGAAGAACAAAATCTATTTGTTAATAGAATAGGACACTAATTTGTGACAGTACAAATGCTTTATGTATTTTTTTATCTATCACCATTGAACAAATGGCCAACCTTTTGCTGGTAGAATTTTTAAAAGGATCAGATTATATTCTTACACTATAATCCAGGGAGTTCATTGTTTTGCTTTCTGTTAGATCACCTAATTTGAGGGGTTGATTACCGTGAACATGTGCCAATTCTCCAATAAGTTACTATGCTACTACATCAAAGGAAGAAACACTTATGCTACTTATGTTCAAATGACTTGTTAAAATGTTGCTGATTCATCAACTTTTGTATTGTCCATCACCCAACACTATTACGATGTTAGCACTGCGAACATAATTTTGAAAGATTATCTGTAGAAGCTAATTAGATAATAATAAATGAACAATAAATGCTCGGTGAAGCACAAGGCTCAGTTGTACCATCCATCCTGCTTGTGTAAGCGTATGTTGAATAGAAAATCAATAGAGAAAATATTTCACAACAATTACTGTTGCCACATTAGTGAATCAATTGTTTATGCCTCCGGTGATCTCAAAACTCAAAATAACTGCTGTCTTTTTGTTTTTAGAGTTATAGACTATGGGTAATTTACCTTGACACAATTATCAGGGATCTGGGATATGCTGGTGTTCCTAAGCCTGAGAAGATAGCTGGGACTTAGCCTGCCATTTCACTGCAACGGGGTAGGCAATCAGGGTTTTCGCTACATTATTTTTTTGCCTGCCTTGTTTTCCTTACAGAAACAGGTACCAGTCATTTTGTGCAAGCGTACTGGCCTTATTTTCTACATATGCACACATAAACACACATATAGAATATCACCAAAAATGTAAGTTTATTTCAATAATTCAATTCAAAAAGTGAAACTCATATATGTTATATTCCAAGCATTTCTTTCTATTAATGTTGATGATTATGGCTTACAGCTAGTGAAAAGCCACAATTCAGTATCTCAGAAAATTTGAATACTACATAAGACCAAAAAAAAAGATTTTTAATACAGAAATGTTGGCTTACTGAAAAGTTTGTCCATGTACAATATAGTATGCACTCAATACTTGGTCGGAGCTCCTTAACATGAATGACTGCATCAATGCAGTGTGGCATTGAGGGGCTTAGCCTGTGGCACTACTGAGGTATTATGGAAGCACAGGTTGCTTTGATAGTGGCCTTCAGCTCATCTGCATTGTTGTTTCTGGTGTCTCATCTTCCTCTTGACAATAAGCCACAGATTCTCTATGGGGTTTAGGTCAGGCAAGTTTGCTGGCCAACGAAACCCAGTGATACCATGATCATTAAACCAGATATTGGTACTTTTAGCAGTGTGGCGGCTGGTGAAGTTTTAGGATGGTGGGGCAGCAGACCCTGCCCTTCCTATATGACTTCTCCTACTTCTCACAACCCACACCCCTTATCGACTCCACCCACTCCGCCCCCCTGTATTCCACTTGCTTCCACCCATAGTGTATAGTATAGTATAGTGTATGTAGTATAGTTTATATACTGTAGTACAGTGTATAGTACAATGCAATATTATACTATATACACCATACTGTACACACTTAATACTATACAATATACTTACTAAAGCTCATGCCAGATATGCCACAAATGGTATAGCTTACTGCTCAGAAAAATAACCATACATTGTCCGCAAGAATGGGAGTCAGAAACATACTGTACATGTTAAGCATATTCTCAGAATAACCTGATGTGCCTTAGCATATCAGGGTGCTCAGGTGGTAATATGGATTGCAAGCCAGGATATAACAATCCATGAATAGCTTACTGTAGGTATATTATGCAGGGACCTGTACTGGGCACTATGCCAACACATGAGCCAAATAATAAGATTGCTGTAGCAACAGCTTTTATATAAACTGCAGCAGGAACTGGTTGTTGTCAGGAATAAAGTAAAACATTGTAAGCCAAGAATGTGTTAATAAACCTACATATAGTACTTATTGAGGGAATACAAAGCAGTGGCGGCCTGTCAGTAAGGGGCTTAGACCAATTCTTTCCATTAAAGTTTGGACTGCATATTAATCCAGGTACAATCCTGCTTACGTAAAAGAACCACAAATCCTACCTTTCTGAGCACAGTCCTCAGACTCCTCATTCAGTGTGAAATACAATCAGGGGCGTAACTACCACCATAGCGACCCATGAGGGTGCTATGGGGCCCGCAGCGGAGTGGGGCCCAGTGAGGATAAGAGCACCGCCGTCACTGTCTCCCAGCCAGGGGAGGAGAGAGGAAAGGAAGAGGCGAGCTGTCCGTATCAGCAGAGAGCTGAATTGCCCGATGTAAGAGCTTTCATTAGAACTTCCAGTGTTCCCGGGGCTCACGTCACATAGCTCCACCTTTTGGCCCGGTGCCTTTGATAGACAGAACGCCGATCCAATGCGGGACATGTGACGTCATCAAAGGCGTCGGGCCAAGAGGTGGGGCTATGTGACGATGAGCCCTGGGAAGAGAGGAAATTCAAATGAAAGCTATTGCAGCGGGAAATCCCGCTCTCTGCAGATCCGGGTGGCTTGCCTCTTCCTCTGCATAGGTGGGGCTGTATGGGGCACAGGCAGACCAGGCTGTATGGGGCACAGGTCACGCTGTATGGGGCACAGGTCACGCTGTATTGGGCACAGGTCAAGCTGTATTGGGCACAGGTCATGCTGCATTGGGCACAGGTCACGCTGTATGTGGCACAGGTCACGCTGCATTGACACTAGGGCAGCTGTGGGGGGGGGGGCTGTTTGCAGGGGGGCCCCATACAACATTTTGCTATTTAACTATGCATACAACATCTTGCTATTTAACTAGTGGAGAACTCGGGTATACCGATCAGCAGGGGAATTGCTAGGGGGTGGCTTTTGGGGCTATAGCCCCAAATCTGGGGCCAATAGCCCCGAGTCTCTGCAGGGGTCCCCAAAGGGGAGGGGAGGCTCTCTGGGGACCCTTATGTAAGTGGGGGGCTCTCTGGGGTCCCTGATTTTAAGGCAGAGGCTCTCTAAGGACCCAGATTTAAGGGGGAGGCTAATGTAAAAGGGGCTCTCTGGGAACCCTGATGTAAATGGGGGGCCCTCTGGGTACCCTGATGAAAGGGGGGGCTCTCTCATGACTGTAAGGAGGAGGCTCTCTGGGGACCCTGATGTAAGGGGAGACTCTCTGGGGACCCTGATGTAAGGGGGGACTATCTGGGGACCCTGATGTAAGGGGAGACTCTCTGGGGACCCTGATGTAAGGGGGGACTCTCTGGGGACCCTGATGTAAGGGGGCTCTCTGTGGACCCTGATGTAAGGGGGCTCTCTGTGGACCCTGATGTAAGTGGGGGGCTCTCTGGGGATATATATTCACACACATGTATATTACTGTATATACATGTGTATGCCCGTCCAAGTGTATGACTTTCTTTACTACGCTGCTATGGGCTCTAGCCCCAGATCTTTTGTAGACCTAGCAACGCCCCTGCCGATCAGAGCAAGACATGAATATTATGCAGCATTACACATTCATTATCCGACAGAGTATATCCTGGGGAGCTGGATAATTAGGGGGCTTCGGTGGCTGTAGATGGGTCTGCTAGCCATTTAGACCAGACCTTGTCATATTTTTGAGGGCATCCTCTATTAGCATAAGTGTCTTTGTATAGTGACAGGCTGGTTTTGATCAATTGCTTCCACAGTGACAGGGGAGGAGGAGTAGGTTTGCGCCAGTATAGGGCAATGGCTTTGCAGGCATAAAATAGGAGTAGCCCAACCAGAGTGCAGCTTGCTACCGTAGGGATTATTTGTTCTATTAAGCCTAACATGCAGATTGCCATAGAGGGTTGCAGTGGTATAGTGGTGACTTGGGTTATGAAGTTCAATACCTCAGTCCAATACCCGACGATGGCCGGGCAAGTCCAGAAGATGTGGGTAAAGTCCTCAGGGATTTCCCCACAATGCCAACACCCCGGGGGGAGTCAGGATTCATTTTGTATAGTCTGTGGGGGGTAAAGTATGCGCGGTGGACCATTTTGAACTGAATCAGTCGATCCCTTAGTGAGACGAGGGAGCTGAAGGGGATGTCCCATATGTCGTCCCAATCAGCATTGTCGAAGTATGGAATGTCATGCGACCATTTAGATCTGAGTTTCTCCAAAGATGGGAGGGAGGTAATTATTAGGTGGGAATATAGCTGAGAGATGGGTTTCCTTGCACAGTCCGATCTAAGGCGGTCCTCTAATGCCGACTGGGTCAGTTGCGGGGAAGAGCACGGGAACTGGCAGCTAAAGGAATGGGAAAGCTGTAGAAAATGAAAATAGTAGGACTGAGGAAGGTTAAAGCCGGAGATCAATTTGGAGAGCAGGGTCAGGGATTGGTTATCCACCACCTAAGCCACTGTTTTGACGCCAAATTTGGTCCAAGCATACGGCTCAGGCAATTTATAAATGTGCACAAGGGTGGGGTTCAGCCATAGGGGGGCACCTGGGGAGATCGCATTTTTAGGGTAATGTTCTATTTTGAGACCTGCCCTCCATGCACGCAATGTGGTGTGCATGGAGGGTGTCAATGGGTAGGGGCCTGGGGGCCATAAAAGAGCAAAAACTTTAGAGCTTCCAGTGATTTCACCACAGCCACCTCGACTAAGGTTGCTGGGTTGGTTATGTCAGGCTGGAGCCACCAAACAGCGGTGACTAGCTGGGCAGCCAGAAAATATTTATATAGATCCTGGCATGCCAGGCTGCCCTGGGAGGATGGACGCACCAGCGTGGACCAGCTGTACCTAGGAACCCCATATGAAAGAGGCGAGGAGGTGATTCAGATGGGTGAAAAAACATTTGGGAATCCATTGCGGGGAGTGAGGAAAGAGGTAGGTAAATTTGGGCAGGATATTCATTTTTATTAAATTAATACGCCCCAACAATGAGAGAGGTAGTGATTCCATTGCCTTCAGTCGCAACCAAACCTCCTGAACTACTGGTGATAAATTGAGGGTTATAAAGTCTGAAGTCTGTCTGGAGACCACCACCCCTAGATACTTGAAGCTTTCGACCCACTGTAGGAGAATATCAGAGGAAGCAGTGGAGCAAGCTGCAGGGTCTATCGGGAACAGCAGGGATTTCCCCCAATTGACTTTTAGACTGGCAACAGCAGAAAATTAGTTGAGGACCTGTAGAGCCCCCCTGAGAAATGAGTCTGCATCACTGAGGAAGAGAAGCAGATCATCTGCGTACAGGGTCACCCTCTCCTCTAGCCATCCAATACGCAGTCCCTTGACATGTAGGGAGGTGCGAAGGGCCTCTGCAATTGGTTCCATTGCAATGGCAAACAGTGCCGGAGAGAGGGGGCAGCCCTGCTGCGTGCCCCTGGACAGTGGGAAGGACTGTGACAGCCCCCCCCAGTTTAATTGCCAAGGTAGGATCCCGATAGAGGACCTGCAGCCAGTTGATGAAGATCAGGGGGAATCCCGTTCTGTGGAGGACCTCCCAGAGAAAAGGCGACTCGACAGTGTTGAAGGCCTTCTCTATATCCAAGGAGGCGACCACTCTGGTTCCCTCATTTAGGTGTTGTGCGTATATATTAGTGAAAAGGCGTCTCAAATTTACATCAGTCGCCCTGTTAGCCATGAATCCAGTCTGGTCAGTCTCGATGATAGTGGGAAGTAGGGGCTGTATTCTCATGTTCAGTAATTTGGAAAGGATTTTAACATCCGTGTTGATTGCAATGAGTCTGTAGGAGGCGCAGGAGGTGGGGTCTTTAGGAACTTTATGGATTAAAATAACATGAGCATGACTCATAGAAGCCGGGAGTGCACCATCCGCCAAACACTGGGAGTACAGTTGTGCTAGCTTGGGGGCCAGCAGGTCCCCATGAGTTTTGTAGAACTGAAGAAGGCTGTCCAGACCTGGAGATTTCCCAGAGGGGAAGGACCTAATCGCCTCCAGTACCTCCTTCGGAGTAATCGGCCTCACCAAGGATTCCCTCTCCCCATCTGAGAGCCAGCCAAGAGCCAGCGGGTCCAGCCAAGGCGCAAGGTCCCCAGGCTGGAAATCCGGGGGTAGCCCAGAGGTATAGATGGAGCTGTAGTAGAGGCGAAACGCCTCCAAAATGTCCGGCAAGGAAGAGACCGATTCACCCGAAGGGGACACTATACTAGGGACCACCGTCAGAGGTCTGTCATGTTGTGCCAGCATCGCCAATAGGTCCCCAAACACCAGAGGGCTGAGGTGTGAGAGGAGGGGGAACATATGCTGAGAAGTAGGGGACTATTGTCTGAGAGCCCACTAGGCAGGTATGAGACATCTAGAACATCTGTCATCATAGTCGGGTTGGCAAATACTAAGTCGATATGGGAGGAAGTTTTGTGTGTGGTGGAGAAACAGGAGTAGGCTCTGGTCGTGGGATGCTTTCATCGCCAGACCTCGGTTACTCCCATTGCCTGAGCCCAGGAGAGCAGTTCTGCGGAAAATTGCTTGGGGGGGACAGGCCTATCCAGGTCTGGAGCCAGTATGGCATTAAAGTCGCCCATAAGTAGCAGCTTGGCAGGGCAGTACAGTGTGACTTTCTCTAAAATAGTGTATAAAGTAGCTGAGGAAAATGGAGGGGGAACATATGTATGTTAACTATCACATACCTAGTGCCCCAAACAGTGAGAACCAATATCACATATTTCCCGGGCGGCTCAGTGTGGATCTGTTCTATCACACATGGGAAAGATTTGCTAATCAGTATTGTGACCCCCCTGGCATATGTGGAATAAGAGGCATGAAAGGCTCTCTGGATCCACGGCTTTTTGAGCGCCAGTAGTTTACTACCCATGAGATGCGTTTCCTGTAATAGCGTTATGTGAGGAGAGTGCAACTTAAGGTATTTGAAGAGCACCGGTCTTTTAAATTTGGAGTTGAGCCCCCCACATTCCAGGACAGGAAATTAAAGGTAGGGGTGTCACATGTAGGCATTGCGTTCTTGTAAAGGGAAAAAGAATGGAAGGGGTATAACCCGCCTAGGTAAGCATCTCAGGAGCAGTAACAACCCAGGAAGCCCAGCAAAGTCTTGACCAATGAAAAACAGAACAAACAACAAAACAAATACATACATACAGTGAATAACCAATACCCATATTGACATCAGGGTGTCAATCCTGCCCTCACCTGATGACATCCTTAAAACTGGGGAGTGATCAGGTCGGGCCTATACCCAAAACAAAACTTTAAACCTTTGGTGCTTAAACTCGCAACCGTTCAATGGTGGGTCCCAACACTTGCAGCAGTCCTGTAATAGGCCAACAGGCGCTGGACAACAAAATCTCTGCAGTTGTGGTCAGGTTCCCCAAGACAGGGAGGGACCCACCTGTCAGCCCTAGCCGCCACTGGTTGGGTCCGGGGGGAGGGGGTAGGCAGATAGAAGCTCTAGGGGTTGTAGGAGGAAGTACTGGAGCAACGGAGCCAGGAAAATAAGACAGGAGAAAGGGATGTGGAAAATTGGAAGTAGTTTCAGCAGTGTTTGGAAAGTCTGCTCCAACAGCCTGAGACGTGAGTCAAAATGCAGAGGGGGACAGTACTTTTGCCAGCAAAGTCAAGGCAGGGAAAGTAACAGGTAAAGTATTTAGCTGGTACCAGGAGGCAAGATGAGAGGACCGTCATGTTGCAAGGAAGTCAGAAGGGTCTCTTTGCGTACCTCTGTGAAGGATGTGTGTCTTTGCTGTATTTGCTGGGAATAGTCGGGAAAGAACATCAGCTTTGTGTCTTTGTATTTAATATCAGGCTTGGCCCTGACTGCGGCCAGAATATGGACGCAGTCACGATAATTGAGAAACTGTAGCAGGAAAGGGAGCGGTGGGGCCCCAGGCCTGGGTGGAGACGGTGGAACCCTGTGAGCCCATTCCATGATAAAAGTTGGCAACAGATTCGTCAGGCCGCACAACTCAGTGAAAAGCTTCTCTGTAAACTCAGTAGGCCTGGAACCCTCTGCCTGCTCAGGTAGGCCTAGGATGCGAATGTTGTTCCTCCTTAGGCGGTTCTCAGTGTCTATGGCCCTCTCCTGTAAGGCACATACCTGCAGCGGTAGGGCTCTAAGATCTCTGGAATCTGTACGGACAATGTCCTCCACGTTGGAGACCTGGTCCTCCACCTCTGTGACCCAGGTCCTAAATTTGTCCAGGTCTTGGTGGATTAGGCCGACATCTGTCGCCACAATCTATTTTTGCCGTCAGGGATGCTTTGCATTCCACGATCGCCGACAGGATGGCCGCCCTGGAGGGGTTTGTTGCTGGCTGACATGGCACCGGCCTGTGCATGTGTGGCTAAGATGGCCTCCGGCTGTGAAGCAGGGAGCGGCCCGGAGTCTAGCTGAGTTGAGCGGGTTCTGGGTGGTCCCATCCGAGCTGAACCAGACCTACCGTTCTGATCCCGGGGTGGTTGGGAAGCAGATGGTGATCAGCGGGATCAGAAACGAGGGCTGCAACGGCTGAAAACTGCTGGTATCTGGGTCACAGGATCGGAGCTCCGGAGAAGCACGTCTGCACTGCTCACATGCTGGCCACGCCCCAGTTTTAAAAACTTTATGCATCCCAATAGACACCTATTAGTCTGGCGGCACACACATCAACAAACAACTTTTTTTTTTTAATAAATGAAAATATTTGGTTAAAAAATTGGGGGGGGAGGTGAGCCTGTGCCCCTTATTTACAGGCTGCCACCAGTGGGTGGGTGCCAAGTCCTGCTGGAAAATGAAATCAGCATCTCCATAAATCTGGTCAGCAGAGAGAAGCATGAAGTGCTCTAGAATTTCTTGGTAGAGGGCTGGGCTGACTTGGAACTTGATAAAACACAGTGGACCAACACCAGCAGATGACATGGCTCCCCAAATCATCACTGACTGTGGAAACTTCACACTGGACCTCATGCAACTTGGATTCTGTGGCTCTTCACTCTTCCTCCAGACTCTGGGACCTTGATTTCCAAATGAAATGCAAAATATTCCACAGCAGAAGTACAAGTTTTGGGCTGGATTTTTATTCACTCATTAGGTCACATTAGAAATATCCTGCACTCTACATTATGCATTTGGGTATGGTATCAGGAAAGAATATTTTGCATTAGGCACGTTATCACATTATTTTAGTTTACATTGTTACGCAGAGATTTTTGTGGATATCATGTTTCTGGCTTGAAGCACGGTGCACGTATTAAGTGGGAAAGTCGCATATTTTAGGATTCTACACTGTATTTTGAGTTTCTTCTGCTGTGTGGAGGGGCCATATAGGTGTATTATTATACACCTATTTTCCAATAGGAGGACTGTACATTACCCAGTAATTTAATATAGGCGTTCTTATTTCTTTAGATTCGCTCTGAAGGTCAGAGTAGCGCCTATCCATCTGATCTCATTACATGACCACTGATTGTTCTATCTGTTTTGCTTTCAGGCTGTTTGGTACCAGAGAATGGAGTAGCGCCACATATTTGTTTTTAATACCAAAATATTCCACAGTCCGTGATGATTTGGGATGATTTAGGCCAAAAAGTTCAATTTTGGTTGCATCTGACCAGAGCACTTTCTTCCGCCTGTTTGCTGTGTCCCCCACATGGCTTCTTGCAAACTGCAAACAGGATTTTTTATGGCTTTCATTCAATGATGGCTTTCTTCTTGCCACTCTTCCATAAAGGCCAGATTTGTGGAGTGCACAGATTCTCCCACCTGAGTTGCAGGTCTCTGCAGCTCCTCCAGAGCTGATTAATGCTCTCCTTGTTTGCAGTTTTATGCCATACTCTTTCCATTTTCGGATGATGGATTGAACAGTGTTCCGTGAGATGTTTAAAGCTTGAATTATTTATATTTATAACCTAACCTTGCTTTAAACTTCTCCACAACTGTTGTGTTCCTTGGCCTTCATGATGCTGTTTGTTTACTAAGGTTCTCTAACAAACCTGAGGGCTTCACAGAACAGCTGTATTTATACTGATATTAAATTACACACACGTGAACTCCATTTACTAACCAGGTGACTTCTGAAGGCAACTGGTTCCACTAGATTTTAGTTAGGGGTATCAGAGTAAAGAGGGCTGAATACAAATGCACGCCACACTTTTCAGATATTTATTTGTAAAAAAAATTGAAAACCATTATTTGTATTCCACTTCACAATTATGTGCCACTTTCTGTTGGTCTATCACATAAAATCCCAATAAAATACATTAACATATTTGGTTGTAACATGACAAAATGTGGGAAATTTCAAGGGGTATGAATACTTCTTTAAGGCACTCTTTCAATTCCCCAAGTCTAGATGTGAGATTATGTTCTAGTAAGCCTAATATTATGCTGTGCCAAAGACAATTACATTTCACATTGGTACCTGGTTCCTGGAACAAAAAATACTTGCCACACCATTTTGCAGCACCAAACAGTTCCCTATTGTCCAGGCCTAGGTAGTCATAAGTTCATTCTACAGCAAAAATAATGACATAGAACATACCTCCAGGCTATATCAGAACTAAATAAACCTGATCATTCTATAAATTCAAGAAGGTATGGGGAGGATGGTTGTCTGCTCCTGGTCTGACTTAGTAAATAAATAGGTTTTTGTTGTGACCAGTGGTATAATAAATATGGACTAACAGTGGTTAGTAATCCTATGGCTGAACACTGAGCACTCGTCCAACTGTTTCATGTATGTCTACTTGTTTTCTAAAGAAGGTTCAAGCGTCCTGGCTTTCGGTCCTTACCAACAACGATTATGTATTTCAAGTCACTTGAGTTTCAGTATTGTTAAACTGTAATGTTTTCTAAAGTGAATTACGTGTATTTCTAATGGTTGGCTGTATAACTTTGTGACATCTCAAACTTTTACCTCATTAAAAAAAGAACTACTCATACACAGAGTAAATTTTGTCTGGTTCCTAATAAATCAGCTGAAATCTAAGCTGTGGGCAGTCCCACTGGCATCACCTTGCCCCACATCTTTCAATATGAAATTCAAAGAATCCAAGCAGAAAAGAGTAGCAACATCCAATCAGATGTAGGCACTCTTCAGGTATTCTGACAGCCAGCAGGGGAGCTTCCTCCACCTATGCTGTTTAACATGCATAGGGAATTAATAGATTTCTCTTATTCATCCAGGGGGCCTTAATGAGAGAAATCTTACACTGTATGGCCAGCTTTAGAAGAAACTAAGAAGCTGGTAGGCTTCAAATGGTGAAGGCACCACAATTTCCTGACCTAAATTCCATAAAGAGGGTTATGCCTTCAATTCAGGGAGGTTTTGGCTTATACTGCCTCCCTATGACACTAGTTCTTGAATGAATACCTCTGGGCCTGTATTTTTAGAGGTTTCCATTTAGAGACATTAAAAATTATTTAGTGAGTAGGGCAAATAGCCACTATTGAGAGCCAGGGTAACAATTCAAGCCTTAGCTGTGTACCTTTAAAAAGGTTTGAATTAACCTTTTTTTACCTCAATAGTACTGAACAGGGCTCTACCACTACAATGCCTACTAATGCCTCTGTCCTATCTGGGGTTCAGAGGGGTCATTTGAAGATTAGAACTCCCTTGAATTTCCTGCACTATTATGTTGTAGCATGTCCAGCATCACCTTAGGGATCCTGCAGACCTGCTAAAATGTTGATGTAGCATACCTTTGCTCACATGCTGGCCACGCCCCAGTTTTAGAAATCTTGGTAGAAAACACTAATAAATAGTTTGCACTTAAAGTTCAAGCATTTTAAAGATGCTAAAAAAAGTTTCAAATCTTTTAACTACTTAATTTCTATATTGCTGTAAGCAAATTTTAAAACCCATTAATTTGTGAAGTATATATTGCCAATAAAGAGCTATACCCATTTGTGTTCTTTTAGGGCATTATGGCTTATCCCACCTTTGAAATTATTTGTAGGGCTAATTTGTGAGAAAGCATAATAAAAAAAAGAAAAACAGACCATAAGTAAATGGTGACGCACATTTCTCCAAATTCATTACTGGTCTCTAATGCCTATTTTTTTTTAGCTAGTTAGCAATGCCGTTAAGTTTCTGATATCTTCATGTGTAAACAATATAAAACAATCTCTTTGTTCTACCACAACTTTGTCTACTGGGAAGTGTTCTGACATTAACACACTGAACACTAGAGACCATTCTGGAAATTAAAGCTTTCGTCTTGAAATATTGGTTTTGGAGTTCATTAAGAAACTTCAGGGCACCTTCTGGGAAATTATATCTGTGCAAAACAAAAAGAGCACAAATAGTGCAGAACATTTTCTTCAATGAATGGAATGATATTAAAATAATTATAGCATGATAAATAATTAATTTATATAAACCATGACTTATTGCAAATCTAAAACATAGACTTGCATACAGTATATATTGTGATACCACATCTAGGATGGGAGGATATACTGTATATATGTATGTGATAAATACAACTGTATGTGTGTGTGTGTATGTATGTATGTATGTATGTGTGTGTATATATATATATATAATATCTTACATACCCTGGCAGAATTTATTTATGATTTCTTGGCCATTTTTCAGAGAATATGAATAATAACACAAAAACTTTTCTTTCACTCATGGTTAGTGTTTGGCTGAAGCCATTTATTATCAATCAACTGTGTTTACATGTTTTAAATCATAATGACACCAGAAACTACCCAAATGACCCTGATCAAAAGTTTACATTCCCTGGTCATTTTGGCCTGATAACATGCACACAAGTTGACACAAAGGGGTTTGAATGGCTATTTAAGGTAACCATCCTCACCTGTGATCTGTTTGATTGTAATTTTGTAATTAGTGTGTGTGTATAAAAGGTTAATGCATTTCTGGTCTCCTGACAGACACTTTCATCCAGAGCTGCACTGACATTTCTGGATTCTGAGTCATGGGGAAAGCAAAAGAATTGTCAAAGGATCTGCGTGAAAAGGTAGTTGAACTGTATAAAAGAGGAAAGGGATATAAAAAGATATCCAAGGAATTGACAATGCCAATCAGCAGTGTTCAAACTCTAATCAAGAAGTGGAAAATGAGGGGTTCTGTTGGAACCAAACCAGTCAGGTAGCCCAACTAAAATTTTAGCCACAACTGCCAGGAAAATTGTTTGGGTTGAAAAAAAAGCCCTACAAATAACTTCAGGTGACATACATGAAAAAATGTGGTATGCCAGTTTCAAGATGCACAATAAGGAGGCACTTGAAGAAAGATGGGCTGCATGGTTAAGTCGCCAGGAGAAAGCCATTACTACGCAAATGCCACAAAGTATCCCGCTTACAATACGCCAAACAACACAGAGACAAGCCTCAAACCTTCTGTCACAAAGTCATTTGGAGTGATGAGACCAAAATTGAGCTTTTTGGACACAACCATAAACGCTTCATTTGGAGAGGAGTCAACAAGGCCTATGATGAAAGGTACACCATTCCTACTGTGAAACACAGAAGTGGATCGCTGATGTTTTACGAGATGTGTGAGCTACAAAGGGAGAGGAAATTTGGTCAAAATTGATGACAAGATGAATGCAGTATGTTATAAAAAAATACTGGAGGAACATTTGCATTCATCAGCCAGGAAGCTGCGCATGGGACATACTTGGACATTCCAACATAACAATAATCCAAAACACAAGGCCAAGTCGACCTGTCATTGGCTAGAGCAGAAAGTAAAGTAAAGGTTCTGGAGTGGCCATCTCAGTCTCCTGACCTCAATATCATTGAGCCACTCTGGGGAGATCTCAAACGTGCAGTTCATGCAAGACAGCAAACAAGAATTTACCGAAACTGAAGACTTTTTCGCCAAGAGGAATGTACAGCTTTACCATCTGAGAAGATAAAGAGCCTCATCCACAAATAACACCAAAGACTTCAAGCTGTCATTGATGTTAAGGAGGCAATACATGGTATTAAGAAGGGGGTATGTAAACTTTTGATCAGGGTTATTTGGGTAGTTTCTGCTGTCATTATGTTTTAAAAAGAGTAAACACAATTGATTGATAATAGATGACTTCAGCCAAACACTAACCATGAGTGAAAGAGAGATTTTTTTGTTCTAAATCATATTCTCTGAAAAATGCCCAAGAAATCATAAATTCTGCCAGGGTATGTAAACTTATGAGCACAACTAATATTAATAAATATATATAATGTGTGGTAATTGGTATAAACAGTGGGAATAGCTCATCCAACAAATTCCTATGTTAAACATAAACAGATGAACCCTAAACTGAAGATAAGGATGAGCAAACCACCAAACAAGCAAATTCTCAAGATAGTATATACAATCTCACTTTATTTAGTCACATAACATTTTACATTTGTATCACTTAGATTAGTATAAAGAACACCTAACTATATTAATATTTTTATAGTTAGGTGTTCTTAATATTAATCTAAGTAATACAGATGTTTCTATGTATCTAAATAAACTGGGATTTTGTATACTATTTTGAAGATTTGCTTGTGTGGTGGTTTAACAACCCCCAGCACAGGTGTCAGTGGACACAATAATGACTCCGAGCATTGGTGTCAGTGGACGCCATAATAACCCCCAACACAGGTGTCAATGGACACCATAATAACCCCCAACACAGGTGTCAGTGGACGCATTAACAACCCCACAGCATTGGTGTCAGTGGACACATTAATAAACCCCAGCATCGGCGTTAGTGCATGCAGTAATAATCTCCCCAGCATTGCTGTCAGAGCATGCAAGAAAAACTCCCATCAGAGGTGTCAGTGCACGCAATAGTAATCCCCAGCTTTGGTGTCAGTGCATGCAATAACAACTCTCAGCACAGTCAGTGGACACAATAACCCCCAGCATTTAGTGTCAGCATTATTAATCCCTCTCCCACATTGGTGGTCAGTGGTATTGAAATATAACAACTCCCATGACCACAAATGTGGGGGGAGGGGCTTAAATTTCACTGCCATGACCACAAATCCAGAAGGGGGATGGTGGATTAAAATTTCACTGCCATGAGAACCAATGCAAAGTGCCTCAAATGGGGGGGGGGGGGGTGTATTGGCAGTGAGAATTAACCCCCATCCCACACCTGCATTGGTGGTCATGGCAATATTAATCCCTTCCTCATTCTAACCTGCTCTAGTCCCATTCCCCTAGTTTCTGTGCTCTGGCATTGGACAGGGAGCAGCAACAATACAAATCCATGATGACCATGATACACAAATACAGCTAAGCTTACCTTAGCACACAGTTCTGCTCAGCTCACATCTCCCTCTGTCAGATGGGCAAGCGGGTGGCATCTCCAATGCTGGCCAGATACTCACCCCACCCATACAACAAGCAGGTTGTTCCAGCAGTCCTCACCTGAAACTGCTGGAGGAGGTAGGGAGAGAAGAGCAGAGGGCAGAATCCTCCTTCCAGCAGCTATAGCAGTCCTGCACTGTGCTCTGTTCTGAATGACTGCAGTGACAGCAGCATAACTTCTGTCATTTGGGAAGCTGGAGATCTCATCAGTTCTTAGCGTCCCCTCTCCACATAGCACCTCTATGTCCAAGGCAGGTGCCCCTTCTGCCCACACCTTGTCCTAGCCCTTTGTGCATTTTACCTTTAGGCAGCAGTAACAAGTAAGTGCATAATAACACAGAAGAAAACCTTACAACAACAATCCAGTAGATATTATTGTACTATACACAACATTCAGTTTCCAGCTAATGAGCCACCCAGTGCCTAAAACATGGCTGTCTTAACTGGCAGTGCCTGTGGATGATAAATGAGGGATCAGTCCCAAAGAATAAAGCTATAGAAAATGGCTAGGGGACATCTCAGGAGAGATGAAATGGCACTGAGCAGGCAAAGCTACCTGTGCCAGCGGGACACAGCCCAACTGTAGACAAATTTGACACCTTAGGTGAATGTCAGAGTAGAACATCTGCACCATAAAGACATAAAGGAAAAAAAAGGGGAGAGGGACAGACGGTAATGGTCTCCCAGCTTTCAGTGTCAAGAAGGCTATAGCACACAGTTCTCGAGGGTGAAGCCTGAACGGGCTAAGTAACTAAAAAGAGATTTATAAAGTGTATGAACACTCTAAATGTACTCAGGCGCAGAAAAGGGGGGCACTGGTGCAACTGACAAAAAACAAACAAACAATGAGTAAGGATTGATTAACAAATGAAGGCCTTAAGAAAAGTCCATAAAAGTCACTGTGGCATAAAGATCACATTTTGGCTGCATCAGCAGTCCGCTCTTCCAAGCTGGATTTGGGAAGGCTCACACCAGCAAACCATGTGTAAATAGAAAAAAGAAGTAGAGAGATGTGCCACTACTTATGTGTAGCATTTATTAAAACTTATTGGTGAAATGAAGGAATAAATATGCACTCACATTTAAAAGAAAAAAAAAACATATACAGTATCTCACAAAAGTGAGTACACCCCTCATATTTTTGTAAATATTTTATTATATCTTTTCATGTGACAACACTGAACAAATGACAATTTGCTACAATGTAAAGTAGTGAGTGCACAGTGTAAATTTGCTGTACCCTCAAAATAACTCAACTCACAGCCATTAATGTCTTAAATGCTAGCAACAAAAGTGAGTACCCCCCTAAGTGAAAATGTTCAAATCGGGCCCAACTAGCTATTTTCCCTCCCCGGTGTCATGTGACTCATTAGTGTTACAAGGTCTCAGGTGTGAATGGGGAGCAGGTGTGTTAAATTTGGTTTTATCACTCTCTCCCTCATACTGGTCACTGGAAGTTCAACATGGCACCTCATGGCAAAAAAACTCTCTGAGGATCTGAAAAAGAGAATTGTTGCTCTACATAACGATGACCTATGCTATAAGAGGATTGCCAAGACACTGAAACTGAGCTGCAGCACGGTGGCCAAGACCATACAGCAGTTTTCCAGGACAGGTTCCACTCAGAATAGGCCTCGTCATGGTCGACCAAAGGAGTTGAGTGCATGTGCTCAGCGTCATATCCAGAGGTTGTCTTTGGAGAATAGATGTATGAGTGCTGCCAGCATTGCTGCAGAGGTTGAAGGGGTGGGGGGTCAGCCTGTCAGTGCTCAGACCATACGCCGCACACTCAAATTGGTCTGCATGGCTGTTGTTCCAGAAGGAAGCCTCTTCTAAAGATGATGCGCAAGAAAGCCCTCAAACAGTTTGCTGAAGACAAGCAGACTAAGGACATTAATTACTGGAACCATGTCCTGTAGTCTGACGAGACCAAGATAAACTTTTTTATTTCAGATGGTATCGAGCATGTGTCACGGCAGCCAGATGAGGAGTACAAAGACAAGTGTGTCTTGCCTACAGTCAAGCATGGTGGTGGGAGTGTCCTGGTTTGGGGCTGCATGAGTGCTGCCTGCACTGGGGAGCTACACTTCATCGAGGGAACCATGAATGCCAACATGTACTGTGACATACTGAAGCAGAGCATGATCCCCTCCCGTTGGAAATTGCCCTGCAGGGCAGTATTCCAACAGGATTACGACCCCAAACACACCTCCAAGACAACCACTGCCTTGCTAAAGAAGCTGAGGGTAAAGGTGGTGGACTGGTCAAGAATGTCTCCAGACCTAAACAATATTAAGCATCTGTGGGGCATCCTCAAACGAAAGGTGGAGGAGCGCAAGGTCTCTAACATCCACCAGATCCATGATGTCATCATGGAGGAGTGAAAGAGGACTCCAGTGGCAACCTGTGAAGCTCTGGTGAATTCCAAGCCCAAGAGGGTTAAGGCAGTGCTGGAAAATAATGGTGGCCACACAAAATATTGACACTTTGGGCCCAATTTGGACATTTTCACTTAAAGGTGTACTCACTTTTGTTGCCAGCGGTTTAGACATTAATGGCTGTGTGTTGAGTTATTTTGAGGGGACAGCAAATTTACACTATCATACAAGCTGTACACTCATTACTTTACAGTGTAGCAAACTGTCATTTCTTCAGTGTTGTCACATTAAAGGTATAAAAAAATATTTACAAAAATGTGAGGGGTGTACTCACTTTTTTGAGATACTGTAAATGTCTCCAGCAGGTGGCAACCTTCCAGGTGGTCGGAATCAGGAAGTTGACCAGGGAAACACCAGGGAGAGCCAGCAGAAGCAGCAGACTGAGTGTATATATCACATGGATATGAACCATTGTGGACAGTAAGGAAGTGTGGCAGGCCCACAAAATGGCCGTGATGATGTCATGTGTGATAATGATGGGCGTGATTATGCATTATGGGGTGTGACCCCCTTTGTCAAACCTAGCGGGCTAGGTAAAGTTGCACAGTCTGACTGCTCCGCAGTCAGCCCAGATCAGATTTTGGCGAGCCCGAGGCAGATGGGGTACAAGGAAATGCTTACTGAAGATGAAGAAGAGTTAGCTGGACTACGGTTACCATCACCAGAGGGTGGAAGGTGCAGCATCTCCAGTTTTGCTTTAGCTTTCTCCAGTGTAGATACTGAATGGCTCTGGCCCTGATAAGTGAAGGTTAACTCAAAGGGGTAACCCCATTTGTACTTGATCTGGTGAGATTGCAGGGCCATGGAGTATGGCTTCATCTGTCGGTGCTTCTGTATAGTAGTTGGTGCCAAATCAGCAAAAAGCTGATAGGGATGGCCCTGGAAACTGAAGTTAGGCTTGTTGCAGGCTGCCATCAGAAGGGTTTTCTTTGTGCGATAGAAGGTGAACGTAATAATGATGTTCCGTGGTGGTCCAAGCGCTTGATGGGAATTGACAGAACTAATTCTTGAAACAGGGCTATGGTCATGGATGTAAGGTCCACAATGGATTTAGGGAGGTCCCTAAGGCGCAGATTTTAAAGTCCTCCAGATGTAAGATTGTGTTTGCAAATTCTTTTTTGAGGTCCACCAGTTCCTGATAGTGCTCCTCTAGCACTGTTGAAGCAGTATCCATCTTGTCCTCTAGTGCATTAGTGCGATTACCAAGCTCCTGAATCTCTTTGGCAAATTAAGAAAGGTGGCAGCTGAAAGCTCATTCTGCAGCTTGGTTTTAAAGGGGTCTAGTAGAACAGCATTACAGAGAGCAAAAGGCTGCTAATCTGTGTTTGTGTCCCTTAGGCTCTCTGCATCTCAAAATAGCTCCAGTTTTCCCATAGGAGAAAGCGGGATGAGTTCCACACTTGAGGCCGCATGCGTTTGGGTGGCCAGCCTCAGATCGCATACGCTGTGCAATTTTGCTAGAAGGGCCGCAATGTGATGCTGATTTCTTACCCATGTCCGGTAAATGTGAAGGGAGTGAGGCAGCTGAGGAGAGGGTGGGGCTTCTCCAAGATGCTTCAATTTTTGCTGGGAAGTGGGATTATAGAACGTCCATCTTCCTCCATGGCTCACGAGTGCCCCCCCAGAGACAATACAAATTTCAAGAGGTTTACACATATCTCCCAACTTTTTGAGATAGAAAGAAGGGACACCTATTAGAAAAATTATGTAGGCATAAGACATACCTCTTCCCACAACCCTTAAAGGAGAATTATACAAAAAAAGTATTATTTAAACCCACAAGTGTTTTTTTTTTAAACACTGCTATTCCTTTTTACTGGCTTATAAAATGTACAAATTTCAGGACTTTAGAAATTGCATGAAAGGTTTAGCACTGGGAAACACTTTTTGAAGGAAAAAAAGAGCATTTTATATACAACTAGATCTGACCAAAATGAGGGACAAATGGGGAGAAAAGAGGGACTTTGTTCCAAATCAGGGACAGTCCCTCAAAATCAGGGACAGTTGAGAGCTATAGGTGAACACAGAAGTGTTAAGGACCATTCCACCCAAAAGTAACATTTCAGTCTTCAGTGTTTGCTGACAAGCTAGTTAACTGGCTAATATATTATACTGTATCTCTATGTTGGTATATTATACTGTATCTTTATGCATGCCATAGTTTTTCTCTTGCTTTTACAAAAGATTTGTATTATTCATTTAACAGTGTGCAAAATGATATTGCAATTGCTGTATCCAGACAATAAAGATGTATGAAACAAAGAGAAAAAAGGATCTGAAAACTGATAATTACCTAAATTAGTACCAACTAAACTTTGAAACCCACATGGATGATTATCTTCTTTTTGTAATAATGAAATAATGAATTTTACTTTCATGCCATAGTGACACTAAAAGGGTTATATAAACATAAGCCTATTTGCTGTCAGCTCCAAAAAAGGATATGTTAATTAAAATATACTGCTGTAAATGTAGAAAAAATAGTTGCCAAGATGAAAAATGCAAATGGAATAAGCACAAAAAGGAAATAAATGCAGATAATAAAGTTGGAGTCACACGAATAATAAAATGCACAGGATCTATAAAAATGTCACAAAGATATTTATAATTATGTATTTTATTGTTAGACCTGTTCTTTTGTAAAGTTTTACAATAGCTGTAACTTCCTGTTTTTTGAGGATTTCCTGCTAGTGAAACCTGATACATAGTTACATAGTAGGTGAGGTTGAAAAAAGACACAAGTCCATCAAGTCCAACCTATGTGTGTGATTATATGTCAATATTACATTATATATCCCTGTATGTTGTGGTCGTTCAGGTGCTTATCTAATAGTTTTTTTTATACTATCGATGCTCCTCACTGAGACCACTGCCTGTGGAAGGGAATTCCACATCCTTGCCGCTCTTACAGTAAAGAACCCTCTAGGCAATTTAAGGTTAAACAGCTTTTCTTCTAATTTCAATGAGTTGCCACATGTCTTGTTAAGCTCCCTTCCGCAAAAAAGTTTTATCCCTATTGTGGAGTCACCAGTACGGTATTTATAAATTGAAATCTTATCCCCTCTCAAATGTCTCTTCTCCAGAGAGAATAAGTTCAGTGCTCACAACCTTTCCTCATAACTAATATCCTCCAGACCCTTTTATTAGCTTTGTTGCCCTTCTTTGTGCTCACTCCATTTCCATTACATCCTTCCTAAGGACTGGTGCCCAGAACTGGACAGCATACTCCAGGTGCGGCCGGACCAGAGTCTTGTAGAGCGGGAGAATTATCGTTTTGTCTCTGGAGTTGATCGCCTTTTTAATGCATGCCAATATTCTGTTTGCTTTGTTAGCAGCAGCTTGCCATTGCATGCCATTGCTGAGCCTATCATCTACTAGAAACCCCTAGTCCTTTTCCATCCTAGATTCCTCCAGAGGTTCTCCTCCCAGTGTATAGATTGAATTCATATTTTTTGCCACCCAAATGCATTATTTTACATTTTTCTACATTAAACCCATGGGCTGGGGTTGTGCACAACTACGCTAGCCCGGCAACAGCACCTTGTGAAGCCTGTGTCTTCCCTGCAGCCTGAACTCTCCTATGGAACATGGCCAGATCTAGGGGGGTACTGGGGTGGGTTAGGCACCCCCAGATTTCGGTTGCGCCCCCAGGAAATTCCCCTCTCTCATGGATGCTGTGTCCAGGCAGGGTTTCACATCGTCAAAATCAGCAGAAACTAGAACTACAGCAGCTATCACTCACAATGCCCAGCTTTCAGCCAGCACACTCCCCCTGCCGCCACCCCTCCGCTCCATGAACGTAGGAGAAGAGGGTTCAGTCTGCTCTGCCTCCTCCTACTCCTATCTCTTTGTCTGCCCTGCCCACATCGCAATCCCCATGTGTGCAGCCAGTGCTGTGTGCCTGAGAAAGGGATGTGTGGGCGGGAGATTGGAACTACAGCAGTTTCAGCTAGACGGCTGCATGAATGATGCCTGAGCCTCCAGAGACTAGCCTATGATGAGTGAGTATTTTACTGAACTCTCCACATCACCCCCCTTCTCCCCATCTGTCTCCCCCCTCCCCCATCTGTCTCCCTCCTCCCCCCATCTGTCTCCCTCCTCCCCTATCTGTCCCCCCTTCTCTACATGTCTCCCCCACTAATCCCCCATCTGTCCCCCCTCCTCGCCTTCTCCACAATCTGTCTCCCACTTCTCCCCATCTGTCTCCCCCTCCTCCCCTATCTGTCCCATCTGTCTCCCCCTCCTCCCCTATCTGTCCCCCCTTCTCCCCATCTGTCTCCCCCCTCCCCTATCTGTCCCATCTGTCTCCCCCCTCCTCCCCTATCTGTCCCCCCTTCTCCATATGTCTCCCGCACTTATCCCCCATCTGTCCCCCCTCCTCTCCTTCTCCACAATCTGTCCCCTATCTGTCCCATCTGTCTCCCCCTTCTCCACAATCTGTCCCCTATCTGTCCCATCTGTCTCCCCCCTCCTCCCCTATCTGTTCCCCCTTCTCCCCATCTGTCTCCCCCTCCCCCCATCTGTCTACCTCCTCCCCTATCTGTCCCATCTGTCTCCCCCCTCCTCCCCTATCTGTCCCCCCTTCTCTATATGTCTCCCCCACTAATCCCCCATCTGTCCCCCCCTCCTCCCCTTCTCCACAATCTGTCCCCCTCTTCTCCCCATCTGTCTCCCCCTCCTTCCCTATCTGTCCCATCAGTCTCCCCCCTCCTCCCCTATCTGTCCCCCCTTCTCCACATGTCTCCCCCACTAATCCCCCATCTGTCCCCCCTCTGTCCCCCTCTTCTCCCCAATCTGTCCCCCTCTTCTCCCCATCTGTCTCCCCCCTCCTCCCCTATCTGTCCCATCAGTCTCCCCCCTCCTCCCCTATCTGTCCCCCCTTCTCCACATGTCTCCCCCACTAATCCTCCATCTATCCCCCCCTCCTCCCCTTCTCCACAATCTGTCCCCCTCTTCTCCCCATCTGTCTCCCCCCTCCTCCCCTATCTGTCCCATCAGTCTCCCCCCTCCTCCCCTATCTGTCCCCCCTTCTCCCCATCTGTCTCCCCCCTCCTCCCCTATCTGTCCCCCCTTCTCCACATGTCTCCCCCACTAATCCCCCATTTGTCCCCCCCTTCTCCCCATCTGTCTCCCCCCTCCCCATCTGTCTCCCTCCTCCCCTATCTGTCTCCCCCCTCCTCCCCTATCTGTCCCTCCTTCTCCACAAGTCTCCCCCACTAATCCCCCATCTGTCCCCCCTCCCCTTCTCCACAATCTGTCCCCCCTTCTCCCTAATCTGTCCCCCCTTTCTGTCCCATCTGTCTCCCCCTCCTCCCCTATCTGTCCCCCCTTCTCTACATGTCTCCCCCATTAATCCCCCATCTGTCCCCCCTTCTCCTCAATCTCCCCTCCCTTCTACCCAATCTGTCTCCCCCATCCCCCCATCTGTCCCCTCCTTCTCCCTATCTGTCTTTCCCCATCTTCCCCCCTTCTCCCCCACCTGTCCCCCCCTTCCCCCATCTGTCTCCCCCCTCCTCCCCCTCTTACCTGAACTCTGCTCTCTATGCACAGCACGCACCTGAACTCTGCACTCTATAGGCAGTGCACACCTGAACTCTATAGGCAGCGCACACCTGAACTCTGCACTCTATAGCAATTCTGCTCTCTATGCGCAGCGCACACCTGAACCCTGCACTCTATAGGCAGCACACACCTGAACCCTGCACTCTATAGGCAGCACACACCTGAACCTTGCACTCTATAGGCAGCACACACCTGAACTCTGCACTCTATAGACAGCGCACACCTGAACTCTGCACTCGATAGGCAGCACACACCTGAACTCTGCACTCTATAGGCAGCGCACACCTGAACTTTGCACTCTGTAGGCAGCGCACACCTGAACTCTGCACTCTATAGAAACTCTGCTCTCTATGAGCAGCGCACACCTGAACTCTGCACTCTATTGGAATTCTGCTCTCTATGCGCAGTGCACACCTGAACTCTGCACTCTATAGGCCACACACACCTGAACTCTGCACTCTATAGGAACTCTGCTCTCTATGCGCAGCACACACACCTGAACTCTGCACTCTATAGGCAGCGCACACCTGCTCTCTGCACTGTCACAGCACACATCTAAACTCTGTACTTTATATGCAGCGTACACCAGAACGCGGCACTCATATGTGTGTTTGAGCTTTCGGGTGCACACCCTAATGCAACAGGCTGCGCACACCTATGATTAAACCTCATTTGCCATGTAGTTGCCCACCCTATTAATTTGTTTAGATCTTTTTTGCAAGGTTCCCACATCCTGCGGAGAAGTTATTGCCCTGTTTAGCTTAGTATCGTCTGCAAATACAGGGATTGAACTGTTTACCCCATCCTCCAGGTCGTTTATGAACAAAATAAATAGGATTGGTCCCAGCACAGAACCCTGGGGGACCCCACTACCCACCCCTGACCATTCTGAGTGCTCCCTATTTATCACCACCCTCTGAACTCGCCCTTGTAGCCAATTTTTAATCCATATACTCATCCTATGGTCTATGCCATTGGACCTTATTTTCAACAGTAAATGTTTATGGGTAACTGTGTCAAATGCTTTTGCAAAATCCAGATACACCACGTCTACGGGCCTTCCTTTATCTAAATGGCAACTCGCCTACTCATAGAAGGTTAATAGACTGGTTTGGCAAGAACGATTCATGAATCCATGCTGATTACTGCTAATGATACCGTTCTCATTACTAAAATCTTGTATATAGTCCCTTATCATCCCCTCCAAGAGCTTGCATACTATTTATGTTAGGCTAACTGGTCTGTAATTCCCAGGGATGTTTTTTGGGCCGTTTTTAAATATTGGTGCCACATTGGCTTTTCTCCAATTAGCTGGTACCATTCCAGTCAGTAGACTGTCAGTAAAAATTAGGAACAATTGTCTGACAATTACTTGACTGAGTTCCCTAAGTACCCTCGGATGCAAGCCATCTGGTCCCGGTGATTTATTAATGTTAAGTTTCCCAAGTCTAATTTTAATTCTGTTCTCTGTTAACCATGGAGGTGCTTCCTGTGATGTGTCATAAGGATAAACACTGCAGTTTTGGTTACTGAAGGCCCCCGATTCCCTCGTGAAGACTGAGGAGAAGAATAAATTCAATACCTTCGCCATCTCCCCATCCTTTGTAACCAGATGTCCTTCCTCATTCTTTATGGGGCCAATATGGTCTATCCTCTTTTTTTCTTTACTGTTTACATACATTAAAGAATTTCTTGGGATTTTTTTTTGCACTCCGCTATGTGTCTTTCGTGTTCTATCTTAGCCGCCCTAATTGCACCCTTACATTTCTTGTTGCATTTTTTATAAAGTCTGAATGCTGATGATGATCCCCCAACCTTGTATTTTTTTAAGGCCTTTTCCTGTGCTTGTATATGCATTTTTACATTGGATTTAAACCATCCAGGACTTTTGTTTGCTCTTTTAAATTTTTTACCCAATGGGATGCTTTGGCTAATGCCCTTATTTAATATGCTCTTAAAGCAAACCCATCTCTCCTCCATGTTCTTTGTTCCTAAGATTTTATCCCAATTCATGACTTCTAGCAAGGTTCGTAGTTTAGGGAAGTTGACTCTTGAAATTCAGTGTCTTTGTATTCCCCTTGCGTTTCCTATTTGTGTGATTTATACTGAAGCCGATTGACCTTGTTGTATAAGACAAAGATTTATACGATACTATATGAATGATGCAGGCGTCACATTTTTTTGTTGTGCAGTACTGAGCAACTGATAGCATGAGGACCATGAGTTGCTTGACTGTGTTATTGTGGCTGCCTTTATGATTTATAGAACTTGAGATAACAGTTTAATAGGCATCAAAGGCTGGTGTTTCACATATATTTTAACATCACGTGTTGCCATGTTTTCCCCAAGCATTAGAAAGTGGCCTTATTTAAAGAATAAGTTCACCTTTCTGAACATGCTACATGTTACACCCAGATTTAGGGTGTAACATGTTAAGCAACCTCCATCCGCCCTGCCGATCCCCTCTCGTTGTGACAGTGGCAGTGTCGGAAGTGTCAAATTCTTTTTATTGTCATTTTAGCTAAATTGTACATACAAAATTAAAGTGGTTGTAAAGGTGGAAAGTTCTATGCATAAAGGTAAAAACCTCCTGGGTGCAGCTTCCACCACAGCCCCCCCAATACCTAAGCCCCATTTCGATCCAGCTATGTGCATGAGAGCAGCTGCTCTCTTGGGTCGTTGGCTCGTTGCCTCCTTATTGGCTGAGACACAGCAGTAGAATTGGAGGTTAATGGATGTGGCAGTGTGGCAGTGTCTGAAAGGTCAGCATTGGAGCATAGGGGCAGGATTTTGGATTTGGTCCAGTTTACTCGTAGTTGAAAAAAAATTGTTTTATATTGATAGCACTGACTGTAGGGAAGGCCCAGCATCCTGAAGGAATAGGACCAAATCATTAGCATAGAGTGCAGGTTTTTTTGGTAAGTACCTTTCTGGATGCTTTCTGGAAATTTTGGTTCGGGGTTCCCCTTAATATTCTTACCAGACTGAGGGGGAATCCCATGCTGTTTTTATCAATGAACTTTTATGTGTATTGCCGGGACCGACAATTCATTATAGCCGTGAGTACTTTTAAATGACTTTTTTTTTAAAGAAATGTCATTTTGCTCTCGGACTGTTCTAAACACGGGAAACATGCGCCACTTTACAGGCATTCTATAGACACCCCCCAGGTGTGAAATGTAAAGGAATATTTCACGTAAAGCATTATTAAAATCACTGCTCCCGAAAGTTTTTAAAACTTTTTTTGCATTGATACATGTCCCCTGGGGCAGGACCCAGGTCCCCAAACACTTTTTATGACAATAACTTGCATATAAGCCTTTAAAATGAGCACTTTTGATTTTTCATGTTCATGTCCCATAGACTTTAACGTTGTTTGCGTGTTCGAACAAATTTTTTGCCTGTTCGCATGTTCTCCTGCGAACCAAACCGGGGGGATGTTCGGCTCATCCCTAGTGGCTAGGGGTTAGCTGAACAACCCCTGGTTCGGTTTGCAGCAGAACATGCGAACACCGTTAAAGTCTATGGGACACGAATATGAAAAATCAAAAGTGCTAATTTTAAAGGCTTATATGCAAGTTATTGCCATAATGTTTGGGGGCCCCGGATCCTGCCTCAGGGGACATGTATCAATGCAAAAAAAAGTTTTAAAAATGTCAGTTTTTTCGGAAGCAGTGATTTCAAGAATGCTTAACCACTTAAGGACTAGCCTCGTTTTGGATTTTAGGTGTTTACATGTTTAAAACAGGTTTTTTTTGCTAGAATATTACTTAGAACCCTCAAACATTATATATAGTTTTTTTTCTAACACCCTAGAGAATAAAATGGCGGTCAATGCAATACTTTTTTTTTTACCGTATTTGCGCAGCGGTATTATAAGCGCACTTTTTTTGGAAAAAATTCACTTTTTTGAATAAAAAAATAAGACAACAGTAAAATTAGCCCATTTTTTTTATATTTAGAAATATAATGTTATGCCAAGTAAATTGATAGCCAACATGTCATGCTTCAAAATTGCGCCCGCTTGTGGAATGGCGTCAAACTTTTATGATTGCGGCAATGCCAGCAATGCTCTTGCTCTACTGGTCTCGGTGATACCTCACATGTGTGGTTTGACCACCGATTTCATATGCGGGCGCTACTCACGTATGCGCTTGCTTCTGCGCGCGAGCTCGTCGGGACAAGGCGCTTTAAAAAAAAAAAATTTCTTATTTATTTTACTTTATTTAATTTATTTTTTCTCTGTTTAAAAAAAAAATGGATCACTTTTATTCCTATTACAAGGAATGTAAACATCCCTTGTAATAGAAAAGAGCATGACAGGTCCTCTTAAATATGAGATATGGGGCCAAAAAGTCCTCAGATCTTTGCATTAACTTAAATGCAAAAAAAAAAAAAAAAAAAATGACAAAAAAAAAATGCCTTTAGGGCAAATGGGCGGAGCTGACGTTATGATGTCACTTCCGTCCTCCTATGGTATGGAGACGGGTGGGGGCCATCTTAGCCTCACTCGTCTCCATACCGAGGAAGTGATCGGTCCCGATCGCCTCTGCCGCTACTGACGGCTCCGGTAAGCGGTGGAGGGGCGGTAGGAGGGGGGTGGCACCTCTCCCGCCGCCGATAACAGTGATCTCATGGCGAACCCGCCGCAGAGACCACCATTATCGAAAACACGACCGGCTCCTGTAAAGGTGGATACCTCGGTTGTGGCAGCTGCTGCCGTTACTGAAATATCCACCTTCAAAGTGCCGACGTATATGTACAGGAGCCAGTCGGTAAGTGGTTAAAGTTAAACCAAAAAAAATGAAATATTCCTTTAAATATCGTGCCCGGGGGGTGTCTATAGTATGCCTGTAAAGTGGCACAGTTTTCCCATGTTTAGAACAATACCACAGCAAAATGATATTTCTAAAGGAAAAAAAGTAATTTAAAACTGCTTGCGGCTGTAATGAAATGTCGGGTCTCGACAAGATAGATAAAAATCATTGATAAAAACGGCATGGGTCACCCACCCAGCCCATTACCAGGCTCTTTGGGTCTGGTATGGATATTAAGGGGAACCCCACACCTAAATAAAAAAAAATGGTGTGGGGGGCCCCCAGGCACTATATTCTCTGAACATAAGTATATATACTATACGGTCTGCCCTATATACTCTGCAGAAAATTGGGCCTTAGGTGTTTGTGGTATCAGAACACTGTAACCCATCACAGATACTCTTGGTGGGCGCAGGAACGGGCCCTGCTGTGAAATTTTAGTTTAAAAATTGTAATTACAATACAGTGCAGCCATAGTGCAGTTGTTACTACTTTTCTGGTGGTGTACACAGTACACAATACAGTGCAGCTGTAGTGCAGTTGCCACTACTTTTCTGGTGGTGTACACAGTACACAATACAGTGCAGCCATAGTGCAGTTGCTACTACACTTCTGGTGGTGTACACAGTACACAAAACAGTGCAGCCGTAGTAAAGTTGCTACTACTTTTCTGGTGGTGGTTTGCACAGTACACAACATAGTGTAGTGTGGTGTTGCAAAACAAAATCCCCATCGTATCCGGAAGGCCACCAAGGAGAGGCAGACACTCGCAGGCCACTAAAAGAGGGCAAGCAGGCTCTTTCTCTACAGTCAACAGTGCTGGTTGTGGACATAGTGCATCCTCTCCCGGTGGCCGTAGGGCACAGTTGTCCTTTTTTTCTGCTGCTGGGGCAGGGGCAGAAAAATTGGGCCTTTGGTGGTGGTGCCACAACACTGTAACCCCTCACAGATAATCTTGTTGGGCTCAGGAACGGGCCCTGCTGTGAAATACTGTACATGCTTGGGGGATACCTTTACAAAACATTATATTTTGCAGGAACAGCATCATTGACACAGTATTGTGTCATCACATAAATTGTATGTGCAATAATTTAGTTTACTTCTGCATTCATTCTTGGTTTACAAACAATAGCAGCAAGCCAATATGATTGACTTCCCCTAATATTTATTACTGATTTTTTCGTTTAGCAGTAATAGGTTATACTGGATTTTTTTTAAACTAAAGCAATCAAGTTCATATAAAATTATCAAATGGTGGCAAAACAAGTCACTTAGCATAGCTTGTGATCTTCTTTTCAGTACCATTCTGTATTCAGTAGACATGTGCATTTCGTTTCGTTCCGAATCGAAATTCGGACAAATTTTTCATTATTCGGAAATTCGTATGCATCCAAATTTCCGAATTACAAAAGTAACGAATTTAAACGAATCCGAAAAAAAAATGATCGATTTCTAAAACAAATTAGAATCAAATTCGAAAACAAATTCGATTTGAAAACAAATTCAAATCGAATTTGAGAAAAATAGAAAACGATTTTACAAAAAATACAATATAATAGAATATAAAATAATAAAGCAATAGAGTGTATATTTATATAGATAGATATATGTATATGTATATATATATATAGATATAGATATAAATATATATAATATTTTTTTTTTATTCTGTTCTATTATTTTTCTATGCTTTTCTTTTCTATTATTTTCTATTCTATAAGTCTTTATAGTCTTTTCTATAAGTCTTTTCTATTCAAATTCATTCTATACAAAATTCGAATTTCGGAACATGGCTTCTGAAGTTCGAATTTCGTATAGAATGAATTTGAATTTGAATAGAAAAGATTATTAGAAAGAAGATTAATAGAAAATAATAGAAAATAATAGACTAGAAAAACAATAGAACAGAATAAAATATTTTTCTATTCTGTTCTATTGTTTTTATATTTATATTTATATGTTTTATATATATATATATATATATATATATAGATAATATTTTTTTCTATTCTGTTGAATTCATTCTATGCGAAATTCGAATTTCGAAAGATGGCTTCTGAAATTTGAATTTCGCATAGAATGAATTTGAATTTGAATAGAAAAGATTAGAATGGAAAATAATAGAAAAGAATAGACTAGAAAAACAATAGAACAGGACAGAATATAATATAATATATATATTTTATTCTATTCTGTTCTATTGTTTTTCTAGTCTATTCTTTTCTATACTGTTCTAATGTTTTCTATTCAAATTCAAATTAATTTAATACGAAATTCAAATTTCGGAAGATGAGATTCTGGTCTATTTTTCTATGCTATTATTTTCTATTTTATTCTAATCTTTTCATTTCATCATTTGAATGCGAATTCATTCTATACGAAATTCGAATTTCAGAAAATGGTTATATACAAATATAATGAAATTGAATTCTAATAGAAAAAACTAGAATAGAAAAAACAATAGAACAGAAAAAAAAAATATATATATATACATATACATTCTATACGAAATTCGAATTTCGGAAAATGGTTATATAGAAAAGATGGTTATATAGAAATAGAATGAAATTGAATTCAAATAGAAAAGATTAGAATAGAATAGAAAATAATAGACAAGAATAGCATAGAAAAACAATAGAACAGAATAGAAAAAAATATAATATATTCTATTCTAATCTTTTCTATTCAAAATTCATTCTGTACCAAATTCCAATTTCAGAAGATGGTTATATATATATATATATATATATATATATATATATATATATATATATATATATATATATATATATATATATTTTTTTTTTTTTCTACTCTGTTCTATTGTTTTTTCTATTCTAGTCTTTTCTATTAGAGTTCTATTTCATTCTATTCCATATATAACCATATTCCGCAATTCTCAATTTTGTATAAAATTAATTCAAATTTGAATGAAAAGAAAGAAAAGATTAGAATAGAGTAGAAAAGAATAGACTAGAAAACAATAGAACAGAACAGAATAAAATATAATATATATATTATATTGTATTCTGTTCTGTTCTATTGTTTTTCTAGTCTATGCTTTTCTATTATTTTCTATTCTAATCTTTTCTATTCAAATTCAATTTCATTCTATACAAAATTCGAATTTCAGAAGCCATCTTCCGAAATTCGAATTTTGTAAAGAATGAATTCAAATTCGAGTAGAAAAGTTTAGATTAGAATAGAAAAGAAAAGAATAGCATAGAAAAACAATAGACCAGAATAGAATAATATATATATTATATTTTATTCTATTTTTATATTTTTATTTTATTCTATTCTGTTCTATTGTTTTTCTAGTCTATTATTTTCTATTATTTTCTATTCTAATCTTTTCTATTCAAATTGATTCTATACGAAATTCGAATTTCAGAAGCCATCTTCCAAAATTCGAATAGAATAGAAAAGAATAGCATAGAAAAACAATGGAATAGAATAGGAAAAAAGATAATATATATACTATATTTTATTCTATTCTGTTCTATTGTTTCTCTGGTCTATTCTTTTCTATTATTTTCTATTCTAATCTTTTCTAATACGGTTGAATTTTTTCGAATACGGGCAAAGTTTTCGAATTTGAATACGAAACTAAATGAATCCTGAAAACGAATGCAATGAATACAACAGATTTAACTAAACTAATTTAGTTAACCACTTGCCGACCGCCTCACGCCTATATACGTGAGCAGAGCGGCACGGGCAGGCAAAATCACGTACCTGAAACGTGATTGCCTTCCCGCGGGTGGGGGGTCCGATCGGACCCCCCCCCCGGTGCCAGCTGCGGTCGGCATTTGGTTGGGAGCGATGACAGACGAGGGGGAGACCATCCGATCGTGGCCCCCCCCTCGCGATCGCTCCCAGCCAATGAGAAACATCCCCTGCCTCTGTATAGTACACAGAGGCAGAGGATGTGATGTCATCTCTCCTCGGTCTGGCAGTTTCCGTTCCAGCGCCGAGGAGAGATGACATGTAAGTGCACCAAACACACACACACACACAGTAGAACATGCCAGGCATACTTTACACCCCCGATCCCCCCCCGATCGCCCCCCGATCCCCCCCAATCACCCCCCCCCTGTCACAAACTGACACCAAGCAGTTTTTTTTTTTTTTTTCCTGATTACTGCATAGTGTCAGTTTGTGACAGTTAGCAGTGGTGGGACAGTTAGTATTACCCCCCTGTAGGTCTAGGGTACCCCCCTTACCCCCCCTAATAAAGTTTTAACCCCTTGATCACCCCCCCTCACCAGTGTCGCTAAGCGATCATTTTTCTGATCGCTGTATTAGTGTCGCTGGTGACGGTAGTTAGGGACGTAAATATTTAGGTTCGCCGTCAGTGTTTTATAGCGACAGGGACCCCCATATACTACCTAATAAATGTTTTAACCCCTTGATTGCCCCCTAGTTAACCCTTTCACCACTGATCACCGTATAACCGTTACGGGTGACGCTGGTTAGTTCGTTTATTTTTTATAGTGTCAGGGCACCCGCCGTTTATTACCGAATAAAGGTTTAGCCCCCTGTACGTCTAGGGTACCCCCCTTACCCCCCTAATAAAGTTTTAACCCCTTGATCACCCCCTGTCGCCAGTGTCACTAAGCGATCATTTTTCTGATCGCTGTATTAGTGTCGCTGGTGACGGTAGTTAGGGACGTAAATATTTAGGTTCGCCGTCAGTGTTTTATAGCGACAGGGACCCCCATATACTATCTAATAAATGTTTTAACCCCTTGATGGCCTCCTAGTTAACCCTTTCACCACTGATCACCGTATAACCGTTACGGGTGACGCTGGTTAGTTCGTTTATTTTTTATAGTGTCAGGGCACCCGCCGTTTATTACCGAATAAAGGTTTAGCCCCCCGATCGCCCGGCGGTGATATGCGTCGCCCTAGGCAGCGTCAGATTAGCGCCAGTACCGCGAACACCCACGCACGCACCGTACACGCACCGTACACCTCCCTTAGTGGTATAGTATCTGAACGCATCAATATCTGATCCGATCAGATCTATACTAGCGTCCCCAGCAGTTTAGGGTTCCCAAAAACGCAGTGTTAGCGGGATCAGCCCAGATACCTGCTAGCACCTGCGTTTTGCCCCTCCGCCCGGCCCAGCCCAGTCCAGCCCACCCAAGTGCAGTATCGATCGATCACTGACACTTTTCTTTGTAGCGTTTTGGTGAACTGGCAAGCACCAGCGGCGTAGTACACCCCGGTCGTAGTCAAACCAGCACTGCAGTAACACTTGGTGAATGTTTTGAACGCTACCATGCACTAGTTGAGTATTAGCGTAGCGTACAGCATTGCACAGACTAGGCACACTTTCACAGGGTCTCCCAAGATGCCATCGCATTTTGAGAGACTCGAACCTGGAACCGGTTACAGTTATAAAAGTTACAGTTACAAAAAAAAAGTGTAAAAAAAAAAAAACACAAACAAAAATAAAAAAAAATAGTTGTCGTTTTATTGTTCTCTCTCTCTCTATTCTCTCTCTATTGTTCTGCTCTTTTTTACTGTATTCTATTCTGCAATGTTTTATTGTTATTATGTTTTATCATGTTTGCTTTTCAGGTATGTAATTATTTATACTTTACCGTTTACTGTGCTTTATTGTTAACCATTTTTTTGTCTTCAGGTACGCCATTCACCAGAATGATGCCTGCAGGTTTAGGTATCATCTTGGTATCATTCTTTTTAGCCAGCGGTCGGCTTTCATGTAAAAGCAATCCTAGCGGCTAATTAGCCTCTAGACTGCTTTTACAAGCAGTGGGAGGGAATGCCCCCCCCCCCACCGTCTTCCGTGTTTTTCTCTGGCTCTCCTGTCTCAACAGGGAACCTGAGAATGCAGCCGGTGATTCAGCCAGCTGACCATAGAGCTGATCAGAGACCAGAGTGGCTCCAAACATCTCTATGGCCTAAGAAACCGGAAGCTACGAGCATTTTATGACTTAGATTTCGCCGGATGTAAATAGCGCCATTGGGAAATTGGGGAAGCATTTTATCACACCGATCTTGTTGTGGTCAGATGCTTTGAGGGCAGAGGAGAGATCTAGGGTCTAATAGACCCCAATTTTTAAAAAAAGAGTACCTGTCACTATCTATTGCTATCATAGGGGATATTTACATTCCCTGAGATAACAATAAAAATGATTTAAAAAAAAATAAATGAAAGGAACAGTTTAAAAATAAGATAAAAAAGCAAAAAAAAATAAAGAAAAAAAATAAAGAAAAAAAAAGCACCCCTGTCGCCCCCTGCTCTCGCGCTAAGGCGAACGCAAGCGGCGGTCTGGCGTCAAACGTAAACAGCAATTGCACCATGCATGTGAGGTATCACCGCGAAGGTTAGATCGAGGGCAGTAATTTTTGCAGTAGACCTCCTCTGTAAATCTAAAGTGGTAACCTGTAAAGGCTTTTAAAGGCTTTTAAAAATGTAGTAATTTTGTTGCCACTGCACGTTTGTGCGCAATTTTAAAGCATGTCATGTTTGGTATCCATGTACTCGGCCTAAGATCATCTTTTTTATTTCATCAAACATTTGGGCAATATAGTGTGTTTTAGTGCATTAAAATTTAAAAAAGTGTGTTTTTTCCCCAAAAAATGCGTTTGAAAATCGCTGCGCAAATACTGTGTGAAAAAAAAAATGAAACACCCACAATTTTAATCTGTAGGGCAATTGCTTTAAAATAATATATAATGTTTGGGGGTTCAAAGTAATTTTCTTGCAAAAAAAAATAATTTTTTCATGTAAACAATAAGTGTCAGAAAGGGCTTTGTCTTCAAGTGGTTAGAAGAGTGGGTGATGTGTGACATAAGCTTCTAAATGTTGTGCATAAAATGCCAGGACAGTTCAAACCCCCCCCAAATGACCCCATTTTGGAAAGTAGACACCCCAAGCTATTTGCTGAGAGGCATGTCGAGTCCATGGAATATTTTATATTGTGACACAAGTTGCGGGAAAGAGACAATTTTTTTTTTTTTTTTGCACAAAGTTGTCACTAAATGTTATATTGCTCAAACATGCCATGGGAATATGTGAAATTACACCCCAAAATAAATTCTGTTGCTTCTCCTGAGTACGGGGATACCACATGTGTGGGACTTTTTGGGAGCCTAGCCGCGCACGGGACCCCGAAAACCAAGCACCGCCTTCAGGCTTTCTAAGGCCGTAAATTTTTGATTTCACTCCTCACTACCTATCACAGTTTCGGAGGCCATGGAATGCCCAGGTGGCACAAACCCCCCCCCAAATGACCCCATTTTGGAAAGTAGACACCCCAAGCTATTTGCTGAGAGGTATAGTGAGTATTTTGCAGACCTCACTTTTTGTCACAAAGTTTTGAAAATTGAAAAAAGAAAAAAAAAAATGTTTTTCTGGTCTTTCTTCATTTTCAAAAACAAATGAGAGCTGCAAAATACTCACCATGCCTCTCAGCAAATAGCTTGGGGTGTCTACTTTCCAAAATGGGGTCATTTGGGGGGGGGGGTTGTGCCATCTTGGCATTTTATGGCCTTCAAAACTGTGATAGGTAGTGAGGAGTAAAATCAAAAATGTATGCCCTTAGAAATCCTGAAGGTGGTGCTGGGTTTTCGGGGCCCCGTACGCGGCTAGGCTCCCAAAAAGTGCCACACATGTGGTATCCCCGTACTCAGGAGAAGCAGCTGAATGTATTTTGGGGTGCAATTCCACATATGCCCATGGCCTGTGTGAGCAATATATCATTTAGTGACAACTTTTTGTAATTTTTTTTTTTCTTTTTTTTGTCATTATTCAATCACTTGGGACAAAAAAATAAATATTCAATGGGCTCAACATGCCTCTCAGCAATTTCCTTGGGGTGTCTACTTTCCAAAATGGGGTCATTTGGGGGGGTTTTGTACTGCCCTGCCATTTTAGCACCTCAAGAAATGACATAGGCAGTCAGAAACTAAAAGCTGTGTAAATTCCAGAAAATGTACCCTAGTTTGTAGACGCTATAACTTTTGCGCAAACCAATAAATATACACTTATTGACATTTTTTTTACCAAAGACATGTGGCCGAATACATTTTGGCCTAAATGTATGACTAAAATTTAGTTTATTGGATTTTTTTTATAACAAAAAGTAGAAAATATCATTTTTTTTCAAAATTTTCAGTCTTTTTCCGTTTATAGCGCAAAAAATAAAAACGGCAGAGGTGATCAAATATCATCAAAAGAAAGCTCTATTTGTGGGAAGAAAAGGACGCAAATTTCGTTTGGGTAGAGCATTGCATGACCGCGCAATTAGCAGTTAAAGCGACGCAGTGCCGAATTGTAAAAAGTGCTCTGGTCAGGAAGGGGGTAAATCCTTCTGGGGCTGAAGTGGTTAAATAACGAATCAAAACGAAACTAAACACATTTTTTCATCCTGCACATGTCTAGTATTTAGTACAAAATTTCACAAACTGTGAACCCAGACTGCACTAAAATACATCTAAAGCACAAACACATATTCCAGAGCTGAGGAAGTTGTTATGCCAAACTAAAAAATTACATTGCTATGTTTCAGAAACAGCAGCCACACATACAATACAGTGCCTGGAGAGTGTGTAAGAAATTTGATTATGGGCCTGGCAGCAATCTAAGTGGGAGAAATTGTTCAAGTTTTGTTCCTAAAATAACAACTAGTGTGTGTTATGTCAGTGAGTGTGTTAAGACAGCCGACCTAAATCTTGCATAGACTTACTATGTGTCATGTATTTGTTCTTGGCCAGTATGTTACAGAAAACAAGGAGGCATATGGTATTGTGAAAAAAGTTTTTATGTCACAGTCAAAAGAGCCAAAAATATTTCACATTGCACACCATGTAAGTGTTTTTAGTAGGCCACAATTGAAGAGACAGGCTGTTTATGTTAGTAAATCAGTAAATATTTTTTTCAGATCCACAAGCAAGAAAACGAAAACTGATTTGCTGGGCAGTATGTTCTCCTTTTTGCTAAGATGCAATGTCAGAGGGATAAAGCACACAGTTGTCATTTTGAAAAAGCTAATTACGTTTGTATTTTTTCTGAGACTGAAGTCCAAACAATTGAATATATTTGCAGCATAGTTTTTGAAGCTTTTTTGATAGTGTGCTGTTTCAGGGAGAGAGAGCAGGCAGACTTCATGTTTAAAAATAATTGTTTATTTTGCAGATGAAATATGAAGATTGAAGATGAAAAATTGTACACATCTGCAGCACTCCTTTAAAGCCTTTCTTGGACAGGCCGCAACTTCTGAGCAATTGAGTGGGCAAATTAATTAGAGACAAAAGAAAACTATTTTGCATCATAGATATACAACATGTGTGGACTGGATGCAAAATATGAACCATTGAGTGGGTAAATGGAAATTCAGAGACTGAGGCTGGGTTCACACCTAAGCGAATTAGATGCGGGGAACCCGCATTCCAATTCGCAATAGCAGGCAATTTTGACCGGCTCTCTATGGAGCCGGTTCACATATCTCCGCTGCGGCTCCAGTTCGAATTTCCACAGGAGCCCTGTGCATCTTTTGGTCCATTTCAAGTCCGAATTCAGCCAAAAATCTGGGCTGAAATGGGACGTGAAATGGTGAACCAGTACGCATCGGACCCCTGCTGTGAGTTGCATGCAGCAATGGTGTGAACCCAGTCTAAAGAGGAAAAGGGTTTGCCCAACAGCTATTAAAGTGGATGTAAACACACTCTCATCCTTCACATCCTTTCTAAACTACTGCCATAGTGGTTATCTATAGGGATATACATGCCTCCTGCATGTACCCTTACCTGTCAAATGTCTCCCCTCTGTCTGTTATGAGACCCGAAAAACTTCTGTGGGTGGGTTTGTTGTCCGGAGCTTGGTGGGTGGAGTCGTGATGTCAGTGGACTCCCCACCCACTTCTACACTCACCTTGTCAACATGCATTTTCTCCTATGTATTTCTTACACTGAACTTCTGCTATGATCACTAACATCCAGTCAAAACCCAGAAAAGTCACCACATGACTTCAGCATGTTCAATCATGCTGAGGTGTGGAGCAGCCAATCCTAGGAGAGCTGGAGAAGAAAGGAGGATGGGATCTGAAGTACACAGAATGCCTCTCTCAGGCTCCTGCATGAGATATGTAAATCACCTGTCACTCACAGTAAGGGGGAAGGACTGACTACTATTTCTCTGTCTGTCAGTATTTATCTCACTGAAAAAAGATAAGAGAACTGCTCAGAGCTGGATTAACTCTTTGTGGCAAAACTGGGCACAGATGACATGAAATCCTTTACTGTACAAGGTGCAAGCCTTCATTAAAAAATGGTTTCCGGGTTTACATCCACTTTAAGCCTTTTTGGACAGGACGCAATTACTTATGGATTGAGTAGGCATATTGCATCTGGAAATAGAAATCAGTTGTATAGATTTGAAGCATATATTTTAAGCCTTTCTTTGATAGGCCACAATTTCTGAGAGAGAAAGCAAGCACAATTCACCTGAAAGTAAAAGCATAATGCTTTTTTAGGAGATTTAAAGAGAGAAAAATGCTACAGATTAGCACCAGGGATATTAGGCCTGTTTATACAGACTACTATATGTGAGCTATAGAACAAGCAAACTGCATCTTGCAAAACAAAGTTGGGTTATTTTTTCAGACAGAAAAGAAAAAAAAACATATTCGTATTTAGCACAGCTTTTATACCCTTTGGAAAGGCCAAAACTCTGAGGCAAAAATTAGGAACAGAATAAATTCCCGCGTGATATGCTGAAATATAATACTTTCCTCGTAGTTTTGATCGACTTAAAGTGACATGTGCAGAAGTGCTTGTGACACAAAAATAAATATATATAGATATGATATAAATTGCATTAAACCATTGAAAACTCCTTACTGTATCAATATAAAACGGCTTGTGTAATAAGGTGCAGTGTGCTATGATACCAAAAACTTAATGGGTGTAATTAAAGTGCAAAAAGTCCATTGTTCAAATACAATCAAATGAGAAAAACAAAACAGAATCCCAAAAAATGTAAAAAAAACTCAGAATTCATAAAAAACAAAACAAAAACGTCAAAGCGATTAGAAAGTTGTGAATGAAAAATGAAAAATTTCTAAACCTCGACTCTGTAAATAAACAGTCCATAAAAGTTGCAAACAATCAATGAAAAAATTCTTCAGAGTGAAACAGGTGACTGGTGAAAAATCCTTTCAGTGACTTGCAAAGATGTTAGTTAAGCTGTGCAGGTGCTCCACTCAGTGCTCTTCTTATGTATATGCACTTACCAGAAAGTTCTCCCCTCTAGGGGGTATTGTGCCTTTACAGCCACCTTGCTGTGTTTTTGAAACAGACCTCCCAAGGAAAATGCCTCTTGTCAGTCCTTTATCTTTGTTAATGCTTGGTAGACATGTGCACACTGAAATATTTTGTTTCAGAATTTCGTTTTCGTCCGAAAAATAAATTTATTTAGTTACTCCCAAAATTCGTTTTTATTTATTTCGTTTTTCGTTAAAAATTGCATTAGTCCGAAAATCCAAATTAAGGTCCAATCTGTCATTGAAGGCTTATGGTGTCTGTCGAATGTTCAAAGAAGATTCGACGAAGCAGCTAAACTGTACAACGCCGTATAGTTTACCTGCTCCGTCAAATCTTCTTAGAACTTTCAACAGACACCATAAGCCAAAGTACGTGTGTACTTACTTCTAGCTTTTTACTGCTCCTCCTCTTTGGTTACAATCAGCCAATAACATTCATCATCATCATTATTTTTATTTATCTTTTCTCCCCTACGTCGAATCTTTTCTCCCCTACATCAAATCTTTCTCCCCTACGTCCATTCTTTTCTCTCTATGTCGAATCTTTTCTCTCTATGTAGAATAATCTTGGACTAATAGAGTTAAGGTTAGGCACATTCGACCACAGGTTTGATGGACACAGATTGTTATTGTCATCATCATGTCGAATCTCCTATCTATATCGAACTGTTGTAGCAACGAAAACGAAAATAAAGCATTTGTTTATGTCAGATCTTTTGTTTTTCGGATTTTCACTTTCGTTATCGTTTATTAAAACGATAACGAAAATACCTGAAATTCGGACGAAAATGTATTCAGACGAAAACGAATGCACATGTCTAATGCTCGGTATATGTAGAGAGAAAATGACACTCCGTAGTGCAAATAACATTTATACCACCTTTATTACTTACAAGGGTAGTTATGCATTTACATTTGGTAAAAATCGTGTTTGCAGTTGGGAACGGGAAGTAATAAGCTTCCTCTTCGTTCCACGAGTGAAAACTGAAAGTGACGTAATGACGCTGTGGCTCCGCCATACACGTTTCGTAATCAAGATGTCATTTGGAGCGGCGCCATCTTGCTACACTCCCGATGTTAAATACAATGTGGTAGCCTGGCAACCCAAACCAAATTATCCTAGCAGCAATTTATATCATATCTATATATATTTATTTTTGTGTCACAAGCACTTCTGCACATGTCACTTTAAGTCGATCAAAACTATGAGGAAAGTATTACATTTCAGCATATCACGCAGCACTTTAGTTAGTTTATTGCATTATTTGGAGCAGCGCCATTACCACTATCATTTAATTCCGTTTCATTTTTAGACCCTACTTAGGTGGGTGTTCTGGTGGAGGCAGCAGTTCCTAGCTTAATAATCATCCAATCAGTGCGGGAACTCCTTTTTTTACTCACAAAAATTAGGAGCAGGCAGATTAGAAGTTGAAAAAAAGTATATTTTAAATATTTGAAACATAAAAATGTTAGTAATTTCAAGTACACCTTTTCAGCATTCTAAGGGAGAGAGCAGCCAGACTTCAGCAACAAATATAACATCAGATTGAATCCTTGCAGAGACGTGTAACTATAAACATGATACAGATTTGCTGCAGAGCTGTATCCTTTTTTTTAATAGGGGTCAATTTCAGAACAAGAGCATATTTCTACAGACTTACTGGCTGGTGAAACTGTTGTCACAGAGCTCCAACAATAAAAGCTGGCCATACATGGATTAAAATTTGGCTGGTTTAGCAGGGACTGGCCAAACTTTGAACCATGTATGGGCAGGCTGGTTGTACACATTTCAATCTTTTGATCGACTTGTGTACAAGCAGCCTGTTGGAAAATTTTCTCTCAGGCAGTGCTGCCGGCTATAGCCGGTGCTAATCAGTGTTTTCTAATGGCAGGGAAGTTTCTCAGCTGTCAGAATATAATGATATAGTGGGAGGATTCCACCACCATCCACATCAAGTGTTTAGATGGAGAAATCAAATCATTTTCTTTTGTTCAATCTGCTGCGTGAATGAAAAGCAAATGACTCATATATGGCCAGCCTAAAACCTGACATGGATTCTATCCTTTCCCCCTCTCTCCAAAGCAAAAAAAAAATGTATACAGAGGGGTATACATTTGTACAGGGGAATAAATATCTAGCGCAATCCACGTTAAAACCCCCAGCCAAAAACAAACACTGTATAAAAGCTTAGTTGCCCTTTAAGCTAGCCATACAAAAAGGATTTTGATCATCACATTGTACTTAATGGAAGGTCCTTCAGATAACTTATGATTTCTTGTCTGATTTCCTGTTAGTTTAAAAAATAAACATAACCACCTACTGTATACAAGTGTTCAGTCTGCACGTTGCACAGACGGTTATTAGGCAAATTACCAGTTTGAAAGCTTGACAAACAATGTTCCATTACGTCTCTTTATCTTTATCAAGGAGGAAAAGAGATCAATATGAAAAGATTTGGTTTCATTGTGCTTCAGCTACTGTAATTAGCTTAATTTCACAAGGTGCCTAGGCGGGCAGGATTTTTTGGCATAGTGGATATGACTAGTGATGGCACACAGGGTAGAATAAATTCTTCAGCATTTCCTTCAGCAAGGATTAGACAGAACACTTTTCTTAATGTTCATTCAGCAGCTGCAGTCAGCTGGGTGAAATGAAGGTTAAAGAATCCTGAATCGGTACCATTATTATTTTGAAAAACAAAACTAACTACGTGGTGCTGCTGCATAGCATTTCTGGAGTAACAAGCACATACCATATGAAGAACATATTGGTGCTTTAAGCATTATACTTGGTGCTGAAGTTGCATTCTTGTCAGCTTGCACAGTAGCCATCTATAACTAACTATAACTAAGTGCTTAAAGTTATTTTATCAAAACGGCACAAAACAAATAATCAGTGATAAAGCAAACCTATTAAGCCTCATGTATACAGTGTAAAAGGTGTAAGGTATAAAAATTAGCTGTAGTCTAAAATCCCTGTGTTTTTTTCCTTACCTGAGGAGCCACAGGCCAAATAAGTGAATGGCAGTTAGAGCATCAGCACAAACATGCACATGCATGTATGATGTATTCTCTGAATGTGGACATTTTGTGTCCTAGAAATATGTCATACAAATGTTCCTAACCTTTTGTCAATAAATGAAAGCATTGCGTACACATGAGTATAACCGCAACTATTCAAATCTATGGCCAGCTGTACGTATCACCTGCAGATCCCTTGGCAGGGAAAATAATGCTGAGATTTTATGCTAGCATGTATTTTAAGCTTCAAATCCTCTGTGTATATGGTCTTATTTGCATATGCAGGGAAAGCCAAGAGGTTCATTTTAATTTCTCCCCACACACCACAAAAGCACATAATCACATTTTGTTAGTTCCCTGCCTCTTCATTTAGTCATCTGGAACACATAAGAAAGCCCTTTTAAAAGCTCTAGTTGATGCCTACACATGACTCAGGAATGCCCCCTTACCCCATGCGATATTACTGGTCCCATCATCAAACACCAGTTCTGTTATATGAGAGGAAGGGTGTGTGGTACATGCTCCTCCATTCACTACAAGTCACTTAACTTCTCCACTAACTGTAGCCTGTAATAAAAGGGTATCTATACTCACCATGCTGATTCCCTGCAAATGCAGGTACTCCAATCCTGCTACTCCCACCACTTTCCGTATTTCCTCTTGCTGGCTTAGACATCACTACAAAACATATGAACCAATGGAAAGAACCACAACATGAGGTGGGGAGAGCAGGTATTCACCACACCTGAAATTGTTAAACACCTGTAGTGGTTGCAAAGCAGCAAATCGGTGGAGTATGAAGACAATTTGAAAAAGTTGTATTATTGTTGTACTTTGGTTAGGTAGCTAATGAGGTCCAAAACACTGGAGGAATTGGGGCGTGGATGCCCTGTGTCACCAGCAACTTCTTTTTTTCTGCTGTACATCTGTTTTACTGTCTGTAATGCAGATAGACCTAATTCTTGTAAGCATTTAGCTAAGTTACAAAGTATTCATCTCAATATCACATATTTGTTTCTTTTACAGGGGACCATCAGGGGACCTGATTCAGATTTCCATGGCTCCAGTTCTGTACCCTTAGTCTGTTAATTTGGGGGTGTTTCTGAGTAAGTATCACACAATATATAGGCAGTTACTAGATTTGTTGGTACCACAGTCTTGTTTGACATATAATATGTTATTTATTCTATCCCCCAAACATTTTACATAAAAGACCATATTCCCACCATGTAGCCTTGTACCCCTCATGAAGAAAAATGTTCTAAGCTTTGGTGTATTTATTTATCGGTGTATCGAGGGCTATATCTGATATCGACTTATTCAGCCTTACAATGTTATTATAAATATACAGAATATTTTCTCTGTGCTTCAATTTTAGTAATAATTTGTTGCTCATCATCCACAATATTAGTTAATGTATACCCCATTCTTTGCCAATCCTTCCCTGTTTAACCACTTCAGCCCCGGAAGGTTTTACCCCCTTCCTGACCAGAGCACTTTTTACAATTTGGCACTGCGTCGCTTTAACTGCTAATTGCGCGGTCATGCAATGTTGTACCCGAACAAAATTTGCGTCCTTTTTCTCCCACAAATAGAGCTTACTTTTGATGGTATTTGATCACCTCTACAGTTTTTATTTTTTTGCGCTATAAACGGAAAAAGACTGAAAATTTTGAAAAAAATGATATTTTCTACTTTTTGTTATAAAAAAAAATCCAATAAACTCAATTATAGTCATACATTTAGGCCAAAATTTATTCAGCCACATGTCTTTGGTGAAAAAAAGTCAATAAGCTTATATTTATTGGTTTGCGCAAAAGCTATAGCATCTACAAACTAGGGTACATTTTCTGGAATTTACACAGCTTTTAGTTTATGACTGCCTATCTCATTTCTTGAGGTGCTAAAATGGCAGGGCAGTACAACCCCCCCCCCCAAATGACCACATTTTGGAAAGTAGACACCCCAAGGAAATTGCTGAGAGGCATGTTGAGCCCATTGGATATTTTATTTTTTTGTCCCAAGTGATTGAATAATGACAAAAAAAATATTTTACAAAAAAGTTGTCACTTAATGATATATTGCTCACACATGCCATGGTTATATGCGGAAATTCAGCCCAAAATACATTTTGCTGCTTCTTCTGAGTACGGTAATACCACATGTGTAGGACTTTTTGGGAGCCTAGCCGCGTACAGGGCCCCCGAAAACCAATCACCGCTTTCAGGATTTATAAGGGCGTACATTTTTGATTTCACTCCTCACTACCTATCACAGTTTTGAAGGCCATAAAATGCCAAGATGGCACAAACCCCCCCCCAAATGACCCCATTTTGGAAAGTAGACACCCCAAGCTATTTGCTGAGAGGCATGGTGAGTCCATGGAATATTTTATATTTTGCCACAAGTTGCGGGAAAATGACAAACTTTTTTTTTTTTGCACAAAGTTGTCACTAAATGTTATATTGCTCAAACATGCCATAGGCATATGTGGAATTGCACCCCAGAACACATTCTGCTGCTTCTCCTGAGTATGCAGATACCACATGTGTGGGACTTTTTTGGAGCCTAGCTGCGTACGGGACCCCGAAAACCAATCACTGCCTTCAGGGTTTCTAAGGGCGTAAATTTTTCTTTTCACTCCTCACTACCTATCAGTTCCGAAGGCCATAAAATGCCAAGATGGCACAAACCCCCTCCAAATGACCCCATTTTGTAAAGTGGACACCCCAAGCTATTTGCTGAGAGGCATGGTGAGTATTTTGCAGCTCTCATTTGTTTTTGAAAATGAAGAAAGAAAAGAAAAATGTATTTTTTTTTCTTTTTTCAATTTTCAAAACTTTGTGACAAAAGCGAGGTCTGTAAAATACTCACCATGCCTCTCAGCAAATAGCTTGGGTTGTCTACTTTCCAAAATGGGGTCATTTTGGGGGGGGGTTTGTGCCATCTGGGCATTCCATGGTCTCCGAAACTGTGATAGGCAGTGAGGACTGAAATCAAAACTTTACACCCTTAGAAACCCTGACGGTGGTGCTTGGATTTTGGGGTCCCGTACGCGGCCAGGCTCCCAAAAAGTCTCACACATGTGGTATCCCTGTACTCAGGAGAAGCAACAGAATGTATGTTGGGGTGTAATTTCACATACGCCCATGGCATGTTTGAGCAATATATAATTTAGTGACAACTTTATGCAAAAAAAAGTGTCTTTTTCCCGCAACTTGTGTCATAATATAAAATATTCCATGGACTCGACACGCATCTTAGCAAATAGCTTGGGTTGTCTACTTTCCAAAATGGGGTCATTTGGGGGGGGTTGAACTGTCCTGGCATTTTATGCACAACATTTAGAAGCTTATGTCACACATCACCCACTCTTCTAACCATTTGAAGACACAGCCCTTTCTGACACTTTTTGTTTACATGAAAAAAAATATTTTTTTTTTGCAAGAAAATTACTTTGAACCCCCAAACATTATATATTTTTTTAAAGCAAAGGCCCTACAGATTAAAATGGTGGGTGTTTCATTTTTTTTTCACACAGTATTTGTGCAGCGATTTTTCAAACGCATTTTTTGGGGAAAAATCACACTTTTTTTAATTTTAATGCACTAAAACACACTATATTGCCAAAATGTTTGATGAAATAAAAAAGATGATCTTAGGCCAAATACATGGATACCAAACACGACATGCTTTAAAATTGCGCACAAACGTGCAGTGGCGACAAATTACATACATCTTTAAAAGCCTTTAAAACCCTTTACAGGTTACCACTTTAGATTTACAGAGGAGGTCTACTGCTAAAATTACTTCCCTCGATCTGACCTTCGCAGTGATACCTCACATGCATGGTGCAATTGCTGTTTACATTTGACGCCAGACCGACAATTGCGTTCGCCTTTGCACGAGAGCGAGGGGGGACAGGGGTGCTTTTTTTTTTTTTTTTTTTTAAATTTTTTTTTGCGTTTTTATCTTATTTTTAAACTGTTCCTTTCATTTTTTTTAATCATTTTTATTGTTATCTCAGGGAATGTAAATATCCCCTATGATAGCAATAGGTAGTGACAGGTACTCTTTTTGGAAAAAATTGAGGTCTATTAGACCCTAGATCTCTCCTCTGCCCTCAAAGCATCTGACCACACCAAGATCGGAATCTAAGTCATGAAATGCTCGTAGCTTCCGGTTTCTTAGGCCATAGTGATGATTGGAGCCATTCTGGTCTCTGATCAGCTCTATGGTCAGCTGGCCGAATCTCCGGCTGCATTTTCAGGTTCCCTGTTGGGACAGGAGAGCCAGAGAAAACCATGGAAGACGGTGAGAGGGGGGATGTTCCGTTCTACTGCTTGAAAAAGCAGTCTAGAGGCTAATTGGCTGCTAGGATTGCTTTTACATGAAAGCCGACCGCTGGCTGAAAAGAATGATACCAAGATGATACCTAAACCTGCAGGTATCATTCTGGTATAACCACTCAAAGTCCAGCAACATACCAGTACGTTGCTGGTCCTTGTTGGGCATGTATTGTAATCTTTTTTTTTTTTTATGCAGCCTGTGGGCTGAATGAAAAAAAGGGATTGATCGGTGGGTATGCCCACCATTAGAATACCTCCCTTCATCCACCCACTTCTAATGATGGGCATACATGCACCATTTATATATGCCGAAGCATGGGGGCATCCTCCCCAAAAGTTAGGAGCAAATCGCCCCTCCGCCCCTGCTGCCTCCATGCTTCGGCATATATGCTCTTTTTTTTAACTGTACCTGCAAAGCAAATACAAAAAAAACATAGTAAAAAATAAAACATTTTTTAACGCAACCTGTGCCTAAAATATATATATGCTGAAGCATGGTGGCATCCACCCGCAAAAGGTAGGAGCAAATTGCTCCTCCGCCCCTGCTGCCCCCATGCTTTGGCATATATGCTTTTTTTTTAATTGTGGTGGTGAAATCACCTCCGACAGCGCTGGAGTCACGGCTTTATGTATCGTGGGAGCAAACACTGTTGCTGTCAAGATAAATAAATCCGCGCTGCAGCTGAATGGCGTACCTGAAAACAAAAAAAGGTTAACAATAAAACACAGTAAACAGTAAAGTATAAAAAAATTACATACCTGAAAAGTAAACATGATAAAACATAATAACAATAAAACATTGCAGAATAGAATACAGTAAAAAAGAGCAGAACAATAGAGAGAGAATATAGAGAGAGAGAACAATAAAATGACAACTATTTTTGTTTTTTTTATTTAATTTCTTTGTGTATTTTTTTTTTTTTTACATTTTTTTTTATAATTGTAACTTTTGTAACTGTAGCCGGTTCCAGGTTCAGGTCTCTCAAAATGCGATGGCATCTTGGGAGACCCTGTGAAAGTGTGCCTAGTCTGTACAATGCTGTACCCTACGATAAAACTCAACTAGTGTATGGTAGCGCGCAAAACATTCAGCAATGCAAAGACCAGGATTGTCAGAACAGGAGGGACAATAATAGCAGGTGTCACGCCTATATCCGCGCTTTCTACAGACATGACATTTTCTTTGGGGGGCTTGTTGGGTAGGGGTACTCGGGAGGACATAAGTAAAATGCCTCTTGTGCAGCCGGCTTACTGCATTTGGTTGGGGAAGGTGAGGTGGAGCACCGTCTGGAAACAGAAGGGCTCTGACGATCTCTTCCTGAAATTTAAGGAAGGATCCAGTCCGTCCTGAAGCTCTGTATAGCACATGAGCGTTCAGCAAAGCCAATTGAAATAAGTATACAGACACTTTTTTATACCAGCATCTGGCCTTACAGGCAACTAGGTATGGCACCAACAACTGGTCGTTGAGGTCCAATCCTCCCATATTTTGGTTATATTCATGGACATAGAGGGGTTTCTCCACAACACCAGTCGCCGTAGTAATTTGGACAGTCGTGTCTGCATGAAGGGAGGTAAGAACGAAAACATTCTTATTATCCCTCCACTTCATAGCGGGCAAGTTATTATACTTCAAGCAGGCTCTCTCCCCCAGCCTAAGATGGGAATCTACAAGCCGCTGGAGAAAGCCCGGTGATTAGATCGCACGGTGCCACATGCTCCAATCTGATGATCAAACAAGTGACTAAAAAGTGGCACGCTCGTGTAATAATTGTCCACATACAAATAGTACCCCTTTCCGAATAAGGGTGATACTAAGTCCCACACAATCTTGCCAGCTCTTCCTATGTAGTCAGGGCAGTTTGTCGGCTCTACGTAACTATCTCTTCCCTTGTAAACCATAACACTACATGTATAGCCTGTGGTCCTGTCACAGAGCTTATACATCTTAAACTTGTATCTGGCGCGCTTGCGGGGAAGGTACTGTTTGAATGACAAGCGGCCAGAAAACTTAATCCGGGACTCATCAATGCAGACAACTTGATGGGGAGTAAACAAGTCTGCAAAACGTTGGTTGAAGTGTCCAGGGTATCCACGAGGACGACAGAGTTCATTGTTGTTGAAGTGCATGAACCGCAAAATCTGCTCGTATCGTGCCCTGGCCATGGAAGCAGAGAACACGGGCATATGGTGAATTGGGTCAGTGGACCAATATGACTGCAACTCACACTTTTTGCTTATGCCCATGAGGAGGGATATGCCCAGAAAGATCTTAAATTCGGAAACCGTAATTGGTTTCCAATCTCTGGCAAGGGAGGACTGGGAAGATCTATAGAGATCTTCGGTGAAAAACAGCGAATAAAAATCAAGTGACGTAAAATCAACTGTTTCCACATGAATGCTGGGTTGGCCAGTGAATGGGGGAAGTACGGGTGCTGCAGAAGTGTTGGGTTCCCAATTAGGATTGGCGAATGCAGCAGGAAGGGCTCTATGGGCACGACGGGCCTGTGTTCGTCTTCTTGGTGTCATCGGGACACTACTTGTGCTTGCCACCTCGCCAGCTTGAACTGCACTTATGGGACTCGCCACGTCACCAAGTGTTACTGCAATGCTGGATGTACGACCAGGGTGTACTAGGCCGCTGGTGCTTGCCAGTTCACCAGAAGGAATAGCGGCGCTAGTACTTCTCTGCTCCATATGAAAGCCCTGCGATTCTTGCACATCAACAGCAGAAGAAGAAGATTGGGGTCTGGTACGCCTGACCTTGGCAGGGACCACAACTCCGTCGTCAGAGCTATCTGTCATGGAGCCGCTGCTGTCTACAGGTTCGTATTCTGAGCCTGAATCTGACAGAATAGTGACTTCCTCTTCACTATCTGTCATGCTCAGAAACGTGTAGGTCTCTTTACTAGTGTATCTTCGATTTGCCATTTTGGGCTCTAAATTTAGTGGTACACTAGTGAGACTCGCAGGCAAAAAAGCTCCTGACTGTTAGCGACTGTATCAAAACGCTAACAAAAAACTGTTAGCGATCGCAGGGATCAGGCCTGACTCTCGAACGCTGCAGTTATGTGTGTTTAGTGTTTTGTAAGTGACAGTGATCGATCGATACTGCACTTGGGTGGGCTGGGCTGGGCGGAGGGGCAAAACGCAAGTGCTAGCAGGTATCTGGGCTGATTCCGCTAACACTGCGTTTTTGGGAACCCTAAACTGCTGGGGACACTAGTATAGATCTGATCGGACCAGATATTTATCCGTTCAGATACTATACCACTAAGGGAGGTGTATGCCGCGTGTGCGGGTGTTAGCGGTGCCGGCACTAACCTGACGCTGCCTGGGGTGACGCAGACCCTATCTGACCCTAAAACCTAACTTATATCACCCGCCGGGCGATTAGGGGGTTAAACCTTTAATAGGTAATAAACGGCAGGTGCGCTTACACTATTAAAACTAACTAACCAACCAGCGTCACCCGTAACAGTTATGCAGTGATCACCGGTGAAAGGGTTAACTAGGGGGCAATCAGGGGGTTAAAACCTTTACTAGGTAGTATATGGGGGTCCCTGATGCTTTAAAACGCTGACGGCGAACCTAAATACTTACCTGCCTAACTAGCATCACCTGTGACACTAACACAGCGATCAGATAAACGATCGCTTAGTGACACTGGCGACGGGGGGTGATCAAGGGGTTAAAACTTTATTAGGGGGGGTTAGGGGGGTACCCTAGACCTATAGGGGCCTAACACTAACTGCCCTACCACTTATAACTGTCACAAAATGACACCAATGCAATAATCAGAAAAAAAAACAACTGCTATTGGTGTCACTGTGACAGGGGGTACCGGGGGGTGATCGGGGGTGAAAAGTGTGCCTAGAGTGTTCTACTGTAAGTGTTGTGTTGGTGCAAACTTACTCGATGTCTTCTCTCCTCGGAAGCCGGAACGAAAAGGCTTCACGAAGAGCGATGACATCATGAAGGGAACACAAAGATACTGAATTTCAAAAGAGCCAACTTCCCTAAACTACAAACCTTGCTAAAAGGCATAAATTGGGATAAAATATTAGGAACAAAGAATACGGAGGAGAGATGGGTTTGCTTTAAGAGCATATTAAATAAGGGCATTAGCCAATGTATCCCATTGGGTAATAAATTTAAAAGAGCGAACAAAAATCCTGGATGGCTTAACTCCAATGTAAAAATGCATATAAAAGCAAAGGAGAAGGCCTTCAAAAAATACAAGGTTGAGGGATCATCCTCAGCATTCCGACTTTATAAAGAATGCAATAAGAAATGTAAGGGTGCAATTAGGACGGCTAAGATAGAACATGAAAGACACATAGCGGAGGAGAGCAAAAAAAATCCCAAGAAATTCTTTAAGTATGTAAACAGTAAAAAAGGGAGGACAGACAATATTGGCCCCATAAAGAATGAGGAAGGACATCTGGTTACAAAGGATGGGGAGATGGCAAAGGTATTGAATTTATTCTACTCCTCAGTCTTCACGAGGGAATCGGGGGGCTTCAGTAACCAAAACTGCAGTGTTTATCCTCATGACACAACACAAGAAGCACCTACATGGTTAACAGAGGACAGAATTAAAATTAGACTTGAGAAACTTAACATTAATAAATCACCGGGACCAGATGGCTTGCATCCGAGGGTACTTAGGGAACTCAGTCAGGTGATTGCCAGACCGTTGTTCCTAATTTTTACAGACAGTCTATTGACTGGAATGGTACCAGCTGATTGGAGAAAAGCCAATGTAGCACCAATATTTAAAAAGGGCCCCAAAAACATCCCTGGGAATTACAGACCAGTTAGCCTAACATCAATAGTATGTAAACTCTTGGAGGGGATGATAAGGGACTATATACAAGATTTTAGTAATAAGAATGATATCATTAGCAGTAATAAGCATGGATTCATGAAGAATCGTTCTTGCCAAACCAATCTATTAACCTTCTATGAGGAGGTGAGTTGCCATCTAGATAAAGGAAGGCCCGTAGACGTGGTGTATCTGGATTTTGCAAAAGCATTTGACACAGTTCCCCATAAACGTTTACTGTACAAAATAAGGTGCGTTGGCATGGACCATAGGGTGAGTACATGGATTGAAAACTGGCTACAAGGGCGTGTTCAGAGGGTGGTGATAAATGGGGAGTACTCAGAATAGTCAGGGGTGGGTAGTGGGGTTCCCCAGGGTTCTGTGCTGGGACCAATCCTATTTAATTTGTTCATAAACGACCTGGAGGATGGGATAAACAGTTCAATCTCTGTATTTGCAGACGATACTAAGCTAAGCAGGGCAATAACTTCTCCGCAGGATGTGGAAATCTTGCAAAAAGACCTGAACAAATTAATGGGGTGGGCGACTACATGGCAAATGAGGTTCAATGTAGAAAAATGCAAAATAATGCATTTAGGTGGCAAAAATATGAATGCAATCTATACACTGGGGGGAGAACCTCTGGGGGAATCTAGGATGGAAAAGGACCTGGGGGTCCTAGTAGATGATAGGCTCAGCAATGGCATGCAATGCCAAGCTGCTACTAATAAAGCAAACAGAATATTGGCATGCATTAAAAGGGGGATCAACTCCTGAGATAAAATGATAATTCTCCCGCTCTACAAGACTCTGGTTCGGCCGCACCTGGATTATGCTGTCCAGTTCTGGGCACCAGTCCTCAGGAGGGATGTACTGGAAATGGAGCGAGTACAAAGAAGGGCAACAAAGCTAATAAAGGGTCTGGAGGATCTTAGTTATGAGGAAAGGTTGCGAGCACTGAACTTATTCTCTCTGGAGAAGAGACGCTTGAGAGGGGATATGATTTCAATTTACAAATACTGTACTGGTGACCCCACAATAGGGATAAAACTTTTTCGCAGAAGAGAGTTTAATAAGACTCGTGGCCACTCATTACAATTAGAAGAAAAGAGGTTTAACCTTAAACTACGTAGAGGGTTCTTTACTGTGAGAGCGGCAAGGATGTGGAATTCCCTTCCACAGGCGGTGGTCTCAGCGGGGAGCATTGATAGCTTCAAGAAACTATTAGATAATCACCTGAATGACCGCAACATACAGGGATATGTAATGTAATACTGACACATAATCACACACATAGGTTGGACTTGATGGACTTGTGTCTTTTTTCAACCTCACCTACTATGTAACTATGTAACTTCCTCTGCCGCTGTTTACATTACAGAGGAAGATTCTCATTCGCCAGGAGCGATCGTGAGAGAGTGGCCATGAATCAGTGGCCTCCCCCTCACCTCGGATCGCTCCTGATGGTAATCCGACTGCCGCAGGCACCAGGGGGGAATCCGATAGGTCCGCGGGCAGGCAGGGACGTACAGGTAAGCCCTTATGCCTGCCCATGCCATTGTGCTGATGTACATCGGCGTGCAGTGGCCGGCAACTGGTTAAACCTTTTGACTGCCATATTTGTTATGGAACCGCTGGTACTTGTAGTCCCACAGCCACGACACTTCCTGTTTTGTTTTTTGACTTTTCCTTTTGCCAATAAAAAAATCCTCTAGTGTAATTCCACCCCAGGCCTCTAGAAGGAGCAGATAGCTCTGAGCACGTAGCCCAGCAATCCCACAGCCTTCTCTGCTCCTCCCGGTGACGTCATGTCTGTTCTGCGTTCCATGCTGGTCAGCGTGGAGTTCTTGGTGACACAGGGCATCTATGCCCCAATTCCTCCAGTGTTTTTGGATCACAGATAGCCCCTGCAGGATTGAACGAGTGGCAGCATCCATCCCCACACCATACAAGCGCATACCTATCTTGGATTGTGTGAGTGTTTTTAATACTGTAATAAATTCTATCTGTTTTATGCTGCACTGTGGTGGTGCTTCTCTTTTTTCTTCTACGATTTCTCCTTTAGGCCCCTTTCACACATGCGGATTCCGCTTGCTCAGCAGGGATCGAACCGTTGATCCCCGTTGAGTCGGCGGATGACAGGTCCGTTTCTGCTCACTGTGCAGAGACGGACCTGTCAGATCTCTGCTCTCCTCTATGGGGGGATCGGATGAAAAATGACCGCCTGTCCATTTTCATTTGTTCCGATCCGCCAGACGGATAAAAAATAGGACCCTGTCATACCCCCCACAATCCTCTCCTGTACATACTGCCCACTATCAAACACTTCTCTCCTGAACATAGTGCCCGCTGTCATACCCTCCACACTCCTCTCCTGTACATGCTCACTGTCATACCCTCCACACTCCTCTCCTGTACATACTGCCCACTGTCATACACTTCTCTCCTGAACATAGTGCCCACTGTCATACCCTCCACACTCCTCTCCTGTACATGCTCACTGTCATACCCTCCACACACCTCTACTGTACATACTGCCCCCATAAAACCTTCCACACTCTTCTCCTGTACATACTGCTAACTGTCATACCCTCCACACTCCTCTCCTGCACATACTGCCAACTGTCTTTCTCTCCACACTCATCTCCTGTACATACTGCCAACAGGCATATCCTCCACACTCCTCTCCTGTACGTAGTGCCCACTGTCAACTCTCCACACTCCTCGGTTGTGCATACTGCCCACTGTCATACCCTCCACACTTCTCTCCTGTACATAGTGCCCACTGTCAACCCTCCACATAAATAGTTATTTATTTATTTATTTATTTATTTATTTATTTTATAAAGGCCCCACCAAAATCCTCAACACCAGGCCCATAATGTTCTTAATCCGGCCCTGTAAGTTTACAGCAAGAGCCCTGCAAGTCTATAGCCAGAGTTATGCAAGAGCTTGTTTTGGGGCTATAAAAAAAGAAGCAAGCTGTGCAAATCTATAATCCCACAATCTGGTGACAGTGAAATCATTGCTATTAACCTAATGCCTTACTGTACACACGTGAAATACATTCAATCCAACAATCATATATAATGATAAACCCTATATCATTGCATAAAATAATTCATCTATCATACAAAAATTATTTGTTTCTATGAAATAACCCAGATAGCAAGTAATTGTGCTGCAAGTTTGAAAATAACTTGCTAAGCTATTGATAGACTTGCCAGGTTTCACAAGTTTGTTGCACAGTTGCAGTGAGTTTTTCAATGCTTTTGCAATAATGTTTTTTTTTTTTTTCCAATGGGATCAAAAACGTTAAACTCTGTTTTTTTGGCATTTTCTTTTTTTATTTTTTATGATAGAGCATTTTTACAGGTGAAAAACGCCTCTCACAACCCGCTAGTCTTCCTTTTTTTTTTTTTACAGCCAAACAACTCCCCAGCCGAAAACAGTTGATAACAGCCTATGTGTTCATGGACACATAGGATAACATGCTGGAGAGTTTATTAACTGTAGAAAAAAACGTCAAAAACAGCAGCTGTGAAAATGTCCAAAAACGTCCAGTGTGCATGAGGCCTAATAGTTATGCCACCGCAGGGGTAACTGTGGCTGAATTTTCATCATTGCTTTCTGCTGTCTGTAAGGTTTTTCTTTAATTGGTGCTGGGGCAGCCATAGAATCACTTTGGGAGTGGTGTGCAGAGAGATGAGTGGTAACTATGAGATCTGATGTGGAGTTCAGGGAGTTATGCCCCGTACACATGGTCGGATTTTCCGATGTCAGATCTGAGCGTGTTGTCGGAAATTCCGACCGTGTGTGGGCGCCATCGGACATTTTCCATCGGATTTTCCGACACACAAAGTTGGAGAGCAGGAGATAAAATTTTCCGACAACAAAATCCGATCGCGTCAATTCCGACTGTGTGTGGCCTGTTCCGACGCACAAAGTGCCACGCATGCTCAGAAGAAATTCTGAGACGGAACAGCTCGTTCTGGTAAACTTAGTGTTCGCAATGGATACAGCACTTTCGTCACGCTGCAATGTTCAAAATGGTTTAATACAGCGCACTCTCTTCTTCTTTATAATGTGACAAGAATTAAGTAGTTTTGCTGCTCATATTCACACACACTTCTCACAAACTTTTATTTGTGTTTTTTTAGTGGGATTCCCTGAATATATTGTTATTAGTTGTCACATCTGACATTTTTTTTTATTTTCAGCTTTTTTTTTTTCTTTAATGTTTGGATTTTTTCCAAGGCTGATCTTTGTTCAATGTTATTTTTATTTTTATTCCAGAATATTTTTGTGTGTGTTTTGTGTGTCAAGTTACTCCAACACCATTGATATCTTTTATTATTTAATCTCAAGGAGATTGTTTGGTGTTGGTGTCCCTTGTTCATTTCACATTGTATATTTGAAATGTACCTGAATCCTCACAAACCAACTGTCATTTTTGAAGTAAAACACATAGGAGAGTATAATTCAAAACAAAAATCCTTTATTAAGGGATCAGAACCAAACAAAGAGGAAGGCAACACTGGATCAACAGGAGAAATTAGCGAAGCCTGGGACCCCCACGGCAGACATCAATTCTTGAACCTCAAAATTGGTGGCCTGAGGAGTCCATATGTAAGGGAGGGCAGTCTGGTCCAGAATTCGCAGAGATCCGGATAGCAGCAGATGACATGTGTGTCCCCAGGCTGTGGTACCACAAGAGGCTGCATTTTTTGGCCGACCAGACTGAACCCAGGGCAATCACTGTCTGGTCTTCCTTCCACGCTTCCTTCCTGGCTGTGGCTGTGCAGTTGGAGATGTGGCAGGAGGAGGAGTAGGACCTGGAGGAGGAGGAGGACTGGGGGGACCTGGAGGAGGACTGGGGGGACCTGGAGGAGAGGGAGGAGGAGGACCTACAGGAGGAGGAGGAGGACCATCCCAAAGGTGTGTCTGAGGTGTAATTTGGCCCCTCATACCTTTCTCCAGAGCCTCCGATATGAGCGCCTCACACATTACTTTTTGGCCCTTCTCCATCCTCTGCATTTTATATGCAATGAAGGCAGCAATGTTCTCCTCCATGGTGTGGGGTGCTCCCAGGACCTTTGTAGCTCTCCAAAAGAATCCTATAGCAGCCTCCTCTAGGACACTCCTCCTACTGCCACTTTCTGTTTTCAGGGGGGGTGGAGGGACCTGCAGATCAGCCAGCCGGCTCGGCCCGGCCACCTCCTGGCTGAGACTTCCCTGTGTATGAAAAAGGGACATGGTTGTAATGTTTTGCATCATCAATCACAATCATAAATTAGTACTCCCAACTAACATCTAGTTAACATCATTGATTGGACAAGCAGAAATATTTAGAGGAATGCTATACCTGGCTCAATCTGGGCTCCTCCACATGTGGCCTGGAAGGCCCAGGTTGGCTGTCAGAAGCCTCAGCCGGGGGGGAAGGAAGCGTGGAAGGAACACTTGAGAGGGATGGCCTGGGTTCAGTCTGGCCTGCCAGAAAGTGCAGCCTGTCGTAGTACAACATCTGGGGACCTAGATGTCATCTGCTGCTCCGGATCTCTGTGAATCCAGGACCTTCTTGCGCTCCCTTAGATATGTGCTCCTCAGGCAACCAATTTAAATAGGTGATGTCTGCCGTGGGGATCACCTGCTTCACAATTTCACACAATTGCTCCAGTGGAAACAAAAAGAATGTGCCTCCACATGGTGCAGACATGGAGGCACATTCTTTTTGTTTCCACATTTACCGCATGAGATCCAGTCCCTCCAACTGCTCCTTTCGGGGGACCGTTTGTGAAACTGATGCATGCTGGGACGGTTCGGTGTGAGGACGGTTCGTTGTGAGGACCCATCCGGTTGCCGGCCGAGATCCATACAGACCACAATCCAAGAGATTGGCGATTCCTGAGCTCCCATTCCACGTCATTTGTGACAAACTGCGCATGCGATTCCCTGTCGCTGACATGGGAATCCACAGGATCTGGTAAGAGGCTTTTTTGCACTTTCTCTGAATGACCCATTGGGACCCGGTTTCTCGGTTGGGAAGTCGCTGTATGATGCCAGGTGTTTTCTGACAACCATCAGACCATCACCACCCCTTGGAGTACTTATACCTCCTGTGCGGTTGGACATTTACATCCATCTATGGACGTTTGTGTTTCAAGGCACCTGTGGTCAATTAGTTATTTCTTGACTGTTTCACCATTTTAAAGACCTATATTCATTTGTACATGCGCTGCATTTTTCCATATGCCTATTTTGTTGTTTTTGTCAAACTGTATGCAGCAGCTTTCATTCATTTTACTGGTTAGCGCGGTGTTTTCTATTTACCTTTTACACAGGCCTGTTTTATCTGAAATGGATATTTCGATTTTTGATAATGCTACTCCAAAAATTGTTATACAACAAACATGTTGGTTTGTTTTAAAAACCTTTGGTAAATGCACATGTGATTGTGCAGGTATAAAAAAGTGGCTTACTCAAGAATGTGTGGATTATTGTCTCAACACTACAACACTTTTGGGGTGATGTAATAGCTGTTTTATGCAAAAATGGGGGTTATTTCCTAAGGGCAAATCCACTTTGCACTACAAGTGCAGGTTCAGTGCAGTTGCAAGTGCACTTGGAGTGAAATATGTTTTTGCATTTAGGAAATACCAGCCAACAGTGCTTTGTATAATAAGGTTACACAATCACGACATTTTCTGGACTCCACACATTTCTGTCAGGGTCAGCTAAAACAAACACAAGCAGTAAATGTCCACAAAGAATTTCTTTTTTTTTTTTATTTGAAAAAGGCTTCATATATTGTCTGGCATATTGATAGCCCCCCTACCCGCAAAGAACTCCAGGTATCGTAACTGGACATCACGGGCACTCAGGGAGGGCAAGCCAGGACGGCCACTTTCAAGCGCCGTCAGTGTTGTTGGATGTAGGATTCCGGCCAACTGAGCCAGCATAGTTGGCAGAATGTTTTCTTAAAAAATTATGGAGAACACAGCACGCCAGTAATATATGGTTCAGTTTATACTCCGCCATATGGATGGGTGTCAGAAATAGTCGGAACCGGCTGGCCAGGATTCCAAATGTGTTCTCCACCACTCTTTGGGCTCTGGCCAGCCTGTAATTAAAAACCCTCTGTTCCGGGGTGAGGGTCCTCATCGGGAATGGCCGCATCAGGTGGTCCCCCAGCGCAAACGCTTCATCAGCAACGAACACAAATGGGAGACCTTCCACATTGTCCTCTGGAGTTGGCAAGTCCAAGCTGCCATTCTGGAGACGCCTGTAGAACTCCGTCTGGGCGATCACTCCACCATCGGACATCCGGCCATTCTTCCCCACGTCCACATACAAGAAGTCGTAATTAGCCGACACCACCGCCAACATCACTATACTATTAAACCCCTTGTAATTATAATAGTATGACCCCGAGTTGGGTGGTGGGACGATGTGGACGTGTTTCCCATCAATTGCCCCCAGTTAGGAAAGTCCCACCGCTGGGCAAAGTGGGAGGCCACAGTCTGCCATTCCTGTGGTGTGGAAGGAAACTGTTGAGGAAAAAACAATAAACATTACTATTTTTTCACAGAAACATGGCAAGCAGATTATACACAAACATTATGGGGCAACCTCCAGATAGCATTTATTAAGGGGAATTTAACAACGCCAAAGTATAAGGTACACCTATCATATTCCCCCTCCCCCCCTCTCATGGGCCATTTCTAACATTATAGGGGGTGGAACTCTTGGACAGGTAACCCTCTTCACTTCATTGAGAGATGAATGCCTAAATAATGGGTATTACTTGGAACAGCCCCTCCTTAGTTACACTATTGGCAGACCACTGGACAGGTAAGAAGTGTCATAATACAAAGATATAAATACACACTGTACACATTTGAGGACATTTGGACATTCTGCTATTACAAAAACTTTAAACAGTACCATTGTAAAGTATACAGGCAGGCCCTTGCACTACATGTTTTGGGGAATTCATTCATAAATCTGAGCACTAAAGTGGGTATAGTGTGTAAGGGTTTGGCAAAGTCAGCAGATAGATGATTGAGGATAGAGAATTGGGATCAGCTGACTTAGCAGTTGGGGGAGGGAGGGTTACTAAAAATTATTTGGGGACACCACAAAAAAAAGCTTCTGCCACTCTGCCTGAATTTAAATCAAAAATAACATTACCAAACATTTTAGGGGGTGTTTGGGGTAAAGCACTACTATGGAGCTGATAAAATACATTGTTAAGTGACTACATGAGGTGAATATAGGGCTAGGAGACACCATGCTGGGGAGGTTAGTGAAGGGCAAATATGTATGAAGGACCGAAAATAATAATTACATAAAAAATGCAGCATGCATGAGGACAAAGGGGACATTCACAGCATATTACAATCATGGTAATTAGGGACTGAGGAAAGAAATACAATATATTAGCACACATTAAATACAATAAAATGTGATATTAAAGGATAAAAATCTTACCTTCATATACTCCTTCTGCAGGACCTGGATGATGGCAGAACAGGTCTTTGGGATAATGATCCCCAGAGCCTGGGGGGAGATGCCTGTCGAGAACTTTAAGTCCTGCAAACTTCTCCCTGTGGCCAAATACCGCAAGGTAGCGACCAACCTCTGCTCCGGAGTGATGGCTTGCCTCATGCAGGTATCCTGCCTGCTGATATAGGGGGTCAGCGAAGCCAACAGACGGTGAAACATGGGGTCCGTCATCCTGAGAAAGTTCCTGAAATCATCAGGATTATTCTCACGGATCTCACGGAGCAAAGGCATATGAGAGAACTGGTCATGCTGAAGCAACCAATTCTTGGTCCATGAACTCCTCCCCACCCTGTTCATGGACTGGACTTGTGTCAAGGTCAGGACCCCAACACCAAGCCCCCGCACAGCACGAACTCTACGAGGAGTACGCATACGAAACATGGCTAGAAAACGGTCGGCTGCTCAGAACGAAGTAACAGAACGCACTGAAGAACAGCAAGGCCTGTGAAGAGCGACCTGAAAAACAGCAACGAGCAGGCAAGATCACACAGGAAACTCTGATATGAACTGACTGCACGCACTGAAGAGCAGGTACAAACCCACAAGCACAAACTGAACGGCAGAAAACTATCTGAAAGCCACGAGTCTGAAAACGCGCATATCCTCTTTCACCAAACTTTTACTAACACGAGATTAGCAAAAGGAGCCCAAAGGGTGCCGCGCTTGGTTCTAAACCGGCCTTTTCTAGTCTCGTCGTACGTGGTGTACGTGACCGCGTGGTTGCCGATCGGAAATTCCGACAACTTTGTGCGACCGTGTGTAGGCAAAACAAGTTTGAGCCAACATCCGTCGGAAAAATTCCTAGGATTTTGTTGTCGGAATGTCCGAACAAAGTCCGACCGTGTGTACGCCCTATTAGAAATCAAGGAGTGACTAACCCTAATATCCCATTGGTGTAGCACAATTTGGAATGTTTTATTTTTCCTTGTTTATATGCTGAGATTTAGCAGAAAATGTGAGTATTTAACAAGAGGTGGAAATAGAAACCTCAAAGACCTGGTGCATCACATGAACACATTTATCACCATAAGCAACTTACTGTAAACACTTTAGTGACTTTCAATTAGAGCAACACCTTTTGTTGTCAGGAACTCAGTCACAGCACATTGTTACATTAAAAAGCTCCAGGACAGTGTTTCATGATGAGATTTAGCAGAAAATGTGTGTATTTTTAAAGAGAGGTGGAAATAGAAACCTCAAAGACCTGGTGCAAGAAACCTGGTAGTTCCACCATTGTATAGAGGACTACAAATCCCAGCAATACAGTGACAATGCAGAATACCACCAGTTATAGGGAGTATATATAGAGAGCCATGCATTGTATATAGAGAGGTGACTGCACTGTACTTTGTTGTAAGAGATCCATATATTGTACTGTATACAGGGAGACCCATTTATCATACCTTCCAACTTTTTGAGATGGGAATGAGGGACACCTATCAGCAAAAGTATGCAGGCATTGTACAAAAAAACAAGATTGGTTAAACCTACAATTGCTTTTTGTTTTTTTATTGCTATTCCTTTTTTTACTGGCTTTTGGAATGTACAAATGCAGCAATTTAAAAATCAGATGAAAGGTTTAGCACTGGAAAACACTTTTTGATAAATAAAAAGTGCATTTTATATACAACTATATAAATCAGACCAAAATCAGGGACAAATGAGGAGGAAAGAGGGACATTGCTTCAAATCAGGGACAGTCCCTCAAATTCAGGGACAGTTGGGAGGTATGCATTTATTATTCTGTATACAGGGAGACCCATGCATTGTGCTGTATACAGAGAGCTCCCTTTCATGGAAAATAGGAATAGGTGGATACTTTTGTCACCAACTATACCAGGCTCACCTCAGTCTACAGAGGTCTGAGGTCACATGACCTTTCTGGTCTAGGCATGCCTTATATCCCTGACAGTAAAGCAAAGAGATGAGCGGAGGGTTCCCCCACTACTGGTTTCTCTGTTATGCTGTATTGGGCTTGGGCTCTAAATGGCTAGATTTGCCTCCTACATTGTGTGCAATATCTACCATTTCCCTCTTACATTCTGTTGACGTCTCCTGTAGCTTTATTCCTGGCTGGCTATTCTCTGCAATCTCTGTATTTATGCATTTTCTGCTCTCGATCTGAAAACACAACAATTCCCATTACGGGATGCCCTGTGTATTTGTGTATATGTAATAATAATAATAAAAAAATGGTGCTCTAATTCAAGAAGCTAAGCAGCAAAAATAAACAAATATGCATGAATGCCTATCCCTAAATAAAAAAACAAAACCAAAAATTGCAGTAATAAGCGATAATATGTGAAACCGTGATAAAGTGCACTAATTCAAGAAGCTAAGCAGCAAAAATAGACAAATATGCATATGATTTTACATAAAAAAATAATATAATTAAATATCTGCTTTTGATTCAAGCACTTTTATCACTGTTTCACATATCGCATATTATTGTATTTTTTTTTTTAATTAGGGATAGTCATTTATGCATATTCTTCATTTTATGCTGTTTAGCTTCTTGAATTAGCGCACTTTATCACTGTTTCAAATATTATGGCATATTACTGCAATTTTTGTTTTGTGTTTTTTTTTAAATTAGAGATAGGCATTCATGCATATGTTTATTTTTGCTGCTTAGCTTCTTGAATTAGCGCACCATTTTTTATTATTATTATTGCATATACACAAATACACAGGGCATCTAATGATAGGAATCGTGTTTTCAGATCAAGGGGCAGCAAATGCATAAATACAGGGATTGCAGAAAATAGCCAACCAGGAATAAAGCTACAGAAGACATCAACAGAATGTAAGAGGGAAATGGTAGACATTGAACACAATGTAGGAGGCAAATCTAGTCATTTATGTACCAAGGACAATAGAAAAACCAGTAGTAGAGGCAGGGCCGATCCTAGGGTCACCGGCGCCTGGGTGCAGAAATATTTTTGGCGCCCCCACATGGGCGTGGTCATCTTACCAACTCCTCCCCTTTACAAATGTTTCTATGGCAACGACTCAAACACAGAGATGCTCCCCTAAGAAGTCTTTGTTACCCTAGGATCCTCCCATAATCTTTTAATAAAGAAAATACAGGAAGAGGGTACACTAATGAGACCTGGAGGGGGGTCTCTCTGATGCACACAGAGATGGCTTCTGTTAGAGAGTCTGTTAGAAAGAGCCCCCAGACATAATACAGGAGATGGTCAGAGACTGCAGACATAATACAGGAGATGATCAGAGACTGCAGACATAATACAGGAGATGATCAGAGACTGCAGACATAATACAGGAGATGATCAGAGACTGTAGATATAATACAGGAGATGGCCAGAGACTGCAGACATAATATAGGAGATGGTCAGAGACTGCAGACATAATACAGGAGATGGTCAGAGACTGCAGACATAGTACAGGAGATGGTCAGAGACTGCAGACATAGTACAGGAGATGATCAGAGACTGCAGACAGGATATAAGAGACGATCAGAGACTGCAGACATAGTACAGGAGATGATCAGAGACTGCAGACATAGTACAGGAGATGATCAGAGACTGCAGACATAGTACAGGAGATGATCAGAGACTGCAGACATAGTACAGGAGATGATCAGAGACTGCAGACATAGTACAGGAGATGATCAGAGATTGCAGACATAGTACAGGAGATGATCAGAGACTGCAGACATAGTACAGGAGATGATCAGAGACATAATACAGGAGATGATCAGAGACTGCAGACATAGTACAGGAGATGGTCAGAGACTGCAGACATAGTACAGGAGATGGTCAGAGACTGCAGACATAGTACAGGAGATGATCAGAGACTGCAGACATAATACAGGAGATGATCGGAGACTGCAGACATAGTACAGGAGATGATCAGAGATGATCAGAGACTGCAGACATAGTACAGGAGATGATCAGAGACTGCAGACATAGTACAGGAGATGATCAGAGATGATCAGAGACTGCAGACATAGTACAGGAGATGATCAGAGACTGCAGACATAGTACAGGAGATGATCAGAGACTGCAGACATAGTACAGGAGATGATCAGAGACTGCAGACATAGTACAGGAGATGGTCAGAGACTGCAGACATAGTACAAGAGATGGTCAGAGACTGCAGACATAGTACAGGAGATGGTCAGAGACTGCAGACATAATACAGGAGATGATCAGAGACTGCAGACATAATACAGGAGATTATCAGAGACTGCAGACATAATACAGGAGATGATCAGTGACTGCAGACATATTACAGGAGATGATCAGAGACTGCAGACATAGTACAGGAGATGGTCAGAGACTGCAGACATAGTACAGGAGATGATCAGAGACTGCAGACATAGTACAAGAGATGGTCAGAGACTGCAGACATAGTACAGGAGATGATCAGATACTGCATTTCCTATGAACGTTAGTAGATAATGGCCGATCGGCCCTCTCACCTGACCCAGCGATACAGCAACGGTTCCTCTGATCAGGAGTCAGCTCACTCTGAATTGCCCATGGTGACTCCGCTGGATAGCACCCAGATCTGTATTCTGACAATGACTCCATTCCTTTCTCCACCAGGGATGGTGCTAGGCTGTGTGGCTTTCCCTCTGGTGGCGCAGGGCAGCAGGGTTCTCTCTCTAATGGGGTTTCCTCAGCACTGTCCTCTCCCTCTGGAGTCCTGGGTGTACTTCCCTGAAAGCTTACCCGGACTCCTGGCTCTCTCTCTCTCCCATTCAGCTGAGCATGCTATGTGAGCTCCAGTTTCCGTGTTACAGTGGGGCTGCCAGTCCTCGGGACTACATGTCCCACAATCCTCTTCTCTGCTCCTTTTTCTATTCTGTTTCTTCCCTGGGCATATGAAGGCGTGGGAAGATACATAGTGGGCAGCTGTGCTGGCAAGCGCTGCTCACTAGTACAGCAGCGTGCGCGAGAGGGAGAGGGAGGAGAGGGAGGGGGGAGAGGGGGGAGAGGGGGGAAAGAAGAGCCCGCAGCTGCATTGGCATCACTAGGGTTGGGGTCACTCCCCCTTCCACCAACTATAGTCGCCCCTCAGTACAGACCCCCCTCCACTAAGTATAGACCCCCTCCATCAGTGAAGAACCCGCACTAAGTATAAACCCCTCCCTCAGTAGAGACCTTTCTCAGTACAGACCCCACCCCCAGGAAACCCCCCCTCCATTAGTACAGACCCCCCCAGGACAGACCCCCCTGCATTAGTACAGACCCCCCCAGGACAGACCCCCCTCCATTAGTACAGACCCCCGGGACAGACCCCACCTCCATTAGTACAGACCCCCCTCCATTAGTACAGACCCCCCATTAGTACAGACCCCCCAGGACAGACCCCCCCTTAATTAGTACAGACTCCCCAGGACAAACCCCCCTCCATTAGTACAGACCCCCAGGACAGACCCCCCTCCATTAGTACAGACCCCCCAGGACAGACCCCTCCATTAGTACAGACCCCCCTCTATTAGTACAGACCCCCCATTAGTACAGACCCCCCAGGACAGACCCCCCCTCAATTAGTACAGACTCCCCAGGACAAACTACCCTCCATTAGTATAGACCCCCCAGGACAGGACCCCCCTCCATTAGTATAGACCCCCCAGGACAGACCCCCCTCCATTAGTACAGACCCCCCTCCATTAGTACAGACCCCCCAAGACAGACCCCCCTCAATTAGTATAGACCCCCCAGGACAGACCCCCCTCCATTAGTACAGACCCCCCAGGACAGACCCCGCCTCCATTACTACAGACCCCCCAGGACAGACCCCCCTCCATTAGTATAGACCCCCCAGGACAGACCCCCCTCCATTAGTATAGACCCCCCCAGGACAGACCCCCTCCATTACTACAGACCCCCCAGGACAGACCCCCCTCCATTAGTATAGACCCCCCCAGGACAGACCCCCCTCCATTAGTACAGACCCCCCAGGACAGACCCCCCTCCATTAGTATAGACCCCCCTCCATTAGTACAGACCCCCCAGGACAGACCCCCCTCCATTAGTATAGACCCCCCCAGGACAGACCCCCCTCCATTAGTACAGACCTCCCCTCCATTAAGACAGACCCCCCACTCCATTACTACAGACCCCCAGGACAGACCCCCTCTCCATTACTACAGACCCCCCAGGACAGACCCCCCTCCATTACTACAGACCCCCCAGGACAGACCCCCCTCCATTACTACAGACCCCCCAGGACAGACCCCCCCTCCATTACTACAGACCCCCCTCCATTACTACAGACCCCCCAGGACAGACCCCCCAGGACAGACCCCCCCCTCCATTACTACAGACCCCCCAGGACAGACCCCCCTCCATTACTACAGACCCCCCCTCCATTACTACAGACCCCCCAGGACAGACCCTCCCTCCATTAGTACAGACCCCCCCCAGGACAGACCCTCCCTCCATTAGTACAGACCCCCCTCTATTAGTAATGACCCCCCAGGGCAGACCCCCCTTCTCCATTAGTACAGACCCCCCCCCTCCATTAGGGTACAGTACATAAAAACACCCGGGCGACAGCAGGAGAGGAGAGTGTGCAGCCGCGCCGCCCGGGTGGAGAACAGAACACTACACAGCAGGCAGCAGGAGTGAGAGACACAGAGAGGAGGAGAATGTGTCAGCTTGGACCACCCCCCCCCTCCCCCCGCGCGCGCGACATCACTCACTGCACGGCTGGTCTCTCTCCACACAGAGACCAGCCGCTCTGCCTCCCTTCTCATCTCCGGCTTGAGCAGTTAATACAGCGGCGCCTTTCTTCTTAGAACACCGGCAGCTAGGCGCCGCTGGACACAAACAAGAGGAGGAGGAGGAGGGAGGGGAGCACTCTGGCGCTTCAGCGCCCCCACCTCTGTGGCGCTCGGGTGCACTGCACCCCGTGCACCCCGTCTAGGACCGGCCCTGAGTAGAGGAACCCTCCGCTCATCTCTCTGCTTTACTGTCAGGGATATAAGGCATGCCTAGACCAGAAAGGTCATGTGACCTCAGACCTCCGTAGAGTTTCCTATTTCCCATGAAAGGGATATCTCTGTATAAAGCACAATGCATGGGTCTCTCTGTATACAGCACAATGAATGGGTCTCCCTGTATACAGTACAGTACATGGATCTCTTTACAACACAGTACCGTGCAGTCATTTCTCTATATACAATGCATGGCTCTCTATATACACCTCTTATAACTGGTGGTATTCTGCATTGTTACTGTATTGCTGGGATTTGTAGTCCTCTATACAGTGGTGGAACTACCAGGTTTCTTGCACCGGGTCTTTGAGGTTTCTACTTCCACATCTTGCTAAATACACACATTTTCTGCTAAATCTCAGCATGAAACCCTGTCCTGGAACTTTTTAGTGTAACAATGTGCTGTGACTGAGTTCCTGACAACAAAAGGTGTTGCTCTAAATAAAAGTCACTAAAGTGTGTACAGAAAGCTGCTTATGGTGATAACTGTGCTGATGTGAGCACTGTGCGTCACTGTGCTGAAGGATAAAATGATGACAAGAAGAGAATATCTAAATTGTGTGACAGACAAAGGTGTGGATAACATGTGACAGCATCTTATGAGCTTCACAGGGAACATGCTAATGAACTGATTAATCAGTAGATTGCTCAGTGAGGAATTTCCGACAGAATAGACACGTTGCAAGAGTGCGTGGGTCACATTATTGCTATTTTTGGATTCCTGAAAGTCAGTGTTGGGTTCCTTAGATGCTTTCAGTTCAAGGCTGTGAAGCAATGATTAAGGAACATTTGAAGGGGCAAAAGAAATGTTATCCTGCAACACAACAGTGGGCCACACAAGTTCCATGTGGCTATGGAAGCAACTTAGAAACTGAATATCACCACTCTACCACATCCACCATACACTCCACACTTAGCACCCTTCTACTTCTATCTTTTCCAAGTGTCGACTTTTACTGTGACTGCTTTACAAAACTTGTTCATCATTGGCAAAAAATATATACACTAATCTGGTAATTAGTAGAAAAAGGAATATACTTCAAGCAGAACTTCACTCTTTCAATCAACATTGATTATTTTTAATCCTTATGCAGCTAGCATTAGTAAATCGTTGGGAAAGTACATTATATTTACTTGTTTTAAACCTTTTCTTCTTTACTTTTCTTCAGTTACTTCCTGGTTTCCAGGCATAGGCAAATGCCATACATCCCAGGAGTCTTCAAGGCGGGAAGAAGGGTTTTCTTAGCTAAGCATGCCCTCTTGCCTGCATGTCTAAGCTAACAGGTGGATTCCAGGAAGTAAATGCTACATTAATTATCTGCCATTACTTAAGATGGCCATGGCCAGAAATGCTAGGGGGTAGTTTTCAAAGTGATTTCTCAGCAAAATAAAACATGAAGACATAGATGGATGGGTGAGTTTGCTTTGAATAGTGTTTTGGTGGTGCTCAGATGCAGCATAGTTCCACTTTTTTTAAAGACCATATTCTAAACAGTGGTGTATTTTGGTTTTGTGCTGCCCTAGACAAGACTAAAATTGGGCGCCCCCCTCCCCCTCCTATGCAAATTTCCCCCACCCCTTTCTGTTTAATGGATGTGACTCCCTCAAATTGAAGGACTACAAGTCCCAACATGAATCCCTGAGATCTCACGAGGGGGGAGAGGGAGAGAGAGGGGTGGGCAAGAGAGAGGGGGAGGGTGAGTGTGAGAGGGAGGAGGAAGAGAGAGAGGGGGATGAGCGAGAGAGAGAGAGAGAGAGAGGGAGAGGGGGATGAGTGAGAGAGGGGGGATGAGCGAGAGAGGGGGGAGTGAGAGAGAGTGGGAGAGATGAGAGAGAGAGATGGGGGAGAGAGAGAGAGAAGGGAGTGGGTGAGGGAGAGTGAGAGAGAGGGGGGTGAGAGAGGGGGTGAAAGAGAGAGAGGGGGTGAGGGAGGGTGAGAGAGGTGGGGTGTGAGGGGGGGCCCCTAGCCCTGCCTGCCATCCCTCCTGTGCACCCTGTCTGTGGGTAGGTGTGTGTGATGCACCTACCTCCCACCCGTCCTTGTCCTCTGGGCCCTAGGTCAGCCTGTCTTCCTGTTGATGTCCCAGCTGGGAGCGGAGGTTGGAGAAGGAGTACAGACTGTGGGAGGCGCCAGGGATGCTGCGCCCGCTGCTGCACCCGCTGCTGCTCAGGACAGGGTGGCGCATGGCAGTGAAGGTCTTCTCTCTCCTGGGCTCTCAGTTCTAGCCAGCCTCCGGAGCAGGCCGGCCACCTGCTCGCTGTGAGAAGATGCTGCTGTCAGCACCGGATTGGCGGATTTTGCTCCACTGCCCTGCACCCTGCTGTCACAGGACCGGTTTGGGCCCCACAAGCACCATACGTGGAGGAGGAGGAAGTTACATACTCCTGTGCTTTAAATTATGAGCAGGGCCACGGAGTCACGGCCGTGACGTCACTGGTTGCTAGCAACTAGTGGTCAATAGAGTCTCGGGTTGAGGCCACCCCCTGCACCCCCTGCAAAGTGCCGCCCTAGGCCAAAATACAGCACTGACTCTAAGACTTATTTCTGTGTTTAATTTATTATAAAATATTCCCTACCAATAATAAAGCAGAGTTCCAGCCGAAATATGACTTTTAAGATAAAAATACCCCTAGAATACTATGTGTAATGTAACAAAGGTATGCTGTAAACTATGTCGTTTTCTATTTGTGCAGCATCATTTTCTTACTTTGTGAAGCTCCTGCACAGTGCGGCCATCTCCAATGTGGGCATCTGAAGCCACAGTGTCATTTTTCCTGGATTCCGTGCATGCTGGCAACCTAGCATGCACCTGCCGATCTCGCGTATGTGCAGTGCGGTGCCATGCCAACAAAAGTGAGTACACCCCTCACATTTTTGTAAATCTTTGATTATATCTTTTCATGTGACAACACTGAAGAAATGACACTTTGCTACAATGTAAAGTAGGGAGTGTATAGCTTGTATAACAATGTAAATTTGCTGTCCCCTCAAAATAACTCAACACACAGCCATTAATGTCTAACCTGCTGGCAACAAATGTGAGTACACTCTAAAGTGAAAATGTCCAATTTGAACCCAATTAGCCATTTTCCCTCCCCGGTGTCATGTGACTCGTTAGTGTTACAAGGTCTCAGACGTGAATAGGGAGCAGGTGTGTTAAATTTGGTGTTAAAGCTCTCACTCTTTAATACTGGTTAGTGGAAGTTCAGCATGGCACCTCATGGCAAAGAACTCTCTGAGTATCTGAAAAAAATAATTGTTGCTGGTCTAGGCTATAAGAAGATTGCCAAGACCCTGAAACTGAGCTGCAGCACGGTGGCCAAGACCATACAGTGGAGAGAGAGAGAGAGAGAGAGAGAATATATTGGTTGGTCAGATTTTACTAATGTATCATAAATAGTCTTCCTTCGACAGTATGAGGGGGATGGTAAAACTCTGGGACCGAAGGGTAACTGCTATTCAGAATTGACCAGTGTTTTTTAATAATGTTATTTATTTATTAGTAAATGGGTGAAATTAAGAAATAAAAGGCATTCTGCGACCCGAAGCATAAGTTTTAGTATTACCATGTTAATTGATACGTTCTCTATGAAACTTATCTCTGGGATATCCCCGCTATCACAGCCTGTCTTTCATTACATTTAGTCTAATTTCCCGAGTGTCATAATCATGTCGTAAATTTGTAAAATCTGACCAATATTCTGCACCTACTCCTCGTGTGACCTTTTTAGGACCTAAAAACAAGGGGTCTTTCCCTTGCCTTTGCTGTATACAATGTACTAGTATGATTAAGGGCAAAAGTTTTTCACATCCCCAAAAAGGTTATGATATATCAATAAAAGACTATTTTACCAGCCAATTCTCATATGTCATATGCATCATCAAATGCCCTTGTGGCCTTCTCTATGTGGGGGAGACCATACAGAAAATAAAAGATCGTAAAAGATCGTGAGACACAAATACTTCATTAGGGATAAGTTGGACAAATTACCACTAGCTAGACACTTTATAGAAAAAGGCCATACGGTTTTGCAACTTAGATTTATGGTCATTGATGGTGTGTCAAAAAATAGACGGGGGGGTAATAGGGAATTAGAGTTGAGAAAAATGGAATTTAATTGGATACATTGGCTTGATACCCTTCAACCTAAAGGGTTAAATTCAGATTTTGATTTGTATTTATTTCTCTTAAATGGTATACTTTTTATATTTTCATATGAATCACATGGGCATGCTCACTATTAATTAGATTTACAGATCACAGTTTAACTCTATATATTTTTTTTTCATGTATATAAATTTGTTTTTTTTAAAAATGTACTTAATTATTGTTTTTGTGTGTATATATTAAATCTATATATCAGTTTTATCAGTGGCGAGAGAGGGGCCCCCCTCCCGCCGCGCTCCCGTGCCCTCCACCGCTTACCGGTGCTGTCGGTAGCGGCGGAGGTCGATCTGGCTCTGTCACGTCTGTGGTATGGAGATGTGTGAGGGGAAGATGGCCCCCACCTGTCTTCATACCACTGCAGGGCAGAAGCGACGCCAAAACATCACAGTTTATATATTAAATCTATATATCAGTTTTATCGGTGGCGAGAGAGGGGCCCCCCCTCCTGCCGCGCTCCTGTGCCCTCCGGTGCTGTCGGTAGCGGCAGAGGTCGATCTGGCTCTGTCACGTCTGTGGTATGGAGATGTGTGAGGGGAGACTAATATATATATATATATATATATATATATATATATATATATATATATATATATATATTCTTTTTTTTTGCATTTTAATGTAAATATGAGATCTGAGGTCTTTTTTGACCCCAGATCTCATATTTAAGAGGTCCTGTCATGCTTTTTTTCTATTACAAGGGATGTTTACATTTCTTGTAATAGGAATAAAAGTGACACAATTTTCTTTTTTAAAAGAACAGTGTTCTTGCATGCAAAAACGAAGGCATACATGAGCAACGCCCGCATATGAAAATGGTGTTCAAACCACACATGTGTGGTATCGCCGCAATCATAATAATTCTAGCCCTAGACCTCCTCTGTAACTCAAAACATGCAACCTGTAGAATTTTTTAAACGTCGCCTATGGAGATTTTTAAGGATAAAAGATTGTCGCCATTCCACGAGCGGACGCATTTTTGAAGCATGACATGTTGGGTATCAATTTACTTGGCGTAACATTATCTTTCACAATATAAAAAAAATTGGGTTAACTTTACCGTTGTTTTTTTTAATTTAAAAAAGTGTATTTTTTCCAAAAAAAGTGCTCTTGTAAGACCGCTGCGCAAATACGGTGTGACAGAAAGTATTGTAACAACCACCATTTTATTCTCTAGGGTGTTAGAACATAAAAGTATATAATGTTTGGGGGTTCTAAGTAATTTTCTAGCAAAAAAAACCCTGTTTTTAACTTGTAAACAACAAATCTCAGAAAGAGGCTTGGTCCTTAAGTGGTTAATAAAACATATTAGTATACCAGTAAACATGGCTTATGTACAGCAAGAAAATAGATGGCATCAAGACACCAAAATGGATCGTTGAGCTTTTAGATTATATCTATCAGGCGTAAACAACTTACCATGGCCATATAGAATCCAGATTTATCGTAAAATTGGACACCGTAGGAAACAAAGACCGCCCAACTCACAGTATAGAAGGGTAAAAGAGGAAGACCAGGTGGTCCAGAGGGAGAAAAGGAGAGAGGAAGAGGGAGAAATAAAAACAAAACAAAAAAAAAAAACACAACACAGCGCAGGCATCATAAGACTGGTAGTAGGTCTCAGCGAAGGAGCCAAGAGCTACTTACAATCAGTAATATATTCTTTAAAAAGAACCTTCCCTTCCTTAGAGAAAACAAACATATTCCACAACATCCAAGTTTTAGAGTACCGTTCACTTTTATGTTGTGTTATGATGAGTATTAGATCCTCCATCTCATTTAATTCTTCCACTTTTTTAAGCCAAAGACTAATGGTCGGCGGCTGTGAACTCTTCCAATTAAGGCAAATGCAAGACTTACAGCATTTAAGAGGTGACGAATAATTAATCTTTTGTAAATTTTTGCTGGGATGGTAGAAACATGGAGAAGAAAAAAGGCCGGATCATCTGGAACCTTGTGATCTGTAAATTTTTGCACAATCCTCCGGACCTCTCTCCAGTAGTTTTCAAGTTTGGGGCAGGACCTAAAGGCATGTAGTAGCGTCCCCCGCTCTTCCTGGCATCACCAGCAACAATCGGTAGTGTTGGGGAAAAAACCTATGTAATTGAGATGGTGTACGATACCATTGTATCAGAAGTTTTAAATTGGTTTCCTGAACCCGTGTACATATTGAGAACTTAAGAGAGAATCTGATGATATTGTTATGTTGGTCAGGCGTAAAAGTACGATCCAGGTCAGCCTCCCATTTCAACAGGCAGGGTAATTGGTAGTCATCAGGTGGTGTGATTAATAGGTTATAAGTTTTAGAGAGGACATGGGGCTAAACCCCATAATCAGAAACATATTCCTCGAAGGCAGTGAGAGGATGAATAAAGTCCCTTGGAGATGGTAAGGAGTGTAGCAAATCATGCAACTAGTGGGCCCTCCAAAAGTCTAGTCGAAATAGACCCACAGGCTAATTATTGAAGAGACAGAAGGCCAGGCGGCGGCCGTCAGGTAGAGAGACTCCCGATAGCGTCTCAAGTTGTATAAGGTTCGAAAAGCTGCATCATGAAACCCGGGGAAAATTGGAGGTTTTCCAGCACTGTAAATAATGGAGAATCACTCAATAAAGCGAGGTGATTGTAAATAGGTACGAACAAAGTCATGTTGTATTCCCCATTAAAGGAATTAGTTTCAAAGCATGTGGTAGCACCTCGTAACACCGTGGCAGACTGGAAAGTGGGATCTTACTTTGAGCTTGTTCGAGTTGGGCCCAGAGCTTGGTGTCCCAGTGGCAGCACCAGTCAATAAATCTCCCTAAATGATTCGCTTGATAGTATTTATGGACATTTGGAACTGCCAAGCCTTCATATTGCTTCAGGAACGACAGCTGGCGATGGTAAAGGCGAGGACATTTATGTGACCACATAAATTTGATGAATAAAGAGTGAACCTGCCTAAAAAAGCAAGGGGGAATCATTATAGGTAAGGCTTGGAAGACAAAACTTTCGGTGAGATGCTTATTTTAAATATTTTTTATATGTATACACAAGGCACAACCATTATGTGTTATTACTATGCAGTAGCAAAACTCGTATACATAACGGCACATACACAATTACAAACTACACATGAGAGCAAAGCTTTTTAACACAGATTGAAAAAAATATTTACAATAGGAGTGTACATGCATATCTAAAAACATAAAAACCTAACTGAAGTCCCACTTTTATTTAAGTCTCTGTTTCATAGTCCTGTTTCGCAATATGATATGGTTTTTTACTTTTTTTGGCTTCAAAAAGCCTTAAAGCGGAGTTCCAGGTTTTTTTTTTTTTGTTTATTAAAAATCAGCAGCTACAAAAAGTGTAACTCCTGACTTTTAATAAACAGACACTCACCTATCCCACGGTCCTGCGATGCGGCTGCACGGAGCCTCGCTCCTCTCCCCCTCCTCTCCACGGCGCCTCCATTGAAACTGTGGGAACCCGGCCGTGACAGCTTGCGGCTTCATTGCCAGGCGTGCACTGCGCATGCGTGAGTCACGTTGCGCTCTCTCCGAGTGGACAGGCAATCTTCTGGGACCTGTGACTAAGGATGAGCTCCGGTGTGTTTGCACACTCCACGTGCCGAGCCCACCAGGAAGTCGGCACGGCGCTGCGCTAATCACAGGCAGTGAGACATTTTCCCGATGTGCGGCTGCAGAGATCGTGAAATGTCTCACTGCCTGTAATTAGGGCAGCGCCAGGCCGACTTCCTGGCGGGCTCGGCACGTGGAGTGTGCGAACACGTCGGAGCTCATCCTTACCTGTGACTTGTCCCAGAAGATTTCCGAGAGGGAGGGGCCACCTAGGTGGAGAGGAGGAGGAGCCTGGGCGACCCGTAGTCAGAAGTAGAAAGTGGGACAGGAAGTCCCACTCAAAACATTTCACCCACCCCCCCAAAAGAAATTACATGCCAAATGTGGCATGTAAGGGGGGAGGAGTGCTTAAAGCAGAAGTTCACTTTTGGGTGGAACTCAAAAATTGAGCTTTAAATTGCATTTTTTTTTCTTGGTGGAAATATGCTTCCTTCCCTCCTGTAATCTGGTAAACTTCAGTGGTATAAAAATAGTAAAAGAAACTGCGCTAGAAACCAAATATTAAAGTGAATACAGTGAAAAGCAGCAACCCTCACAAAAACATCAATTTGTAGAAGAGCATAAAGAAAATAAAAGGTTGCGCTAATACTATTAAAACATATCGAATAATTAGCAGTGACAAAATTGGTGTGAATCAAAAAGATCAATATGCAGAACTCTACTGGTGAAAAAGCAAGTCCATAAATTAAACCTCAAGTCGGTGTTAAAGGAAGTCCAAAGAGTGAACATCAATGAAGTGTTCACAAAGTGTCCAAATCACCAAAAAAAATATATATAAGTGTAAACAGCAAAAGAAATCAAAGTGATGAATATTGAAGATCAGTGACAACGGGAAAGGGTCCACCACCAGGTACTGAACGGGTTACTCCTTACCAAAGTGCCATGACCCCCCACTACAGAGGATCACAGCAAGCAGAGATCTTTCACAGCCAAAATGGGATTAGACAGCGGTGTCCACCAGGGGTCGTCTCGTCAGCAGCCGCTCCAATGACCCAGGGCATTGATACCAAAAAATAGAAGGGGCTCACATAGTGTAAAACCACTTAACGTTTTATTAAAATGGATAAAAAGACAAATGTGCACTTACAAAGTGTCAGATGAAAAAAACAGCCTTAAGTCCGGCTCCGTGGCCACCGGAGCTCGGACAAACCCGTCCTACTGGAATTCGGCTCGCTTGGGGGTGACGTCAGCGCGTCGTCTGGCTCCGCCCTACGCGTTTCGTGACATCATCACGTCTTCCAGGGGCACAGGCGGCGCGCTGCGTCACCTTTCTTAAATAGTGCTAGATCGAACCAAGCCTCACTCTGGATACTATGCCCGCCGAACTGCTCGGACCACCGCATCTACTTCCGGTGTCGAAGTGCGCTCCACAATGCAAGCAGCCAGCGGAGACCGCACAGCCCAGCCAGCACAGATCCACATCAATATACAATCACAAAATCCTATACATTAAACCATTACCCAACAAAGTACCTAATACAGGATGGGCCCAATGACAATGTGTACACACATATGCACAATTCCACATAGAAAAACAAACTATACTAAATTAAAAAACCTTCCCGATACATAACACCATAGATTCACCAATCAGCAACAAACGATCTGGGTTGGATGGCCTGAGCTAAACGGAGATTATAGTGGCATTGGAAGGTGATGGATAGGGGGCCTGTGAAAGCCTCCAAAGAAAAAGGGGGGTTAATAAAGGGCCAGTGAGAGCCTCCAACCCATTCACATCTACTGAGAGCGACAGCGCCACAAGGCGTATGTCGTGCTCCTTAATGATTTGGAACTTTGATCTTTAAACAAAGAATAAAATTAAAAAATATATATAAACAGCATGAGTAAATTGAGGTGAGTTGACTCCAGATAGATGAGTAAAAACTGGCGTAAAGGGGATCAACAAAGATCCAACCCTCAAAGCCTCCAAAAAGATGCTCATCTCCACCTCAAACACCGAGGCTTTTGAAACCGGAAGTGGAATATTGTGGCGGCTGTAGTCACCAACTACCTACATCTGATGGATGGCACCATCTAGTGGATGTATAAAAAAATACAACAAAAATCTATATTCAAAATAAAAATGTCAGTGTATAGCCCACTGACATAAATAAAAACAAAAATACCAAAAAGTGTATGTGGAATGGGTCTCTTATTTTGGTTGGAGAATCAAAAATGGAAAAAATTAATACTATAGTATAATAAAAAATTATAATAAAAATTAGGAATGGACCTCACCCAATGAACGTATGGTGCACAAACAAAGTCTACATAACACGCCATAAAAAAGGGGAGGGGAATTGTGCATATGTGTGGTCCCCAATATGACCCTGCAGACACCGACGTCAACATACGTTAGGAGTTATTAATAAACGCATTGACGTCGGTGTCAACATTTAACCCAAAGGGGGTGTAAGTTCGGAGTCGGTAAATCCAAGACATTTCACATTTGGAAATTTCCCTTACGAGAGAACTCCCCCTCCAATGTGGTCTGTACTTGTCAATCCCAACGTACAGAGTATTGGAGGGGTCCCTACCATGCACTTCGTCGAAGTGTCTCGACACAGGGTGCTTATCAAAGCCCCTGCGGATATTGCCAATGTGCTCTGACAGTCTAACTTTCAGGGCCCTCTTGGTCCTGCCCACATATTGTAATCCGCAGGGGCATTGAATCAGGTAGATGACCCCCTCGGATGAACAGGTTATAAAAGGTTTGACCTGATAGGTTCGTGAGGTACTAGCAGACATAAATTGATTTATTTTCCTACCTCTATCGCTGTTGTGGGAACAGGCTTGGCAATTTCTGCATTTATAATATCCTGTGAGGTCATGGAAAAAGGACCTATTGGTAATGGGTGGATCCTGCACTGTTGGGGCGATTTTATTGCCCAGCGTGGATGCACCCTTGAATATAATGCGAGGGTTATTCGGTAGGACCGTACTCAAAATTGGGTCTGTGGTTAAAATGTGCCAGTGTCTCTTTATCAGATTCTTAATCTGGCGATGCTGGGTGGAGAAAGTGGTAATAAAAGGTAGATTGAAATCCCCTTCGTTGTCACGTCGTTGGCCTGTATTTAATAGCAGAGATCTATCTTTCTCCCTCACTTGTGCCAGCGATCTTGATAATACAGCTTGATCATAGCCCTTCTCAACAAACTTCTTGGTTAGAGAAGCTGCTTGATTGTCAAAGGTCTCGACTTCAGTGCAATTCCGCCGGAGGCGTGTATATTGCCCCATTGGGACCGCCTTCAGCCAAGACTCGTGGTGACAACTGTCGAGGGGAATAAAGGAGTTTCTGTCCGTAGCCTTAAAATGGGTGGACGTCACCAATTTATCCCCCTGAACCTTAACTTTAAGATCGAGGAAGCTGATTTCTTCCGTGCTTGTCTCAAAGTTCAGCCTAATGCCCCTGTCGTTATCATTCAGAAAGGTCATGAAATTCTCAAGCTCGATCTCACTGCCATCCCATAGGAGGAGGACGTCGTCAATGTACCTGGCCCACAGGACCACCTGTGGCCTAGTCCAGGCCTTGACGACGTCCTCCTCCCACTTGGCCATAAAGAGCCTTTTTGGAGGCTTTGAGGGTTGGATCTTTGTTGATCCCCTTTACGCCAGTTTTTACTCATCTATCTGGAGTCAACTCACCTCAATTTACTCATGCTGTTTATATATATTTTTTAATTTTATTCTTTGTTTAAAGATCAAAGTTCCAAATCATTAAGGAGCACGACATACGCCTTGTGGCGCTGTCGCTCTCAGTAGATGTGAATGGGTTGGAGGCTCTCACTGGCCCTTTATTAACCCCCCTTTTTCTTTGGAGGCTTTCACAGGCCCCCTATCCATCACCTTCCAATGCCACTATAATCTCCGTTTAGCTCAGGCCATCCAACCCAGATCGTTTGTTGCTGATTGGTGAATCTATGGTGTTATGTATCGGGAAGGTTTTTTAATTTAGTATAGTTTGTTTTTCTATGTGGAATTGTGCATATGTGTGTACACATTGTCATTGGGCCCATCCTGTATTAGGTACTTTGTTGGGTAATGGTTTAATGTATAGGATTTTGTGATTGTATATTGATGTGGATCTGTGCTGGCTGGGCTGTGCGGTCTCCGCTGGCTGCTTGCATTGTGGAGCGCACTTCGACACCGGAAGTAGATGCGGTGGTCCGAGCAGTTCGGCGGGCATAGTATCCAGAGTGAGGCTTGGTTCGATCTAGCACTATTTAAGAAAGGTGACGCAGCGCGCCGCCTGTGCCCCTGGAAGACGTGATGATGTCACGAAACGCGTAGGGCGGAGCCAGACGACGCGCTGACGTCACCCCCAAGCGAGCCGAATTCCAGTAGGACGGGTTTGTCCGAGCTCCGGTGGCCACGGAGCCGGACTTAAGGCTGTTTTTTTCATCTGACACTTTGTAAGTGCACATTTGTCTTTTTATCCATTTTAATAAAACGTTAAGTGGTTTTACACTATGTGAGCCCCTTCTATTTTTTGGTATCAATGCCCTGGGTCATTGGAGCGGCTGCTGACGAGACGACCCCTGGTGGACACCGCTGTCTAATCCCATTTTGGCTGTGAAAGATCTCTGCTTGCTGTGATCCTCTGTAGTGGGGGGTCATGGCACTTTGGTAAGGAGTAACCCCTTCAGTACCTGGTGGTGGACCCTTTCCCGTTGTCACTGATCTTCAATATTCATCACTTTGATTTCTTTTGCTGTTTACACTTATATATATTTTTTTTGGTGATTTGGACACTTTGTGAACACTTCATTGATGTTCACTCTTTGGACTTCCTTTAACACCGACTTGAGGTTTAATTTATGGACTTGCTTTTTCACCAGTAGAGTTCTGCATATTGATCTTTTTGATTCACACCAATTTTGTCACTGCTAATTATTCGATATGTTTTAATAGTATTAGCGCAACCTTTTATTTTCTTTAAACTTCAGTGGTATACAGTAGATGTATAATAGCCCCACTCCTCATCCTATTGTCCTTACACTTGTAGTACTGAGGTAGATAGAGGGTGTGTGACTGACCAGATATGATAGATTATGGAGTGCAGTGGGCAGCTCAAGTCAAACAATGTTGACTAGTGGACTATGCATGCATATTTAGGCGCAACTGCTTCACTCAACTGTAGTGGCAGCCGGTGCTCAAAATTCGAGGGGGGGTGGCACAAGCTATCAAAATTCTAGGGGGGTGGCACAAACTAACAGCACCCCCGCAGCGGCAATCATCCAACACTTCCCCCCTGTGCGAGATGGACAGCGGAGATTCACTGCGAAGAATGTGCTTTTTGAATGTGCATGATGCCTTACCTTATGGAGGCAGGGGGAAGGAAGAGCCAGGGCCGCACGGGCCCATTCTTCCAGAAAGCACACAGAGACATTCTCCTCCCAGCCCCACAGGAACAGTAAGTGTGTCCTGAGACACGAGTCTTGGGACCAATTTGGACATTTTCACTTAGGGGTGTACTCACATTTGTTGCCAGCAGTTTAGACATTAATGGCTGTGTGTTGAGTTATTTTGAGGGGACAGCAAACTGAAGCCTCTCCTCAGTGCAAGACACATAAAAAGCCCGCATGGAGTTGGCTACAAAACACCTGAAGGACTCCAAGATAGTGAGCAATAAGATTCTCTGGTCTGATGAGACCAAGATAGAACTTTTTGGCCTTAATTCTAAGCGGTATGTGTGGCGAAAACCAGGCACTGCTCATCACCCATCCAATACAGTCCCAACAGTGAAGCATGGTGGTGGCAGCATCATGCTGTGGGGGTGGTCAGCAGGCATTCATAAAATTAGATTTTTCAGCAAGATAGTTTAGCAATGGCAAATGCCATGTTTTTGGCAGGACATGTTTCCTTTAGGATCTGAAATCCCACACAGTCAATTTGTATTTTGTCTTAATTTATCTGTACAAGTCAATGTGAATACAATTGCACAACAAGAGTGATATACACATGCAAATATTGAGATTCCCTCTCTCCTGTCGTGCTTTTTTCTCTGCCACTAGATGTCTTCAATGTGATGGTCAGAATCATTCAATCAACATCTTCTGAGGCTAGGTTGTCCTAGACCTGCCCCAGCCTGTGACTTCACTTTGAAAGGAGAAGCAGCACAGCAATGAGCTCACTCTGCTTTCTCTTCCTAACAGAAAGCTATTTGTCAGGCACAAACTGGCTCTTTGTGCTGCTTCTTCCTCCCACACTTCAGCCCCCTTGTAAAGGGACTGTAAGAGGCTGATACTAGGTCCAATTAAGGTACTTAACTGCTTGCTTTTAAAATTGCATGACACTTACTGATGTATAAATAATTACAAAGCTGCATTTTATTTGCCATTAGTTCATCTTTAAATAAGTGGAGCTCCATACGCTCTCCACAGATTCTGTGGATGGCCTAAGACCTAAAGCATGGTATATCCTGGTGCTATATGGCACCTTCTTTAATGTACAAAAGGCCTTTTTTGTCGGAACTAGCCAGACTAGAGTGCATAAATAAGTAATGAATGCATTTTATTTCAATATATCTCAATAGTACAATTCACGCTGTGCGCATTTGTCAGCAACATTTTCTTTTTACCCTGCAAACATTGAGACAGACTGTTTTTTTCTGAATTGCCAAAACTGCAGTATAATTACTCAACAGGATTTGGGATTTACTCATATGATTCATGAAACTGGTCTTTTATAGTAATTACTGATCCAGTTGGCAAGTTGATTTTTTTATGATTGCTGTTTTATGTGCCAAAGCTATAAAGCTGGCAAAAAAATAGACCTCCTGCTGAGGCCGAAACATGTGCAGAGATTTTCCGACTGCTTGTTTAGTCCCATCACTGACTGTCACCTATACCCCAAGGCAAAATGTAATCATCTGAGAAATGGGCAAGATGCCACCCAAGCAGATGGCTGAGAAAGAAGCAGACTTCATGAATGTGTTTGAAGAGGGCAGGGATTACTTTGTGCATGTCCAAAGCACATTCTCTTGGGTTTGTCGGCAATAGTTTGCAGACAAGATTTAACTTTTTTTTTTTTTTTTTTTAATAAATATGCAAAAAGTGTGTATATATATATATATATATATATATATATATATATATATATATATATATAGAGAGAGAGAGAGAGAGAGAGAGAGAGAGAGAGAGAGAGAGAGAGAGAGAGAGAGAGAGAGAGAGAGAGAGAGAGAGAGAGAGAGAGAGAGAGAGAGAGAGAGAGAGAGAGAGAGAGAGAGAGAGAGAGAGAGAGAGAGAGAGATCAGAGATATATCTCTATCTCTCTATCAAACCTCCGCAGGAGCTGCTTTTGATCATTGGTTCAATCCGTTGCTTTGCCTCTCAACCCCAAAGAACTGTCCCAGCCCCTCTGGCACACCTAGCGAGATGGTAAATAGAATGGCCTGATAATACACAACACAGTACTGTACTTCAAGTTTACTTGGAGTAGAACAAAGTTTAGATTAACATTAGTCCTTCAAGGCCTGTGTAAATAGCCAGGACTTGGTTGAAACAGTAAGAAAAAAAAAACAGTCAGTAACACTATGCAACAAATAAAAGGGTAAATAACAATATACACAGGTTAAGTAGGTTCTCCTAAACACGCTATTGATGTGTGACAAATGCTATGGCTAAAGGGGAACCCCAGGTTGGCCTATAACACTTCCAATTAGGGATGAGCTTTGAGTTCGAGTCGAACTCATGTTCGCAGAACAGCAAACAATTTGGGGTGTTCGCGGCAAATTTGAAAGCCGCAGAACACCCTTTAAAAGTCTATGGGAGAAATCAAAAGTGCTCATTTTAAAGGCTTATATGCATGGTATTGTCATAAAAAAGTGTTATGCCCCGTACACACGGTCGAACTTTGTTCGGACATTCCGACAACAAAATCCTAGGATTTTTTCAAACGGATGTCGGCTCAAACTTGTCTTGCATACACCTGATCACACAAAGTTGTCGGAAAATCCGATCGTTCTAAACGCGGTGACGTAAAACACGTACGTCGGGACTATAAACGGGGCAGTGGCCAATAGCTTTCATCCCTTTATTTATTCTGAGCATGCGTGGCACTTTGTCCGTCGGATTTGTGTACACACGATCGGAATTTCTGACAACGGATTTTGTTGTCGGAAAATTTTATATCCTGCTCTCAAACTTTGTGGGTCGGAAAATCCGATGGAAAATGTGTGATGGAGCCTACACACGGTCGGAATTTCCAACAACAAGGTCCTATCACACATTTTCCGTCGGAAAATCCGACCCTGTGTACGGGGCATTAGGGGACCTGGGTCCTGCCCCAGGGGATATGGATCAATGCAAGAAAAAGTTTTAAAAATGGCCGTTTTTTCGGGAGCAGTGATTTTAATAATGCTTAAAGTGAAACAATAAAAGTGTAATATTCCTTTAAATTTCGTACCTGGGGGGTGTCTATAGTATGCCTGTAAATGGGCGCATGTTTCCTGTGTTTAGAACAGTCTGACAGCAAATTGACATTTCAAAGGAAAAAAAGTAATTTAAAACTACTTGCAGCTATTAATGAATTGTCGGTCCGACAATACACATAAAAGTTCATTGATAAAAATGGCATGGAATTTCCCCACGGAGGAACCCCGAACCAAAATTTAAAAAAAAATGGCTTGGGGGGGTCCCCCTAAATTCCATACCAGGCCCTTTAGGTCTGGTGTGGATATTAAGGGGAACCTTGGCCAAATTTTTTTTTAAAAATGGCGTGGGGGTCCCCCTCAAAATCTACATCAGACCCTTCAGGTCTGGTATGGATTTTAAGGGGAACCCCGCACCAAATTTTTTTTAAAAATGGCGTGGGTTCCCCCCAAAAATCAATACCAGACCCTTATCTGAGCATGCAACCTGGCAAGCCGCAGGAAAAGAGGGGGGGACGAGAGAGCACCCCCCCTCCTGAACCATACCAGGCCACATGCCCTCGACATTGGGAGGGTGCTTTGGGGTAGACCCCCAAAGCACCTTGTCCCCATGTTGATGGGGACAAGGGCCTCATCCCCACAACCCTTGCCCTGTGGTTGTGGGGGTCTGCGGGCAGGGGGCTTATCAGAATCTGGAAGCCCCCTTTAACAAGGGGACCCCCAGATCCTGGCCCCCCCTGTGTGAAATGGTAAGGGGGTACAAATGTACCCCTACCATTTCACAAAAAACTGTCAAAAATGGTAAAAATGACAAAAGACAGTTTTTGACAATTCCTTTATTTAAAGTCTTCTTTTTTCCATCTTCTTTCTTCTATCTTCTTTCTTCTATCTTCCTTCAGTTTCTTCCTCCATCTTCTTCTTCTTCTGGTTCTTCCTCCGGTGTTCTCGTCCGGCATCTTCCTCCACGCCGTCTTCTTCCCTTCTTCTTGAGCCGCTCCGCATCCATGATGGGAGGCTCCTGCTGTGTGATGCTTCTCATCTTCTGGCGGTTCTTATATAATGGAGGGCGGAGCAACCCGTTGACCCCACCCCCCTCTGACACATGGGGACTTGACGGGGACCTCCCTGTGGCATTCCCCGTGACATCAGAGGGGACTGGGTCACTCGTTATGTAACGGGTGACCCCACCCCCCTCTTATGGGGGAAGCTAAAGAGCAAGCAGTTCTGTGTGTGTGTGAGAAAAGAGGAAGGGGGGTGAAAAAGCCCACACAGCTGCTAGCAGGCAGCTCTCCCCTCATGGATTGAATTAGTCTAAAGAGGTACCTGCTACATATATATATATATATATATATATATATATATATATATATATATATAAACAGTCATGCTCAAAAGTTTGCATACCCTGGCAGAAATTGTGAAATGTTGGGATTAATATTGAAAATATGACGGATCATGCCAAAAACTGTCTTTTATTTAAGGATAGCAATCACATGAAACCATGACATAGTTTTTTGGATCCTTTTTAAATCATAATGATAACAGAAATCACCCACATGGCTCTGATAAAAAAATTATATACCCTGGAATGTGTTGCACACACAGGTTAAAATGGCAATTAAAGGATAATTTCCCACATTTGTGGCTTTTTAAATCACAATTAGTGTCTGTGTATAAATAGTCAATGAGTTTGTTGCACTAAGCAGGCTAGACACTGAGCCATGAGGAGGAATAAAAGAACAGTCAAAAGACCTGCTTAACAAGGTAATGAAACTTTACAAAGATGGAAAAGGATATAAAAAGATATCCAAAGCCTTGAATATGCCTGTCAGTACTGTTTAATCACCACCACTTCAGCCCCGGAAGGATTTACCCCCTTCCTGACCAGAGCACTTTTTACAATTTGGCACTGCGTCACTTTAACTGCTAATTGTGCAGTCATGCAATGCTGTACCCAAACGAAATTTGCGTCCTTTTCTTCCCACAAATAGAGTTTTTTTTATGGTATTTGATCACCTCTGCAGTTTTTATTTTTTGCACTATAAACGAAAAAAGACCGAAAATTTTAAAAAACAATGATATTTTCTACTTTTTGTTATTAAAAAAATCCAATAAACCCAATTTTAGTCATACATTTAGGCCAAAATGTATTCGGCCACATGTCTTTGGTAAAAAAAGTCAATAACGTATATTTATTGGTTTGCGCAAAAGTTATAGCATCTACAAACTAGGGTACATTTTCTGGAATTTACACAGCTTTTAGTTTGACTGCCTCATTTCTTGAGGTGCTAAAATGGCAGGGCAGTACAACCCCCCCCCCAAATGACCCCATTTTGGAAAGTAGACACCCCAAGGAAATTGCTGAGAGCCATGTCAAGCCCATTAAATATTCATTTTTTTTGTCCCAAGTGATTGAATAATGATAAAAAAAAAAAAAAATGTTACTAAAAGTTGTCACTAAATGATATATTGCTCAAACATGCCATGGGCATATGTGGAATTACACCCCAAAATACATTCTGCTGCTTCTCCTGAGTAGGGGGATACCACATGTGTAGGACTTTTTGGGAGCCTAGCCGCGTACGGGGCCCCAAAACCAAGCACCGCCTTCAGGATTTCTAAGGGTGTAAATTTTTGATTTCACTCCTCACTACCTATCACAGTTTTGAAGGCCATAAAATGCCAAGATGGCCCAAAACTCCCCCCAAATGACCCCATTTTGGAAAGTAGACGCCCCAAGCTATTTGCTGAGAGGCATGTTGAGTCTATGGAATATTTTATATTTTGACACAAGTTGCGGGAAAGTGACAATTGTTTGTTTTTTTGCCATGGGCATATGTGGAATTACACCCCAAAATACATTCTGCTGCTTCTCCTGAGTATGGGGATACCACATGTGTGGGACTTTTTGGGAGCCTAGCTGCAAACGTGTGTGTGCGAAAAAAAAAGGGGTCTATTTCCCGCAACTTGTGTCACAATATAAAATATTCCATGGACTCGACATGCCTCTCAGCAAATAGCTTGGGGTGTCTACTTTCCAAAATGGGGTCATTTGGGGGGGGTTTGAACTGTCCTGGCATTTTATGCACAACATTTAGAAGCTTATATCACTCATCACCCACTCTTCTAACCACTTGAAGACAAAGCCCTTTCTGCCACTTTTTGTTTACATGAAAAAATTATTTTTTTGCAAGAAAATTACTTTGAACCCCCAAACATTATATATTTTTTTAAAGCAAATGCCCTACAGATTAAAATGGTGGGTGTTTCATTTTTTTTTTTTCACACAGTATTTGCACAGCGATTTTTCAAACGCATTTTTTTGGGGAAAAACAAACTTTTTTAAATTTTAATGCACTAAAACACACTATATTGCTCAAATGTTTGATGAAATAAAAAGATGATCTCAGGCTAAGTACATGGATACCAAACACGACATGCTTTAAAATTGCGCACAAACGTGCAGTGGCGACAAGCTAAATACATTTTTAAAAGCCTTTAAAAGCCTTTACAGGTTACCACTTTAGATTTACAGAGGAGGTCTAAAATTACTTCCCTCAATCTGACCTTTGCGGTGATACCTCACATGCATGGTGCAATTGCTGTTTACATTTGACGCCAGACCTACGCTTGCTTTCGCCTTTGCGCGAGAGCAGGGGGGGACAGGGGTGCTTTTTTTTTTTTTTTTTTTATCTTTTTTTTAAACTGTTCCTTTCATTTTTTTTTTTAATTATTTTTATTGTTCTCTCAGGGAATGTAAATATCCCCTATGATAACAATAGGTAGAGACAGGTACTCCACTAAAGGCTCTTAGTGACAGAACTGAAAAAAAAACTCTGCTCTGATCTGCTGAATAATATGACTATTTACAATCCCACAGATATATAACACATTGATATACTCCATGGCACAGTACACCTCTTTCCCTAACTGTAAATATTATTTTTAACATGCCAGATGTTCCAACATCAAGGGAGTTAAGTGAATAGCACGAGAAAATGATTTCACAAGAATACACGAAACAGCAGTGATCAGCATTGTCACTTCCTTGTTGTAACATCGAAACTTCTTCAAATGTTTAGCAAAGCAGCTCCAAGCACAAATGTGGTTTTGGTAAGTTTGGTAATCATCTCTAAAGAAATATAGGAACAATCCATGCTGCAATACTATACCCTGAAAAGAGCAGTCCCCACTGTAAAGGTTACTTATGTTTACTTCAAAGCATAGTTTGTCTTGAACGACCCTCGATCTTGGTTCAGATTTACCCTATTGGAGGCTCAAACAGCAGATAGCAGACTAGAAGTAGGAACGTGAAGGGAAAGATTCTTCTTTGTTTAACGAATATCATATAAGCTCACAGCTTGTTAAGGAATGAGAACAATAACTATACAAAGACACTGTTTTATGGGGTCCTACTGGAAGACCTCTACGCCTTCTGGAAATCTGACAATTAAACATGAGGGCAAAGCACATTTCTCCTTGGGCTGATAAATTAGCTGGTCACCAATACATTTGCAAATAACAGACCATCTACTGGTTAAGCAGTGAAGGATGTCTGTCTCTTAAATAATACAATATAATGGCCTAACCCCATGACAGATCGTCTTAAAGATAATAAAGGAAAAATTCGATTGAGTACTATAAGACAGTAAGGGAGTTTTTTTAACCTTAAAGTTTACGGAAAAAAAAAAAAATCAGGACAAGGGATGGTACTTACTTTTTAATTAGAAATGTCTCTTGTGTTGATGCTGGCTGTCCTAGTTTAATTCCAAAGTCCTCTGCCTCCCATACCCCCACATAGCCATAAACTTCTGTTTCTGGAGAGAGGGGGGTTAATACATGTGCTGGACCTGTCACAGGCACTTGTCAAGTGTCACGATCAGGGGCCAAGTTCCGAGTAGCTATAGCAGTATAGAGGCTGGTCGAGTCCTGCCAAAATCATTGCGCTATTCCATGTCTCTTAAGAGCCTTTTTTTGCATTTGAAATGTGAGTGTACCTTTTAACTTTCTTTTTAAATAAATCATTTTTAAACACACTATGTGGAACCTTACTTTAATTTTTCGTTTCATCGTGTGAGCACATGAATATCCTTTGGTCCTCCTTCCCTCCATGTGAACATCATAAGTAAGTTTACTGTGAACTTGCTGATGACCAGCACTATCTAGTGCTGGTCATCTAGACCCAGTATTGTGATCGAGGTGACTTGGATCTGCGATTGTTTCCAATCGGTGTATATCACCACAAGCCTGCATTACTTAAAAGGTTTATGCCCCTTTAAGTCCATTGTTTCGGGTAAGCCTTCACACAATTGGTGGTGGTTCCTCTTGTAATTTCTCCCTTTTGTTATACTTCCATTGATGCCTTCTGTTCCACTGATGCCTCTGTGATGTCAATATCATGACAGAGTTCATTTGATACCAGAACTTTTTTTATTCAACTTTTCTCTTCTTGTTTTTTCACATTGGTGGACATTATTTATATATATAATTTTTTCTTTTACATTTCACTCATGTTTTTACACTCATATTGTGTTATAATTGGTCACGCAGTTATTATCATTAATTTTCAACTGTATATATAAGCGCTGCATTTTCTTTTTGGGTTTTTTTTTTTTGCTTTGGCTGTGGTGGCTGCTTTATATACTCTATCTAGAGCAACAGCGCAGTATACGTTTTCTAAATATATTTCATAGTCCCTAGTAGTCCATCTTGGGAGTGAGGAAGAGAGTGTGGCTATGTTGCTATTTTGCTACATACACTGGGATCGTGGAGAATGAATGTAACCACCCTGTAATTGGATCCCAGCAGCAAAAGGAATTTGGAGATTTGGAGGAGGCTGAGAACCAAAGAAAGGCATTGTTTGAGTTAACAATGGGGGGAAAAGGGGTTTAGCCTGTCTTAAGGCTTCCGCTTTCCTTATGGGATCGTGGTAGGAGCAGTTTCCAGGCTCCCCCACTGTGAAGAATCGGCGGGAAAGCCTGGGATTGATTTTCCAGGTCAGCTGACCTGGAATATTCTAGAATAAAAAAAAAAACCCCTAAGGTTAGGATAGGTCAATTGGGGCCATATGACCCCCTGGAACATTCTGGAATTCGAGGGGGTCCCTATATAAAGGACTAGTTTATAGGGTCCTGGGCCAGTCGCCTGAAGAGGATAACAGCGGAACTTTACGCTATAATACGCGGCAGAAGGGCTATTATACACCCGCTTGTTTGATCCTCCTCAGCGGCATGAAGACCCTCATTTGTGAACTTTTGGAGCAGAAGTGGAGCAAGGAGAGGATTGGATCAGGCGCTGCCTCGAGTTACCTACGGGTCAAGTTGAAGGAGCGACCGCTGGAGACATCGTGGATCGGATGGAAGATGATTTGGATGTCGGCAGCGCAAGGGAAGAAGAGGCGGAGTTCGGTGTAGAGATTCCGTTTCCTGCACACGCCCCGGGTGACGCAGCAGAGGGAGAAGCCCTGGATGGGTGGTCGAACAAGAGGAGGCGCATTCGACGTCACAGATTCAGCCCATCTCTGCCCAGGTCCGCGTCACAGAGGAGGGCGGAGGGGGCTCCTCGGAACAAGCGTCGGCTGGCTCGTTCTGGCACGGAAGGTGGAGCTTGAGGGGGGCAGAGCAGTCCGGAGCAAACCCCTTTGACGTCAACATCTCCTAGGCAATAAGCGACGCTGGGATCAGCAAGATTGTCCAGGCATCGGAGTGTGAGCGCTGTGACCCCCAGTGGCGCACAGGCAACAGAGCATCAAGACCAGGGCAGCTGGTTTCACCATTCCAGTGCTCTGTACATCTCAGCAGACAGTTTTACCTGGAACTGTAGGTGAAGCTACAAGAGGTGAGACTCTTCCTTTCAGTTTGATTAGTCAGTTTTCCTCTTAGCCCGGGTTTACACCTTATGCGAATTAAATGCGGCTTACACCGCATCTAATTCGCAGGACATTTCAAAATACATTCATATGAATGCATCTGGTTCACATATGTGCGTTGCATTCGCACTGCGCATTGCACAAAAAACGTGTGCATTTTCTGGGCATTGCGGTGCTAATTACGAGCCCCTTATCTTCTATGGGAACACATCTGCTTCGCAGATGCATTGCGTTCTGAACATGGATTTTCTACTTCTCCTCACTACACCTCTTCCCCCCCCCTCTCCCTGCTCACTCATCCTGAGCTAAAACGCAGTGATTCCTTTGAACAGGAGATTTTTACCTCCTCAGTGAAACCTGAGCTTCAATTCGCACCGCACATGTGTGAAACCGGGCTTATTTGTCTAATTTTTGGCTGAATTTCAAGCTACCACTACTTCTTTATCTCAGAATGTTCCTGTGTCTTCTGTTCCATCAGGATTCCATAGTAATGTTTTATTATCTTCAGATCCTACTGCTGTTATATGGGATTCTGATAAGGTTTCTAGGTCAGACAAGGTAATTTCAGATGCGGATGTTTTTTCCAAAGGTAACACGGCTCCGGTTGCAGGTATTCCTAGCGTTTTACCTGATGTTCATGTTAAGGAATCTATGCCGTGTTTTTTGTCACCTTTGGGTTTCCATTTATCACAGCATATTAAGGATAAAATATGGAAAGGGGAATTTGTGGATATTTTATCACTTTTACCATCTAGTAAGGAGTCTTTTTTAAAATCAGATAAAAGTGATAAATCTGAGGAGGACCGTCGCAGACATATTCCTAAAATTTTTTCTAATTGGTTGCAAGGTTTTTGTATTTTTTCTAGCGTGCTTTGTGAGCATTTTCCGGATAGGAGCCTGTGCCTTTTTCAACATATTAATATTATTCAGGAAGCGTACAAATGTTTTTTGGGTTTTGCTTGGTTTACATATGATGAAGCATTTCATCACAAAATGTCTATCTACCCTGGTTTACAGTGGGGTTCCAAAGATGTCGGTTTGTGGTTTAACCTTCTCCTTCCACAGAAACCGAATCCTCCCAGATTGAGTACAGGTAATGTTCTTCCTACATCAATGGTTCCTTATAAGAAAGGTATATGTTTTTCCTTTAATGATAATCAATCCAGATGGCCCACTACATGTAAATGCAAACATGAGTGTGCTCTTTGCGGTGCTTTACATCCTGTATCAAAATGTTTTCGGAAAATATCAGTGACAAACCAGCAACAGCCTCAAAAAGATTTTTTTCTTAAAAGCAATAACCCCGGTGAATTTAGCAAGCATGCTCCCACGGCTTCAGTGGTATCCAAATCGTCAGACAGCGAATCTTCTCAGAGGTTTTGCGGAAGGTTTTTAATACCACAATTTCAGGGTTTGGCTTGCACTATGGTGGAAAATTTAAAATCCGTCTCTGAATTACCTTTGGTAGTTACTAAAAAATTGGAAGTTGAGCTTGCGCTTGGCAGGATTTCTGGTCCTTTTGATCACTCTCCTTTTAGCAATTTTCGTTTATCCCCCTTAGGTTTAGTGCCTAAGAAGGAACCTGATACGTATGGTTTGATACATCACTTATCTTTTCCGCCTGGATCATCTCTGAATGACCAAATTAATGAGGATTTATCGTCTGTATCTTACGCATCTTTTGAACAGGCAGTACAAAAAATTAAATTGTTAGGTGGTTCTGTGTTATTAGCGAAGGCAGATAATAAATCTGCTTTTAGACTTCTTCCAATCCACCCTAGTTGCTTTAATCCTTTGGGTTTTCAATTTAAAGACAAATTTTATTTTGATCGCTGTCTGCCAATGGGGTGTTCGCTGTCGTGTTTTTATTTTGAGGAATTTTCTACATTTTTGGAATGGGCGGTGTCCGTTAGATCTGGGTCCCCATTGATTTATTATCTGGATGATTTTTTATTTATTGGGTCCCCTGATACTTCCCAATGTTTTTCATTGCTGAAAGTTTTTGTAGAAACTAAAGATTTTGGTATTCCATTGGCATCTAAAAAGACCAACCACCAACCACTTGTATTGACTTTCTGGGTATCACTATTGATACCGTAGAAAGGGAGTTTAGATTGCCTTTTGAAAAAATAGAAAAGATTAAAAATCTTCTTTTGTCTTTTCTTAAGATAAAGAAGATTTTATTAAGAGAATTACAATCTTTATTAGGGCTTTTGCCTTTTGATATTACCGGTAGGCAGAATTTTCTCTAGAAGATTGTATTTGACGATGTCAGGTCATGAGAATCCTCGGTCTCATATTCAGTTGACTGTTGAATTGAAAGAAGATTTGCTGGTTTGGATGAATTTTTTGATTCATTTCAATGGGAGGGCTTTTTTGGCAGGATAATTTCATTCTGGATAGGGATTTCTGCTGACTCGGCAGGCTCTGTTGGTTTCGCAGCAGTTTGGGGAGATCATTGGTGTGCTTCCTCTTGGCCGCAGAGTTGGGTAAGCAGGGGTCTCTGCAGAAATATTGTGCTTCTGGAATTGTTCCCTATCATTGTAGCTTTGGAGATTTGGGGTGATCATTTTGCAAAAAAACTGATCCTTTTTAGTACTGATAATAAAGGTGTTTTGTTTGCAGTCAACTGTTTAACTTCCAAGTCTCCACCTGTGATTTTGCTTCTACGTTACCTGGTTTATAAATGCCTTTGTCTGAACATATGGGTTAAGGCTAAATATATTCCGGGTAAGAAGAATGAGATAGCTGATGCTCTTTCTCGTTCGCAGATGGAGCGATTTTTCTCCCTTTTGCCAACAGCGGATTGTATCGCCATCCCTTGCCCATCTCATTTATGGGAAATCGTCTAGTATCAGAAAATGTTCAGAAATCTTTGGCTGCAGCCTCATGGTACGGTTACCGGTCCTCTTGGTTACTTTGGTTGCAATTTTTGGATTCTATGCAGGTCCGGGTTTTGGATTGTTCTGAACCAATGGTTTTATCTTTTTTGGAATCGTTAATGTCCAAAGATTATTCCTGGTCACATATTTATAAAACTTTAGCTGGTATTTCATTTTTTCAAAAATTGAATAATCTGACTTCCTGTTTATCTTATTTTTCAGTGCTACAGGCTCTTAAAGGTTATAAGAAATGCCATGCTAGTATAGATGACAGGAGTCCAGTTACACCTGACATTCTTTCGTCTTTTTGCTCTATTACCAGTTCGGTGTGTTTTTCTCCTTTTGAAGCAATTCTTTTTAATGTGGTATTTACTTTGGCCTTCTTTGCGGCACTAAGGATTTCTGAAATTGTGTCAATTAGCAAAAGAAACCCTTTGGGTTTAGGAATGCAACATATTATTCTGGAGGATGCTGCTTTAAAAGTTTAAAAGCTAGTAAAATGGACCAAACGGGGAAAGGCACTTGGTTACGTTTATTATCTTGTCCTAGGTCTCCAATTTGCCCAGTAATGAGAATGTCATCTTATTTGACCTACTCAGGGAGCTATTCTTTTCATACACGAAGATTCGTCTCCTCTCTCTAAATTCCAATTTAATAGTGTTTTGTCCAGATGTTGCAAAACATTGAATTTGTCAAAAATCCGTATTTCGTCACACTCTTTCAGGATCGGTGCTGCCACAAGAAGCGGCTAAATTGGGTTTTGGTTCTGACCATATTAGGAGTTTGGGAAGGTGGAAATCTAAATCTTTTAAATTATATGTACGTCCTAATTCTCTTTTCTGAATTATAGGTGTACCTGGAGTGGTCTGGATCATTGGACACTCTTTCGTATTCTGGGCGCATCATCGCGCAAGTGATTGATCTTATACTTCAAATTTAGGTTTGGACCCAGAGAAGTTCCAAGTTTTCTGGTTTGGCAGAAGGGGTATGCGGTGGGGGAAATTCTAGTAAGTAGGGGAGTTATTCCCGCGCTATCAAAATATGGAAACGGCTAGGGGTGGAAAAGCCGCATGCACCGATAAGGTGAACACCTGACCTTTTAAATAGATATGTATATAAGTGAGTGGTGCTGCGCTGATCCTTAGTATGAAAACAATTGAAATGGGATAACACTGTATAAATAATGAATAAAAAATACGTGTATCACAAATAAAGTGAAAATCCGTGAGAGGAAAAAAAATTGTACATATAACCCAACATAAATATTCAATTACTTAGATGACTGGTGAGACGGTGACATAAGTAAATTCTAAATAAATAATCACATTGAATCCTCTTAAAATAAAATTTGCATAATTTTGAATGCATAAGCGTGATACTGGAACTACCTTAGCACCAATAGCTGATATTAGTTATAGCATAAATAAAGTGCATAGTGAATGTAGGCAACATGCATCTGTAATTTAACCAACAAAGTGTACGGTGCAAACAAAAAAAGTGCAATGTGCAACCATAAGACTGGAGGAGTAGTATCTAACTCTTAATCATAAGTGCATATGTGCAAAATGACATCAAAATTGAATAAATAATTGAATAAAAAAATAAAAAGAGGAAAAAACATTCAAAAATGCATAAAAAAAGTCAGTTTAAAAAATTGTGACAGCAACGTCCTAGCATGCACACGTTGCAGTTAGAGTGCTGAAGTGAACCACATCAAGTGTTTTCTTCGTGTGCAAAACCACTCGGATAGGTAATGGCCCCTTACCTTGAGGTAATAGGGCAAAAGCATGTATCAGGATAGCTGTTAGACGTCCACCTATAGGCTCCAAACCGTCCCTCACTGTCCTGGATCCTAGGGTGGGGTTCCCTCAGGTATGGTGCAGGGGGGGTTGTACATATAGGGGGTGATCGGCAAAAGAGAAGCCAATAGTGTAATCCCGTTTGGTAAAAGGTAATCTCTTTATTAAAAATTTTAAGTACTCACATTAAAGTTAAAAAACAGCGGTAACAATCCGACGGTGGGGGGAATTATTGTTTGAATTTAGTACACTGCACCTTTCTTGGCCTGCACCCAAAATTCAAATTTTACATTTAGGAGGGAATGATGTGGGTCAGATACCTATTTTGGACCTTATTTTTAATATTAAAAATATAATCCATCTTATTAAAATGTCATCCCCTCAGTTAGTGATCGTTTTCAGAGGCTTCGTTGATTGGATTCTGTCATTTTGAAACCTTTTGAAAAAGTCAGGAAAAGGGTTAATAGAGCTATTGAAAAATGTATGGCTCCGGAATTTGGCTTTTCCTACCGGCATGTAGATCTGGAGGGAGGTATTTCAGGTTTTTATAGGTTTGATGGGGTACACCTATCAGATATTGGCTTGGACATAATGAACCTCGCTTTTCAGTCATGTATTGAGCGGGCCGCTTGCTGGGGTTTTGTGACAGGTGGGGTTGCGGCAAACCCGACCTGTCATTTGGGAAAGTTTTGTGAAATATTAAAGTCAGATTTGTTTTTCAGCTTGAGTCTTAGTTACTGAGCTGTATTTTATTAAATATTTGATATTAAATCATTTCTATGTTTGAAATAAATACGTATGGTAATTTATTGTTGAATAAATATGTTTATAAGCCAATAATATATGCCGCGGCCAAATCTTATCCAATAAAATAGTTTATTGACAAAAGTTGGTTTATTGAGTTTTCATTTTGTCCGGGCATTCCTGCCTGCGATCCCATACATACATGATTATAAGTTCTGGGAGGGCATCCCTGGATGTCCTCCCAAGAATGCACTTCCCACAAGCCCCCTGGGGTGCGCATTGGGAAGTGTCTGTGACACAGTGGAACACAGATCAGGGTAAAGGGCCAATCACAGCAGCCCTTTACTATGTGATCACCTGTGTCCAATCACAGCTGCTCACATGTAAACAGACTGTCTGGTTATTGGCTCTCCTTTCCTCACACAGAGACAGCATGTGAGGAAAGGAGAGCCGATCTATCAGGGTACAATGAGTAAAGCATTTACACTGATAATCAGGGCACTGATCATCAGTGCATCCCCATCAGTGCCACCTCTCAGTGCTCATCAATGACGCTTATCAGTGCCCATCAGTGCAGCCTGGTCAGTGTCTCCTCCTCAGTGCAGCTTATCAGTGCCCATCAGTGCTGCCTCATCAGTGCTCATCAGTGCCGCTTCATCAGTGCAGCACATTCGTGTCCAGTGCACGTCCGTGCAGCCTAATCAGTGCAGTCTCATAAATGCCCATTAGTGCAACTTCATCAGTGCCCATCAGTGCAGCCTCATCAGTGCCCATCAGTGCAGCCTCATCAGAACACATCAGTAAAGAAGAAAACGTTACTTTTTTACAATTTTTGGTCTTTTTTCATTTATTTAGCAAACAATAAAAACCCCAGTGGTGATTAAATACCACCAAAAGAAAGCTCTATCTGTCTCAAAAAAAAAAATCATTTGGGTACAGTGTTGCATGACCGCGTAATTTCCATTCAGTGTGACAGCGCTGAAAATTGGCCTAGGCAGAAAGGGGGTGCCCAGTATTGAGGTGGGTAAGAACAGCTTGCTGTATTCAAAAAATTCTGGTACACAAAACATTTAAGAGTTAATTTTAAACACACTCTTGAACTTGACAACAATCAGTTAAAGCAAATATAAAGTTCTAGTGACAACTTTCATCTCAGAAACTGTACAGAAAGGGATAGCACTACATTAAAAAGTCCTGGCCTGTAATATATTCCCTCCATTGCCTGTTCTCACATTTTATGCAGGACAAACAGTTCTCAGCATGCTGCATTTTATGCAGACAAATCTTTTCCTTTGCTCCAGCTCATCTGTTCATTCAGCCAGCAATCACTTTTACATGTCAGCCCTGACATATTTACTCAGACTGAGAAGGATACATCACCTCAATGTAGAACAAATTGACCCATCACTTGAAAACAACTAACATTTCCTTTATGCTTGGAAAATGATGGTACTTGTCTTGTTTATTTCCTTGCCCAAATGACATATGTTGTGAATTATACAAATACTGCTCAATATGTAGGACAAGTCTTTATTTATTTAGTTTACAATTACGTAATATACTTTTATTAAGTTTTTGTCTCACGAATCTAGTAAGCCTAGCCAATGTTTTGCAATGTTTTTTAAGTTAGCCATTTTATTTAAAGTGAAATCACGTTATAAATTAGGACACAGCATTTTCAGTACTGAATAACATAATCTTTGCTTCATATATCAAGGAATTGCATTTGTTTCATTGAGGAAGTAAGTCTGTTGTCTATGCAGTACTTTAATTTTAAAGCAGCTTTTTTCAACCTAGGTGCCTTCAAGTTTCTTCAGGGGTGCCTTGGCAAAATGCCTAAAAATTACAAAAAAATTGTATACAAGCCAGCGGAGGGGATCAAGCCTGTCTGAACAAAGCCACAGGTTTTCATTGTGCACCATTACAACCTTCTAGCCCCTCTACATCAGCACTGGGGTCACATTGGCGAGTGAGGGAGAGAAAGTGAGGGAAGAGAAACAAGTAATACCTGTACCAGTGTGCAAATGTGTATTTGCTTAAAAAAACAAAATCACCTCTAACGTAGGGTGTCCTACATGTGTGGATGTTGCTGAATTATGTAAAACTATTAGTTTAGCTGTTTTATATTTTAGAATGGGGTGCCTTGAGATTATCCATAATTTTAAGGAGTGACTTGACTGAAAATAGGCTGAGAGGCACTGCTTTAAAGTGACATGAAACTCTGATTTCTTTATCGTACATCACGGGACACAGAGCAACCATAATAATGACAATATGGGTTATACGTCACCTACTGGTGGATGGAAACTGGCAGATAGTCAAACAGGAAGTCCTCCTCTATATAACCCCTCCTACACAGGAAGGACCTCCATTTTTTGCCAGTGTCTGTAAGGTGGTGGTCACTGATGTGATACATGTGCTCTTGGAGCATACTTGGAGGTCTGGAACGGTTCTGCTGAGAATCAAAGACTTCAATTGGATCCATTCGAAAAAGCTGTCAGCCAAAACGGATGGTATGCGAGCCTCATGGGAAGAAGAGAAGATTCCTTGAGGTTTTGCCTGTATTGCAGCCCTACGGCGCTGGACCCTGCATAATGGAACCCTGTACAGTGTTTGTTGTGACCAAGGTGCTTTCCTGCAGGGTGCTATACCATACCTCCCAACTGTCCCTGATTTCAAGGGACTGTCCCCTCATTCTTCCTCATTTGTCCCTCATTTTGGTCTGATCTATATAGTTGTAAATAAAATTCACTTTTGATCTATCAAAAAGTGTTTCCCAGTGCAAAACCTTTCATCCAATTTCTAAATTGCTGCATTTGTACATTTTAAAAGCCAATATAACGGAACAGTAGTGGTAAAAAAGCACTTGTGGATTTAATTAACTTTTTTGGGGTTAATTCTCCTTTAAGGGGGTGTGGCAGGGGCCGTGTCCTATGCCTACATACATTTGCTAGTAGGTGTCCCTCATTCCCATCTCAAAATGTTGGGAGGTATGCTATACAGGTCCAGGGGAGTGGACCCCACATTAAGGGTGACCCAGTCCCTGAAGGTCTTTTATGACAAAGCTTGCCATGATGTGTGATGATTGGACTCCTGTTATGCTCAGAGTCCTGCAGCAGAAATGGTAAGTTTGCATTTTTTTACATTTTCCCTATAAAAAAAAAAGAGATCTGACTGTCTGGTCTTCTCTCAGTAGCCCCTAAGGGCAGTGTGCTGTTTAAAACATGCTCTGTGTACTTATGACGAGTACTGCTGCCGTTTCTCATCTAGCCACTAGACGGCGCAGGGGCTTATTTCTATACAGGCAGGGAGTGGGGGGACAGCCATGTTTGCCATGTGGACGGCAAGTTCAACAGGGCCTCTTGAGACATATCAGCAGGTCATGGATACAAATGACGCGTGAGTACTTACTGTTGGAGATATGTGTGGCCAGACAAGCCATGGTTATATACTGCATACTTAATGCTTAATCTGGGGGGGCCTGTACAGCTGTAAGTCAATACACCCCTAGCAGTGCACTTTAAAGTGTTGTGTCTCCAGAATACTGTGCATTTGGCACAAAAATAGTATGGGGCCTGGTGCAGTTGAACAGGTGCATATTTGCAATCTGGCTTTAGTTCATGTTTGCTAAAAGCTTATGCTGTTTAGCCATTTGCCGACAGCCGCACAGCATTTTACGTTGGTAGAATGGCACGGGCAGGCAAGAGGGCGTACCCGTACGTCCCTTTGAATATGCTGCCTAGCAGGCGCGTGCGCACTGCCTGCGGCGCATGCGTGCCATGGGAGCGTGCCCGCAGGTCCCGCAAACTCAATTTTCACCGGCGTCCAGCAATTGCGACAAAGAGAGGCAGAATGGGGAGATGCCTATGTATACAAAGCAATTCCCTGCTGCCTAGCAACATGACAGGGATCTATTGCTACCTGTCATCAGGAGTAGTAATCTCCATCATGTTGTAGTGAGTCCATCCCCCCTACAGTTAGAACACATTCAAGGAACACACTTAACCCCTTGATAGCCCCCTAGTGTTTAACCTCTTCCCTGCCAGTGTCATTTATACAGTAATCAGTGGCTATTTGTAGCTCTGATCGCTGTATAAATGTCAGTGATCCCAAAATAGTGTCAAAAGTGTCCGATCTGTCCGCCATAATGTCACAGTCCCGATAAAAATCGCAGATCGCCTCGATTCCTAGTAAAAAAAATTAAATAATAAAAATGCCATAAATCTATTCCCTATTTTGTAGACGCTATTACATTTGCGCAAACCAATCAATATACGCTTATTGCCATTTTTTTTACCAAAAATATGTAGAAAAATACATATCGGCCTAAACTTTGGAAGAAATTTTTTTTATATATTTTTTGGGGATATTTTTATAGCAAAAAGTAAAAAATATTGTTTATTTTTTTCAAAATTGTCTGCTTTTTTTGTTTATAGCGCAAAAAATAAAAACTGCAGAGGAGATAAAATACCACCAAAAGAAAGCTCTATTAGTGGGGAAAAAAAGACGTCAATTTTGTTTGGGTACAACATTGCACGACTGCGCAATTGTCAGCTAAAGCGACGCAGTGCCGAATCGCAAAAAATGTTCTGGTCAGGAAGGGGGGAAATCCTTCCGGGGCTGAAGTGGTTAAAGCTTATGTTTGCTAAAAACTTATGTTTGCTAAAAGCTCATGCTTGCTAAAAGCTTATGCTTGCTAAAAGCTCATGCTTGCTTAAAGCTCATGCTTGCTAAAAGCTTACATTTGCTAAAAGCTTATGTGTGCTAAAAGCGCATGCTTGCTGAAAGCTTATGTTTGCTAAAAGCTCATGCGTGCTAAAAGCTCATGTTTGCTAAAAGCGCACACTTGCTAAAAGCGCACGCTTGCTAAAAATTTAGGTTTGCTAAAAGCTCATGCTTGTTAAAGCTTGTGTTTGCTAAAAGCGTATGTTTGCTAAAAGCTTATGTTTGCTAAAAGCTCATGTTTGCTGAAAGCACATGCTTGCTTAAAGCTTATGTTTGCTAAAATCTCATGTTTGCTGAAAGCTCAGGCTTGCTAAAGGCTCATGCTTGCTAAAAGCTTATGTTTGGTAAAAGCTTATGCTTGCTAAAAGCATATGTTTGCTAAAAGCTGTATCTCGGAAGGTGGAACGCATGTTTGCTAAAAGCTTATTTTTACTAAAAGCTCATGTTTGCTGAAAGGCAGAGTTGCACAATACACATGTTTGCATAGATACATGTTGCATGTTTGCTTATATACATGGTAACTTGATGCATAGACACATGATTGCTTACTTGCATAAACACATTGCATACATGCCTACTAGCATAACAATGCATTTGTTACATAAACTTGAACTGAATACGTGTGTTTTTTTTTTTTTGCATTAAATTGCATAAATATGTGCTTATTACATTAAACTGTATAAAATGTGTTTATATGGATTATACTGCATACATATATGCATGAACAGCAAGAATAATTTTATACCTGCATTTTTGCATACCTGGGTACCTGCATACTTGCATACCTATGGGGTTGTTTAGCGGTAGACCAACGTTGTCTAGACCTGGATCCTTGTGTAACTGCATATTAGTTTGTCTAATATAGTCACTTTATTACGTATCTGTTAGACTAGCTAAATGACTGAGGGTGAGGCAGGTACACCGCCCTCAGGTTCAGTGGTCTGGCAATGTTCACGTCTCCTCTTGGACCAATGACATCAGGGTGATCTGAGCCACTGTGGTGCCTGATCTTGGATCAAGCCTGGTTAGTATTTGGATTTTAGACTGCCTAGGTTTCCCTCCTAAGTGAGGGAGGCATCTGAGGTTGCTGTGTTTGAGAGTATCTCAGACCATAAGATTTTAGAGCAGTCTCTGTGGTGGTTCGCTCCTTCCTTAGGTCGGGTCAATCTTTGCCTTGCGTTGGGTCTTGGAGCAAAAGTTATGGACTCATTATTGTAAAACAATTAAATAGTAGCAGCTTCAAAACTTAATAGGGACATGAGGTCTGTCTTAAGATCTTAATCCGCTGGGCATCCTTCTGTTTCAGATAGGCTCGGTCTGTTCAGTGATGACCTTTCTGCAAGAGGTAGATTGCGGGGCCCATAATCATAAGGAAACACACAGCTTCGTGTGCCGGGTTGTTTGCAGCCCCATCAAAGATTTCTGTAATTGCAGTGGAAAGTCATCTGTTTTCTTCTTTATGGCCATCCTTCGGGACTTGCTAAAGATGCAGGGGGTGTCAATCTCAGTATACCTTAATAACCTTTGCTCAGGTAGCAGTTGGTCCAGATTTTCCTTCAATACATTTTGCAGTAGGAAGCTGTAGCTAGGTTGAAACACATTCCTTATGTAAAGTCCTACTCCAGGTCTTGGTAGATGATCATTCTCTCTGTTTGGAGAGATCCAGGCATTAGATTGCCAGAGGTCTCTTTTTTCGGAGTGCTGCACGGCTAAAGATTCATGGTTGATGGTTTTGAAATCTAGAAAGTTTGAATTCTTCCTTTCAGGTACTGGAAGATAATAACCACTGATGCCAGTTTCTCCATTTGGTTTCAGGGTGGTTACAGTTCAGTGGACTTGGTCTCCACAGGAGAGAATACTGCCCTTAAATATCTTGGAGCTTTTGGCCAGTACGCCTTGCTCTGGATTATGGTACAAACCAGTTGTAGGTTCTATCCGGAATATCCTCTGCAGGGGCATATATCAACCACCAGGGGGCACCAGGAGCTGTGCGGCTCAGGAAGGGGAACCACGTTCTGCCTGGGACAGCAGAAGTGCTGTCTCTATCATCAGTGCACATTCCAGGTATAGAATAGTGGCAGGGGGAACTCTGCAGGTGACTCTACTAGATTCCAATTTCTACAAGTTGGGACAGGTTGTGTCCGGGAGGAGGGTTCCATTGGCAATAGGGGTAGATGCACTGGTAACGCCATAGGGACCAGTTCTCCATTATTTGATGCTTTCCCTCTGTTTCGACTTCTGCCACATCTTTTGCGAAGAATCCGGAAGGGGGTAACACTGATAATAGTGTTAGCCGAATTAGCCCAGGAGGGCTTGGTACACTGACATAGCGAGTCTTGCGGGGGTCGCTCCTTGGACACTCCCAGTCCATCGGGACCTAATGGTCTTGAGTCCTGTCCCTCAGCACTATTTAGCCCTGGAAGCCAGCTTTGGAGAACTTCAATTACAGGACTTTTCTTTGCCCTGGGGTGAAGCCAGGAAGTGGCACCTGCAGAAATATGTGAGTGGGAGATTTTCTTTTTCTTTCCCCAATCGGTAGGGGAAAGGAGATTGGCCTTAAGTACCGTTAAGGGTCAGAGTTCTTCCCTATCCATTTTTTTCCAGAGGCCGAGACGATAAAGAAAATAGGATTTTTCATCATACTTACCTGTAAAATCCTTTTCTTGGAGTACATCATGTGACACAGAGGTCCCTTCCATCTTTTTGGGGATATTCATTGCTTTCGCTACAAAACTGAGGTCCTTCCTGTGTAGGAGGGGTTATATAGGGAAGGACTTTCTGCTTGACTATCTGCCATCTGTTCATTCACCAGTAGATGGCGTATAACCCATATAGTTATTATTATGGTTGCTCTGTGTCCTTTGATGTACTCCAAGAAAGGGATTTTACAGGTAAGTATGACAAAAAATCCTATTTTAACAAAAAATTAAATTATGTGTTAACTCAAAAAAACATCTTTAATTGCCCTCAGCTTCCTACAAAATTCCTTTTTTTTTCTGTGATCTGACTTCTTCAAGGGTGGCTACATTCCTTCTCCGTGGTCCCACTGTATATAGAAATGTATTAGATTGTAAGCTCTTCTGAGCAGGGCCCTCTTAAACCTATTGTATTGTATTATAACTGTATTGTCTCCCTTTTATATTGTAAAGCGCTGCGTAAACTGTTGGCGCTATATAAATCCTGAATAATAATAATAATAATAATGTAGTCACCCTCTATTGCTCAATCCCATGGTAGACAAGAATATATGGACTATAGCATTTGACAGAAATCCAGAAATGAGGATGGGGGATGGGAGAGGTTCATAAGCTAAAAGGAGAACATTACAAGTAGGCAGAAAAACACGGTAAAAATCTATTTAGTGAAAAATAGACCAAGGGACCATTAAGTAGTGGATGTGTGTTGATTATTTATGTAGAATAAGGGTATGGTTTAGTGTCACAGTATTTGCAGGAATGTATGTATTAAAAAAGCAGGAGTGGTTATTGTTGTCTCCCATGACTGAGTTGAAGTGAAATTCCAGCATAACTTCAATTATGCTTAAAAACGCCCCCCTCCTGCTACCTATCCTGCCTAACCTGTGAAAAAAAAGATCTGCATACTTATCTTTTTTTAGTTTGCTCTGGTCAGGTCACATGATTCACTATGTCAGTGAGCAGCAGCTACAGGGGAAAGGCAAGAGCACTCAAGGACAGATTGAAATTCCAGGAGCAGTGACATAACTCCCATAACCCAGCCTTTTGCGGCATTTCCTCTTCTGATCTGCTGTGGGATCACATGACTGGACTGGGCTAATAATAGGTAAGTATACATATCTTTTTTCCATAGGGTAGGCAGGATAGGTAGTAGGAGGAGGGAGGGAATATTTTTAGTTAATAGTTAGTGGTAGGCTGGAATTGAACTTTAAGCTGCTCATACATTAGTACATTTTTAAACAAACATTTGTTTGAACATATGCACAAAATTCCTATCAGTAAATTTAATGACATGACAAATACCAAACATAGAAAATTGTTACCAAATACTTACCGCAATTTTCCTTTCCTGATTAACTCCATGGCAACATACGAATGGGTAGACTCCGACCTACCTTACCTCATAAGACCCACCCTCCCATAAATTTTAAGACTGATCCGATTCATGTGTTCCATAATTAGCCTTCTCAACAACTGGGAGAGATCCTATACTGGAGGTAATAAGGAAAAGAACATTTCTGTAAGTATTTGATAACAATTTTCTGTTTTACCTAACTAACTCCATGGCAGCATACAAATGGAAACTAACTAGCCCCTAACTAGGGTGGGGTGCTTTAGCCAACAGAAACTTTAATGCCAAAAACAACAAGGTAAGGATGCTAGCCTCCCTCCACGATGAGCCATAACGGTATTAGTGGAGGATCATGCTGTCACACACATTCCTAGAGATAGCCTATAGTAATTGGGCCCTGTAGCAACTACCAGCTAGAAACTGGTGACAACATATCAAAAGTCAAAACATATCACCAGTACATCATGGACCCCAAAAACAATGTCCAAAGATTGACCAAAGTGCCAATTACAATTTCCAGAGCCTCTGAACAGAGAGCCCACAAAGTCCACATACTCCTGGTGAAGAGCTTCTGTAACAGCCAAACCTTAGCCCTTTATCCAGAGATGAATCTGGGTGAAGTTTTTTTCCCTCTGATTTTGCCAGAAAAAGTGACAAAGAGATGGCCTTAATCTCTAACCAAGGTTTATGAGCAAACTTAAAGTATCCTGACATCCAGCTAATGGAAATGGTCATCCTAAGTAGTCTTGCATGCAGGGAGAACAATACCTGAACTGGGCACAGCAACAAAAAGTGTCCATCGTAGCCTAAGGTCCTGATCCCTGCAAACTTTCTGGCTGGAGGTGATAGCCAATAGAGAGGCTGTCTTCATGAATCACTGTTACTTTAACTTCGCTCAGATTCTGTTGTAAGCTATATTGGTGCATTATCTGCCAGAAAGCTGCACACCCATGGTGTCACCCTTGGGATTAGATCTGGATCATCTTGTTGGATCACTGATCCTGTTGCTTGCTGTGCTTGTTGTGGATTTTTTTAAAGGCTTTTATGTTTCAGTTTAAAAGTGAGTGTAACCACTGAAGTGTGTTTGAAGTGATTTTAATAAATCTGTCAAAATGGTATCACGCTATGTGGAGCACTTTATTCATTTTTTCACATATGGAGCTGGCTTGATTGGATTCACGGTTCAACACATGCAACCCAGGTGTGGTTCAATTGCTGTTTTGCCGAACACGAGAGTGGGAGGCTATACAATCTGGTAAGTGCGCTCTTCAGAGGGAGTGGTGTCACTATCACGGTGGTGTGGTGGAAGAGTAGAAGATTTTTCACACAAGAAGATTGAGAAACAACTGTTGAACATATTCATTCATTTCTTGTAATTTATTATTTATAGTGACACTTTTCACTGGGTGTTAAAGAAATTTCTTTTCATGATAAAAATAATATTTTTCATGACACTATTATTATTTTTCTGTATAAGTAGAGGGTCATAGGCATTATGCTGCTCTGACCCATTATTTTACACAATCTATATTAGCGCCGCTATCTCTATCTGTACACGTGTGAGAGGTATAGTTTTGGGATTCTGATTAGATCTGGATTTAACAAGGCCACAATCCCAAACACCAGTCACAACACCCACACAAAGAGCCTATTTAAGGGTCCATAAATTGGGGTCTACACCTGGGGAGCAACAGATGGATGGTCACAAGTTTATTGCAGTCAGGTATGGGGAACTGTCCATCCGTTGAGTAGGGATGGGCGAATAGTTCGGCCTGAGCATGAGTTCAGGCCGAATATTGGCTGCTCGCTCCTTTTACGAACACCCGAATTATCGGGGCGTTCGACTGTTTGTTTGGCCCGCCGAATGACCACAATGCACTGCGCCACTGCACAGTGCATTGGAATCCCTGATTGGCTGAAGCAATGAAAGCTTTGTTCAATCAGGGCGCAGAGCACTGTCAGAGCCATGATTGGACGCTGTGATGATGACTCTAGCCAATCATGGCTCATTGTTCTTAGTCCCGCCCCACACTATAAAAGTATTCTTTCAATAGCAGCCCTTTTTAGTGTGATATTGGCATGGAGAGAGATAGAACAGGGCTCTGTTCATTGCTACTAGACAGTTAGTGTGCTATAGTGTGCTATTTTTGATTCTATTGTCAGTGTAGAATATTAGTTTAAGGTGAATCTAGTGATGGTTCAGTCAGTGTGAGTGTAGAGACCACCATTCATCTTTACATTAGTGTGAATCTAGTGATAGTTTAGTCAGTGTAAGCTTAGTGAGTGACCATTCAATTTTACTTTAGTGCCACTTTAGTGTGAATCTAGTGATAGTTCAGTCAGTGTGAGTGTTGTGACCGTTTAACACAGTATATTTTAGTGCGTTACATGCCGTTTAACACAGTATATTTCAATACTTTACTGCAAGTTTAATGCCCTATATTTCAGTGTGTTACGAGCCATTTAATGCAGTATATTTCAGTGTGTTACTGCAAGTTTACCGCCGTATATTTCAGTGTGTTACCTTCTGTTTAACGCAGTATAGTTCAGTGCTTTACTGCAAGTTTAACAATGTATATTTCAGTGTGGTACTGCAAGTTTAAGACTGTATATTTCAGCGCGTTACATGCTATTAAACGCGGTATAATTCAGTGTGTTACTGCAAGTTTAACGCCGTATATTTCAGTGTGTTACATGCCATTTAACGCAGTATATTTTAGTGTGTTAGTGCACTTTAACGCAGTATATTACAGTGCATTACTGCAAGTGTAACGTTGTATATTTCACTGCGCTACTGCAAGTTTAAGTTTTATATTTCAGTGCATTACGTGCCCTTTAACACAGTTGATTTCCGTGCATTACTGCAAGTTTAATGCCGTACATTTCAGTTTGTTACTGCATGTTTAGTGCCATATGATTCAGTGCATTAGTGCACATTTAATGCAGTAGTCTTCTGTGTGTTACTGCACATTTGACGCAGTATTTTGCAGTGCGTCAGTGCAGTTTTTCTGCAGTATATTATAGTGTGGATATAGTATCAATGGAGTGTGTCTGTGTAGTGAGTATTTCAGTGTGTTACATGCCATTTAACGCAGTATATTTCAAAGCATCACTGCAAGTTTAACGCCATATATTTCAGTGCATTACGTGGCATTTTAACGCAGTATATTTCAGTGTGTTACTCAAATCCAATGCCGTATATTTCAGTGCGTTACCTTCCGTTTAACGCCGTATATTTCAGTGAGTTACATGCCATTTAACACAGTATATTTTTGTGCGTTAGTGCACATTTAACACAGTATAGTTCAGTGAGTTACTGCAAGTTTAATGCCGTATATTTCAGTGCGCTATGTGTTGTTTAACACAGTATATTTTGTGTGTTAGTGCACATTAAATGCAGCATATTTCAGTGCATTGCTGCATATTTCAGTGTGTTACTCAAATCCAATGCCGTATATTTCAGTGCGTTACCTTCCGTTTAACGCCGTATATTTCAGCGCGTTACATGCCATTTAATGCAGTATAGTTTGGTGCGTTACTGGAAATTTACCGACGTATATTTCAGTGCGTTGCTGCAAGTTTAATCCCGTATATTTCAGTGCAATACATGCCATTTAACGCAATATATTTCTGTGCGTTAGTGCACTTTTAACACAGTATAGTCCAGTGCGTTACTGCAAGTTTAATGCTGTATATTTCAGTGCGTTACATGCCATTTGACACAGTATATTTCAGTGCATTAGTGCACGTTTAACACAGTATATTTCAGTGCGCTACTGCAAGTTTAACATCGTCCTATATTTCAGTGCATTACGTGCCCTTTAACGCAGTATATTTCAGTGCGCTACTTCATTTAATGCCGTATGATTCAGTGTGTTTAACTCAGTCTATTTCTGTGCATTACTGCACGTTTGACGCAGTATTTGGAGTGCGTTAGTGCAGTTTTTCTGCAGTATATTACAGTGTATCAGTGGAGTGTGTCTGTGTAGTGAGTATTTCAATATATGGTAGACGTTCCGCACTACCCCCAACTGTGATAAACCAATGTGGAATTTAAATTAGTGAAACTCTCTATTTTAAAAGTGCATAAAAAACACACACAATCGCAAATATATGAAACATAAATAATCCTGAGTGCTGCAACTAAAAAACCTTGAACATGAGGTTTTGTACGGTATAAAGAAAAAGTTCAGTGCGCTACTCAAATTAAAACCAAATAGTAATGTGAATATAAAGAAATGAAAAAATTATAGTTCATATGGAAAATGATGATATCATAAACCAGAGGTGTAATTCCTCTTTAAGTTTTCAGTAAATCTTCTATGGATCTTCTAAGACCGTGCAGAAATAGGAAAAGGGGGCTGCTTACCAGATTTGATGGATCCCCACCACAGATCATGCGAGCCTGAACAAAACTCCTCTCAGGGTCAGGAACAGCTGGTCTTTGAGTAGAGACAGACTTCCCTCCATGCCTGGTAGTTGAAATTTCAGAGGCGGCAATCAGGAACACTCACCTCTATTAACTGCTCCAGCAAGACCACTCGTAGTAGGAAATGGTATATTTTAAAAGAAAAAGAGGCGCTTCATTGTGCAGTAGTTTGAGCAGAGATTCTTGCATGTCTGCAGGGGCAGGCCCAGAGGTGGTTCATGCCATGCCAACTGGAGCCAGGTGTGTGCGATAATGGCACAAACCTCCTGTCCACCCTTAGACAGGGAAAGTTGACACATGTGCCATGCCTGGCACATGTCCTCAATTTGGTGGTGCAGCATTTCCTAAATAGGTACCCAGGGTTAGAAGATCTGTTAAAGCAGGCCAGAAGAGTCTGTAGCCATCTCAGGCAGTCATACAAAGCCAGTGCTCAGTTGGCTGAAATTCTGCAGGAATTTCACCTGCCCATTAATCGCTTGATTTGTGACCTACATGCTGCAGCGGCTGCACATGCGAGTACCTGTGTGAGAATGGCACAGCAACAGGCTCAGGCTGGCTCGGCTTTTTTTCCCCACACCAATGGCTGCTCATAAAGGATGCATGCACTGTACTGTCACCATTTGAGGAGGCCACAAGGATGGTGAGCCGTGACAATGTATGCATCAGTGATAGGGATGAGCTACGTGTTCGAGTCGAACCCATGTTCGACTCGAACATTGTCTGTTCGCCCGTTCGCTGAATTGCGAACGATATGGGCCGTTCGCGCCAAATTCGTGTGGCGCGTCACGGCCCATAATTCACTAATTCATCGCAGTGAATTGCTGGCTGATGATTGGCCAAGCATGCACTATGACCCGCATGCTTGGCCAATCACAGCGCCGTCTGAACAGAGAGCCGTAATTGGCCAAAGCCAAGGAGGCTTTGGCCAATTATGGCTCATGGGATTTAGTACACGCCCCACACTATATAAGGCCGCCTGCATGGCGGCCCTGTGTAGTGTGTGTTCCGGCGTTCATTGAGAGAGAGAGAGACAGACAGTGACATTTGATTTGAGTTAGATAGATTAGGCAGAACAGTCAGTCAGTTTAGCTGCACTTACAGTGTATTGTGTATATATATGCATCCCAGGTGTTGCATATATATATATATATATACACTGTATTCAGTTTAGCTAGATCCGTTCCTGTTATCTTCCTACTGACAGGCAGGCTTGTCTTGTTACAGTATTTACAGCTACCTGAAGAAAATTACTGGTGTTCTTTTGATCCTATTAGTACCACAGTCAAGCAGCTAGACTATTTACAGTTAGTGCAGTGCATCCTGCTCACAGTGTTCAGCTAGATCCGTTCCTGTTATCTTCCTACTGACAGGCAGGCTTGTCTTGTTACAGTATATACAGCTACCTGAAGAAAATTACTGGTGTTATTTTGATCCTATTAGTACCACAGTCAGGCAGCTAGACTATTTACAGTTAGTGCAGTGCATCCTGCTCACAGTGTTCAGCTAGATCCATTCCTGTTATCTTCTTACTGACAGGCAGGCTTGTCTTGTTACAGTATATACAGCTACCTGAACAAAATTACTGGTGTTCTTTTGATCCTATTAGTACCACAGTCAGGCAGCTAGACTATTTACAGTTAGTGCAGTGCGTCCTGCTGACAGTGTTCAGCTAAACCTACAAGTTAGTGGGGTGCGTCCTGCTCACAGTGTTCAGCTAAACCTACAAGTTAGTGCGGTGCATCCTGCTCACAGTGTTCAGCTAAAACTACAAGTTAGTGGGGTGTGTCCTGCTCACAGTGTTCAGCTAAACCTACAAGTTAGTGAGGTGCGTCCTGCTCACAGTGTTCAGCTAAACCTACAAGTTAGTGGGGTGCATCCTGCTCACAGTGTTCAGCTAAACCTACAATTTGGTGTAGTGAGACCTCTGCACAGTGTTCATCTAAAGCTACAAGTTAGTGCAGTGCGTCCTGCTCACAGTGTTCAGCTAAAACTACAAGTTAGTGCTGTGCGTTCTGCTCACAGTGTTCAGCTAAACCTACAAGTTGGTGTAGTGAGACCTCTGCACAGTGTTCATCTAAAGCTACAAGTTAGTGCAGTGCGTCCTGCTCACAGTGTTCAGCTAAAACTACAAGTTAGTGCTGTGCGTTCTGCTCACAGTGTTCAGCTAAACCTACAAGTTGGTGTAGTGAGACCTCTGCACAGTGTTCATTTCAAGCTACAAGTTAGTGCAGTGCGTCCTGCTCACAGTGTTCAGCTAAAACTACAAGTTAGTGCTGTGCGTCCTGCTCACAGTGTTCAGCTAAAACTACAAGTTAGTGCTGTGCGTCTTGCTCACAGTGTTCAGCTAAACCTACAAGTTGGTGTAGTGAGACCTCTGCACAGTTTTCATCTAAAGCTACAAGTTAGTGCAGTGCGTCCTGCTCACAGTGTTCAGCTAAAACTACAAGTTAGTGTGGTGCGTCCACCTCACAGTGTTCAGCTAAACCTACAAGTTTGTTTTTTGCGAGCTCTGCACAGTGTTCAGCTAAAGCTACCTGTAGAAGGTTGGTGGTGTTCTCATACTACAGGCAGACAGTTGATTTTGCTAGCTGCAGTATCAGTACATATATATATATATATATATCCCAGCTTAGTGCAGCTACAGGCCATTAGTATGTCTGGAAGGCCAAGAAGGAGAGGCAGACAGTCACAAGCCAATAAGAGATGGCAAGCAGGCTCTGTGTCTAGTGCTGGTCGTGGAGACGGTGCATCCTCATCAGCACGTGGCCGTGGGACACGCTTGGCCTTTTTTTCGGCAGCTGGCCGTGTTGAGCCGCAACATGCGGAAGACTTGGTTGAGTGGATTACCAAGCCTTCCTCATCCTCCTCATCCTCTCTCACCCATGCCCAGGGTACTTTGTCTGGCAAAGCAGCGGCCTCTTCCCTCGGCTCAATGTCATCAGTGACTCCTTCCCTAGCCCCACCATGTCCTCCTGAGGAGTCCCTCGAACTGTTTGACCACAGTGTTGGGTACATGCTCCAGGAGGATGCCCAGCGTTTGGAAGGCTCTGATGATGATACTGAGCTCGATGAAGGCAGTAACATGAGCATGGACAGAGGGGGTGCCCAAGAAGGACAGCAATCTGGCAGTCATGCTCCCCCTGCTGCAGCATACTGCCAGGTTTGCTCCAGTGATGAGGAGGGAGGGGATGATGAGGTCACTGACTCAACGTGGGTGCCTGATAGGAGAGAGGAAGAGGAGGAGGAGGCGGCACATCACCAACGAGGCAGGATGGCCAGGGGCCAGCCTAAGGGCAGCACATTGACTGCATCACACCCCAAAGCTCCACATGTGCAGGGCGCTGCAGTCTCTGCATGTTATTCAAAAAGTTCTTTGGTGTGGGCCTTTTTTGAGACGAGTGCATCACCACTGCTATTTGCAACATATGTCTCAAGCGTATCTCGCGTGGCCAAAACATCTCCCGCTTGGGTACTACATGCTTGACCAGACATATGTTGACCTGCCATGCAGTTCGTTGGCAAGCGTATCTAAAAGACCCACACCAAAGAACAAAGAGGACCTCTCCTTGCTCCTCATCAGCTGAGATCTCCAACCCCACTATACCTTCAGTTCTCTCTGAGACCTGCACTTAGAGGAATGAAGGTGTAGAATTAGGTGTGTCACAGCCAAGTACTTGTGGGCAATCTGCTTCTGGTACACCGACGTCAGATTGTACCAGGCAAATTTCCCTGCCCCAGCTGCTGCACCGCCGAAAGAAGTTTGCTCCCAGCCATCCACATGCCCAGCGGTTGAATGCTAGCTTGGCAAAATTGCTAGCACTTCAACTGCTGCCTTTTAAGTTGGTAGACTCTGCCCCCTTCCGTGAGTTTGTGGAATGTGCGGTTCCTCAGTGGCAGGTACCCAAACGCCACTTTTTCTCACAGAAGGCGATTCCGGCTCTCTACCGGCATGTGGAGGGCGGTCAGCGGTAAGGTGCATATTACCGCTGACTCATGGTCCAGCAGGCATGGACAGGGACGTTACCTAAGTTTCATGGCGCATTGGGTGACTCTGCTGGCAGCTGGGAAGTAGTGTTGGAGGTTGTTCCGCCACCACGCCTCCAAAATGCTAATGATTGTGACACACCTCTCTCCTCCACCCCCTCCTCTTCTTCTTCCTCCATGGCCTCTTCCTGTGCTTTGTCCTCGGAACCAGCGGTGCTCCGTAGCCGTTCAAGGGGATACGCAAGTACGCAGGCCAAAAGATGCCATGCGGTACTTGAGCTGGTGTGTTTGGGGGACAGGAGCCACACTGGGGCAGAGGTTCTGTCAGCTCTGCAGGGGCAGGTTCAGAGGTGGTTGATGCCACGCCAACTTAAGGCAGGAATGGTGGTTTGCGACAATGGCACCAACCTCCTCTCTGCCCTCCGACAGGGACAAATGACCCATGTGCCCTGCTTGGCTCACGTCCTTAACTTGGTGGTGCAGCGGTTCTTGGGCAGGTACCCGGACTTACAGGATGTCCTGAGGCAGGCCAGGAAAGTCTGTGTGCATTTACACCGGTCATATAATGCCAGTGCTCGGCTGACGGACCTCCAAAAGGAGTTTAACCTGCCCAAGAACCGCCTAATCTGTGACATGCCCACCAGGTGGAACTCAACGTTGGCCATGCTGCAGCGGCTGCACATGCAGCAGAGGGCCATCAATGAGTACCTGTGCGACTATGGCACCAGGACAGGGTCAGGGGAGCTTGTTTTTTTTTCCCCACGCCAGTGGGCCATGATCAGGGATGCATGCACTGTCCTGTCACCATTTGAGGAGGCCACAAGGATGGTGAGCAGTGACAGTGCATGCATCAGTGACACTGTCCCCCTTGTCCACCTGTTGGAGCACACGCTGCGTGGAATAATGGACAGGGCACTTGAGGCAGAACAGAGGCAGGAAGAGGAGGACTTCCTTAGCTCTCAAGGCCCCCTTTATCCAGACAGTGTTCCTGTGTGCCCGCCGATCACACAGGAAGAGGACGAGGAGGAGGAGGAGGAGGAAGATTGTGTCAGTATGGAGGTGGAGCCTGGCACTCAGCATCAGCAGCAGTCTTTAAGGGATCAGTCCCAAGAAACACATGGACTTGTACGTGGCCGGGAGGAGGTGGCTGCAGGCCATGTCGTCCTTAGTGACCCAGAGGACTCCGGACCGAATGCCTCAGCAAACCTACGCTGCATGGCCTCCCTGATCCTGCAAAGCCTGCGTAAGGATCCTCGTATTCGTGGTATCAAGGAGAAGGACCAATACTGGCTGGCAACCCTCCTTGATCCACGTTACAAGGGTAAGGTTGCGGACCTTATCTTGCCATCGCAGAGGGAGCAGAGGATGAAACATCTTCGGGAGGCCTTGCAGAAAGGTCTGTGCAACGCGTTCCCAGAGACTGGGAGGTTACAAACTCCTGTTTCTGGACAACGTGTTGCTGAGGCTTCGGTAAGTCAAAGAAGGAGCGGTGGAGAAGGTGGCCGTCTGACCGATGCGTTCAGACAATTTTTTGGTCCGCAGCCCCAAGGTATGATCGGTTCCAGCAACCATCGCCAGCGTCTGTTTTACATGGTGCAGGAATACCTAGGGGCAAGATCAGACTTGGACACCTTTCCCACTGAAAATCCTCTGGGTTACTGGGTCTTGAGGATGGATCACTGGTCAGAGCTTGCACAGTATGCAATTGAGCTACTGGCCTGTCCTGCATCCAGCGTTCTTTCGGAACGCACATTCAGGGCTGCTGGAGGCATGGTAACCGATCACAGGGTGCGTCTGTCCACCGACTCGGTCAATCGACTGACCTTCATAAAAATGAATCAGTCTTGGATCACCACCAGCTACCAAGCACCTGATGCTGATGTAACCGAATAATTTTTTTTGAAATCTCAGATCCCTTCAAAGACTGCCTATGCTGAGTGACTATCCCTGAGTAATTATCCTCTTCCTCCTCAATCATCACGCTGATAGCTTGTAAGAACATTTTTGGTTCTGGGCGCCACCACCAGTGCCTAAGGTCCAATTTTTCTGCCCCTGTTTAACAGGGACGTGTAGTTACAATTTTTGATGCAATACTTTGCAGCAGGGCTCGTTCCTGTGTTCCAACTAGAGTGTCTGTGAGGGGTTGCAGTGTTGTGGCACCAGCACCAGTGCCTAAGGCCCAATATTTCTGCCCCTGTTTAACAGGGGCGTGTAATTACAATTTTTGATGCAATACTTTGCAGCAGGGCTCGTTCCTGCCTTCCAACTAGAGTGTCTGTGAGGGTTTGCAGTGTTGTGGCACCAGCACCAGTGCCTAAGGCCCAATTTTTATGCCCCTGTTTAACAGGGGCGTGTAATTAAAATTTTTGATGCAATACTTTGCAGCGGGGCTCGTTCCTGCGTTCCAACTAGAGTGTCTGTGAGGGGTTGCAGTGTTGTGGCACAAGCACCAGTGCTTAAGGCCCAATTTTTCTGCCCCTGTTTAACAGGGGCGTGTAATTACAATTTTTGATGCAATACTTTGCAGCAGGGCTCGTTCCTGCGTTCCAACTAGAGTGTCTGTGAGGGGTTGCAGTGTTGTGGCACCAGCACCACCACCACCACCACCACCAAAGGCCCAATTTTTCTGCCCCTGTTCAACAGGGGCATGTAATTACAATTCTTGATCTAATATTTCACAGCAGGGCCCATTTCTGCACCCACCAAGAGCGAGTGAGGACTTACAGTGTTGTGGCACCAGCACCACCACCACCACCACCAAAGGCCCAGTTTTTCTGCCCCTGTTCAACAGGGGCATGTAATTACAATTCTTGATCTAATATTTCACAGCAGGGCCCTCTGAGGGCTTACAGTGTTGTGGCCACAACAACACCTAAGGCCCAAATTTCTGCTGAGTATATAGGGCAGGCCCCTACTTTCAAACATCTAACTTACAAACGACTCCTACTTGCAAATGGAAGGAGACAACAGGAAGTGAGATGAAATCTACCCCTAGGAAGGGAAATTCTCTCCTGTAAGAGTTAATATGAGAAAAACATTTCTCCTTTCCACTGATGCTTCCCAATCCTTGTTCCACAAAAAACCCCAAATTCTCAAAAAGCATTTGTCATTGGGACAAAAAGTGAGGTGAAATCTTCTAAAGAGGTTCACAGACAGCAAAACAAATGTCACAGGGGTGATAACCCTTCCCTATGTTTTCCAAAAAGCTTAAAAAAGATTTTTTGGCTGGAGCTAAACACGTTAAAAATGTACCCATTCAAAATGACAAACAGATTCTACTTAACAACAAACCTACAGTCCCTGTCTTGTTTGCACCGCCTGTATACTGCTGTTCAGAGTATATAGGGCCTGGTGGCCCCACACCTTTCCTTATTTTAATTTGGGTGCGGGGTTCCCCTTAATATCCATACAAGACCCAAAGGGCCTGGTAATGGACTGGGGGGTACCCATGCCGTTTGTCTCACTGATTTTCATCCATATTGCCAGGACTGTTCTAAACACGGGAAACATGTGCCACTTTACAGGCATACTATAGACACCCCCCAGGTACGATATTTAAAGGAATATTTCACTTTTTTTTTTTTACTTTAAGCATCATTAAAATCACTGCTCCCAAAAAAACGGCCGTTTTTAAAAGTTTTTTTTGCATTGATACATGTCCCCTGGGGTAGGACCCGGGTCCCAAACCCTTTTTAGGACAATACCATGCAAATTAGCCTTTAAAATAAGCACTTTTCGAACGTTCGAGTTCCATAGACGTCAATGGGGTTCTAACGTTCGTGCAAACTTTCGGTCCGTTCGCAGGTTCTGCTGCGAACTGAACCGGGGGGTGTTCGGCTCATTCCTAATCAGTGACACAATCCCTGTTGTGTTCCTGCTGGAGCAGACTCTGCGCGGCATTATGACTTCCTTTCCTCTCAAGGCCCACTTTATGCAGACACCATTGTTCCTACGCTACAGAACACACAAAAGGGAGGGGGAGGAGGAGGATTCTGGGAGTTTTGAAGGCATTGAAGCACAGGAAGACATACATCAAACAGTAAGAGATGGTTTTCCATCCCCAGAACCCTTGAGAGTAGTATGTGGCTGGGAGGAGACAGTTTTCAGATACTATAATCCTCAGTGGCCCCGAGGAGTCTGCTACTCATGCCTCCGCAAATTTGCGGTGCATGGGCTCCCTCGTGCTTCAAAGCCTGCAGAAGGTCCAAGGCGTAAAGGAGAAGGATCACTATTGGTTGGCAACCCTTCTTAACCACCGTTACAAGGGGAAAGTCTCAGAACTCATCCCCTTCCCACAGAGAGTGCAGAAGATGAAATCTTTTGAGGACACCTTAAAGAGGAGTTTATCTAACTCTTTTCCTGACTCTGGTAGATTACAGTGTTGTGAAAAATGTAGTTTTGAGGCTTCTGTTGGTCAAGAGAGGAGCGGTGGAGAAGGTGGCCACCTAAGTGATGCATTTTACAATTTTGTTAGTCCTCGCTGCCCAGGGCTGTCAGTTTCCACATCCCATCGGCAACGTCTACATCACATGGTGGATGATTATCTAGGGGCCAGTCAACGATCCACTGGCTTACTGGGTCATGAGAATAGACCACTGGCCAGAATTTGCCCAGTATGCAATTGAGCTGCTGGGCTGCCCTGCATCCAGCGTGCTTTCCGAATGGGCATTCAGTGCTGTTGGAGGTTTTGTTACTGATCATAGAACGCATTTGTCCACAGACTCCCTGGACCGTCTGACTTTTATCAAAATGAATCAGTCCTGGATTTCCAGCAGCTATGAAGCCCCTGATGCCGATGTCGCTAATTAAGTGTTTTTGGGATGTGGAATCTCTGCAGGACTAGGCTCTCTTCTAGGCTGCCTAGCGTTTTGAGTGTAGATTTCATCTGGAAGAATTTTTTTTGTGTAGGTTTCATAGGCACAATTAACACCCAAAGACCAATTTTTCTGCACCTGTTTGACAGGTGCGTATCATTTAAATTTTTGACTCAAGGCGAATTCTTGATTTCATCAAGAGGCCCTCTATAGCTTTAGTGTGAAGGCGCCACCGACACCCAAAGAATAATTTTTCTACACTTGTTTGACAGTTGCTTATCATTGCATTTTTGACAGCAAGGCCAATTCTTGCTTTCATCAAAAGTACCTCTATAGGGTTATGGTGTGTCGGAGCCAATGACACTCAAAGACCAATTTTTCCACACCTGTTACTTCTATCAAAAGTCTGTGGAAGAGATACCAGAATTTATCCAAAAAATCTCCAATCTTGTTCCCAGTGCACTACATTCTGGCCTCATCATACAGACTGGCTCTGTAAGCCGTTGCTTACAAAATAAATAAAGCCTGCAGGGAAAAATAACCAGTTACACTTACCGGTAAACTGTGTTTCTGAGAAGTCTTCCAGGATTGCCCCCTGAGAGATGACTGGTCCCACCTGACAGGAAACACAATCAACAAAGAGGTTAAAACCCTCGCCCCTCCCTGTACTCCTCAGTTGTGAAAAACTATTGACCCACACCAGTGCACTAGAGTGAAACACCTCAAAACTCCATACATAACCAACATACCAAAAGAAACACAGTTACTGGTAAGTGTAACTGGTCATTTTCTCAAGTCATCTTCCAGGATGGCACCCTGAGAGAAGGGCAAGTAGCTCAGGCCTACCTTAGGGTGGGACAACAGCTTGTAGGACCTTCCTACCAAACGCCAGATTCTGAGGTGACCTTTCTGCCCAAGAGGTCGCCAGAGACCGAGTAGAATGTGCTTTAAAGTCATTCGGGGCTGCCCTAACAGCCTGATCATAAGCTAAAGTAATAGTCTGCTTAACCCACATTGCTATGGATGCTTTAGACTCTTGCTGACCCTTCTTCTGGCCAGAACAATTAGCTAATAAATGCCTGGATCGTCTAAACTCTTTTCCCTTATCTAAATAAGCCAACAGACAATGTCTGACATCTAAACAATGAAAGGAACTCGTTCTGAGGATTGGTGCAAAATGAAGGAAGGACAATCTCTTGAGTTCTGTGGAACTTAGAGGCTACCTTTGGGAGATACAGGGGGTCCTGCCTGAGTGCAACCCTGTCATCAAATAATAGAAAATTGGGCTCTTTTATTGACTGAGCCTAAATGTCGCTTATCCTCCTGGCTGCTGTAACCGCCAGCAGGAAGGCTGTCTTAAGGGTAAGCAACTTAAGAGGTATAAGAGCTAACGGCTCAAATGGTGCCCTGGTTAGGGCTTCCAAGACTAACGTAAGGTCCCAGGGTGGAAACTTGCTCATTTGCACTGGGGACAGTCTATCTCTGGCTGACAAGAACCTTTTAGTTAGGGGGTCCAAAGCCAACCTCCTATCCAGAAAACAGGACAAGGCCGCAAACTGAACCTAATTCATGGGCCTCCCAACCCCATGTGCTTGCATCTGTTGTTACCCTGAGGGGTTGGGGTTGGAGTTGGGCCCAACTGTGACCCTCCTGCAAACTCTGAGGATAGAGCCACCACTGTAGAGACTCCTTTACCCTTGCTGGAATGGGAACCTTGTCGTCCAGCGTTCCTCTTTTCCCATCCCAGGAGGATAGGAGGAATTGCTGAAGAGTCCTAGAATGGAGCTGAGCCCATGGGACCACTGGGATACAGGATGTCATCAGCCCGGGAACTTTCATGACCCTTCTATAAGAGACCTCTTCTAAGTCTAGAAGGGACGCTACTACTAAAATAAGGCCTTCTACCATCCCCTGGGGCAAAACAAGCTTCTGTGCTGTTGAATCCACCAGGAACCCTAGCTAGATCTTGGTCTTGGCAGGAACCAGCGAGGATTTCTCCTGGCTGATGATCCACAACAGGGACTACAAGGTACTCACAAGGAACTCATTACCTTGGCCAGGTCGCAGAGAAGGAGATCTCGATACTGGCTGTGAACCAGTACGTCGTCAAGATAGGGAATCAGCGTTACTCCTTGGAGATGAAGGAATGCAACTACCTCTGCCAGGATCTTTGTAAACACTCTTGGACTGGCTGCCAGTTCAAAGGGTAGGGCAGAAAACTGCCAGTGCTGCACTCCCTGCTCCGAGGGGATCGCGAACCTTCAGAAGGTGTCTTCTGAGAGTATAGACGCTTTCCATGCGGAACCCTTTGTACCGCAGGAATGTATTTAACTTCCTTAGATTTATTATAAAGCGGTACTTTCCCGAGGGCTTTGGGACTACGAAGATGTGGGCATAAAATCCCTGCCCGCACTGTCCTGCTGGTACTGGCACTATGACCCCCTGCTCTGCCAGCTGTCTGACACTGTGTAAGTGACCCACTGCTTTCTGGGTAAAAGGGGGGGGGTGAGGAGAGAAACTCCAATCTGCAGCCCTCTCTTACAATCTGAAGGATGTGGGGAATTCTTTCCCACTGAGAGAGAAAGTGGGAAAGTCTTCCCCCCACCCTTACGTCAATTGGTATCCTCTGCTTGCCTTTGCCGACCCCCCACCAATGCCTATTAACGGTACCTTCCTTTTTATCTCTAAACCATTTTTTAGCCTGGGGGCCTCGAAAAAAATTTTCCCCTGTCCTTCTTAGGTTTAATGGGACATTTTTTGCCTTTTTCTGTAGGCCTAGAAAGGGCCTGATCCAACCCAATGCTGAAGAGCAGGGAACCCTCAAATGGAAGACCACACAGCCGAGTCTTAGAAGTGCTGTCCCCATCCCAGGTCTTGACCCACAAGGCTCTCCTTGTGGAATTCAAAAGGGCACCAGTCTTGGCGGTTGTACGCAACGTCTCGACTGCCGCATCTGCCAGGTAGGCTACTGCCCTACCAATTATCTCTAAAGAGTCCAAGGCTTGTTTGGACTTAGAGGTTCTCGACACATGATCCATTAGTTTGGTGACCCACATGTCTGCGTTCCTCGCCACACAAGCCGAAGCCAAGGCATGGCTCATAGCTGCTGCATTGGCTTCCCAGGCCCTGCGCAAGAGGGTCTTGGCTCATCGTTCCATCTGGTCCCTGGTGTTGCCTGCATCCTCAAATGAGAGGTTGGATTGCTTGGACACCTGAGCCAGAGAAGCATCTAATCTAGGTGTCTTCAAGAATCTCTCTTCCTCTACATCCTTGAAGGGGCACCTACGTTTCAACATTTTAAACTTCAAAAGTTTTCCTTCCAGCTCCTTCCACTCGCTCAGGATGATATCCTTAAGGGCCTAAAGGAACGGGAACAACTTGGTTCAGGGCTTAACCAAGCCTCTTTACATCCTATCTTGTGCGGACACCTGTGCTGTGCGCTCCTGAATCTCTTCTGATGCATACATTGCCCTAAGAAGGCCCTCTATATCATCGGCGGCAAAGCTATGTCTGCCTGGTCTGGAGTCCTCCTTCTGACTGTCCTCAATGCCCTCATCAGAACCACTCTGATCGGGGGATTCAGCCTTCTCCTCCTCAGAATCCTGAGAGGGGAGAGGTCTCAGGGGTTCCAAATGCCTATGTCTGCTACCCTCTGCTTGGTTAGAGGAGGGGCCCTCCTGGGAGGTAGAACCCTCTCTGCTAGTGTGATTTTCAGGGTCCCTAGCTTTAAGGGATGCTTAGAAAGGGTTGTCAGCATCTCTGCCTGAATGGAAAGAAAGTCTTTCATAGCCTGAGGCGTTTCTTTCCCCGCTAGCTTGTGGATACACTTGTAACAAAAAAGGTTTAGAGGGTTCCTGAGGTAATTTATCATTACAGTATCCGCAGCGGGAAGGGGCTTTAGGACGACTGGTGACCACCTGAGCAGTGCCATCCTCCCTATAAGAGACACATATGCAGGTTAGAAAGCAATGCCCTCCTTGCTATGTCCCGCAGGAGTAAGAGTTGGGGTCCCCTACCCCATCATTACGTCTGCCAGCTTAGGTCGACTCACCCCCTGTGGCCTCCTCTAATGCCCTGTACACACAGTCAGATTTTCCGACAGAAAATGTGCGATCGGAGCTTGTTGTCGGAAATTCTGACCGTGTGTGGGGTCCATCGCACTTTTTCCATCGGAATTTCCGACACACAAAGTTTGAGAGCAGGCTATAAAATTTTCCAACAACAAAATCCGTTTGCGTAAATTCCGACCATGTGTGGACAATTCCGATGCACAAAGTGCCACGCATGCTCAGAATAAATTCCGAGACGGAACTGCTCGGTCTGGTAAAATTAGCGTTCATAATGGATATAGCACTTTCGTTACGCTGCAATGTTTTAAATTGTTTAATGCAGCGCACTCTCTTCTTCTTTATAATGCTAGAAGAATGAAGTTGATTTGCTGCTCATATTCACACAGAGTTCTCACAAACTTCTTTCTTTATTATTTATCTTGATTTCATGAAGATAATATTTTGATTTGTCACATCTCCCGAAAAGAATTTTTTTTTAATGTTTTTAGATTTTGTATTATTTTTTTTTAGTTTTTTAAATCCTGATCTCCTGTTATTTTTTTAATTTAATGTTTTTTAACTCCAGAATAGTTTTGGGTTTGTTTTGTGTGTCAAGTTACCACAACACAATTATTATCTTGTATTATTTAATCTCAAGGAGGTTGGTTGGTGTTGGTGTCTCTTGTTAATTTGACATTGTATTTTGGAAATGTACCTGCCTCCTTACAAACAAACTCTCCATTTTGAAGGAAAACACACATAGTATTATTAAAAAAAAATATTAAAGGGTCCTAACCAAAGAAAGAGGGAGGCAACGCTGGACAAACAGCAGAAATTGGCGAAGCCTTTGGCCCCCAGGGCACACATCAACTATTTTAATGCAAAATTGGTGGCCTAAGGAGTCCATATATAAGGGAGTACAATCTGGTCCAGAAGTCCAAGAGATCATGAACAGCAGCAGATGACATGTATGTCCCCAGGCTGTGGTCATACAAGAGCCTGCATCTTTTGTCAGACCAGACTGAACCCAGGCCATCACTTTCTTGTCTTCCTTCCACTCTTCCTTCCAGGCTGTGTCTGTGGTGTTGGAGTTGTGGTAGGAGGAGGAGGATGATGTAACTCACACAGATGGGTATTGGGTGTGATTTCACCCCTCACCCCCTTAGTTAATGTTTTGTAAAGGATTTCCTCACACATGAGGCATTGGCCCTCCTGCATGTCCTGCAGTTTGGTGGCAGCCATGGAGGCAAAGGCCTCTTCATGAGTGGGGGTGGCTCTGAGGGACGCAGAAGCATCCTGAATCAGCCTGAGTGCTGACTCCTCCATGTTACTCCCCTTCCTAGGTATTTTGTTTGGAAGGCAGGGGGGAAGAACCTGTGATTGTGGGAGGCTCCTAGTGGGCCCGGTCTCCTCCTGGCTGCCACTAACCCCGGACACCTCCTGGCCGCCACTAACCCCCGCCTCCTCCTGGCTTCCACATTCCACAGCCTCCTCCTGTGTGCCACATTCCCCTGCCTCCTCCTGGCTGAGGTCTTCCTGTATATGAAAAAGGGACATAGTTTTAGTTTTTTATTCATCAATCACACACAATTTTCATCTCATGACTGTTGCAAATTGAATGTTAACAAATATAACAGATTATCATTCTGAGCCCAGCATTTTTTATTCTTGTCCCAATTCTTGTTGCCCACTACTACGTCTATTGATATGCAAAACACTTTATTAAATCAGCAAGAAGTGATCAATAATAACATCTAGTAAACATCATTTATTTATTGACCAGAAATCTGTAGAAGAATGCTATACCTGACTCAAGCTGGGCTCCTCCACCTCTTCCTGGCTGGAAATCCCAGGTTGGACATCGGAAGCCTCAGCTGGGGTAGAAGATAGGGTGGAAGGAAGAGTGGAAGGTAGGGTTGACAGGGATTCCCTGACTTCAGTCTGGTCTGACAGAAATTGCAGTGTCTCATAGTACCACAGCCTGGGGACATAAACGTCATCTGCTGCAGCTTCGGATCTCTGGGAATCCTGGACCCTCTTGCGCTCCCTAAGATAAGTGCTCCTCAGGCCACCAATTTTGGCTTTTAAATAAGGGATGGTTGCCGTGGGCACCACCAGCTTCACCAACTCCAGCAGTTTCTCCAGCGTTGCCTGCCTCTTTTTGTTTATGATTATATTGAGGGTGTTTGACCTGCCATAGACAGGGCAGCTCCCTGTATTTGTCTATGAACAGGGGGAGGAAGTTGTGGTCATTGAAGCCATCCATTTTATCTGCAATACACAAGACAAACCCTAATGTCAGGCTAAAGTCTTCTGATCTTGTCCCAATATAGGCTTTATATACACTGCGCATACGTGAAACTCCGCCCGCCCCTGAAGTTCTTTCTAGTCTATTCCCCGCATCTTCTCTTTCAGGGCAGTGGGAGAGCACATGGCTGAGACACACCAGGTGCATGACAATTCTAGCAACGAGATGGAGGAGGAAAGCCCGGAGCCAGAAACGTCATGATCCCGGAGGAGAAGATTTAAGGCCTCAAATATGGCCTTTGTAGAGATGGTGGAGATGGTGGACATATTGAAGAGGGCCAACTATGACGGGAAGTATGGACCTTACCCCAAACCAAATGTCAGAAAGGCCAAGATCATGGCGAAAGTTGTGAAGAGTCTGCAGAAGAATTTTGGGGTATGGCGATCCAAGGATCAACTGAGGAAGCGGTGGTCGGACCTCAAAATCAAGGAGCACGATCAGTATAGAAGGATCAGGAGAGTGCTGCAAAAAAGTAAGTAGTTGTCCTGTGTTCCTATTCTTTATTTTTATTACGTTCGTGCTGCTCCATGTGCTTTTCTTTACTGTTGTACAGTTTAAAATGGCAACTTTCATGTTTATGGACACATTATTCGTTCGTAGGAAACATTGTTCGTTCGGCCACTAAAACACCATGTTTTGTCCAGATGCAGTTCAATACATTTTTTCTGGCCTACTTCTCTTAAAATAAGTTTGTTGTCTAGATGGTTTGTAACTAGAATGAAATGCAACTAGATTCTGTGGACTCTCAGCAGCTGTTTACACATCTGGACGCTGGAGCACTAGTGTGGGACAAAAGAACACCCTTTTTATTAGGGGACCCACACAGGTGCTCCAGTGAATACTATAGGGGTGTCTCCATCTGTGAAGCTTGCACAAAACAGGTAAGTATTCAAGCTTGACAAATGACAAAAATATTTCTTCATCTTGGAACTCTGCCAAAACAGACAATTGTACCCCACTTCCAAGCAATGTTTCATATTGCTATTTCTCGCCTCAAATATCTGTGTGCTAAGTATACCTATTGTTGTTCACATAGGGGAGAAAAGACTCGGAGGACACCAGCCATCAGAGGAGACCACGGACCCCTCACCTCAGGAAGAAGGTAAAATCCCCCAAACCCAACCAGAGGAGGAGGAGGGAGACGTTATAGAAATTGTCACCACAACAGGTGAGTGTCTGTGACCACAGCCATAGGTAAGAGATGGATGCCTGCATATTTATAATACATGGTGTGTATATTTTTTTTAGGTGATCGTGATGTTGTGGAAGAGGACTGTCATTTCACAAGTAAAAGTGCCCAGATCCTCATCGGGGAGATAATGGGGTGTAATAGGGATTTCGAAAACATAAAGCAAAACATCAATGATGTTCAAAATGAAGAACATCATTGATGTTTTAGGGAGAATATAAAAACACCCAGAAATCCCTAACTTATTGCAGGTTTATTGGGAGGAGCCTATGACGTCACCACGTCCGTACTCTGTGTAGGGCTTACACGAACCAGGAAGGCGGAGGCAGCAGACGGAGGTGCAGATTGTCAGCTGTATGCGATATGCTCTTTTTACTACGAGATTTTGTAAGTGCAATTCTTTTTAATAAAACGACTGTGCAGACTATATTATGCGATGGTTTTCCTTTCTCTCCTTGAATCCTGAGATACCATCTGTCGCCCTTTGGGAATATTGAGCTGAGGTTGTGGGGAGCCCCGAAATTCCCTGTGCTGTCTTTGACCGCTGTAATGGCGGTCAACGGGATCTGGTGAGCATATTTGATATTTCACCTCGGGTGTGAGGAACTACGGAAGATTTTTCTCTACTGCACCCTCATCTCTGCTATGGCCCTTATTTGCACTTTTTCTTGATTTATCACGGACTCTTTGTTTTGCTTTGGATTCTATCTGTCTATTTCATTAGTTTTGGGACATTGAATCATGTAATTTTCAATTTTCACTAATATTTTGATTATTGTATCATATTCACTATATTTGTCCTTAGCGCCGCATCTTTTTTGTATTACTATTTTGGTGGGATTTGGAGACTAGATCTCGATGCAGGCTGCTTAGTTTTTCACTACATTGTATTTTTGGTTCACCTTAAGCGCAGCTTTCACTTTTGTTTTTGCCAGGTTTATTGTTGTTTTTATGACTAATTTTTGACATATTATAGAAAAGCCAAATTTTGAAGATGCACACAGTGTGTCAACATGTGCTATATGCCATCACGGGAGATCAATGTACGCGTTTTGTGGGTGCAACGCCTTCCTCAATAATAAAGTTGCTGGGAGGAAGGGGTTGCACCCACAAAACATGTCCATTGATCCCCCATGATGGCAGCTAGCACATGACTTTAGGCAATTTGTGTACATCTTCAAAATTTGGCTTTTCCAGGGGTGACATCACCCCATCTGCTGAACGCAATATCAAACGCAGTTTATAAATACTCATGTCTGATATTGCCTTCACTTTTTATAAAAGTTGAACTTTGTAAGTTCCAGAGTTGTGTATTTTTTTATGGTTTAAAACATGCCTGTTTTACCTTAAAATGTGATTGTGAACATGTGATTGTGCTTTGATTAAAAGATTGATAATCAACAATGTGTGGCTTCTTCTTTCAATGCTCAAAAGCAGTTTTTTGAGTAAAGTTGTTGTTTTTCAGTGACAATGGGGGTTATTTACTAAAGGCAAATCCACTTTGCACTACAAGTGCAGTTTCAGTGCAGTCTCAAGTGCACTTGTAGTGCAAAATGTATTTTCCTTTAGTAAATAACACCCAACAGTGCTTTCTAATTTTACACAATCACGCCATTTTCAGGACTCCGCAAATTTCGGTCATGGTGTTGAAAATTATTAATATTTTTGTCAGTAATGCATTACATACATTCACAAAAAAAACAAGGTATGTGTGTAGCAGACCCACAACATAATAATAATAGTTAGCCGAAAAAGAGATTGTCACCTCATTTGTCAACGAAATTTAGTTTGCACCGTTGAAGAAAAAGGCCAAAAACTTAGAACATTAATAAAAGATAACCGAGGAGACAGCTAAAAGAAAGCCAAGCAGTAAATCAAAGATAAAATTGGTTCAGTTTAAAATATATTATTATTTAAAAAATGTCTCAGACATTGTCTGGCATATCGATGGCCCCCCTACCCGCAAAGTATTCAATGTATCTTATATGGACCTCGCGGGCACTCTGGGGGGGCAAGCCAGGATGGCCAGCTTCAAGCGCCGTCAGGGTTGGTTCATTAATATTAATTCCGGCCTCAGGCCCAACTGAGCCAGCATAGTTCAAAGAATTTCTCCTTAAAAAGTTGTGGAGAACAAAACAAGACTGGATGATGTGATTGAGTTTTTATTCTGCCATGTGTATCGGTGTAAGAAATAGGCGGAACCGGGTGGCCATTATTACAAACGTGTTCTCCACCACTCTTCTGGCTCTGGCCAGCCGGTAAGGTCCAGGGTGAGGGTCCTCATAGGGAATGGCCGCATAAGATGGTCCCCCAGTGCAAACGCTTCATCCGCATCGAAGACGAATGAGAGTCCTTCCGCATTGTCTTTGGGAGGTGGCAAGCCCAAGCTGCCATTCTGGAGACACCTGTAGAACTCCGTCTGGACGATGACTCCACCATCTGACATCTGGCCATTCTTCCCCACGTCCACATACAGTACTCTCGTAAGTAGCCGACACCACCGCCAACATCACAATATTATTGAACCCATTGTAATTATAATAGTATGACCCCGAGTTAGGGGGGTGGGACAATGTGGATGTGTTTCCCATCAATTGCCCAGACGCAGTTGGGAAAGTCCCACCGCTGGGCAAAGTGGGAGGCCACAGTCTGCCATTCCTGTGGGTTGGAGGGAAACTATGGAGTCAAACAAGAAAAAAAAATATTCATTTTGCACATAAACATTGAAAGCAGATTAGACACAAACATTCTTGGCCAACATCAGTATAACATTTATTTTAGGGAGTATTTAAAGACAAAGGTATAAGGTCCACCTATCAGATTCCTCCCCCCTCTCATGGGCCATTTTAAAAGTTTTAGGGGGGTGAGATGTTTTGGACAGGTAACCCTCTCCGCTTCATTGAGAGATGAATGCCTAAATAATGTGTATTACTTTGGCCAGCCCCTCCTTACTTACACTTTTGGCAGCCCACTGGACAGGTAAGAAATGTCATAATACAAAGATATAAATACACACTGTACACATTTTAGCACATTTTTACATTTTGCTATTACCTATCAAGATAGTAATAGGATACAAAAACTTTTAACAATACCATTTGAAAGTATTCAGGCAGGCCCTTGCACTACATGCTTTGGGGAATTCATCCATAAATCTGACCACAAAAGAGGTGGGTATAGTGTGTATGGGTTTGGCAAAGTCAGCAGATAGAGGATTGGTATCAGCTGACTTAGCAGTTGGGGAGGAGGGAGGGTTCCAAATGATTTTGGGACCCAAAAAAAAGCCTCTGGGTAAAGCACTACTATGGAGCTGACAAAATACATTGTTAAGTGACTAGACTAGGTGGATATAGGCCCAGGAGAGCATGCTGGGGAGGTAAGTGAAGGCAAATATGTATGAAGGACAAAAAAAACTTTAAAAAAAAACCCAGCATGCATGAGGACAAAGGGGACATTCACAGCATATTACAATCATGGTAATTAGGGAATGAGGAAAGAAATACAGTATATTATCATACATTAAATACAATAAAATGTGATGTTAAAGGATAAAAATCTTACCTTAATACAGTCCTTCTGCAGGACCTGGATGATAGCAGAACAGGTCTCTGGGATAATGATCCCCAGAGGGGGTGATGCCTGTCGAGAACTTGAGGTCCTGCAGGCTTCTCCCCGTTGCCAAGTACCGCAGGGTGGCGACTAGCCTCTGCTCCGGAGTGATGGCTTGCCTCATGCAGGTATCCTGCCTGCTGCTATAAGGGGTCAACAAAACCAACAAACGGTGAAAAACGGGTCCATCATCCTGAGAAAGTTCCTGAAATCGTCATGATTTTTCTCATGGATCTCACGGAGCAAAGGCATGTGACAGAATTGGTCACGCTGGAGCAACCAATTCTTGGTCCATGAACTCCCCCTCGCCCTGTTTATGGACTGGGCTTGTGTCAAAGTAAGAACCCCAACACCAAGCCCACGCACAGCACAAACTCTACGATGAGTACGTACATGCAACATGCCTAGAAAAGGGTCGGCTGGTCAGAACGAAGTAACAACGCACTGAAGAACAGCAAGGCCTGTGAAGAGCGACCGGAAAATCAGTAACGAATGGAAAAGAACACACTGATAAATCAATGGGAACTCACTGCACGCACTGAAGACCAAATACAAACCCACAAGCACAAACTAAACACCAGAAATACGATCTGAAAACCACAAGTCTGAAAAAGCGTGAATCTTCTCTCACCAAACTTTTACTAACACGAGATTAGCAAAAGGAGCCCAAAGGGTGGTGCGCTTGGTATTGAACTGCCCTTTTATAGCCTCGTCGTACGTGGTGTACGTCACCGTGTTCTTGACGTTCAGAAATTCCGACAACTTTGTGCGACCGTGTGTATGCAAGACAAGTTTGAGCCAACATCCGTCGGAAAAAATTGATAGATCTTGTTGTCTGAATGTCTGATCAATGTCTGAACGTGTGTACAGGGCATAATGCTGTGGCCGCTGAGGGCCTCTCCTCTCTTTCCATCTTGTCACCACTGCCAGTGCTGCACTTCTTGCTGAGACTGGTGCTGATGATCCGGTAAGAGAAAGATTTGGACGCCTGCTCCACCGTCAGTCAGACCTCCGCTCCCAGCTCACAATGATGTCGCCATTTTGCTGAAGCCCCAGACCGGAAGTGACCTGGGGAGGTGTGGCGACGTCATTTCCGGCGCTAGGGAGGAAGCCAAGTCATTCCTCTTCCTGTCACTAGCAAGATGGTGACAAATCCTCTCAGCTGAACGGCACCATCTCTCACTGCCAGCTGCCCGTGCGACCTTCTGCAGGAGTGCCAGGAGTCGGGGCATGCCGTACCCGGTGCCTCGAGGGAGACCTGACCGGCGGCTCCCCCCCCGCTGAATGTATGTCCAACGGGTAAGGGGGAGGAACAGGAAAATGGTCCCTGAAGTTCTGGGTACCTCACTGTACCTTCCTTCTTCAGCTCTCAGGGGTGCTCTTCCCAAAACTGCCATCCCCCCCTGAGGAAGTGGGGAGACCCCCCCCAGGAAGGGCAAGCCCTACCGGACCCAAAGACTTCACAAGCCTGTGGCCCAGCTCCTAGTGGGAGACCACCAGTCCACGGCTTCGGGTCTATAAGAAAAAAACAAACGGTTTTACTGTGGGGAAACACAATCAAGAACTGAGGAGCACAGGGAGGGGTGGAGTTTTAACCTCTTTCCTGACTGTGTTTCCTGTCAGGTGGGACAAGTCATCTCCCAGGGTGCCGTCCTGGAAAACGACTTGAGAAATATAATTTTTTGGCTTTATAAAGGCAATTATTGCTGCAGCAGCTTCTATACACAGTACAGATGTGTCATTTTACAGGTAGACAAAGGGGTCTCCCCAGGCACTATATTGAAAGGAATTTTTAATTTTTATGCCGTCACTTTAAGCATCAATAAATCACTGCTCATTTAAAAATTATGTTTTTTACAAACTTTTTTTTTTTATTGATACATGTCCCCCAGGGCATTTCCCAGACCCCCATCACTATTGTATGCCCAGTTGCATATAAGCCTTCAAAATGGCACAATTGATTTTTCCAGTTCGGGTCCCATAGACATAGACAATGGGCTTCGTTATTCGGTTTCGAACTTTTACGAAGTTCAGAATTTCTGGTGGGAACCGAACAGGGGGTCGTTCGGCCCATCCCTAGTGAGGAGGACAAAAAAAGGAACACGTACACTGGATCAACCTCAAAATGTATGGGAGGGGGGTCCTATGAGATAGGAGCAAGAGCAGAGTCTACCCATTTATATGCTGCCATGGAGTTAGGGAAATTTCTTTTGCTTTTAACACTCAATTTTAGAATGACTGTGATTTTCCAAATTAAATCCACATTTTCTGTTAGAAATTTGTTTGAGAAACACCTTTCTTCCTACTACATTGAATTTTCACGTCATTATGGTCGTAAATGAATAATAATTTGACCTCACTAATGATTCAAAAATTGAATGACTGTTACTGAAAGGAAAGTTTTTGAATGAAATTCTTCTAGCATATGGTAAGCTTTAGATGTTTTGCCTGTAACAGGCCTATACCTCTGTTTGGCTTTGCATCACAATAGAGAACAACCCAATCTGAGCTCTACATTTTACTGCTTGTGTGATGCACTGGTGTGAAGTAGAAACTGCAGTATGCTTTCATAGGTTTAAGTTAAATCAAAACAAATCTTTTTTTATATAGAAAAGGAAAGGGTTATATCTCTTTTTTTTGTCTTTGCCCTGTCAGGGAGATTTTTCTTCACTTCTTGTTCCAAAGACATTGCATGAAAGTAAGAAGACATCTCTTCCAAACTGGGGATATCCTCTCTTAAGCCAGGTACACACTTGGTTTGTTAACATTAAAGTGGTTGTAAACCCTGTATGACCACTTTTACCGACAGGTAAGCCTATAATAAGGCTTACCTCTATGTACCCTGAATTTCTGCTAAACTTGCACAGTTTAGGAGATATTCATTGTATCCGCATGTGCCGACATCATCGGCACATGCACACTGAAGAAACGGCTCGCTCGTGCCATTTCTTCAGCTGCTGTGCCGTTACTGACGGCTCACGTGTGCATGCGTAGGAGTGACGTCATTGCGGCTCCAGCCAATCACAGCGCCAGATCCTGCAAACCCAGAAATAACTCCGGGATGTAATGTCGCTGGTCACAGCAGTGTGCTGGGACTGCTGCATCAGCATCGTTCTAAGGTAAGTGTTTCATAATGAGCTAGTATGCGATGCATACTAGCTCATTATGCCTTTGTCTTGCAGTTTTTTTTTTCATCTGGGTTTACAACCACTTTAATGTGCATAGAATTAGGATAGCTCATTATTTTGAATGGGCTGCCAACATATCCAATTGCAGCACCTGACCCTATTTTTTCCCTTGAGCTGTGCTGCAGCCAAGGTGTGTTGGACATTACTGCATTTTGTGGTAATGTGTGCAATGCTAAAGCACAACAGTGGGATCTTGGCCTTAGACACTTGTGACCAGAACAGGTTTACTTATTGAAATGTTTCCCTCAACTTCATTTCCTTTGACAACTCAAAAATATTGGCTTTCCTGTCATTTTCTGTACTAATGACAGTTGTCACCTGGGCAGATTGTGAGGCTGAATCTCCCCAGCAGGGACATAGATAACAATGAAAACTTGCCTAACCCTTCCCTACTCTATCTAAACTAAATGCAATTTGTGGCATGGCTTTAACAGTTTTACTTGCTGCTCATTGTTTTGAATTTTGTATATACTAATAAGTAAATGCTCCAATAAGTGGTACTGAGTATAATAAATATGTTTATTAATATTCATCCTTCTAGAAGTACATTTAATCCCTAACTTTGTTATAGCACTGTGTATTATAACCAACTTCACGTTTTTTGCTTTTTTTTTATAGCACATCTGATCACCTGCAGCCTGTTCCTGTCTACATGCCTAAAATCGAGCAACTGCTACACACAATTTTTCAAGACACAAATGGTGACAAACATGGAACATGCTCTACCTATGCAATGTGCATCAGCCTGGCTGCTTGTACTCTACACTTTAAAAGAGTGTGAAAGGGTAACAATGCGGGAGAATATCTTTGTAGACAGGAACAGAGCACTGTGACCCTATAATAGGAAGGATCACCATGTTATATTTTAATGTAAACTGCAGATTAAAGACTAAGAATGGCATTTGACATGTTAAACATTATATGAGATTTTAGAAATATATTTTTTTTTAAAAGTCTAACCTGACTTATAGACTTTGCACTAAAACAGAGAAATTCAGAGACACTGTCAAAAATGTATAAATGGAAGCCATGCACAAAAACAAGAATTTTCCCAAATTAGCGTTCAACCCCGGAGGGGACGCTGAGAATATGCCAGGTCTCTCTTGCTAGTACAGAGGCTGTCAGTCACAAGAATAGTTCCATGCATACCACAAATACAGGCTCAGTCTAGAGGATAAAACAAACAAAGTTGCGCTGAGAAGTCCTAAAAAACATGAAAAGTCCAAACTGCACTGAAACAGTCCAAGTGACAATAATGTAAGGCAAAACAATGTGATGTTTGAATCAAGTGCTTGTATGTAGATAATCCAAGAATATCCTCCACCATGTGTAGTCATCAACTTTAATATATGGATGTGCCCTTACCACAACAGGTGGACCCTCTATTATCTTTAATCCAGGACACACATCAATTACACAGGTTCTGTAGCTGATTAAGGTGGTAATTAAACATACTTGATGCCTTGATCTGCATTAAATCAGCCTCAGAACCTGTGCAATTAATTTGTGTCCTGGATTAAAGGGATTATGTGGCAACCCTATGCCCGTCTCTCCAGCCTTCCGTCTCCCACTAAGTTTATATCATCCAGGCACCCAGCAATACCCATAAATAAACAGAGGGATCCAAATAGTGTAAAAATCCTTAGGGTATTTATTGAAGGAACAGAGCACTCAAACAAAGGGTGATAGATAGATGGTGCTTTAAAAATAGATAAAAAGCTACAGCAATTGGACTTCTTCCAGGGCATGAGGAACACTTCCTGTCATCGCAATTTAAGTCCAACATGATCAGCCAAGCCTCGTTTTCATCCATAAACATGGAGCCAAACCTCACTGTGAGCTGTAGGCAGATGCAAGCCTCACGCACATCCATGAAGAAAAAGCTTCTGACTAGGGATGAGCCGAACACCCCCCGGTTCGGTTCGCACCAGAACCTGCGAACGGACCGAAAGTTCGCACGAACGTTAGAACCCCATTGACGTCTATGGGACTCGAACGTTCGAAATCAAAAGTGCTCATTTTAAAGGCTAATTTGCACGGTATTGTCCTAAAAAGGGTTTGGGGACCCGGGTCCTACCCCAGGGGACATGTATCAATGCAAAAAAAACTTTTAAAAACGGCCGTTTTTTCGGGAGCAGTGATTTTAATGATGCTTAAAGTAAAAAAAAAAAAAGTGAAATATTCCTTTAAATATCGTACCTGGGGGGTGTCTATAGTATGCCTGTAAAGTGACGCGTGTTTCCCATGTTTAGAACAGTCCCTGCACCAAATGTCATTTTTAAAGGAAAAAATCTCATTTAAAACTGCTTGCGGGTTTAATGTAATGTCGGGTCATGGCAATATGGATGAAAATCAGTGAGACAAACGGCATGGGTACCCCCCAGTCCATTACCAGGCCCTTTGGGTCTTGTATGGATATTAAGGGGAACCCCGCACCCAAATTAAAATAAGGAAAGGTGTGGGGCCACCAGGCCCTATATACTCTGAACAGCAGTATACAGGCGGTGCAAACAAGACAGGGACTGTAGGTTTATTGTTAAGTAGAATCTCTTTGTAATTTTGAACGGGTACATTTTTAACGTGTTTAGCTCCAGCCAAAAAATCTTCTTTAAGCTTTTTGGAAAACATAGGGAAGGGTTATCACCCCTGTGACATTTGTTTTGCTGTCTTTCCTCCTCTTCAGAAGATTTCACCTCACTTTTTGTCCCAATGAAAAATGTTTTTTGAAAATTTGGGTTTTTTTGTGGAACAAGGATTGGAAAGCATCAGTGGAAAGGAGAATTTTCCTTCCTATATTAACTCTTACAGGAGAGAATTTCCCTTCCTAGGGGTAGATTTCATCTCACTTCCTGTTGTCTCCTTCCGTTTGCAAGTAGGAGTCGTTTGGAAGTTAGATGTTTGAAAGTAGGGTCCTGCCCTATATACTCAGCAGAAATTTGGGCCTTAGGTGTTGCTGTGGCCACAACACTGTAAGCCCTCGCAGGGCCCTGCTGTGAAATATTAGATCAAGAATTGTAATTACATGCCCCTGTTGAACAGGAGCTGAAAAATTAGGCCTTAGGCACTGGTGCTGGTGCCACAACACTGCAACCCCTTACAGACACTCTAGTTGGAACGCAGGAACGAGCCCTGCTGCAAAGTATTGCATCAAAAATTGTAATTACACGCCCCTGTTAGACAGGGGCAGAAAAATTGGGCCTTAGGCACTGGTGCTGGTGCCACAACACTGCAACCCCTCACAGACACTCTAGTTGGAACGCAGGAACGAGCCCTGCTGCAAAGTATTGCATCAAAAATTGTAATTACACGCCCCTGTTAGACAGGAGCAGAAAAATTGGGCCTTGGGCACTGGTGCTGGTGCCACAACACTGCAAACCCTCACAGACACTCTAGTTGGAATGCAGGAACGAGCCCTGCTGCAAAGTATTGCATCAAAAATTGTAATTACACGCCCCTGTTAGACAGGAGCAGAAAAATTGGGCCTTGGGCACTGGTGCTGGTGCCACAACACTGCAACCCCTCACAGACACTCTAGTTGGAATGCAGGAACGAGCCCTGCTGCAAAGTATTACATCAAAAATTGTAATTACACGCCCCTGTTAAACAGGGGCTGAAAAATTGTGCCTTAGGCACTGGTGGTGGCGCCCAGAACCCAAAATGTTCTTACAAGCTATCAGCGTGATGATTGAGGAGGAAGAGGATAATTACTCAGGGATAGTCACTCAGCATCAGCATAGGCAGTCTTTGAAGGGATCTGAGATTTCAAAAAAAATTATTCGGTTACATCAGCATCAGGTGCTTGGTAGCTGGTGGTGATCCAAGACTGATTCATTTTTATGAAGGTCAGTCGATCGACCGAGTCAGTGGACAGACGCACCCTGTGATCCGTTACCACGCCTCCAGCAGCACTGAATGTGCGTTCCGAAAGAACGCTGGATGCAGGACAGGCCAGTAGCTCAATTGCATACTGTGCAAGCTCTGGCCAGTGATCCATCCTCAAGACCCAGTAACCCAGAGGATTTTCGGTGGGAAAGGTGTCCAAGTCTGATCTTGCCCCTAGGTATTCCTGCACCATGTAAAACAGACGCTGGCGATGGTTGCTGGAACCGATCATACCTTGGGGCTGCGGACCAAAAAATTGTCTGAACGCATCGGTCAGACGGCCACCTTCTCCACTGCTCCTTCTTTGACTGACCGAAGCCTCAGCAACACGTTGTCCAGAAACAGGAGTTTGTAACCTCCCAGTCTCTGGGAACGCGTTGCACAGACCTTTCTGCAAGGCCTCCCGAAGATGTTTCATCCTCTGCTCCCTCTGCGATGGCAAGATAAGGTCCGCAACCTTACCCTTGTAACGTGTATCAAGGAGGGTTGCCAGCCAGTATTGGTCCTTCTCCTTGATACCACGAATACGAGGATCCTTACGCAGGCTTTGCAGGATCAGGGAGGCCATGCAGCGTAGGTTTGCTGAGGCATTCGGTCCGGAGTCCTCTGGGTCACTAAGGACGACATGGTCCGCAGCCACCTCCTCCCAGCGACGTACAAGTCCATGTGTTTCTTGGGACTGATCCCTTAAAGACTGCTGCTGATGCTGAGTGCCAGGCTCCACCTCCATACTGACACAATCTTCCTCCTCCTCCTCCTCCTCCTCCTCCTCCTCTTCCTGTGTGATCGGCAGGCACGCAGCAACACTGTCTGGATAAAGGGGGCCTTGAGAGCTAAGGAAGTCCTCCTCTTCCTGCCTCTGTTCTGCCTCAAGTGCCCTGTCCATTATTCCACGCAGCGGGTGCTCCAACAGGTGGACAAGGGGGACAGTGTCACTGATGCATGAACTGTCACTGCTCACCATCCTCGTGGCCTCCTCAAATGGTGACAGGACAGTGCATGCATCCCTGATCATGGCCCACTGGTGTGGGGAAAAAAAAACAAGCTCCCCTATTCCTGTCCTGGTGCCATAGTCGCACAGGTACTCATTGATGGCCCTCTGCTGCGTGTGCAGCCGCTGCAGCATGGCCAACGTTGAGTTCCACCTGGTGGGCATGTCACAGATTAGGCGGTTCTTGGGCAGGTTAAACTCCTTTTGGAGGTCCGTCAGCCGAGCACTGGCATTATATGACCGGCGGAAATGCACACAGACTTTCCTGGCCTGCCTCAGGACATCCTGTAAGCCCAGGTACCTGCCCAAGAACCGCTGCACCACCAAGTTAAGGACGTGAGCCAAACAGGGCACATGGGTCATTTGTCCCTGTCGGAGGGCAGAGAGGAGGTTGGTGCCATTGTCGCAAACCACCATTCCTGCCTTAAGTTGGCGTGGCGTCAACCACCTCTGAACCTGCCCCTGCAGAGCTGACAGAACCTCTGCCCCAGTGTGGCTCCTGTCCCCCAAGCACACCAGCTCAAGCACCGCATGGCATCTTTTGGCCTGCGTACTTGCGTAGCCCCTTGAACGACTACGGAGCACCGTTGGTTCCGAGGAAGAGGCCATGGAGGAAGAAGAAGAGGAGGGGGTGGAGGAGAGAGGTGTGTCACAATCATTAGCATTTTGAAGGCGTGGTGGCGGAACAACCTCCAACACTACTGCACCTTGTCCTGCATCCTTCCCAGCTGCCAGCAGAGTCACCCAATGCGCCGTGAAACTTAGGTAATGTCCCTGTCCATGCCTGCTGGACCATGAGTCAGCGGTAATATGCACCTTACCGCTGACCGCCCTGTCCAGCGAGGCATGGACATTGCCTTCCACATGCCGGTAGAGAGCCGGAATCGCCTTCCGTGAGAAAAAGTGGCGTTTGGGTACCTGCCACTGAGGAACCGCACATTCCACAAACTCACGGAAGGGGGCAGAGTCTACCAACTGAAAAGGCAGCAGTTGAAGTGCCAGCAATTTTGCCAAGCTAGCATTCAACCGCTGGGCATGTGGATGGCTGGGAGCAAACTTCTTTCGGCGGTGCAGCAGCTGGGGCAGGGAAATTTGCCTGGTACAATCTGACGTCGGTGTACCAAAAGCAGATTGCCCACAAGTACTTGGCTGTGACACACCTAATTCTACACCTTCATTCCTCTCAGTGCAGGTCTCAGAGAGGACTGAAGGTCTAGTGGGGTTGGAAATCTCAGCTGATGAGGAGCAAGGAGAGGTCCTCTTTGTTCTTTGGTGTGGGTCTTTTAGATGCGCTTGCCAACGAACTGCATGGCAGGTCAACATATGTCTGGTCAAGCATGTGGTACCCAAGCGGGAGATGTTTTGGCCACGTGAGATACGCTTGAGACATATGTTGCAAATAGCAGCGGTGCGATCTGATGCACTCGTCTCAAAAAAGGCCCACACCAAAGAACTTTTTGAATAACGCGCAGAGACTGCAGCGCCCTGCACATGTGATGCAGTCAATGTGCTGCCCTTAGGCTGGCCCCTGGAGGGCACCCTGCCTCGTTGGTGATGTGCCGCCTCCTCCTCCTCCTCCTCTCTCCTATCAGGCACCCACGTTGAGTCAGTGACCTCATCATCCCCTCCCTTCTCATCACTGGAGCAAACCCGGCAGTATGCTGCAGCAGGGGGAGCATGACTGCCAGATTGCTGTCCTTCTTGGGCACCCCCTCTGTCCGTGCTCATGTTACTGCCTTCATCGAGCTCAGTATCATCATCAGAGCCTTCCAAACGCTGGGCATCCTCCTGGAGCATGTACCCAACACTGTGGTCAAACAGTTCGAGGGAATCCTCAGGAGGACATGGTGGAGCTAGGGAAGGAGTCACTGATGACATTGAGCCGAGGGAAGAGGCCGCTGCTTTGCCAGACAAAGCACCCTGGGCATGGGTGAGAGAGGATGAGGAGGATGAGGACGGCTTGGTCATCCACTCGACCAAGTCTTCCGCATGTTGCGGCTCAACACGGCCAGCTGCCGAAAAAAAGGCCAAGCGTGTCCCATGGCCACGTGCTGATGAGGATGCACCGTCTCCACGACCAGCACTAGACACAGAGCCTGCTTGCCCTCTCTTATTGGCTTGTGACTGTCTGCCTCTCCTTCTTGGCCTTCCAGACATACTAATGGCCTGTAGCTGCACTAAGCTGGGATATATATATATATATATATATATATATATATATATATATATATATATACTGCAGCTAGCAAAATCAACTACCTGCCTGTAGTATGAGAACACCACCAACCTTCTACAGGTAGCTTTAGCTGAACACTGTGAGGTGGACGCACCCCACTAACTTGTAGGTTTAGCTGAACACTGTGAGCAGGACGCACTGCACTAACTGTAAATAGTCTATCTGCCTGACCGTGGTACTAATAGGATCAAAAGAACACCAGTAATTTTCTTTAGGTAGCTGTAAATACTTTAACAAGACAAGCCTGCCTGTCAGTAGGAAGATAACAGGAACGGATCTAGCTGAACACTGTGAGCAGGACGCACTGCACTAAATGTAAATAGTCTAGCTGCCTGACCGTGGTACTAATAGGATCAAAAGAACACCAGTAATTTTCTTCAGGTAGCTTTATATACTGTAACAAGACAAGCCTGCCTGTCAGTAGGAAGATAACAGGAACGGATCTAGCTGAACACTGTGAGCAGGACGCACTGTAATAAATGTAAATAGTCTAGCTGCCTGACCGTGGTACTAATAGGATCAAAAGAACACCAGTAATTTTCTTTAGGTAGCTGTAAATACTGTAACAAGACAAGCCTGCCTGTCAGTAGGAAGATAACAGGAACGGATCTAGCTGAACACTGTGAGCAGGACGCACTGCACTAAATGTTAATAGTCTAGCTGCCTGACCGTGGTACTAATAGGATCAAAAGAACATCAGTAATTTTCTTTAGGTAGCTGTTAATACTGTAACAAGACAAGCCTGCCTGTCAGTAGGAAGATAACAGGAACGGATCTAGCTGAACACTGTGAGCAGGACGCACTGCACTAAATGTAAATAGTCTAGAAGATAACAGGAACGGATCTAGCTGAACACTGTGAGCAGGACGCACTTTACTAAATGTAAATAGTCTAGCTGCCTGACCGTGGTACTAATAGGATCAAAAGAACATCAGTAATTTTCTTTAGGTAGCTGTTAATACTGTAACAAGACAAGCCTGCCTGTCAGTAGGAAGATAACAGGAACGGATCTAGCTGAACACTGTGAGCAGGACGCACTGCACTAAATGTAAATAGTCTAGAAGATAACAGGAACGGATCTAGCTGAACACTGTGAGCAGGACGCACTGCACTAAATGTAAATAGTCTAGAAGATAACAGGAATGGATCTAGCTGAACACTGTGAGCAGGACGCACTGCACTAAATGTAAATAGTCTAGAATTTAACAGGAACGGATCTAGCTGAACACTGTGAGCAGGACGCACTGCACTAAATGTAAATAGTCTAGAAGATAACAGGAACGGATCTAGCTGAACACTGTGAGCAGGACGCACTGCACTAAATGTAAATAGTCTAGAAGATAACAGGAACGGATTTAGCTGAACACTGTGAGCAGGACGCACTGCACTAAATGTAAATAGTCTAGAAGATAACAGGAACGGATCTAGCTAAACTGAGTACAGTGTATATATATATATGCAACACCTGGGATGCATATATATACACAATACACTGTAAGTGCAGCTAACTGACTGACTGTTCTGCCTAATCTATCTAACTCAAATCAAACACTGTCTCTCTTTCTATCTCTTTCAACGCCGGAACACACACTACACAGGGCCGCCGTGCAGGCGGCCTTATATAGTGTGGGGCGTGTACTAAATCCCCTGAGCCATAATTGGCCAAAGCCTCCTTGGCTTTGGCCAATTACGGCTCTCTGTTCAGGCGGCGCTGTGATTGGCCAAGCATGCGGGTCATAGTGCATGCTTGGCCAATCATCAGCAAGCAATGCACTGCGATGCCGCAGTGAATTATGGGCCGTGACGCGCCACACGAATTTGGCGCGAACGGCCCATATCGTTCGCAATTCGGCGAACGACCGAACAGCCGATGTTCGAGTCGAACATGGGTTCGACTCGAACACGAAGCTCATCCCTACTTCTGACCAAGCCTTATTATCAATTAGAGGCTTGCAGTACAGAGTGAACAGCCAAGCCTCATTCTGATTACAAAAGGCAAACTCAAGCCTCACTCAAACAATGGTATCAGACAGACATCCGTTAAAGCCCTATTGCCAGTGAGATGCAAATATAAACAACCAAGCCTCATTCTGAATAGAGAAAGGCAAACCAAGCCTTACTCAAAAAAAGGAGTCAAGTAAATTAACTGCTATCACCTGATATGACGTCCCGATGATACTGGTGTCCCTGTAGCGGAAATCTATGAATAACGGCAAAAAAAAATCAAATTTTTCCTTTTATATTAAGTAAATTTAAAAATGTAATGCACTATGGCCAATCACAGGGCGTAGTTGATGTAGACATAATAAAAACAATACATAACCAAAAAATACATTACACAAAATCAAATAACTGAATAAAAAAAGCAGGTTTAGGAATTAATCAAAAAGCACTGCGAGTCTTTCTACTTTTATGCTGCAGCTTTTTATCTATTTTTAAAGCACCATCTATCACCCTTTGTTGAGTGCTCTGTTCCTTCAATAAATACCCTAAGGGTTTTTACACTATTTGAAGCCCTCTGTTTATTTTTGGGTATTGCTGGGTGCCTGGACAATTTACAGTACACTGAGTGGGGGACAGACGGCTGGAGAGATGGACATCATTTGCACTACAGGGTCCCGGGACATGCTACAGCTGTTAATTCCTTTTGCACTTTTGACCTTCCTTAATAGAGGGTCCACCTGTTATGGTAAGGGCACATCCATATCTTAATGTTGGTGACGTTACAAAGTGGAGGATATTCTTGGATTATCTACATAAAAGCACTTGATTCAAACATCACATTGTTTTGCCTTACATTTTTGTCACTTGGACTGTTTCAGTGCAGTTTGGACTTTTCATGTTTTTTTAAGAATTCTCAGCGCAACTTTGTTTTATTATTGTTTACTGTGTCAGATCTCACATTTTATTGTTGCTGCTTTTGTCATTTTTCACACAAGTACAGAATTGTTTTGTTGTTTTTCAGTCTCGGTGATGTCTTTTTAAAATGTATTGCTGAACAACCTGAAGCAGGAGAGGGGTTCAAGGATCAGGATACTCCAAACATTAGCAGATATAACAGGGGGAAAGCTTCTCACATTAGCATTTCCTGGAGGTAACAGGGAGTGGCCATTATATCTAGGGCTTTTTAACAGTCTCAGTCCATATAGCACCTTTTGGCACATAGTTCTTTTCTAGCACTTGCACGCCTAAGAATCCACAGCAAGGTCTTTACTTTACTCTCAATTTCCCAGGAACTGTTTGCCACCCAGCATCCAAAGGTAGTTTCTCAGTGTGGGAGACAAAAGATCCTTCTCCAGACCAGGACTCAAGGATGATGCCCTCCAGCAAGCAATCCTTTCCCAATCTTCTCTTGGCTCTCAGGCCAATGCTTGCTGAGGTCCAGACTGCAGTTTCTTGTCTCACTAGTTTGAAAGGCCTCCCCAAACATTTATCACCCCCCAGCCACCTTCTGGATGCCCCCTTCCAGGGACTGAAGGGAGCATGATAAATATTCATCACTGGATATCTGATTCTCCCTGTCCCCATAACATTATGACCACTGACAGGTTAAGTGACAAATACATTAGGTAGCAAATGAACATGTCCCTGAAAATGATGTGTTGAAAACAGGAAAAATGGAAATTGCAGTTTATTGTGTATCAAGCAGCATAACTGCAGACTGGTCAGGGTGCCGTTGCTGATCTGTGTATACAGCCGAAAGTGCCTACAATGGGCACGTGAGCATCAGAACTGGACCACCGAGAAATGGAAGAAGGTTGCCTGGTCTGATGAATCATTGTTTCTTTTACATCATGTTGATGGCTGGGTGCGTGTGCGTCTCTTATCTGGGGAAGAGATGACACTAGGATGCAGTATAGGAAGAAGGCAAGCTGGAAGAGGTAGTGTGATGCTTTGCGCAGTGTTCTACTGGGAAGCCTTGGGTCCTGCCATTCACGTGGATGTTACTTGACATGTACCACATGCTTGAAAATTGTTAATGACCAAGTACACTCCTTCATGGAAATAGTATTCCCTAATGGCAGTGGCCTCTTTCAGCATGATAATGTGCCCTGCCACACTGCAAAAATGGTTCAGAAATGGAACACAACAACAATTACGAAGTCTGGAAGAGTAGGTTGAGTGACCCTTTTTGATCCCTATTCAATGGATAAAGACAGTAACAGGGAGGTTGGGATTACAGCGGTGCCCAAAACAGATTGCTTTCCACAAGCACTGTGAAAACTGTTGGCGCTATATAAATGCTGTATTAATAACAATAATAATAATACTAATAATAACAATAATGTTCTGGATTTTTTTGCATTGTTTGCTTCTTCTTCTCTGCTGTTTACTTTTTATTTCTAAGGATTACGTGTCCCATGGTACCTGCCTACAAGCCGTGATTCCTGTACCGCCTCCGCCTCCTGAAACATCTCCTCTCAGCACCTCTGTAGTTCAGAATGCAGACACTTTGAAATGTGTGACACAGCAGTGCCTACTCTCAGGGCACAGTGAATGTCACCAAATTCAAAGAAGTAAATGTGTGGGGATCTTGACAAAGTAAGTTGCAAATCTCCATATCATTCAGAGGAGTAGGCTAGAAATAATTGAAATGCAATGTGGAAATAAAGATAATAAATGTTTAACATAGATATTGTTAGGATTACTCTCCTCCTTTGATCAGTCGAACTCCAGGTGTATTGAAAAGCAGACAATTTATTTCAGATGTGTCACACAAATGGATGATGCTTACAAGTCAAAAGATGCAGTAAGAAGCATACAAAGAGATGAACATCCCCCCTCCTAATACCTACAATAATATAGAGATAACGTTTCTATTGGCTGAGGAAACACGCATAGCGTGCCTGGTACAAAATGGTACTTTATTTACCAATTAGTGTTTCCTGTACATTCTTGTTCTACCATATATGGTTAAGCCTAATCATCCTACAACTTACTATGAAGTTAGTTAAAGCAAACGATACAGCAAGTTAATACAACAATGTGCTCAGAAGTCATCTTAAGAAAAGTCTCAGGGTTATTGTTTTTCTAATAGTTTTTCCAATAGTCACACAATAAACATTTAAAACTTTTCTAACATTCCCTCCTCTTGTGTGACTATTTTATCTCAACACATTTCGATGATAGTCCCAGTGTTATACACTTTCGGTCTGTATGTCATTAAGTTGAGCTTCAATGTCCACAAAGGTCTCCTCAGAGGTAGGAAGGGCTTGATACATCGTTCTTTAGACTGCAGTTTCAGTCAGTTTTTGTGAAAGTCCTCGAATACAGGGAATGCAGCAGCATCCGCAAGTGACCAAAATGGCCAATACCACAGCAATTGAGATCAAACATGATGTGATAAGTCCAGTCCACTTACCGAACCATCCTTCAAGCCAGTTTGTTAATGGATCATTAATACCTGAGTTTTCCGCTAATTCATTCGATAGAGAAGTCAGTCCTTCCAAGGCTCTGGTCACGGTCCCTCCAGGAGCTGTATTATTAGGGATAAAGGTGCAACACATGCTACCAAACATTTTGCATACCCCTCCTCTTTCAACTAGGACCATATCTAAGGCCATTCGGTTCTGCCATGCCATTAGAGATGTGGTGGCCAACTGTTCTGTTAGGCCCTTCACAGCGTCCCTAGTATAGTTTACAAATCGTTGTTGGTTATACTGTACGTGTGTGTGTGTATATATATATATATATATTTATCTACATACATATAATCCCGTCAACATTTTTATCTATAGTCACCCACCAGAGAAGAGACTCAAACCCAGCTGTCACCTGATTCCTGGCCCTAAACTCATCCAGCACTCCGCGAGGAACCCCAATCTCATCTATGTAGATCCGAGAGTCAAATGACCCTATGGGAGAGGTGTCCCTCCGATACCGTTGGCGACTCTTAGTCCATGGGTGTTCTGACAGGATCCTCAGGGGCATAGCCAGCTGGACCATAGCGCAATCCCCTCGGGCATTGGCCAGTATCCTAGCTCACAGTTTCTTATCCCCACACATCCACCAGACATCAGCTCTCTGAATGTCATGTTCAACCCAGTCACCATTGCCCATGTTAATCCTCTCCCTACAATAATTATCGGGTAGCGACCCAAGATCCACCCCGCTACAGTTCCCTGGGAGTGCAAAACAAGTAAAGTTGCCCGGATAAGCAGTAACCGCTGGAGGTATCTGAGGTCTCTGTACTGGGGGAAACAACAAACTCAATGTGTGACAGGTAGAATTTGTTTCAGGTTTATAACTCTTATTATATAATCGCAACATACATTTTAAACCTTCTTCTGGTACAAACTTAACAATTTTCCTTTTTTTTTTTTTTTTTAAGTTTTAACCTGTGTACCTCAACCATCCTAACCACTCATTTTTTCCCTGGTATCCTGTCTCCAAAGCTATGGTATCTTCTACTGTTAGATTAGTAAATCTTATAGTTTTACTCAGAACTTCTATTTTAGTATGGTGTCACTTCCGGTCTGAGCGGCGATTGTTGTTTACACAGCGCCGGCTCTTGTTTTATCATGCGAGTATATCTCCTAAACTTTTTATTAAATAAAGCCTTTTTAAACAATATCACACTATTTTTTTTTTTTTTAAGCACGTCACTTTGTATGGACTTATTTACTAACAATTTAGTGTTTGCAATAATTTAATCATTTGTTTTGGTTTTGAATGTGGTCTTACTGTGGTGTAACACAGAGACGTATATTGAATTGTGCATTTACATTTTTGTTGTTTATTATTATTACCTTTTTTTTTCACTTCTGCTTTAAGTTTATCTATTGGCATAATTGGATTTTTATTCACATACCAGATTTTTGATACAGCAGACATCCATATTTATCACTTTGCCAACTAGGGATTAGATCACTGCATTTCTACAGTTCCAGATATTGTAGATCATAGATTTTAGTTTGCGGACTCCAGAGGGTGTAGCACACCAGTTGGACACCCTATCTGAAGTTCAGCACCTTCAACACACACACACTCTGATATCCATCAACAGGGGGTGTAACACTATCACTTGTATAGGTTATTTTTAATTATTGCCCCCAGGGGGTGCAACACAAAAGTGGTTTACTGCATCAGAGGTTTAATACATAAAGTAGTTGCATTTGTTTAGATGTTTGGCACTTATATATATTTATATTTTTTTCAAACACATTTTGAGACCAACAGACAGAGGATGTATCACAGTTCATTTTATTTGAGGCATATCTCCCCTAATATTTTACATATATATATTTTTTAATTTAAAGGGAAATAGCGCCACATCTACACTCCCATAATCTACCTTTTCCTGTTGTCAGGTTTTATTAGGTGGTAATACCTTGAGGAAAAATTTGCCTGATGGGTCAGTTTCTGACACCCATGCTCCCATAGAGTACAACCACTGATCTTCCTTCCTCGACTCCTTTAATGTTACCAATAATTGTTTACAGTTCTTACTATGTGTGCAGGGGGAGTTGGCTGCTTCTGTAATTGAATCTTTCCTTTATTCCACTCTTTTTAGGCCCTGGTAGATTATACCCCCAATCTTGATGTGCTGAGGTCCACAGGGCTTGATCCCATGCTTGACATCCTGCCCCATCCCAGAGCCAGCAAATGTATTTATCTGCCCATAGAAGTCCTCTAGTCCCAGTTGTATCCCCACAATCTGCAATCTGACAGAAGTCTACCAGTATGGTGCTAGTTATTCCCTCTATAAAGGTTAGATTCAATGCTTTTCCTGTTCTTTCCCAATCCAAAGGTTCCTCTACTCTTCCATAACGTCTCCCCCTCTTATGGACGCCTCTCCTAGAGTCACCAGTAACCCAAGGATAATTACTGTCCCTTTCATCCTAACCAGCTACAGAGTTCCAGAGGATAGGGTAGGGGAGACTTCACCGGTTTGAGACAAGTCCCACCTTGTGCAGGACCACCCCCTTTGTAGCCGGACTTTCTGAACCTCTTGTAGCCAACTGGCCCTACTCTACCTGTAAAACCTTTTTGCAATGGGACTGGTGAATCCAGGTAGACCACTCTGCAATCCTTATCGCAGTAGGGGTAGTTAGGAGGACTTTGAAAGGGCCATCTCACCTTGGGGAGTACCACTGCTTTTTCTTATTACTTTTTAGTAAGACCCAATCTCCCACATGCACCTTTTCATCTTCTCGAATTGGACTTTCTAGGACAGAACAAAAATCATTAGTACGTCTTTGTCTTAACAGCCTAGACATGTGTTCTGCTAGTGTGTGCTCAGACTCCTCAGTAGGTGTTTCATTTGGTTGTAAGGGTATCTTATATGACCTTCCATTTATCATCTCAAATGGGCTTAAACCTTCTTTTGTGGATGTGATATGCATACTAGTCACAGCCACTAGTAGGCAGTACATCCAATTTTTACCTGTTTCTTCCATAGCTTTCCTCAGTTTGCTTTTTAGAATGCCATTATGTCTTTCCACCAATCCAGCTGATTGAGAATGATAGGCACAATGGTATTTCACTTAAATTCCCATCACTTCTCTCAAATGTTGTATAGTTTTATTTACAAAATAAGGTCCATTATCACTGTCTGTGCATCTGCACTTCCTGTCGGGAATTCTCCACCCATTTGGTCAGGGTGTCTGTGATTAGCAAACAATATTTCTTCCTTTCACATTTGTCCAATTCAATAAAATCCATGCAAATGTGTTGGAATGGATATTGCGGTGTGGGGAACTTCCCTTTCCGTGGTCTTATGCCTCCCTAAGCATTGTATCTTGCACATATAATCCATTGAGAGCAAAAAGTTTTTTTAGTAGTTAGTGAAGCCATGGGCTGTAAATACCTTATTAAACATCTCAGTCACCCCCTTGTTTGACACATGTGTTACTCCATGTGTCAATAATGCTGCATACCTAAATAAGGATTTTGGCAATACCGGTTTTCAATCAGGTGACATGTAAATGTTATCTATACTTGTGCAACCTTTTGTTTTCCAATATTGTTTCTTTGTCTAAGCAATGGACACTGTGTAGTCTATATTATTTCATACCTTAATTTAATGTTCTAAACTCTAAAATACCTCTAAAGGTTCAATTTTGTACCCATTCATGCAATCACTAGACACCCACCCCATAAAAAGGAACTCGCCCCATTCTTCAGTTGTGTAGAAGGAGGAGGGGGGGGGGGGAGGAGATGTCATATCTGCACTTGGATTGGGGCTGGGGAAAATAGATACTCTTTATCTAACATAAATGAGTGCAGGATAACAGATCAAACTACCAAAGAAAGCCTTCCTTACTTTGGAGTTGTTAAAAACAATATTCTTTCATTTATTCAAATATAAGTCCATAAGTCCACCAAGCATGCAGACATAAAATGTTTCCTAGTGGCATTTACATTATTTGACATATATATTTAATATATATATAAATATTTTTCTCAGACCCCGATATTTTAGCAGAATTGAATAAAACATGAATCCCCTTTTGTATTGCTCCCCTTATTCTCTGGTCCCAAAACATATTTTTTTTTTATTTAACCCAAACACATATTCTAATTCAGAACTTAGCCTTTTAATTTTATAAATGTACCTAAATATAAACAGCATTGCATCATTAACACTTTACAGTTGAAAATCTGGGAGTTCTAAAAGTAACATATCCAAGAAATATTTACTTTCATAACCCTTCTGTATTGTCATAGCTGGTCAAGAGTTAACTTTTTTTTACAGACACAATCTCTCACACAGGAATTTGAAACAGAGGAGCAATTCACTCCCTCCTGTAATACAGGAGATTCACACGAGGGGAGGGGTGAGGAAAAACTACAGACTTTAATCTTCCTGTGATGATTTCTCGCACTTATTTATTTTTTTACTTAGTCATACTTAGCTATTTTTCTGCTTCTCAAATATTTGTTAAACATTTAGATCACACTTGCATCTGGTCTAATTCTCTTTTGCTAGACCCATCAGTGATATGGCTATTGGATTACCTTTACCTGAAGTTGCAGCTCCAACTGTTTGGCTCCTATGAGTCCGACTGAGGGTTGTCCCCGAGCAGGCGGCCCAGATGTAGCACAGTCTCCCAGACAATGTTGTCCAGTGGTACCTGAGACAGTGCTGTAATCCAAGACGCCAGCTCCGGTCCAATCCCCATGGGCCATATAGTGCAATGTCACCTGGTATTTTACATATTTATCTGCTTAATACATTGGCTAGCAAGGTGTTGGCTGCCTTACAGAGTGAAGCCATAAGACAATTAAACCAAGTATCTCTTTAAGCTTTTCTAAAGTTTCCTGCTTCTCTGCCAGCTCCCAATCTGTCACTGATAGGCAAGCAGGCTACAGCACAAATTTTACAAACACAGACCATGAGGTGTGAAGAGAGATTTTTTGCTGGTTATTTAAACTCCTATTATCAACCCATATCTTTTTTTATCTTTGGGTCCTAACAATTTAAATTTATCCATCAAATCCTGACACTTTTACAGTTAGTTTACTATTGAATCCAAACTTCCCTATAAAGCCCTGTGTCCTTAAAGAGCAGTTCCAGTCTCCCACTTGGCACATTAGGAACACAACAGCCTCATAAGCAGGCACAAAACATTCTTTTACAGAGACTATTCCCCATTGTCAACGCCAGACGGGTCTCTCATTTACCTATAAAACACTGGTATAGTGACCCTCCACCCACGGTAACAATAGGAATACAAGAAGTGTAAAAATATCATCACTCCCCACACTATAGGGAGAATCAAAAAATAATTAACTTGTCTCTGCAGTACTGTTGTTTTTTTTTTTTTTTCTTTTCAATAAGGTTACAGCATCAACAGAAAGGTTAACCATGAGAAAGGAGAAACTAAACACACAAAAGAAAGTTAGTCTTGTGATCTTCCTAGATCACTTAAGCGCTTACATCGTCGGGCAATCCACCTCCGACGATGACGTCAGGCATTCACCCTCTGACGTTCGGTATACCTCAAATCTTTTTTTTATCTGTCCTGGACAGCGGGTAACGCTATTTTTTATCTTAGACAACGCTCCCAAGTGTCTCTGTCTTCGCACACTGGATTATTAAGATATTATACAATCAATACCAGTGTCGGCAATTACAACACATTAATCAAACAGAAAGAGAAGAAAAGACTCTTAGAGAGTATTAAGAATAAGTTAAATCATTACAGTCTACATTCAATGATAGTAAGGTTTATTTGGAAAGGGAAAACACCACGTTTAAAATATACTCAACTAATAAATAGTAAAAGTAAGGGGGGATGGGGAGCACCTGATATTTTTAAATATTATGAGGCCATTGCACTTGCGAGAGTCGTAGATTGGGTCAAAAATAAAGGAAAACACTGGGTAGAAATTGAAAACAAAATTAACGGTTTAAAATTGCACAAAATAATATGGTGCCCACCTAAAATAAGGAAATATAACACAGAACCATATGCAGTCACTAGGCACGCACTTAGAGCATGGGACCTTATTCACAAAAGGGAACATTGGGAATATAATTCACTGTTAATGTCACTAACGGATGTAGACTATTTCCCCCCAGGAAGAGAAGAGTGGTTTGGTAAATGGCTCCTAGATGAGAACCTCCAATTGAAGGATGTAGTAGATAGGGGTAAAATATGCTCTTTTCAAGAGCTTAAAAATAAAAGAGACAGAATAAATATTAACCCATGGCGTTATGGTCAACTGAAGCATTTTGTGGAATCCTTACCGCAACCTATTAGGACAACTAAAAACTTACTCCCTTTAGAGAAAATCTGCATGGAAACAGATAAAAAGGCTGGTTTTTCTCGTATATACAAAATGCTAGTAGAGTTGAGAAGGACAGACACCTTGACTTCTATAGCCAGATGGGAGAGGGAGCTAGGACTAAAGCTGACCGAGTCAGAGACAGATAAGATACTGAAATGACTTCTGAGCACCTCAGTTAATTATAAATTATTAGAATTAAATTATAAATGTTTGATGAGAATGCACTTGACCCCGGATAGGATGCATAGAATTGATGGGGAGAAATCCCAGTTCTGTTGGAGGGGATGTAACGAAATGGGGTCGACAGCTCATATGTGGTGGTCGTGTCCCAAGATAGGAGTTTTCTGGGAGGAGATTATAAAATACACTAAAGAGATTACATAACTTGATCTCCCAAAGGACCCTAGGGTACTTCTATTTCACCTGAGTGAGATGCCCACTAGGACTTATCTTGGAACACTCCTACCCCATTTTTTAGATGCAGCTAAAACCCTAATTTCTAAAAATTGGAAAAGAAAAGAAAGACCAACAATGAGGGAATGGATGAATAAAATAAATGAGATACAGGATTTGGAGTATTTGAGGTTTAGTGAAGGGACAAAGATGGAGGCTTATTGGACAAAGTGGAGAGTATGGGAAAAATTTAAAAAATCTATAATGCCGCGTACACACGAGCGGACTTTACGGCGGACTTTGCCCGGCGGACTTTTCGACGTACTTTCCGACGGACTTTGTGAATGAACGGACTTGCCTACACACAATCCACCAAAGTCCGTCGAATTCGTACGTGACGACGTACGACCGGACTAAAACAAGGAAGTTCATAGCCAGTAGCCAATAGCTGCCCTAGCGTGGCTTTTTGTCCGTCGAACTAGCATACAGACGGCGGACTTTTCGACCGGACTCGATTTCAACGGATAAATTTTAAACAAGTTTCAAATCTAAGTCCGTCCAACTTTTGAGAAAACAAAGTCCGCTGGAGCCCACACACATCGAATTGTCCGACGAAATCCAGTCCGCCGGGCAAAGTCCGCCGTAAAGTCCGCTCGTGTGTACGCGGCATAAGAGCAGCTGAGATGTGGACAACCTAAACAACAGAGAAAGCAGTAAATCCCGACACAGGAGAGTAAACGGGAAAATCAATCAGGAAACCAGAAGGAAATCAAGGAGAGTGAGGGGTACAGTCTCGGGGGGTTGGGATCAGGAGGGGGGAGGAGGGATAGGGAGCAAGAAAATAACAAAAAAAAAAAAAAGTAGAAACAGATGGAGGGTATTCCATTCTCTTATTTGATGTGATATGAAGTATTCTAAGTAAGTAAATAGATCAAAAAGCCATAATGATGTGATAATTAAGGGGAAGTGTTTCTTTTTTTGAATATTTATTTGAAAAGACTTACCCCCTTGGTAAACCCCCTCACTGATGTGGCAAAAAAAAAAATAAAAAAAAAGAATAAGTTAAATTATCTTACTTCTCAAACACCAGGAGGACTGGATCATGAAGTTCAAAACCAGACAGTGGATCTGGGTCTCAGGCCCCTGCCCCTATTTCACCACTAACGTTGAGTGGGGGGACTTTTAATTCTCAGTGAGCTTTGAGGTCCAATACTCACCAAAGTTTTTGTCGGGACCTTCTGACCCGAAATGCACTTGTTGGTTCAGGCTCGGAGGACCAAAATGTTAGGATTACTCTCCTCTTGTGATCAGTCGAACTCCAGGTGTATTGAAAAGCAGACAATTTATTTCAGATGTGTCACACAAATGGATGATGCTTACAAGTCAAAAGATGCAGTAAGAATCATACAAAGAGATGAACATCCCCCTCCTAATACCTACAATAATATAGAGATAACGTTTCTATTGGCTGAGGAAACACGCATAGCGTGCCTGGTACAAAATGGTACTTTATTTACCAATTAGTGTTTCCTGTACATTCTTGTTCTACCATATATGGTTAAGCCTAATCATCCTACAACTTACTATGGAGTTAGTTAAAGCAAACGATACAGCAAGTTAATACAACAATGTGCTCAGAAGTCATCTTAAGAAAAGTCTCAGGGTTATTGTTTTTCTAATAGTTTTTCCAATAGTCACACAATAAACATTTAAAACTTTTCTAACAGATATACTTTAACAGATATACACACACTGTATAACGGATATACACAATATTAGGGCATGGTATGGTGATCTTCACAAAAATAAACAAATCTCTCTATATCTTGCAAGGTTGGCATATTGTAACAAAGCATATACCATATCTTCTTTTTATTTTCCGGGTGCTTTCATATGATAAAGTAAATGCAAGGACTTGACTTTTTTTTTACTATTTTATTATTGATTTACTATAAGTGTTTATCTGGCCAGGATTGTCTTCCATCAATACTGCAAGTTGCTTGGCAAACTAATCTAAAAAATTTACTAAAGGAATAGTCTATTCACTTTGCAGAGTGAATGTTTGCATTGCTTAGTGAATAAGATGAAGTTGTACTTACATTGCATTTTTTATGATATCAAGAGTAGTAATGATTTACCGTACTTTACAGTACTTTTTATACATACACCAAGGCTAGGTTTACATATGTGAAACCTACATTCTGCGTGTAGGGAGCCCCTTTATTCCAAATGGCTGCCCTATCCACAGAAACGCAGGAAAATAAGTCCCTGACTCTCTTTTTTTTTACATCGCACTGCACCAAGTCACATGATGCTGCAGTACCATGCAATTTGACGCTTACAAAAATGTGCCGTATTTGCCTATGCGTGCGGATGCCAATAAATGTTAATGGGACCCCACACATCTGCTAAAAAACAGGGTGTTTTGCCTGCTGGTCAGGAACATGTGTGATTTTGCAAGTGTGAACCTAGCCTTAAGGGCACTTTCACACTGAGGCAGTGGGGGCATCAGCGGTAAAGTGCTGCTATTTTTAGCCATGCTTTACCGTCGTTTTAGCGGCGCTTTTCAGCCGATAGCTGGGTGCTTTTGACCCCCGCTAGGGGTTAATAGCGCCAATGTAGCGTCAATGCCGAAGCGCTTCGTCGGCGCTGCCCATTGATTTCAATGGGCAGGGGTGCTTTAGGAGCGGTGTATGAGTTCATTCCTTTCACGCCTAAGCCTATTTCTGACATTTGGTGTTTACAAGTTAAAATCCATATTTTTTGCTAGAAAATTACTTAGAATCCCCAAACATTATATATATTTTTTTAGCAGAGACCCTAGAGAATAAAATGGCGATTGTTGCAATATTTTATGTCACACGGTATTTGTGCAGCGGTGTTTTAAATGCAACTTTTTGGGAAAAGGGACACTTTCATGAAACAGTACAGTTAGCCCAATTTTTTTTTGTAATATGAAAGATGATGTTATGCCGAGTAAATAGATACCAAACATGTCACACTTAATAATTGCATGCACTCGTGGAATGGCGATAAACTACGGTACCTAAAAATCTCCATAGGCGACGCTTTAAATTTTTATTACGGTTACCAGGTTAGAGTTACAGAGGAGGTCTAGTGCTAGAATTATTGCTCTCGCTCTGACGATCAAGGCGATACCTCACATGTGTGATTTTCTCACCGTTTGCATATGCGGGAGCAACTTTTTGCTGCGTGAGCTCGCGGGGATGGGGCGCGTTAAAGAATTTTTTTTCTTATTTATTTTATTGATATTTATATCATTAAATTGTGTTTTTTTTTAAAAAAATTATTTGATCACTTTTATTGCTGTCACAAGGAATGTTTACATTCCTTGTGACAGTAATAGGTGGTGACAGGTACTCTTTATGGAGGGATTGGGGGTCTAAAAGAACTCCAATCCCTCCTTTGCACTTCAGAGTATTCAGATCGGCGAAAACAGCGATTCTGAATACTGTATATTTTTTTAAATCCGGCGCCGTTGGCAGCCGAGTAAACAGGAATGGTGGAAAAGGCAGCAGAGTAAACAGGAACTGATGTTGTGACTTCGCTTCCGTGTTTAAATTCAGGAGATATTTCCAGCTTCGTGCCAGTCTCTCTAGCCGCCGGAAGTGGCAGATCGAGGATCGGGTATCTGGTGGGACGGGATGCCCAGTCAGGGAGGCGGCGGGAGGGGGGGTGTCCCCTCCTACTCCCCTGGGATAACAATCGGTTGTTATCCCTGGATAGCCGATCGCCCGCTCTAAAACACGGTACCGGGATGATGCCTGCAGCCGCATATCTGCGTATGCTCATGGGAAGGGGTTATTAATACATTATATAATTTGTTATTACTACATTATTTACCAAATATTATTTTTATCATTGGATTGTGAACCTGATAAGTGCCACACATTGAGACTGTACACCTTGGTGAATAATTCACTATGCAGTTTTTCTTGCAAATTGGTAATATATTTAAAATAATGTTTTGCACTAAACTCCTTTATCTATACAAGCTAACAGTTTTCAATTGGATTGAACAGAATCATCTCCTGAAAGTTCAGTTATTAGCAAAAACCATGAGATAAATAAAGAATCCTGTATCAACTGAGGTATCTTCAAAGATATTGAAAACGTGATGCTTACAATAGATTTTTTTTAGCTTTTTAAATATTTATATAGTTGTTTCTTTTCTAATTGTTTTTATTGACTGAATGTGCCATATTCATCCCCTAGACACCTAGACAATGCTTAGGAGTTTACCTGAGCGTCTTTCCATTTGGGCTGTTTGTTGTCTCTTGAGATAGATTTCATCTGCTTGCTCTCTCTTTCATCATTCAGTTTCAGACGTTGGATCTCATATACAGTATCTCACACAAGTGAGTACACCCCTCACATTTTAAAAAATATTTTATTATGTCTTTTCATGTGACAACACTGAAGAAATGACACTTTGCTACAATGTAAAGTAGTGAGTGTACAGCTTGTATAACAATGTGAATTTGCTGTCCCCTTAAAATAACTCAGCACACAGTCATTAATGTCTAAACCGCTGGCAAAAAAAGTGAGTACACCCCTAAGTGAAAATGTCCAAATTAGGCCCAATTAGCCATTTTCCCTCCCCTTCCCTCCCTCATGTGACTCGTTATCGTTACAAGGTCTTAGGTGTAAATGGGGAGCAGGTGTGTTAAATTTGGTGTTATTGCTCTCACTCTCTCATACTGGTCACTGAAACTTCAACATGACACCTCATGGCAAAGAACTCTCTGAGGATCTGAAAAAAAAAATTGTTGCTCTACATAAACATGGCCTAGGCTATAAGAAGATTGCCAAGACCCTGAAAGTGAGCTTCAGCGAGGTGGCCAAGACCATACAGCGGTTTAACAGGACAGGTTCCACTCAGAACAGGCCCTGCCATGGTCGACCAAATAAGTTAAGTGCACTTGCTCAGCGTCATATACAGAGGTTGTCTTTGGGAAATAGACGTATGAGTGCTGCCAGCATTGCTGCAGAGGTTAAAGGGGTGGGGGGTCAGCCTGTCAGTGCTCAGACCATACACCGCACACTGCATCAAATTGGTCTGCATAGCTGTCATCCCAGAAGGAAGTCTCTTCTAAAGATGACGCACAAGAATGCCCGCAAACAGTTTGCTGAAGACAAGCAGACTAAGGACATGGAGTACTGGAACCATGTCCTGTGGTCTGATGAGACCAAGATAAACTTATTTGGTTTAGATGGTGTCAAGTGTGTGGGGCGGCAACCAGGTGAGGAGTACAAACACAAGTGTGTCTTGCCTACAGTCAAGCATGGTGGTGGGACTGTCATGATCTGGGACTGCATGAGTGCTGCCGGCACTGGGGTGCTACAGTTCATTGAGGGAACAATGAATGCCAACATGTACTGTGACATACTGAAGCAGAGCATGATCCCCTCCCTTTGGAGACTGGGTCGCAGGGCAGTATTCCAACATGATAACGACCCCAAACACACCTCCAAGATGACCTCCAAGATACACACAGGGTATTTAGTTTGTATTTACTTTTTATATTAAATCCTTATTGTCATTACTAAAATCACACACAGGCCTACTGCCACGGGCACCTACCAATGTGGCAAATGTGACATATGTGCATTTGTTGCCAACTCTCGAGTTGTCAATTTACCTAGTGGAAAAACACATACCATCAGACACCATGTTAGCTGTGTCACTGTTGGGGTCGTATATCTGGCCCAATGCCAATGTGGTTCATTCTATATTGGCAAAACCAAGCGCCCCTTCCAGGTTCGTATTCGAGACCATATAAAACCACTTTACAAGAACACCACCACTACGGCCATTAATAGGCACATTGCTGCCCAACATAACTACGACCCCCATGTTATTCTATTTTCCGCACTTGAACATATTCCTCCACATGCAAGAGGTGGTAGTACCGACAACTTACTATTACGACTTGAGACAAAATGGATTCATACATTAAATGCCACCATTTCCCCTGGACTCAATGAATATATGAGTTTCAAGCCCTTTCTTTAATATGTACAAGTTTTACATTTTATTTACCATTTATTTCTCTTCTTTATCGCCCATTCTCTAGGCAACGTCGTGCGTGGTTCTCTTTTCCCTTTCCACCTTTACCTATCTCCCCTCCTCCTAGCCCCCCACCCCTTTCCAGCCCTCCATTCTCTGCAGCTTTTTGACTTCCTTCTCCCTTTCATTGCCATGGCTCCACCTGTGGTCCCCTCCACAAAATTCCCCTTTGGTACTGTGAAACATTGTACTATCTGCAATTGCCATGAATGCATTGCTTTCATAAGTATTTATATTGATTCCATACCCTTTATATTCCTGTCTGATACACACAGGGTATTTAGTTTGTATTTACTTTTTATATTAAATCCTTATTGTCATTACTAAAAACATCCCTATATATGTGCTGCAGCTTAGAAGTTATGCTATAGGTATATGTTGTTTAATGTATCTCCTCCTTTTCTGTAATTGTAATTTTGGTTATAAACTTTACTGGTATACTAGGTCCCTAAGGTTTTCTATGCACTTTATACACATTGTGGCTGGATGTCGTGCGCTGATACACAGGTACTTCCCACCTTCCCCAGTGACCCCTGCGGTATGTCGGGCAGTCTAGGCCTCATCCTCCCACCCTGTGTTTCAGCGCACTACCCCTTGTACCCGGCTGTGCCCCACCATCGGTCTGCACTCGTTCTTGGGTGCCTGGGCTGGCTCCTGATTGGGGGGAGTGGGTTGGCGTATGTGGGGGGTGGGCGGTCACTGCGTGGGCCCTCCCCGCTTGGGGCCGGCGTGGCCAGCGCTGTTTCTGCCTGTACGAACGCCAAGGCGCAGACCTTTGTCTGCCCCAGGGTGCCCACGTCTGTTCTCAGACTCTCCGGCCCTCTTTTTCCATCGGCAGATTGGACGAGGCGACGCCTGGGCACCTCCCATTCCAGGGCTGTTCGCCTCTCCATTCGCCACACGGGCCGCACACTCTGAGCATGCGCGCGCGATGCATGATGGAACCTGTAGTTCTGAGGCACCGCGCTGTGCGCAGCCGTGGGCACCCTTCATTTGCGTCCGCACACCTGATCTTCATCTGATCAGGTGTGGGGGGCATACAAGTGACCGGCCAGTTCCTCAGTTCCTTGATGGACGAGAGACTTGCCTGTATCTTCTCTGCACACAGCGACAAGGTAACTTTGTTCCTTCAAAACACTCTTACTTTATGCCTTCCAAATGAACCATTCATTATGCTCCTATACATCCTTTAGGAGCCACTTTGGACCTGCTTCTTATTCTGCTGGCCAACATGGATTCTCTCAATTAACAGTGTCTACGCCATGACAGACTAGGTTTTACACACCTGTGAACGTGCTGCTATGAGAATCTTTCTCTACAGCTGACATTACCAAGTAAGTACAGGCATAACTACTCTACATGGTCCCAGTTACTAATAACAACACCTCTAATGGTACCTATTCCTTTAATTAGGCCTGGTCCAATTGGACCATTGATTTGGTCCAATCTTGACGTTTTGTCCCTGCTGTGTGCACACACCTACTACAGGCACCTCGTGACCACATTCTCTTTCCACGGTTTTTAAACATACATGTAAGTCTGCACCGGCTCTTTTTCTCTAGAGATATAGATACATTTATTCATATACATACATATTTATCTACTTTTTACGTATTCTCCCGAATATAATGCACGGATGTGCAATTTCTATCTCTGGATTATTATTACAAGTGCATTATGACTTATGGTTATTTTTACATTCCTTTGCCAGGTTTACTGTATGCCCCCTGCAGGCACATTTCACGGCGCGGCTTGGCCGCTCCCTTGCGGGGATCCCTTTTGGTGGCTGTGTTCCCCCTTCCCTTCTCCTCCCTCCCTTCTCGGGCACTGACGCCCCAGGTATGTTTGCATCACCGTTATTTAGTGTGGAGCCTTTGGGTGCATGACTGTCCAGCCACAGTTTCTATTTCTTTATTGTTTATATTATGTAGTGTTCGGTTAAATTATTGCTCTCACCATGTGTTTCATGTTTACCACACAGAATTGTTTTTAAATATCCTCCTTATGAGCTCCTGTTCCCTGAAGAAGCCAATGTCTTGGCGAAACATGTAGGAAATCGAGCCCTCCTTCTCCAACGGCCATTTCCACCTGGCCCATCTTACCATTCATAGGGTCATTTACAGTACATGTATCCATAATCTTCTCTTTAGTTTAATATGAATTGTATGTAATGTGTATTTTTTCTATGTTAGATTATCAATAAACTTTGTATTTTTGCTTTTTTATTCCTTCTCTCTATTACTTCCTTTTGAAAACAATCTCTTTTGACCTTGGCACCGCTATAATCCCCCGTCCACATACCCAATAACAGTTTGCTGAAGACAAGCAGACTAAGGACATGGAGTACTGGAACCATGTCCTGTGGTCTGATGAGACCAAGATAAACTTATTTGGTTTAGATGGTGTCAAGTGTGTGGGGCGGCAACCAGGTGAGGAGTACAAACACAAGTGTGTCTTGCCTACAGTCAAGCATGGTGGTGGGACTGTCATGATCTGGGACTGCATGAGTGCTGCCGGCACTGGGGTGCTACAGTTCATTGAGGGAACAATGAATGCCAACATGTACTGTGACATACTGAAGCAGAGCATGATCCCCTCCCTTTGGAGACTGGGTCGCAGGGCAGTATTCCAACATGATAACGACCCCAAACACACCTCCAAGATGACCACTGCCTTGCTAGGGAAGTTGAGGGAAAAGGTAATGGACTGGCCAAGCATGTATCCAGACCTAAACCCTATTGAGCATCTGTGACAGTTGACATTTTTGCAGATTTATTAAAAATGAAAAACTGAAACATCACATGGTCCTAAGTATTCAGACCCTTTGCTCGGTATTTAGTAGAAGCACCCTTTTGATCTAATACAGCCATGAGTCTTTTTGGGAAAGATGCAACAAGTTTTTCACACCTGGACTTGGGGATCCTCTGCCATTCCTGCTTGCAGATCCTCTGCAGTTCTGTCAGGTTGGATGGTAAACGTTGGTGGACAGCCATTTTTAGGTCTCTCCAGAGATGCTCAATTGGGTTTAAGTCAGGGCTCTGGCTGGGCCATTCAAGAACAGTCACGGAGTTGTGAAGCCACTCCTTCATTATTTTAGCTGTGTGCTTAGGGTTATTGTCTTGTTGGAAGGTAAACCTTTGGCCCAGAATGAGGTCCTGAGCACTCTGGAGAAGGTGTTCATCCAGGATATCCCTGTACTTGGCCGCATTCATCTTTCCCTCGATTGCAACCAGTCGTCCTGTCCCTGCAGCTGAAAAACACCCCCATAGCCAATATGTTAGGATCAAACGCAATTGTACCCGTGAGGATGACTTTCTCAAGGCGGCACATGACCTCTACAATAGACTTTTAGATAGAGGCTACAGCCATTCCTTGCTAAAAAAAGCATTCCACAAGGCAAGGAAACTTAATCGGAAAGATTTGGTTCCTGACAAACCATTGGACTCTAAACAACCCACACGACTCATCACTCAATTCTCCAATCAGCACACCCAAATCAAAGATGTCCTTAAACAATTTTGGCCTCTACTTACATCTGACCCCATCATTGCTAAATATATCAATACATATCCTGATATCACTTATCGACGCTCCCCTTCTCTTCGTGACCGTTTGATTCACAGTCACCACTCCATTGATATCACACACAGGCCTACTGCCACGGGCACCTACCAATGTGGCAAATGTGACATATGTGCATTTGTTGCCAACTCTCGAGTTGTCAATTTACCTAGTGGAAAAACACATACCATCAGACACCATGTTAGCTGTGTCACTGTTGGGGTCGTATATCTGGCCCAATGCCAATGTGGTTCATTCTATATTGGCAAAACCAAGCGCCCCTTCCAGGTTCGTATTCGAGACCATATAAAACCACTTTACAAGAACACCACCACTACGGCCATTAATAGGCACATTGCTGCCCAACATAACTACGACCCCCATGTTATTCTATTTTCCGCACTTGAACATATTCCTCCACATGCAAGAGGTGGTAGTACCGACAACTTACTATTACGACTTGAGACAAAATGGATTCATACATTAAATGCCACCATTTCCCCTGGACTCAATGAATATATGAGTTTCAAGCCCTTTCTTTAATATGTACAAGTTTTACATTTTATTTACCATTTATTTCTCTTCTTTATCGCCCATTCTCTAGGCAACGTCGTGCGTGGTTCTCTTTTCCCTTTCCACCTTTACCTATCTCCCCTCCTCCTAGCCCCCCACCCCTTTCCAGCCCTCCATTCTCTGCAGCTTTTTGACTTCCTTCTCCCTTTCATTGCCATGGCTCCACCTGTGGTCCCCTCCACAAAATTCCCCTTTGGTACTGTGAAACATTGTACTATCTGCAATTGCCATGAATGCATTGCTTTCATAAGTATTTATATTGATTCCATACCCTTTATATTCCTGTCTGATACACACAGGGTATTTAGTTTGTATTTACTTTTTATATTAAATCCTTATTGTCATTACTAAAAACATCCCTATATATGTGCTGCAGCTTAGAAGTTATGCTATAGGTATATGTTGTTTAATGTATCTCCTCCTTTTCTGTAATTGTAATTTTGGTTATAAACTTTACTGGTATACTAGGTCCCTAAGGTTTTCTATGCACTTTATACACATTGTGGCTGGATGTCGTGCGCTGATACACAGGTACTTCCCACCTTCCCCAGTGACCCCTGCGGTATGTCGGGCAGTCTAGGCCTCATCCTCCCACCCTGTGTTTCAGCGCACTACCCCTTGTACCCGGCTGTGCCCCACCATCGGTCTGCACTCGTTCTTGGGTGCCTGGGCTGGCTCCTGATTGGGGGGAGTGGGTTGGCGTATGTGGGGGGTGGGCGGTCACTGCGTGGGCCCTCCCCGCTTGGGGCCGGCGTGGCCAGCGCTGTTTCTGCCTGTACGGACGCCAAGGCGCAGACCTTTGTCTGCCCCAGGGTGCCCACGTCTGTTCTCAGACTCTCCGGCTCTCTTTTTCCATCGGCAGATTGGACGAGGCGACGCCTGGGCACCTCCCATTCCAGGGCTGTTCGCCTCTCCATTCGCCACACGGGCCGCACACTCTGAGCATGCGCGCGCGATGCATGATGGAACCTGTAGTTCCGAGGCACCGCGCTGTGCGCAGCCGTGGGCACCCTTCATTTGCGTCCGCACACCTGATCTTCATCTGATCAGGTGTGGGGGGCATACAAGTGACCGGCCAGTTCCTCAGTTCCTTGATGGACGAGAGACTTGCCTGTATCTTCTCTGCACACAGCGACAAGGTAACTTTGATCCTTCAAAACACTCTTACTTTATGCCTTCCAAATGAACCATTCATTATGCTCCTATACATCCTTTAGGAGCCACTTTGGACCTGCTTCTTATTCTGCTGGCCAACATGGATTCTCTCAATTAACAGTGTCTACGCCATGACAGACTAGGTTTTACACACCTGTGAACGTGCTGCTATGAGAATCTTCCTCTACAGCTGACATTACCAAGTAAGTACAGGCATAACTACTCTACATGGTCCCAGTTACTAATAACAACACCTCTAATGGTACCTATTCCTTTAATTAGGCCTGGTCCAATTGGACCATTGATTTGGTCCAATCTTGACGTTTTGTCCCTGCTGTGTGCACACACCTACTACAGGCACCTCGTGACCACATTCTCTTTCCACGGTTTTTAAACATACATGTAAGTCTGCACCGGCTCTTTTTCTCTAGAGATATAGATACATTTATTCATATACATACATATTTATCTACTTTTTACGTATTCTCCCGAATATAATGCACGGATGTGCAATTTCTATCTCTGGATTATTATTACAAGTGCATTATGACTTATGGTTATTTTTACATTCCTTTGCCAGGTTTACTGTATGCCCCCTGCAGGCACATTTCACGGCGCGGCTTGGCCGCTCCCTTGCGGGGATCCCTTTTGGTGGCTGTGTTCCCCCTTCCCTTCTCCTCCCTCCCTTCTCGGGCACTGACGCCCCAGGTATGTTTGCATCACCGTTATTTAGTGTGGAGCCTTTGGGTGCATGACTGTCCAGCCACAGTTTCTATTTCTTTATTGTTTATATTATGTAGTGTTCGGTTAAATTATTGCTCTCACCATGTGTTTCATGTTTACCACACAGAATTGTTTTTAAATATCCTCCTTATGAGCTCCTGTTCCCTGAAGAAGCCAATGTCTTGGCGAAACATGTAGGAAATCGAGCCCTCCTTCTCCAACGGCCATTTCCACCTGGCCCATCTTACCATTCATAGGGTCATTTACAGTACATGTATCCATAATCTTCTCTTTAGTTTAATATGAATTGTATGTAATGTGTATTTTTTCTATGTTAGATTATCAATAAACTTTGTATTTTTGCTTTTTTATTCCTTCTCTCTATTACTTCCTTTTGAAAACAATCTCTTTTGACCTTGGCACCGCTATAATCCCCCGTCCACATACCCAATAACAGTTTGCTGAAGACAAGCAGACTAAGGACATGGAGTACTGGAACCATGTCCTGTGGTCTGATGAGACCAAGATAAACTTATTTGGTTTAGATGGTGTCAAGTGTGTGGGGCGGCAACCAGGTGAGGAGTACAAACACAAGTGTGTCTTGCCTACAGTCAAGCATGGTGGTGGGACTGTCATGATCTGGGACTGCATGAGTGCTGCCGGCACTGGGGTGCTACAGTTCAGTGAGGGAACAATGAATGCCAACATGTACTGTGACATACTGAAGCAGAGCATGATCCCCTCCCTTTGGAGACTGGGTCGCAGGGCAGTATTCCAACATGATAACGACCCCAAACACACCTCCAAGATGACCACTGCCTTGCTAGGGAAGTTGAGGGAAAAGGTAATGGACTGGCCAAGCATGTATCCAGACCTAAACCCTATTGAGCATCTGTGACAGTTGACATTTTTGCAGATTTATTAAAAATGAAAAACTGAAACATCACATGGTCCTAAGTATTCAGACCCTTTGCTCGGTATTTAGTAGAAGCACCCTTTTGATCTAATACAGCCATGAGTCTTTTTGGGAAAGATGCAACAAGTTTTTCACACCTGGACTTGGGGATCCTCTGCCATTCCTGCTTGCAGATCCTCTGCAGTTCTGTCAGGTTGGATGGTAAACGTTGGTGGACAGCCATTTTTAGGTCTCTCCAGTGATGCTCAATTGGGTTTAAGTCAGGGCTCTGGCTGGGCCATTCAAGAACAGTCACGGAGTTGTGAAGCCACTCCTTCATTATTTTAGCTGTGTGCTTAGGGTTATTGTCTTGTTGGAAGGTAAACCTTTGGCCCAGAATGAGGTCCTGAGCACTCTGGAGAAGGTGTTCATCCAGGATATCCCTGTACTTGGCCGCATTCATCTTTCCCTCGATTGCAACCAGTCGTCCTGTCCCTGCAGCTGAAAAACACCCCCACAGCATGATGCTGCCACCACCATGCTTCACTGTTGGGACTGTATTGGACAGGTGATGAGCAGTGCCTGGTTTTCTCCACACGTACCGCTTAGAATTAAGGCCAAAAAGTTCTATCTTGGTCTCATCAGACCAGAGAATCTTATTTCTCACCATCTTGGAGTTCTACAGGTGTTTTTTAGCAAACTCCATGTGGGCTTTCATGTGTCTTGCACTGAGGAGAGGCTTCCATCGGGCCACTCTGCCATAAAGCCCCAACTGGTGTAGGGCTGCAGTGATGGTTGAGTTTCTACAACTTTCTCCCAGCTCCATCTCTGGAGCTCAGCCACAGTGATCTTTGGGTTCTTCTTTACCTCTCTCACCAAGGCTCTTCTCCACTGATAGCTCAGTTTGGCCGGATAGCCAGCTCTAGGAAGGGTTCTGGTCATCCCAAACGTCTTCCATTTAAGGATTATAGAGGCCACTGTGCTCTTAGGAACCTTAAGTGCAGCAGAAATTTTTTGGTAACCTTGGCCAGATCTGTGCCTTGTCACAATTCTGTCTCTGAGCTCTTCAGGCAGTTCCTTTGACCTCATGATTCTCATTTGCTCTGACATGCACTGTGAGCTGTAAGGTCTTATATAGACAGGTGTGTGGCTTTCCTAATCAAGTCCAATCAGTATAATCAAAAACAGCTGGACTCAAATGAAGGTGTAGAACCATCTCAAGGATGATCAGAAGAAATGGACAGCACCTGAGTTACCTGAGCGTCACAGCAAAGGGTCTGAATACTTGGGACCATGTGATATTTCAGTTTTTCTTTTTTAATAAATCTGCAAAAAGTCAACAATTCTGTGTTTTTCTGTCAATATGGGGTGCTGTGTGTACATTAATGAGGAAAAAAAATAACTTAAATGATTTTAGCAAATGGCTGCAATATAACAAAGAGTGAAAAATTTAAGGGGGTCTGAATACTTTTCATCCCCACTGTATGTGAAATTACACCCCAAAATATATTCTGCTGCTTCTCCTGAGTACAGGGATACCACATGTGTAGGACTTTTTGGAAGCCTAGCCACGTACAGGACCCCGAAAACCAAGCACAGCCTTCAGGCTTCCTAATGGCGTAAAATAGTGATTTCACTCCTCACTACCTATCAAAATTTTTTAAGACCTTGAAATGTCAAGATAGCACAACCCCCCCCCCCCCCCCCCAAATGACCCCATTTTGGAATGTAGACATCCCAAGGTATTTGCTAAGAGGCATGGCGAGTATTTTTCAGCTCTCATTTGTTTTGGAAAATGAAGAAAGAAAAGGAAAATGTTTTTTCTTTTTTCAACTTTCAAAACTTTGCGACAAAAAGCGAGATCTGCAAAATACTCAACATGCCTCTCAGCATGCCTCTCAGCAAAAAAAAAAAAAAAAAAAAAAAATGCAAAAAAAAAAAAAGCGTGGATCCCCCCCCAAAATCCATACCAGGCCCTTTAGGTCTGGTATGGATATTAAGGGGAACCCCACACCATTTTTTTTTTTTAAATGGCACGAAGGTCCCCCAGGCCCCCAGACACTATATACTCTGAACAGCAGTATATACTTTACGGTCTGCTCTATATACACTTCAGAAAAATTGGGCCTTAGGTGTTGGTGGTGCCAGAACACTGTAACCCCTCACAGTTACTCTTGTTGGATGCAGGAACGGGCCCTACGTTGAAATATTATATAAAAATTGTAATTACATGCCCCAGGGGCAGAAAAATTGGGCCTTGGGTGGTGGTGGTGCCCTAAACCAAAAATATTGTTGGAAGCTAGCATCATCAAGATTTAGGAGGAATAGGATAGTCAGCATAGGCAGTCTTTAAGGGATCCCAGATCCATAGCAGAATCAATCAGTTACATCAGCATCAGGTGCTTGATAGCTGCTGATCCAAGACTGATTCACGCTGGATGCAAGCCAGTAGTTCAATTGCATATTGAGCCACGTACAACTCCTTGGCTTTCTGGGGACTGAAAACCATCCCTTGAAGCCTGCTGCTGAGTGTTATCCCCCTAAATCCATGCTGACACAATCCTCCTCCTTCTCCTCTTCTTCCTGTGTGTTTGACAGGCCTGCAGGAATGCTATAAGGGGCCTTGAGAGGAAAAGAAGTCCTCCTCTTCCTTCCTCTGTTCTACCTCAAGTGCTCTGTTCATGATTCCATGAAACGTGTGCTCCAGCAGGAAGACTAGAGGGACAGTGTCATTGATGCATGCATTGTCGCTGCTCACCATCCTTGAGACCTCCTCAAATGGTGACAGGACAGTGAATGCATCCTTGGTCAGTAGCCACTGGCATGGAGAAAAGAAGCCAGGCTCCCCTGACCCTGTCCTGGTGCCATACTCGCATAGGTACTCATTGATGCCCTCTGCTGTGTGTGCAGCCACTGCAGCATTGCCAACGTTGAGTTCCAACTGGTAGGCATGTCACAAATGAGGCGGTTGATGGGTAGGTTGAATTCCCTTTGAATGTCAGCCAGCTGAGCACTGGCATTGTATGACCAGCTGAAATGACTACAGACTTTTCTGGCCTGCCTCAGGAGATCTTGTAAGCCTGGGTATCTGGTCAAGAAACGCCACACCACCAAATTCAGGACGTGTGCCAAACATGGAACAATGGTCAAGTCGGAGAGAAGGTTGGTGCTATTGTCGCATACAACCAATCCTGGCTGAAGCTGGCATGGCATCAACCACCTCTGAGCCGGCCCCTGCAGAGCTGACAGAATCTCTGCCCCAGTGTGGCTCCTGTCCCCTAGACAGACCAACTCAAACACCGCATGGCATCTTTTAGCCTGACTGCTTGCATAACCCCTTGAACGCTTACAGAGCACTGCTGGTTCAAAAGACAAATCTGCAGAAGAGGCCATAGAGGAAGAAGAAAAGGAGGGGGTGGAGGAGAGAGCTGTGGCAGAATCACCACTAGCATTTTGAAGGCGTGGTGGCGGAACAAGCTCCAACAACACTGAACCTGTCTTGCATCCTTCCCAGCTTCAAGCAGAGTTACCCAGTGTGCCTTGAAGGAAAGGTAACGTCCCTGCCCATGCCTGCTGGACCATGAGTCAGCGGTAATATGAACCTTACTGCTGACCGCCCTGTCCAACGAGGCCAAAACATTGCCTTCCACATGCCGGTAGAGAGCTGGAATGGGCTTCCGTGAAAAGAAATGGCTTTTTGGAACCTGCGACTGAGGTACATTACATTCCACAAATTCAGGAAAGGGGGCACAGTCTACCAGCTAAAAAGGCAGTTGCAGTGCTTGCAATTTGGCCAAGCTAGCATTTAGTCGCTGAGCATGTGGATGGCTAGGGACCAAATTTCTGACTGAATATAGAGTATATATATTAGACTGACTGTATAAATATAAATATATATATATATATATATATATATATATATATATATATATATATATATATATATATATATATAATCTCAAATACACTGCCACTATCTGAATAACCTGCCTGCTTAATCTAAATCAAGCTATCTCTCTGTCTAGTGTGGGGCATGGACTTAGTCCCCCTGAGCCATGATTGGCCAAAGTCACCCTGCAGAGCATTCTGCGATTGGCCAAAGCATGCAGGTCAGGTGCATGCTTTGGCCAATCATCATACAGCAATGCACTGCGTTCTCGAAGTGCATTGTGGGGCATTCCGCGGCGCTCAAATTTCCTATGAACGCCCCATATGTTCGGTTCATTTTGAAACTAACAAACACCCAATGTTTGAGTTGAACTTACGTTCGACTCAAACTGCTGGCTCATCCCTAATTTCTGACCACTGCCCTCTAAATACCTTATATGCTCCTGTGCTCTTTATACTTCATTGTACATGACATAATCCTGACTAAAGTGAATATTACCCCAACACTTGATGGTTGGTAAGTAGTCACTTACTATTTTAACTATTTCAGCTCTCTGGATGTACTTCCAGCTTTAATGTAAAAGTTACCCTGGCAGCTGTGTAGCTGTAAGATTTACATTTGCTGGCAGTGTGCTAAGATTTGAGATGTTTTTAGACTCTTGCTTGTGGCACAGTAATTAAATCATATTTTGTGGGTACAAAGTCAGTTTCCAGTGTGTGCTGTGTATGTAGTGAGTAGGCTTTTTATATAACCTTGCCCTTATATACCTTTCCCACTGTTAAAACTATTTAGCCTTCAGCACGGTATGCTACCAACACCAGCTCATTCCTCTCCCCTGGATGCCCAAGGGTTCCCCATGTCTTTCCCAATCTTAGCCACACCCCTGGGTATTAGGTATATGGTTTTTAAGCAGTGGTTCTGCAGTGTTGTATTTGCATGATTCGCCTGAGAACAAGATGAAGCTGAATATATTATTGGGCATGGCTCCCTTTGCTTTTGTGCAAAGACTTTCCAGCTATTTCTGGGAAGTTTTTTTTTTAGAGAGATGTGACACATAATAGGGCTCATCATAAGGCTCATAATAGAAGATTACATATTCAGCCACAGTTATGGAAGTATGACCTTTTATGAATGATGGTATACGTTGAGGCTTTTTGTGGGACTTTGGACTCACATGAGTAGAATTGGCAATGCTCTGAGGTGACACTTGCAAGTATCCATTTTTCTGCTAGTAGATTCAGATAGCACCAAAGGGGGGTGCTTGCTTGTTTGTAGTTCTAGATTATACCACAATGTTTATCATCTATCTGATGGTCTGTTGTCAAGTTACATTAAGGGCTTGTTCACACTTGACTAAATTTCTAATGCTCAACAAACGCTCCTATAGCATTTGTATGGCGTTAGTATGGGCGTCAGACAAGCATCAATGAGCTTTAGTATGAGTATTAGACAGGCGTTTTACAAGCATTATTGAGAAGTTAAAAATGCTCCCCAAACACCCTATGAGTAGTTTTGAAGCGTTTGACGAGTGTTAAAACTGCTCCACAAATGCCTATTCCATTACAGTAAATGAACGAATCTTAACGCCCCGCAACCGTTCCACAACTGCCTGCAAGAGCATTTGTGAGGCATTACCATAGACTTGAATGGGAGGTGTTAAAAGGCTTCAAATGCCTCCTGACTCAACATGAGGCTTCAATTTTGAAGCAACACGACGCTAATGCTTAGTGTGAACAGCACTATGTGCTGTCTATTGTGCCTTGTGCATAGGAGTTTGAGGGGCATTTTTAAAGCCTCTCAAACGCCTGCTCTTAATGCCAGTGTAAACTCAGCCTTAATGTCTATCATTAAGATAAAACAGTTGTTCAGCTGTCAATCAAAAGGACCAGCTGTAGACAAGGAGTGTTCTAAACTAATGAGTTAATCCTGGGTGGTTGCCACGGCTCCAGGTAACCGGGTTCAAACTTCCCGTCCTCCGCTGTGTGGATAATTGTGAGAGCCCCAGGTGCCGGCAATTGCTATTCCAATAGTATATGTGCAATGGAAAAAATCTGGACAGCCGCACTCCGGATTGGAAAAGTAAAAATAAAATCCTCTTTATTGAAAAAATAATGACATGATTTAAAATCCGTACATGGCTCTGTTGGAATAATGCAGCATAACCGCTAACGCGTTTCACGCTCCCATAGAGCGCTTACTCATAGCTGGTTTGTACGAAAGTGATAACCACTTATATACACACTATATGTCTACCACATGACCCCATATTAATTACTTAACTCTAAACAGCTGATCGTAGGTTTGTGTGGGGTTTTGACATTGATGTGATTGGATGTGGGTCCTATAGTGGAATCACTGTTGAAGACATGAATGAATAAACGAAATGTATTCATATTGACAATGTCAACATATATAAACTATTAAAAAATTCTTTTAAAGGTTTCTGAAAAAACATATTTTTTGTTCTCAAAAACCACAGAACTGAGATGGATGCTGGAGCTTGACATTCAAACGTATAAACGTGTAAAATGTCATGCGGATAGATGCAGGTGTGTGCAGACTGTGTGAGCTGGTAGCCGCGGGACGATATGAACAGTGCATGGAGTGAACGTTAAGTGCATATACATGTAGTGAAAAGAGTGCCCGTTTGACAGCACTGTTAGTGTTTAAAAGAAAAAAGAAAAAATTGAAAAAATAACATGTGTATGTATACGTGCATGAATATGTACAAAAAATTGAGCAAATGTGAGTATAAAAGACAATTTTTTATATATGTGTATATATATATACACACATTTGTTGAATGGAAAACTTCCAAATAATGTGAAGATGTGTATAAACTGAAGACTGGGCAAAATATTGGCCCCCTATCTCAAAGATGCGACCAACAATGCCCAGACTCACAGTAATCCATATAATAAATGGGTGTTTTCCATTCAATCCCTACATATATGGATATTGATCGTTGCGATACATAATCCGGAAACGAAAGGTAATAAGATATATCAAGCACTAATAGTCCCTCCGCTCCAGCTCACAAAAGCACACTTCTAAAAACATGCGTCACTCCGCATGGGATGCATTCATCCTGAGTAGGCAACAAGGTCAACATTGCTAGACGTAGTACTTTGAGGCAATCCCATCTCTTGATGAATCGTCTCCAAATGTATGGGCAGAACTATATGAGGTAGGCAAGAATGTAATAAGATGCAGTGTCTACGAACGTATCATTATTTTTTCTATACAAAAAATACTGTTAACCGTAAGAATGTGACGATCTCATTCAATACATATATCAATACGTGAATAACAATCTCACTAAACAAATAATTATATAAATAAATGAAAAAATGAGCAAACAATCTACCTCTTTGCAGGCTATGACTCTTAAATCTACTTAAAGTGCATGGAGACCTTATAAAGGTAATAATGACCATGTTCATGTATGATGAAAATTATGTCTGTAAAGCTGGTGTTGTAGCCTGCATACAGCTACCCTTAAACGATAATGTCTGCTTAGAAACAGAGTTTAGACAACAGTAGATATGACAGATATGACAAATAATTTCTTCTTGGTGTAAGTATATGTACATATCACTAATCATTCGCTTATATAAATGAATGGGTGTATGGCCTAATAAGAATCAATTATTAGGGAAAGAGAAGGAACTGATATATCAATATGTACTCTTATGTATTTTTTCTTAATTATCCACCAGAAAAAGTGTGAATGTATAACCTAGAAGGGAGGTGGGAGGAGAGGGACACAGGTGTGCTACTGGAGGACGTGTCTTCAAGGGTATTTTATTCATAGAAATGTGAAACATACCACTCAAAGTTTAACCCTCGCGGGATTCTAGTGTCTAATGAGAATATCCAAAGGACTTCTCGTTTGCACAATATCTGGAATCTGTCACCTCCTCTCACCAGTGTCATGATTTTCTCAATGCCCTGGATAACCAAGCTGGAGGTATCTTTGTGGTGTGTGTAAATCCAGTGCTTTGATACATTTGTCAAATTCTCTTTCTCGATGTTATACAGGTGATCATGTAGCCTGTCCCTAAGACGCCGTGTTGTGCGTCCAACATATTGTACCTGGCAGCTGGTACATGTAATAACATATACCACAAATTTGGTGTTACAGTTTATAAACACAGTAATCAAAAACTCTTTCTGGTTGCTGCATGATTTTATATGTTGACCCGTTTTAATGTACCCGCAGTAATTGCAGGTTTTTATTCCACATTTAAAGTTGCCTGTGAAATTAAGCCAATTGGATTTGGTGCGATTTGTTGAAAACAAACTGGGGGATGATGAACGTCCCAATGTGGGTGCTCTGCGGGATACAACCTTGATCCCTTTAGAGAGGATGTTATTATATATTGGGTCGTCATACAGGACAGGAAGATGTTTCATGATAATTTTCTTTATTAGGTTGAATTCCGAACTGTATGGGGTAGAAAAAACTGGGATTCTGAGTGAAGTCCCCTTTTTGTGTTGAATTTATTTTTCTGGATGTTTTTTTCTCTAGAAGTGAAGGTCTTGGGATGGATCTTACTGTATTGAGTGCCTTTTGTACTGCTGTTTCTTTATAACCACGAGCTTTGAACCTGTTTGCCATATTTTTGGCCTCAGCTTCAAAGGTTTTAGGGGAACTACATAGACGTTTTAACCTCAAGAGCTGACTATATGGTATTCCTCTGATAGTGTGTTTAGGGTGTGCAGAGTCAGCTCTGAGTAGGGTGTTACCACTGAGGGGTTTTCTGTACAGGCTGGATTGAATAGCATCACCGGACCCTGTCAATTTTACGTCAAGAAAATCTATGGATCTGGATTGCAGATTTCCCGTAAACTTTAAGTTAAATGGATTGTCATTGAAATATGCAAGCCAGATATCCAAATTTGCCTCCCTATCTGATGTAATGAACAAGTCATCTATAAAGCGACAGAAAAAGACAGTGTCTTTACGGCGGGGACTATCCGGTCCAAAGATGCGGGACCTCTCCCACCAGCCCATATAAATATTGGCCAGTGAGGGGGAAAATTTGGCTCCCATAGAGGCCCCGCATTTTTGGAGAAAATAGTCCCCGTCGAACATAAAAAAATGATGTGTTAAAAGGTACTCCAGAGCTTGTACAATGAACTCTTGGAGAATCAGAGAGAATTTACCCGTTTACCTAAGAAAATAAGCAACTGCCTGGATCCCCAGATGATGTGGGATGCTAGAGTACAAACTAGACACATCACAGCTGATCCATCTAAAGTTGTCTTCCCATTTGATGTTTTGCAGTTTGTTCAACAAATCGTTTGTATCTTTTATGTGACCAGGGAGGCTAGTGGCTATTGGTTGTAGATGGGAGTCTACCCACTCCCCTAAATGTTCATTTAAAGAACCTATCCCCGCCACTATAGGTCGTCCTGTAAGGGGATTTAACCCCTTATGGATCTTTGGTAAATGGTGGAACACTGGTGTTATGGGGCATTCTGGAATGAGAAATTCTTTCTCCCTGGGAGTGAATATACCAACTTGTATAGCTCTGTCTATAAGTGTGGAGAGCGTGTTTTTGAAAGGAATTGTGGGGTTTCCAATCCTGAGTGCGGCTGTCCAGATTTTTTCCATTGCACATATACTAATGAGTTAATCCTGTACACACGGGCAGAATGTTGGGAGACATTTGCCCATTCAAAAAAACTGGCCGACATTCTGCCTGTGTGTATGGGTGTCCCCCTAGCAGAACACAGCAGCTCAGCGGGGGGGGGAGAATGCTGAACTAACCTTGCATGAAAAAATTAATAGTGTGCACCCAGGTTAAGAGAGAAGATACTATACATATGAATGGGGGTGTGACAAGAGTTAGCCTCTCTGATGAGAAGTTGCCTAAATATAGTTGGGCTGGCTTGTGACTGTGTGAGTTAACCCAAGGAGATTGCTAGAACTTAAGTGGACCACAAAGCATCTTTGAGAAAACATTTTTCTAGTGAGTCAAGTGTAAGAACTCACTGTGCCTAGCTCATATGTGAACAGGGCCACTGATAAGGCAGTACAACCAACTAGTCCTGTTGTACTGGGCCCAGGCCCCATCAACTAAACGGGGGGGGGGGGGGGCAGGGCAGCTTCACTGTTCATTTCTGCCTAAATGAATAAATTATTTTTACTACACCACATCCCCACTCCTACTTGCTTACCAGGGCTTAATTTACATTTCCCTGGGCCCCATCAGGTAAACAGAGGGGCCAAGGAGGTGGGAGCAGAGGAGGATTTTTTTTTAAATTTTTGAGGCATAGGTGGATAAAGTCAGTGTCGCTGTTCCACTGCATCCCGGTGGGTGGTGGGTGGCGTGTAGGCAGGGTTGGGGGGGAGGGGACCCATCAGAAAGGCTGTATGGGGCCCCATGATTTCTAACAGGGACCCTGGATGTGAACACTGGGACCTAAAGTCAATGTTTGGCTTATTCAGTACAGAAGTACAGAGCAGTGCAGTAAATTAAAATCTAAATGACTGAAAATGGATTGGTGTACTTTTCACTTTTTACAATCCTCATCAAACACACTTGTGTAAACACAATAATAATGCACATCATCCAGTAATGCAAGAAACAAACAAAAAAAGAATGTGAGTATTTAGTCTTTTAAAGTATAATTGCACTATTATTTATTTGTACCTTTTCTAATTCTAACTGAAGATAAATCCTGTTTCCAGCATCATGGACTAGCCATGGGTTTGCATTAATCTTCATTGTAAAGAAGCTGTTTCTGGCCACCAATCAATGGCACTGCTTGGAAACAGGAAACCTGCCCCTGGTTGAATAGACAATCACTTTATTAGGAGTAGATTTTTTATAGCACAGCAGGATGTGCTCAAAGCCAGGAAGCTGCAGGCAATATTTCTGGAAAAAAGGACCTCTCTTTAGTAATGGAAACCCATCACGTTGGCATCCCAGAGGCTGCTGGGACAAGTACAAATGTATAATATTTAGCAAAAGCACAGTTATATTCTAATATCACTAAATTTGTTAGGGGTAATTTACAGTATGTCCTTTTTTTTAAGTTCAACTTAACATTTTGTGGGGCATAGGGATGTAGTCTGTTAATCCTTGTGCTCAGAAAAGTCACTAGTAGTAAAATGCTGAGATAGGTATACAGCATTCATTATTTTTTTTGTTCAAATAGCATCTCGAAGATGTCAGCATAAAACCTGCAACTGGAAATAAAACAGTCTAGAGAACTCAACCGCCTTTCTGCTTCTGGGAAAAAGTAACATATTTTATATATACAGTATAATTGAAGTCATAGTCTTAAGGAATCATGTTCTCCTCCCTAGCAAAATATGTTCAAAATAATATTCTTTGATACTGCTTATTGTTAAAGTTTACATTCCAGTAAGACACTGGTTATTTAATTATTTGTTTGTTTCCAGCCATAGGCTATGACATACTTTCTCTTCTGATGGCAGAAGCTCAATAGTTTTCTGACAGAGATCAGGCTTTGTTAAAATCCTTTGTAATTCTACATGTTGAATCATGCTGATCTGCTCTTGCTACAGTCTTCAACTACTGAATTCTAAAAGATAACTGATGAGATCATACAGAGCTCTTTAAAGTAATCCCTTCGGTTATAGAAAACTTTCAAAATGACAACTTAGTGCAGTGCTCTCTATTCTAGTACAATCAGGATTGACGTTTGCTCCAAAATAGAAGCAATGATTTTTCAATGGCTACCAAATAAAAATATCCAGAGTGACTTACAGAGCAATCAGTTCCCCTGCAGGTGCACCTGGGGCTGCAACATTTTGTCAGTAAGTGGTTTTATCACACAGATATCAAGCAAACTACTGCTGTCTATATCTGCTCTATGAATGTCTGATAAACCAAGGTTCTATGGGAATAAATTGACTTTCTCCATTTAACAGAGAAATGTGAATATCAGATTCCCAGAGTAAAACAGAGTACACTTTTGTTTTGACTGCAACAGCAATTTGATTATGACTTTAAAGCTACCTACAGATTTTACTGATTTGGCCATAGGGTCTTACACAATATATTGCTCTAATGAAGGATTATGGAACAAACAAGTATGTTCCCATTGGGAAAATGTGCATGCTTGTGCCTATGGAGAATATAGAGGGGAGTGCTTAGGTGACATACCCAGTGGTGGATTCTTTTGTGAGAAAACAATACACTTGATAAGAATAATCAAGCGCTTTCCCAGTATGTCTGGACTAGGTGAGCATTCTGAATTTGTAAGCACCATAAAACTGAACTCCATACATGTAGGGCATCTGTTTTAACTATCAATGAATTTTAATTTCTGTCCATCCATTTTTGAGATTTGCATAGCCCTGTCAGACTGCAGAGCTGGATTACTGGTCTGACTCTTTACTGCTGTGAAGCAATACAGCTTGGTCATTTCCTTCCTTCCATCCTGTGACTGGACAGTGAAAGAGAAGTAGCTTACTGATAAGTTGTAAGACTGAGGTAGTTAGCCTGTATTTGTGGGAGGGGGCTATTCATCTGTTTAAAACCCCAGACACTACCCTCTAGTGGTCACTGTGGTACGTTTTGACTACTTCTGGGTCAACACAGCGTCTCACATGACTCACTCATCCCTGGTCCCATGCCGTTCGTATCTGCTCATCTTTCATGCAGTAGTCGCTCTTCCATTGTCTGGACAGATAAGTATCGCAGGCGACCTACCTGCTTGTTTTTAAGGCTGCCGTGCCACATGAACGCCTTATGTTAAATGTACCTCTCGTTGCTAGGTGTTTCATATGTTTTTGCTGTGCAACGTGTATAAACTTCTGAGTCTTTTTATCGACTGTGGTGGCCATGTCCGAGGTCAGCATTTCTATGCAAATGCTCGAAGCCTCATGTCATGTGAGTCACATTTGTCTTGTGCACTTTACTGTCATCTGTATCAGTTCACGTGGTATATTCGATTGTCCTCATCTTTTTGTCCCATGTTCGAGGTCAGCAATTCTACGCAAATGCCTGAAGCCTCATGTCATGTCATGTGAGTCATGTTTGTCTTGTGCACCTTACTGTCATCTGTATCAGTTCACGTGGTGTACTTGATTGTCCTCATCTTTATGTCCTGTGCTGGGTGTATGCCCTCTTAGATTTCATTTTACTTCATATGCCCGGATTTGCCTTCAGTACAAGATGTCACACGTTTCAGACTTTATAGATGCTGCTGCTATTCCCACTTCCACCGCAAGAGCCTCAGAGCAAGGCAGCGTGTCCTCTTTACGAGCCTGGACTATCCCTAAACTTATGACAGAATTCCACCAGCGGGGTATTCCCTATCCAGCCACAGCTAGGAAGGCAGATTTGTTTTGCCTGCTGTACCCTAGCCAGGCAGTTGCTAGTCAACAGTCCATATTAAATCAGTCGATGGCCACCTCTTTAGCCCAGATTCATGCCTTATTGAACTCTATGTCTACCTTCATCCATAATATTCAGAATAGGTTGGAGATCATGGAAGCCTGTAACAGCTTTCCAGTGGCCCCTGTTGTTACAGGCCCATCCGCTCAAGATCACAATGTTACCAATGCAGCAGTCCCCGCAGCTGCAGATATGCCCGCACCAGCCCTGGGAGTTATTATTGCACATTTTATCCCAGCTTTCATTAGGAAAGCTTTTCTGGATGGCAAGGATGTCAATTTAGCCTCCCTTCTTGTGGCTTCTCACGACATCCTAGATAATAAAACAACATTCTCTTGTGGCGACGTTTCCGTCATTATGAACACGAAGGATCTTAGGCTCAATAGCAAACTGAACATACTGGAGTTTGTTTTGGCTTCTAGTACATTCAGAGATGTGATTTGTTCCATTAATCCTGGTGGGAGGGAAGACTTATGCCCCGTACACACGGTCGGATTTTCTGATGGAAAATGTCCGATCAGAGTGTGTTGTCGGAAATTCCGACCGTGTGTGGGCTCCATCGGACATTTTCCATCGGATTTTCCGACACACAAAGTTGGAGAGCAGGTGATAAAATTTTGCGACAACAAAATCCGTTGTCGGAAATTCCGATCGTGTGTACACAAATCCGACGGACAAAGTGCCACGCATGCTCAGAATAAATAAAGAGATGAAAGCTATTGGCCACTGCCCCGTTTATAGTCCCGACGTACGTGTTTTATGTCACCGCGTTCAGAACGATCGGTTTTTCCGACAACTTTGTGTGACCATGTGTATGCAAGACAAGTTTGAGCCAACATCCGTCGGAAAAAATCCATGGATTTTGTTGTCGGAATGTCCGAACAAAGTCCGACCGTGTGTACGCCCTATTACACCGATATCTGCATAATGTGGTTGACTTGCGGATAAGTACAGTGGGTATCAATTATCATAGGTCATTTTTGGCTAAAGCGACCGCTGCGTTGTCCTAGTTCCTATACTCCTCTAACTGGAGTTTTCTCAACACTGTTCTCTTTTGTAGGCTGTTCGCTGGCCTCAAATCACCTGTTGTCACTACTGCCAGTCAATAACACACAATGGTGAATGGTCTCCGAAGCCACATTACACATCTGTTCCCTCCACGTCCGTGGTCATCCCTGGACCTGCTGTGGTTCCTTCCCTGTCACAATCCCCTCAAGTTGATAAGTTGGGAAGGCCGATTCATTACCTAGGCAGAGCCCAAATATGTAATAACTTCTATAATGGGGTGTACAATTTTAGTAAGTGCAGGCTATAGCATTTTTGCTCTCTTTGTTTTTGGGCTCATTCTAAAACCCTATGCCCCAAGAAGGTTCGGACATCTACTTCCTGACTGTGCAGTGTGGACGTAGATTTTTCTCGACTTCTGCTTAAATAGTCACCCAGCCCCGGGTTTGGCAAACTTTCTTTACCAGGGTTTCCACAAGGGGTTGCACGCTCTCCCACATGAAACATTTGAGTGCAGGAATCTGCTTTCAGCCATGTCGGATCCAGATTCAGTGGACTTACTGCTTCATACAGAAGTGGAAAAAAGCTTCCTGATTGGACCTTTCGTAACACCTCCTTTCGACTCTTGAAGAGTCAGCCCAATTAGTGTAACTCTGAGCTTTGGACATGTCGGGTTCATTTAGTTCCGAATGAATGTTCGGACAAATTTTCATTGTTCGGAGAGTCAGATGTGTCCGAATACCTGAATTATGGTATAACGAAGTTTACCGAATGCTCTGAATAATTAAACAAAATTCGTCTGCATTTCCGAAATGCTGTTTTAGTTAAGCCAAAGGTAATTTTAACAGTCATTGTAATCATTTCATGAAGATTTTTCTTTTGTTTGTTTACTTTGCCACGTTCAAATCGAGAAAAAAAAAAAAAATATATATATATATATATATATATATATATATATATATATGTATATGAATGGGTGAGGAATTCCGGGAGTAGAGTCAATCAGGAGAGGACTGACTCGCAGTCCTCTCTATCTTAATAGAGAGTTATTTGGGAGGCTCTGAAGTGATATTCTGGTGTGAAAGAGCCTCCACCCCTGACCACAGGGATTCAGCACACAGGGGGTTAAAGGCCTCCAGGAAACAGCTCATAAAAGACAGGAAGTAGTAAAAAGGTGGGGAGGAGGAATAGGTGATTACACCTGTCGTGATGAGCTGTGTACCTGTTTGGAGCTGCTAAAGATTCAACAAGGACTTTTTAAACTCTGAGGTGAAGACCCAGCTACAAACTATATGTGCCTTTTCTTTGATTTTCTTTGTGCTGAAGATAAGCGGACTTTATTTTATATTTTTGTGCTGTGTGCTGAATGAAGCTTTATTTTGATTTGTTTACAAATTAAAGCCTTGTTTAAAGTTTAAACGGTTTATGCACTTGGTTCAGTGGAGCTATTATCCCCAAACTTTACAATATATATATATATATATATATATATATATAATATAGTTTTCGATTCAGCCGATTCAAAATATATATTGATTTTGAATCAAAGTCTGTAAATTTGAAGAAAATTCAGAAAAGACATAAAACGCATTCTGAATAAGAATTCAACAAATCAACCAAATTTAACGAAACAAAATAACTAGATTAATGAATCTAAACAAAACAAATTTTGTTCATCATGCACATGTCTACTAAGCTTTCTTCAGGAACGTACCAGAGGCAGATCAAGTCCCCACTTCAGCTCCTGAGTTTGCAGACCTCAGACTAGTTTTTAAGGCCTTGAGGAGACTGTTGGTCACTTGATTGGTGGTTCATTAGCGTCCAGTACAGCGCGCAGGTATAGGCTAGCCTGGAGAACTTACACCCAGTTCATAATACAGTTCCCGACACCATTGCCACATTCCAGTAAGCCCATCCTAACTTTCACTACTTTTTGCCACCTAAGTCTTAAGTTGTCTCACGCTACCATTAGTGCATATCTGTTGCTAAACGACCCAAGCAGGCCTACTCTATTCTCCTCTCATCCTGTTAAGGCTGTTTTAAAGGGCATTCAGAAGTGCCAACCGGTTAAGCTACCTTCTAGGGTTCCCATTTCCCCCGACATGTTCAAACTGCTTGTGGTAACCTTAAACTCAGCACCATTTGGGCAGTTCAAAAGTTTAGTCTTGAAGGCGGCCATGTTCCTGGCTTATTACGGCTTTCTTAGACCGAGCGAATTAGCCAAGTCGGACAGTATGTCCACTATTCTGTATAAAGGACATTTGGTTAAGTCAGCTGACTGGTTTACACTTACATTACCATTCACCAAAACTCATCTGGACAGTGAGGCGTAATTAACTAATACCCGACATGTATTGCATGGTGGCCCGTAGCCGTTTTTGAAGACCTGCTCTCTTACACACCATCTACCTTCAGAGAGCCCACTCCTGCCTTTCCCCATCCAACTCATGTCCACCTCAGTGTTCATGTGCATATACAAACTCTCGCCCCCCAGGGATTAGACCCACACTAATTTCAGGACATTCATTAAGGATTGGGGCACCTTCGGCAGCCTCCAAACACCAGGTTCCTCTGCATATTGTTAAGCAGTTTGGTAGGTGGAGGTCCATCTGTTACGTTAGGTATATCCCCGATCCACATGTGAAAATAGCCAGAGCGTTTAGTAGACTCGCACTATAATAAAAAATAAATCTTTAAACCTATTTCTGGTTCAGTCTAATTTTTGCCCCCTTTCAGGCATATCTTGTCTACGGTCAGGGCACACCTAAGGCCATATTTTCGTTATGGTGAGTATACCCGTCCACAAGGCTGAGGTAGTCAGCCTGTATTTGTGGGAGGGGGCTATTCCTCCATTTAAAACCCCAGACACTACCCTCTAGTGGTCACTGTGGTACATTTTGCCCACCCTCTCATATCTAGGGTATGCCCCCTTTCAGGCATAACCTCTTGTCTATGGTCAAGGCACACCTCAGGCCATATTTTCATTATGGTGAGGATACCCAACCACAAGTAAGGATGACCTTAACCACTTCAGCCCCGGAAGGATTTACCCCCTTCCTGACCAGAGCGTTATTTGCGATTCGGCACTGCGTCGCTTTAACTGACAATTGCGCGGTCATGCGACGTGGCTCCCAAACAAAATTGACGTCCTTTTTTTCCCACTAATAGAGCTTTCTTTTGGTGGTATTTGATCGCCTCTGCGATTTTTATTTTTTGCGCTATAAACAAAATAAGAGCGACAATTTTGAAAAAAACGCATTATTTTTTACATTTTGCTATAATAAATATCCCCCAAAAATATATAAAAAAAACATTTTTTTTCTTCAGTTTAGGCCGATCATATTCTTCTACATATTTTTGGTAAAAAAAATGGCAATAAGCGTTTATTAATTGGTTTGCGCAAACGTTATAGTGTTTACTAAATAGGGGATAGTTTTATGGCATTTTTATTAATAATTTTTTTTTACTATTAATGGCGGCGATCAGCGATTTTTATTGTGACTGCAACGTTATGGCGGACATGTCGGACATTTTTGACACATTTTTGGGACCATTGTCATTTATACAGCGATCAGTGCGACTAAAAATGCACTGATTACTGTGTAAATGACACTGGCAGTGAATGGGGTTAACCACTAGGGGGCGGGGAGGGATTAAGTGTGTCCTAGGGAGTGATTACTAACTGTAGGGGGATGGGCTGTGTGGCTGACGTCACTGATCTCTGTTCCGATGACAGGGAGCAGAGATCGAGTGACACTTGTCACTAGGCAGAACGGGGAGATGCTGTTTACAACGGCATCTCCCCGTTCATCCGCTCCGTGAGGCGATCGCGGGTCTCCCCGCGGCGATCGAGTCCGCGGGACCCGCGTCACGACTCACGGAGCTCCCGGCCGGCACGCACGCACGGGCACGGCGGGAAATTCAAATGGACGTACAGGTACACCCATTTGCCCAGCCGTGCCGCTCTACCGACGTACATCGGCGTGCGCCGGTCGGCAAGCGGTTAATGTTCAGTCCGAACCTTGGCTGTTTGAACTATTATACATGATAGCTTCTTCCTTTCAATGGTTGTTAAGGTGATTCTAAAGGTTTTTTTTTCTTAAATAACAAACATCTTATACCTACCTGCTCTGTGCAATTGTTGAGTGCCCCCAATATCAAGCCTCTTGCACTCAAGCAGGCTCACTCCCAAGCCACACTCATGTGAATGTGAACATTGTCCATTCACACACAGAGCGTGGCTTGGCCCTGCCCCCACTCTCTTCATTCTGCTTATGTGAAAAAGGAATTGGTGGGGAGTGCTAAAGTGACGTAGTAGTTATATAATTAATTTTAAATTATATGTATAGTTAAAAAATACAGTGAAAAAACGCTGCACACCAGCCTGCCTATATATATCCAAAACATAATATATAATGTACCTAAATAGATATCAGTGATTGCACAGGCAAAGTGCTTCAATTCCCAAACAAACAAAAAAATGATCATAAATGACCCAAGTATGATCATATAACATAATAGATCATATAACATATGACCTAACATGTGATTCACACGTAAAACATAAATCCATAAAAGTCCATAAGTGAAAATAAGTCCTTCACCGTCTAGAGATATCTCCCAAAAGTGCTCATGGAATGGGTGTCAGCTTACCAAATGTCCAATCCAACCCAGTTGACCAATTTAGTGAAAAAAAGGTCAAATAGGCTTTAGCAAGATAATGCTTGCTGCAATGGAGAAATGTAGACCGGACTCCTGTCCTCACACCAAAGGGTCTCACGAATGGGATATAAAACAAATGTAGAGGAACTGAAAATAGTGTAATACCGTGTATTGTATAAAAAAATTAAAAACAAACATAGCCAAATGGCTACTTACATGGATAGTGCCATCACCCGGCACTGAGGCTAAAAAGCATATCATGTCAATGGGTGTCCCGCGTTGGATACTGCTAACAGCGGCGTGCGTTCCACCTACGACAGATGGACAACCATGGGAACCGGATGTGATGTCATTGCGTGACCAAGTACCACCTCGACGTACGTTTTGTTAAACACGTCTTCAGGAAGCATACTTGGTCACTATGGAGATGGTTTTAAATACTGCTGGTTGATTAACATACAGGGAGGAGTTGAATGCTTGCCAACCTCAGCGCCATTCACAGGCACTTATACACTATTCCGTACAGCATATGCAAATAAGAAAAAACAGGTCACAACTACAATAAAGCATTGGTAACCTATATAGGAAATAAATCCTATAATAATTGGGGGGCATCTCCCATGCATATCAATGCTGGAGAAAACATGGTAAAAAATATATATAATATACGGTATAAGCCTTTCCCTATTTTATGATGATTTAAAGGAGCAGCACCTACCCAACTTGATTGTATACAAATATAGGTGAAAAATATAAAAAATAAAATTAATAGTGGGTTCAAAAAAATTAAAAAATTGATTTATAATAATATAAATTACAGATAAATATAGATAATTGAAGAAAAATGGAAAAAAATAAAAATATTGTATAAAATTATTGATTTATATTAAATAATGTAGACCAATTAATTAAAATTGATGCAGAGTAGAACCTCCAAAAATGTAAATATATATAACCTAATCCTTGGCTAAAAAACAATTAAGATCCAGCTCTATATTTAAGCCCTGTGGTTGCATCGTTTGTAAACGGTACAACCACTGGGTTTCGTTCTGAGAAATCACCTTCTTGAGGTCGGTACCCCTCCAGTGCTGGGTGATCCTGTCTATCCCATAGAAGGTTAAAAGATGAGGGTTCCTGTCATGAACCATGCGAAAATGGCATGATACTCTATGGTTCAAGAAACCTTTAGAGATATTAGTCACATGCTCATTGATATGGACCCTTAATTTCCGTGTGGTACGTCCCACGTATTGGAGGGAGCATGGACACTCCAATACAATTGTGACATGACTGGAGTTGCATGTTATTAGGGGTTGAATGGAATATTCCTGTTGTGTAACCTTGGATTGAAATTTGGAAATCTTCTTTCCTGCTTGTTTGATAGTACGGCAAGCTTTACACCTAGTACAAGAGTGAAACCCTGATCCATCGAGAAAGGTGGAGGGTTTTTTGGGGGGATCTGGTACATTGGGAGCTATCATATTCCTTAATCCTGGCGCTCTTCTGTAAATAAATTTAGGTCTCGGAGGGAGGGTAATTTGTAAATCTTTATCCTTTAGGAGTATAGGCCAATATTTTCTGAATACCTTTTCTACACTCCTATATTGTCGATGGAACCCTGATACAAAGGCAAGGTCCCCTGGAGATGAAGTTTTTTTCCTTAGGAATTAGAAGTGAATCCCTATCCATAGCTGAAACTTGATTTTTTATTTTAGTAAGGTCTTTGAGAGAGTAGCCCTTCTCACAAAATCTCAGAAAATATTGGCCTATACTCCTAAAGGATAAAGATTTACAAATTACCCTCCCTCCGAGACCTATTTATTACAGATTTATTTACAGAAGAGCGCCAGGATTAAGGAATATGATAGCTCCCAATGTCAGAGGTGGGGGACTCGAGTCACATGATTTGACTCGAGTCGGACTCGAGTCACCTGTTTGAGGACTTGCGACTTGCTTGACAAAATTAAATAAATGACTCGACTTGACTTTGACTTGCCACTAATGACTTGCGACTTGACTTTGACTTGGGCTATTTGACTTGCAATGACTTGCAATGACTTGGCACCACCAGTGCTGTGTCTAGGTAAAAGTCGCCCCCCCACAAAAGAAAGCTCCCCCGAGTCCCGGCTTCTGCCCGCACAAATACAGCTTGCTAACATTGTGGGCGGGATCGGATAGGTGTCCGCGAGTGGCGCTTGCAGGGTTCGTGGCTGCAGCAGACTTCTTTTTTTATTTGATGATGACTGCACTGCAGTCTCTCCACCTAGGCTGTAGGTCTCTGTATTCCATCCGGCCAGGCCGCGGCGCCGCCCCCTTCCTGCTGCGGAGTGATCTCTGAGGGAGGGGCTGGGCTTCTGTGCAAATGTGCAGAGCCAGCAGCGTGAGTCGTGGGCCTCACGGTGGGGGAGGAAGAAGGAACTGGAAGTTGCCCAAGGAGCCAGCCAAGCCTAGCCGGCTGACTGAATCTGAGTGGAGTCCAGTCCAGCAGCCATAGAGTAAGTCATGGCAGACTATTATTCTTCTACTGAGGGGGCACTGGAGCAGGGACAGTCACACGACTCAGGGAGGGACTGGTCTTGGAATGGGGGTCAGTGCAGTGGTCGTCGCAGCGCAGAAGAAAAAGCACAGAGCCGAGGAGGAGTAAACAGATTTGCAGAAGCTGCAGGTTTGTTTGATGCAGTGCCAAGCAAATGCTTCCCTGAAAACTTCCCTGCAAACTTTGCAGGGAAGCATTAGCTTGCTTGGCACTGCATTAAACAGACCTGCAGCTTCTGCAAATCTGCACTAGTGATGTAGCAGCTAGCAGGGCCCTGGCCAGTGGCCTGTACTGATGATTGCAGGATGCAGATATGATTGCAGATGCAATCAATCATCAATATAATTGCACATGCTAAAACTATGAAACCTAGGTAGGTACAAACCTTCTTTCCTTGTTTTCTCCTCCTCCTCGGCTCTGTGCTTTTTTCTCCTGCGCTGCGACAGCCACTGCACTGACCCCCAGTCCCAGACCAGTTCCTCCCTAAATCCTTCACTAATTAACTATTACTTGTACGAAGTACAAAGTGCTCAACGTGAATATTACATAAAAATCATATTGCTGAATTAAGTGCTCCATGTGTACTACAAACTCATTAAACAGTCCACATCCAGTGAAAGTTCATGTACTGCAGTGCTCCATGCATGCTGAAATCAATGCAAACTTTAGCACTGGTCACTGTATTGGTGTCACTGATGCCCAAAAGTGTCACTGTGAGTCACTAATGTAATATTCTAATCTGGAATGATAAACGTGTCACTGTTTTAAACAAGGTTAGGTTAGGACCGTATATATATAATACATTAAAAATAGTTCTGTAAGTACTAGTGTACTAAGCAGCAACACCTTATTTTCTGGCAGTGCCCGGGCTGTCCCGACAGCAAACTCTGGATCCGCCCCTGACAGACCAACGCACAAGGCAGCTATAATGGAGGGAGCGATTCCAAAAATAATTAAATTTGGATTTAAGGATTATGTTTTAGATGTTGGTGAAAAGAAGAGAACGGCGATATGCAAGGTCTGCAACTCAAAAATAAGAGACACGTCCACCACAAAATCCAACTTCATCCGTCATACAAAACCCACAAAGAAAAGTAGGTACAGTAACGTCACGTGTATGTATATATATGCAAATTAGGCCTACATCCCACTTTAGATGGGAGCAGAGTGTATTGTTGTTCAAATCAATAAATCACATAGCTAACTTTTTTTCTATCTCTCTTCTGTTTACTCTATAGATATGAAGAGTACACACATGCCAAAGGGACTTTTGATGATACCCAGCCTCAAATCTCACAATTCCTCGCACAGGGGACTGTGCAGCTATACCACTGCAACCACCAGCAGCAAAAGGCAATTACAAACTCAATCCTGTCAGACCTCATTATAAACTGCAACATGCCTTTTGGAAAAGCCACAGACCTCTCACAGGGAGAAAAACTTGTGACAATAAGTGCTGTTGTACCCTGTATCCTTTCTCTGAATCACCACTGGAAAATCATAAAGAGAGCGTGCGCTACCTTGGTGGCTTGATCCGTAGCCTGCAAGAATAACTCCAAAGACTATTCGAAGGGATCTTTGTCAATGTGAGGATGGCAGATGAACAGAATGATGTAGCAACCTTACCCTTCTCTGACCCTCTATACCTAAAAGCTGCTCTGCTGGATCCTTCATTTGGCACCATGTGGTTGACCCATGATGTTTTGGCTACAGAAAATGTCAAGGAGGCTGTGTCTGCGATGATAAAAAGTATGTTGTGTTTTTGGTAATAACCCGTTTGCAGTAATAAGTTACACCTGAGTGCATTGAGTCACTGTTTTATGCTTGTGTTTTTCAGACTTGATTCTCAAAGAGGACTGCAAGCCCACCCCAACAACCACCGATGAAGACGAGCAAATGCCAGTGGCATTTGGCATGAGTCAGAGAGTCAATCTGGGCTGTTCACAGCATACCGCAAAAAACAGAAGAGAGATTCATGTTCCAGTCCCCAAATTCAGCTGAACCAGTATTTACACATTTGTGATGGACAGAGCTGCCTTCAGTTTTGGGCCATGAACAGGCACATGCTCCCCTCTTTGTTCAGGGTAGCGGTAAGAGTAATGTCAGTCCCTGCATCAAGCGCACCTGTTGAACGTGTGTTCAGCCATGGTGGGGTGATAATGCGACACCATCGCTCACAACTGAGCGAGAAAGTACTTTCCAATTAAATTTTTTGCAAATGCAATGCATGTTAAGTGGCTATTCTGAGAATAGCCACTTAACATGCATTGCACTTGCAAAAAATTGCATTCTGAGAAGTAATACTATTTTTTGCAAATGCAATGCATTTTAAGTGGCTATTCTAATAACTAAGAAAAAAGGAATAGAAGTAGATAGGCGCTGTTTCCAAGCCTGGTGAATTCAAATGTGTTATTCCCTTAGTGGGAGGGCAGTATGGAGTGGGAAAGATTGTAAAGCTGTTGCCTAAAGTATTCAGTGAATGTTTATCCCGTGGAATTGTGTATAAAGGTCCTGGATGTGCATAAGTCAAGTTGGTTGTCTGACTTAATAAAGTGCAGTGTGTGCTGTAAAAAAGATATAACTTAATCCGTATAAATATAATATATCCATATATAAATGAACCCTATTTTTAAATTAAAATTATTTGTGCAAAATTATGTGATCCATAACGTAATCGATAATGTACATATGTAGTGAACAAACAAATATATATAATCAAGTGCTTTCAGTGCTGCTACAAAGAAAACCCCTGGATTCTGATGGATATTCCAAACCTTTCAGTGCGTGCCTTAATCCGTGTTCTAATAGTGATTGATTGCACTCACCAGATCCTAGCAGCACTGAAAGCACTTGATTATATATATTTGTTTGTTCACTTCATATGTACATTATCGATTTACGTTATGGATCACATAATTTTGCACAAATATTTTTAATTTAAAAATAGGGTTCATTTATATATGGATATATTATATTTATACGGATTAAGTTATATCTTTTTTAGAGCACACACTGCACTTTATTAAGTCAGACAACCAACTTGACTTATGCACATCCAGGACCTTTATAACACATTTGAATTCACCAAGCTTGGAAACAGAGCTATCTACTTCTATTCCTTTTTTCTTATATCTTACTCCACCTAGTGGAAGTAATCGGTAGTGGCAGCTGTTCCAACAACATTCTTTAATTTTTAAATTTTTATTCCATTGCATGCATCCCATTGCGCGGGTGTTTCTCCCTCTTTTTTCTATTCTAATAACTAAGCTCAAAGTTTGAACTTGACACAATGCCAAATTGCCAATATCTGGACACTTGAAGAATGGTGATGGGAATACTATTATTCTCATCACCATTCAAGTGTCCAGATATTGGCATTATGTCAAGTTCAAACTTTGAGCTTAGTTATTTTCCCCCTCAGCAAGGACTACATTTTTTTCAGGCTTGTTGGCCATTTAATTGCTGAGTGTTCTGCTCCTTGTATGCTATTTGGGCATTCAAAGTGTTTCTTTAATATGCCAAGAAAAAAGCACTAAGCTGTTTTGTTAATGTTGAAAATAAAACAAAACCTTTCCTGAAAACTGACTTTTAACTCATTTAAAGGATGGAAATGGGGTAGATCAGTATTTTGACTTAATTTGAGACTTGACCAAAATAAATGACTTGACTTGACTTGCTTGACTTCTAGCAGGGACTCGACTTGACTTGCTTGCTTTTCGCCACAGTGACTTGGGACTTGCTTATGACTTGAAGGTTAAGACTTGAGACTTGCTTGTGACTTGCACATGTGTGACTTACCCCCATGTCTGCCCAATGTACCAGATCTTGAACCATAGAGTATCATGCCATTTTCGCATGGTTCATGACAGGAACCCTCACCTTTTAACCTTCTATGGGATAGACAGGATCACCCAGCACTGGAGGGATACCGACCTCAAGAAGGCGATTTCTCAGAACGAAACCCAGTGGTTGTACCGTTTACAAACGATGCAACCACAGGGCTTAAATATAGAGCTGGATCTTAATTGTTTTTTAACCAACGATTAGGTTATATATATTTACATTTTTGGAGGTTCTACTCTGCATCAATTTTAATTAATTGGTCTACATTATTTAATATAAATCAATAATTTTATACAATATTTTTATTCTTTTCGATTTTTCTTCAATTATCTACATTTATCTGTAATTTATATTATTATAAATCAATTTTTTAATTTTTTTGAACCCACTATTCATTTTAATTTTTATATTTTTCACTTATATTTGTATACAATCAAGTTGGGTAGGTGCTGCTCCTTTAAATCATCATAATAGGGAAAGGCTTATACCGTATATTATATATATTTTTTACCATGTTTTCTCCAGCATCGATATGCATGGGAGATGCCCCCCAATTATTATAGGATTTATTACCTATATAGGTTACCAGTGCTTTATTGTAGTTGCGACCTGTTTTTTATTATTTGCATATGCTGTAGTATAAGTGCCTGTGAACGGCACTTAATAGTTGTATAAGTGCCTGTGAACGGTGCTGAGGCTGGCAAGCATTCAACTCCTCCCTGTATGTTAATCAACCAGCAGTATTTAAAACCATCTCCATAGTGACAAAGTACGCTTCCTGAAGACGTGTTTAACAAAACGTACGTCGAGGCGGTACTCGGTCATGCGATTACATCACATCCGGTTCCCGTGGTTGTCAATCTGTCGTAGGTGGAACGCACGCCGCTGTTAGCAGTATCCAACCCGGGACACCCATTGACATGATATGCTTTTTAGCCTCAGTGCCGGGCGATGGCACTATCCATGTAAGTAGCCATTTGGCTATGTTTGTTTTCAATTTTTTTTATACAATAAACGGTTTTACACTATTTTCAGTTCCTCTACATTTGTTTTATATCCCATTTGTGAGACCCTTTGGTGTGAGGACAGGAGTCCGGTCTACATTTCTCCATTGCAGCAAGCATTATCTTGCTAAAGCCTATTTGACCTTTTTTTCACTAAATTGGTCAACTACATCTGGTAAGCTGACACCCATTTTATGAGCACTTTTGGGAGATATCTCTAGACGGTGAAGGGGTTCCACTGTTGGTTTGATTTCCAGATCCAGACAAGGACTTATTTTCACTTATGGACTTTTATGGATTTATGTTTTACGTGTGAATCACATGTTATGTTATATGATCTATTATGTTATATGATCATACTTGGGTCATTTATGATCATTTATTTTGTTTGTTTAGGAATTGAAGCACTTTGCCTGTGCAATTACTGATATCTATTTAGGTATATTATATATTACTTAAAGTTGATGTTTTGGATATATATAGGCAGGCTGGTGTGCAGCGTTTTTTCACTGTATTTTTTAACTATACATATAATTTCAAATTAATTATATAACTACTACGTCACTTTAGCACTCCCCACCAATTCCTTTTCACATATGCACTAGTGATCTTTCACTTAGTTTGGGTGTAGCTGCTATTTTTTCACATATTTCACTAGGTTTGATATTTTACTCAGTTTAGGCGCGGGATTAATCATTTTTTACACTCTTCATTCTGCTGCTATGTGAGCCAATGAGAGACGAGAGGCATGGGAGAGCTGAAGCTCTCATGCATATTGCTGGATCGAGATGGGGTTTGGGTAAGTATGGGGAGGGGCTGCTGCACTCAGAAGTTTTTTTTTTTTTACCTTAAAGTGGTTGTAAACCTCAGTCATGGAATCTGAGCAAAGCACATATATCTGTAGTGTTTACATATCTCTCTCCAAAGCTCTAAGTGTTGTTTCTCTATGGTGTTTCATTCCTCTGTTATCAGCATGTGTCATTTCTGAGAAGTTTTCCCGACACATGAGATAAATTTGTGTCGGGGGGAGTGGGGAGGGAGAGCTCAGAATGGAGCTTGTCTATTCAGAACACAGTTCTTCTGCTGTGTGGAGGGGGGTGTGTTCCTTTCCTCCAATCAGCTCTCACACGCTGTAACTGCAGTCTCTCCGTCCCCTAGAGCTGCACGATTATGAATAAAATGAGAATCACAATTTTTTTGCTTAGAATAAAGATCATGCTTCTCTCATGATTCTGTGTGTAACATCATCTTTCACATTATACAAAACAATTGGGCTAACTTTACTGTTTTGTTTTTTTACTTCATTGAAGTATATTTTTTTTCCTAAAAAAAAAGACAGCTGCGCAAATACAGTGCTACATAAAATATTGCAGCGATCTTCATTTTTTCCTCTAGGGACTCTGCTAAAAAAAAATATATAATGTTTGGGGGTTCTAAGTAATTTTCTAGCAATAAATACTGATTTTAACTTGTAAGCAACAAGTGTCAAAAAAGGTTTAGTCTTTAAAGCGGAACTTTAATAACTTTTTCAACTTTCCATCTATTAAATCTTCTGCCCTAGTTGTTTTAACTTTGGATAGTAAAACATTTTTTTCCTGCCAGTAAATACCTTATACAGCGAACTTCCTGTTTCCTGTCTGGTAAAAAGCCTAGGCATTAAGATAAAAAACAACAACACAAAGTAGCGCAGGTTTCAATGTAAACAGTATAACTTAATGCACATCGAAAAAATGTCCTTTAAGCAATCAGAAGCTCTTCTAATAATATCTTCTAATAATTCTTTTAATAATAACAATATGAGCACAATTTAGTCAGATTTAATCCATTTTTAGATAACATACATATAATCACCCCATAGGAAAAAATATATATATATGCTAGAAAGTGTAGTTGTACATTATCATTTTATATAGGCATTTAATTGTATCTGCATCTGTAACATTACATTCCTTTTATTTTCCTTGTAATAATATTTGTATCCATTAGGCAGCAGTGCTAGGAGAGCACTTATATAGGCTGAAATTAAACCCATCTTCCCTAGCCTGAAAAAGGAGCGCGCCACAATGCGCATGCTCTGAAACGCGTCGCTTGCAGCACATACCATTGGATTTGTGTTCCAGCCCTCCATTCGATTGCCCGGCGGAGGTACAAGCCTCGTTTTGGATTACTATCGAATCCCGGAAGCTTACGCCGAACATACGGGCCGGCAGCGGAGAGGAATAAGGCTCGTTTACATCAGAGAGTGCAATCCTGTATGGCTTTTACTGAGACTACCCATGCCGCACTAACAAGTTTTAACATGTGAGTGTTTTTAATGGAATTGTGTCATTAAAATATACTGTTTTACTAAGAGGCACCTTTGCTGTTTGTTCTTCTCTTGCATATTAAGATAAAAAACGTCTGCCTTTAGAACTACTTTAAAGAGGAACTTCTCTCTCAATCAACATTGATCATTTTTAATCCTTATGCTGTTAACATTAGTAAATAGATAGGAAAGTATATCACATTTACTTGTTTTAAACATTTGTACACATCTCTTCACTTACCGTATTTATCGGCGTATAACACGCACTTTTTTCCCCTTAAAATCAGGGGAAAATCGCGGGTGCGTGTTATACGCCGATCCCCTGCGATCCTGACCTGTCAGAATTTAAAAATCGCTGACCGCGATTTGAAAATGGCGCCGCCGGCGCCGAAATACGCAGTGCCGGTCCTCGGCTCTTCTCAGCGGCTTTCGGTTTCACTCGAGCGCCGCCCGAACCTAGCCGAGTATACTCGGCTAGTTTCGGATAGCTCCGCTCACCGTCCGAGTGAAACTGAAAGTAAACGAGAGCCGCCGAGAAGAGCCGAGGACCGGCTCTGTGTATTTCGGCGCCAGCGGCACCATTTTCAAATCGCGGTCGGCGATTTTGAAGCTTACAGGCTTCAGCAAGGCTGGACTGGGGCAAGGCTGGACTGGAGCAAGGCTGGACTGGGGCAAGGCTGGACTGGACACTGGGGAAGGCTGCACTGACATGGCTGCACTGACATGGCTGCACTAGCAAGGCTGCACTGACATGGCTGCACTGACATGGCTGCACTGGCATGGCTGCACTGGCATGGCTGCACTGGCAAGGCTGCACTGGCAAGGCTGCACTGACAAGGCTGGACTGGGGCAAGGCTGCACTGAGAAGGCTGCAATGATGGGCATTTAAATGTAAGTTTTTTTCCCTTCAACTTCCCTCCTAAAAGTTTTTTTTCCTTAAAATTCCCTCCTAAATTGAGGTGCGTGTTATACGCCGGTGCGTGTTATATGCCGATAAATACGGTACTTCCTGGTTTCCAGGCTTAAGCAAATGATGACATACATCCCAGGAGTCTTCAGGAAGGGAAGGGAGCTAAGCACACCCTCCTGCATGCATGCCTGAGCTAAGGACAGATAGATTCCAGGAAGTAAATGCTACATGAATCATTTGCCCTTACTTAAGATGGCCACAGGCAGAAATGCTAGGGAAAAGCATTGACATATAGATAGATAGATAGATGGGTGAGTTTGCTTTAAATATAATAGATGAGATAAATAGAGTTTTTGTTTTGTGGTGCTCAGATGCAGTGTAGTTTCGCTGAGTCCTTGACAGCCAGTGACATCACCAGGCATCTGGTGTCATCACCAGGCCCCATTCTTTTAGATGGCCTGGAACCCCCTGGGAATCTTTCCAGAAGGAGACCCTCCTGGCAAAGCATCTTGTCCTCATGTTGATGAGGACAAGGGTTTCTTCCCACAACCCTAGCCCTGTGATTTTGGGAGCCTGAGTGTGGGGTATTTATTGGAATCTGGACACCCCCTTTAACATTAAAGGGGCCCCAAGACCCCCTCCATGTGAATGAGTAAGTGGTACATAGTACACCTACTCATTCACAAAAAAATGTGAATAGTAAAAAAACACACACACACAGTTTTTGACAAGTCCTTAAAAAAAAGGCCCACGATGTACATTTATCATCTATTGTGTCATCCAGAGATGTAGATCCATGTCAATCATGACGCCCGACACTTGCTGAAAGTAAAAAAAACACCACCAGTGTTTTTAATAATGCTTAATAAAGCATTTTAATAATGCTTAAAGTGAAACAACACAAATTAAATAGTCCTTTAAATATCATGCCTTTAACAAGGGGCCCCAGATCCCGCCCCCCCTATGTGAATAGGTATGGGGTACATTGTACCCCTACCCATTCACCAAAAAAGTGTCAAAAAGTAAAAGCCACAATACACAGTTTTTGATAAGTCCTTTATTAACCACTTCCGGACCGCCGCACACCCATGTACGTTGTTACTTTGAGGACGGATATCGTTGGTATGGCAGCAGCTAGCTGCCATAACCCCGGTATCCCCGTGTTTGGCCGGCAGTCCGGTACAAGATAAAAGTGGTCTCTGTGGCGGATTCACCTTGAGATCACTTTTATCGGTGGCGGGAGAGGGGCCCCTCCTCCTTCCGCGATCCGGTGCCCTCCGCCGCTTACCGGAGCCATTGGCAGTGGCGGAGGTGATCGGATCCTTCCCGTGGCTGTGCATGGAGATGAGTGAGGGGAAGATGGCCCCCACCCATGTTCATGACACTGCAGGGTGGAAGTGACCTCCAAACGTTACTTCCAGCCATAGCTCTTAAAGGGCAATTTTTTTCACTTTGATTTCATTTGAAAAAAAAAAATTTTAAACGCGACCCGTCCCGTTGAGCTCGCGTGCAGAAGCGAACGCATACGTGAGTAGCGCCCATATATGAAAACAGTGTTCAAACCACACATGTGAACTATCGCCGCGATCGGTAGAGCGAGAGCAATGATTCTAGCCCTAGATCTCCTCTGTAACATAAAACATGCAACCGGTAGAATTTTTTAAATGTCAACTGTGGAGTTTTTTTAAGGGTAAAAGTTTGTCGCCATTCCACGAGCGGGCGTAATTTTGAAGCACGACATGTTGGGTATCAATTTACTCGGTGTAACATTATCCTTCACAATATAAAAAAAATTGGGCTAACTTTACTTTTGTCTTTTTTTTTAATTCAAAAAAGTGTATTTTTAAAAAAAAGTGCGCTTGTAAGACCGCTGCGCAAATATGGTGTGACAGAAAGTATTACAACAACCGCCATTTTATTCTTTAGGGTATTGTAAAAATGTATAATGTTTGTAGGTTCTAAGTAATTTTCTAGCAAAAAAACTGTTTTAACTTGTAAACAACACATCTAAAAAAGAGGCCTAGTTTTAAAGTGGCACCTGATGGCAAAGAACTCTCTGAGGATCTGAAAAAAAGAATTGTTGCTCTACATAAAGATGTCCTAGGCTATAAGAAGATCGCCAAGACCTTGAAACTGAGTTGCAGCATGGTGGCCAAGACCATACAGTGGTTAGGCAGGACAGGTTCCACTCAGAACAGGCCTCACAAGGTCAACCAAAGAAGATGAGTGCACATGCTCAGCATCATATCCAGAAGTTGCCTTTGGGAAAAAGATGTATGAGTGCTGCCAGCATTGCTGCAGAGGTTGAAGGGGTGGGGGGTCAGCCTGTCAGTGCTCAGTCCATTCGCTGCACACTGCATCAAATTGGTCTGCATAGCTGTTGTCCCAGAAGAAAGGCTCTTCTAAAGATGATGGACAAGAAAGCTCGCAAACCGTTTGCTGAACACAAGCAAACTAAGGACATGGATTACTTGAACCATGTCATGTGGTCTGATGAGACCAAAATAAACTTATTTAATTCAGATGGTGTCAAGCATGTGTGGCGGCAATCAGGTGAGGAGTACAAAGACAAGTGTGTCTTGCCTACAGTCAAGCATGGTGGTGGGAGTGTCATGGTCTGGTAGCAGAAAACAAACGCTCCTGCGCACAAGTGGATAACCAGACAGTCTATGTATCATGATGATAAATGTCACAGGCCTTGCTGCCCTCAAGGATAGGGATATCCTAATAGTCAAAAAGAAAAGAAAAACAAGGGCGCACCAGCCAAATAGTCTCTGAATGACAGCAATAGGTATAGGACAAATGATGAAATCCAGAGGTCATGGAGGAGGTAACAGGGGCCACTGCGGGCTGATGCGTTTCAAAGGATAAAATTCTTCCTCAGAGCCCAGCGGTGTGACCTGCTTCAGCAGTCCTTATATACAGACATATGCACCCTCAATCAAACAAGGAAGTCTCAGAAGGACCTAAAGGACCCTCCCACTTCAGTGGGTGACCTGAGGCCATAAGGATACGCCCACAACAGGTGGCGTAACCCTTACTAAAAACAAATGCACAACTAGTGCAGCAGATTTGAGGACTGGTGGGCAGGGAATTATTACTGTGCAGGCTCAGCAGAAAGAAGCATATGAACACTGAGCCTTATCTAGTCCAATTTTGGGGAGAGCTAGTGAGACACCAACAATGGCCTCCCACAAAAGCTCACCCTGGCCATGTTACCACGGCACAGCGCACCATCAAGAATAGCCAATCTTACCAGTTGGAGATCGCTGAATCGATAGCGCCATGTGTGAGAAATCCCCCCCATAGCAAAAGCGTCTCTCTTAGCCTTCTCCTGAGTCTGGAACGCACGCTGTCATGTTTGTGCTCCAGACAATAGGAAGTGCGGGCCTGACGTCACTTCCTGCATGTCAGGTGCCGCTCATAGATGACATTGGCGGAGACGAAGAATCGCCGCCATTTTGTTGTAGAGAAATCCATAGAGGCCAAAATGGAGTCCATACATGTCATTATCCTTTTTCAATAGAAGATGGTGAGATGAACGATCGTCAAACACCCCATACAGGCGTACAAGCTAGCACCATTTGACACTATAGGAAGAGGAAAGGGAAAGGGATATTCCAGCCCCTCTGGGACCAACCTATAAATTGATCAAAACTTATCCCCGGGAATCCAGGGGTGGCGGATAGCCAATGGAGAATGAAGAGGGTGCATACGCTATATAGCAATAAAAATAAAAATACAATAGATGCCGGAGATACATAATAAATGGCTACTGGTTAGTTAGTTTGCAAATAACATACAATAAAACCTACATCTAAATCAGAATGGGCACTTAAAAACGGACTTAGCTGAAGGAAGAAAACAAGTTCTACACTAAGCAATACAAATAAGACCAAATCCCAATGGATATGTATAAGCTTAAAAACACACAAATATGTGTATACACCTGATTGGTATATGCTGAGCGAGACAGCAGATATAATAATAAATCACATATCAAAAAGGTAAAACAAGTCATAAAATTGAATAGATATCGTTGATGGCATTCGCAATAATAGCAGTGAAAATACAACCATCATTAAAAATACCATTAAAAAAAAAAAATATATATATATATATATATATATATATATATATATATATATATATATATATATATATATATATATATATATATACACACATACACACAAACACTGGAGAAGTGATGAACACATGCAGGGGGGGGGGTTGGCAAAAGGGAAAGGGGGGAAAAAAGGTTTTGGGGGAAAGAGGGAGGGAAAAAGGAAAAAGGTGGAAATGGAGCAGATGAAGGTGATCTATAACACTCATGGGGCACATAGTTTGTTAAAATGGTAGGAGGGGGGAGAGCCCATAACTATAATAATAAGTGATTCTAAGCAATTTTGTGGATCTTGGGGTCTTCATTGAGCCCTCTGGGGGTCAAACTCCCAAAGGTGAAGATTCAGAAGGCTTCACGTTTGCAAAGCCTCTGGCGTCTCCTACCCCTGTCGAGGTCACCTCCAATGGATTCTATCCCAAAGACCCTCATACTTGATGGGTCTCCATGGTGGACTTCCTGAAAATGCCTAGGGACCGGGTATTTAACTCTTGTATTGATGATGTCGCATTTGTATTCACCACTCTGTACTCTCATAGGACGAGATGTCCGTCCCACATAGAGACGACCACACGGGCAAATGATGCCATACACCACGTATTCCGTCCCACAGTTGATGAACTGCTTCAACTGGTGAATCCTACCATCCATACCAACCACCGACTTCTTTCTGTGCCACATGAACATGCATGTGCCACAATTCTTGACACTACATTTGTAACTTCCTTTTTAGTCAAAGATAGTTGACCAGACACTAGTGGAATTACTAGAAGATTTTTTAACCATACTTGGGACAACCAAGCTTCTTAGATCATGAGGCTTTCTATACACAATACTAGGTCTATCTGAAAGGTATCTGCTCAGCACAGGATCGTGTCTGAGTATACCCCAGTCTCTCTTTAGAATACTCTGTATCTCGAAAGCCTTGCTCGTGTATTGAGTGGAAAAGCGGGCCTGTGAAGTGTCAGTCGGTGGTGGAAACAGATTGTTGGACATGTTCTGATGGATTATCATATAGGTCAGCATACTTGTTGAAGTCAACAGACATCCCTAGAGGATCAAGGTGCTTGTTGTGCTTGTTCTTATTAGTAGCACCATGATGGAATTTTGTTTTGAATAACTCAAAGACCACATCATAGAAGGTGGAACTGTATCTGCCCTTAGCCCAATGAGGAAAGAAAGAGGACTTGGGTCTAAAAGAGGTATGGATTATAGCAGTCTCACTAGGGGGCCCAGGATTTGACGATGACATCTAGCCTTGCTGGGCCTCTATATAAAGTTCCTCTAAGGTTTGAAGGGCAGAATCATCATCTACGCTGGTTTCAAGGGGCATTGATGATACTTACTCAGCTCCATTAGTGGTTACAATACTCTTGCTATGTATACACATGTTTGTGTGTTTTTAAGCTTATAGATATACATTAGGATTTGGTCTTATTTGTATTGCTTAGTGTAGAACTTGTTTTCCTCCTTCAGATAAGTCAGTTTTTAAGTGCCCATTCTAGTTTAAATGTAGGTTTTATTATATGTTATTGGCAAACTAACTAACCAGTAGCTATTTATTATTTATCTCCAACATCTATTTTATTTTTATTGGTATATAGCATATGCACCCTCTTTATTCTCCATTGGCTATCCGCCACCCCTGGATTCCCAGGGATAAGTTTTGATCAATCTATTTATATTGAAAGGTTGTCCCAGAGGGGCTAGAATATCCCTCTCTCTCCCTCTTCCTTGTCAGAAACCATGAACCAGACTGAGACAGAAGTACAGTTAGGCCTCTTTCACACGGGGATCCGTATGTCCGTTTTTCATCCTTCCGTTTTCGGATGAAAAACGGACATACATTCATCCCTATGGAGCGTCGGATGTCAGCGGTGACATGTCCGCTGACATCCGACCCCGCTCCGATCCGAAAAGTGTAACGGAGGAAAAACCTACTTTTCCCTCCGTTTTCGGATCGGATCGGATGACGACGGACACTATGGACCGTCATCATCCGATCCCCCATAGGGGAGAGCGGCGCTCTGACAGGTCCATCGCTGCACACTGTGCAGCGATGCACCTGTCATCTTACTGCTCAGCGGGGATCGGCGGAGCTATCCCCGCTGAGCAAGCGGATGTTCACGGGGCGGATCATCACTGATCCGCCCCGTGTGAAAGAGGCCTAAAATCACACTTGTTTATTAATAAAAATAAAAAGGTAAATAGAGTAAGCGTAGTCAAAGCATAGCCAGAGTCCAGTGACCGGATCGTGTCGTCAGCCAAGCCAGAGTTCAGTAACCAGATCGGGTAAAAAGCCAGGCCAGAAGTCAGGGATCCAAGTAGAGGAACAGCAAGTAGGATAAGGAGCCAGAAGGGATGTCAGCAAAGCCAGTCTTTAAACAGGAACGCAGGAGATGGTTTCTTGTGATGTGACCAAGGCGAAGGCATTAATGAAGTGAGCTGGAGATCTTTAAGTAGGCGGGACTGACGAGCAGATCCACAACAGCTGGTTAACTGTGGAGAGAGATGAGAGCTGGCAATTAGCCAACAGCTGAGCAGCCAGCTCAGAGAAGGAAGGGCTGAGCCAGCCCTGACATTCCTATAGTGTCAACTGGTGCTAGCTTGTATGCCTGTATGGGGTGTTTAACGATTGTTTGTCTCACCATCTTCTATTGTAAAAGCAAAATGACATCCATTTGGCCTCTATGGATTTGTCTACAACAAAATGGCGGTGATTCACAGTCGCTGCCAACATCATTTACGAGCGGTACCCGTTGCGCTGTGCCGTGGTAACATGGCCAGGGTGATCTTTTGTGGGAGGCCATTGTTGGTTTCTCACTAGTTCTCCCCAATATTGGACTAGATAAGGCTCAGTGTTCATACGCTTCTTACTGCGGAGCCTGCACAGTAATAATTCCCTGCCCTCCAGTCCTCAAATCTGCTGCACCAGTTATGCATTTGTTTTTAGTAAGGGTTACGCCACCTGTTGTGGGCGTATCCTTATGGCCTCAGGCCGCCCACTGAAGTGGGAGGGTCCTTTAGGTCCTTCTGAGACTTCCTTGTTTGATTGAGGGTGCATATGTCTGTATATAAGGACTGCTGAAGGAGGTCACACTGCTGGGCTCTGAGGAAGAAGGTTATCCTTTGAAATGCATCAGACGGCAGTGGCCCCTGTTATCTCCTCCGTGAACTTTGGAGTTCATCATTTGTCCTATACCTATTGCTGTCATTCGGAGACTATTTACATTGCAAGATTTCTATAGATGTTTATGAGTAGTTTTCCTTTCATCTACTTTTAATAAATTACATCAAAAGGATAATGCACAAGGCTGGTGCGCCCTTGTTTTTCTTTTCTTTTTGTCATGGTCTGGTGCTGCATGAGTGCTGCCAGCACTGGGGAGCTATAGTTCATTGAGGGTAACTAGGAATGCCAACATCTACTGTGACATATTGAAACAGAGCATGATCCCCTTCTTCCGGAGACTGGGCTGCAGGGCAGTATTCCAACAGGATAATGACCCAAAACACACCTCCAAGACGACCACTGCCTTGCTAAAGAAGCTGAGGGTAAAGGTGATGGACAGGCCAAGCATGTCTTCAGACCTTAACCCTATTTAGCATCTGCGGGGCATCCTCAAACGGAAGGTGGAGGAGCGTAAGGTCTCTAACATCCACCAGCTCCGTGATGTCGTCATGGAGAAGTGGAAGAGGACTCCAGTGGCAACCTGTGAAGCTCTGGAGAAATCCATGCCCAAGAGGGTTAAGGCAGTGCTGGAAAATAATGTTGGCCACACAAAGTATTGACACTTTGGGCCCAATTTGCACATTTTCACTTAGGGGTGTACTCACTTTTGTTGCCAGCAGTTTAGACATTAATGACTGTGTGTCGAGTTATTTTGAGGGGAAAGCAAATTTAAACTGTTATACAAGCTGTACACTCACTACTTTACCTTGTAGCAAAGTGTCATTTCTTCAGGGTTGTCACCTGAAAAGATAAAATAAAATATTTAGAAAAATTTGAGGGGTGTACTTACTTTTGTGAGATACTGTAAGAGCTGTCAATGCAAAAAGGCAACAGTCGGTGGGACGCTTCCTATGGAGGTGGAGTATTTTCATTTTTTTCCTATTTTTCGAGTCCGTCGGCGCCATGATTGATAATGGATGGTCATCGCAGGAAACTTTTTTTTTTTTAATAAAGGACTTGTCAAAAACTGTGTATTGTGGTTTTTGCTTTTTGACACTTTTTTTGGTGAATGGATAGGGGTACAATGTACCCCATACCCATTTAAATAGGGGGGCGGGATCTGGAGGCCCCCTTGTTAAAGGGGGCTTCCAAATCACAATAAGCTGCCCGCCCGCAAACCCCCACAACCAATGGCCAGGGTTGTGGGGACGAGGCCCTTGTCCCCATCAACATGGTGGCAAGGTGTTTTGGGATGGGGGGCGCAGAGCCCCCCTGCCCCAAAGCACCCACCCCCCATGTTGAGGGTATGCAGTCGGGTATGGTTCAGGAGGGGGGGTGCTCGCTGGTCCCCTCCGTTTCCTGACCTGCCGGGCTGCATGCTCGGATAAGGGTCTGGTATGGATTTTGGTGGGGACCCCACACCATTTTTAAAAAAAATGTTGGCATCTGAATCCATACTAGACCCAAGTGCCTTGTATGGACATGGGGGGGACCCCACGCTGTTTTTTTTTAGCAGGCAATTCTATTTTTTACATTCAGCTGTCTGCGGGGAAGCCCGCTGACAGTTGATGACTCATCGGTTGTTAAGGATGCAGCGGCTAGTTTCCCGTCCCCTCCTTAGCAACCAAAGCACTCTCCCCATGTTGAGAGCAATCGGCCTGGTATGTTTCAGGAGGGGGGGTTCTCCCCCACATCCTGGCCTGCCAGGCTGCTTACTTGGATAAGGGTCTGGTATGAATTTTGGGGGGGGCCACGCCAATTTTTTAAAAAGTTGCCGTGGAGTTTCCCTTTAAATCAATGCCAGACCCGAAGGGCCTGGTATGGATTTTGGGGGGACCCCACGCTGTTTCTTTTTTAAATTTTTTCGCAGAGTTCCCCTTAAAATCTCTACTGGACCAAAAGGGCCTGGTATGGACTGGTGGGGAACCCATGCCGTTTTTTTCTTAATTCTGTCATAGGGTTTCCCTTAACCATTTCAATACAATATATTATATACTGTACACTGCACTATATGCCCTGCTCTGTATTATATATACTACACTGACTGCACTATATACTCTGAACTGCAGTATATATACTATACGGACTGCACTATATACTCTGTAGAAAATTGGGCCTTTGGTGTTGGTGGTGCCAGAACACTGTAACCCCTCAGTTACTCTTGTTGGGCTCAGAAACGGGACCTGCTGTTAAATATTATTTCAAAAATTGTAATGACTTGCCCCTGTTAAATAGGTGCAGAAAAATTGGGCCTTTGGTTTTGGTGGTGCCAGAACACTGTAACCCCTCACAGTTACTCTTGTTGGGCGCAGGAACGGGCCCTGCTGTTAAATATTATTTCAAAAATTGTTAAACAGGGGCAGAAAATTAGGCCTTGGGTGCTGGTGGTGCCCTGAATCAAAAATATTGTTGGAAGCTAGTATCATCAAGATTCAAGAGGAATAGGATAGGCAGCATAGGCAGTCTTCAAGGGATCCCAAATCCATAGGAAATTCAATCAGTTACATCAGCATCAGGGACTTGATAGCTGCTGATCCAGGACTGATTCATTTTTATAAATGTGAGCCTATCAACATCTGTGGACAGGCGCACTCTTTGATCCGTTACAAACCCTCCAGCAGCACTGAATGTCTGTTCAGAAAGCACGCTGGATGCAGGACAGGCCTGTAGCTCGATTGCATATTGAACAAGTTCTGGCCAGTGGTCCATCCTCAAGACCCAGTAACCCAGTGAATGCTCTGTTGGAAAGGTTTACAAGTCTGCTCTTGCCCCTAGATATTTCTGCACCATATAATGCAGATACTGGCGATGATTGCTTGAACCTTGGCACTGAGGAATGAAAAATTGTTTAAAGGCATCGGTCAGCCAGCCACCTTCTCCACCGCTCTTCCTCTGACCGAACGAAGCCTCAGAAACACGTTGTCCAGCACCAGGAAATGGTAACCTCCCAGGGTCTGAAAATGTTTCATCCTCTGCTCCCTCTGCGAAGGCAGGATGAGTTCTGCAACTTTACTCTGGTAACGTGGATCAAGAAGGGTTGCCAGCCAGTAATGAACCCTGTCCCTGATACCACAAATCCTACAGTCTTTTCACAGGCTTTGCAGAATCAGGGAGACCATGCAGCGTAAGTTTGCAGAGGCATTCGATCTGAGTCCTCTGGGGTACTAAGGATGACATTATCCATAACTACCTCCTCCCAGCTACCTACAACTCCTTGGGTTTCTTGGGACTGAAAACCATCCTTTGAAGACTGCTGCATGTTATCCTCTACATCCATGCTAACACAATCCTCCTCTTCTTTGTGTGTGTGGCGGGCCCGCAGGAATGCTATCTGGATAAAGGGGGCCTTGAGATGAAAAGAAGTCCTCATCTTCCTCCCGCTGTTCTGCCTCAAGTGCCCTGTCCATGATTCCACGAAGCGTGTGCTCCATCAGAAAGACTAGAGGGATGATGTCACTGATGCATGCATTGTCGCTGCTCATCATCCTTGAGCCCTCCTCAAATGATGACAGTTTAGTGCATGCATCCTTGATCAGTAGTCACTGGTGTGGCAAAAAGAAGCCATGCTCCCCTGTCCTGATGCCATACTCGCACAGGTGCTCATTGATGGCCCTCTGCTGTGTGTACAGCTGCTGCAGCATTGCCACCATTGAGTTCCACCTGGTGGGCATGTCACAAATGAGGGCCAGTCGCATTCCTGTTGAATGTCAGCCAGCCAAGCACTGGAATTGTATGACCGGCGGAAATGACCACAGACTTTTTTTGCCTGCCTGGAGATCTTGAAAGTCTGGGTGCCTGGTCAATAAACGCTGCACCACCAAATTCAGGACGTGTGCCAAACATGGAACATGGGTCAAGTGTCCCTGTCAGGGCGTGGCTTGGCAATGGCGCTGTGAGGCTGCTTTCTCTGGGAGCTCCGTGCCTCGTTTGAGCTGAGAACCGGACCTAGCGCACGTACCAGCTTAAAAACTACATGTCCATGACGGACAGACCTCCGGGATCACCCGCAGCTAACAGAACCGCGGACATTGCTGCCTATTTCCTACGGAATTCGGTAATTCCGTCGCAGGCCCCGGAATCCAAGATGGCGCCGCCACGCACTGGCATTGCAGGCACAGCATCGCTTAAGAAGACAGGCAAGGGGCTCCCTAATGCCCCACAAGGTAACGGGTCTCTTTCTAACAGACCAGACTCCCTGATCCTGCCCCCAGAATTCCCAGGGACCGATAGCTGCTCATCCATTCAGTCTGCTAACACTCAGGTGCAATCACTCCCTGAGTGTTGGAAAGAGATAATCGCCCTCCTCCCCACATCACTGAATCTGCAGCTTCTATTGTGAATACCCTGTCTAAAGAAATTTATGACCTGCAGCAGAGAATAGATACTGTAGACTCCAGGGTATCAGAGGTAGAAACATCTGCCTCCCTGCTTTAGTCAAGAATGTCAGACATGGAAAAGGCTCATGTGGATTATAAAAGGCGCTTGATCCTGATGCAACTTTCAATAGATGATGGCGAAAATCGCAGCAGGAGAAACAACATCAGAGTGCGCGGCCTACCTGAAGCCACTTCAGGTGGTGACCTCAGAGCAACGATTGTGGCCATATTTAATCGACTACTGGACAAGCCCCCTACAGCGGAATTAGAACTGGACCGTGTGCACCGCGTGCAGGGCCCTAGGGGAGGAGATGATCTTGCACCAAGAGATATATTGGCGAGAGTTCACTATTACACAATCAAAGAAGAAATATTGAGAAAGGCATGGTCCCAGGGCCCTTTGGACTTCGATGGTGCATCGGTGCAACTTTTCCCGGACCTATCGCGGCTCACCCTACGCATAAGAGGCCAAATGCGAACATTGCTGGAAGCAATCAGAACGACAGGAGCCACCTACAGATGGGGCCACCCCTTCCACTTGATCGTACTGAAGGGGAACAACTCTTTTGTGCTGCATTGGCCAGACCAACTCCCGGACTTGTTCAGGTTCCTGGCGATCCCCGGGTTCTCGGTACCCAACTGGTTGGACTTCCCGATTACTTTCAACAGTTCGCGATCTACATCACCAAGACCTCAACGAGCCAGCAGACGACAATGGCGCTCAAGATCCAGGATAACTTCAAGAGACAACCCTACTTCGCCGGAGTCTTAATCGATCACACTGGCACGGAAGGCTACTTATTGAGAAGCAAGAAGGGAACTCCTGGGGTCTCCAGAATCCTAGACCACTCTGATATCCTTTTTGGAACTCATAAAAAAACCATTAAGTTTTATGATTAGGTCATAAAGTGCCTAAGGGGTATAGTAAGTGTATGTTGGAGGGACTTTAAACTCCTCCGTGAAAAGATGAAGTGCCTTGAAATAGTGTTTTGATTTGAATTTAGTGGAGGCGTCCCGCCGCACCTCCCCCTCATTGCTCCACAGTTTGTTAAGGGCATTCTTGTCACCCTTTGTTATTTTTCCCCTTTTTTCCTGTTGTATGTGGGACGTGGGGTGGAGGTGTAGGGGGGGGCCCTAATTTAAAAAGGCATGGAATAGTGTTTAGTATACTACCCTCTGGCAGCAGGCCAAGAACGATAGTTGCAAGACTTATACTGTATTAGGATTGTTGGTTCACACAGATTTCGTAGTTGATATACATTTCATTTTAGGCGGTTGCATACACACAACCCGAGGATCTTACAATGTAGAATCAAAGTTGTTTATGGTTTTTTATATATCTTTTTCTTTATTTTCTGTTTAATGCGGTAACAGTCTGGTATTGCTCATCATGCCGGTTCTCTCCTGACGACACGTCTCCCGTTGTGTCGCAGAGTCTAGTCTTCCACACCCACTAATAGGAAGCGCAAATTTGCGCAAGGCTTAATATAAGCAACAGTTGGATAACTAAATTATCCTTCCTAGTCTTTTCCTTCATCTTTGTTCAACTCTACTTCCTCCCTTTTCCCTATTTGCTGTCCTTGCCTTCATAGCTAGGCTTCCCTTCCCTTTCCACCCACCCTTTCCACCCCTTCTCTTTCTCTTCATACCCCCCCTTTACCCCTTCCCTTTACCTCTCTGATTTTTTTTTTTTGTTATCCTCCCCGATCTGTTACTGGTGCGCAACATGGCCCACACATTAGAGGGGAGATAAAATTTACCTCCCTCAATGTCAGGGGCTTAGCTACACCTGAGAAGCGCTCTAGACTACTCTCAGACCTCAAAAAAACACGCACACAGGTGGCGTTCATCCAGGAAATGCATTTCAAGCAGTCGGCAGTCCCCAGACTCTGTGACAGGGACTTCCCCAATGTGTACCATGCTCCCTCCCCCCTATCGAAATCAAAGGGGGTCAGCATATTGATAGCCAGATCACTGCCGTGGACGCTGTTAGAAGAAAGAGCTGATCCACTCGGCCAAAACTTGCTCCTAAAGGCAAAATCAGAAATACCACAGTGACCCTAGTAAACGTCTATTTCCCCAACTCTGACCACCTGTCTTTTCTGCGAGCTCTCATTCCCTTAATTTTGGATTTCCGGGAGGGTTTGTTTCTGATGGGCGGAGATTTCAATTTTGCTCCAGAACCACTGATAGACGTATCGAGAGGGGCATCGCATTTATCTTTTTCATACCTTAAAAAACTCAAGGTAGAACTGACCAACTTACAGCTGGTTGACCCCTGGAGGATCATGCACCCTGGAGAGAGGGATTTTACCTACTTTTCTGCGGTGCATGGTACATACTCCAGAATAGATTTCTTTCAGATCCAACATAAAGATCTACCATACGTCACCGCATCCCAGATAGACTACATCTCCCTCTCTGACCATGCCCCCACTCATGTGACCCTATGCTGGGATACGGAACTCAGGTCCCCTCCAACCTGGAAACTAAACGAGTCACTACTACAAATCCCCGAGGTACGGGAACAGATAAGCAGGGCACTGACCAATTACTTCTCAGAAAACATAGACCCCTCGTTGTCCCCAATGACAGTGTGGGAGGCCCATAAATGTGTGATAAGGGGGGAATTAATTAGAATTGGGGCAGCAAAAAAAAGAGAAAGGACTAAACAGATTGACAGTTTGATCTCCCAGGTGCGGTCTCTCGAGCTGCTTCACAAGAAGTCCTTAGCTGAAACACACCTCCAGGCTTTATTAAAGGCCAGGGGTGAACTGAAAGACCTTCTATACCATAAAACAGTACAAAATCTGGTTTGGGCTAGAAGGTCCATGTTCGAATTCTCCAACAAGCCAGGTACCATGCTGGCCAGACTCCTTCGTGACCCGAGACTACGCACCTACATCCCCTCTATAGTGACCACGCAGGGATCTACAGTTCATACATTAAGGGATATTGCTAATGAATTTTCTGCATATTATCAACAATTATATACCGTATTTATCGGCGTATAACACGCACCGGCGTATAACACGCACCCCAATTTAGGAGGGAATTTTAAGGAAAAAAAACTTTTAGGAGGGAAGTTGAAGGGAAAAAAACTTACATTTAAATGCCCTTCATTGCAGCCTTGTCAGTGCAGCCTTGTCAGTGCAGCCTTCCCCAGTGCAGCCTTGTCAGCCTTGTCAGTGCAGCCTTCCCCAGTGCAGCCTTGTCAGTGCAGCCTTCCCCAGTGCAGCCTTGTCAGTGCAGCCATCCCCAGTGCAGCCTTGTCAGCCTTGTCAGTGCAGCCTTGTCAGTGCAGCCTTCCCCAGTGCAGCCTTCCCCAGTGCAGCCTTCGTCAGTGCAGCCATCCCCAGTGCAGCCTTCCCCAGTGCAGCCTTGCATCCCCTGTCCCTGCTTCCAGGGCTTCAAAATCGCGGTCCGCGATTTGAAAATGGCGCCGCCGGCGCCGAAGTACACAGAGCCGGTCCTCGGCTCTTTCCGGCGGCTCTCGTTTACTTTCGGTTTCACTCGTAGTCCGGAGCGGAGCTATCCGAGTAGGTTCGGATAGCTCCGCTCGGGACTACGAGTGGAGCCGAAAGTAAACGAGAGCCGCCGGAAAGAGCCGAGGACCGGCTCTGTGTACTTCGGCTCCGGCGGCGCCATTTTCAAATCGTGGACCGCGATTTTGACATTTACAGATCGGGATCGGCGGGGATCGGCGTATAACACGCACCTGCGACTTTCCCCTGATTTTAAGGGGAAAAAAGTGCGTGTTATACGCCGATAAATACGGTAATTTACGCAGGGGGGAACATGCTGAACTTATGACAGAGAGGGAGGCGGCAGCGGGTGAATACATCAGGAATTCGGGTATGCCAGCTGATGTAGGAGACTCCTTTGAGGTGGATATCACCCCTGAAGAACTCTCACTAGCCTTGGCTCAAATGAAGCCTAGGAAGGCACCCGGGCCAGATGGCTTCACCCTGACTTACTACCAGACCTTTGGGTCTAACTTATCGGCACACTTCCTGAAAGCCTACAATGCATTAAAAGAGGGTAACTCCAACATGGTAGACTCCCTTCGGGCATTTATCTCTTTGATCCCAAAAGAGGGGAAAGATTCTAGCCATTGCAGTAATTATCGCCCGATTGCCTTACTAAACATTGATCTTAAATTGTTCTCCAAAATTCTCGCTAACAGAATATTGCCGCATATCCCACATTTGATCCACTTTGACCAGGCAGGGTTCGTGCCGCTGAGGGAGACGAGGGACAATACCATCAGAGTCCTCAACCTCATACACGAAGCGAGGTCCGTCAAGAAGCCTTTTCTGCTCCTTTCCACGGATGCAGAAAAGGCCTTCGATAGGGTGGCCTGGCATTTTATGTGGGCCACTCTGGAGCATATTGGTCTTGGGCCAAACATGAGAGGCTGGATGTCGTCTCTGTACTCGTCTCCCTCGGCGGCGGTGCTGGTCAATGAGTGGAGGTCAGACTTTTTTGACATTTCTAACGGGACGAGACAAGGGTGCCCCCTGTCTCCACTAGTTTTTATTTTGACCCTTGAGCCGTTCTTGTGTAGCATTCGTAGGAATCCCAATATAACTGGGATCACGAAGTCCTCTGGACATCACAAAATCGCGGCCTTCGCTGACGATCTGATTTTTTTCGCCTCCAATCCGCAGATCTCATTGCCTAACATCCTGTCAGCTCTAAGGTTGTATGGCGAAGTATCAAATTTCAAGGTCAACTGTGCCAAGTCCGCGGTGTTGAATATCACAATACCAGTTTCGGAAGCAGTAAATATGAGCAAATCTTTCCCGTTTTGATGGGCAGAGAAATCTATCTGCTACCTGGGGGTGGACATCACTCCGGACTTGGCACATCTGTACACAAGTAACTTCCAACCCTTACTCCAGAGACTTAAGATAGACCTTCAGACTTGGCACAAACTTACATTGACCTGGTTTGGGCGGTGTAATGCCCTGAAAATGACGGCCCTACCCCGAGTTTTATATTTACTTCAAACATTACCGATAAAGTTACCAACGACCTTCTTTAAGCAAATACAGTCTATCGTGAGGGAGTTTATCTGGTCTCATAAATCCCCCAGAATAAACATGCAAACACTGTCTAGACCCAAGGAGAAGGGGGGCATCGGTCTACCAGACATCTCCCGGTACTACCGAGCTGTACACCTTGCCAGGATTGTAGATTGGCATTGCAACAAAGATTCAAAACAATGGGTGGGAATGGAAATTGAGGACTCCTCTATCCCCCTGCTCTCATCCCCGTGGCTCTTGTCCCCACTCCCAGAGGACCAGAAAACCCATCTGCTAATAGGAGCCACCCTCCAGGTAGCGAGGAAAATATTCCGTACTACGGACATATCACCGTTACCTTCCCCCCTGACACCTATCATAGGCAACCCAGATTTTACTCCTGGACTTACAAGCCGTAGACTGAGACAATTAATTACTTCTGAGAAACAGTCTCTAGGTGAGGTTTGGCCCCAGGGGGAGCTCCCATCTTCTAAAAAAAAAAAAAAAAGTGTCCCTGTCAGAGGGCGGAGAGAAGGTTAGTGCCATTGTCGCATACAACTATTCTTGGCTCAAGCTGCCATGGCGTCAACTACCTCTGAACCTGCCCCTGCAGAGCTGACAGAATCTCTGCCCCAGTGTGGCTCCTGTCCCCTAAGCAGACCAACTGAAGCACCACATGGCATCTTTCGGCCTGACTGCTTGAGTAGCCCCTTGAACGCTTATGGAGCACTGCTGGTTCAGAGGAAAATTCTGCAGAAGAGGCCATAGAGAAAGAAAAAGAGGAGGGGGTGGAAAAGAGAGCTGTGGCAGAATCCCCACCAGCTTTTTGGAGGCATGGTGGTGGAACAAGCTTCAACAACACTAAACCCTATCCTGCTACCTTTCCAGCCTCCAGCAGAGTTACCCAGTGCACCGTGAAGGAAACGTAACGTCCCTGCCCATGCCTGCTGGACCATGAATCAGCAGTAACGAGGCCAAAACATTGCCTTCCACATGACGGTAGAGAGCTGGAATGGCCTTACGTGAAAAGAAATGCCGTTTGGAACCTGCCACTGTGGTACAGCACATTCCACAAATTCACGAAAGGGGGCAGAGTCTACCAGATGAAAAGGCAGCAGTTGGCCAGCAATTTGGCCAAGCTAGCATTTAAACACTGTGCATGAGGATGGTTGGGACAGAATTTCTTTTTACGGTTAAGCAACTGGGGTAGCGAAATTTGCCTGCTGAAATCAACTGGTGGTGTACTGCTAGCAGGGTGGTGTACTGCTAGCAGATTGGCTGGAAGTACTTGTAGCACCTATTGCTATACCTTCATTCCTCTCAGTGCAGGTTTTTAAGAGGACTGGATGTATATTAGGGTTTGAGATCCCAGATGAGGAGCAAGGAGAAGTCTGCCTTTTTCTTAGATGTGGTTCTTTCAGATGCTGTTGCCAATGAACTGCATGGCAGGTCGTCATATGTCTGGTCAAGCAAGTGGTGCCCAAGTGGCTGCTGTTCTGGCCATGGTTGATCCATAGGTTGCAAACAGCAATGGTGCCATCTGCTGCACACGTGTTGCAAAAAAAGCCCACACCAAGGAACTTTTGCAAGCCTGCGGAGCTCTCTGGTGTGATGCAATAGGGTGGCTGCCCCTAGAGGACATCCTGCCTCATTGGAGTTGTGCCTCCTCCTCCTCCTCTCAGGCACTCAGTACAGCCAGTGACCTCATCATCCCCTCCCTCCTCATCACTGTTGGCAGTATGCTGCAGCTGGGGAACATGACTGCTAGTTTCTTGTTCTTCTGTGGCACCCCCTCTCTCTAGGCTCACGTTACTCCCTTCCTCAACCTGGGAACCAACATCGAAGCCTTCAAATTGCTGCACATCCTCCAGCAGCATGTAACCGACACTATGGTCGAAAAATTTTGGTGACTCCTCCATGCATGATGGTGGGGCTACGGAAGGAGTAACTGTGAACAAGGAGCCGGTGGAATAGGCCACTTTGGCAGCTGCGTTGGAAGGCAAACTACTATTAGCCTGGGTGACAGAGGATGATGAGGATGAGGACGGCTTTGTTATCCACTCCACCAACTCTTCTGCATGTTGTAGCTCAATAACACGGCCAGCAGCAGAAAAAAAGGACAAGCGTGCTCCACAGCCACCTGCAGAGGATGCACCATGTCCATGACCCCCACTGTTCACTGTAGACACAGAGGCTGCTTGCCCTCTTTTAGTGGCCTGTAAGCATCTGCCTTTCCTTGGTGGCTGGACAGGATGGGGATTTTTTTTTAACACCGCACAACACTGTATTATATACTGTAGACCACCTGCACTATATTAGAAACTGTACACCGGCTGCACTGTATTATATATTGTGTACACCATCTGAACTGGATTAGAAACTGTACACACTGTATTATATACTGTGTACACCGCCTGAAGTGTATTAGAAACTGTACACAGTGTATTATATACTGTGTACACTGGCTATACTGTATTATATACTGTGAACACTGCCTGAAGTGTATTAGAAACTGTACACACCATTATATACTGTGTACACCGCCTGCACTGTATTAGAAATTTACACTGACTGCACTGTATTATAAACTGTGTACACCTCTTGTCATTTTTAACATTTTTGACACTTTTTTTGTGAAATGGTAGGGGTACTTTTGTACCCCATTACCATTTCACACAGAGGGGGCCGGGATCTGGGGGTCCCCTTGTTAAAGAGGGCTTCCAGATTCTGATAAGCCCCCCACCCGCAGACCCCCACAACCACCAGCCAAGGATTGTGGGGATGAGGCCCTTGTCCTCATCAACATGGGGACAAGGTGCTTTGGGGGGCTGCAACCCCAAAAGCACCCTCCCAATGTTGAGGGCATGTGGCCTGGTATGGTTCAGGAGGTGGGGCGCTCTTGCCCCCTCTTTTCCTATGGCCTGCCAAGTTGCATGCTCGGATAAGGGTCTGGTATGGATTTTTGGGGAGACCCCATGCCATTTTTTTTAAAAATTTTGGCGTGGGGCTCCCCTTAAAATCCATACCAGACCTAAAGTATGGATTTTGAGGGGGACCCCCACGGCACTTTTTTTAAAAAAAAATTAGCGTGGGGTTTCCCTTAATATTTATACCAGACCTGAAGGGCCTGGTATGGAATTTCGGGGGACCCCCATGCCATTTTTTAAAAATTTTGGTTCGGGGTTCCCCTGTGGGGAAATCCCATGCCATTTTTTATCAATACAATAAAAAGCAAAATAGCGCAGGTTTCTCGGTTTGCAGTATATTAAATGTTGCTGAAATAATGTCCTTTAGAGCAATATGCTCTCCGTGAGAAGTAAACAGTAGCAGCAGGGCAGCCAGGATGGGAGATGAAGCCGCTCCAAATATGCAAAGAGAAAAACAACAAGAAAGGCGCCTCTTAGTAAACTGTACATTTAATAGCGTATAGGTATTAAAAACACTCACATATAAAACTTAGATAGTCCGGTATAGGGAATCCAGTAAAGGCATACGAGATGGCGTCCTCCTCTGTCCCACAGTCTAATTTCCTCTCTTTCTGACGGCTGTTTGGTGTGACGAGAACTTCCGGAAACAGCGACTGTCCAGAACGAGGCTTGGCTCCCGCCGAGCAGCCGATTGGGAGGCAGGGACACTGGAACGCACATCCGAAGTATGTGCTGTACTGCCGTAAGGCGACGCGTTTCAGAGCATGCGCACTCGGGCGCGCTCCTTTCTCAAGCTAAGGAGGATACAAAGAACTGCAGCCTATTTAAGTGCTCTGATGGCACCGCCACCTAATGGACATAATAATAATTGCATTGTATTTACAAGCAGAAACGAACAAATGGGGAATTTTTATTAGTGAACTAAAAAGGTAGAATGCTACTGTAGTGTACTATTGTTGGTGTGTGTGTGATAATTGGAACAATGTATTTTACATGTTGTTATGTATATCATTACTGCTAGAATAAATAAAATTAAATAATTAAATGAATTTACATGGACTAAACTTATTAGAACTAGAATGGTTGGACAATATGTGAACTGTATACTAGTAAAGTTATCTTCATGCACTGATGAACCATATGTACTAGTCTAAATATAGTATGTGGGGATGAACAATGTACTGATGGGCATGTATTTGTACATTGTGCAAGATGACACTATTTAATAATAATTAAAAATGGATTTAAAATTGGGGCTAGAACACAGAAGAAAAATAGAAGGTGGGACACAGTGTACCCCGCCATTTCTGTGAATACCATGCCAAATCAACCGAAGGCCTAGAGGTATGGGTTATCGAACAAATACCAAAAAATCTACCCTTAGCTGAAAGATTTCACAGATTATGTGAAAGAGAAACATACTGGATTTATTCCTTGGATGCTTTAAATCCTGGTGGAATTAACGAAGAATTGGAAATATCCACCATTTTATAACATTGTTTGTAATAACTTTTTCGACTCAGAGTGCACCATCTGTTTAATATTCATTTGTTTATGCGAATTCTGCCACTTTCTGGTTATATATTACCGATATATTTTGTTAATGATATTTTAGCTCCATTTTTAACACATATATATATAGATTTTTAATATATGTATATGGCATATATATATGTCTTAATTATTTTTAATCATAATGTATCTCTAGCCCCAATTTTAAATCCATTTTTAATTATTATTAAATAGTGTCATCTTGCACAATGTACAAATACATGCCCATCAGTACATTGTTCATTCCCACATACTATATTTAGACTAGTACATATGGTTCATCAGTGCATGAAGATAACTTTACTAGTATACAGTTCACATATTGTCCAACCATTCTAGTTCTAATAAGTTTAGTCCATGTAAATTCATTTAATTATTTAATTTTATTTATTCTAGCAGTAATGATATACATAACAACATGTAAAATACATTGTTCCAATTATCACACACACACCAACAATAGTACACTACAGTAGCATTCTACCTTTTTAGTTCACTAATAAAAATTCCCCATTTGTTCGTTTCTGCTTGTAAATACAATGCAATTATTATTATGTCCATTAGGTGGCGGTGCCATCAGAGCACTTAAATAGGCTGCAGTTCTTTGTATCCTCCTTAGCTTGAGAAAGGAGCGCGCCCGAGTGCGCATGCTCTGAAACGCGTCGCCTTACGGCAGTACAGCACATACTTCGGATGTGCGTTCCAGTGTCCCTGCCTCCCAATCGGCTGCTCGGCGGGAGCCAAGCCTCGTTCTGGACAGTCGCTGTTTCCGGAAGTTCTCGTCACACCAAACAGCCGTCAGAAAGAGAGGAAATTAGACTGTGGGACAGAGGAGGACGCCATCTCGTATGCCTTTACTGGATTCCCTATACCGGACTATCTAAGTTTTATATGTGAGTGTTTTTAATACCTATACGCTATTAAATGTACAGTTTACTAAGAGGCGCCTTTCTTGTTGTTTTTCTCTTTGCATTTTTTATCAATGAACTTTTATGTGTATTGTTGGACGACAATTCATTAATAGCCGCGAGCAGTTTTAAATGACTTTTTTTCCTTTGAAATGTCATTTTGCTGTCAGAACTGTATTAGAAACTGTACACTGGCTGCACTGTATTATATACTGTGTACACCACCTGAAGTGTATTAGAAACTGTACACCGGCTGCACTGTATTATATACTGTGTACAGCACCTGAAGTGTATTAGAAACTGTACACACTGTATTATGTACTGTGTACACCACCTGAAGTATATTAGAAACTGTACACACTGTATTATATGCTGTGTACACCGGCTGCACTGTATTAGAAACTATACACCGGCTGCACTGTATTATATACTGTGTACACCACCTGAAGTGTATCAGAAACTGTACTATATACTGTGTACACCACCGAATGCACTGTGTGTATGTATATATATATATATATATATATATATATATATACATACACACACACACACACACACACATACATATATATATATATACATACAGAATCTCACAAAAATGAGTACACCCCTCACATTTTTGTAAATATTTTATTATATCTTTTCATGTGACAAAACTGAAGTAATGACACTTTGCTACAATGTAAAATAGTGAGTGTACAGTTTGTATAACAGTGTAAATGTGCTGTCCCCCCAAAATAACTCAACACACAGCCATTAATGTCTAAACCACTGGCTACAAAAGTGAGTACGTACCTAAGTGAAAATGTCCAAATTGGGCCCAATTCGCCATTTTCCCGTCCCGGTGTCATGTGACTCATTAGTGTTACAAGGTCTCAGGTGTGAATGGAGAGCAGGTGTGTTAAATTTGGTGTTATTGCTTTCACTCTCTCATACTAGTAACTGGAAGTTCAACATGGCACCTCATGGCAAAGAACTCTCTAAGGATCTGAAAAAAAGAATTGTTGCTCTACATAAAGATGGCCTAGACCATAAGAAGATTGCCAATACTTTGGAACTGAGCTGCAGCACGGTGGCCAAGACTATACTGTGGTTTAACAGGACAGGTTCCACTAAGAAGAGGCCACTGCCTTGCTAAAGAAGCTGAGGGTAAAGTGTCAGTACTGGGATCCGTTTAGGACCCAGCACAACTCACCTGACGCAGCCTTTGCCTGGGAAACAACAGTGATTGGCCAGCTCACCTTTAAATCACCTGTATCAGCATTCAATCAGTGCTCGTGTTAGAGTTCACCTTTGCGTTTGATCCAGCTGATATCTGCTCTGTGTATTTTGTGTTTGACCCTGTTTGCTTGCTTCTGATTCGGTACTGTTTGGACTCTGATCTACCTGTGTATAACCCAGCTTGCCTAGACTACACTTTGCCTGATTCTACTGCAGTACCTTCACCTGCAAGGGTGAACTACAAGCACCAGCTAACATCTATCCTCATCTGCAGCGGTGAACTACAGGCACCAGCTAACATCTATCTTTATCTGCAACAGTGAACTACAAGGTCCAGCAAACATCTACCTTCATCTGCAGCGGTGAACTACAAGTTCCAGCTGACCTGCTCTGCTTAGACCTGCTCATGGTATGTGCTCTTGTTCTTTGAACTCTTTGCATAATCAGCACACCTGAACTGTTACCTGTTATCTGCTCCTAGCCTGGCATTAACACAAGCTGTACATAAAAAGGGAAACCTATCATGGATCCTGAGCAGGCTCAGTTGTTTGCATAGGAACTTTGCCGTTTATCCCATCAAGTTCAGGAAATGGCCACAGAGCTCACCAAGGTGCAATCTCCTTCTACTACCACTGCTACAAAAACTCTATCTGAACCAAAAATTCCTTTGCCTGACCGTTCTTCTGGTGACCGTTAAGGGTTTTGCAACTTTAAAAACAGCTGCAAATTATATTTCAAGTTAAGGCCATCCTCGTCTGGCCGTGAAACTCAGAGGGTTCAAATCATTATCTCTCTACTACAGGGTGACCCCCAGGCTTGAGCCTTTAACCTGGAACCAAACCATCCAGCCTTACTAACCGTAGATGCCTTCTTTGAAGGCCTTGGGTTGCTATATGGTGATCCAGATCGTGCTGCTACTGCAGAATCAACCCTGCGTAACTTAAAGCAAGGAACTACCACAGCTGAAATCTATTTCTCAGAGTTTCGCAGGTGGGCCCCGGAATCTGGCTGGAATGATGCAGCTCTCCGCAGCCAGTTTGGAATAGACCTTTCAGATGCAATTAAGGACGCTCTGGTCAACTTCTCCTACCCAGCCTCACTGGAGGAGGCTATGTGTCTAGCCATTAGAATTGACCGCTGCCAGCGAGAGAGGAGGTGAGAACAAACTATGGCTGTGACAAACTATCTACCTCCCTTGCCCCCTGACTATTGTAACATGGGTAACATGGCTATATGTAACATGGGACTGCTTATATTGTGGCCTCAAGGGTCATATCCTCCGTTTGTGCCCTACACATCCGGGAAACTCCAGGACCTAGGTGATTGCGGGGAAGTCACCTTAGGTCTGCTCTCATCTCCCCAGGGGGACAATCTTATACTTTTACCTGCTGTCATTAACTTTGGGACAGGGGCTCATGAACTGCTGGCCTTGGCAGATTCTGGAGCCGCTGAGAATTTTATTGATAAGACTCTGATTACCTCTTTGTCCCTGGAAACTCATGCTCTAGATTGCCCAGTCCACCTGATTTCTGTGGATAATCGGCCTCTCTCACAAGATCTAGTGCTCCAATCCACCAACCCTTTCCAGTTAAAATTGGTAGCTTTGCATTGGGCGAAGATTTCATGTCTTGTCATTGACTCTCCATCCACTGCTTTGATCCTAGGCCTTCAGAAGCACAATCCCGTAATTGACTGGCGAACAGGAAATATTCTGGCTTGGTCCAATCAGTGTAAAAAGAACTGCATCCAGCACCCTGTTAGACTTGCTACCTGTCAAGTGGAAATGAAACAGATTCTGCTTTGTTTTAAGGACTTTCGGGATGTGTTTTCTAAAGGTATTGCTGACACTTTACCTCCTCATCGTAGTTATGATTGTCCCATTGACCTCTTGCCTGACACTACACCTCCTCGAGGGAGAGTCTTTCCACTGTCTGAGCCAGAGAATCTTGCTTTGCAAGAATACATCCAGGAAAACCTACCTAAGGGTTTCATCCGTCCCTCCACTTCTCCCGCAGGAGCAGGATGCTTCTTTGTCCCAAAGAAGGATGGGGGACTGAGACTTTGTGTTGATTACAGAGGTCTAAATAAAATAACTGTTCCCAATCGGTATCCTCTTCCTTGCGACGAATGGAAGACGGCCTTTAACACAAAGAATGGTCATTACGAATGTCTTGTCATGCCTTTCGGTCTCAGGAATGCGCCAGCTGTCTTTCAGAACTTTATGAATGACAATTTCCGTGACATGTTGAGTCGCTTTATGCTTGTATATTTAGACAATATTTTGATATACTCTCCCAATCTTGAAACACATCAGAAGCATGTCTGCTTGGTATTGTCCTGACTAAAGACTCACTCTCTTTTTGTAAAGCCTGAAAAATGTTTATTTCATGTTAAACAAGTACCTTTCCTGGGCTACCTAATTTCCGACACAGGCCTCACCATGGATCCAGCCAAGATTCAAGCCATTTTAGACTGGGCACCACCTTCAGACCTAAAGGCAGTTCAGCGCTTCCTGGGCTTTGCAAATTTCTATCGAAAATTCATTAACAACTTTGCTACCATTGCACATCCCATCACCTCTCTCACCAGGAAGACTCCGACTACGTTTAAATGGACTACTGAAGCCCAGGCAGCCTTCACTCAGTTAAAGAAAGCCTTTACCTCTGCACCAATTCTACGCCATCCTGTTCCTGAGCTACCTTTTATTGTAGAGGTAGATGCATCTGAAGTAGGGGTGGGGGCGCTTTTGTCACAAAAGGATCCTGTAAATGCTGCCGTCCACCCCTGTGCCTTATTGTCCCATAAATATTCCCCAGCAGAGCGCAATTGTGATATAGGCAACAGAGAACTTCTAGCCATAAAGCTTGCTTTGGAGGAATGGAGACATTGGCTGGAGGGAGCTCGCTATCCATTCATAGTTCTGACTGACCACAAAAACCTTGAATACATCCATTCTGCTAAAAGACTGAACTCACATCAAGCCAGGTGGTCATTGTTCTTTTCCAGATTTGACTTCACAATTTCTTATTTACCAGGGCCATTGTCTCGCAGCTTTTTATTAGAGTCTCCTCCTCCACTTCCTCCACAACCCATTATCTCTCAGGATAAGATTTTGGCTTTCACCCAGACTGACATCTCTGAGGCCTTGTTACCTGCAGGCTGAAGCCCCTCCCTCCACTCCCTCTGGTATGCTTTTTGTGCCCCTGGCTCTTCGTTTGCAGGTACTGCAGCAGGTACATGCATCAAAACCTGCAGCATGTCAGGTGTTTAAACGAACTTTTGAGGTTTATCTCTCGCAATCTCTGGTGGTCATCGATTAGGCAGGATGTGTTAGCCTTCGTCCAGGCCTGTGAGGTTTGTGCCAGAAGCAAGAGCAGTACCTCTAAGCCCCCCAGTCTCCTACGTCCTCTACCAATACCTACCTGTCCCTGGACCCATTTATCTATGGACTTTATCACTGACTTGCCTCCATCCCAGGGATGTTTCATGATCTGGGTGGTGGTAGACAGGTTCAGTAAGATGGCCCACTTTGTTCCGCTTCTGAAACTTCCATCTTCTAAAGAACTGGCATCTTTATTCATTAAACATGTTTTCAGGCTCCATGGGGCACCAATTAACACTGTCTCAGACCATGGCTCTCAGTTTATAGCCCAGTTTTGGAAGGCCCTTTGCTCTCAGCTGGGGATTAAGTTATTGTATTCTTCAGCATATCATCCTGAGACAAATGGCCAAACAGAAAGGACTAATCAGACTCTAGAGAAGATGGTAAGTTGTCTGATGGCCAATGATGAGGTGGAGTGGATCAACATCCTTTCATGGGCAGAGTTTGCCTTTAATAATTGTGCCAGCACATCTACAGGGACCTCTCCTTTCTTCTGTGTTTACGGGTTGCATCCTCGTGTGTGCTCCTTTGATCTTCCACCCTCTGATGTTCCAGATGCCAACACCACGATTGAAAATTTCTCCAAAATATGGTCCGATGTTAATCGTGCTATTTCTCGCTCTGTGCAGCCTTTTAAGAAAATGGCTGACAAGAGGCGCTCAAAGGCACCAGGATATAAAGTTGGTGACAAAGTGCGGCTATCATCTAGGAATCTGTCCCCGCATGTTCCATCTAAAAAAACTTGGCCCAAAATTCATCGGGCCCTATGAAATTTTGGAGATTGTTAATCCTGTGTCCTATAGATTAAAACTTCCCCCATCCATGCGCATTCCAAATGACTTTCATGTTTCATTGTTGAAACCTGTTCATTCCAGCCTCCTAGTAAATGAACCAGAACCTGTGGATGTGTTGGACAGTCAGGAATATGAAGTGGCATTTATTCTTGATTCCACACGAGTGCGCAATTCCTTACAATATCTCGTTCATTGGAAAGGTTTCGGCCCAGAAGATCGATCTTGGGTCCCAGCTCATGATCTTCATGCTGACTAACTTAAGAAGAAGTTCCATCTTCGTTATCCAAGTAAACCTGGGGGTGCAGGAGCAACCCCTCGAGAAAGGGGGGGGGGTACTGTCAGTACTAGGATCCCTTTAGGACCCAGTACAACTCACCTGACACAGCCTCTGCCTGGGAAACAGTGATTGGCCAGCTCACCTTTAAATCACCTGTATCAGCATTTAATCAGTGCTTGTGTTAGAGTTTACCTTTGTGTTTGATCCAGCTGATATCTGCTCTGTGTATTTCGTGTATGACCCAGGTTGTTTGACCCTGCTTGCTCGCTTCTGATTCGGTACTGTTTGGACTCTGATCTACCTGTGTATGACCCAGCTTGCCTAGACTACGCTTTGCCTAATTCTACTGAAGTACCTTCATCTGCAGCGGTGAACTACAAGCACAAGCTAACATCTATCCTCATCTGCAGCGGTGAACTACAAGGTCCAGCAAACATCTACCTTCATCTGCAGTGATGAACACTACAAGTCCCAGCTGACCTGCTCTGCTTAGACCTGCTCATGGCATGTGCTCTTGTTCTTTCACCTGAACTGTTACCTGTTATCTGCTCCTAGCCTGACATAAAGGTGATGGACTAGCCAAGCATATATATATATATATAGAGAGAGAGAGAGAGAGAGAGAGAGAGAGAGAGAGAGAATATACACACTAGACTGTATATGTATATATTATCCATACTTACTGTAAATTTTCCTTTCCTGGATCCTCCCCATGACAGCATACTATGGGTCAGCTCCGCCCCCTCTGACCCCTCCTGGACCACCAGTGTTCAAAAAAACCCTGTCTCACGACGGATAAACTGGGTGGGAATCCTCCGGCTGACATGGGGAGGATCCAGGAAAGGAAAATTACGGTAAGTATGGATAACAATTCTCCTTATTCCTGGACCTCCTCATGTCAGCCTACTATGGGATGTTCCAAGCAATATTAAGACGTGAGGGAAGACAAAAAATAAAAAAATAAGCCAAACCCTCAATGCAATGCTACTCAAAATTTTTAATGGGCAACAGCCGCCTTAATAATTGTAGAGCCAAATGTTTCCTCAGGCGGACAAGCCATATCAAGCTTGTAATGCCTAATAAAAGGTGTTGGGCACGTTCTAGCTTGCTGCTCTGCAAACTACCTCAGGGGCGACCTTTGTGTATGCCCTGGATGCTGACATAACCCTCGTCGAATGTGCTTTGATCTCTGAAGGAGGAGGAAGGCCCAGCTTTTTGTATGCAATATGCATGGTCTTGACAAACCAGGAAGACACAACTCTGGATGTTGCTGGCATACCATTTTTGGGCCCCATTGGGAAAACTTACAGGTGATCTTGTTTGCCAAAGCTTTTAGTCCATTTCAGGTAGGTTGAAACGGCAGAGACCAGGTCTAACCTACTCCACTCATCATCAGCTGTATCCGCCAGAAAGGCTGGGAGAATGACCTCCCAGTTCACACAAAATTATGTGGCCACCTTAGGTAGAAAGCTCGGTATCGGACTAAGGACTATCTTGTCTGGGAGCACCAAACAATATGGTTCTTTAGATGAGAAGGTGCACAACTCTGAGTCTCTTTGGCCGAGGCCACGGCTAGTAAAAAAAACAAAAACAAAAAACTGTTAAAAGAAATAATGAACAAGAGAAAGCTTTATCAAACTGAGGAACCAGCAATGTTCCCAAGACTAGTATTAAGTCCTCTTTTGGAAAAAACAATTTCAATGGAGGTCTGATTTCTATGGCTGCCCCTAAAAAATCAGATCACCAACGGATGTAGAGCATATCTTGTTCACGACATAGCCGACAAGGCAGGGATTTGACCCTTCACGGAATTATAAGCTAACCCGTGGAGACTACTCTGCAGAAACTCCAAAATGTTAGGTACTGAAGGAGATCCAAGGTCCCAACCCCTTTCCGTAGTATTCCAGATCCGGTGATAGGTTACATTCGTTCTGACGATCCTGTAATAATGTCATTAACTTTATCCTCCTGCGGTTCGGGTGTCAGGCCCCACTCTACAGAAGGAGATTTTGACAAGGAGGCAGAGGGATTGGTGAGCCCAAATGTATCCTCCAAGCCAGAGGGAACCACAGCTCCCTGAGCCAGTAAGGTAGGACTACTATTGCTGTGACCTTTTCTCGCTGAATCTTCAACAGGATTTTGAGAGCCAATGGAAGCGGTGGGAACACATACACCAAGGGGAAGTTCCAAGACCTGGACAGAGCACCTTGACCCAATGCCTGTGGATGCTAGGCCCGGGAGAAGAAGCAAGGCAGTTGACAATTCTCCAATGCCATAAGATCTATCAAAGGCATCCCCCAGACCCTGAAGATCTTGCGTAGGTACTTGGGGTTGGGGACCCATTTGTTGTGATCCCAAAGTCTCGACTCAAGCGATCTGCTAAAACATTGCCAGGCCCTGGGAGTTAAGATGCTGTAAGAGAGCCGAGATTCTTCTCTGTGCAGAGGAAGATTGAATTGCCACCTGAAGGAAAGGGTGACTTCTTGTGCCCCCTTGATGAGACACATAAGCCACCATAGTTTTGTTGTCCAAAAGAATCTTGACAGTTTGACCTTGCAACATAGGTTGGAACGCTAAGAGCGCGTCTGACAGCATCCAATCCCAGGAAATTTGAACTCTTCACCCCACAAAGGTACCATTGGCCTTGAACCTGCTGTCCCAGGCAGTGTGCCCTGCAGCCTGCCAGACTGACATTGGTCAACACCACTATTGGTTCTGAGGCCTTCAACAGAACTCCGCGGGAAAGATTGCGAGCTACTGACCACCAACCAGGGACCAGATTATCGGAATTGGCAGATGATCCCACTGAAGAAGAAAGTTGCATTGAAACCTCCTTCTGCACCACCTGACCCACGGGACTACTAGAACTGTGGCTGATAAAACCCCCAGATACTGCATGGATTCCTTCAGCATCATAGAAGGCCTAGCCATCACTGCTTTGTCTGAGACTGGATCTCCTGGACCTTTCACTGAGGAAGAGAAACACGACCCTGAATTGTACTCCTAAATACTCCAACATTTGTGTCAGATGCATCTATCTTTTCCGACCGAAACGAGTTACGGTTTTGCAGGTGAATTCACATAAACTAGAAGGAGCTCATTTGACAGACCCAGAAGTAGCATGTCATCTAGATAATGAAATATTTGCACTCCCTTGACCCTGAGAGTCGCAACGACAGCAGACAGTAGCTTTAAAAATGTTCTCGGAGTCGTGCAGAGACTGAATGGGAGAGATTAAAAATGAAAATGAGAGCCTTCCACGGAAGGCCTGAGAAAGCGATGGTGAGATGCATCTATGGAGACATGAAGATACGCATGCGCCAGATCTATGGAAACCATCCAGTCTCCTGACTCCACAACCGAAACGATCGTTTCCAATGACTCTATTTTGAATGGTGGAACCTTCATGTAAGAATTCAGGACTTTGAGGTCAAAAACTGGTCCGAAACCCCCTGAAGCCTCTGGGACCAAAAACAGAGGGGGAACATACTCTTTGACCCAATTCGTGCCTTAGACCCGGAAGGATGGCCCTTGCTGCCAACAGCTCCCCTATGTATCCTTGCAAACACTGCCTCCTTTCCAAATCCGTAGGAAGTCCAGTTTCTATGAACAAGGTCTTAGGGGGCCTTGTTCTGAACTCGAGACGATAACGTGATCGAATGACGGCTACAATCCAGGCATCATGTAATTTGTCCGCCCAAATCCCTCCTGAATTGGGCTAGTCTTGCTCCTACTTGAGAGGGTTAAGCAGAGACAGCTGCAGACGGACCTATTTAAAGCCTTAGGCTCTGTCTCCACTACTGCGAGTTGTTGTGCGACCTGACCCATGCGAAGTTGCATGACAAGTCAAAACCCATGTAATTCAATGGTCCCCATTCTAATTGGTGCGACTTATGTCGCAGCGACTCCAAAAAAGGTTTTTACACTACTTTTTTCCTACATCTGTGCGATTTGTTCTCACATGGTTTTCACAGGTCGAATAACATCGCATCACAAATCGCACAGAAAAGTCCCAGTGTAAATCGATTGACTCTAGGGACGCAGCAATGGAAACACAGCCCCAGGAGCTTTGTTGGCCCTGGGCTTGGAAGGTTTCTGGAAAGTTGAACCAGCTCCCCTCCACTGTCTGAAAAACTGACTGTAAGCCCTGGCCTCTCTGAATCCTTCTTTGGATCTCTTGTTAAACCGAAAGGGCTGCTGTGTCTTTTTCTCTTCTGCGGGATTAGGCCAGATCTGCCGCCGGAAACCCACTGAATTGCTGATTCTAAGTCTTCACGAAGCTTACCTTCCCATCAAATGGAACCGAACACAGACTGTGCTAAGAAGTCTTATCGGCCGACCAATGCTTTAACCATAAGGCTCTGCGGGCTGTGACGGAATGAGCCATTATCTTTGCTGTCATCTTGACCTGGTCGACAGCCACTTCAGCCACAACTCTACAGGAGTCTGCAAAGGAAAAGAACTGCCACTTCCCAGACTTTCATCCAAACATCCATCCACCAGCTCCGCTACCCACACTCTAATAGGGCGTACACACAGTCGGACTTTGTTCGGACATTCCGACAACAAAATCCTAGGATTTTTTCCGTCGGATGTTGGCTCAAACTTGTTTTGCCTACACACGGTCGCACAAAGTTGTCGGAAGTTCCGATCGACAACCACGCGGTCACGTACACCACGTACAACGAGACTAGAAAAGGCCGGTTCAGAACCACCTTTGGGCTCCTTTTGCTAATCTCGTGTTAGTAAAAGTTTGGTGAGAGACGATTCGCGCTTTTTCAGACTCGTGGCTTTCAGATCGTTTTCTGCCGTTCAGTTTGTACTTGTGGGTTTGTATCTGCTCTTCAGTGTGTGCAGCAAGTTCCGCGTGACTTTAGGTAGTCATTGTATTCTTGTTCCTTCGTTACTGGTTTTCAGGTCGCTCTTCACAGGCCTTGCTGTTCTTCAGTGCGTTCTGTTACTTCGTTCTGAGCAGCCGACCGTTTTCTAGCCATGTTTCGTATGCGTACTCCTCGTACAGTTCGTGCTGTGCGGGTGCTTGGTGTTGGGGTCCTGACCTTGACACAAGTCCAGTCCATGAACAGGGTGGGGAGGAGTTCATGGACCAAGAATTGGTTGCTTCAGCGTGACCAGTTCTGTCATATGCCTTTGCTCCGTGAGATCCGTGAGAATAATCCTGATGATTTCAGGAACTTTCTACGGATGACGGACCCCATGTTTCACAGTTTGTTGGCTTCACTGACCCCCTATATCAGCAGGCAGGATACCTGCATGAGGCAAGCCATCACTCCGGAGCAGAGGTTGGTCGCTACCCTGCGGTATTTGGCCACAGGGAGAAGTCTGCAGGACTTGAAGTTCTCGACAGGCATCTCCCCCCAGGCTCTTCTTTGTGGACATTTACTGCTTGTGTTTGTTTGAGCTGACCCTGACAGAAATGTGTGGAGTCCAGAAAATGGCGTGATTGTGTAACCTTATACAAAGCACTGTTGGCTGTTATTTACTAAATGCAAAGACACTTTTCACTACAAGTGCACTTGCAACTGCACTGAAACTGCACTTGTAGTGCAAAGAGGATTTGCCCTTAGGAAATTACCCCCATTTTCTCATAAAACAACAATTACATCACCCCAAAAGTGTTGTAGCGTTGAGACAATAATCCACACATTCTTGATGAACAATCTTTTTAATACCAGCACAATCACATGTGCATTTACCAAAGGTTTTTCTGACAAACCAACATGTTTGTTGTATAACAATTTTTGTGGTGTCATTATCCAAAATCAAAATGTGCATTTTATAGAAAACAGGCCTGTGTAAAACCCACAAGAAAGACACAAATCTTGATCTTACAAAGTTCACATTTGGTAGAACTGGAAGGCAATATCAGACATGAGTATTTAGGAACTGTGTTTGATATTGCGTTCAGATGGGGGGAAATCACCCCAGGAAAAGCCAAATTTGGAAGATGCACACAAATTTCACAATGTCAACATGTGCTATCTGCCATCACGGGGATCAAGGGACGTGTTTTGGGGGAGAAAGCCCTTCCTCACCGCTACTTTATTATTGAGGAAGGGGTTGCACGCCCAAAACGCGTCCATTGATCTCCGGTGATGGCAGATAGCACATGTTGGCACACTGTGTGCATCCTCCAAATTTGGCTTTGGGAAAAATCACAAAAACATTTAGCACATTGTAGCACACAAAAGAAGAAAGTGATTTGGAGGGGCTTTAAACTCGCCCCAAAACATCAATGATGTTTTTATATTTTGGAATAACATCATTGATGTTTTGCTTGATGTTTTCCAATTGTAAATTACACCCCATGATCTCCCCGATCAGGATCTGGGCACTTTCGGATGTGAAAGGATCTTCATCCACAACCTCACGATCACCTAAAAAGAGAGGAACCCCAAAATAAATTAGGTTTGCAAAAAAATGCCGCCATCCATCTCTTACATGAGCCTGTGGTCGCAGACACTCACCTGTTGTGGTGACTAGTTCCACCACGTCTTCTTCCTCCTGCTCATCTTTTGTTGTTGGGATTTCCCCTTCTTCCAGGGGGGGGGGGGCTCTGGTCTCCTGGGATGAGGGGTGTCCTCCGAGTCTTTTCTCCCCTATGTAAAACAAAAATGGTATGATTAGCACACAGATATTTGATGGCAGAACTATAAAGATGAAACATTGCTTGGAAGTGGGGTACAGTTATCTATTTTAGCCGAGTTCCAAGATGTAGCTTTTTTAGTGTCCTTTGTCAAGCTGCAATACTTTACCTGTTTGGTACAAGCTTCACAGATGGAGACCCCCCCTATAGTATACACTGGAGCACCTGTGTGCCCCCCCCTAATAAAAATGGTGTTCTGGGGTCCCACACTAGTGCTCCAGTGTCCAGATGTGAAAACAGCTGTTCAGTGTCCTCTCCTTACACACAATCTAGTTTGCATTTCATTCTAGTAACAAACCCATCTACACAACCCAATTCTTTGAAGACAAGTATAGGGCGTCAAAATGGTGGCCAAATGCATATGGCCTAAACAATGGTATTTTATCGTCCAAAATAAAAATGTGTGATCCGAACGAATAATGTGCCCATGAACATGAAAGTTGCCATTTTAAACTCTACAACAGTTCCTAAAAGCACATGGAGCAGCACGAACGTAATAAACACAAAAAGAATAGGAACACAGCACAACTACTTACTTTTTTGCAGCACTCTCCGGATCTTTCTGTACTGCTCATGTTCTCGTAATTTCAGGTCCGACCACCGCTTCCTGAGCTGATCTTTCGATCGTCGTACCCCGAATTTCCGGTGCAGACTCCTGACCACTTTCGCCATGATCTTGGCCTTTCGGACATTGGGGTTGGGGTAAGGCCCATACTTTCCATCATAGTCGGCCTTCTTCAGGATGTCCACCATTTTCAATTCCAACATCTCCCCAAAGGACATATTTGAGTCCTTTAATCTCCTTCTGAATCGGGACGTTTCAGGCTCCGGCCTTTCCTCCCCCTCCTCCTCGTTGCTACAATTAGCATGATCCTGCTGTCTATCCGCCATGTGCTCTTCCCCCACTGCGCCGAACGAAAAGGGGCGGGGAATAGACTAGAAAGAACGTCAGGGGCAGGCGGAGTTATACGCATGCGCAGTGTGTATAAATCGTAATGCGCGCGTCTTACGTACGATCTGTGAGCGGAGGAAGGAGCATCGGAGACGCCGATCGTGCTAACGAAGGTAGGATCTAAACTGGATGGGTTCAACAACCACAATTTCTTGCCCCTGTTTATTGACAAGTACAGGGAGCTGCCCTGTCTGTGGCAAGTGAGACACCCCCACTATAACCATACACAAAAGAGGCAGGCAGCGCTGGAGAAACTGCTGGAGTTAGTGAAGCCAGTGGTCCCCACAGCAACCATCCCTTATTTAAAAGCAAAAATTGGTGGCCTGAGGAGCACTTACCTTAGGGAGCGCAAGAAGGTCACAGATTCCCTGAGGTCCGGAGCTGTAGCAGATGACGTTTATGTCCCCAGGCTGTGGTACTATGAGAGACTGCGATTTCTGTCAGACCACACTGAAGTCAGGGAATCCTTCTCTACTCTTCCTTCCACTCTTCCTTCCATACCAGCTGAGGCTTCCGATGTCCAACCTGGGCCTTCCAGCCAGGAAGAAGTGGAGGAGCCCAGCTGGAGTCAGGTATAGCATTCTTCTACAGATTTCTGGGCAATAAATAAATGATGTTTACTAGATGTTATTATTGATCATTAATTGCTGATTAAAAAAAGTGTTTTACATATCAATAGACAGTAGTGGGCACCCAAAATTGGGACAAGAATGCAAAATGCTGGGCTCAGAAGGATAGTCTGTTATATTTGTTAACATTCAATTTGCAGCAGTCAGGAGGTGAAAATTGTGTGTGATTGATGAATAAAAAACTCAAACTATGTCCCTTTTTCATACACAGGAAGACCTCAGCCAGGAGGAGGCTGTGGAACGTGGCAGTCAGGAGGAGGCGGGGATTAGTGGCAGTCAGGAGGAGGCGGGGATTAGTGTCAGCCATCGAGGAGGCGGGGCTAAGTGTCAGCCAAGAGAAGCCTGGGACAAGTCGCAGCCTGACTGAGTCTCAGGTTCCTCCCCTCCACCTGCCATACAAAAGGGCCAGGAAGGCCACTCCCAGTCCTGTGCAGGATTCAGCATACAGGCTGATCCAGGAGGCTTCGGCGTCCCTCAGAGCCTTCCCCAGTCCTGCAGAGGCCTTTGCCTGCATGGCTGCCACCAAATTGCAGGGCATGCAGGAGGGTCAACGCAGGATCTCTGAGGACCTGATTTATAAAGTCCTACGTAAGGGGGAGAGTGGGGAACTGGCACCCAAGACGGATGTCATTGAGATCGACGATCCTCCTCCTCCTCCTCCTCCTGCTGCCACAACTCCACCACCACAGCCAAAGCCTGGAAGGAAGCGTGGAAGGAAGACCAAAGAGTGATTGCCCTGGGTTCAGTCTGGTCTGACAGAAGATGCAGTCTCTCGTATGACCACAGCCTGGGGACACAGATGTCATCTGCTGCTTTCCGGATCTCTGGGACTTCTGGACCAGACTGCCCTCCCTTAGATAAGGACTCCTCAGGCCACCAATTTTGCTTTTAAATAATTGATGTGTGCCCTGGGGGTTCAAGGCTTCACCCACTTCTGCAGTTTCTCCAGCGTTGCCTCCCTCTTTGTTTTTTTATAGTTGTGACCCCTTAATAAAAATCTTTGAGGTAAATTCTACTCTCCTGTGTGTGTTTTCATCCAAAAAGGACAGTTTGTTGGTGACGATTCAGGTACATTTCTAACATAAAATGTGAAATTAACAAGGGACAACAACACCAAACAATCTCCTACAGATTAAATAGAACAACATATCAATGGTGTTGTGGGAACTTGTCACAAAAAACACAAACATTTTCGGGAGTACAAATCAAAATCACCAAAAAAAAAAAAAAGAGAAACACAAAAAAAGATTGTACATTAAAGGCAAAAAAAAGAAAAAAAAATATGTTGTCAGATGTGAGAGATCAAAATATATTGAGGGAATCCCGATAAATAGTAACGAAAGAAGTTTGTGAGAAGTGTGTGTGAATATGAGCAGCAAAACTACCTAATTCTTGTCCCATTATAAAGAAGAAGAGAGTGCGCTGTCTTAAACCATTTTGAACATTGCAGCGTGACGAAAGTGCTGTATCCATTGCGAACACGAAGTTTACCAGAACGAGCTGTCCCGTGTCGGAATTTCTTCTGAGCATGCGTGGCACTTTGTGCGTCGGAACAGGCCACACACGGTCGGAATTGACGCGATCGGATTTTGTTGTCGGAAAATTTTATCTCCTGCTGTCCAACTTTGTGTGTCGGAAAATCCGATGGAAAATGTCTGATGGCGCCCACACATGGTCGGAATTTCCGACAACACGCTCCGATCGGACATTGTCCATCGGAAAATCCGACCGTGTATACGGGGAATTAGGCTGGATTCACACCCATGCACTTCTAGCGCATTCCGCAGAACCACACAGAACGTGTTCCATAGGAGACCATGATAAATGGACGGTAGTGCAAATCCGCAAAACGCAAAAAGCACCAAAAAATGCACAGGTGCAAACCAAGCCCAAGTGCTACTGCCACAGGAATGAGTGCTACCGCCGGTCTGCAGGCTGCTGTCCAAACTATACAACTTTTTAGGTCTGCATCTATTTTGCGATCCATAGAATCCCTAAAAGAGACCGAATACTCCAGCGGAAGCGTAATGTGGCGGGCAAATATACGTAATGAAGCATCCACCTTAGGTGTAGTGTCCCAAGGGGTACAGCTTCGATACTCCATTATGCAAATTGAGCTTTTCAGGCCCCCCCCCCACTCATCGTCAATTACTTTTTTAATTTCAGAAATGAAATGGAAAGGAGGGTAACGATCTCTTTAAATACGGATAGTATCTTTGCTGTTTCTTTGGAGGCGACAATTCTTTCCTTAACAGCCTCCACCAAGGGGGGAACCAGTGCAAAAATCAAACTTATGCAATTCTGAGACCATCTCAGCCTCAGATGGATCCGAATCGCTATTGACTTCAGAGTTAAAACGCACTGAAAACACATGATTTGAATCTGCAGATGGTGAAGATACAGCAGGATGAGTAGGATTCCTTGAAACACTCTTTAACCCTTCCTTGACTGCGTGCTTAATGTAGGATTTAACCTGGTGTGCTTTCGCAGCATTGTCCTGAGCTGTCTGATGTCTTGACCTCTCTAGGCTTGGGTCCTGTTGTGGAATCTCATATTAGCCAATGTATTTCATATTGTATATATTGATTTGCATATATTTTATTGATAATTATTATTATTATTATTATTTATATTATTATATAGTAGTGGTTTTATCAATATTATTATTCAATAAGTAAAGCAACAATTGTTAATCTTTAATAATGTATACTGTGTTTTCCAGATTTAGAAAGTCTTCATTTTTAAGTGTTGAACTTTAAATGACCTCTGCTTTATGACAAGTACTTGTAAACAGGTGTTCTCGAAAATGTATTAAGATAATCTACTGGATGAAAGTTCATTAGAATAGATTCAAGTTATGAAGAATTGTCTCAAGTCTGAAATGCATATAAATCACACAAGATAAGATAATGAAAACAGGTGGTTTAGAAATAATTAAAGTTATGTACAGTACATTAAATTAAGTTTGACAAGGTCAAACAAAGGTCTGCTTGTGCCCTCATTAAAACTGTTAAAATACATACATATAGTGAGACATATAACACATCTGGTGGGGTTATTGAAAGTTCATTTTCATAAATGTCATAAATCTGTCATTCTTGAACTTAGTTAAAACTTATGAAGATAAGGACAGTTTGATAACACAGCTGGGTGCCAGACTGTCTCTATACAGGTGTTTTTAATTGGACAAAACCAGTTATAAATCACTTTAATGAACATATAGGAATTTTGGGAATAATTAAGTTTATCTGGTTGTAGAACAGGTGTCAGATTTATGGTTGGTTACTTTGACGTAGACCTTAGCGACCAATCATATGTAAGAGATATGTTAAGATAAGACTTGTAAAAGTGTATATAAATGCAAGCTCTGCAATTGTTAGACGGACAAGTCAGATAGGAGCTCATAAGGCTGAACTCTATGTATGCTGCCCTATTGCACGGGTCATAGAGGTCAGAACCAATGGGCAAGTATCTGTCCTAACTTGTCCCCTCGGACAAGTCAGATAGGAGCTCATAAGGCTGAACTCTATGTATGCTGCCCTATTGCACGGGTCATAGAGGTCAGAACCAATGGGCAAGTATCTGTCCATAACTTGTCTCCTCGTACGAGTCAGAGAAGACTTCTTGACTTGTTCCAGAATGTGGTCTCAGGTGAATTTCCCTCAAGAACTTGGTCGAGCTGGAACCCAGAACTCTGTGAGGGGACCAGACCACTGGTCGACCGGCTGGTCCCTATCAGGTGACAGGTTCCCAAGAATTGGCAGTAAAGACCCATTCTGGTTCAAGGTGAGAACACTTCACAATTGTTTCAATTTGGTTAGAGGATAAGAATATTTATATCTAATATGCTTGCATTGTAAGAAACTGTATTAATTAGATTTGTATTTTGTAATACTTTGAACATAAACCTGTATGTTATCAGCTGTTAATAAACCTGCATTGCTGAAGTTCTGCCTGGTTCGATACTTTACTATTCTACTTCAGTCCGAGTGACTAAAGTGAGGTAAGAGCGAGGGAGATCTGGAATGCTGTGACAACAGGCATCTATCCAGCTGCACGCGACTCTGCGATTTGTCATGTCTAGTCCCTTCTTTACTCTTTTGAGGCTGGAATGCTGATTTGGAAACTCTTTGCGAGAGTTTATCTCACAGTGGGCCCTTGTCTCTGTAAAACACAGATGATGTGCTTTTTTAAAAAAAAAATAAACAAAAATTTTTTTATTTTTTTTTCAAAACAAAAATAAATAAATAAATACAATTAAAATAAACTTCTCCATCCAAATCTTCAGTGCTTAAGGCAGCTAGGCAAAATTCCCCAGTCCTAGAAGGTACAGCATAATAAAAATACTCAGACCGACAAATAACACAGCAGAAAGTAATGAGAAACCTGGAAGAAGGCTTACCAGAGCAGAGTAGCAGATTGACCAGCTGGAGACTGAGATCAGCCTAGAGGACAGAGGCTGCTGCAAATCAGCAGTGAGCATTCTGGTGTTTGCTAAGCAACCCAAAGAGGAAGCTACCTCTCACCTCACCTGCTCAACTCTGAGCTTCTTGAAAGGAGTACAGTATTAGTAGGAGTAGTATTTTTGATAGATGTTCAACAATAGTTCAACAATAGCAAATATGCGTTCTTTCAATAAAAAGCTAGTAGGGAATTTTACACCCCTCCACCTATACAAAATGTCTGCAGCATTCTGATATCAGAAGTTCCACTAGCTTTCCTATTTAACCCCATAACCCAGAGCCACGCCTGTGCTTTACAACAAAGGTGCCCAGCTTAATCAATGTGACCTGCAAACATTACCCTCCATGGCTGTGGCACTTGAGAGTGGGACTGTTTGTGAAGTCTGTGTATTGCAAGTTTTTTTTTTAATGGTATGGGTAGTGAAGGGCTCAGGCGTGTTCAGGATCGTAGTCCCAACCCACCTGAGCAATCCCACCAGGAAGCCGACATTGCACACCACCAATTATAGGCAGTTAGGCATTCTTGGCCCGCAGTTGCACAGACCGGGAAATGCCTCACTGCCTATGATTGGCGGTGTGCTTTACTCATCTGTACCATACAGCTAGATCCCTAGGGTATCTGCAACAGGGTTGTGGTTCCAGTTGTTGGGGCATCGACCGCTCGGGAGGTAGGCTATGAAATGATCCCCTCACAATACATGTGATCCGTCACCCCATTCACTGTGTTTCTGTCATATCACCCTCCTATTGTACTTGTTGACCCCAGTAATGGCATGTCACCACTTCAGCCCCGTGTGTGTGCATTACAGGCCCTGTTCTTCCATATGCCATTACCACCATGCACTCCTTTTAATAACGTCAGATCAGGCATGACAAAATTTTAAACATTCTACTCGAAAAGTGCAGCATGAATAGAATCACAAGATAACAGTTAAACATAAAGTGCAGTCTTTTCCCAACATCCCTAATTCCTAACTCAGGTTTGTGGCTGCCCCAGCATACCTGCACAGGCAAGAGTCCATTTACAGCAGAGTGCACCGTGGCAGATCTCCAGAGCTGGTGTTACTGCAGGGAGGACTACAGATCTCAGCAGGCATGTTGGCTAGTTCCTCAGGCAGGCAATCTTCAGTGATAGCAGTCAGGATAGAAGGTAGCTGAAGGCAGGGAGGAGCCAAGCCCCTCGGGTCGGGTGGTTGCTGGAGGACCGGGTTAGACCTTAGCTGTCAGCCTTCTCTGCTTCCCATGTAACTAGAACTCCCCAAGGCAGATTCACCTTCCTGAACTTATGAACACAAGAAGTGGGGCTGAGCCCAGCAGAAGTGTGCCAAAAGCAAGAGACCTGGGCAGCTCCAGCTCCTTCCAGCTCAGGCAGCAGCTGTCTAGGATTCCAACCTGCTTAAAAGCAGGCAGAAAAAAAATCAATGCTCTGTGGTTAGGAGAAACCCAATGAACACAGATAACCTAAACAAGCTCAGGCGGGCTATAGCCTACCTGCAAACAACATTAAATTTAGCAAGGGGCACTCCAAATGATGGCAGGGTCCTTACATTAATCTACACTTTCTGCTTGAAACCTAGTATAGTAGAGATTTGTATGTTTTAATGTATGGCATAGATGATGAATATACTGTACATTTTTTATGGATTTTTCCATTTAAGCCAAATGGTAGTAGATCAAGCTGGAGGCAGATGTTAAACAAATGATGCTGTACTCTGAGTCTTTTTATCATAAAGCACTTGGCTTCAGTGTTGGGGGAGCAGGTGACCATCCTGGAATCCTGGATAAAATAGGATTTGAAAGCTGCCATAGAGCAAGTCCAGAGTGCATTTTACCACCTTTTTACAACTGTCAAAACAGCTCAAATATAATAACAAAAGCACCTTTTACCTTTGATGGATAAATATGGCAAGACGTGAAATACATATCTCTATATCACTTCTTGTCCAGGTACAGTAATCTGGTTTACATTTCTCTGAAAAGGTTGAGGATATTTTTCTAGCCCTGGCTACCTGTTAGACCTGATGATTAGAGGAGGCTAATGATCTGCCAGTGATATATATTTCTTCGATAATCATACATCACATAGTACAAATCTAGGAAAAAATCCCACTGAACTGTGAAAAAGGAGAGATGAAAATGATGCATTGCATAATAAATTGTAGAGGATGAACACAGCTTGAAAGGCTCATAATCTATATCTGTAAATGTTAGTGTAGGAAAAAAAATTGAGATATTTTTTGTCAAGAGAGGAAAATGAAGGATACAATAGCTGAGCACTTAAAGGTTCATTTATTTCCAGTGCCTGTTAGAGTAACTGAAGATTTAGTGCTATGGAAGCTGAGCATAAGGTTATGTATCACTGAGCATAAAAACAATACTGCCATAGAGTGAAGTTATTCTTTCTTTAGCCATCCAGATAAAAGTTTACAATGGTGCACTGTAAGGCACATTGTAGCACATTGCTTTGCACAAAAAAGATTACCGTTGTGCTTTTCAGCTCACCTGATTTGTGTGCGTGTGTGTGTGTATATATATATATATATATATATATATATATATATATATATATATATTGTTACTAGACATGTGCACCGTCAATAAATTTGTTTTGTTCCGTTCCCTTTTGTATTAGCCGGTATTCAATTTGGATTTGTACGAAATACGAATTTTCGTTAGGTTCGTTAACTTTTCGGAACATTAAAAAGCAAAAAATACCTTTCTCAATATGGCAGTCCATATCTAAGGGAGTGCAGTCTGGTCCATCAGTCCCAGAGATCCGGAAAGCAGCAGATGACATCTGTGTCCCCAGGCTGTGGTCATACAAGAGACTGCATCTTTTGTCAGACCAGACTGAACCCAGGGTCATCACTCTCTTGTCTTCCTTCCACGCTTCCTTCCACGAGGTGGCTCCGGTGGTGGAGTTGTGGCAGCTGGAGGAGGAGGAGGATGGTCCAACTCAATCACGTCGGTCTTGGGTGTTAGTTCCCCACTCACCCCCTTACTTAGGACTTTATAAAGCAGGTCCTCACACAGCTTGCGTTGACCCTCCTGCATGTCCTGCAGTTTTGTGGCAGCCATGCAGGCAAAGGCCTCTTCAGGAGTGGGTAAGGCTCGGAGGGACGCAGAAGCCTCCTGAATGAGCCTGAGCACTGAATCCTGCATGTGAGTCGCCTTCCTCGCTCTTTTTGTATGTAAGGCGGAGGGGAGGAACCTGCGATTCAGTCAGGCTGCGACTGGTCCCAGGCTTCTCTTGGCTGACACTTAGCCCCGCCTCCTCCTGGCTGCCACTAATCCCTGCCTCCTCCTGACTGCCACATTCCACAACCTTCTCCTGGCTGAGGTCTTCCTGTGTACGAAAAAGGGACATAGTTTGAGTTTTTTATTCATCAATCACACACAATTTTCACCTCCTGACTGTTGCAAATTGAATGTTAACAAATATAACAGACTATCCTTCTGAGCGCAGCAGTTTTCAATCTTGTCCCAATTTTGGGTGCCCACTACTGTCTATTGATATGTAAAACACTTTTTTCAATCAGCAATTAGTGATCAATAATAACATCTAGTAAACATAATTTATTTATTTATTGACCGGAAATCTGTAGAAGAATGCTATACCTGACTCCAGCTGGGCTCCTCCACTTCTTCCTGGCTGGAAGGCCCAGGTTGGACATCGGAAGCCTCAGCTGGGATGGAAGGAAGCGTGGAAGGAAGAGTGGAGAGGGATTCCCTGACTTCAGTGTGGTCTGACAGAAATCGCAGTCTCTCATAGTACCACAGCCTGGGGACATAAACGTCATCTGCTGTAGCTCTGGACCTCTGGGAATCTGTGCCCTTCTTGCGCTCCCTTAGATAAGTGCTCCTCAGGCCACCAATTTTGGTTTTTAAATAGGGGATGGTTGCTGTGGGGACCACCAGCTTCACCAACTCCAGCAGTTTCTCCAGCGCTGCCTGCCTCTTTTGTTTATGGTTATAATGGGGATGTCTCACCTGCCACAGACAGGGCAGCTCCCTGTATTTGTCTATGAACAGGGGAAGGAAGTTGTGGTCATTGAAGCCATCCATTTTCTCTGCAAGACACAACACAAGACAAACCCTAATATCAGGCCAAACTCCCCTAATCTTGTTACAATATAGGCTTCCATTTCAAAGCAGTATAGGCCCAAGTTTAGATCTTACCTTCGTTATCACGATCGGCGCCTCCGATGCTCCTTCCTCCGCTCACATTTCGTATGTAATACGCACGCGTGTTACGCTTTATACTCACTGCGCATGCGTGTAACTCCGTCCGCCCCTGACATTCTTTCCAGTCTATTCCCCGCCCTATTTCGTTCGGCGCAGTGGGGGAAGTGCACATGGCGGATACACAGCAGGTGTGTGCTAATTATAGCAACGAGGAGGAGGAGGAGGAAAGCCCAGAGCCGGAAACGTCCCAATCCAGAAGGAGATTTAAGGCCTCAAATATGTCCTTTGGGGAGAAGTTGGAGATGGACATCCTGAAGAAGGCCGACTATGATGGAAAGTATGGACCTTACCCCAACCCCAAAGATCAGCTCAGGAAGCGGTGGTCGGACTTGAAATTACGAGAACATGAGCAGTACAAAAAGATCCGGAGAGTGCTGCAAAAAAGTAAGTAGTTGTCCTGTGTTCCTATTCTTTATGTTTATTACGTTCGTGCTGCTCCATGTGCTTTTTTTACAAGTGTACATTTTTAAATGGCAACTTTCATGTTCATGGCCACATTATTCATTCGTATGAAACATTTTTCTTTCAGCCTATAAAACACCATTGTTTAGGCCATATGCATTTGGCCACAATTTTTACGCCCTACTTGTATGAAACTAATTTGGTTGTGTAGATGGCTTTGTTACTAGAATGAAATGCAAACTATATTCTGTGTAAGGAGAGGACAATCAGCAGCTGTTTTCACATCTGGACACTGGAGCACTAGTGTGGGACACAAGAACACCATTTTTATTAGGGGGGCCACACAGGTGCTCCAGTGTATACTATAGGGGGTCTTTATCTGTGAAGCTTGTACAAAACAGGTAAAGTATTGAAGCTTGACAAAGGACACTGAAAATGCTCCATTTTGGAACTCGGCCAAAATAGACAATTGTACCGCACTTCCAAGCAATGTTTCATATTTATAGTTCTGCCATCAAATATCCGTGTGCTAAATATACCATTTTTGTTTTACATAGGAGAGAAAAGACTCGGAGGACACCCCTCATCCGAGGAGACCACAGACCCCCCACCTCTGGAAGAAGGGGAAATCCACCCAACACAAGAAGAGCAGGAGGAGGAAGACGTGGTGGAAATTGGCACCACAACAGGTGAGTGTCTGCGACCACAGGCTCAGGTAAGAGATGGATGCCGGCATATTTTTGATACCTTTTTTTTTGGTTTCTCTCTTTTTAGGTGATCGTGATGTTGTGGATCCAGATCCTTTCACATCAGAAAGTGCCCAGATCCTGATCGGGGAGATCATGGGGTGTAATTTACAATTGGAAAACCTCAAGAAAAACATCAATGATGTTATTAAAATAAATAAAAACATCATTGATGTTTTGGGGCGAGTTTAAAAGCCCTCCAAATCCCTTTGTTTTTTTGTACGCTACAATGTTCTAAATGTTTTAGCGATTTTTAGAAAAGCCAAATTTGGAGGATGCACACAGTGTGCCAACATGTGCTATCTGCCATCACGGGAGATCAATGGACGCGTTTTGGGGGTGCAACCCCTTCCTCGATAATAAAGTAGCTGAGAGGAAGGGGTTGCTCCCCCAAAACACGTCCCTTGATCCCCCGTGATGGCAGGTCGCACATGTTGACATTGGTAAATTTGTGTGCATCTTCCAAATTTGGCTTTTCCTGGGGTGACTTCACCCCATCTGAACGCAATATCAAACACAGTTCCTAAATACTCATGTCTGATATTGCCTTCAAATTCTACCACATGTGAACTTTGTAAGTTTAAGATTTTTGTCTTTCTTGTTGGTTTTACACATGCCTGTTTTAGCTTAAATGGGCATTTCTATTTTTTATAATGCTACCCCAAAAATTGTTATACAACAAACATGTTGGTTTGTTTTAAAAACCTTTTCTAAATGCACATGTGATTGTGCAGGTATTAAAAAGATTGTTCATCAAGAATGTGTGGATTATTGTCTCAACGCTACAACACTTTTGTGGGGCTCTAATTGCTGCTTTCTGTGAAAATGGGGGTTATTTCCTAAGGGCAAATCCTCTTTGCACTACAAGTGCAGTTTCAGTGCAGTTTCAAGTGCACTTGTAGTGCAAATTGTCTTTGCCTTTAGTAAATAACACCCAACAGTGCTTTGTATAAGGTTACACAATCACGCCATTTTCTGTCAGAGTCATCTAAAACAAACACAAGCAGTAAATGTCAACAAAGATTTTCTTTTTTGGGGGTTTTTATTTGATAAAGGCTTCACAAATTTGTTGGCATATTTTTGGCCCCCCTACCCGCAAAGAACTCCAGGTATCGTAACCGGACATCACGGGCACCCAGGGAGGGCAAGCCAGGACGGCCACTTTCAAGCGCCGTCAGTGTTGTTTCATGCATCATTCCGGCCTCAGGCCCAACTGAGCCAGCATAGTTGGCAGAATGTTTGCGTAAAAAGTTATGTAGAACACAGCACGCCAGGATTATATGATTACGTTTATACTCCGCCATATGGATGGGTGTCAGAAATAGGCGGAACCGGCTGGCCAGGATTCCAAATGTGTTCTCCACCACTCTTCTGGCTCTGGCCAGCCAGCCCTCTGTTCCGGGGTGAGGGTCCTCATCGGGAATGGCCGCATAAGATGGTCCCCCAGCGCAAATGCTTCATCCGCTACGAAGACGAATGGGAGTCTTTCCACATTCTCTTCTGGAGGTGGCAAGTCCAAGCTGCCATTCTGGAGACGCGTGTAAAACTCCGTCCGGGCGATGACTCCACCATCGGACATCCGGCCATTCTTCCCCACGTCCACATACAAGAAGTCGTAATTAGCCGACACCATCGCCAACATCACAATACTATTGAACCCCTTGTAATTATAATAGTACGACCCCGAGTTGGGTGGTGGGACGATGTGGACGTGTTTCCCATCAATTGCTCCTTCGCAGTTAGGAAAGTCCCACCGCTGGGCAAAGTGGGAGGCCACAGTCTGCCATTCCTGTGGCGTGGAAGGAAACTGTTGAGAAAAACAAAAAAAAATTAGTATTTTTGCACATAAACATGGAAAGCAGATTATAGACACAAACATTCTCGCCCAACATCCAGATAACATTTATTAAGGTGAATTTTATAACAACAAAGTATATGCTAAACCTATCATTTTCCCCCTCCCCCCTCTCATGGGCCATTTCTAACATTATAGGGGGGGGGATCTTGGACAGGTAACCCTCTTCACTTCATTGAGAGATGAATGGCTAAATACAGTGTATTACTTGGAACAGCCCCTCCTTAGTTACACTATTGGCAGACCACTGGACAGGTAAGAAGTGTCATAATACAAAGATATAAATACACATTGTACACATTTGAGCACATTTGGACATTCTGCTATTACCTAGCAAGATAATAATAGGATAGAACAACTTTAAACAGTACCATTTCAAAGTATACAGGCAGGCCCTTGCACTACATGCTTTGGGGAATTCATTCATAAATCTGAGCACAAAAGAGATGGGTATAGTGTGTATGGGTTTGGCAAAGTCAGCAGATAGATGATTGAGGATAGATAGATAATTGGTATCAGCTGACTTAGCAGTTGGGGGGAGTGAGGGTTAATAAAAATGATTTGGGGACACTACAAAAAAAAGCCTCTGGCCCTCTGCCTGAATTTAAAGCACAAATCACATTTCAAAACATTTTAGGGGTGTTTGGGGTAAAGCACTACTATGGAGCTGATAAAATACATTGTTAAGTGACTACATGAGGTGAATACAGGCCAGGAGAGCATGCTGGGGAGGTTAGTGAAGGCAAATAGGTATGAAGGATCTAAAAATCCAGCATGCATGAGGACAAAGGGGACATTCACAGCATATTACAATCATGGTAATTAGGGAATGAGGAAAGAAATACAATATATTAGCAAACATTCAATACAATATAATGTGATATTAAAGGATAAAAATCTTACCTTCATATACTCCTTCTGCAGGACCTGGATGATGGCAGAACAGGTCTCTGGCATAATAATCCCCAGAGCGTGGGGGGAGATGCCTGTCGAGAACTTCAAGTCCTGCAGGCTTCTCCCTGTCGCCAAGTAGCGATGAGCCTCTGCTCCGGAGTGATGGCTTGCCTCATGCAGGTATCCTGCCTGCTGATATAGGGGGTCAGTGAAGCCAACAAACGGTGAAATACGGGGTCCGTCATCCTGAGAAAGTTCCTGAAATCATCAGGATTATTCTCACGGATCTCACGGAGGAAAGGCATATGAGAGAACTGGTCACGCTGGAGCAACCAATTCTTGGTCCATGAACTCCTCCCCACCCTGTTCATGGACTGGACTTGTGTCAAGGTCAGGACCCCAACACCAAGCCCCCGCACAGCACGAACTCTACGAGCAGTACGTATACGCAACATGGCTAGAAAACGGTCGGCTGTTCAGAACGAAGTAACAGAACACACTGAAGAACAGCAAGGCCTGTGAAGATTATATATATAAAAAGCTCAAGCGCTAATGTGGTTACAAGTTACTACTATGGAAACCAAATGGTTAATATGAGATGACCAAATAATATAGCTGCAACTGAATGAGTGATAAGGTCAATAAATAGTAAAATGGTCAATTGCGCTTATATTATCCTCATATTCCCATTAAAATGGTGAAAGGTAAAAATATATACTTCTAAAAATACCTCCAAATTTTCTTAATCTGCAAATTCTTACAAAATTTAGAATGAAATATAAATCAATCTAATCCCACCATTATACATGTAATGTGCTCATAAAAAATGCATTAGTGATAAATCTTACTAAAATGTGCATGTGCTCTTAAAACATATCTACTGCTTATAATGAATAAAGTAAAATTATATCTGATTAAATATATACCGTGCTACTTAAAACTTCCAAAAATAAATAAATAAATGCAAATGTGCAAAAAGTATACAAAAATATCTTCCTTTTTCAAAAAAATCCTTCATGTGAAATGTAGACAGTTCATCAAGTGTTACATAATCAGACTACTCAGTGTTAGTTATATTGTGACAATGTTGAAACAAAAATAAAAATACATTACATGTATAATGGTGGGATTAGATTGATTTATATTTCATTCTAAATTTTGTAAGAATTTGCAGATTAAGAATATTTGGAGGTATTTTTAGAAGTATATATTTTTACCTTTCACCATTTTAATGGGAATATGAGGATAATATAAGCGCAATTGACCATTTTACTATTTAAGGCCTGTGAAGAGCGACCTGAAAAACAGTAACGAACGAACAAGAACACAATGACTAAGTCACGCGGAACTTGCTTGCATGCACTGAAGAGCAGATACAAACCCACAAGCACAAACTGAACCACAGAAAACGATCTGAAAGCCACGAGTCTTAAAAAAGCGTGAATCGTCTCTCACCAAACTTTTACTAACACGAGATTAGCAAAAGGAGCCCAAAGGGTGCCGCGCTTGGTTCTGAACTGCCCTTTTATAGTCTCGTCGTACGTGGTGTACGTGACTGCGTGGTTGACGATCGGAAATTCCAACAACTTTGTGCGACCGTGTGTACGCAAAACAAGTTTGAGCCAACATTCGTCGGAAAAAATCCTAGGATTTTGTTGTCGGAATGTCCGATCAATGTCCGATCGTGTGTACGGGGCATTAGACTTTCTTTATACAAATGCTAGTGGATTGTCTATATACAATGGGTTTTTCTGAGCTCGGCTGAACAAGACAAAGCTCCAATATGGTTAGACAGGGAGCTAGAAATGTATTGCATTTTGTTTAGGATGGATTATAGGGAATGAAAAAAAGAAAACCTGGCCATGTGTGTGTGCTCTGAGAAAGAGAAGATTCCATTGGAACAGTGACTCAATAATGCATCATATAAATACACAACCACACTCCAGACTGCAACAAAGTCTTTACAAGTCTTTAGGCCTCTTTCACACGGGGATCCGTATGTCCGTTTTTCATCCTTCCGTTTTCGGATGAAAAACGGACATACATTCATCCCTATGGAGCGTCGGATGTCAGCGGTGACATGTCCGCTGACATCCGACCCCGCTCCGATCCGAAAAGTGTAACGGAGGAAAAACCTACTTTTCCCTCCGTTTTCGGATCGGATCGGATGACGACGGACACTACGGACCGTCATCATCCGATCCCCCCATAGGGGAGAGCGGCGCTCTGACAGGTCCGTCGCTGCACACTGTGCAGCGATGCACCTGTCATCTTCCTGCTCAGCGGGGATCGGCGGAGCGATCCCCGCTGAGCCAGCGGATGTTCACGGGGCGGATCATCACTGATCCGCCCCGTGTGAAAGAGGCCTTAGATGTGGTGGCTGCATTCGTTTCCTTTTTTCAGTCTAAGAACATTTTAAGCAACCACACAAAATACTTGTTGATCTTGCCACTAGTTACTTCTTGTTAGCTGAAAAGAAAGCACAAACATTGTCATCTTTCTTGTGTAAACTACTAGTTCCATCAATCCACCATGCGAAAGAAATGAACAAAGGCAGACATGCTTAAAGTCCGATCATTGTGACCTGAATGACTACTTTCATAGATACTGTACAGTGGAAGAATAAGTCTAGACAGAAAAAAAGTAAAGTATGTTATTTTACAGGATTTCCAGGGGAAAACAAAGTCAAAAAGCCTGCGAAAAAATTGCAATATAGAATATTTTTGTGTTTGGGTTTAGATCTCCATTAGGTTACATTTCCTAATGCTACACTGCAAGTGAAATAGTTTGATGTATAACTGCTGGCTGAAGAGAGTGTGGATCTTGTTGTGTATTTCAGACACAGTAGGTTGGAGAAAGGCCAAAGCACTGCCTGAAGCCGGCCATACATGCATCAAAATTCATCTGGTTTAGCAGGGACTGTCTGCATTTCGATCCTTGTATGGGCACTCTGGTTGTACACAAGTCGATTGACTTGTGTACAACCACCTTGTCGTTTTTTTCCCAAACAGTGCCATTGGCTATAGCTGACAACATTGATGATTGTGTTCTGATGGGGGGCGGGGGGAAAGGCCCCCGTCTTGAGAACACAAAAGCACAGCAGGAGTGAATCCTTGACTATGTAAATGAGGAAATCTGCACTTTTTTTTGTTCAACCTGCTAAGTGAACAAAAAAAATATGTATAATGTATGGCCAGCCTAAGGCCCTTTCTGGTTCTAATGCAGCTGTCAGATTATTAAATAAGTCTCTTTACTAATAAATGTTTTTATTCTTTATGACACAGCATTGTGAAAAAGTATTTATGTATTTTTTTATCACGTGAGGAAGGGCATTTTAGCAATTATTGTAATAAGGTCATATGTTCCCTCAGTTGCATTTTTTTTCCGTTGTAGTGGGCCTGCCTGCAAGATTATAAAATAGAACTGTGAACAAAAAAAATTCAAAAAAATGGAATATGGAATATATGGTATGATATTGTAAGCTTCCTAAATAAACCTTGAGAACCCTCAACTTTTGGCCCCCATATATTAGAATCTGACATAAGTTTATTCTAATGATTATATGTTTGGATTCACTTTAAGGTATATATATTTTTCTATGTTTGATATTTTTACCAATGACATTAAATACTTCGTTGTACTTTATATTTTTTCTGTATGTTTGTTTTTTAGCCAACCTCGGGGCCAACTTTGTATGCAATTTACCCTTTAAGAGACATTTGTAAACAAAAAGTGGGCATGTTTCTCATTGAGCTCTATATTGGACATGGTTTAAGGAGGAGTGACCAAGTAGCATCTTAATTGACTTATTTAACCACTTCAGCCCCGGACCATTATGCTGCCTAAGGACCAGAGGACTTTTTCCAATTTGGCACTGCGTCACTTTAACTGCTAATTGCGCGGTCATGCAATGCTGTACCCAAACGAAATTTGCGTCCTTTTCTTCCCACAAATAGAGCTTTCTTTTGATGGTATTTGATCACCTCTGCCGTTTTTATTTTTTGAGCTATAAATGGAAAAAGACTGAAAATTTTGAAAAAAAATGATATTTTCTACTTTTTGTTATAAAAAAAATCCAATAAACTCAATTTTAGTCATACATTTAGGCCAAAATGTATTTGACCACATGTCTTTGGTAAAAAAAATGTCAATAAGCGTATATTTATTGGTCTGCGCAAAAGTTATAGCATCTACAAACTAGGGTACATTTTCTGGAATTTACACAGCTTTTAGTTTATGACTGCCTATGTCATTTCTTGAGGTGCTAAAATGGCAGGGCAGTACAAACCCCCCCAAATGACCCCATTTTGGAAAGTAGACACCCCAAGGAAATTGCTGAGAGGCATGTTGAGCCCATTGAATATTTATTTTTTTTGTCCCAAGTGATTGAATAATGACAAAAAAAAAAAAAAAATACAAAAAGTTGTCACTAAATGATATATTGCTCACACAGGCCATGGGCATATGTGGAATTGCACCCCAAAATACATTCAGCTGCTTCTCCTGAGTACTGGGATACCACATGTGTGTGGCTTTTTGGGAGCCTAATAGCGTACGGGGCCCCGAAAACCAATCACCGCCTTCAGAATTTCTAAGGGCGTAAATTTTTGATTTCACTCCTCACTACCTATCACAGTTTTGAAGGCCATAAAATGCCCAGATGGCACCCCCCCCCAAATGACACCATTTTGGTAAGTAGACACCCCAAGCTATTTGCTGAGAGGCATGTTGAGTCCATGGAATATTTTATATTTTGACACAAGTTGCAGGAAAGTGACAATTTTTTTTTTTTGCACAAAGTTGTCACTAAATGATATATTGCTCACACAGGCCATGGGCATATGTGGAATTGCACCCCAAAATACATTTAGCTCCTTCTCCTGAGTATGGGGATACCACATGTGTGGGAATTTTTGGGAGCCTAGCTGCGTACGGGGCCCCGAAATCCAATCACCGCCTTCAGGATTTCTAAGGGTGTAAATTTTTGATTTCACTCTTCACTGCCTATCACAGTTTCGAAGGCCATGGAATGCCCAGATGGCACAAAACCCCCCCAAATGACCCTATTTTGGAAAGTAGACACCCCAAGCTATTTGCTGAGAGGCATGGTGAGTATTTTGCAGCTCTCATTTGTTTTTGAAAATGAAGAAAGACAAGAAATAACATTTTTTTTTTCTTTTTTCAATTTTCAAAACTTTGTGACAAAAAGTGAGGTCTGCTAAATACTCACTATACCTCTCAGCAAATAGCTTGGGGTGTCTACTTTCCAAAATGGGGTCATTTAGGGGGCTTTTGTGCCACCTGGGCATTGCATGGCCTCCGAAACTGTGACAGGCAGTGAAGAGTGAAATCAAAAATTTACGCCCTTAGAAAGCCTGAAGGCAGTGCTTGGTTTTCGGGGTACGCGGCTAGGCTCCCAAAAAGTCTCACACATGTGGTATCCCCGTACTCAGGAGAAGCAACAGAATGTATTTTGGAGTGTATTTCAGATATTCCAATGGCATGTTTGAGCAATATATCATTTAGTGACAACTTTGTGCAAAAAAAATAAATAGATAAATAAATAAATTTGTCTCTTTCCTGCAACTTGTGTCACAATATAAAATATTCCATGGACTCGACATGACTCTCCGCAAATAGCTTGGGGTATCTACTTTCCAAAATGGGGTCATTTGGGGGGGGTTTGAACTGTCCTGGCATTTTATGCACAACATTTAGAAGCTTATGTCACACATCACCCACTCTTCTAACCACTTGAAGACAAAGCCCTTTCTGACACTTTTTGTTTACATGAAAAAATTATTTTTTTTTGCAAGAAAATTACTTTGAACCCCCAAACATTATATATTTTTCAAAGCAAATGCCCTACAGATTAAAATGGTGGGTGTTTCATTTTTTTTTTTTCACACAGTATTTGCGCAGCGATTTTTCAAACGCATTTTTTGGGGAAAAAACACACTTTTTTAAATTTGAATGCACTAAAACACACTATATTGCCCAAATGTTTGTTGAAATAAAAAGATGATCTTAGGCCGAGTACATGGATACCAAACATGACATGCTTTAAAATTGCGCACAAACGTGCAGTGGCGGCAAACTAAATACATTTTTAAAAGCCTTTACAGGTTACCACTTTAGATTTACAGAGGAGGTCTACTGCTAAAATTACTGCCCTCGATCTGACGTTCGCACTGACACCTCACATGCATGGTGCAATTGCTGTTTACATTTGACGCCAGACCGACGCTTGCGTTCGCCTTTGCGCGAGAGCAGGGGGGGACAGGGGTCCTTTTTTTTTTTTCTTTATTATTTTTTTGCTTTTTTATCTTATTTTTAAACTGTTCCTTTCATTTTTTTTTAATCATTTTTATTGTTATCTCAGGGAATGTAAATACCCCCTATGATAGCAATAGGTACTCTTTTTGGAAAAAATTGGGGTCTATTAGACCCTAAATCTCTCCTCTGCCCTCAAAGCATCTGACCACACCAAGATCGGTGTGATAAAATGCTTTCCCAATTTCCCAATGGCGCTGTTTACATCCGGCGAAATCTAAGTCATGAAATGCTCATAGCTTCCAGTTTCTTAGGCCATAGAGATGTTTGGAGCCACTCTGGTCTCTGATCAGCTCTATGGTCAGCTGGCTGAATCACCGGCTGCATTCTCAGGTTCCCTGTTGAGACAGGAGAGCCAGAGAAAAACACGGAAGACGGTGGGGGGAGGGGCATTCCCTCCCACTGCTTGTAAAAGCAGTCTAGTGGCTAATTAGCCACTAGGATTGCTTTTACATGAAAGCCGACCGCTGGCTGAAAAGAATGATACCAAGATGATACCTAAACCTGCAAGCATCTTTCTGGTATAACCACTCAAATTCGTGAATGGCGTACATGAAGAAAAAAAATGGTTAACAATAAAACACAGTAAACGGTAAAGTATAAAAAATTGCATACCTGAAAAGCAAACATGATAAAACATAATAACAATAAAACATTGCAGAATAGAATACAGTAAAAAAGAGCAGAACAATAGAGAGAGAATAGAGAGAGAGAGAACAATAAAACGACAACTATTTTTTTTATTTTATATATATTTTTTTTTTTTACACTTTTTTTTTGTAACTAACTTTTATAACTGTAACCGGTTCCAGGTTCGGGTCTCTCAAAATGCGATGGCATCTTGGGAGACCCTGTGAAAGTGTGCCTAGTCTGTGCAATGCTGTACCCTACGCTAATACTCAACTAGTGCATGGTAGCATTCAAAACATTCACCAATGCAAAGACCAGGATTGTCAGGACAGGAGGGACAATAATAGCGGGTGTCACGCCTATATCCGCGCTTGCTGCAGACACGACATCTTCAGAAGTGGTGGGTTCCCAATTAGGATTGGCGAATGCAGCAGGAAGGGCACTATGGGCACGACAGGCCTGTTTGTCTTCTTCTTGGTGGCAGCAGGACACTACTTGTGCTTGCCACCTCACCAGCTTGAACTGCACTTATGGGACTCGCCACGTCACCAAGTGTTACTGCAGTGCTGGTTTGACTACGACCGGGGTGTACTAGGCTGCTGGTGCTTGCCAGTTCACCAAAACGCTACCCAAAAAACTGTTAGCGATCGCAGGGATCAGGCCTGCGATCGCAGGGATCAGGCGAATGCTGCAGTTATGCATTTAGTGCTTTGTAAGTGACAGTGATCGATCGATACTGCACTTGGGTGGGCTGGGCAGGGCCGGGCGGAGGGGCAAAACGCAGGTGCTAGCAGGTATCTGGGCTGATCCCGCTAACACTGCGTTTTTGGGAACCCTAAACTGCTGGGGGCGCTAGTATAGATCTGATCAGATCAGATATTGATCCGTTCAGTTACTATACCACTAAGGGAGGCATATGCTGCGTGCGTGGGTGTTAGCGGTACTGGCGCTAACCTGACGCTGCCTGGGGCTGGTGCTTGCCAGTTCACCAAAATGCTACCAAAAAAACTGTTAGCGATCACAGGGATCAGGCCTGACTCTGCGAACGCTGCAGTTATGCGTTTAGTGTTTTGTAAGTGACAGTGATCGATCGATACTGCACTTAGGTGGGCTGGGCAGGGCCGGGCGGAGGGGCAAAACGCAGGTGCTAGCAGGTATCTGGGCTGATCCCGCTAACACTGCGTTTTTGGGAACCCTAAACTGCTGGGGACGCTAGTATAGATCTGATCGGATCAGATATTAATCCGATCAGATACTATACCACTAAGGGAGGTGTATGGTGCGTGCGTGGGTGTTAGCGGTACTGGCGCTAACCTGACGCTGCTTGGGGCTGCTGCTTGCCAGTTCACCAAAATGCTACCAAAAAAACTGTTAGCGATCGCAGGGATCAGGCCTGACTCTGCGAACGCTGCAGTTATGCGTTTAGTGTTTTGTAACTGACAGTGATCGATCGATACTGCACTTGGGTGGGCTGGGCTGGGCCGGGTGGAGGGGCAAAATGCAGGTGCTAGCAGGTATCTGGGCTGATCCCGCTAACACTGCGTTTTTGGGAAACCTAAACTGCTGGGGACGCTAGTATAGATCTGATCAGATATTGATCCGATCAGATACTATACCACTAAGGGAGGCGTATGCTGCATGCGTCGGTCTTAGTGGTACTGGCGCTAATCTGACGCTGCCTGGGGCGACGCATATCACCGCCGGGCGATCAGGGGGCTAAACCTTTATTCGGTAATTAACGGCGGGTGCCCTGACACTATAAAAAATAAACGAACTAACCAGCGTCACCCGTAACAGTTATACGGTGATCAGTGGTGAAAGAGTTAACTAGGGGGCAATCAAGGGGTTAAAACATTTATTAGATAGTATATGGGGGTCCCTGTCGCTATAAAACGCTGACGGCGAACCTAAATATTTACGTCCCTAACTAGCGTCACCAGTGACACTAATACAGCGATCAGAAAAATTATTGCTTAGCGACGGGGGGTGATCAAGGGGTTAAAACTTTATTAGGGGGTGTTAGGGGGGTACCCTAGACCTAAAGGGGGCTAATACTCACTGCCCTAACACACTAACTTTCACAAACTGACACCAATGCAGTAATCGGGAAAAAAAAACAAAAAACTGCTTGGTGTCAGTGTGACATGGGGGGGAGGGGTGATTAGGGGGTGATCGGGGGGCGATCGGGGGTGGGGGGGTCGGGGGTGTAATGTGTGCCTGGCATGTTCCACTGTGTGTCTGTGTGTGTTTGTGCACTTACATTAATGTCTTCTCTCCTCGGCGCCGGAACGGAAACTGCCGAGCCGAGGAGAGATGACATCACATCCCCTGCCTGTGTGTACTATACACAGGCAGGGGAGGATTCTTATTGGCTGGGAGCGATCGCGAGGGGGGGCCACGATCGGATGGCCTCCCCCTCATCTCTCGTCGCTCCCAGACCAAAGGCGACCGCCGCTGGCACCGGGGGGGGGGTCCAATCGGACCCCCCACCCGCGGGAAGGCAAGGACGTAAATACACGCACTTTTGCCTGCCATGCCGCTCTGAGGACGTATATAGTCGTGCGGCGGTCGTCAAGTGGTTAATATAGAATGAGGAAGTGTTGAATAGGGAATATACAGCACAGTATCTATGGAGATGTTTTGGAGGAGCCAGGGCCCAAAATAAAATGTTGGAGCACCTGTTCAGGGGTCAGTAGAAAGTAGCTTACTTACTACTGACCCCTGAACTATGCTTCATCACTAACCCTTAAACACTAAATCAATTACTACTGACCTCTAAACTCCACTTTAGATACTACTGACCTCTGAACTCTATGTCACTTACTACTGACTTGGGATGGGCGGCCCGCATAAGTGCGGGCCGAACTTTAGTTGTTCGGATGTTCTGCGAACACCGAACAATATGCAGTGTTCGGGGCAAATGTGAAAGCCGCCGGAACACTGTTAAAGTCTATGGGACATTAATATGAAAAATCAAAAGTGTTCATTTTAAAGGCCTATATACAATTTATTGTCATAAAAAGTGTTTGGGGACCCGGGTCCTGCCCCAGGGGACATGTATCAATGCAAAAAAATGTTTTAAAAACTGACGTTTTTTCGGGAGCAGTGATTTTAATAATGCTTAAAGTGAAACAATAAAAGTGAAATATTCCTTTAAATTTCGCACCTAGGAGGTGTCTATAGTATGCCTGTAAAGTGGTGCATTTTTCCCGTGTTTAGAACAGTCCCTGCACAAAATGACATTTCTAAAGGAAAAAAAGTCATTTAAAAGTACTAGAGGCTATAATGAATTGTCGGGTCCCGGCAGTTCAGATAAAAGTAATTGATACACTGATATCAATCTGTCCAGTGAGGAAAGGCAGAACCAGGAGAGCCACTGCTTTTGTGCACATTTTTTTTTTTTACCTAAATGCATAAAATGTATTAAGGTAAAAACCCAAAGGCTTTAGAACCACTTAAACTGACATAGAGTTCAGAGGTCTGTACTAAGTGACCTTAAGTTCAGGGGTCTGTAGTAAGTGATGTAGAGTTCAAAGGCCAGTAGTAATTGACAAAGAGGTTAGTAGTAAGTGATGTAGAGTTCAGGGGTAATTAGTGATGCAGAGTTCAGAGGTCAGTAGCAAGTAATGTACAGTTCAGAGGCCTGTAATAGATATATATAATCAGGATCAGTAGTAAGTGACATAGAGTGCAGGGGTCTGTAGTAAGTGACATACAGTTCAGGAGTCAATAGTAAGTGATGTAGAGCTCAGAGGACAGTAGTGAGGTTGAGCTGAACACCCCTTTCGGTTTGCACAGAACATGCGAACAGGCAAAAAATTTGTTCGAACATGTGAACACCGTTAAAGTCTATGGGACACGAACTTGAAAAATCAAAAGTGCTAATTTTAAGGATTAATATGCAAGTTATTGTCATAAAAAGTGTTTGGGGACCTGGGTCCTGCCCCAAGGGACATGTATCAAAGCAAAAAAAAGTTTTAAAAATGTCTGTTTTTTCGGGAGCAGTGATTTTAATAATGCTTAAAGTGAAACAATAAAAGTGAAATATTCCTTTAAATTTCGTACCAGGGGGTGTCTATAGTATGCCTGTAAAGTGGCGCATGTTTCCTGTGTTTAGAACAGTCCCTGCACAAAATGACATTTCTAAAGGAAAAAAAGTCATTTAAAAGTACTAGCGGCTATAATGAATTGTCGGGTCCCGGCAATACAGATAAAAGTCATTGAAAAAAATGACATGGGATCCCTCCAGTCCATTACCTGGCCCTTTGGGTCTGGTATGAATATTAAGGGGAACCAAAATTTTAAAAAAAATTGAGTGGGGGTCCCCCCAAATTCAGGTCTGGTATGGATATTAACCACTTCCCGCCCGGCCTATAGAGAATGATGGCCAGGCGGTGGTTCAGTTATCCTGACTCGGCATCATATGACGCCCTGCAGGATAACATGCCGGCGCGCGCCCGTGGGGGCGCGCATCGTGGCGATCGGTGGTGCTGTGTGTCAGTCTGCCCCACCGCTACACCGATCTCAGTAAATGGAGCCATTGGCTTCCAATGCTGTTAATAAAATTCTGTGAGAGGGAGCAGGGGACAGGGCCGAACCTCACTGTCTGTGTCAATGGACGAAGGGAAAGCGGTTTAGGAGCGAGCCCACACTAGTGCCAGGGCAATCGCCAAGGCAAACTCTGCATGACTACTGACCCCTGAACCCTATGACACTTACGAGTGACCCCTGAACTCTATGTCCCTAACTACTGACCTCTGAACTCTGTCACTTCCTACTGAGCCTTGAACTCTACACCACTTACTGCATACCTCTGAATGCTATATCACTTACTTTCGACCCCTGAACTCTACATCAAATGTCAGTAAGTGACCCTCTGGCTCACAGTACAGTTAAATCAGCTTACAGTTTACTGCTGTTTTCCCTCTCCCTGGACTTACAATGTTACCTTCTGAAGCTCCAACTCTCTTCTTCCTCTTCCTGGGTCCAGTGGGTGGGGCTAACATCTGGCAGCCAATCACAGTCCTGCTACAGAGTACCACTAATATTCACCTGTCTGTCCTCCATTCTTAGATCCTGTTCCATTCATAGAAGCTGTAGTATGGTTTTAGTTAGTTAATTATATACTGTATATAATAACTTATTTAGAAACACTTATTGCTTTATTGCAGATTTTACTAGTGTTATTGTACTTGAAAAAACAGCTAAGAAATATACAAATAGCAGATTAGAAAAATATATAGTTATTTACAACTGTTTTGGTAAAGCTGGCTCTACAAACTGTACTGCGGCCAGACAGCTTTATAAGTCGCTTGGGATTTTAGACAAGTGCTCTGTAATATACCTTTTCAGAACAATGATTTCTGCTGCAAGGCTTAAGCAAGTCCATATGCAGTATTTGTCATATTGTGCATATATTTACTTGTAAGGTGACTTGAATTTGAAAAAGCTTAAACTTACTAAATGCATGTTACATGTTATTATTGCCCCAAAATAATAGGTTAAATTAAAAAGTCATCACTTTATGATAGATGTGATTTTTATTGCACTCTCATTTTATCACACTTTTTAGTGAACGGCAGTCTTTTTTGTTATTAGGAGGATTCAGACTTTTGATTTCTGAAGCTAAATTGGATACAGTTTAAATAATTAACACGGAGACAGAAGTGGAAGCAGTGATTGCACGTTGAATATATTGAGGCTAGTAATGAGAACTTAATCAGGTTTGGGCAGAAAATGTTGGAGGTTTCACACCTTGGGAATATTAGGCTGCATTTCTTCAACAAGGCTGCTGCAATTGCAATTGATTTGTCCAGAAAATTCAAATGGTATTAATTACCTGTGGCATCCAGTACGTAAAACATCTCACAGATAAAGCAATTTGCTTTGTGTATCTTGAATACATCAGCTGGTACGTATTTAAATGTTATACAATTTTATTTTAATGGAACCCTGATTCAAAGAATACATACTTAAACAGGGGAGGTAAAGCACATGAAATTGAGCACCTCTGTACATAAAACACCATCTTCATGGATTTGATGGTTTTGTTTTCCCAAGGGCTGAATTCACATCTCAGGAAGCTGATCCATCATATTTGGACACAAGACATTGACAGAATGAAAAGGGACACCAAAAAAAATAATGTGCCTAGAGAGGAGTCTGGTTAAAGTTTAGCTGCTTGGCCCTATCTGGATTATGTTGTAGACTAAAGAGAATAATAAAGAAATACACTGACCTAGAGGTCTGATTTGTGTCATTGGATACATTTCTGTCTGAAGCCTAAGGATTGGTCTATTCGAAACTGACATTTCAAAGTCTCCCTTTCTGTTGTGTCAAGAGGAGTTCCACTAATATTGCTACATGATCTGTAGAGTAGAATAAATTGATAACAGTGGTGGCTGAAGAGGCATGGCTTTAGATTACAGCTAGCTGAATGTACAGCAAACAAAGGCAAGACTTCCCAGAGCAATCAGGTTAGGTGTGACTGAGAAGTACAGTACATCACTTGGAAAGCATGAAGATAAAATGTAATTCCTCTTCTAAAATGCTTTCTTTAGCACTGTAAACATAGCAGGAAAAACAAATAGGTACTTATGGAGTTGGTGGGTAAGGGAAACAGCTGATGTCAGACTGTTATTTAATAATGTTAGCACTGCAGTCAATAGTAAAATTCCTCAAATTTGCTGAATTTTACTGTTGAATCTTAACAATAATAATTTAAAGAAGAACTCCAGCTTTTCCTCCCCAAACAACAGATGCATTGTGCATGTAAATGAATCAAATCCACATTGTCTGTTTGTGTGTAACTTACCTCCTATAGCTGTATAAAGCAGGTTTCTGTGTCTGTGATGTCACTCTTCCTGGCTGTTCTCTGACTTCCCGTTTGTCATGACGCTTGGAATAGTGGCTGATTCATAATGCTGGGACAAATACTGTTAGGAGACGCTGATGTCAATTCCAGCCACCTGTCTGTCTGTTACCTGCTAGAATGTGTATTGTAACTAAGTCTACTATGGGATCTAAGAGTCATTAGATCCCCATTGTTTTTTGTGTTAATTAACTCTGCTATTGTGTGAAGAAGAGTCTGTGTTGATTTGTGATAATGTTGATTGTGTTTTCTGAGCTACAAGACGGCCAGTCTGGCCTAAAGGTCATGTCTGAGTCATCTAGGCTGTCTAAAGGGATTAGTTAATTAGCCCATGTTAATTAGGTTTCTGGTCACAGGTGTATGTTCAGAGTAATATGAGCCGGAGGTATGCACCTCCACTTTTAGTGTATAAAAGAGCCTGTATTTTTCAATAAAAGAGATTCCTGGTTGAACTTACATACAGTCTGCCTGGTGTTTGTTCTGAGCTACACAACTGGATTAGAATGGCACATAGCTGTAGTTCTAGTCCCGGAGCATTGGATGACCGAACCATCAGATGTTGCAATCTGCAATCTGATTCTATAGCCACAGAGGAGTGTTGGGAGAGTGGAATAGAGTGAGCAGGGGCTCGTTACATTGGTTGGCAGCGGTGGGATTTGCTCTCCAGTTACTGGGACACTCCAAACCACCACAGTGAATGGCCAGCTATGCAGCCTGCAGGAGAGCCACTGTCAGACTTACACATACCTGACTGATGAACCCGGTATAGCAGGGGAGGCCTCCTGTACGTATCTGGTTCCCGGCCCCTGGTAGTGTAAACAGAAGGCACAGGAGCGCAGAGTGGTAAGAGAGCCTGGCGGGTGACTTGCGGAGGTAAGGCCCAGGATCCTGATGCGTATGGTCTGGAAGTCCTAGAAAGTAAGGGACTAAGCAGCTGGTGCAGAGCAGGAGCAGAAAGGGCAGGTCCGGTCTCAGGCAGAGTTGGCAGCAGACAGTCAGCAAGGTACAGAGGAACAGGCAGGCTCAGAGTCCGGGTCACAGGCAGGGTTGGCAGCAGGCAGGAAACGTGGTACAGAGGAGCAGGCAGAGACATAGTCAAGGGAAGCCGTGTTCAGGTGCAGGCGGATAACAAAAGAAGGCCAGGACAAGCCGGGGTCACTAGGAGATCAGACAGGCAAACAGGAAGTGGACAGGAAACAGGAACTCAGGCACTGGGAGCTGCAGATTGGACAGCACCAAGCAGAAGGTTCCAGCACATTAAATAGGGCGATTGGCTCCAAGCTCAATGCGCGCGCCCGCGCCGACGCGCCCAGGCGCGAACCGGCGCACACCAGAGCGCCCAATAGCCGATCTTCTTGGAGAGCTTCTCCGACAGCCACGCTGAAAGACTTACTTGAGAGCTGTGGAGGGACCGGTGGGACAAAGAACAAGGCCACCCTGATCAGTGAGCTAGCCAAGATGGATCAGTGGGATGGTGATGCGGGACCCCGGTCAGTTGAAGACTTGTTTCAGCAACGAGTTCGAGAGCGGTTGGCATTATATGGTGCTAACCCATCAGAGACCGCCATACAGAATGCCATCCAGCTGCAGGATGAGTGACAAGAGAGAGAACTAGAGCGGCAACATGAGTGGAGAATGGCGGAAATACGGCAATCGAAGACAACACCTAAAGATACAGCGCCTTTCCGTAAGTTGCCCTTTCGGGCGTTCAAACTATTTAAGGAAGGAGAGGAGGAAATTGAAGCGTTCCTGCAGGACTTTGAGAGACTATGCCAGATACATAATGTACTGTCCCAAGATTGGGTTGCCTTACTGGCGAGTAATTTGACTGGCAGAGCAGCCGATGTGTATCGGGCCCTGGAGGATGAGGACGCTAAAGATTATGACCGGGTAAAAGAAGCTCTGCTAGCCCGATTTGCCATTACACCCGAAGCCAGTCAGATTAAGTTTAGAGAATCCCAGAAACAAGCCAACATAACATACGTGGAGTGGGCACATCGTCTGCAGCGGAACCTTAAGGGCTGGTTCCAGGGAAGCCACGCTCATACCATAGAGGACATCACCCAGCTAGTACTCTTAGAACAGTTCTTTAACCACACCCCTCCGGTAGTATGGGATTGGGTGCGAGATAAGCGACCGGAGACTGTACAGCAAGCGGCTACTTTGGCTGATGAATATCTGGACTCTCGAAGGTCAGGCGAAAGCGAGCGCTATCCACTATCTCGGCCCAGTTTACCAGCCTCTAACCCAACTTCAGTACCTCAGTGGTCTGCCTCTAGACCCCCAACCCGACCCAACCCTCCTAACGGACCTAAGTGCTATACCTGTAACCAAACCGGTCATCTGCAGTGATATTGTCCTACCCGATCCACGATCTACCGAGAGACTGCTCATTCATCCAGACCAGTGGCTCATTGCTTCCAGAACGAGCCCAACCTTCAAGATGTTTAGGAAGAGTTTGGCGAACTTTTTGAGGCTGATCCCATCCAAGCTGCTGCCGGAGATAATCGGCAGCACCATCGTCAGGCAGTATGGGTTAATGGGAAGCCGGCCCAGGGACTCCGCGATTCCGGGGCTACGATTACCCTCATGCAGCCTCACGTGATTCCCCAGTCGGCCCAGATTGGCCAGACTGTTGCAGTCAGGGTAGCAGGGGGCAAGGTTCTACGTTTATCCACCGCCCAAGTCCTCTTGGATTGGGGCTCAGGGCAGCGACAAGTGCGAGTGGGATTACTACGTGAGTTACCCGCGGAAGTACTTTTGGGGAACGATTTGGGGCATTTGACTTCCTCATATGTGTATGGACGCTCTTTTACCGTCATGACGGACCACAATCCTTTGATATGGCTTAACCGGGTGGCGGGAGAGAATGGCCGATTACTAAGGTGGAGCCTGGCTTTGCAACCGTACAATTTCACCATACAATATCGGCCAGGGCCTAAAAACGGGAATGCGGATGGGTTATCCTGGCAGACGGACCCGGAACCTTAAGACTACTTTTCCAACATCCTCGAGTTGACCCGTTCGGGGTCCCACTGTGGCTGTTGGACTGTTTCCCAGGGGGGAGTATTGTCATGAAGCTTGGTATAGTGGCTGATTCATAATGCTGGGACAAATACTGTTAGGAGACGCTGATGTCAATTCCAGGCACCTGTCTGTCTGTTGCCTGCTAGAATGTGTATTGTAACTAAGTCTACTATGGGATCTAAGAGTCATTAGATCCCTATTGTTGTTTGTGTTAATTAACTCTGCTGTTGTGTGAAGAAGAGTCTGTGTTGATTTGTGATAATGTTGATTGTGTTTTCTGAGCTACAAGACGGCCAGTCTGGCCTAAAGGTCATGTCTGAGTCATCTAGGCTGTCTAAAGGGATTAGTTAATTAGCCCATGTTAATTAAGTTTCTGGTCACAGGTGCATGTTCAGAGTAATATGAGCCGGAGGTATGCACCTCCACTTTTAGTGTATAAAAGAGCCTGTATTTTTCAATAAAAGAGATTCCTGGTTGAACTTACATACAGCCCGCCTGGTGTTTGTTCTGAGCTACACAACTGGATTAGAACAGCACATAGCTGTAGTTCTAGTCCCGGAGCATCGGATGACCGAACCATCAGATGTTGCGATCTGCAATCTGATTCTATAGCCGCAGAGGAGTGTCGGGAGAGTGGAATCGAGCAAGCAGGGGCTCGTTACACCGTTTTCTTCCTTTTACAGTCCTGATTCTACATGTCCCATGATTTTTTGAGCCTCTGTAGTTTCAGGGTGGGCTATTGGAGTCACTTGTACCAGTTATGGGAGTTGATGTGGGTGGGTAATAGGGTTACTGTGCGTGTTTCTGGGCCTTTGTGTGGATGGTGAAAGGTGTAAATGTGTCATACCTCCTCCCGTGTCATTCCTGTCTTGCAGCATGCCAAAGAATAATGGCTTACTGCAAGACTACAGAGGAAGGGCTATGGGAGGTTATTATGAAGTTGTTTTCTTCATATGAAAAAGAAACAGTTCACAGAGAGCAGGGCTCTGGTAGGGTACGATCTGAAAGGTGGGACTCTCCCTGTTCACACTGGTCTGCATATTTAACTGGGCAGGATTGAATTCTAATTGTGATCCATTCAATCCTGCCAAGCAGCAGCACAGTTAGCTTTCAGAACAGCTCCTGGGTAGAGTATAATTTGATCATTACTTTGAAACATTCCATCTTACTCCTGAATGCAACTTATATATATATATATATATATATATATATATATATATATATATATATATATATATATATATATATATATATATATATATATATACTGTAAGTTGAGGTATTTCGTTGTAGAATATAAATTTATGTGTCTATGTCATACTATTAATTCTGCTAATATACGTTATTGTAAGGGACTTAATTGTAAAATAAATCTTAATTATTTTTTTATTTCTGTAGTCCATACTTTCACACAATTTTGTTGTGCTGAAGAATATCTGCATAGTGCATGAATTTAGGAAATAATTAATTGGTCAGCTTAAATATATTTAATAATTTATTTAATATTGAAGGCACCGTCATATATTGATCGATTAAGTAATTGATATCGCTGATAAAATGAATTGTTCAAACTTCCTGGCACACTATCTATTCCATACAGAATTTTTAACCCTTCTCAGTCTAAAATTTAAACAAAAAGTTTTTGGCTAGAGTTGAGTTTTTATCCCCATGTGTCTAATTACACACATATTTGTGTAAGTTACATTAAAAAACTATTTCAGTATATTAATGTACCTGGAATGCTCAGCTGAAATGAGAAGAATCAGATAAGTCATATGAGGTTTGAATGAAGGTGTAGTTGATTACATAAGTAACCTATTAGCCCTTAGTTACATCATCCTGCAGCACTAGCCATTACATAAATATATCCTTGAGTTAGCAATGTTCCTTCATTTTAGCAAAGTGGAATTAAATCCAGCAAATAGCACAATTAAGAATGCCCTCATAAGCCATTTCCAATAGAAAATGGTGAACTTAAATTACTTTAGTATTCTCATCTTAAAAACCTATGCATTTTGTTTTTATTCTGCCCACAATTAAGAGACCAGTATTAAGCATACTAAAATAAAGTTTTAGGACTCTGTTTCAGCTGTCATTTTTAAAGTAAAAGTAGAGAAAGCTTGCAAGCTAGCTGAGCCAAACCCATATCTACTGTACCCTGTCATGAATGGTGGAATTTTGTAAAATGTTTTACACCAAAGTAATATCAAACTCATTCTGGCTACACTATATTATTGCTGTATAACAAGTTTCTCTAAGCTCATTTTTTGGTACTCCAGAAAGTTAGACTGTACCACCAAATTACAGTCATGATACAGATTTTTATTGTCTATTTCCCTGCTGGATAGATTCACCCTATTTTATTGTCCTGGTGACTACTTTGATTTTAGAGTTGTTACCAGAACAAGAGGAGAGAGTAGGTCTTCTGGTGGTCAGATTGTGCCTGCCTGTTTGACCACCATTTGATGTCTCTAGTTCAGTACAAAATTTGTTAACCTTAATTTGTTTAAATCCATCTGCAGTATGCAAATGGTTTTATTCACAAAAAATAGTTGCTGAAATAAATTACATTTGAAAAGAGCATGGTTCCCAGTTACCATTTAGGAACTTTGCTGATTTCTCACAAAATGTTACAAAAAGATAATCTGTTTCATGGAAGTTATTCTGCTGCAAAGCTGAAATGTTCATTCCATTGCTAAATCCAGAAGCTTTTAGCTTAAAACAGCAAGCAATATGGCACTGAAACAGAACAGCACTCTAGAGGCAAAAGCGTTTGTTAATACATTAATATATAATGTTCCTTGCGACCTAAAATATTCTCTCCCATTGTTTCCCCATGCAGTTTAACAGTTCCAAAAAAAAAGATTTGCATTTATTACTGTACTTTTTTTCTACTGGAAAATAGGTGTGTGCTGTTCATTTATTGTAATGCCCATATTCAAGGAAATTACGACATAATGTTTAGTTATTTATTTATTTTTGTGTATTTCATAAAGGGAATGTTTTAAAAATATAGACAGTTATTGTTATTAAAGAACTCGTATTTTTACTTGATCTAAGGTCTATTTTTTTGTTGTTGTTGCTTTTCATTATTTGACATGGATATTTTCTTGTTGCTATTAGAGATGAGTGAATTTTTGCACTGGGTTTGCCAACCTAGCAGATATAACTGAATATTATCGGATCTGCAGACTAATCTGCTGGACCCATTCCACTGGGGTCTTTTGTAACTTTACAAACTTTCATCTACCGATTAAATGCATAGTCCCCCTCCACTAAATGTTTAGAGCCAGATATCTGTATAAGCAAGATGTGCCCTACTATGCCAGGGCCACCAAGGTTGATATTCAGCTGGCTTTCAATATATATATCAATATGCAATATAAGGTTTCAGACTACCACCTCACCTACCAGTTGCAGTTGGCCCTTATTTGTTGCTTCCCTTGTGAAGCTTGCATTTTTTAGGGGGGGGGGATTAGACAAGTAAACAGATTGCAGACTGTGCACTTTGATTTGTACACTTAAAACCAAGCTGCTAGCATATTAGGGTGACAGTTTTCCTACTCTTCTAAAAATCAATGTATTAATGCAGAATTATTGAACTCTTTATTTCAGTATCCCTGTACCAAGCCCCAGTGGGCCTTTCGTGTCTGTCTTCTCATCTAGTTGAGGGATAACAGTTGACTAGGGATGGGCTCGAACATGGGGTGTTTGCCTGTTCACGGAACAGAGAATATTATGGGGCATCCGTGGGAAATTCTAGCACAGCGGAACGCCCCATAATGCACAGTGAGATCGCAGTGCATTGCTGTATGATGATTGGCCAAAGCATGCACCTGACCTGCATGCTTTGGCCAATCATAGCGCGCTCTGCTGAGAGAGCCATAATTGGCCAAAGGCAGGGTGCCTTTGGCCAATCATGGCTCAGGGGGACTTAGTTCACACCTCACACTATATAAGGCTGCTTACATAGCGGCCGCGTGTAGTGTTGTTGGTGTGGACGGAGAGATAGTGTCAGGAACCATGAAACAGACGGAGACAGAAAATGCAGTAAAAATAACACCTTTACATAAAATGGTAAAAATGGTAAAACTGGTAAACATAGTCAAAACATAGCCAGGGATCTGTAGCCAAATCGGGTAGGCAGAACAAGCCAGGAAATTGGGGAGCCAGAGATCAGTATAGTCAGAGGCAACAAACAGGATCAGGAAGCAGAAGGGACATCTGCCAGATAAGTCTTCAACAGGAACACAGCGGAGAGTCTCTAGATATGTTTGACCAAGGCAAAGACAATTGATGAAATGAACCAGGCAGTTTAAATAGCCAGGAGGGGCTGGCTGTGGGCTTGACTGACGAGCAGGAGATGATCAACAGGTGAGCCACTGTGGAACGATGAGTTCTGGAAATTAACCAACAGCTGAGACACAAAAGCACAGAGAAGGAAGGTCTGAGAGCCCAGCCATGACATATAGCTTGAGGTAGATGAGTGGCAGTGTATTTATACAGTCAGTCTAGTGTATATATATATATATATATATATATATATATATATATATATATATACTCTGCATTTAGCATAGACTATCTATCTATCTATCTATCTATCTATCTATCTATCTATCTATCTATCTATCTATCTATCTATCTATCTATCTATCTATCTATCTATCTATCTATCTATCTATATATATATATATATATTACAGTCTAGTATATATGTATGTGTGTGTGTGTGTGTGTGTATATATATACTCTGCATTCAGTGTAGCTTATATATACTGCAGTGCATTCGGCGATGTACAGTATATAATACACTTCAGGCGGTGTATTAATACATATATACTGCCCCCAGGGTGGGTGGAGCCTCCGACGGTGACCTCATTACGCTATCCTTCCCCGACAGTGGTGAGACGAACGATCTAGGAAATAGGGAGATACTAATAGAGACGCCGCAGCTTTTATGTGATACAACCGCCTTTTATGATACTTCGCTCCTGTAAGTGCAAACTCTTCTTTTATTAAATTATCTGAATTGATATACTGCACCATGGGAGTCTTTATTTTTTATCTTTGAGTAAAAATAAAACATCGGCTGGTCCGGATAACTCCGGATAAAGTTTTGGGGAGACTGTTAATTCCCTGTGCTGGGTGAGACTGTTATCAGCAGTCACGGCTTTTTGGTAAGCAAGCTACCTCACACTTGTGTGTTGACCTGAACACGTTTGATTTGTTTTGGGAAGATTGGTGTCACAACTTTTTTCTCCTGCAATTCATCTTCTTTGCTCTGGAGGCTAATTTTACACGGACTCTTTCACTGATCACTATGGGACGTTGTTTTAGTTTTCCTTTTTTATTTTTTTTATTTTTTTTTGGTAATCAAGTGTTTTTGTTTTTTCTTACTAATCAACTGTTTATTATATTTATCACCTATTTACTGATTCTTCAAATTATTTATCACATTGATATCACAATTTTCTTTACATCAATATTAGCGCTGCACTCACTTTGTTATTTATCTGATTGGAAGTTTTTAGTATTGAAATTTAGGTGCAGGCTGCTTTATTTTTATATTTTACTTCAATATTCACTTCAGTTGTAGAGTATTATCTAGCACAGCGTTAGCCTTGGGGCTTTTTTTCTTTCATACTGCCAAGTTTGCTCTAGTGACGAGGAGGGAGGGGATGATGAGGTCACTGATTGTACTTGGGTGTCTGAGAGAAGAGAGGAGGAAAGTGAGGTGGAGACACAACTCCAACAAGGCAGGATGTCCTCTTAAGGGCAGCCACCCTATTGCAATACACCACAGAGCTCCGCAGGTGCAGGGCGCTGCTGACTCCCCACTGACTAAAAGTTCCATGGTGTGCAGCAGATCACACCATTGCTGTTTGCATCTTATGTCTAAAGTGGATCAAGCGTGGCCAGAACAGCAGCTGCTTGGGCACCACATGCTTGACCAGACATCTGACGACCTGACGTGCAGTCCATAGGCAACAGCACCAGAAAAACCCACATCATAGAAAAAGGCGGACTTCTCCTTGCTCCTCATCTAAGATCTCAAACCCTACTATACCTCCAATCCTCTCAAAAACCTGCACTGAGAGGAATGAAGGTGTAGCAATTGGTGCCACAAGTACTTGCAGCAAATCTGATAGCAGTACACCACCAATTGATCTCAACAGGTACATTTCACTACCCCCAGTTGCTGAACCATAAAAAAGACATTCGGTCCCAGACATCCATATGCTCAGAGTCTAAATGCTAGCTTGGCCAAATTGGTAGCACTGCAACTGCTGCCTTTTCAGCTGGTAGACTCTGCCCCCTTTCGTGAATTTGTGGAATGTGCTGTACCACCATAGCAGATTCCAAAATGGCTTTTCTTTTCACATAAGGCCCTTCCAGCTCTCTACTGTCATGTGGAAGGCAATGTTTTGGCCTTGTTGGACTGGGTGGTCAGCAGCAAGGTTTATATTACTGCTGACTTATGGTCCAGCAGGCATAGGCAGGGACGTTACCTTTCCTTCACGGCACACTGGGTAATTCTGTTGGCGGCTGGGAAGGATGCAGGACAGGGTTCAATGTTGTTGGAGCATGTTCCGCCACCACGCCTCCAAAAAGCTGGTGGTGATTCTGCCACAGATCTCTCCTTCACCCCCTCCTCCTCTTCTTCCTCTATGACCTGCAGAATTGTCCTCTGAACCAGCGTGCTCCGTATGCTTTCGAGGGGCTACGCAAGCAGTCAGGCTAAAAGATGCCATGCGGTGCTTCAATTGGTCTGCCTTAGGGACAGGAGCCACACTGGGGCAGAGATTCTGTCAGCTCTGCAGGGGTAGGCTCAGAGGTGGGTGACACCATGGCAGCTTGAGCCAGGAATGGTTGTATGCAACAATGGTACCAACCTTCTCTCCGCCCTCCGACAGGGACACTTGACCCATGTTCCATGTTTGGCACATGTCCTGAATTTGGTGATGCAGCATTTCTTGACCAGGTACCCAGGCTTACAAGATCTCCTGAGGCAGGCTAGAAAAGTCTGTGGTCATTTCTGCCGGTCATACAATGCCAGTGCTCGGCTGGCTAACATTCAACGGGAATGCAACCTGCCCACCAACCGCCTCATTTGTGACATGCCCACCAGGAAGAGGAGGACTTCCTTTCCTCTCAAGGCCCCCTTTATCCAGATAGCATTCCTGCGGGGCCTCCAAACACACAGGAAGAAGAGGAAGATTGTGTTAGCATGGATGTAGAGGATAAAACGCAGCAGTCTTCAAGGGATGGTTTTCAGTCCCAAGAAACCCAAGGAGTTGTACGTGGCTGGGAAGAGGTAGTTACGAATAATGTCATCCTTAGTGACCCAGAGGACTCGGAATCTAATGCCTCTGCAAAAATACTCTGTATGGCCTCCCTGATTCGGCAAAGCCTGCGAAAGGACCCTCGGATTCATGGTATCAAAGCGATGGATTATTACTGGCTGGAAACCCTTTTTGATCCATAGGTCAGACGGCCTTGGAGACAGAACAGTGGGCCGTGAGTGTATCTTTCTGGATCTTTCATTCTCTTATTCTCACATCTACCCACGGTCATTGAGTGGAGAGGCAATCACTATGGAACAACTGAGTTTACATTAAGGACGGAGTTATCTTGCGTTACTACACAGTGGCATAGACTGTGGATGTGTGAGACCCCAAGAGGGGGTGAAAGATCTGGTGAGTGCAGTCATTATAAGAGCATGAATAAGGCATGCACCGAGGATTTATTCATTGAAAAGTCCACCAGAATTTAAACGGACCCTTTCACCGGCACTATAGCACCTTATTAATCAGATGTTTATCCACACCAACACTTTAATTTACTTTGTTTATATTGTTTATATGGTTGATACATATGTATAGTAATAATTAGGAATATTGCACTTTATGTCACAATTTTATCCATTAATTTATTTATTTATGGAACAAGTTTGTGCCATACACATTGCACTTTATTGTATCAGGTATACAACTTGACACTCATGCACACTTAGGAGTCTACAACAAGGCTTCACATTAACTCGCACCTTTATTGTATATAGTTTTTTGAGTAAAATACACATATTAATAGGAACCACCTACTATCCCTTTCCCCACCTAATATCTTCCTCCCAAGCAAGGGAGCAGCACACACCTGAATCCACCAGGTCTGGAACAGCGCCATATCTACTCCATGTTTTCCCTCATTCAACGGGAATGCAACCTGCCCACCAACCGCCTCATTTGTGACATGCCCACCAAGAACAGGAGGACTTCCTTTCCTCTCAAGGCCCTCTCAATCCAGATAGCATTCCTGCAGGGCCTCCAAACACACAGGAAGAAGAGGAGGATTGTGTCAGCATGGATGTAGAGGATAATACGCAGCAGTCTTCAAGGGATGGTTTTCAGTCCCAAGAAACCCAAGGAGTTGTACGTGGCTGGGAAGAGGTAGTTAAGAATAATGTCTTCCTTAGTGACCCAGAGGACTCGGAATCTAATGCCTCTGCAAAAATACTCTGCATGGCCTCCCTGATTTGGCAAAGCCTGCGAAAGGACCCTCGGATTTATGGTATCAAGGAGATGGATTACTACTGGCTGGCAACCCTTCTTGATCCATATTACAAGGGTAAAGTTGCAGAACTCCCCCTGCCTTTGCCTAGGGAGCAGAGGATAAAACATCTTCATGAAGCCTTGAAGAAAAGTTTGTGTAATGCATTTCCAAACCCTGGGAGGTTACCATTTCCTGATGCTGGACAACGTGTTTCTGAGGCTTCGTTTGGTCAGAGGAAGAGTGGTGGAGAAGGTGGCCAGCTGACCGATGCCTTTAAAAAAATTTCAGTTTACAGCGCCAAGGTCTGTTAGGTTCAAGCAACCATCGCCAGCAAGAGCAGACTTGGAGACATTTACAACAGAGCATCCACTGGGTTACTGGGTCTAGAGGATGGACTTCTGGCCAGAAATTGCTCAAAATGCAATAGAGCTACTGGCCTGTCCTGCATCCAGCATGCCTTCTGAACGCACATTCAGTGCTGCTGGAGGGTTTGTAACAGATCAAAGAGTGCGCCTGTCCACAGACTTTGTTGTTAGGCTCACATTTATAAAAATGAATCAGTCTTGGATCAGCATCCATCAGCAGCTATCAAGCACCTGATGCTGATGTAACTGATTGAATTTGCTATGGATCTGGGATCTCTTGAAGACTGCCTATGCTGCCTATCCTATTCCTCCTGAATCTCGATGATGCTAGCTTCCAACAATATTTTTGGTTTAGGGCACCAGCAACACCCCAGGCCAAATTTTTGTAATTACAATTTTTTAAATAATATTTAACAGCAGGGCCCATTCCTGCACCCAACAAGAGTAACTGTGAAGTGTTCTGGCACCACCAAAACCAAAGGCATTGGGCATGTTCCATATTTCTCGGCATATAACATGCACAGGCGTATAACACACACCCTAATTTTAAGAGGTAAGTTTCAGGAAAAACAACTTTCCACAGACCACTTTACATTCCAAAGCCCCCCCTGCACATTACATAGACCCCTTTACCTTCCAAAGCCCCCCTGCACAGTGCACAGACCCCTTTACATTCCAAAGCCCCCGCACATTACACAGACCCTCCCTTTACATTACACAGACCCCTGCAATTACACTATGCAGACCCCCTGTACATTGCACAGACCCCCCTCACATTACACAGATCCCCCGCATATTGCACAGACCCACCGCTGCACATTGCACAGACCCCCCCGAACATTGCACAGACCTCCCCGCACATTGCACAGACCCCCCCGCACATTCACACACCCCCTGAACATTGCACAGACCTCCCCGCACATTGCACAGACCCCCCCTTTACATTACACAGACCCCTGCAATTACACTATGCAGACCCCCGCACATTGCACAGACCCCCCTCACATTACACAGACCCCCTGCATATTGCACAGACCCGCCACCGCACATTGCACAGACCCCCCCGAACATTGCACAGACCTCTTCGCACATTGCACAGACCCCCCTGAACATTGCACAGACCTCCCCGCACATTGCACAGACCCCCCCTTTACATTACACAGACCCCTGCAATTACACTATGCAGACCCCTGCACATTGCACTGCCCCCCTGCACACCCAGTCTCCTGGGACAGCAGTGCCAGCATACTCTAGAGTTAAAAAAAAACCTGCCTGCAAATACCTCATTAGTTCCTTTCTTTCCGGAACTAAAGAAAGGAACTACAGCCGCAAGCAATTTTAAATGACCTTTTTCTCTTTAGAAATGTCATTTTTCTATGGTACTGTTATAAACATGGGAAAGATGTGCTACTTTACAGGCAGACTAAGGGGACCCCTCAGGCACGATATTTAAAGGAATATTTCATTTTTCTTGTTTCACTTTAAGCATTATTAAAATCACTGCTCCTAAAAAAAACGTCCGTTTTAAAAACTTTTTTTGCATTGATACATGTCCCCTTGTTGCAGTACCCGGGTCCCCAAACACTTTTTATGGCAATAACATGCATATAAGCCTTTAAATAAAACACTTTTGATTTTTCACATTCGTGTCCCATAGACTTTAATGGTGTTCACATATTCACACTAATTTTTTGTCTGTTCTCATGCTCTGGTGCGAACTGAACCGGGGGGTGTTCGGTTCATCCCTACAGTTGACAGGCTAGAATGGGGTTTGCACCCCATGATTGGCTTGGGGGGAAAAAACTGCGAATCTGGCCCTGCCTGGAGAGCAACTCCTGTATCAACAGTCATTTATGAAGATGTTTAATTAGGCTTATATATTTTACCACTTCCTACCTAATGAAATTAATTACCACAATTGTCTGATATGAAGAAAACTAGATAGCAGCCTTTACTACAATGTAATATACTTTTAATAAATGTCTTCTATAAACAGATATGTGATTGATTTGTGAAGTATTTGTTTAATTCCTTCTTTTATGACTGAATGGGTTATATTGGTCAAATGGAGATTAATGTGAACCTCTACTCTATTCTAAGCTTTTCAAAGTAAATGTTCAGCCTAAAAGCAGACAAATTAGGTTTTTTTAGGCACCTATCTAATTTATTTTCACTTTGTTATTAGGTCCTGGCTTTCCCTAACTTCATGGTGAAGCTCCATCAAATTCCTCTTCAATATACATGCCCTTGTGTCAGGAAAATCAAGTTCATGACATTGCCCTAAGATCAGATCTATGCGTACAAATAATACAGTTCATGGCCCAATTTGCAAGGTTACAGCGATGCACGCTGGTGAACACATACATGGGCATGTTTACGCTTACACAGCCATGGCCAAAAGTTTTGAGAATGACACAAATATACATTTTCACAAAATCTGCTGCTTCAGTTTTTATGATGGCAATTTGCATATACTCCAGAATGTTATGAAGCGTGATCAGATGCATTGCAATTAATTGCAAAGTCCCTCCTTGCCATGAAAATTAACTTAATCCCAAAAAAAACATTTCCACTGCATTTTATCCCTGCCACAAAAGGACCAGCTGACATCATGTCAGTGATTCTCTCACAAATACAGGTGTCAGTGTTGATGAGGACAAGGCTGGAAATCACTCTGTAATGCTGATTGAGTTAGAGTAACAGCTTGGAAGCCCTTAAAAGGAGGGTGGTGCTTATAATCATTGTTCTTCCTCTGTTAACCATGGTTACTTGCAAGGAAACATGTGCAGTCATCATTGCTTTGCACAAAAAGGTATTCACAGGCAAGGATATTGCTTCTACTAAGCCCTGGAAAGTTCAGCATGCACCGGGACTGTCCCCTACAGCTGATTCAGCTACGGGATCGGGGCACCACCAGTGCAGATCTTGCTCAGGAACGGCAGCAGACAGGTGTGAGTGCATCTGCACGCAAAGGTAGGAGAAGACATTTGAAGGATGGCCTGGTGTTAAGAAGGGCACCAAAAAAGTCACTTCTCTACAGGAAAAACATCTGGGACAGACTGATATTCTGCAAAAGGTGCAGCGATTGGACTGCTGAGGACTGGGGTAAAGTCCTTTTCTCCGATGAATCCCCTTTCCGATTGTTTGAGGAATCCAGAAAAAACCTTGTCTGGAAAAGAAAATGTGAGTGCTGCCATCAGTCCTGTCATGCCAACAGTAAAGCATCCTGACACCATTCATGTGTGGGGTTGCTTTTCAGCCAAGGGAGTGGGCTCATTCACAATTTTGCCTAAGAACACAGCCATGAATAAAGAATGGTACAAAAACATCCTCCGAGAGCAACTTCTCCCAACTAGGGATGAGCTTCGAGCTTGAGTCGAACTTATGTTCGACTCGAACATCGGCTGTTAACAAGTTCGCCGAACAGCGAACAATTTGGGTTGTTCGCAGCAAATTCGAATGCCTCGGAACACCCTTTAAAAGTCTATGGGAGAAATCAAAAGTGCTAATTTTAAAGGCTTATATGCAAGTTATTTTCATAAAAAGTGTTTGGGGACCCGGGTCCTGCCCCAGGGGACATGGATCAATGCAAAAAAAAGTTTTAAAGACGGACGTTTTTTTCGGGAGCAGTGATTTTAATAATGCCTAAAGTGAAGCAATAAAAGTATAATATCCCTTTAAATTTCGTACCTGGGGGGTGTCTATAGTATGCCTGTAAAGGGGTGCATGTTTCCTGTGTTTAGAACAGTCTGACAGCAAAATGACATTTCAAAGGAAAAAAGTCATTTAAAACTACTCGTGGCTATTAATGAATTGCCGGTCCGACAATACACATAAAAGTTCATTGATAAAAACAGCATGAGAATTCCCCACAGGGGAACCCCGAACCAAAATTAAAAAAAAAAATGACGTGGGGGTCCCCCTAAATTCCATACCAGGCCCTTCAGGTCTGGTATGGATATTAAGGGTAACCCCGCCCAAAAATTTTTAAAAAAATAGCGTGGTTTCCCCACAACAAGTGTGGTATATCAGCCTGATGGATATAGGCGAAATAATTGAACAGAGTGACAGAGTAAATGCTGCGATGTGTTGTCACTACACTTGAATAATGTAATTGATCATAAGACAAATTTACCTTCTCATTCAGTGTGATCAGTGTAGCGTCCCGGTGTGTCCGCAATCACGGACAATTGGTACACCTATTTAAAGCTCCCCACCTGATTGGCGAAGGCATTCAGCCAATCAGGAGCGACAAAAAACGGCCCATGCACCTGCGCACTAACTACCACAAATGCCTACAACACCCATAGTCTCTTGTGTCTCCCGGGAGCGTGGGCGGACAGTATATGTCCAACACACGCCTCCAGGGGCGAGGCTACAGGTGGAGGATGATGTTTGTGGTTGATGGAATAGGCGGGGAGAAAGGGGCGATGACAAGCCAGAGGGCGGGCTGGCCGATAACCAAGGCCAGCCCTTGGATGTCCATACAGTCATGGGCTGTGATGGGAGTGACCCAAAACAAAGGAGGGGCTGACGGCCGAGTGGGGCACAGGGCAGGCGGCGAATCAGAAAGATGAATGGACTGGGAAGTATTGAGAGGGCAAGATCGAGTAGGGAACCACTGGGCATGCTCCAAGCCAAGCACTTTAACCAACCATGTACCTATGAAGCAGAGTGCATAGTGCTGCAAGCAATGAATACAATTGACATAGACAATATAATGACACACATAGTGAAATTGAGCATATTTACGACCACGTTCAATTACATAAATTCCAAAGTGTTGAAAAAACAATAGACAACAAAATAATACAATAATAAAGAATAGATGCAATGATAATTGTTTATAGATAAAGGGGAGAACCGGAAGGGCACTGTCACTAGCGTTGGGCCTATAAGATCGAAAGGGCTGATAGGGCAATGGCAGTCATGGTGGAGGGGCGGAGAGAGATTGGAAGAGGGGAAAAAGCAAGAGAGACCAAACACAGGAGCCAGATAGATCAGAGGACCCATAGAGTTCTTGAGACAATTCGTAAAAGAAAATGTTAAATAATGTTAAATAACCTTACAGGAGGATTTAAAACTAATATACTCATTTAAGCCAGGATATCTGGTAGCATCTAAACAGTGTATCCACCTGGTTTCTAATCGCAAAAGAGGAATATCGATACTGCTGCCTCGAACATGTATGGGCACATGCTCGAGCGCCGCAAATCGTACTACATTGGGATCAAAATTATGTTGGATAGCAATGTGTCTGTTTAGGGCTGTAGTAGCCAATTGCTTATGGAGTGGCATAATGTGGTCCCTAATGCTTCTGAAAAATGGACGTTTCGTCTTACCGACGTAAAAACATCCACAGACGCATAGGGCCAGAAAGACCACTCCAATAGTGTTGCAGGTAATGCGATATTTTATAGACTGAATCTGTCCATTAGAAAGGATTACTGTTTTAGAGTTTATGATAAAAGAGCAGGTATCACAGTGTCCACAAGAAAAGGTGCCAGTATTAAAGACCCTAACAGATTGTTTAGGTGTGTAATGGCTTATGACTAATCAATCTCTCATGGAGGACATATACTGTCCGCCCACGCTCCCGGGAGACACAAGGGACTATGGGTGTTGTAGGAGATTCGTTTTTTCCAGTATGGTAGAGCACCTTGCCATAAGGCAAAAATGATAACTAAGTGGCTTGGGGAACAAAACATCAAAATTTTGGGTCCATGGCCAGGAAACTCCCCAGACCTTAATCCCATTGAGAACTGCTGTCAATCCTCAAGAGATGGGTGAACAAAAAAAAACAACAATTACTGACAAACTCCAAGCATTAATTATGCCAGAATGGGCTGCCATTAATCAGGATGTGGCCCAGAAGTTGATTGACAGCGTGCCAGGGCAAATTACAGAAGTCTTAAAAAAGGAGGGTCAACACTGCAAATATTGACTCTTTGCATAAACGTCATATAATTGTCAATTATGAAATGCTTGTAATTATACTTCAGTATACCATAGTAGCATTTGACAAAAAGATCTAAAAACACTGAAGCAGCAGACTTTGTGAAAATTAATATTTGTGTCATTCTCAAAGCTTTTGGCCACGGCTGTACATATTAGCATGAATGAGCATGCATGTCTGACACTGGCTTTGGTGTCAATCACCCTATATAAGGAACAGCACACAGAGGAGAAGATGCTAAATCATCAAGTCCTGTGACCTGTGACCTGATCCACATTGCTATACAGTGTTTGACCCAACTTGCCTCCTGACTCTGCTGTATCTCTCATTGCTGACTTTGGCTTGTGTCCTAACCTCGTCTTCTGCCTGATGATTGGTACCTTTACTGCCTGTTTGATATTGACCCGAGTCTGGTCTGACTTCTGACCCTGCTCCTGCCTTCCAATTTGGTACCTCTGCTACTTAACTTTTGCTGACTCTGGCTTGTCTTGACTTCGGCTTGCCTTCTGCTCCTGTGGGTTCCTGTACTCCATCCATCCCAACTGCAGGCACTTGTGCCACTCCTCGATTTACTACACATTGTTACCAAGTCAGCGGATAGTTACTGGCTTTTACTGCTGTAGCGGTGTGTTGCCACTAGTAACTAACATCCACCATATCACCCTACTGCCAGACCTCCATATATATAGCTTCTGAGACAATGAACAGTCAATTACTTTGTTTTGTTTTTATTTATTGGGGGGATATAACTTGGTTGAGGGAAAGGATATATGGGATGCCCATAGATCAAATTACTTTACCATCATATTTATGAATTAGAACTTTGTTTGAGACTTGAAGAAATTATGCACTTGTAAAACATCTACAGTATCTTCACTGCATCACCATGCAGATTATTGCACCACGTCTGCGTAACTCCTGCAGACTATTGCTCCCAGGAATCCCTCCCTCCTGCACAAACCTTTACCGTAGCATGTTATGTTTCTTGTCACATCCTCTTCCATATGCAAAAGAACCCACTCTGAATAGTTTCTAATGCTGACTCTGATTAGTTGGTGCTACTAGGCCAGAGGTCTCTCCCTGGAGGTCTAGTAGTTTAGTAGCATCTGCTGAACGGTGGACTACTGTTCCCAGCCAGTCCAGCTTGCAAATCCTGTGCCCTCAGGCTTCATCGATTTGACACTATTCCCCACAGTCTCTCCTCTGTTCCAGGACTCTTCATCAATGACCGTGTAATGATGAGGACTTCATCCATGACCGTGTAAGGAGGAAGTTCCCTCACAGACTTCCTGGCATGTCTCCACATCCAGCCCCCCACTGTGGTACCCTCACTGACCTTTCTCTGCCCCGAGTCCATGATGAAGAACTTAACTGGACCGTACGTTCCAACAGCTTCTCCTGCTCTCTGCTCCAGGAACTCCTCATCAATGACTGTGTCAAGATGAGGACTTCACCCATAACAGCTCTCGCAGGCCTCTTCCCGTGATCGGCGCACCCCCCCCAGATGGGGGTGCCCTCCTGCTGCTGTCTAGTACTCCATTCTCCACTTTTCCCAGCCGACAACTCTTCCCAGTGGCCTGTTACCTCAGCTTATATGGGAGACCTGCCCCCTGCCAGTTCCAGTTGGGGATTGTCCAGGGCTCCTCACATGAGCTGCCAGCCACTCCAGTTCCAGGCCCTGCCCCTCTCCCAGAACATTCTCCCTGGAAGCAAGGGAGGTGCCTCAGAACTAAAGTACAGGTGGTCACACTCACTACTACACTAACCACTCCCTGCCCCCAGGTCAAAACAAACAGGCCTAGCTTAAAGCATAGACCTGCCTAAATTTACCTATACTGACAGTTCCTTACCAAAAAATCCTCACTCTAGCACCCACCTATGGTAAAGGGTGCTACACTGCATAGCTGTTGAAGCCTAGGTCTTGAAGGATAGAGGCAGTTCTAAATCGCTGATTCTTTCAATGCTAAAAGCTAGGAAATATACTCCTTAAAAGATCTAACATTGCATGTGGAGGACATTTTGCTTGGTGCAAGGAAAGAAACCTTAATCCCAGGAAACATTCAGTGGGGCATATCCTGATCTTTTTACAGTTAGGTCTGGACCAGCATTTGCCCCTGAGTACCATCAAGGGCCAAATCTTGGCACTTGTGATCTTGTTCCTTTGTACCTATTAGGGGTAATCGTCTTTCATGTACTTTCCTCATTTCAAAAATGCATTGAATGCAGTTGATTTTAGTGAAGCATATTTCAGAAAATATATATTTTTTGGGGGCTCTGGAAATGAAAGGGTAAAAAACATGCCTGGGGGTACCCTGAATCTGCCTGTAAAGTGGCACATTATTATGATTATTATTGTTTACAGTAAATTAATGCGGCTGTTAAGGAAGTGGCAGGTGCCTGCACTTTTCATTTCCTTAGCAACCACTGACAGGGAGTAAGTTGTCATATATAGCAGCAGTAGAAATACAGCTACTATATATAATGTTCAATTCCTGACAAAACAAGCAAAAAGTCAGGTGTTCAGACAAACGCCCAAATAGCCAAAATTTGGTCTGAACCACTACTACATATGGTGCTCTGCTTCCACCAAACAAGCAAAAGGTTTAGATACACTTAAAAAGGGATAGGCAATCTTTTGAGCACAGCGTGCCGGTTATACTGTATATATTTAAAAAAAGAAAAGTCAGCTTCACACTCTCAATCAGAAAAAGGAATTTTTACAGAGTAACTGTTGTAAACTACTTGAATAATAACAAGAAGTGAACACTGAGCTTTCAAAGTAAGAACGGTAAGGTTAAACTTATATGTCAGCCAATTGTTTCTGTGAAATATACAGTTTGAAATAAAAGTGTGAGGTGATAGCAGGTCATCCTCAGACCAACCAAGTTCCTGTACCTTCACACCTCAGACCAGCCCAGTTCCCGCACCTTCACACTTCACGCAGCCCAGTTCCTGCACCTGCCCTCATCTGTCTCAGAACTGTAGCCTCCTGTTCATCTGTCCCTTCACAGTACCCTCCTGCAATTCTGTTTCACCACTGTACCCCCTTTCTCATCTGACTCATCACTGTATCCCCTCTTCTCATCTGCCTCACCAATGTGCCCCCTGCTCATCAGCCCCACTGTTGTATCTCCCATCTCATCTTCTCATCTGCCCCACAGCTGTAACCCATGCTTATCTTTGATATGCACAAAATGTGCAGCAGTGCAGAGAAGTGGAGAATTCTGAGATTGGCATGCACTAGTGCAGCAGAAACTGTATCTCTCTGACACTTGCCTGACCTGCTTTGTAGTCAAGTGCCAGCAAAAAAGGCTTTGCCTGCCACTTGTGGCACATGTGTCGAGGGTTGCAAACTCCTGGTCTAGCATTTGTATAAATGCCAAAACACCGAAATGCCAGGTGATGTTATTGGTTTATAAGGAGGCAGCAGGTGTCTGCACCTGCCACTTCCTTAGCAACCAGTGACAAGAAGGAATCTGTCATATATAGTGATGGATGAAAATACAGTTTCTATATACTACATATGCTGCCAAACAAGCATAAAATGAAGCATTCAGACAAACATCCGAACAGCTAAAACTCTGGAGCACATCACTACCTGTGACTTTTAGTCTCATGAGATTTGTTGGGGTATTTGTCACTAGTTGCCACTAGTTGTGTCTCAGAAGTGCAGACAGACTTGTAACAGCGCCCCAAAATGATCTGCAGTCCTAACTCCTAACTTTTGAGAGCCTCCACAGTGGAAGTGCATGCATTAAATGTGTAAAAACTAAACTTTGTTTTTAACGCATACTGTTAGACGGGATTATTTGGTTGGTTGCAGACAGGTTGGTAAGTTTAGCTGGGAATTTTCTTTGGTTTTGTTTGACATATATCACCCTTTCATGTGCTCCTTGCTGCAAAGGCCAGTTATAGGTGAGGGCAGTGGCCATTTGTTTGTACTGTTTAGATTGTTAAGAGGACACCATCTTTATAAATCACACAAACTTACTGCTCCAAATCCTCCTATTATGCAGTAACACTTTCTTAAAATGGCAATACACAGAACCCAACAAATACAAAACACTGCTCCTTGCAGGAGAGCAAGCTGTACATGAGGAGCTGCAGACAAGCATTTCATTGCTTCAGCTTTATTTATTCTGCAAAGTTATGCTTTCTGAACTTTCAATGCTGCTGTTTGATTATCCCTCCATTAGTCATCAGATCACCAATCATCAGGGAGCACTAATACGAGGAGGAAGAAAAACCTTTATTATTTACCAAGATGGTAGCCTCCACACAGAAACACAGACACGGTTAGGGGTAAAAACTGATTTATCCTATGTTTTTTTTTTTGGCCACAGATTCATTGATTTAGGTGAAAACTGGTATTTTTCATTTAAACAAAAAGTACGATCTAATAAAAACGTTCAACAAAAGCAATCAAAAGTGACCCAAAACCATTATAGTTTACCTTGAAGGTGAAAAGCATATTATTCCAAGAGTTTGCAAATGTACTAGAGGCTTTATCTAGTCAATGAAACTAATGAAAATCGTTATTTAAATACATAGTCATTTCTACTTCTTGCAAAAAAAACCTAAAGGTCCTACTCAATGGGAGAGTTTGGATCAACCAAAAAGAATATTTTATGGGAGAACTATGTGGCAAATTCATTGGCCTTTGTGGAGAAGGAAAAGGTAAGGTGGTTTTGAGTGATTTTTAAGAGTGCAATATGTTTTAAATGGCTCCAAAGGTTAGGGAACTTTTTTCAAATTGTTTCGATAATTTCTTTATTTTAAACTCTTTATTATATAGTACAGGGTCAGCTGTCATTGGCACAGGTTAGTTTATTAACAAAGCATGTACTTCTGCTATCAATTTCAGGAAAAATACCTCATCACTAGTCCTGTGTTATTAAGACTCAGCTATTTTATATGATCCTAATAAACGTGTATAATAATATTTCACAGTTGATCAATGATAATTGCTAAAAACCACTGAGAGTCTTTCTCTTCCCATAACTATTAATTTCCCATTTGCAAAGCCTAATTTCATGCCGAATATTCTGTATGTCAAGGAAAAGAAATACAGTATTTTCCAACATCTATAAAATGTTTTAGAAGTGCTTATAAAAGCAAATAAATGTAAAAGATATTTAAACACAGACACCCCCTTAAAATCAACACCTAAACGGAAACAGAAGTGGACAACTGAATTTTATTGTCCACAATTCATTGACCATATTTTTGAAACTAAGTTTGGTAAAAGTTGTAAGTTTTGTGTAATCTTGAAGATGTTTTAGCGTGATTTAAACATTCATTTGTCTTTGTATACAAGTCTGTACACTATAATTGATTATACATCAGAGAAAACAAATGTATAGCGTTATCCTCAATGTACTGCTGTTTACTCTTAAACATTCAGCAACCCTTTGATTTACTGGGTACTTATGTTTGATGTGAAGAAGAACATTATTTCAGTAAAAGAGGCTAGGGAGAAATCGCTTTTACCCGTAAAGACAGACAACAAGTGTATTTACTATACACACAATAATGTATATATGTACTGATAAGTTCCCTTTCTGTTGTCAAAACAATTAAATATATGATTATATACAGAAGAAAACATACCTAGACAGGTTAGAAGGATGAGGACAGGTGAGTATGAGCAAAAGAAAAAGGAGTGGGACTTTAAACGAAGCACACTGTTACAAGTGGATGAAATAGTCAATATATTGCCATATTTATTGATTTATATATATCTGTATGTTATACATATGAATCAACAAATATGAAAACATATAAACCATTTCATCCACTTGCAAGCGCCTGCTTCATGTAAAGTCCCACTTCTTTTTCTTTTTCTCATATAGACAGGGATGGAAGCATATAACTTTACTAGGTCATTGTTTCATTTAAAGTCCCCAGACCCTCGTCTTTTAAGGACAGGTGAGTATAGGACTGGGGGAGCCTCAAGCCTGATATAAGCAGTGGACTGTTTTTTCAAAAGAGTTATGTAAATACAAACATTTCTTCATGGGTGGTCATTTTGGAGGTGTGGGAGTTTCTAGAAAGATTTAAATTGCATGCTGATTGTCCTAACTGGATGCTCTGCCTCCATCATTAAAAGAACTTAAATTCAATAAATGAACGTGACGGGCCAGGGACAGTCAGGCTGGGGAGGAGCATGCTAGATGACGCTGGATGTCCTCCAGTCCGGAAATGGGATGGACTCTATCTCCCTTGCTGCAACTTCTAATGCACACTCATGGTGTACAGTAAAATCAGAGTAAACAATTTCAGTATAGGATAGGACCCTGTACATCTGTGTAGGACTGAAGGCAAGCCTAAAAGGTTATTCATTAAAAAAATGGTTATTGATTATAAAATGGATACCTACTATACTAAATATTGTATGTATCCCATACTAGTATACTAAACATACTACTACTATAAATTTTTCTCAGATGTGTGTTATGGCTGTCTTGACATAGACCGCTGTACTGGGCTAGGGATGAAAGGAAGTTATGACTACTTGGCTAGTCTGGAACTCATATTTCCACTGGGTCTAATAAGCCATTGAATATTAAACAACCCCCTTCTGAGTTGTAGTTAATCAACATGGGTTACTGAGAGCATGATATCTGTTAGATAAATGGAAACAGCAGAAATGATGTACAAATTATGTATTTGGAGCAGGCAGTACAATGACAATCAATTGTGCAGTGGACGGTAATAGACAGTTGAGGATAAAGAGGCTACCTTCTGCAGATTTTTTATTTTAAAAAATCTAAAAGATCAATTTTGTTTGTTACAATTTTCTTGGAGGTAGGACTGTACACTGAAGATGGGAGAGATCATTGGTAGAACTAGAGAATTTAATGGTAGCTTCAGGGTTTTTTTTTCTTGTACTCCTGCTCCATCTCCTTGCTGAACACATCACATAAGTCCTGGATGGGGCCCCGATCATCATCATGTGGCATGTGGTCAACTCTAAGCCCAGCACAAGCAGCACGAGTCCTACAGAGGTTGTTCTGTCCACCAGATGTTTTATACTGGTTATTTGTACCTGTGTTGTTAAACTTACATGCAAAATGTGTAATTTACTTAAGACAATCATATGTGGTGTGCAGGCTCCATCTAGCATTCCTTTTTGGTATTGCTGCAGTTCTATTTAATTGTTTATTGTATGTTTAAATAAGGAAGTTGTCAGCAAGAAGGGAATTCTGGGTAGAATCCACCATTCTTTTCAACACGCAAGTCATGTTTTTCGCAATCTATCACCATCACCCATTAGAGAACTTAAAAAGTAAGTTTTTATTGTCTCATCTTGTACTGTATTTCGTTGTTCATGCAATGTATGCTGTATTGTATGCAATATTATACTTACTGAGGTCTATTTCTGTTATTTTGTAGTTTCACCTGGCTTGTTCTAATAAAACTGAGATCAAAGAAATATGGTATCTACAGTTATTGGGATAAGAAGTTTTAGCTAGCTGTCCCAGAGACAGAACAGTGAAATTTTTAAGCTGACCTCTGAAGGGAAGATAAGCTGACTTCGGAAATCTGTACAGCCCGGGGCTAAGCAGTACCCATACAGTCAGAAGCCTTAAAGATACAGGCCTGCGGCAGGCGAAGCAAGCAGCCACGCTACACAGAGACGCGCTCTGTCAATCAGCAACGACACTAGAACGGTCTCTATACAGCAAGACAGCTTCTTCCCCGCAGCCATGTCTCACAGTGGGACATCTTCTTACAAAACATGTTCACGAGCAAGCTCATCTAAGTCATCTGTCACAAATGCAGCAGCTATCGCCCATTCAAAAGCCGAAGCAGCAAAAGCCAGGTCCGCATTTGCAGACCAAGAGTTGCAGATGAAAAAAGAAAAGGCGCACCTTGATGCAGAAAAGGTGAGACAGGAACAAAAGACAGAGAAGGAAAGAGTATACTTGGAGCAAGAGAGAGAGAAGGAAAGAGTATGCTTGGAGCAAGAAAGAGTATGCATGGAACAAGAGAGAGAGCAAGAAAGAACACACATGGAACAAGAGAGAGAAGAAAAGAATAGGTCTGGAAGAAGAGCTAGCCCAGCAGGAAGCATCTCTGAAATTGCAGCAAGCTATCTTAGAAGCTAACATTGAGATGCTGGCAGTAGAAAGAGATGCTGCCGCCGCCATTGCAGGAGCAGAAGCTTTAGAAGCAGCCATCTACGATGAGCCAAGAGTAGGCAGCAGCATACCGGGTCTAGAGGAGGACCAACACGATTCTTCGCAACACATGTCAGATTATGTCTACCAGCATTGGGACCCAAGCAGCATCTCACAACAAGAAATCAAACATGACGTCAGTGAGTCACATCAAATAAAGCAGCAACAAGACGACCTGGGACCCCAGTGCTACAAGCAAGAAAAATCTGACAGAGTTCCAGACTTTCCAGTTCCAACCAAACCGTCTACTCCACAAGGTACCCAGCCTTCATACAAGCATCAAACACCAGTCTTCACTCCAAAGGTTTATGCAACGAGCCAGTACGAACTGTCAACCTTATGCAAGTTTGAACCCAGTGCGCCTAAAGAAGAGACTTTTACCAGGTATGCCTTTACACCACACCACAATACACCAGCAGCCTACCCCAATGCCAATCAGGCTACTGTAGACTTTGCCAAGTTCCTAGCCAAAAGAGAGTTAGTTACCCAAGGACTTGTCAAATTTAGTGATCGCCCTCAACACTACAGGGCGTGGTGATCCGATTTTCAGAGTGTCATTCAAGGTCTAGATCTATCCTGCAGGGAACGGATAGAACTCCTCGTGAAGTGGCTTGGCAATAGTTCTGCTGAACATGCCAAAAGAATCAGAGACATTAACATAAACCACCCAGAGAAAGGCCTTGCAAACATCTGGAAAAGACTGGATAGATGTTATGGCTCACCAGAGGCTATAGAGAGTACACTGTTTAAAAGGATAGAAGACTTCCCAAAAATACCTAGGAGAGGTTACCAAAGACTCAGAAAATTCAGTGACCTGTATATGGAGTTACAAGTTGCTAAAGCAAAAGGAGACTTACCTGGCCTTTCTTATCTTGATTCTGCTAGAGGTATTAACTCCTTAACACAAAGACTTCCTTATGAGTTACACGAAAGATGGATTACTCATGGCTGTAACTACAAACGAAAGCACAATGTGCCTTTTCCACCCTTTAGTGAGTTTGTGGACTTTGTAGACAGACAAGCAGGAATGAAAGATGACCCCAGCTTCATTTTTCCAGTGTCTTATACCACTTCTTCTGGCCCTAAACAACTCAGAGCTCCAGTAGCAGTGCACAAAACTAACATTTCTTCCCACAGATTTGCTGAGTCTCAGCCAGAGGATCAAGACCCTAGTAGCGACCCTACTAAGTTCTGCCCTCTACATAAGATGCCTCATCCTCTTCTGGAATGCAGAGCCTTCAGGACAAAGACCATCCAAGATCGCAAAGCTTTCCTCAAAGAGAACAACATCTGTTACAAGTGCTGTTCTTCGTCCACACATTTCGCCAAGGACTGTAAGATCAGTGTCAAATGTACCGAATGTGACAGCACAAAACACAACACAGCTCTACACCCAAGGCCTACTCCCAAAACTTTCCCACCTGTTCATAGGGACAAGGAGCAAGGTAGGGAGACCAAAGACTCTCGTACAGACGCCATAGCAATCACTTCACAGTGCACTGAAGTCTGCAAAGGAAGTACAGGTGGCAGATCCTGCTCTAAAATCTGTCTCGTGAGAGTTTGCCCAAAAGGATGCAGGGACAAAGCAGTCAAGCTCTATGTCATCTTGGATGATCAAAGTAATAAATCCCTAGCTAGATCTATGTTTTTTGACATTCTAAACCTTAAAGGCCCCAGCAGCTCTTACTCCCTTAGGACTTGTGCAGGTACAGTGGAAACGGCAGGGAGAAGAGCTACAAAATGAATCTATGGATGGTAAGACATGCCTACCCTTACCGACCATAATAGAGTGCAACCAGATGCCAGACAACAGATCAGAGATTCCCACACCAGATGCAGCAGCTCACCAGACTCACTTGAACCACATAGCACATCTCATACCAGAACTAGATGATCAGGCTCAGATAATCTTACTCCTAGGAAGGAATATCTTGCAACTCCACAAAGTAAGAAAACTGATCAACGGTCCTAAAAATGCCCCATATGCCAAAAAACTGGATCTCGGGTGGGTCATTATAGGTGATATTTGCCTGGGAGGTGCACACAAACCGACATCTGTTAATAACCTGCTCACTAGTACCCTTGAGAATGATCTTCCTACTCTTTTCCAACCCTGTCAAAATCACATCCTCATAAAGGAGCTACCACACAACAACCCTGTACTTCTTCCCTTCCTAAGTCCCCTCTGTGACAGCAATACCTATGACAACGACCAAAGCGACTTAGGAAGCACAGTGTTCCAGAGAACAAAGGAAGATAACCAGGTAGCAATGTCCACTGAGGATAGGCTCTTCTTAGAAATTATGGAAAGGAGTATGGAGAAAGACGGGACTAATAGCTGGGTTGCACCTCTTCCCTTTAGACCACAAAGATGACGTTTGCCTAACAACAGAGAACTAGCATATAAATGTCTTACTTCCCTAAGACACAATCTTCAAAGGAAACAAGAGATGAAAGAACATTTCTTTTTCTTCATGGAAAAAATATTCCAGAATGGTCATGCTGAGATAGCCCCAAACCTCATAGACTCAGAGGAATGCTGGCACTTGCCTATATTTGGGGTCTATCACCTTAATAAGCCAGGACAGATTAGAGCAGTGTTCTATTCCAGCGCCAAACATGAGGGTGTCTCTCTAAATGATGTCCTCCTCTCTGGCCCTGACCTTAACAACAGACTATTAGGAGTACTTCTTCGCTTTCACAAGGATTCAGTCACATTCATGGCAGACATCTAGCAAATGTTCTATTGCTTCCTTGTTAAAAAAAAACACTGTAACTTTTTGAGATTTCTCTGGTTCAGGGACAACAACCCCTCTGGAGACATCACAGAATACCGCATGAGGGTACACATATTTGGCAACAGTCTTCCCCTGCAGTTGCTATATATAGCCTCAGACACTCTGCTAGAGAGGGAGAGTCAGAGTATGGGTCAGATGTCAGACAGTTTGTGGACAAGGATTTCTATGTAGACGATAGCTTGAAATCACTACCCACAAATGAAGCCGCAATCAGTCTCCTCAAAAGAACTCAGGCAATGCTTGCATGTTCCAACTTAAGACGCCACAAGATTGCTTCCAACAGTAGAGAAGTTTTAGAAGCCTTTCCTGTCCAAGATCATTCTAACGAGTTAAAGGACTTAGATCTAGGCACAGACTCACTTCCCATGCAACGCAGTCTTGGTTTGCTTTGGGACTTAAGACCTGACACGTTTACTTTCCAAGTAAACACAGAAGAAAAACCTTTTACCCGTAGAGGTGTCCTGTCTACCATAAAAAGCCTGTATGATCCTTTAGGCTTTGCAGCACCTGTCACCATCCAGGGTAAAGCACTACTGAGAGACTTAACCTGTAGTCGTTAGATTGGGACCACCTGCTCCCTACCGACAAGAAGAACCTATGGCTAGAGTGGAAGCACTCACTAACAGCTCTATCCAACCTTAAAATCCCACGACTATATGCTTCTCTGTCATCTGCTGACGTTGAAATGCAAAGACTTAAACCATAGACACTAAAGGACAATGCCACACAGTGTTTGTAATAGGGAAAGCAAAACTTGCGCCACTTCCCGAACACACCATACCCAGGCTGGAACTTTATGTTGCAGTATTAGCCACAGAACTAGCTGAAAATCATTGCAATCAGAGGCCCAGTGAAACTCATTCGCTCTGACAGAGGGTCTAACTTTGTAGGAGCAGTAAAAGAACTTCAAATTCCTTCTAATTTGGACATTCTCAGAATAGAAAGATACTTGAGTGAACAAGACTGCACGTGGATCTTCAACCCACCTCCCTCTTCTCACATGGGAGGTGTTTGGGAGTGGATGATAGGCCTAGCCCGCAGACTTATTATTCTTGATTCTATCTTCCTACAAGTAGGAACTGCAAGGCTTACTCACAAATTTTTTGTGACATTTATGGCAGAGGTTACAGCTATCATTAACGCCAGACCTTTGACGTCAATTTAAAAAGTGACTCTAAAGATCCAGTGGTCCTCACACCTGCCATGTTACTCACGCAAAAGACTAGCCTTGCCGGTGCTCCAGCTGGAGAGTTTTGTGAGTAGGACCTTTACAGACGTCAATGGAGACAAGTACAAACCCTTGCCAATACCTTCTGGAACCAGTGGAGGGAACAATATATATCTACTCTACAAGTAAGGAGAAAGTGGCACACTGAAAAACCTAATCTTAAACCTGGTGATGTTGTGCTCATGAAAGATTGCCAGGCACTAAGGAATATGTGGCCTTTAGGTTTGATCACCAAAGTACTGCCAAGCAAGGATAATCGTGTCTGTAAAGTCGAGGTCAAGATCTTTCAACAGAATGAGGTTAAAGTATTCTTGAGACCAGTGACCAAACTTTTTCTGTTGCTTTCCATGGAGGACCCTGTTAGTGACATCACTTGATGTCAGGCGGGGAGTGTTCTGTCCACCAGATGTTTTATACTAGTTATTTGTACCTGTGTTGTTAAATTTACATGCAAAATGCGTAATTTACTTAAGACAATCATATGTGGTGTGCAGGCTCCATCTAGCGTTCCTTTTTGGTATTGCTGCAGTTCTATTTAATTGTTTATTGTATGTGTAAATAAGGAAGTTGTCAGCAAGCAGGGAATTCTGGGTAGAATCTTGGCAGGAAGTGAACCATCCACCATTCTTTTCAACACATTGCAGGAAGCAAGTCATGTTTTTCACAATCTATCACCATCACCCCTTAGAGAACTTAAAAAGTAAGTTTTTATTGTCTCATCTTGTACTGTATGTCCTTGTTTATGCAATGTATGCTGTATTGCATGCAATATTATACTTATTGAGGTCTATTTCTGTTATTTTGTAGTTTCACCTGGCTTGTTCTAATAAAACTGAGATCAAAGAAATATGGTATCTACAGTTATTGGGATATTGGGATAAGAAGGTTTAGCTAGCTGTCCCAGAGACAGAACAGAGGTGGCTCATCCTGTGGTGGAACCTGGTTGGCAGTAGCTAAGTAAGTTGGTAAGTAGCTAAGTAGTAGCTAAGTAGCACTAAGGAAATTGCTATGTTTCTTACAGACACAGGAACTCATTCAAATGGGTGTGGATAAATTGTAGGTGTTTTAAGGGGTTTGATTTTCCACACCACTTGCAGAATTACAGTATCCTTTAGTAGTAACACAACTCACCAAAACAGCATTATAATATCCACCTCCATCAGAGTTATAATCATGGTATATTCCTAACCACCTGTAAGTAGTCAGGCACTGCCACATTACCAGGAAGTGCTGTGTTATTTTTAGGAAGAATTTAAAGTGGTTCTAAAGGCTGAAGGTTTTTTTTACCTTCATGCATTCTATGCATGAATGTAAACAACCTTCTGTGTGCAGTGCCTCCCCAGCCCCCCCAATCCTTACCTGAGCCCCCTCCAATCAAGCAATGCTCAGTATAGCCTCCTGTATGCAGTGCCCCCCCCAGCCCCCCCAATCCTTACATGAGCCTGCTCCAATCCAGCAATGTTCAGGATAGCCTCCTGTGTGCAGTGCCCCCCCCCCGCCCCCCCAATCCTTACCTAAGCCCCCTCTAATCCAGCAATGTTCATGATAGCCTCGGTTGTATGGGGACTCTCCCTCCACATTGACTGTCAAACACAGCCAGTGAGCCAATGAGGAGAGAGTGGGGGGAAGGAGCCGAGCCACAACTCGTGTGTCTTATGCATGCATAGGGCAGCGGTTCGAAAGTGAGCACGCGGCAGTGCTCCCAGGGCAAGAGGCTTTCTCTGGAGGCACTGCTCAAGGGGGAAGAGCCAGGAGTGCCAGTGGGGGACCCAAAAAGAAGAGAATAGAGGCTGCTCTGTGCAAAACCACTGCACAGAGCAGGTAAGGCCAGCCATAAATGGGTCAAATTCTGAAATAATTTTCTTTCAAAAATCTAATCTTAGAATTTTCATTCAAATTTTGCACCATTAGTGGGCCACAGCAACGGCCGATTTTTGTGCGGCCATTGAATTTGAGTGATTGGGCATGTTGGAAATTTTTTAGAAAAACCATCTATTTTCTAATTAATGATGGGATAATTGTGTGAGAAATATAATCAAAAAAGAAATGTACATGAGTGCAATAAAAGAAAATTTACAGAAAGAAAAGAAGATTTGAAAATTGTTTTCTGTAGCAACATATAAGGCGAAATTGGAGGCTTGGTTGCCCTGCATAAGTATAACATATTTGTAATTAAAAAAAAAAAAAACACAACGTTTTAGTACCACTTTAAGACAGGATAAGAAAGAATATATTTTTCAGGTACTGCTTAAGTACTGTACAATAATCATTTCTAACAAAGCAAATCTAACTTTTTTCATTCCAATCCACTGTCTACTTAAGTTTGGAATTTTTATTATGCTGCCTCCTTACATTTGCAAGACAAACGTGAGTTTGATAATAATAATATATTTTGTCCCATGCTGGTACAGCTGTTTAAGTTCACTTGTGTAAAGGCTGCAAATTATTCAGATAATTCTCATTTTATTAATTGGTTTTCATGATCTACCTTCATATTAAGACACACACACCTTTTAGAACCCCGCCCCCTGTGCCTCCCCTGGGGCATGCATCTGGCTTGCTCAGTGAGCGCTGGGTCCTTTCGATTAATCACAGCGGCTCTTCACCATGTGATCAGCTTTGTCCAGTCACAGCTGATCACATCTAAACAGTCTTGCCAGTTATCGGATTTCTGTGTGAGGAAATGAGAGCTGATAACCGGCAAGGCTCTTAATACATCCTGGTTATCAGTGCAGCCCCATCAGTACCAGTCAGTACCCATCAGTACAGCCTATCAGTGCCCATCAGTGCCACCTCATCAGTGCCTCCTCAGCAGTGCCATTAGTGCAGTTTATCAGTGGTGCCCATCAGTGCTGCCTCATCAGTGTCCATCAGTGCAGCCTCATCAGTGCAGCCTCATCAGTGCACATCAATGAAGAAGAAAAATGACTTACTTTCAAAATTTTATAACAGAAACTAAGAAAAATATATTTTTCCAAAATTTGTGGATTTTTTTGTTTGTTTAGCATAAAAGAGAAAAAAACAGTGTTGATTAAATACCACCAAAAGAAAGCTCTATCTGTCTCAAACTAATTAAAAAATTTTCATACGCATACAGTGTTGCATGACCGTGCAATTGTCATTTAACCACTTCAGCCCTGGAATTGGCTCCTTAATGACCAGAGCACTTTTTGCAATTTGGTACTGCGCTGGTTTAACTGCGCGGTCACGCAATGCTGTACCCAAACAAAATTTGCGTCCTTTTTCCCCACAATAAGAGCCTTCATTTGATGGTATTTGATTGCCTCTACGATTTTTTTATTTTTTGCGATAATAAAGGAAATAGACCGAAATTTTTAAAAAAAAATTATATTTTCTACTCCAATTAACTAAATTTTAGTCATACATTTAGGCCAACATGTATTCAACCACATGTCTTTGGTTAAAAAAAGTCAAAAAGCGTATATTTATTGGTTTGCGCAAAAGTTATAGTGTCTACAAACTAGGGTACATTTTCTGGAATTTACGCAGCGTTTGGTTTATGACTGCCTATCTCATTTCTTGAGGTGCTAAAATGGCAGGGCAGTACACCCCCCCCCCCCCAAATGACCCTATTTTGGAAAGTAGACACCCCAAGGAAATTGCTAAGAGGCTTGTTGAGCCCATTGTCACAAGTGATTAAGAAATGACCAAAAAAAAAAAAATGAACACAAAGTTGTCACTATGATGATATACTGTTCAAACATGGCATGGTTATATGTGGAATTACACCCCAAAATACATTCTGCTGCTTCTCCTGAGTACAGGGATACCACATGTGTGAGACGTTTTAAGTCTATCCACGTACAGGACCCTGAAAACCAATCACCGCCTTCAGGCTTTCTAAGGGTGTAAATTTATTTGCTGAGAGGCATGATGAGTATTTTGCAGATCTCGCTTTTTGTCACAAAGTTTTGAAAATTGAAAAAAGAAAAAAAAACTGTCCTTTTCTTTCTTTATTTTCAAAAACAAATGAGAGCTGCAAAATACTCACCATGCCTCTTAGCAAATACCGTGTCTACTTTCCAAAATGGGTTCATTTGGGGGGGGGGGGGGGGGGGTTGTGCTATCTTGACATTTCAGGGCCTCCATAACTGTGATAGGTAGTGAGGAGTAAAATCACAATTTTACGCCCTTAGAAAGCCTGAAAGCGGTGATTGGTTTTTGGGGTCCTGTATGTGGCTAAGCTCCCAAACAGTTCCACACGTGGTATCCCATACTCAGGAGAAGCAGCAGAACGTATTTTGGGGTGACAACTTTGTGCAAAAAAAAAAAAAGTTTGGAATTTTCCTGAAATGTGTGGCAAAATATAAAATATTCCATGGACTCAACATGCCTATCAGCAAATAGCTTGGGGTGTCTACTTTCCAAAAAGGGGTCATGGGGGGGGGCTGGTATTTTATGCACAAAATTAGAAGCTTATGCCACACATCACCTACTCTTCTAACCACTTGAAGACAAAGCCCTTTCTGACACTTTTTGTTTACATGAAAAAAAAATTTTTTTCTAGAAAATTACTTTGAACCCCCAAACATTATATATATTTTTTTTAAAGCAAAGGCCCTACAGATTAAAATGGTGGGTGTTTTTATTTATTTTTTCACCCAGTATTTGCGCAGCGATTTTTCAAGCGCAATTTTTTGGGAAAAAAAACACGTTTTTTTTCATTCTAATGCACTAAAACACACTATATTGCCCAAATGTTTGATGAAATAAAAAATATGATCTTATGCCGAGTACATGTTAACCAAACACGACATGCTTTAAAATTGTGCACAACCGTGCAGCAACAACAAACTACATACATTTTTAAAAGCCTTAAAAAGCCTTTACAGGTTACTACTTTAGATTTACAGAGGTCTACTGCTAAAATGACTGCACTCGATCTGACGTTCACGGTGATACCGATTCATGGTGAAATTGCTGGTTACATATGACACGAGACCGAACCTTACGTACGTGAGCACAGGGGGACAGGGGTGCTTTCTTTTTTTATTATTTATTTTGCTTTTTTATTTTATTTTTAAACTGTTCCTTTCATTTTTTTAAAATTATTTTTATTGTTATCTCAGGGAATGTGACTATCCACTATGATAGCAATAGATAGTGACAGGTACTCTTTTAAAAAAAAAAATGGGGTCTATTAGACCCTAGATCCCTCCTCTGCCCTCAAAGCATCTGACCAAACCAAGATCAGTGTGATAAAATACTTTCCCAATTTCCCAATGGCACTGTTTATATCTGGCAAAACCAAAGTCATGAAATGCTCGTAGCTTCTGGTTTCTTAGGCCATAGAGATGATTGGAGCTGTTCTGGTTTCCGATCAGCTCTATGGTCAGCTCACGGAACCACCGGCTGCATTCTCAGGTTTCCTGTTTGGATAGGAGAGCCAGAGAAACCATGGAAGATGGCAGGAGGGGGGATGTTCCCTCACACTGGTTGAAAAAGCAGTCTAGAGGCTAATTAGCCGCTAAGATTGCTTTTACATGAAAGCCAACCTCTGGCTGCAAAGAATGATACCAAGATGATACAGACATCATTCTGATGTAACCACTTAAATTCCAGCAACATACCAGTACGTTGCTGGTCCTTGTAGGGCATACAGTATATTCTGATGTTCTTTTTTTTCATGCAGCCTGTGAGCCTTTTTACTGTGATGGTGAAATCGCTTCCTACAGCGCTGGAGTTGCTGATTTACGTATCGTGAGAGCAAACGCTGCTGCTGTCAAGATAAATAAATCAGTGCTGTAGCTGAATGGTGTAACTGAAAAGCAAACAATGGTAACAATGAAACATTAACTCAATAAAACAATTAATTTTTTTATCGCAATCTATGCCTAAAAAATATGTGCCAAAGCATGGGGGCAATCCGCCCCTAATGTTAGAAGCAAATAGCCCCTCCACCCCTGCCCCCATGCTTTGGCATATATGCTATTTTTTTTTAACTGTGGTGGTGAAATCCCCTTCTAAAGCGCAGGAGTCATGGCTTTACTTATCATGGGAGCAAACGCTGTTGCTGTCAGAATATATAAACCCGTGCTGCAGCTGAATGGCATACCTGCTAAGCAAATGATGGTTAACAATAAAACAAAGTAACATTACAGTGTAATAGTAAGATATACCATACCTGCAAAGCAAATACAATAGAACACAGTAAAAATAAAACATTACAGTTCTAAAATACAGTAATATATACAATAGTAAGAGAACAATAGATATAGAACAATATAGAGCGAACAATAGAGCAGACAATAGAGAGCGAACATAAGAGAGAGAACAATAGAGAGAGAAGAAAAATAAAACGACAACTCTTTTTGGCTTTTTTATTTTTTTTTCTTGTGTTTTTTTATGTTTTTTTTTTTGCACTTTTATATAAACTGTAAACTGTAACTGTAAATGTTCCAGATTAGGGCCTCTCAAAATGTGATGGCCATCTCATCTTTCAAGACCTTGTATAAGTGTGCCCTAGGACTGTGTAGTGCTGTACCCTACGTTAATACTCCACTAGCATGTGGTAGCATTTGGAACAGTCACCGATGCAGGGACCAGGTTGGTCAGGACAATAAAAGCAGGTGTCATGTCTAAATCCACGTTTTCTGCAGATACAACATCTTCTGTGGGGTGTTCTCTGGGCAGGGGTACCAGGGAGGACATACGAAAAATGCCTCTCATGCAGCCAGCTTACTGCATTTGCGTTGGGAAGTTGGGCCACAGCACCATCTGGAAACAGAAGGGCTGTGATGATCTCCTCCTGGAATTTTAGGGAGAATCCAGTTTGTCCTGACGTTTTGTATAGCACATAAGCGTTCAGCAGACCCAATTGGAATAAATATACAGACACTTTTTTGTACCAGCGTTTGGCCTTACGGGCAGTTAAGTACGGCACCAATATCTGGTCGTTGAGGTCAGAAGAGGGGTTTCTTCACAACACCAATCACTGTTGGAATTTCGACTTTTGTATCTGCGTAAAGGGAGGACAGAACTAAAACATTCCGATTATCCCTCCACTTCACTGCGAGCAAATTATTACATTACAAGCAGGCTCTCTTCCTCCATCGGGACTCTACAAGTCATTGGGGGAAGCCCCGGCGATTAGATCGTATGGTGCCACATGCGCCAATTCCACAATCAAAAAGGTGACTAAAAAGTGGCACGCTCGTGTAATAATTGTCCACGTACAAGTGGTACCCCTTTCCGAATAAGGCTGACACCATGTCCCACACATCCTTACCAGCGCTCCCTATGTAGTCTGGGCAGATCTCCGGCTCCACCTGACTATCTCTTCCCTTGTAAACCATAAAACTATATGTATAGCCTATTGCCCTGTCACAGAGCTTATACATCTTGACCCCATATCTGGCACGCTTGCTGGGAAGATACTGTTTGATAGACAAGCGGCCAGAAAATGTAATCAGGGACTTATCAACGCATACAACTTGATCGGGAGTGAACAAGCCTGCAAACTGTTGGTTGAAGTGGTTTACGAGGGGCCGAATTTTGTAGAGCCAATCAAATCCAGGGTCACCCCGAGGATGACAGGATGAAGTGGTAGGCTTCCAATTCAGATTGGAAAATGCAGTGGGAAGGGCACTATGGGCTCAACAGGCCTGTGTTTGTCTTCTTGGTGGCTGCAGGACACTACTTGTGCTAGCCACCGCACCAGCTCGAACTGCACTTATGGGACTCACCATGTCACTAAGGGTTACTGCAGTGCTGGATGTATGACCAGGATGTACTAGGCCGCTGGTTCTTGCCAGTTCACCAGAAGGATATACGGCACTAGTAATGGCTCTCTGCTCCATATGAGAGTCCTGCGGTTCTTGCACCTCAACAACACCAGAAGAACGGGGTCGGGTATGCCTGACCTTGGCAGGGACCACTACTCTGTCATCAAAGCTATCTGTCAGGGTGCCACTGCTGTCTACCGGTTCGTATTCTGAGCCTGAATCTGACAGATGGGTGACTTCCTCTTCACTCATCTGTCATGCTCAGAAACGTGTAGGCCTCTTCACTACTGTACCTTTGATTGGACATTGTGGCCTCTAAATTTACTGGTACAACTAGTGAAACTCGCAGGAAAAAAGAGCACCTGATTTTCAGCGACTACTTCAAATGCTACCAAAAAAACTGTTATGCCGCGTACACACGGTCGGACTTTGCAGCTACAAAAGTCGGACAGCCTGTCCGACATACTTCCGGCGTACCTTCGGCGGACTTGGGGCAGACTTTCTTACGAACGGACTTGCCCACCCACGACCACACAAAAGTACGCCAGCTTAGTACGCTGTGACGTACACCAAGTCCGACGAGACTATAAAACGGAAGTTCAATAGCCCGTACGACACCCTTTGGGCTCCTTCTGCTAATCTCGTGTTTATCTCGTGTTAGTAGAAGTTTGGTGAGAGACGATTCGCGCTTGTGAGACTCGTATTTTTCAGTTCGTTTTAACTGTTGTTCAGTCTGTGCTTGTGAGGTTTGTATCTGCTTTTCAGTGCGTTTGGTCAGTTGGCATTGAGAAATCTTTGTTTTATTGGCCGCTCGTTCCTGATTTTCAGGTCGTTCTTCACAGGCCTTGCTGTTCTTCAGTGCGTTCTGTTTAGTGCGTTCTGACCAGCCGACCGTTTTGAAGCCATGTTACCTGTACGTACTCGTCGTAGAGCTCGTGCATTGTATGTGCTTGGTGCTGTAGTTTATTCTTCAGCCCAAGACCAGTCCATGAACAGGGCGAGGAGGAGTTCATGGACCAAGAATTGGTTGCTTCAGCGTGACCAGTTCTGTCACATGCCTTTGCTCCGTGAGATCCGTGAGAATAATCCTGAGGATTTCAGGAACTTTCTCCGGATGACGGACCCCGTTTTTGACCGTTTGGTGGCTTTGCTGACCCCCTATATCAGCAGGCAGGATACCTGCATGAGGCAAGCCATCACTCCGGAGCAGAGGCTGGTCGCTACCTTGCGGTATTTGGCCACAGGGAGAAGCCTGCAGGACCTTAAGTTCTCGACAGGCATCTCCCCCCAGGCTCTGGGGATCATTATCCCAGAGACCTGTTCTGCCATCATACAGGTCCTGCAGAAGGACTATATTAAGGTAAGATATTTTTCTTTTATTAGCATCACATGTTCTTTTATGTAATCTTTGATAATGTAATGTATTTCTTGCTTCAAACACTACTTCCCATCATTGCAATATAGTGTGAATGTCCCCTTTTTATCCTCACACATGCTGGGATTTTTTCCTGTTATTTTTTGTCATGCATGTATAGTTTCCTTCAATAACCTTCCCAGCATGAAGTGATGGGAACATATCCACCTAGTCTACTCATTTTGAATGTATTTTGTTGGAGTGTATTTAGTGTGCTTATAATTAGCAATTAGCTAGATTTCACAACCCCCCCCCCACCTGAACTCACTCCAAATAGTGTGCTGCTAATTAGCAATTAGCTAGATTTCACAACCCCCCCCCACCTGAACTCACTCCAAATAGTGTGCTGCTAATTAGCAATTAGCTAGATTTCACAACCCCCCCCCCACCTGAACTCACTCCAAATAGTGTGCTGCTAATTAGCAATTAGCTAGATTTCACAACCCCCCCCCACCTGAACTCACTCCAAATAGTGTGCTGCTAATTAGCAATTAGCTAGATTTCACAACCCCCCCACCCCCACCCTCGTTAAAATTTGCTTGAATGTTCTGTGGTGTTGATTTGTCTAAAGCAAATCTATGTTGCACTTAGCAAAATGTATGTGCACTCTACAAGTGCATTTGTTCCAGTGCTTTAGTAAATGAGCAGAAGCTCTGCTGATTTCCATCATCAAATCATATGCAAGCCTCAAAGTGTTTTCATTAATTGCCCTTGCATGTGATTGTGTACTCTTTGCAACATGAATGCCTTTTGACATTACCTCATTTACTGTAAGCTGGTTAGCAACTGCACCTGCAGAGTGTGACAACTGCAGTCTTGTAGCCTTTGTTAGTCCCTAAATTCCTGCGTGTTGTTAAAGTAATTTTTTTTAGGGATTTCACAACCCCCTAAAATGTAATCAATGTTCTATCAGAGGGGGTGAGCAATCTGATAAGTGTGCCTTTTTCCATATTAGTTATTCCAGAAGAATTAAATTATTGAATGTTATACTGATGCTGGGGAATAATGTTTTTAATTGTCTAATTTTCTTGCAATGTTAGCTTCCAAATTAATTGATTTTGGTTTTCTTGTTTGATTCCCCAGTTTCCTTCAACGCCACAGGAATGGCAGACTGTGGCATCCCATTTTGCCAGCCGTTGGGACTTTCCCAATTGTGGAGGGGCTATAGATGGGAAACATGTCCACATTGTGCCACCACCCCATTCGGGGTCATATTATTTTAATTATAAGGGGTTCCACAGTATTGTTTTAATGGCGGTGGTGTCGGCACACTATGATTTTTTATATGTGGACGTGGGGAAGAATGGCCGGATGTCGGATGGAGGAGTATTTGCCCAGACGGAGTTCTGCCAGCGTCTCCAGAGTGGTGGCCTGGGATTGCCACCTGATGAGGATAACGTGGAAGGACTCCCCTTTGTCTTCATTGCCGATGAAGCCTTCGCTCTGAGCAAGCACCTCATGAGGCCATTCCCCCAAAGAACCCTCACCCCGGAGAGGAGGGTTTTTAATTACCGGCTGGCCAGAGCTAGAAGAGTGGTTGAGAATGCGTTTGGAATTCTGGCCAGCCGGTTCCGCCTGTTTCAAACAGCCATTAATTTGGCGGAATACAAACTTAATTTTATAATTTTATCGTGCTGCATTCTGCACAACTTTTTAAATAAGCATTCTGCCAATTATATAGGCACAGTTGGGCCTGAGGCCGGACAAATAGAAGCCAACCTTACAGGCCTGGATACTGTCCGTACTGGCTTGGCCCCCCAAAGTTCCCGTCAGGTTAGACAGCAATATGTTGATTATTTTATGGGTAGGGGGGCCATTGCAATGGGCCAGGATATCTAATTTTTTGACAATAAAAAAAATATTGCTGAAATCTGGCATTATATTTATTGCTTGCCTTTCTTTTGGGCTGTCTCCTAGGTTATGGTCGAGCAGTTGTAGTGCCAACTGTATTTGAATTTTAAAAATGTCTAAATAAGCTCCATTGCCACTGTAAACAACTTTTTGACAATTATAACCAAACTGATACTGAGCCTTGAAATAACAAACCACACATTTGTTAAAATCCTATAAAAGGAGATGTTTTTATTAATGGTTGTTATGCATTCAGTTCTGCATTTAGTATAAAATGTTCATAGACAAAAATATAATGGTATCTTAATGATGTAGCAAAATATAATTATATTTAAATATTTCTACCTAATCCACAAAAAAATATTTTTGGCTTTTGGATTTTCGAAAACAGGCTTTTTTTTTTTGGAAAATCAAGTTTTGTTTTTTTTTAAAAGCAAGTTTTTTTTTTTGTTTTTGGTTTTTTAAAATCACTTTTTTTTTTTTTTTTGGGTTTTTTAAAATCAATTTTTTTAATTTTTTTGGTTTTTTAACATTAATTATTTTTCTTTTTTTTGGTTTTTTAAAATCAATTTTTTTACTTTTTTTGGTTTTTTAACATTAATTATTTTTTTTAGTTTTTGGTGTTTTAAAATCACTTTTTTTTTTTTTTTTGGGTTTTTTAAAATCAATTTTTTTAATTTTTTTGGTTTTTTAACATTAATTATTTTTCTTTTTTTTGGTTTTTTAAAATCAATTTTTTTACTTTTTTTGGTTTTTTAACATTAATTATTTTTTTTAGTTTTTGGTGTTTTAAAATCACTTTTTTATTTTTTTTTTTTTGGGTTTTTTAAAATCAATTTTTTTAATTTTTTTGGTTTTTTAACATTAATTATTTTTCTTTTTTTTGGTTTTTTAAAATCAATTTTTTTACTTTTTTTGGTTTTTTAACATTAATTATTTTTTTTAGTTTTTGGTGTTTTAAAATCACTTTTTTTTTTTTTTTGGGTTTTTTAAAATCAATTTTTTTAATTTTTTTGGTTTTTTAACATTAATTATTTTTCTTTTTTTTGGTTTTTTAAAATCAATTTTTTTACTTTTTTTGGTTTTTTAACATTAATTATTTTTTTTAGTTTTTGGTTTTTTAAAATCAATTTTTTTTTTTTTTTGGTGTTTTTTAGAAAATCAATTTATATTTTTTTGTGGATTTTTGACAGCCCTCCTTTTTGACATTAGGTTAAACAGCCATTTATGTTATGCCAAAAAAAGAAAGAGAAGGCCCAGAATGGGGTCAGCAAAACAGGAAATGAAGGACATGATTGATGTTTTGGGGTTTAAAAAAGGGCATTTAGATTCGACCCAAAACATCAATCATGTCCTTCATTTCCTGCTGCATACGATCCAGCCGATTACGCATTTGATCCATGTCTTGATTCCAGGCCATTATTTGACCAATTAGACGTTGGGCACTTTCAGAGGTGAAATAGTCACTTCTTGTTGTTCCTAAAGTGGAATGAAACCAAAAAATGTCTTTAGAAATATGCACACATACATAGTTTACCTTACCAGAAATAAAGCTGTTGTCTCAGACACTGACCTGGTGGGGTGGCCATGTAGCCTAATTCCTCCACATCCACGGGGGTGTCACTGTTGCTTGAATGAAGCACAACCAGATCCCCTAAAATAGAGTAGACAAATTCAATTAAACAAAAGGCAGCCATGCATAGATTAACGTAAGCTGGTGTGTCAGACACTCACCTGGTGGGGTGCCCATGTCGCCCACCTCTCCTTCCTCCACATCCTCAATGGGACTTGGGCTGATTGCCCAATCATGTTTTGCTTGGGGTGGACTGTGTTCTTGTGGTTGGCTGAGTGATTTTTCCCCTATGTGAAACAAAAAATTAGTAATCTAATTAGCACACAGATATTTTAGGACATAATAATTTTCCAACATTTGTAGTGAAGTGGTTTGTGTAGAGTTCCTATTTTACTTCAATATTTAAAATTATAAAGACATACCGGATAGATAGATATCAATATCTCAAAATATAGTTAATAATCTTTTGATCTCTCTCTATATCTGGAACAAAATCTCTAAATATCTAACTAAATGTAAATCCAAAAAATTAAGAGAACTTCAAATATATATATATATCTATATATAGATATAGATATATATATATAGATATAGATATATATATATAGATATATATATATATAGATATATATATATATCTATATATATATATCTATATATATATATATAATATATCTATATATATATTTATATATATATATTTATATATATATATATATATATATATATATATATATATATATATATATATATATATATATATATATATATATATATATATATATATATATATTTATTTATATATATATATATATATATATATATTTATTTATATATATATATATATATATATATTTATTTATATATATATTTATATATATTTATTTATATATATATTTATATATATATTTATATATATATATATTTATATATATATATATATATATATATATATATATATATATATATATATTTATATATATATATATATATATATATATATATATATATATATATATATATATATATATATATATATATATATATATATATATATATATATATTTATATATTTATATATATAGATATATATATATATATATATATATTTATATATATATATTTATATATATAGATATATATATATATATATTTATATATATATATATATATATATTTATATATATATATATATATATATATATATATATTTATATTTATATATATATATTTATATATCTATATATTTATATTTATATATATCTATATATCTAGATATAGATAGATATGGATATGTAACGAGGTTTAATAAAAGATCGTTTAAAACGATGAACAAAAATCGTATAGGAAGGAAAAGCACATGGAGCAGTATACAAGGTAATAAACACAAGAGAAAAACACGACAAGTACTTACTTTTTTTAAGAACTTTCCGGATACGTCGGTATTGATCCGGCTCCCTGAGTTTCAGGTCAGACCATCTTTTTCGCGATTGATCTTTGGAGCGCTGGACCCCAAAAGATGCCTGCAAAGTCTCCACGACCTTCGCCATTATTTTGGCCTTGCGCAAATTTGGCCGTGCGTACGGCCCATAATTGCCATCATAGTCGTCTTTGTGAAGAATGGCCACCATCTCCACCATCTCTTTGAAACTCATATTAGAGGCCTTAAATCTAGGCCTCATAGATTTCGTTGACGTTCCAGACGTTCCAGCCTCCGGGCTGTCTCCACTACCTGAGGTCGTCAACATTTCAGGTGTCTCCGCCATTCTTTAACTCCACTACGCGCCGTAACAAAAAATGGGCGGAGAACATGAGTTAATTTCGAACGTCAGGGGCGGGCGACGCAGGCGGAGTTTCACACATGCGTAGTGTATAAAGGAGGGCCTTGCGCACGTGTCGTACGTACGTTCTGTGCGTCAAATTAGGGGGCGGAGAACATGAGTTAATTTCGAACGTCAGGGGCGGGCGACGCAGGCGGAGTTTCACACATGCGTAGTGTATAAAGGAGGGCCTTGCGCACGTGTCGTACGTACGTTCTGTGCGTCAAATTAGGGGGCGGAGAACATGAGTTAATTTCGAACGTCAGGGGCGGGCGACGCAGGCGGAGTTTCACAAATGCGTAGTGTATAAAGGAGGGCCTTTCGCGCGTGTCGTACGTACGTTCTGTGCGTAGGTGATAGTGGACCAGGACGTTCCAAAACGAAGGTAATTTGAGATATATATATTTTTTTGGGGGGGGGTTTATGGTCATGACTTTGTAGCAAGCGGCCTATATGGCTTGATAGATTGATGAGGCCTACATAGGGAGAAGATGATGAGGGGTTAGCAGAAACCTATAATAAGTGTTTTTGGTCTTGTGACTTTCTCTTTTCCAGATATAATGAATCCCCTATTGAAGGATCCAGAGTTCCTTACTTCTTTTATTTCAAAATATCGAGAGATGAGGAATTTGTGGGAGGTGAAACACCCTCAGTATTATGCCAAGCATGTGAGGAAGTCAACGCTGGAGAGACTTCTGTCCTTTGTCCAGGAGACCATCCCGGGAGCAACAATGGAGACAGTGCTCAAGAAAATTGGGGTCTTGAGGAACATGTATAAAAGGGAGCATAGGAAGATCCAGGAATCAAGGAGATCAGGAGCATCAGCAGATGATGTTTATGTACCCAGGCTGTGGTACTACAATCAACTCCGTTTTCTTGATGACCAGAATGAAGCCAGGGCATCACTTTCAACCCTTCCCTCCACCCTTCCCTCCACCCTTCCCTCCACCCCAGCAGAGGCTGATGAGGAGCAAGCTGGGTCTTCCATCCTGGATGAACCGGATATGACCATCTGGAGTCAGGTAAATTATTTTAACAAATATTTACTGTACTAATATTAATGATGTCAACTGGATGTTATAATTGTCTCAAATAATTTAGCACTCCAAATTGTGTATACATATCAAATGATAGTAGTGACTAAATATGTTTGGCACCTGCTTGAAATAATTAGGGTGTCTGATTAGACTCTTTTATTAAAGAGATGTATTCACATTGAATTTGCTAGTCATGAGAAGCAAACTGTGTGTCATTGATGAACCCAAAAAAAGAAACTAAAACTATTGTCCTTTTTTTATACACAGGATGAGTCCATCCAGGAGGAATGTGGGGAAAGTGGCAGGCAGGAGGAGACCGGGCCCATGGACAGCCTGGAGGAGGCCGGATTCACCATCATCCTGGAGGAGGCTGGGCCCAGTGTCAGGCAGGAGGTGGCTGCTCCCAGTGAGGTGGCTGGGCCAAGTGAGGTGGCTGGGCCAAGTGAGGTGGCTGGGCCAAGTGAGGTGGCTGGGCCCAGTAGGAGCCTCACCCAATCCCAAGTGCCTCCCCTCCACCTTCCCAAAAAAAGGGCCAGGAAGGGGATGGTCACACAGGACGCGTCCCTGCGCCTCATGCAACAGGCCACCCGTTTTTTAACAAGCCCCCCCGAAGCGGAAGAAGCCTATGGCTGCTACTTAGCCAGCAGGCTTCTTCAGATGGATTGGGAGCAGCGCCTCATTTGTGAGCGCCTATTTGGGGAAACAATCCATAAGGGGCTGCAGGGCACGCTAACAAAAAACACCCAACTACATGAGGCAGCCCCCCCCCCTCCTCCTCCTCCTCCTCCTCCTCCTCCTCCTCCTGCCACAACTGAAACACCAGAGCCACAGCCTCAAAAGAAGGCTACAGGGAAGGCTGCAGGGAAGGCTGCAGGGAAGGCTGCAGGGCAGCGTGGAGGAAAGGCTGCAGGGAAGAGAAGAAAGTGATGACCTGGGTTCAGTCTGGTCTGACAGAAGACGCAGGCTGTTGTAGGACCACAGTCTGGGGACATCTAGATCATCTGCTGGTGCTGTTGATCTCTGGGATTCTTGGACCAGATTGTGCTCCCTCTTATATGGACTCCTCAAGATCCCAATTTTCTTGTACACCGACTTTTTCCAGCGTTGACTTCCTCTTTATTTTATTTTGACCATGAATAAATGGATCTTTTTTGAGTTTAGCAAAAGACTTTATGTGTTTTCTTTTAAATCATTGATTTTACACACAATGTTAAATTAACAAGGGACAACAATCTCATTGAGTTTTAAAAAAACACACCAAAAATACATTACTAATGTTAAGAATGTTCAAGTGGTAAGTCTTGAAAAAAAAAAAATATACATAAACAAAAACGGTGCTTTGGGTTAACTTTATCTAAAAAATAAAAAATAATCACTAGAAAAAAAAAAAAAGAATAATGGGTTCTTTGTGGTAACTTTACAAACCTAAAAAAAAAAAAAAAAAAATAAGGGAAAAAGTATTATTAGTATGGAAACATTGTTTATAAAAAGCATACTATATCATTCATGAGATCAAAGAGAAAAAGAATTCAGAAATCAGTTTGGGAGAACTCTGATTATGAACAGCAAAACACCTTCGTTCTTTAGAGCATTCGTAAAGAAGAATTAAAATGCGCTGCATTCAACGATCACAGATTTTGCAGCGTGATGAATGTGCTACCTACAATACGAACACTAGTTTTACTAGACCGAGTGCTTCCGTTTAGTTTTTGCTTATGAGCATGCGTCATTTTTTTGTCCGTAGGACTAGCATACAGACGAGCGGACTTCGGGGTCCGTCGTAGTTACGACGTAAAGATTTGAAGCATGTTTCAAATCTAAAGTACGTCGGATTTGAGGCTAAAAAAGTACGTTGAAAGTCCGAAGAAGCCCACACACGATCGGATTACCAGCCAGCTTTAGTCCGTCAGCGTCCGTTGGACTTTTGTAGACGAAAAGTCCGACCGTGTGTACGCGGCATTAGCGTTCGCAGGGATCAGGCCTGACTCTGTGAACGCTGCAGTCATGTTTTTTGTAAGTGACAGTGATCAATTGATACTGCACTTGGGTGGGCTGGGTGGAGGGGCTAAACGCAGGTGCTAGCAGGTATCTGGGCTGATCCCGCTAATGCTGCGTTTTTGGGACCCCTAAACTACTAGGGACGCTAATATAATTCTGATCAGATCAAATATATCCGTTCAGACACTATACTACTAAGGGAGGTGTATGGTGCGTGCGTGGGTGTTAGCGCTACTGGCTCTAATCTGACGCTGCCTGGGGTGAAAAATAGCAAAAATTTCAATGGGCTCCGACAGAAACAAAAAACACTGTACAAGACCCTAACTACTATGGCAGGTGACAAAGGACTGAAGTGGATACAGTGGTGATATTAAGGTAAGTACAGAACTGTGAAGGGGGAAGGTGGTCTTATTCAGTCAGAGGGCTAGAAAAAAAGGATAAGTACGCATTGTTTAAAAGGACGCTTTTTCTTTAAAACATCTTTTCACTAACATAATGATGCCGAATTGGTGTGGAATAGGCAATATACAGTATGGCATATGAAATTAAGTTATGTGAAAATTCAAGTTAGACTTACCGGTAACTTGTTTTCCAGAAGTCTTTTAGGACAGCACCTGAGAGATCATGACTCCTCCCATCGGAAACCAGGAAACACCTCCTTCTTCCAAATCTTTAAAGGGAGGCACCTCCCTATCATCCATCAGTTGTAGAAGAGAACATCCGGCCCCGACTGGAACACATAAGCACATACGTTAATCACAAACTAGTACATAAAACTAATAGGGTGGGTCGTTGCTGTCCTGAAAGACTTCTGGAAAACAAGTTACCAGTAAGTCTAACTTGAAATTTCCCAAGGCATCTTTCAGGACAGCACCTGAAAGGATAACAGAGACTTACCCCCTTAGGGCGGGACAACAGCCTGCAGAATCTTTCTGCCAAATGCCTGGTCACTGGCAGATGTGAGGTCCAGCCTATAATGTCACACAAAGGTGCGGAAACTTGACCACGTTGCCGCCTTGAAAATTTGTTCAGGGATGGCACCAGCTCTTTCTGCCCAAGTGGCTCTGGTTGAGTGTGCACAAATTCCCGCTGGTGGAGACAAATCAGTATGCCTCCAGAATGGATAATTTCAGCCATCTGGCTAAAGAACCTTTAGAAGCCTGGCAACCTCTCTTGCGGCCCAAAAAAAGGAACAAATAATGAGTCTGTTCACTTAAAGTCCTTTGTTATTTCTAGGTAACATAACAAAATCTTTTTGACGTCCAACATATGAAAAATGTCTCCTTCTCCCCCGATGGGTTTGCACAGAAGGTTGGGAGCACAATGTATTATAAACGATTATGTATTGAAGCTACCTTGGGTAAGAACTTTGGGTCTGTCCTAAGTATAACTCTATCCGGAAACACTGACAGGTAAGGTTCCTTAATTGACAGAGCGTGCTGCTCACTGATCCTGTGTGCTGAAGTAATGGTGATCAGAAACATAGCTTTAAGAGTGAGACATCTGAGAGATGCTTCTTCCAGAGACTCAAATGGACTATTTGCTAGGGATTGCAGGACTACCGACAGATCCCATTTAGGGTACTGGTTTAGATCTTGTAAGAGCTCTAAAAAAATCTGACTACCAGTGGTTCCGAGGCCACAGATTTTTCTAAAAACACTGCTAGTGCAGCAACCTGTACTTGTCAGGGTACTGACCGCAAGTCCCTTATCTGCTCCATCTTGCAAGAACTCCAAGATAGAAACAAGGCTCCCTGGGTCTTGGGCAAATGAATCGCACCATGAATTATAGACCTTCCAGACCTTAGTATAGATGGCTCTTGTTACCCTTTTTCCTGCTTGATAGTAATGTTGTAACTAAACGTTCTGAAAAACCCCTTGCTTTTTAGGAGCTGCTCTTCAGATACCAGGCTGCAAGAGACAGGCTGGCCACTTCTGGATGATTTACTGGACCTTGGATTAGCAGATACTGCCTGAGAGATAGATGCCAGCAAGGCTTGGTCACCATTCCCAAACTGGTTGAGAACCAGGCCCTTTTCGGCCAAAATGGAGAAATTAGGATGACTGGTACCTTCTCCCATTGGATCTTCCTTAATACCAGTGGGATTAACTGGAACGGGGGAAAGTGTAGCAAAGGTGAAATCTCCATGGATGCGCCAGAGCGTCTGTCCCTAGTGACCCGTCGAGATTGTTTAAAGAAAAGAATTGAGGAACCTGTGCATTCCCTTTTGAGGCAAACAGGTCCACTTCTGGCTGTCCCCACATACTGGAAATTGTTGCGAAGACCTCCGGATTCAGAGACCACTCTATCTCCTGAATGGGGTTCCTACTTTGCCCACAGCAGGATTTCTGTTGCCAGTGCTTGTAAGGACCTGCTCCTTGTGCCCCCCTGTCTGTTTAGATAAGCCACAGCCGTGACATTGTCCGTCAACACTTGAACATGGTGAAACTGGAGATCCTGCGCAAATATTAGTAGAGATAAGGCAATCGCCTTCAGCTCTCTGCAATTTGAGGACCTTGTCGACTCCTTCTTGGACTAACTTCCTTGAACAAAGTTTTCTTCTAGGTAGGCCCCCCATCCCCAAGAGCTGGTGTCTGTGGTCAGTCTTCTATTTAACTGGAAAGGCCCAATCTAGACCCCTTGATAGGATCTCCTGACTCCTCCACCATCAAAGTGACCTCTTCATCCGAGTTGGAATCTTCACCTGCGTGTCCAGGGATCTTAAGCTGCGATCCCATGACCTCAGGAGAAAAGTTTGTAGATACCTGAAATGCAGTCTTGCCCACTGAATAGCCAGCATTGTTTAGGTCAGTACCCCTATTGCCAACATAACTTGCCTTATCGTTATCGGCTGGTTGGTCTGCAGCATCGACACCGTGCACTGAACCTTGTCCTTATTCTCTTGAGAGAAAAAATTTATTTTCCACTGAATTGATTAGGTAGCCCAGAAAGCGAACTTCCTGTGACGGGTTTAGGGAGGATTTCTGGAGGTTTAAAATCCATCCCAGAGATTCCAGGTAATTGCGTGCTTTGGCCAAGTTGTCCTGCAACCTTTCCTTTGAGGGGGCGAAGAATAGTAGGTCTCCAAATAGGGAATCACTGCAATTCCCTGAAGACGAAGAGGAGCTAGGGCTTCTGCCATCACCTTGGTAAAGATCTGAGGTAAGGATGACAGCCCGAACGACAAGGCCCTGAATTGCAGAGGATGAATCAATGGATGTCACCTCCGGTCCCGGTGGCTATCCATTTGTCGTAGGTGGAATGCACGCTGCTGTCGGCATTATCCAACGTGGGACATCCATTGATACACTACGCTATCCAGCCTCAGTGCCGGGCGATGGCACCTTTCATGTCAGCAGCCATTTGGCTATGTTTGTTTTTAACTATTTTTAAATAAATGGGATTACACTATTTTGGTTCCTTCTACATTTGTTTCATATCCCATTCGTGACATCCTGTGGTGTGAGGGCAGCAGTCCGGTCTACCAATTTTCTCCATTGCAGCAAGCATAATCTTGCTAAAGTCTATTTGACCTTTTTTTCATTAATTAGGTCAACTACATCTGGTAAGCTGACACCCATTTCATGAGCACTTTTAGGTGATATCCCTAGGCGGTGAAGGGGTTCCACTGTTCATTTGATTACCAGATCCAGATACAAGATCTATTTCACTTATGGACTTTTAATGCTTTATATTGTATGTGAGATTCACATGTCATGGTATATGATTCATTATGGGATTTTTTTGATTTATTGTTGCTTGGGAACTGTAACGCTTTGTGCACACACTGATTATCATTTTGGGCACAATATTAATTGTATATCATTAATGTTTTTCGGGTTACTAGGTAGGCTGGTATGCAGCAGGTTCTAATTTATTATATCACTTATATTCATTATATATTAATTTAATTACTAGGACTACCACGTCACTTCAGCGCTTCCCACATCCCCCTCTTTTTTCACATATGGCTCTAAGAAGCCCTTCAACTTCTTCCAGGGACAATTTGAATTTAGACGGGGCTACCGCCTCCTCACCCTCCTCTGATTCTAAAGGCTCAGTGGAAGGAGCGGGGGATTGCCTGGTAGAAGGGCCTTCAGAAAGGTTCTCTGGGACAGAAAAAGAAACCTGGGAGGACTCGGATGTGGAGGGCTGACTAGCCGTCGGATTAGCCCAAGAGTCACGGAATGACTGAATCGTGTCATACAGCTCCTTTTTGACTGAGGCAACTAAGTCATCACAAACTGAAGCAGATTCCTCTTTAACTAAGGAAGCAATGCAGGTGCTGCATAAGGCTTTCTTTCCATTCTCTCCCATTTTGGCTTTGCAAGAGGGGCATGTTCTTTTGCTTCAGAGCTTTTGGCCTAAGAGAGAAAACAAAAAAGGGAAAAAAAAAACAGGAGGCCTTTGCTGAGACCCAGTCTCCACCTGTGGACCACCCCAAGGTGCGCTTTAAGAATGGATAAAAACAACCTAAAGTTCCCAAACAGGTCCCCACCACCAGGGGGAACAAAGAGGACCAGAAACCCCAAGTAAAGGAATGGGCAGATTTAAACTGCCCCCTACCTGGGCCTTGCTGGCGCCTGTGTCTGTCCCCATCGTTGCAGAGACCGCCGTGTCCTCCATTGCGGGTGTGCAGCGCCTCACTCGTGGCTTTACAATCCACTTCCGGACTCCCATAGTGCCACTGCACTGGACCGGAAGTGGAAATAGATGCCAGCACCAACCATGCCTCCTCCCCCTGCGTCCGGCTGCCGGAAATGATGCCAGACTCTGACGCCGCGACCCGCCCTTAAGTGGCGCTGCACGCACAGCCGCCGCTTGGCTGGAGCAGAGCGGGCCGGCCGGATCCCACTGCGGCTCTCCCTGAGCACCAAAGGGGAAGAGGAGCCCAAACATACCGCTGCCAAAGCCTGTGTAAATCAGGAGGGCTGAGGTCCTTGAAGAAAATAGGAGGAAAAATGGTGAGGAACCCCTGTCCCCGAGAAGCACCTGAGAGACCATGGCTCCCCCCCATGGATGTTCCCTCTGGGCTGGAGGAAACAAAAACTGATGGATGGAGATTTGGAGGAAGGAGGTGTTTCCTGGTTTCCGATGGGATGAGTCACGATCTCTCAGGTGCTGTCCTGAAAGACACCTTGGGAAATAGGAAATATGAAGCCTGGCATACAGAATGTGGTGGTGTGGAGTAGTAACTCTACAGGATGGCATACAGAATGAGTAGGTACAGAAAGTACAGCATGGCATATGGAATGAGCCTGTGCAGAATAGTGAACATACCAAATACGGAGTGACTAGCAAAGTTATTTTGGGTGCCTTAGGGATATCTTTACACCACTGTGTTGTGTTAACTTTCACTGGTATGATGTGACGCCATTCATTGTGAAAGGCATTCCAACTCAACTTGTCAAATAATTTTTGTGGCATATTAGGCAGCCTACTCAAATAAAAGGGCTTTGTTAATGAAACACACAATAATGTGTGGCATAATGTGCAATAATGCATGAACACTAATGCAGTGCAACAGTATTAATGGGTCTTAATAGAAATAATTTTCAGACGCTTACGCTGAGACTTGCCATATTCTTGCTATTTTTCTGTATGAATGAGATGTAGTAACATCCGGCCCCAGGGATAAAATGGTAAGGGCCTTTGTAGTTGTTCTGTGCCCCATTCAGATGTCTGAAGTGTGGCCCAGCAGATGCAGTGACAGCTCAGTCGATCACTGTTGCCACTGCCAGGCTCTGGCTAACAACATTATCTAATGTAGAACCAGGCAGAGGAAGGAAGTAGTGGAAGTCTTCCTCTACTTGCTGTCTTTTTACAAGTGCCAGCAGTGATTGCTTGAGCTGTCACTGCTAATGTGGGCCTGCACTGACAGAGATCTGAATGGGGAATGATTTAACTACAGAGTCACCCCCTGCTCCACATCTCTGAGGCACTTACTGCCCCCCCTCCCCCCTCAAGTCAAGGTCCCATAGTAGCTGCGTGGGCTGCTATGGTGTTAGTTCTGCTAATGATTTATCCCCTTCCAGGTACACCAGGCTGTCATGGAAGAAGTCCTGGGGGGCCAAAAAGGGAGGGGAGTGGTTAAAGTGATAGAAGCAGAACACATATGTGGTCCTACACTTCATAAGGTAACTTCTTGTTGCCGGGGTACTTATTTGAGGGATTGAAGACCCTTTGTGCTGGTCTACAGTACATTGGCTGCAGTCATAGTTTGCCATATGCACATTGGATATTCAAATAATGCAGCTCTTGTGCCTTCTGTTTCTATAAGGTGTACTAAAGAATGTGTGCATCAACATTTTACTTACATTTTGGATGCTGGGGCATTTATTATATAGCAAACAATTCTTATAAGTTATTTTTTTTTGTATGTTTCTGTAGCCTATATGTATATGTGTACATACATATCGCAGATGCATAAAAAATACTGTAATGATACAATTTTCATGACCATGCATGATTGATGAACTGGCAAATACACATCAGCTTTAGTAAATCAGTGTCAGTTTTTAAAAAACAACAGAAAGCAGGATTCTGCAATGAAATTGTATTTAACGGACCCAAATAAGATTGCTTTTTTCCATATGCAAACTAGCTGTACTCTTTAAATTGATGAAGAAAAATTCTACTGGCATGAGAAAATTATATTTTTTCAAATCATAAGTCAAGCATAGAATAAATCATCAAGAGTTGGTGAAAAAATATGATGTCATTATGATTAGGAGAACATATTTTTGTCATACGACTATAAGCTATCAAATGCAGTCTGTAACCTAGATGGGTAAATTGCATCTTCTGTTTTTATTTAGCTTTTTCCATGGAAAGTATGTCTTGAAGCAGTGGGCAGCTAGGATCTATATGATATCATCTATGTATTTTGTATATGACAAATTAGATTTTGTAGGGCAGGGCAGAGTATTTGTAACTTTATCTTTTCCACTTTTAAATCTACAGATCTACAGGCTTAATAAAGCTTTCACATGTGATATTGCTTGATTCATCATACCCTACTCTTTGTTAATACAGATTTGTGTATATATATATATATATATATATATATATATATATATATATAGATACACACACAAACACACTATATTACCAAAAGTATTGGGACACTTGCCTTTACACGCACATGAATTTTAATGGCATCCCAGTATTAGTCAGTAGGTTTCAATATTGAGTTGGCCCACCCTTAACAGTTATAACACCTTCAACTCTTCTGGGAAGGCTGTCCACAAAGTTTAGGAGTGTGTCTATGGGAATGTTTGACCATTCTTCTAGAAGTGCATTTGTGAGGTCAAGCACTGATGTGGATAAGAAGGCCTGACTTGCAGACCTCAACCCGATAGAACACCTTTGGGATGAATTAGAGCGGAGACTGCGAGCCAGGCCTTCTTGTCCATATTAATGCCAAACCTCACAAATGTGCTTTTGGAAGGATGGTCAAATATACCCATAGACACACTCCTAAACATTGTGGACAGCCCTCAAAGAAGATTTGAAGCTGTTATAGCTTCAACGGGTGGGCCAACTCAATATTGAACCCTGCAAACTAAGACTGGGAGTTTATGTGTGTGTAAAAGCAGGCTTCCCAATACTTTTGGTAATATAGTATGTATGTATATGTAGATATATATATATATATATATATATATATATATATATATATATACAGTGGGGACAGAAAGTATTCAGACCCCCTTAAATTTTTCACTCTTTGTTATATTGCAGCCATTTGCTAAAATCATTTAAGTTTAATTTTTTTCCCTCATTAATGTACACACAGCACCCCATATTGACAGAAAAACACAGAATTGTTGACATTTTTGCAGATTTATTAAAAAAGAAAAACTGAAATATCACATGGTCCTAAGTATTCAGACCCTTTGCTCAGTATTTAGTAGAAGCACCCCTTTGATCTAATACAGCCATGAGTCTTTTTGGGAAAGATGCAACAAGTTATTCACACCTGGATTGGGGGATTCTCTGCCATTCCTCCCTGCAGATCCTCTCCAGTTTTGTCAGGATGGATGGTAAACGTTGGTGGACAGCCATTTATAGGTGTCTCCAGAGATGCTCAATTGGGTTTATGTCAGGGTTCTTGCTGGGCCATTCAAGAACAGTCACGGAGTTGCTGTGAAGCCACTCCTTCATTATTTTAGCTGTGTGCTTAGGGTCATTGTCTTGTTGGAAGGTAAACCTTTGGCCCAGTCTGAGGTCCTGAGCACTCTGGAGAAAGTTTTTGTCCAGGATATCCCTGTACTTGGCCGCATTCATCTTTCCCTAGATTGCAACCAGACGTCCTGTCCCTGCAGCTGAAATACACCCCCACAGCATGATGCTGCCACCACCATGCTTCACTGTTGGGACTGTATTGGACAGGTAAGGAGCAGTGCCTGCTTTTCTCCACATATACCGCTTAGAATTAAGGTCAAAAAGTTCTATCTTGGTCTCCTCAGACCAGAGAATCTTATTTCTCACCATCTTGGAGTCCTTCAGGTGTTTTTTAGCAAACTCCATGCAGGCCTTTATGTGTCTTGCACTGAGGAGAGGCTTCCCTCGGGCCACTCTGCCATAAAACCCTGACTGGTGGAGGGCTGCAGTGATGGTTGACTTTCTACAACTTTCTCCCATCTGCCGACTGCATCTTTGGAGCTCAGCCACAGTGATCTTTGGGTTCTTCTTTACCTCTCTCACCAAGGCTCTTCTCCCCTGATAGCTCAGTTTGGCTGGACGGCCAGCTCTAGGAAGGGTTCTGGTCGTCCCAAACATCTTCCATTTAAGGATTATGGAGGCCACTGTGCTCATAGGAACCTTAAGTGCAGCAGAAATTTTTTTGTAACCTTGACCAGATCTGTGCCTTGCCACAAGTCTGTCTCTGAGCTCTTCAGGCAGTTCCTTTGACCTCATGATTCTCATTTGCCCAGACATGCACTGTGAGCTGTAAGGTCTTATATAGACAGGTGTGTGGCTTTCCTAATCAAGTTCAATCAGTATATTCAAACACAGCTGGACTCAAATGAAGGTGTAGAACCATCTCAAGGATGATCAGAAGAAATGGACAGCACCTGAGTTAAATATATGTGTCGCTGCAAAGGGTCTGAATACTTAGGACCATGTGATATTTCAGTTTTTCTTTTTTAATAAATCTGCAAAAAAAGGGCAACAATTCTGTGTTTCTCTATCAATATGGGGTGCTGTGTGTACATTATTGAGGAAAAAAAAAGGAAACTTAAATGATTTTAGAAAATGGCTGCAATATAACAAAGAGTGAAAATTTAAGGGGGTCTGAATACTTTCCGTCCCCACTGTATATATATAGATATATATCTATATATATAACGATAGATAGATAGATAGATAGATAGATAGATAGATAGATAGATAGATAGATAGATAGATAGATAGATAGATAGATAGATAGATAGATAGATAGATAGATAGATTTTTACTTTAACTGCCATCCTGCACTAGGCCCCCAAATCCAGGCTATGGTACAACACAAGGAGTTCAGGCTCAACCTCAATACTTCAGCTAATACAAGCAGCTGAGAACTGCTGAAAGTTTGTGATGGTTATTGCGACTTAGGGAACAGAGAAACCTGGGGACACCAACATGGTGTATGTCCATGGTTTAGCATAAATAGATCTGAGGACCAGAGCTCAGAGTGACTATCCCTGACTTTATGGTTAGGGTCCACCAGCTGCTATACCCTTGTCTAATAAGAGTGCCCTTAGATGTGACTAAAACAGTCTAGTCTGCCTTGACAGTGAAATGGCAGTTAGCAATACAATAAGCTTGTCTGAAGAATTCCCCGATGTGGGTAATAAGGCTGTAGATTTTCAGACAGAGTCTACAAGTCCCACAATAAGAAACCTGCCTGTTATTCTCAAGCACTAAAATATTTGATATTTGAATATTTGTGTCTTTTGGCAAACCTTTTTTTAAATTTTTGATAGAATGGGGTATGCTTAAATCTTCTGCCAAGTTTTTTTATTGCTGTGTGAGTCCCCAGTGTGAAGATTCATCCCTCTATTTGTAATTTTTAGTGCTATCACCAAGGGGGAAAATCTTCTAATGGGCATATTTATTCCCAAGGACAACAGTTTAGGAGGAAAATCCCCTAAATTTTTGAGATTTCCACTAACTTCCTGTTGTGGCTCTGGGCCTGACAGTGAGGTGAAATGTCTTAAAATGGGGCAAAAACAAGAACAAAGGGGAAAAAAAGCCTGATAGGGGTTTTAACTTTTCCATACTCTGAACCAAGAACTAAAAAAAAACCTTTGGTTATACATTTACTTTTAGTTGTTTCTTCTCCATTGAGATCATCAGCAGCTCTACTTCCTGCAGGACTGAGAAGCAGAACGTCCCTCTTTTTTCTTAATGTATGTAAACTGCCAGTTTGTTTTTTAGCTGGGTCATAACAGTTTTGGCACAAAAGCAAAAGAGAAAATGACTTTTGGGGCTTGATAGCAACATTGAGTTTAAAAACCATAGAAACTATTCTAGTGGTCAGAATGTTCAACCTCCTTTGGACCAAGATGACCAAGTAGTGCACTCCTTAATTTTTAATTTTGCGATGGTCTATGATGGAACATATTGGCAATTCCTGACATCCCATGGTCTTTCTCACAGCATTTGGGAAAGGTAATATTTCTGACAATTTTTTTTTGCGTTCGAAGACCTTGACTGGGAGATTTTATCTCTCTTCCTATCCCTTTACATAATACATAGTTAGTCAGGTTGAAAAAGACACTAGTCAATTTAGTTCAACCAATTAAAAAAAAAACACAAACAAACCTCCATATCATATACACAATTCTATACCGACAGTTGATCCAGAGGAAGAGAAAAAAAACAATTAAGTGTGATACAATCCACTCCAGTGGGGGAAAAATAATATTTCCTGATCCCACAGGAGGCAATCAGATACTCTCTGGAACAGCTACCCCTGGCTTTATTACTTTTAAAAATTAGTATCCAGTTATATTTTGTGCATTTAGGAATGCATCCAGTTCTTTTTAAAAACAATTTACTGAGTTGGCCACACCTTTTCCACATTTTCATAGCTCTTACTGTGAGGAAGCCTTTCTGCATGTGAAGTAAGTGAATAATGTGAAGAAAGTGAATAATTCTACATCAAGGTTACTATATGGATCATGTATTTATACACGTTGATCATATCTCTCCCTAATTGCCTCTTCTCAAGAAAGAATACATTCAGTTCAGCTAATCTTTCCTCATAGCTGAGCTCCTCCATGCCTGCTTGCCCTTCTCTGCACCTTCTCCAGTTCCCTGATATACTTTTTGTGAACTGGTGCACAAAATGGAACTGCATATTCCAGATAAGGTCTTACTAATGATTTGTATGGGGGCAAAATTATGTCCCTCTCTCTGGAGTCTATACCTCTATAGCGCTTACCCCCGCAAGAGCCACTGGTGATGATGGGTCCTCTGTTCTGCCACCACTCTTAACTGCTTGGTCCCCACTGACACACTTTGTCATAGACTAAAAGCAATTTACAATCTGTGGACTTAAGAGTTAGCAGGTTACCACTCTCTAAACTAAGAATACACAGGAATTAGGCCACAAACAGCTTGGTGGTAAATCAATTTAATATATTAGGGCAATTCAACTCAAAACGGCGTAAGTCAACAAATGATAATGATAATTGCAGAGACTTAAGGGCACTATGATGAATAAATAGTCGATTACCCACGAGCTGGCACTCAAAAGGCTATAGCAAGATTACATTAAACTACAATTAGTTAACTAGATGCTCTAAAGGGCATGAATCAGTTCAGAAGAATAGAAAGGGTCCTAGTGCACACCTTGTGCATACAACCCCAATAGCAAGTTGGCGTAAGCATTGCTAGTGTGGGGGCACCCTGGAGGTGGTAGAAAGTACCTGGCACCTAGTAATGGACATTGGCCAGCTTTCAGTGTGACTCTTCTTTAGGTCGTGCACTGCCCCTTTCAGTGTGTGGCCAGTCTCTATGTGGGGGAACAGTATACGTTTAAGATGTGTATTTCTGCTCGCCACTTCCTGGCAGGCAACTAGGTTGGCCCCAATGGCTTGGCGATGAGCAGGGTCCAGAAGCCAGGTCCCCTATCCTCACACAGGCCACAGTCTCTCAGCTTCGATCCTGGAGAGGCAGTGACTCTCTCACTCAAACGCAGTCTCAGAAAGGCAACTCTGGCAGACTCAGATGAAGAATCGTCTCCTTCTTCTGATATGGGTGAACAAGCACAGCAAAAGCAGGTCTTCTTAGCTTCTCTCCCATAGCTCTGGTCTCTCAGATGTGGGCACAGACCCTGATAGCCACATGTCTCTCCAACACTGGTGTAGGCACAGACAGGTACAGCTGCAGATCTGTCTTGCTCCAGTTCCCTGCACACAAGACAGCATTTTACTTCCTTGAGCCCAGGACACATTTCTCCCCTTTCCTCCTATGGGTGCAGGGGTTTGTGGTATTTAAAGTACACTGCCTACCAGCCTCCTTAGTAATGTATGGTGCGGAAAGAGCTTATCGAATCCCTGCCCGTCTTCCTCCAGGGGCTCCACCGCGTACCCTGATAGCGAAATTCCTTAACTTCAGGGACCACAACAAGATCCTCCGTCTGACCAGAGAGAAGGGAAATATCCCCCACACCAACATGCATGTGGCCATGTTCCCAGACTTCTCCAATGAGGTACAGTACAATGACAAAAATCCAGGTTCAGGATGTTAAGCAACGCCTCCGAGTACTACACCTCAAATAGGCTTTTCTGTACCCTGCAAAGCTTTGTGTGGAGTGTGAGGGCCGAACCCACTTTTTTGAAGATCCTGAACTAGCATCCACTTGAATTGATCAGAGGGATCGCCGAGACTAAGCATACCACCCTGCCTATAAGCTGTGAGTACTTTGCTTTTCTCCCCCCTGCTCCCCCCTGTACCCACAATACTACCCACTGCTGTACTGATGAGCCCTTCAGTGCGCACATTGCATGTACATATCCTCTGCTGGAACTGGGGTACAGACTTGGAAATCCTTTTCTGCCCTACACTGGACCTCGCAGCGTACCTACTGTCTCCGGGTGACCTCACCAATTCATGATCCCCATTTCCCCTACACCTGAGAGATGCCTGTAGAGGACAGTAGATCGAACGTCACTAAAAACTCTGTTACCTTACTTTATCTACCACCCTGATGACAAGCAGAGCCCCCCCCCCCCGCACAGCTGTAAGGATGCTGCACCTTTGTGGCTCCTACACCCCATGCACTTCTCAGAGAAGAAGTCGCCCCCCCCCTAGTATCTTTGTGAATTTTTCCATCCCCCATTTGTTTGACTGTTTTCTTTTCCCTTTGTTTTTTTTTCTTTTCATCATGGGTATCAATGCTCCTCTGAAATTAAATCCTTGCCTCCAACGGGTCCTAAACGTTGGATGTCCCCCCGTTGATACCTGGTTATGGGGTACTATGTCTGTGCCAAGTTGGGGTGGCATTGGGCTGGGAGGGAGGGGAAATGTCGTGGTTATTATTTTTCTCACACCACCATGTTTGCAACTGCTTACTTATGCTAAAGGTACTATGTTATTATCATACATGCACTGTCGTTATTGGTTACCACTGGTTACCCGCCATGAGTTTTCTAAAGTTCCTCACATGAAATGTTAGAGACTTGCGCAATAAGATTAGACGCACAGCCGCCCTGACATTCCTTAAGTCCCAGCATGCTGACATCATCACGTTAGTTGAGACCCATGTCACGGGCCACTTACAATCCTCTCTCAAAAAGCCTTGGATAGGTTGGGCATACCACACCATCCACACCTCTTATTCCAGAGGAGTATCTGCAACACATCTTTTTCTGTAGGCAAAGGGTATTTGAGTATGGAGAAAGATTGGGCAAAATACTTGCATATCTTGCTCACTTAGATTCACGTCCCCCGGTGGTGGTGTCGTTGACTGACCCTCAGATGAACAACGTCACTGATCCGCAACAAGTAGCGGAGGAATTTGCAAGATTCTGTTGTGCACTCTACACCTCCCGGGTCACTCACACTCCCCAAGATACCAGAGAATATTTAGCGAGACTTAAATTCCCTGAATTGACTGACGTCCAACATGAACTCTTATGCCCCGTACACACGGTCGGATTTTCCGACGGAAAATGTGTGATAGGACCTTGTTGTCGGAAATTCCGACCGTGTGTAGGCTCCATCACACATTTTCCATTGGATTTTCTGACACACAAAGTTTGAGAGCAGGCTATAAAATTTTCCGACAACAAAATCCGTTGTCGAAATTTCCGATCGTGTGTACACAAATCCAAAGCACAAAGTGCCACGCATGCTCAGAATAAATAAAGAGATGAAAGCTATTGCTACTGCCCCGTTTATAGTCCCGATGTACGTGTTTTACGCCACCGCGTTCAGAATGATCGGATTTTCCGACAACTTTGTGTGACCGTGTGTATACAAGACAAGTTTGAGCCAACATCCGTCAGAAAAAATCCTAGGATTTTGTTGTCGGAATGTCCGGCTACATCTAAGGCCCCAGGATCAGATGGCTTACCACTTGAATTTTATGCCACCTACACTACTGAAATTTTAATCCCTAAACTCCATGACCTATACAAATCCATATTTGACATGGGAATCCTACCCCCCTGTATGAGAGAAGCCCAAATTGTAGTAATCCCTAAGCCTGGTAAGGACCCTAAATACCCGGAATCGTATAGACCCATTTCCTTACTACAGGTTGACATTAAAATACTGGCTAAGATTCTAGCCTCCCGCCTTAACCAGGTCATTCTTTACCTGATCCACCCTGATCAGACAGGCTTTATGCCAGGGAAGAACACTGCTATGAATTTTCGCCGCCTATTTATGAACATTCAGGGGTCCCATGATGAAGTCGGCTCGAGGGTCGTGGTGGCTCTAGATGCCACCAAGGCCTTCGATTCCATGGAGTGAAACTACCTATGGGAGTGCCTCTCGAGATTTGGACTTGGCCCCAACATTATTCCCTGGGTTCAGCTCCTGTATCAATCCCCGAAGGCCAAGGTGTTTGTAAACGGCTGGCTCTCTGACCAATTCCCACGGGAGAGAGGAACCCGACAAGGCTGCCCCCCTTCCCCTATGCTGTACGCATTGGCGGTGGAGCCATTGGCCATCATGGTTTGTGCGGACAGCAATATTCGAGGTCTTAAGATAGAGAATCTGGAAGAAAAGATTGGGATATATGCATACGATACGCTCCTCTACTTGGCCGACTCGGGTCCCTCCCTGGTTGCAGCCCTCCACTCCATAGAACGTATTGGTAGCCACTCGGGCCTGAGCATAAATTGGTCTAAATCCCAGATCCTTCCGATTGACCATTTCCCCCCAACACCCACATCCTCCCTTCTGACTCTCCCCAGGGTCTCTTTAAGCAAGTACCTTGGAGTGCAAGTTACTAGGTCGCTCACAGACTACACACTCTTGAATATTGAACCCCTGTATACCCTGATCAAGACTAAGACACAAAATTGGGCTAGACTACCCCTGGGTGTTATGGGATGTGTCAGTCTAGTCAAAATGATACTCCTCCCACAGATACTCTATTTGGTGTGACATGCCCCCCTGTATATATCACAGAAAATTTTTAAAACAATTGAATCTATTCTTAATTTGTTTATATGGGGACACAGCAGACACAAATTATCTTGGAGAATACTGAAGAACCCAGTGACACTGGGGGGAGCTGCTCTTCCAGAGTTTCAGGATTATTATCTTGCTTCCCAACTGTCCCACTTCTATCATTTTGACAAAAACGAGCTACCAAAATACCAGCTACTACTCTGTGAACACCCTGATAACCCAGCCCATACCCCACTTCAGTGAGTCCTAAGGGCCCCATTGACAGGACGTACCCCCCAACACAAAGCAGACATGTTGACACACCACCGGAGGGTATGGCGGATGGCACTACAAAAACTCGGGACTCCACAGGTTCATTCTCACACCCCCCCCTGGTTCAGCACACGCCTGCCTGAACTATTGTCCATCCCAGACCCCGCGGTTTGGATACGTAATGGGATTTTGTACATACACCAGATCATGACCACTACGGGACTTAAAACATTCCAACCGCTAAAAGATGAATTCTCACTTCCCAATCACCTCCTTTTCAGGTACTTACAACTCCGCCATGCTATACAAACTAGTTTGCTGGCTCCAACCCATCCCTGACAGTCCCCTCCATAGTTGACATGATCACAGGTGCTGAACCAGCCAAACTAATCTCCACCCTCTACTCCACCATCCATCTTCCCAACACCATAGCCTTGGCCTATACTGCTAAGACTAGGTGGGAGGTGGATGTTGGAATAATTGAGGATGAGGATTGGGATGTGATCTTGGAAGATGTGGAAAAAGTCCCCCCCAAACTGTCAGACCGCCTCACGCAGTTGTATATTATACATAGGACATATCCGACTCCTCAGAGAATAGCACGTTTCAAACCCACTTATAATCCAGGATGCCATCTATGCGACCACACCCCAGGCTCCTTCTATCACCTTATATGGTCCTGCCCAACTATCCAAGCATACTGGATACAAGTGATACGCTTCCTGCACGACCAGATGGGCTCTCTTGCTACCCTAGACCCAAAGATGTGTCTGTTCAGTCTGCTGCCAGACTTAGACGCTGGCAAACCCCTTTGTACCTTTCTACATGAAACGCTATTCTTGGCGAGAAAAGCGATAGCCCAAAATTGGATGCAGGCCCTACCCCCTACAATCCAGTGCTGCAAAAAAGAAATGAATGACACTCTCCCATATAAGAAGTTGATTTATGTACATAGAGGATGTCCGCTCAAATATGAGCAGGTCTGGAATAGATTGTTGGAGGATAGGGAAACATGTACTTGAAATGTTGATATGTTCATCTCTCATTTCCCTCCCTCCTCTCCCCCTTTCTTCCCTTCTTCTTTATTGTGTACTGGTTTCATGTGCGGTGGATATTTCACCCTATATTACGCAGATAACTTAATGTGCTCATGTATTTACTACTGTTCTGGCCATGTTGGCTTACATTATTTTATGTACCAAGCATATATTTTTTCAATAAAGTTGGTTTCCCAATTATGGTGCAGTGTTCCCTCAAGGACTACATATCCCAGAATCCACTGAGATTAGAGCAAGTTGTTTCTTTCGTGCTCCAATTGGGGTCAAACTCTCCTGCTCTCTGGCTCAAACTCTCTGCCGAGGAGGGGGGGGGGGGAGTGAGAGAGGTTTAACAAGGAGCCCTCAGCACAGCAGTGAGAGATCCCAAACAGCTAGGGAAACAACTAATGATGAGAATAAAATAGAGTTAGGAAGGAATATTAACGCTAAATTGTGTAATATATAATTCCTAATCTTTCCTGGATTATCCCCATAACATAAGTGGGCAACGTCCCAACAGGAATAGTTCACATTCTGTGCTATGTATACATTCTTTGAACAACTATTCGAGGGCAAATACCACTACGTAAAATGTGAGAAGTTGTTTCCTTGGAAACCCAGATCCTGAATTTAACAAATCATTTGGCAATACTGTGAAGCATCACCAACCTTAATGGGAGTTTGGACCATACCTTAGGTGCTGGCAGGGGTCAGTACAGAGATGGGTGGAGACACGCAGGTGTAGGCACCAGAGGAGGGTAGATGGGTGACAGACAGGGTAGAGGGAAAAGCATTAGAGAGGCCAATAATGAGCTAACTCTTGCAAATATGCTTGGTTGCGTGATGTTAGGGATATCAGTTCAGAAGTGGCATTGCTGAGCAGAGTGACTCCCCTGGCTGCAAGGGGAACAACTCCTCCAGTGAGAATGGGGCAAGGTTACAGGATAGGATAGACAGATACTGGTGGTAGGGAACTCCATTATTAGGAGTGCAATCTGTCACAAAGACTGTGATTGCTGAACTGTATGTTGCTTACTGGGCATTCTGGGTTCAGCACATTGAAGATCGGATGGACAGATTGTCAGTTGGGGCTGGGGAGGACCCAGCTGTCATGGTACATATTTGATATTAGATCGTACATGTTAGAAGAAGATGGAGCATCCTAAAAATGATTTCAGGGACTTAGAAACTATATTAAAGAAAAGGACCTCCAAGATAACATGCTCAGAAATACTGCCTGTTCCTAGAGCCATACCAAAGATGCAACAAGAGCTTAGGGAAGTTTATAAGTGTCTGAGGAACTTGTGCAGAAAGGAGGGATTTGGATTCACAGAGAACTGGGCTGTCTTTTCGGTCGGTTACTAGCTCCACAGTAGGGATGGGTTGCACCTAAATGGTTAAGGTGCAGCTCTGTTGGGGAGAAGATGGCCAAAAAATTTGGTTAAATTTTAGACCAGGTGGTGGGGGAAGTGGGTAGGGATAACATACTTACATAGTAGGTGAGGTTGAAAAAAGACACAAGTCCATCAAGTCCAACCTATGTGTGTGATTATGTGTCAGTATTTCATTACATATCCCTGTATGTTGCGGTCATTCAGGTGAATATCTAATAGTTTCTTGAAGCTATCAATGCTCCCCGCTGAGACCACCGCCTGTGGAAGGGAATTCCACATCCTTGCCGCTCTTACAGTAAAGAACCCTCTACGTAGTTTAAGGTTAAACCTCTTTTCTTCTAATTGTAATGAGTGGCCACGAGTCTTATTAAACTCTCTTCTGCGAAAAAGTTTTATCCCTATTGTGGGGTCACCAGTACAGTATTTGTAAATTGAAATCATATCCCCTCTCAAGCGTTTCTTCTCCAGAGAGAATAAGTTCAGTGCTCGCAACCTTTCCTCATAACTAAGATCCTCCAGACCCTTTATTAGCTTTGTTGCCCTTCTTTGTACTCGCTCCATTTCCAGTACATCCCTCCTGAGAACTGGTGCCCAGAACTGGACAGCATACTCTAGGTGTGGCCGGACCAGAGTCTTGTAGAGTGGGAGAATTATCGTTTTATCTCTGGAGTTGATCCCCCTTTTAATGCATGCCAATATTCTGTTTGCTTTATTAGCAGCAGCTTAGCATTGCATGCCATTGCTGAGCCTATCATCTACTAGGACCCCCAGGTCCTTTTCCATCCTAGATTCCCCCAGAGGTTCTCCCCCCAGTGTATAGATTGCATTCATATTTTTGCACCCCAAATGCATTATTTTACATTTTTCTACATTGAACCTCATTTGCCATGTAGTCGCCCACCCCATTAATTTGTTCAGGTCTTTTTGCAAGATTTCCACATCCTGCGGAGAAGTTATTGCCCTGCTTAGCTTAGTATCGTCTGCAAATACAGAGATTGAACTGTTTATCCCATCCTCCAGGTCGTTTATGAACAAATTAAATAGGATTGGTCCCAGCACAGAACCCTGGGGAACCCCACTACCCACCCCTGACCATTCTGAGTACTCCCCATTTATCACCACCCTCTGAACACGCCCTTGTAGCCAGTTTTCAATCCATGTACTCACCCTATGGTCCATGCCAACGCACCTTATTTTGTACAGTAAACGTTTATGGGGAACTGTGTCAAATGCTTTTGCAAAATCCAGATACACCACGTCTACAGGCCTTCCTTTATCTAGATGGCAACTCACCTCCTCATAGAAGGTTAATAGATTGGTTTGGCAAGAACGATTCTTCATGAATCCATGCTGATTACTGCTAATGATATCATTCTTATTACTAAAATCTTGTATATAGTCCCTTATCATCCCCTCCAAGAGTTTACATACTATTGATGTTAGGCTAACTGGTCTGTAATTCCCAGGGATGTTTTTGGGGCCCTTTTTAAATATTGGTGCTACATTGGCTTTTCTCCAATCAGCTGGTACCATTCCAGTCAATAGACTGTCTGTAAAAATTAGGAACAACGGTCTGGCAATCACCTGACTGAGTTCCCTAAGTACCCTCGGATGCAAGCCATCTGGTCCCGGTGATTTATTAATGTTAAGTTTCTCAAGTCTAATTTTAATTCCGTCCTCTGTTAACCATGTAGGTGCTTCCTGTGTTGTGTCATGAGGATAAACACTGCAGTTTTGGTTACTGAAGCCCCCCGATTCACTCGTGAATACTGAGGAGAAGAATAAATTCAATACCTTTGCCATCTCCCCATCCTTTGTAACCAGATGTCCTTCCTCATTCTTTATGGGGCCAATATGGTCTGTCCTCCCTTTTTTACTGTTTACATACTTAAAGAATTTCTTGGGATTTTTTTTGTTCTCCTCCGCTATGTGTCTTTCATGTTCTATCTTAGCCGTCCTAATTGCACCCTTACATTTCTTATTGCATTCTTTATAAAGTCTGAATGCTGAGGATGATCCCTCAACCTTGTATTTTTTGAAGGCCTTCTCCTTTGCTTTTATATGCATTTTTACATTGGAGTTAAGCCATCCAGGATTTTTGTTCGCTCTTTTAAATTTATTACCCAATGGGATACATTGGCTAATGCCCTTATTTAATATGCTCTTAAAGCAAACCCATCTCTCCTCCGTATTCTTTGTTCCTAATATTTTATCCCAATTTATGCCTCTTAGCAAGGTTTGTAGTTTAGGGAAGTTGGCTCTTTTGAAATTCAGTGTCTTTGTGTTCCCTTCATGTTTCCTATTTGTGTGATTTATACTGAAATTAATTGACCTGTGATCGCTGTTACCTAAATTGCCCCGTATTTCCACATCTGTGATCAGGTCTGTATTGTTGGTAATCAGTAGATCCAGTAATGTTTTATGTCTAGTTGGTGCGTCTACCATCTGACCCATAAAATTGTCCTGCAAGACATTAAGGAACTGGCGAGCCTTAAATGAATGCGCGGTTCCCTCCGCCCAGTCTATGTCTGGATAATTAAAATCCCCCATTATGATAACACTTCCCATCCTTGCTGCTAATCCAATTTGTGATAGGAGATCCGTCTCCACTTCCTCCCTCAGGTTAGGGGGCCTATAGCATACTCCCAGTATTATTTTCCCCTTAGCTTCATCCCTTTGGAGCTCTACCCATAAGGATTCCACCTCATCACTAGCTCCCTCAGTGATGTCATCTCTCATATTCACTTGTACATTAGTCTTGATATATAGGCATACCCCTCCCCCTTTTTTACCCTCTCTATCCTTGCGGTATAGGGTATACCCTTGAATGTTTGCCAGCCAATCATGAGAGCTGTTGAACCAGGTCTCTAAAATTCCCACAAAATCCAAATCCTCCTTGTACAACAGTATCTCTAGTTCACCCATCTTGTCCGCCATGCTCCTGGCATTGGTGAACATGCCACATAGTTTAGACCGGTCGCATATTGTCCTCGTATTGGGTGTTTCAAGATTGCAACTAGGACTTGCTACTATACTCACCTTGTGTTTTTGTGCTTTGGTTAACCTATCACTAATGCCCCCAATACAACCCTCTGGAATATCTTCCGCGCTGGCTATCACTGTCTCTGGACCCTCCCCCCCATCGCCTAGTTTAAAAACCCCTCTAACTTTTTGGCCATCTTCATTCCCAGGATTAGAGGGAGCTATAAAAGGCGAGAGAAATACAGCGCTCTCTGGATACAACAATAAGGATATAGTGGGGGGGTGGGGGGAACAATCAGGTATCTGTAGGGGATTGTTAGGCCATATAAAAATACAAACTGTGGCTGTAAACCCTGTAACAGTGATTTAAGGACAGTGTTGACCATGGTAGATAAACAGTAACCAAACACTATTAAAAACCGATATTAAAACCAATATAAAAACAAATGTTTAAAACCAATGTAAAGAATAATATTGTAGACTGTCCACAGAGGGCTGCCAGTTCAGAGTGAGAATGCACAAGAACTCTGGAATACATGAAAAACAAGAAGAACAGCACCCTCTAAGTGCAGTATATAAGCTGGTTTAATAGATGAAATGGTTAAAAACACTCACAAAAGTGAAGGAACAATAGGCATGAATTGTCATTCGCTCGCGACAGCCGGGTGAAAGTGGAGGAGGTCTGGTGTAGATTTGGCGGTGGCTGTGTCTCCTGGATCCGATCCTATGCCGGTCACACTGCTGGTTCACTGTGTTGTCCGGTAGATAGGAGAGGGGATCGATGGTGTACACTGCTCGCTGGGGCGGACGTCACTTCCAGGTTGGGTCGGCGGGAGGTGCTCGCATTCGGGACATGCGTGTCCCTTCCTCAGGCTTGCTCAATCAAGTAGGTGCGTAGGTTGACAGAATCCAATTGCAGCCTCAGAACAAAGAGAAAATAATATGTGTTCCTACAAAACTAGGTACACTAAGTTGTGTTTACAAATGCTAGACGTCTACTGAGTAAAACCGAATAACTGGAACAGTTGATACTTATGGAGGATTTTTACTTCATGGGAATTTAAGAAACTGAGTTTGACAGCTTACATGACAGGCTTGCAACTGTCCAAAGGTATTCCTTGTACCTGAGGGACAGGGAAGGTAGAAGAGAGGGAGAGGTGTGCCTGTATAATAAGAATGATTTGCTAGTGAATACAAAGGATGACATTGCTAATGGGGCAAGGGAGGAGGTGGAATCCTTGATGCTGCTTCAAATAGTGGGTATATGCTACAGGCAGGGCAATGTTATTATGGGGACTTTAATTATCCAGATATTGACTAGACAGATGAAGCTGCTCACTCATTTAAGGCTTGTCATTTCTTAAATGTCTTGCAGGACAACATGCAGAATTTGGTTGAGGCCCAAACTAAAAATAATGCTGTGTTATATCTACTAATTACAAAAAATACAGATTTGATTGCAGATGTAGAAATAATTGAGCAAAAAGCAATCACAGAGGAATTACATTCACTGTAAATCATTGGAAAAGGAGGCACAAGGGTAGTGCAAGAACACAAAATTTCACAAGAGCTAGCTTTTCCAAACTATACTCCATACAACAAGATATTGAATAGATGAAATTCTAGAAGCAATTTTCTCTGAGGAAAAATTGGAGTGTTGTAAAAACATAATAAATAATGGCATTAAACCATTTTAATGAGCAACAAATATAAATGAGCTAAGATTATACTGGGTGGCTAAATTTTAGCTTAAAGGGGTACATAAAAAAGAACAAAATGGTGGAAAAAAAGGCAAAGGGGTCATCGTTGGCATTGCAACACTACAAAGGATGCAATAAGAAATGTAAGAGTGCAATCAGGGCAGCTAAAAAAGGCCATGAGAGACATATAGTGGAGTAAAATAAAATCCCCCAATTTTTTTTTAAATATAATAATAAGAAGAAAGTGAGGTCAGAGCCATTTGGCCCCTAAAAGATGATCAGGGGAAATTGGTTACAAGTGACAAGGAGAAGGCATCTATATTAAAAGCATTCTTCTCCAATGTTTTTAAAAAAGAAAATGAAGGGTATACTAATCAAGGCTGTATTGTTAGTAACTGTCAGGGCTGGGCTTTTAGCAGCTCTCTTCTCAGTGTTCTGGCTGCTCAGCTGTCAGATAATTACCAGCCACTCATTGTTTCCACACTGACTCACCTGGTTACCATTACCTGCCTCATTAGTCCAGCCCCTTTTGGCTATTTAAACTGCCTTGCTTATTCCTTCGAAGCATTCGCATTGATCAACATATCCTGTGTATCTCTGCTGTGTTCCTGTTTGACTTTCCCTGGCTGATGTTTCTTCTGGTTCCTGATCCTGATCTTTAGATTCTGACTACTCTGATTCCTGGCTCCCTGATTTTGGCTCGTCTGATTACCTGGCTTCCTTACCCTGGCTTCTGTTTTTGACTGTGTGTACGTTTCTGATTTGTATTACATTAAAGGTGTGATTTCTAACTGCATTTTCTGTCTCTGTCTTGTTCATGATCCCTGACATTAGGCGAAAGCCATAAATTCAGAAGATTCAGGCAATCCATCTAGTTGTAATATTTTTTGCAGATTGGATGAGCAGGACCACTGCATGGATCTGTTTGCCATAACGTTACAGATGCTACTGATTCAAACTGCTCATCTGGATCCTCCCACTCCGGCAGTTTCAGTACAACCAGTGTTGCAAGCCATCCCTGCTGCTGCTCCAGTCTCCAATATTACCTCTGTAATAGAGAAGACTGGTTCTGCTCCGCTTCCCCAGCATTTTAGGGGCTACCCAGTTCACTGCAGGGTTTCTCAACCAGGTTGGAATATATTTTGAGATGCTGCCCCAGGTGTTCCCCATGGACAGAAGCGGTCTTTATAGTGGTCTTTCAGATAACAATAAAGATGAGATTGCAGCCCGAGACATATCTAGGAATCTTGAGGAATTGATCTCATTTGCCATTCTCATTGCTATCGGACTCCGAGTGAGACCTTCCTTTAAGGAGCACTTGCGGAAACCTCCTGTATGCTTGGCTTCGAGCTTTGCATTCCCACCCATGCCTTCCTCACCTTTAGGAGGAGGAAGAGATTGTGCCTTTACTGTGGCCAGGCAAGTCACTTATTGAAGTCTTGTCTTACCTTCCTGGGAAACGCCCGCACCTGAGGTCCTGTAGCGGACAGACCTTAGGTGGCGTCTTTGCGTCCCCTTACCCTTTCCTGGTCTGAGTTTTCCATTGATACCCAGGCTCTAATCGATTCTGGGGCTGAAGGCTTGTTTATAGATGGTGCCTTTGCGTCGAAGCTCTTGATACCGCTGCAGCTTCATGCCTCCCCACTTGTCATTGAGGCTATTGATGGGAGACCTTTACAAGCCTGCTCATGTGACTCATGAAACTGCTCAGTTGACCATGGCTGTAGGGGCTCTTCACCATGAGATAATCCAATTTCAAGTCATTTCTTCACCTCATTACCTATTGGTCATTGGTTATCCTTGGTTACAGAGGCACAATCCCTTTTTTGATTGGCATCATGCTGAGGTTCTTTCTTGGTCACCACAATGCAGTAATGCATGTTTTCAGAAAGTGATTAAGGTCATGTGCACATCTTCACACTCTTTAGCGCCAGAGGAATACTGTGAATTTAGTGATGTCTTTGACAAAAGTCAGGCTGGTATTTTGCCTCAACGCCGATCCTATGATTGCGCAATTGACCTTAAACCTGGTGCCATTCCTCCTCGTGGCGGAGTTTACCCTTTGTCTGTCTCTGAGGATAAAGCCATGGAGGACTATTTTGCAGATTCACTTTCCCGGGGATTCATTCGCAAATCCTCTTTTTGTGAAAAAAAAAGAGTGGTGAACTGAGACCATGTATCGATTACAGGGGTCGCATTACAATTAAGAACACTTATCTGATCCCATTGATTACGGAATTATTTGACCACCTGTAGGGAGCAACAGTCTTTACTGAGATCGATTTGAGAGGGGCATACAATCTCATGAGGATTAACCACTTCAGCCCTGATGAAGATTTTGCCCCCTTCCTGACCAGAGCACTTTTTACAATTTGGCACTGCGCTGCTTTATTTGGTAATTGTGCGGTCATGCAATGCTGTACCCAAACAAAATCTGCATCCTTTTTCCCGCAAATAGAGCTTTCTTTTGGTGGTATTTGATCACATCTGGAATTTTATTTTTGCAATATAAACGAAAAAAGACTGAAAATTTTGAAAAAAAAAGATATTTTCTACTTTCTACAATAAACTTAATTTTAGTCATACATTTAGTCCAAAATGTATTCAGCCACATGTCTTGGGTAAAAAAACTTTTAATAAGCGTATATTTATTGGTTTACGTAAAAGTTATAGCGTCTACAAACTAGGGTACATTTTCGGGAATTTATGCAGCTTTTAGTTTATGACTGCCTATCTCATTTCTTGAGCTGCTAAAATGGCAGGGCAGTACAACCCCCCCTAATAACCCCATTTTGGAAAGTAGATACCCCAAGGAAATTGCCGAGAGGCATGTTGAGCCCATTGAATATTTTATTTTTTTTGTCACAAGTGATTGAAAAATGACAAAAAAAAAAATTCACAAAGCTGTCACTGAAAAGATGAATTGTTCACACATGCCATGGGTATATTTGCAATTACACCCCAAAATACATTCTGCTGCCTCTCCTGAGTATGGGGATACCACATGTGTGAGACTTTTTGGGAGCCTAGCCATGTACAGGACCCCGAAATCCAATCACCGCCTTCAGGCTTTCTAAGGGTGTAAAATGATGATTTCACTCCTCACTACCTAGCACAGTTTTGGAGGCCATGAAATGTCAAGATAGCATGAAACCCCCTAAAATGACCCCATTTTGGAAAGTAGACACACCAAGCTATTTGCTGAGAGGCACGTTGAGTCCATGGAATATTTTATATTTTGCCACAAGTTTTGGGAAAATTACAAATGAATTTTTTTTCACAAAGTTGTCACTAAATGATATATTGCTCAAACATGCCATGGGTAGATGTGACATTACACCCCAAAATACATTCTGCTGCTTCTCTTGAGTATGGATACCACATGTGTGGGACTTTATGACAGTCTAGCCTCATACAGGACCCTGAAAACAATCACCGCCTTCAGGCTTTCTAAGGGCGTAAATGTTTGATTTCACTCCTCACTACCTATCACAGATTCGGAGGCCCAGAAATGTCAAGATAGCACAACCCCCCCCCTCCCAAATGGCCCCATTTTGGAAAGTAGACAACCCAAGGTATTTGCTTAAGGCATGGTTGTCCTTTACTTTCTTTGTTTTCAAAAACAAATGAGAGCTGCAAAATACTCGCCATGTCTCTTAGCAAATACCTTGGGGTGTCTACTTTGCAAAATGTGTTTATTTGGGGGGGATGTGCTATCTTGACACTTCAGTGCCTCCGAAACTGTGATAGGTAGTGAGGAGTAAAATCACCATTTTACGCTCTTAGAAATCCTGAAGGTGGTGATTGGTTTTTGGGGTCTTGTATGTAGCTAGGCTCCCAAAAAGTCACACACATGTGTTATCCCCATACTCAGGAGACACAGTAGAATGTATTTTGGGTTGTAAGTCTACATATGCCCATGGCATGTTCGAGCCATATATCACTTAGTGACAACTTCGTGCAAAAAAAAAAGTTTGTAATTTTCCCAAAACTTGTGGCAAAACATAAAATATTACATGGACTCAACATGCCTCTCAGCACATAGCTTGGGGTGTCTTTTTTCCAAAATGGGGTCATTGGGGGGGGTTGTGCTATCTTGGCATTTCATGGCCTCCAAAACTGTGATAGGTAGTGAGGAAGTGAAATCACCATTTTACACTCTTATGCCGTGTACACACAAGAGGACTTTTCGAAAGCAAAGGTCTGACGGAACGAATCCGCCGGACAATTCGACCGTGTGTGGGCTTCATTGGACCTTTACTGTCGAAAAATCAGACGGACTTTAGATTTAGAACACGTTTCAAATCTTTCCGACGGACTCGAGTCCGGTCGAAAAATGCGTTCATCTGTATACTAGTCCGACGGACAAAAAACGATGCAAGGGCAGCTATTCGCTACTGGCTATGAATTTCCTTATTCTAGTCCCTTCATAAGTCATCACGTTCAAACCAATGGAATTTTGAACAGACTTTAGTCCGTTCGCCTGTGGGCAAGTCAGGTCGTTCGAAAGGCTGTAAGACCGTCGGACCTTTGATGCTGAAAAGTCCGCTCGTGTGTACATGGCATTAGAAATCCTGAAGTCGATGATTGGTTTTTGGGGTCCTGTACGCGGCTAGGCTCCCAAAAAGTCCAACACATGTGGTATCCCCGTACTCAGAGGAAGCAGCAGAATGTATTTTGGGGTTTAATTCCACATATACCCATGTGTAAACAATATATTATTTAGTGACAACTTTATGTAAGAAAAAAAAAAAAAACAACAACAATCTGTGCCAAAAAAAGAGTAAAAAATATATACGCCGAGGCATGGAGATAATCCGCCCCTAATGTTAGGGGCAAATCGACCCGCCACTCCTGCCCCATGCTTTGGCATATATGCTCTTTTTTTTTAACCATGGTGGTGAAATAACCTCCTACAGCGCTGGAGTCGTTGATTTATGTATCGTGAGAGCAAGCGCTGTTGCTGTCAAGATAAATAAATCAGTGCTGAAGCTGATTGGTGTGCCTGAAAGGAAAATAATGGTTAACAATAAAACACAGTAAACAGTAAAGTATAAAATAATTACATACCTGAAAAGCAAACATGATAAAACATAGTAACAATAAAGCATTGCCTTTATAAAATACAGTAAGACAGAGCAGAACAATAGAGAGATAACAATCGAGAGAGAATAGAGAAAGAAGAACAATAAAACAACAACTATTTTTGGCTTTTTTATTTTATATATTTTTGTAACTTTTTTTTTTACACTTTTATTTGTAACTGTAATTGTAACTGTGACGGTTCCAGGTTTCGGGTCTCTCAAAATGCTAAGCTGGGATTCTACAAGCCACTGGAGGAAGCCCCGGTGATTAGATCGCACAGTGCCACATGCGCCAATTTCATGATCAAACAAGTGACTAAAAAGTGGCACTATAATAATAATTGTCTACGTACAAGTGGTACCCTTTTCCGAATAAGGATGACACCAAGTCTCAAACAATCTTACCAGCGCTCCCTATGTAGTCTGGGCAGTTCTCGTGCGCTACGTGACTATCTCTTCCCTCATAAACCCTAAAACTATATGTATAGCCTGTTGCCCTGTCACAGAGCTTATACATCTTGACCCCATATCTGGCACGCTTGCTGGGAAGATACTGTTTGAAAGACGAGTGGACAGAAAACTTCATCAGGGACTCATCAACGCAGACAACTTGATCAGAAGTAAACAAGGCTGCGAACTGTTGGTTGAAGTGGTTGAAGTGGTTCAAGAAGGATCCAGTTCGCTGAAAGGCTGACTTTTGTAGAGCCGATCGTATCCAGGGTCACCCCGAGGATGGCAGAGTTCATTGTCATTAAAATGCTCGAACTGCAAGATCTGCTCATATCGTGCCCTGGTTCAGTAGACCAATATGACCGCAACTCACTTTTTTTTAGTTATGGCCATGAGTAGGGATAGGCCCATAATGGTCTTAAAATCGGAAACCATAATAGGTTTCCATTCTCTGGCAAGGGTCAAATGGGGATTGAGTGAAAAAAGAAAAGTGTGTGAGTGTGGCGCTGTCCCAAAGTTGCAGAAGAAATGTCTGCATATATACAGTTTTATCAAAAGTGTCACGTGTGTATTCCTTTAAGTGAAATATGTATGGCAGTTATTACAACTCCTGTGGGTTAAAGTGACTGGTGATTTAAACATGAGAAGCATAATGAGTGCAATAAATCGCATCCAAGGTGTCTAGTGCTATATTCCCTCAAAAGGAAAAAACAGTATTAACCACTGCTAAGAGCATGAAGCGGTCTGTGTCTAAACACTAGAAAACACAAAGTTGCAATAAATACATCGCAGGTGACATGCAAAAAATTCTAAAGTGTCTAGTGCTAAATAAATAAATATTAAAATGTTGTTCTACAAACGTTGCAAATAACAAAGTGACAAGTGCCCTATGAAGAGGTCACTCTGAAAAGTGCTAAACACACGTGCCATGCAAATGGTTCTATGATAGTAAACAGTTCATATGGGTAAGTCCCCGGTGCACTATAAGTGAAAAAAGGCGTCCTTTGTGGGATTCCTCAAAGCATACAACAGGTGTTAATCCAGTGCTGGTGTCTCGCGTTGTGATTGTGCAGAGACTCACCAGCTGTATATCCCCTGCAGGGGTAACGAGTAGTCACAGTATGTGCCACTGTGCAGCAGTGCTTGGCAAGACCAGGACCAGGATGATATCATAAGGACATAAGAAGAAAGGATTCCATAGTGTGAAACCGTTTAAAACCACTATTTATTAGGTCAGATAAAAAGGGTACTCACATTGTAATGGAAAAAATGAGCGGTGTACAATGCTTACAAAGATGTTCCTAAGCGTCAGCTTTGCAGGGAGATGTCAGCAAGGCGTTCAGTCAAAGGCCACGCCCTACGTACGTTTCGTCACTCGGACTTCTACGGGATTAGTGGCGATGAATTGACCAGAATACAAATTGCTTTGGTCCAAAATAGATCTATAGAGATCTTCCATGAAAAACAGTGAATATAAATTAAGTGACGTAAAATCAACTGTTTCCACCTGAATTCCGGGTTGGCCAGTGAATGGGGGAAGTACAGGCACTGCAGAAGTGGTGGGCTCCCAATTAGGATTGGCATGTGCAGCAGGAAGGGCATTATAGGAACTATGGGCCTGTGTTTGCCTTCTTCTTGGTGGCTGCGGGCACTACTTGTGCTAGCCACTGCACCAGCTTGAACTGCACTTATGGGACTCGCCACAGCACCACGTGTTACTGCAGTACTGGTTTGACTATGACTAGGATGTACTAGGCAGCTGGTGCTTGCCAATTCACCAGAAGGATGAGCGGCACTAGTACTTGCTCTCTGCTCCATACGAGAGCCCTGCGGTTCTTGCGCCTCAACAACAGAAGAACGGGGTCGGGTACCCATGACCTATGTGTGTATATACATTGGTCATCAGGTTCATCCTGCACTAGGTACCTTGTTGGTTAACAGTTTAATGCACAGGGTTTTGTGAATATGTATTGATTTAGATCTGTGCTGTCTGGGCTGTGTGGTCTCCGCTGGTCGCTTGCACTGTGGAGCGCACTTCGATACCGGAAGTGTATGCGGTGGTCCATGCGGTCCATCGTGTATGGCGATCCATAGTGAGGCTTGGTCCGGTCCAGCACTACTTAAGAGGGGTGACGCAGTGCGCCGCCTGTGCCCCTGGAAGACGTGATGATGTCACGAAACGCGTAGGGCGGAGCCAGACGACCCGCTGACGTCACCCCCAAGCGAGCTGCTTTCCAGTAGGACGGCTTTGTCTGAGCTCCGGTGGCCACGGAGCCGGACTTAAGGCTGTTTATCTATCTGACACTTTGTAAGTGTACATCTGTTTTTTATCTATTTTAATAAAATGTAAAGTGGTTTTACACTATGTGAGCCCCTTCTATTTTATGGTATCAATGCCCTGGGTTGTTGGAGTGGCTGCTGACGAGATGACCCCTGGTGGACACCGCTGCTAATCCCCACTCTGGCTTTAAAAGATCTCTGCTTGCTGTGATCCTCTGTAGTGGGGGGTCATGGCCTTCTGGTAAGGAGTAACCCCTTCAACACCTGGTGGTGGACCCTTCCTCGTTGTCACTGATCTTCATTGTTTACCACTTGGATTTTTTACTTTTATTTTTATTTTCTGTTGGTGATTTGGACGCTTTACAACACTTCATTGATGTTTTTTTCCTTTGGACTTTTTATAACACTCAATTGAGGTTTCAATTTATGGACTTTTTTTCTTCACTACTAAAGTTCTGCACATTGATTTATAATTCCCATATGAATTTTTTCTTCACTGCAAATTATTTATTGTGTTCCACTAGCATTAGCGCAACCTCTTATTTTCTTTACGCATGACCTTGGCAGGGACCACTACCCTGTTGTCAGAGCTATCTCTCAGGGTGCCACTGCTGTCTACCGGTTCATATTCTGAGCCTGAATCTGACAGATGGGTGACTTCCTCCTCACTCTCATCTGTCATGCTCAGAAACGTTTAGGCCTCTTCACTAGTGTACCTCTGTTTGGACATTTTGGCCTGTAAATTTATAGGCACAACTAGTGCAACTCACAGGCAAAAAGAGCACTTGATTGTCAGAGCCTGCTTCAATCGCTTCCAAAAAAACTGTTAGCATTCGCAGGGATCAGGCATGACTCTGCGAATGCTGCAGTTATGTGTCTTGTGTTTTGTAAGTGACAGTAATCAATTGATACTGCACTTGGGTGGGCTGGGTTGGGCGGAGTGGCTAAATGCAAGTACTAGCAGGTATCTGGGCTGCATTTTTGGGAACCCTAAAATACTGGGGAGGCTAGTATAGATCTGATCGGGTCAAAGATATTGATTAGTTAAGACACTATACTAGTAAGGGAGGTGTATGGTGCGTGCGTGGTTGTTAGCGCTACTGGCACTAATCTGATGCTGACCCTAACTGACGCTAAAACATAACTGATGTCACCCACCGGGTGATCAGGTGGGTTAAACCTCTGTTGGGTAATATACGGCGGGTACCCTGATGCTATAAAAAATAACTAACCAGCGTCACCCGGGACACTAATGCAGTGTTAACTAGGGGGGCCATCAAGGGGTTAAACCTTTATTAGGGAGGTTTAGGGGGGTAACCTAAACCTATCTGGGCCTACTACTAACTGCCCTAACGCTGATTAGAGTCACAAGTGACACCAGTACAGTGATCAGTGAAAAATCTAAAAACTGCACTTGGTGACACAGTGACAGGGAGTAAAGAGGTTAACTGGGGGGGGCAATCGGGGGGTGATCTGGGGGTGAAATGTGTGCCTACGTGTACTGGTGTTAGTGTAGTGTTGGTGCAACTCACAGTTAGATGTCCTCTCTCCTCTCTCTGGAACCGAAAAGGATTCCAGGACGGGAGATGACATCACCTGTGTTTACACTTACAGACAGGAGAAGCATTTCATTCGCCAGAACTGATCAGCAGGTCCAGGCCAGAAATTTTTGACCTGGACCAGAAGACTGATCGGTTCTGTAACTAATATGATCGCCACGGGCATGGCGGGGGCGAGCTCTGTATGGGTACAGCGATTCACCCGGGGCTGCAATTCTGCCGACATATATCGGCCTGAGACAGTCGGGAACCAGTTACGTAGGGCGACAAATGGAAAACTGCATTTAATACTAGGCCTGGACATTAAAAATAATGCCTTTTGGTCTCTGAAAAGTGCCTGCAGTTTTTCAGGAGTTCAAAAAATGATGTCCTCCGAAATATGCTGCAGCAATGTGTGGTGGTTTACCTCGATGATATCCTCATATATTCGCAATTCTTAGAGAACCACCATAGAAACGTCTCCTGTGTGCTACAGAGATTGAGAGAAAATAACCTGTATTGTAAGTTGGAGAAGTGCGAATTTCATCGTGAACAGGATACATTTTTGGGTTATTTAATTTCTACTGCCGGTTTTTCGATGGACCCAGAGAAACCTGCAGTCTTACAGTGGCCTCAACCCATAGGTCTACGTCCGCTACCATGTTTTATTGGCTTTGCCAATTATTATCAGAAATGTATTCATAATTTCTCTTCTCTGGTCAAACCCCCTGACTGATATGAAAAGGAAGGACGGAACCCACAGAATTGTCCCTGGATTCCATTAAGGCCTTTGAGTCCTCAAGGCTACTTTTGCTACAGCTACTGTGCTGGCACATCCTGATCTTACGCTACCCTTCATTCTAAAGGTTGATGAGTCTGAGACTGGAGTAGGCGACCTCCTGTCTCAACGTCCTACCTCTGAGAGTTCTATGCCTCCCTGTGGCTACTTTTCTGAGAAATTGTCTCCAGCAGAATGGAATTACGAGATTGGGTAAAGAGAATTGTTAGCCATCATTTTAGCTCTTAAAGGCACTGTGCCTGTCCTCTTTTTGACTGATCATAAAAATCTCACAATATTTGTCTGAGGCAAAACGCTTATCTCCCAGAAGGGCATTGTGGGCCCTTTTTCTGTCAAGCTTCAATTACATTCTTCTGCTGAACAACCCTTGTGACTGCTGCTTTTTCCCTGAGAATCTCTGCACTGCTTTACCCCAAACCTTCCATTTTCCTAAGGCAGCTGGAAAGAATCTACTCATATAGTCTATATCTCAACAATTTTGGTGGCCTAGTCTCTGTGCTGATGTAACCACCTTAGTAGCCACTTGTCCCATGTGTACTCAGAATAAAACACCATGACACCTATGCCTATGTCCAAAGAACTGGGATCAATTTTCACTCAATTTTCGGTTACATGGGTTACCTAAGGTTATTATCTCAGACAGAGGCAGCCAGTTTGTGTCCAGGTTTTGGCAAGCCTTTTGTGCATAGTTGGGAATTCAGCTTTCCTTCTCCTCAGCATATCACCCACAGTCCAATGAGGCCTCAGTACGGGCCAACCAAGCCTTTGACCAGTTCCTACATTGCTATATTGCTGACCACCATAACAACTGGTCAGATCTGTTACCTTGGGCAGAGTTTTCTCACAATAGTGCCATCAATGCCGCTTCCCGATTGTCTCAGTTTATGGCGAATTATGGGTTCCATGTTGCCTGACAAATTTGTTCCACAAGGAATTCCTGTGTTAGAGGAACATCTTTGTGAACTCCTTTCCACTTGGGTGCAGGTCCAAGAATCCTTTTAACACGCCAGTGATAGGTACAGACTGACCACAGACGCTTACCTGCGCCCTCCTAACAAGATGAGGAGAGGGTCTGGCTGTCTTCTCATAAACCTCTGACTCTGTGTTTCCTCACTGAAACTGGCATTGCAGTATATTGGGCCTTTCCACATTCTCCATAAGATCAACCCAATGGCCTACGCATTAGATCTTCCTTCCAACATGCATATTTCTAACCTATTTCATGTTTCCTTATTAAAACCTTTGGTGTGCAACCGCAATACCACGTCTTTGCCCAGTTCAGGTTGACAACCATGAGGAGTATGACTCCCGTAGGTTTCGTGGGCGCATACGGTAACTTGTTCATTGGAGAGGTTACAGTCCGGAGGAATGCTCTTGCGTCTCATTATCGGACGTACATGCTTCTGCCCTCATCTGTGCTTTAGTTTCCATAGACATTTCCCCTCAAGCCTGGTGCTCCATCGAGAGGGAGGTGTCATTGATGAGGGGGTACTGTCAGGGTTAGGCTTTTAGCAGCTCTCTTCTCAGTGTTCTGGCTGCTCAGCTGTCAGATAAATACCAGTCACTCATTGTTTCCATGCTGACTCACCTGGTTACCATTACCTGCCTCATTAGTCCAGCCTACAGCCAGCCCCTTTTGGCTATTTAAACTGCCTGGCTCATTCCTTCAGTGCCTTCACATTGGTCAACATATCTTGTGTCTCTCTGCTGTGTTCCTTTTTGACTTTGCCTGGCTGACATTTCTTCTGGTTGCTGATCCTGATCTTTGGCTTCTGACTACACTGATTCCTGGCTCCCTGATTCCGGCTCGTCTGATTACTCATTTTGGCTTCCTCACCCTGACTTCTGTTTTTGACTACGTTCCTGATGTGTATTATTTTACCATCACATTAAAGGTGTGATTTTTAACTGCATTTTCTCTTATTGCCTGGTTCAAGGTCCCTGACAGTAACACAGCATGGAGGGTTCTCTTGTGGCTAACAAAAGCTAGTGTCCAAAAAAGACTTGAAAAACTTAATGTAAATAAATCAGCAGGACCAGATGGCTTATACCTGAGAGCCCTCAAAGAATTTAGCCAAGTTATAACCTGATCATTATTCCTATTTTTTAAGGACAGCTTAGTGGAATGGTACCAGCTGATTGGTGAAAAGCTGACATGGTACCAATATTTAAAAAAAGACCAAGATAAACTACCTGTAAACTACTATTGATTAGGATGATAAGGGACCATATTCAAGAACTTGCTTATGAAAACAGTAACAGTAGTAGTAACCAGCATTCTACGAGGAAGTGAACAGTCATCTAGATAAAGGAAGGGCTGTGGATGTGGTGTATCTGCATTTTGCCAAAGCATTCAATACAGTTCTCCACAAACACTTAATTTACAAATTGAGGTCTGATGGCATGGATAATAGTGTATGTACCTGGATTGAAAACTGGTTACAGGAGTGTGTCCAAAAGGTGATTATAAAAAGCATGTATGCTGAATAATCCGGAGTTGTAAGTAGGGTACCTCAGGGCTCTGAGATAGAGCCATAATAGTACCACTCTCTGGTTCAGCTACATCTAGAGTATGCTGTCCTGTTCTGGTCACCAGTCCTCAGGAAGGATGTACTGGAAATGGAGAGTCCAGGGAAGGGAAACAAAGCTAATAAAGGGCGCTGGAGGACCTCTGTTATGAGGAACAACTACAAGCATTACATTTTTTTTCCCTGGAGAAGAGATGATATAGTGACCGGTCTCAGGTCACTAGGAGGATACGTGGCCACTTAATTTAGTTGGATGAGAAGCAGTGTAACCTAAATCTGTGTAAGGGGTTCTTTACTGTCAGAACAGTAAGGATGTTGAACTCCCTTCCACAGTTGACGGTGACAGCGGGGAGTGTAGATATTTTCAAAAAAACTTTTAGATGGGCATCTTTATGGGCCAAATCATTTTCTACATTTCCACTATGCACCTGTTAATTCAGCAACATTTTTATTATTACCTAAGACAACAAAGCAATACATACATTTTTTGGGGTGGGTGGGAATGTGGTAAACTAGGCTTTCCTTTATCTTTCAAAATAATTTGATCCTTTATGTAATCTAAAGTCAAAAAGCTGTAAAAGAACACACACAAAACATTATTTTTATACAGAATTTTGTTAGTTTAAAAAAAAAAAGTAGTTTTACTGTAGATAAAAAGTATTGATTCTATCATTTGTCCTACTTAAAATGAAACTGAAACAATGTTTCTGGTATAGGCAGCAAAAAGAGGAGCTGAAGTTTGTTTTTTTTTAGAACATATCTCCTACATTAAAAATCATCAAGTGGTTAAATACCAGGTCCAGATCTACCCTGCCTGACATACCTTTGACTGCAGGACTCTGCATACTGTAGTGTATTTTGCACACACCTGATTGTATGCAATCAAGCATACAGAGTGATGAGGATTATATAATACATAACCTTGTGTATAAGAGTAAAGTGGTCAGAGTATTTATTATACATCCCGGTTTGCAGAGCGCAGTGAACAAGAATATGTAATGTGCAGCACAGCACACAGAGTTCAGGGCTTTAATAATATGCATACCTCCCAACATTTTGAGATGGGAATAAGGGACAGCTACTAGCAAATGTATGTAGGCATTGGACACGCCCCCTGTCACACCCCCTTAAAGGAGAATTAACCAAAAAAAAGGTTGATTAAATCTACAAGGGCTTTTTTTTACCACAACTATTCCTTTATATTGGTTTTTAAAATTTACAAATGCAGAAATTTAGAATTTGGATGAAAGGTTTAGCACTGTGAAACACTTTTTGAAAGATAAAAAGTGCATTTTATATACAACTATATAGATGAGACCAAAATGAGGGACAAATGAGGAGGAATGAGGGACAGAGGGACATTGCTCTAAATCAGGGACAGTCCCTCGAAATGAGGAATAGTTGGGAGCCATGAATATGTAATGTACACCACAGAGTACTGAGTACAACACTCATGGGTACAGTTCAGAGACCATTATTAATACACTTATGCCCCGTACACACGGTCAGACTTTGTTCGGACATTCCGACAACAAAATTCTAGGATTTTTTCCGAAGGATGTTGGCTCAAACTTGTTTTGTCTACACACGGTCGCACAAAGTTGTCGGAATTTCCGATCGCCAACCACGCGGTCATGTACACCACGTACGACGAGACTAGAAAAGGCCAGTTCAGAACCAAGCGCGGCACCCTTTGGGCTCCTTTTGCTAATCTCGTGTTAGACGATCTGGTGAGAGACGATTCGCGCTTTTTCAGATTCGTGGCTTTCAGATCGTTTTCTGCCGTTCAGTTTATGCTTGTGGGTTTGTATCTGCTCTACAGTGCGTGCATCAAGTTCCGCGTGACTTTAATTAGTCATTGTATTCTTGTTTGTTACTGTTTTTAAGGTCGATCTTCACAGGCCTTGCTGTTCTTCAGTGCGTTCTGTTACTTCGTTCTGAGCAGCCGACCGTTTTCTAGCCATGTTGCGTATGCGTACTCCTCGTAGAGTTCGTGCTGTGCGGGGGCTTGGTGTTGGGGTCCTGACCTTGACACAAGTCCAGTCCATGAACAGGGTGGGGAGGAGTTCATGGACCAAGAATTGGTTGCCTCAGCGTGACCAGTTCTCTCATATGCCTTTGCTCCGTGAGATCCGTGAGAATAATCCTGATGATTTCAGGAACTTTCTCAGGATGACGGACCCCGTGTTTCACCGTCTGTTGGCTTCGCTGACCCCTTATATTAGCAGGCAGGATACCTGCATGAGGCAAGCCATCACTCCGGAGCAGAGGTTAGTCGCTACCCTGCGGTATTTGGCGACAGGGAGAAGCCTGCAGGACTTGAAGTTCTTGACAGGCATCTCCCCCCAGGCTCTGGGGATCATTATCCCAGAGACCTGTTCTGCCATCATCCAGGTCCTGCAGAAGGAGTATATGAAGGTAAGATTTTTATCCTTTAATATCACATTTTATTCTATTGAATGTTTGCTCATATATTGTATTTCTTTCCTCATTCCCTAATTACCATGATTGTAATATGCTGTGAATGTCCCCTTTGTTCTCATGCATGCTGGATTTTTATGTAATTATTATTTTAGGTCCTTCATACATATTTGCCCTTCAATAACCTCCCCAACATGGTGTCTCCTGGCCTATATTCACCTCATGTAGTCACTTAACAATGTATTTTTTCTGCTCCATAGTAGTGCTTTACCCCAAACACCCCCTAAAATGTTTTGAAATGTTATTTTTGCTTTAAATTCTGGCAGAGTGCCAGAGGCTTTTTTTTGGTGGTGTCCCCAAATAATTTTTAGTAACCCTCCCTCCCCCAACTGCTAAGTCAGCTGATCCCAATTCTCTATCCTCAATCATCTATCTGCTGACTTTGCCAAACCCATACACACTATACCCATCTCTTTAGTGCTCAGATTTATGGATGAATTCCCCAAAGCATGTAGTGCAAGGGCCTGCCTGTATACTTTCAAATGGTACTGTTTAAAGTTTTTGTATCCTATTATTATCTTGCTAGGTAATAGCAGAATGTCCAAATGTGCTCAAATGTGTACAGTGTGTATTTATATCTTTGTATTATGACACTTCTTACCTGTCCAGTGGGCTGCCAATAGTGTAACTAAGGAGGGGCTGTTCCAAGTAATACCCTGTATTTAGGCATTCATCTCTCAATGAAGTGAAGAGGGTTACCTGTCCAAGATTTCCACACACCCCCTATAATGTTAGAAATGGCCCATGAGAGGGGGGGAGGGGGAATATGATAGGTGTACCTTATACTTTGGCGTTGTTAAATTCCCCTTAATAAATGCTATCTGGAGGTTGACCCATAATGTTTGTGTCTAATCTGCTTGCCATGTTTCTGATCAAAAATAGTAATGTTTATTTTTTTTTCCTCAACAGTTTCCTTCCACGCCACAGGAATGACAGACTGTGGCCTCCCACTTTGCCTAGCGGTGGGACTTTCCTAACTGCGGAGGGGCAATTGATGGGAAACACGTCCACATCGTCCCACCACCCAACTCGGGGTCGTACTATTTCAACTATAAGGGGTTCAATAGTATAGTGATGTTGGCGGTGGTGTCGGCTAATTACGACTTCCTGTATGTGGACGTGGGGAAGAATGGCCGGATGTCCGATGGTGGAGTCATCGCCCAGACGGAGTTCTACAGGCGTCTCTAGAATGGCAGCTTGGACTTGCCAGCTCCAGAGGACAATGTGGAAGGACTCCCATTCGTGTTCGTTGCTGATGAAGCGTTTGCGCTGGGGGACCACCTGATGCGGCCATTCCCGATGAGGACCCTCACCCCGGAACAGAGGGTTTTTAATTACCAGCTGGCCAGAGCCCGAAGAGTGGTAGAGAACACATTTGGAATCCTGGCCAGCCGGTTCCGCCTATTTATGACACTCATCCATATGGCGGAGTATAAACTGAACCATATTATACTGGCGTGCTGTATTCTACATAACTTTTTAAGGAAACATTCGGCCAACTATGCTGGCTCAGTTGGGCCTGAGGCCGGAATGATACATCAAACCACACTGACGGTGCTTGAAAGCGACCGTCCTGGCTTGCCCTCCCTGAGTGCCCGTAATGTCCGGTTACGCTACCTGGAGTTCTTTGCGGGTAGGGGGGCCATCAATATGCCAGCAAATATGTGAAGCCTTTTTATAATAAAAAAAAAAAGAAATTCTTTGTGGACATTTACTGCTTGTGTTTGTTTTAGCTGACCCTGACAGAAATGTGTTGAGTGCAGAAAATGGCGTGATTGTGTAACCTTATACAAAGCGCTGTTGGCTGTTATTTACTAAATGCAAAAACACATTTCACTACAAGTGCACTTGCAACTGCACTAAACCTGCACTTGTAGTGCAAAGAGGATTTGCCCTTAGTAAATAACCCCCATTTTCGCTAAAAACAGCAATTACATCACCCCAAAAGTGGTGTAGTGTTGAGACAATAATCCACACATTGTTGATTAACCAACTTTTTTATACCTGCACAATCACATGTGCATTAACCAAAGGTTTTTAAAACAAACCAACATGTTTGTTGTATAACAATTTTTGGGGTGGCATTATCAAAAATAGAAATGTCCATTTACGATAAAACAGGCCTGTGTAAAACCAACAAGAAAGACAAAAAACTTGAACTTACAAAGTTCACATTAGGGAAAACCTGAAGGCAATATCAGACATCAGTATTTAGGAACTGTGCTTGATATTGCGTTCAGATGGGGGGAAATCATGCCTGGAAAAGCCAAATTTGGAAGATGCACACCAATTTACGAATGTCAACATGTGCTATCTGCCATCACGGGGGATCAAGGGACGTGTTTTGGGGGAGCAAGCCCTTCCTCACCGCTACTTTATAATTGAGGAAGGGGTTGCACCCCCAAAACGCGTCCATTGATCTCCCATGATGGCAGATAGCACATGTTGGCACACTGTGTGCATCCTCCAAATTCGGCTTTTCAAAACATTGCAAAAAGATTTAAAACATTGGACCACAATCAAAAAAGTGATTTTGTGGGGTTTTAAATTCGCCCCAAAACATCAATGATGTTATTATTTTTTTGAATCACATCATTTATTTTTTTCTGGATGTTTTGCAATTCTACATTACACCCCATGATCTCCCCGATCAGGATCTGGGCACTTTCAGATGTGAAAGGATCTAGATCCCTAACATCACGATCACCTAAAAAGAGAGAAACCAAACAAAAACAGGTATCAAAAATCTGCCACCATCCATCTCTTACCTGAGTCTGTGGTCGCAGACACTCACCTGTTGTGGTGCCAATTTCCACCACATCTTCTTCTTCCTCCTGCTCTTCTTGGGTTGGGGGTATTTCACCTTCTTCCATAGGTGGGGGGTCTGTGGTCTCCTCGGATGAGGGGTGTCCTCCGAGTCTTTTCTCCCCTATGTAAAACAAAAATGGTATAATTAGCACACAGATATTTGATGGCAGAACTAGAAATAGGAAACATTGCTTGAAAGTGGGGTACAATTGTCAATTTTAGCCGAGTTCCAAGATGTCTTTTTTTTTATTGCCCTTCGTCAAGCTGCAATACTTTACCTGTTTAGTACAAGCTTCACAGATGTAGCCCCCCCCCCTATAGTATACACCGGAGCACCTGTGTGGCCCCCCTAATAAAAATGGTGTTCTTGTGTCCCACACTAGTGCTCCAGTGTCCAGATGTGAAAACAGCTGCTCAGTGTCCTCTCCTTACACAGAATCTAGTTTGCATTTCATTCTAGTAACAAACCCATCTACACAAACAAATATTTGGCATCCAAGTAGGCCCTAAAAAATGTGGGAAAATGCATATGGCCTAAACAATGGTGTTTTAGAGGCCGAAAGAAAAATGTATGATATGAACGAATAATGGGCCCATGAACATTAAAGTTGCCCTTTTAAACTGTACAATTAAGAAAAGCATATGGAGCAGCACGAACGGAATAAAGACAAAAAGAATAGGAACACAGCACAACTACTTACTTTTTTGCAACACTCTCCGGATCTTTCTGTACTGCTCTGGCTCTCTTAATTTCAGGTCTGACCACCGCTTCCTGAGCTGATCTTTCGATTGTCGTACCCCGAAATTCCTGTGAAGACTTTTGACCACTTTCGCCATGATCTTAGCCTTTTTGATATTGGGGTTGGGGTAGGGCCCATACTTTCCGTCATAGTCGGCCTTCTTTAGGATGTCGACCATCTCCAACATCTCCCCAAAGGACATATTTGTGGCCTTAAATCGTCTCCTTCTGGATCGGGACGTGTCCGGATCCGGGCTTTCCTCCTCCTCGTTCCTGTAATTATCACGCACCTGCTGTGACTCCGCCATGTGCTCTTCCCCCACTGCGGCGAACGAAAAGGGGTGGGGAATAGACTAGAAAGAACGTCAGGGGCGGGCGGAGTTACACGCATGCGCAGTGTATATAAAGACATCACCTATTTGAAGATCTTAATTAGTGGCCTGAGGAGCACATATGTAGGGGAGCGCAAGAAAGTCCTGGATTCACAGAGATCCGGAGCAGCAGATGACATCTATGTCCCTAGGATGTGGTACTACGACAGGCTGCATTTTCTGGCAGGCCAGACTGAACCCAGGCCATCCCTCTCCAGTCTTCCTTCCACGCTTCCTTCCCCCCCGGCTGAGGCTTCTGACGCCCAACCTGGGCCTTCCAGGCAACATGTGGAGGAGCCCAGATTGAGCCAGGTATAGCATTCCTCTAAATATTTCTGCTTGTCCAATCAATGATGTTAACTAGATGTTAGTTGGGAGTACTAATTTAGGATTGTGATTGATGAAGCCAAAACTAAAACCATGTCCCTTTTTCATACACATGGAAGTCTCAGCCAGAAGGTGGCCGGGCCGAGCCGGCTGGCTGATCTGCAGGTCCCTCCACTCCCCCTGGAAAGAGAAAGTGGCAGGAGGAGGAGTGCCCTAGAGGAAGCTGGCAGAGGACTCTTTTGGAGGGCTACAGAGGTCCTGGGAGCACCACACACCATGGAGGAGGACATTGCTGCCACCATTGCCTATAAAATGCAGAGGATGGAGGAGGGACAACAAGCCATGTGTGGGTCTCTCATATTGGAGGCTCTTAAGAAAGGTATGAGGGGCCAAATTACAGCTCAGACACACCTTTGCGATGGTCCTCCTCCTCCTCCTGCAGGTCCTCCTCCTCCTCCTCCTTCTCCTCCAGGTCCTCCCAGTCCTCCTCCTCCTCCAGGTCCTACTCCTCCTCCTACCACATCTCCAACTGCACAGCCACAGCCCGGAAGGAAGCGTGGAAGGAAGACCAGAAAGTGAGAACCCTGGATCCAGTCTGGTCGGCCAAAAAATGCAGCCTCTTGTGGTACCACAGCCTGGGGACACACATGTCATCTGCTACTTTCCAGATCTCTGCAAATTCTGGACCAGACTGCCCTCCCTTACATATAGACTCCTCAGGCCACCAATTTTGATGTTCAAGAATTGATGTCTGCCGTGGGGGTCCCAGGCTTCGCTAATTTCTCCTGTTGATCCAGTGTTGCCTTCCTCTTTGTTTGGTTCTGAGCCCTTAATAAAGGATTTTTGTTTTGAATTATACTCTCCTATGTGTTTTACTTAAAAAAGGACAGTTTGCTTGTGAGGATTCAGGTACATTTCAAATATACAATGTGAAATGAACAAGGGACACCAACAACAAACAATCTCCTTGAGATTAAATAATAAAAGATATTAATGGTGTTGGGGTAACTTGACACACAAAACATACACAAAAATAGTCTGGAGTAAAAATAAAAATAACATTGAACAAAGATCAGCCTTGGAAAAAATACAAACATTAAATCTAAAAAAAAAAGGCTTAAAATCCCCAAAAAAAAAACAAACAAAAAAAAAAACATTCTGTCAGATGTGACAACTAACAATATATTCAGGGAATCCCAATAAAAAAAAAAAAAAAAAAAAAACTTTGTGAGAAGTGTGTGTGAATATGAGCAGCAAAACTACTTAATTCTTCGCACATTATAAAGAAGAAGAGAGTGCGCTGTATTAAACCATTTTTGGCATTGCAGCGTGACGAAAGTGCTGTATCCATTGCGAACGCTAAGTTTACCAGAACGAGCTGTTCCGTGCCGGAATTTCTTCTGAGCATGCGTGGCACTTTGTGCGTCAGGACAGGCCACACACGGGCGGAATTGACGCGATCGGATTTTGTTGTCGGAAAATGTTATCTCCTGCTCTCCAACTTTGTGTGTCGGAAAATCCGAGGGAAAATGTCCGATGGAGCCCACACACGGTCGGAATTTCCGACAACACGCTCCGATCTGACATTTTCCATCGGAAAATCCGACCGTGTGTACGGGGCATTACGGTAATTGACTCACTATCTCTGGTGGAAAATTTTTACTGACAATCTGAGAAATTACAGAACTCCTATTAAAAACTAAGACAATCGATATTTAAACAATATTAAAGGAGAAGTCCAGCCAATTTATCAGCCTGATATAAAAAAACACTGATGAATTTACTAACGGTTGGCAACCCTGGTCCTAGTGCATTTCAATTCTGAATTAGGAGCAAGAGAGACACCTTTGGGTAGCAGTAATTTTAACCCCTTCCCGCCGAGCGTGCGCAGATGTGCGTACTTGGCTTTCCGGGGTTATACCGGGATGATGCCCGCAGCTGCAGGCATCATCCTGGTACCGTTGTTTAGAGCCGGCGATCGGCTATCTGAGTATAACAACCGATGCGGCTAAAAGCCGCTCGGCTGTTATAATGGAGGAGCGGGAGGAGACGTCCCCCCCTCGCGCCGCCTCCCGCCGCTCTTACCGGGGCAGGCCCGGTGACCAATTGCCCGCCTCCGGCGGCTGGGGACGGGCTGGAATGAAGCTGTGGGCAGCTTCATTCCAGCCTTCTAATTGTAAACGCGGAAGTGACGTCATGATGTCACTTCCCGTTTACTCGGCTGCCAATGGCGCCGGTTTTAAAAAAATACACAGTATTCAGAATCGCCATTTTCAGCGATCTGAATACTTTGAAGTGCAAAGGAGGGATCGGGGGTCTTTTAGACACCCGATCCCTCCATAAAGAGTACCTGTCACCACCTATTACTGTCACAAGGGATGTTTACATTCCTTGTGACAGCGATAAAAGTCATCAAAAAATTTTTTTTCTTTTAAACACAATTTATAAATATATAATTAAATAAAATAAATAAGAAAATTTTTTTTTTAAAGTGCCCCCGTCCCCGCGAGCTCGCGCAGCAAAGAAAACGCATACGGAAGTCACGCCTGCATATGTAAACGGTGGTCAAATCACACATGTGAAGTATCGCCGCGATCGTCAGAGCGAGAGCAATAATTCTAGCACTAGACCTTCTCTGTAACTGGTAACCGTAAAAAAAAAAAATTTAAAGCGTTGCCTATGGAAATTCTTAGGTACCGTAGTTTGTCGTCATTCCTTGAGTACGTGCAATTATAAAGCGTGACATGTTTGGTATCTATTTACTTGGCGTAACATCATCTTTCACATTATACAAAAAAATTAGGGTAACTTTACTGTTTGGATTTTTTAAAATTCATGAAAGTGTCCCTTATCCTAAAATTTGCGTTTAAAACACCGCTGCACAAATACCGTGTGATATAAAATATTGCAACAATCTCCATTTTATTCTCTAGATTCTCTGATAAAAAATATATATAATGTTTGGGGGGTCTAAGTAATTTTCTAGCAAAAAAAAAGGAATTTTAAACACCAAATTTCAAAAATAGGCTTAGTCATGAAAGGGTTAATCTGGGGAGAGGGTAGTGTTAGATTCATTACAGTAGCAGATTTAGATAAACATGACTAACAAAGCCAAACTCTAGCCTACACATTAAGCAGTTACAGCAACAGTTTTTCCCTTTTGGAATAAATGAATAAAAGCTGACCATTTTAAACACCCTGGTCAGTGTAAAAGCAGTATTAACCTCAAAACCAAAAATATAATATTTTGAAGCTTTTTTCCTTTTTTTTTTTTTTTGCCTTTTTTCCCCTCTGATTTTCTTAAAGCGGAAGTCCGCCCACCGCTGCAAAAATTAAAAGCCAGCAGCTGCACATACTGCAGCTGCTGACTTTTATTAATCAGAGACTTACCTGTCCTGGAGTCCAGCGATGTCGGCACCCGCAGCTGATGTTTCCATCAGCTGTCCGGTGCATGCTGCCTCCATTGTGAGTAAGGGAACTTGGCAGTGTAGTCTATCGGTTTCACGCCAGAAACCCTTCTGCGCATGCGCGAGGCTCCGCTCCTCTCTCCTACTGGCTCGGTGACAGGGGATAGAGGAGGGAGGAGGAGGGAACCCCAGCCGTGATGTTAATAGCAGCGACTGAGGCTCCCGGAAGTGGGGAAAGCATACCTGTGAAAGACAGGTATGCTGTCCCTCCCCCCCCCCCCCCCGAATGGTGCCAAATGTGGCACCGGAGTGGGGGAGGAGTACAATGAGTGAAAGTTCCATTTTTGGGTGGAACTCCGCTTTAACCACTTCAGCCCCAGAAGATTTGGCTGCTCAATACGGCACTGCGTCGCTTTAACAACAAAGGACGCTGTACCCAAACAAAATTGATGTCATTTTTCCCCACAAATAGAGCTTTCTTTTGGTGGTATTTGATCACCTCTACGGTTTTTATTTTTTGCGCTATAAACAAAAGAAGAGAGACAATTTTGAAAAAAACACAATGGGGGTTATTTACGAAAGACAAATCCACTTTGCACTGCAAGTGCACTTGAAAGTGCAGTCGCTCTAAATCTAAGGGGTAGATCTGAAATGAGGAGAAGCTCTGCTGATTTTATCAACCAATCATGTGCAAGCTAAAATGCTGTTTTTTATTTTCCTTGCATGTCTCCTTCGGATCTACAGCGCCTTTACTTCAGAGTGCACTTGCAGTGCAAAGTGGATTTTCCTTTCATAAATAACCCCCAATATCTTTTACTTTTTGCTATAATAAATATCCCACATTTAAAAAAAAAAAAATTCCTCAGTTTAGGCCAATAGATATTCTTCTACATGTTTTTTGTAAAAAAAAAAAAAAAAAAAAATCGCAATAAGCATATATTTATTGGTTTGCGCAAAAGTTATAGCGTCTACAAAATAGGGGATAGATTTATGGCATTTTTAATATTTTTTTTTGTTTACTAGTAATGGCGGTGATCTGCAATTTTTATCAGGACTGCGATATTGAAGCAGACAAATTGGACACTTTTGACACATTTTTGGGACCATTGACAATTATACAGCAATCAGTGCTATAAAAATGCACCGATTACTGTATAAATGTCACTGGCATCGGCTCCGGGCACACGTGTGCCCCTAGTGGCCAAAAGGAAAACCAACATAAGGTAACGTTGATTTGCCCAGCCGAGCCAACCTGCCACAGTAAAACTGCGGTGGCTGGTCCAGAAGTGGTTAATGATCTGGGCAGTAATACACCTCCTATATTATACAGACACCATTCAGGGTGAATAAGCACAGGGGGCAGATTTGGACAGCAGCATATCCAGTCTGGTGAGGGGGTGGGAGGGGTGTGTGTGTTAAATGTACTAATAGATTTAGATACACTAACAAATTAAAGCCACATTCCAGCTCACACTTTACAAGCAGTTAAAGCAGACTGTTTTTTTCCTTTTGGGATAAAGGTTTTTCAAAAATAAATAAAAGCCGATCATTTAAGGCACCCCTGCCAGTGTTAAATGGTCAGTCTCATCCCTGTAACTGCAAGAGAGCTTTTCTGCTAAAAAAAAACAACATATTTAGTGGCTGGATCAGCATATTGCAATAGAAGAAAGAAAGCCGAAAAAGCAATTGAATGCAGCCATCACATCTAAGAATTGGTAAGCTGTAATATAATAAATGTTTGCTTTTGGGAATAATAATGCTTTAAAAGGTTTGTCTTAACACTCTAACTGCTACTTTTGCTGGACAGCTTCAAAGGAAGTTGAAAAATAACAGACTTACTGGCCAGGTCACCAGAAAAAAAAAGGCTAAATGATTTTTTAGCTTGATGCACAGAATGCATTAAGATAAAAACCCTATAGCCTTTACAACCACTTTAACTGATATGACTTAAACTGTGAATTTTAAGTATAATAACTTAATTGTGACCTGTATGGAAGTGATTTTAATGTTTTGCATCTGATCTGCATTTGAGAAGTATTTTGGAAGAATTTGAATACAGTGTTTAAATATTGAATTGGATTGTATGGTGCTTCCTTACATTCATGGCTAATTGTATCATCAATTAACATACTTCAGTGCAACTGGTCCTTCTATAAGTTTATGGGAACACAGTGTGAATTTCTGGTAGAATCTCATTTAAAGTATACTGTATCAAATGCAAGCCATTTTTCTCTATATGCCCCTTCTGCATTTGACTTACCTATTGCTAGTATTTGCTAACCCTAAGTATATTTTCTAACGTGCAATAAACAGTGTTATATAAATATTGGTAGTTGGTGTATAAAGAGTTACACTATATACACCTTATTTAAATACCCTGAATTGCCTCATTTAGTTGTGTTGGCAAGTACATGTGCTAGATTGGAATATGTTTTAGAATGTTAGTAAGAAGTATGCAACTCTGCTAGGGATCCTGTGAGAATTTAAAGAAGATGAATTCTATATTATGTAATGAATAAAGTATGCCCTTAGGCACTAACAAACAGCACAATGACTTTCTGGAAAAACGCTTGTTACCCAGGGACCATTTATTCTTTTATACAGGTACCAGCAATCTCTCATATTTATCTCAGAACAAAATGTTCCAGGATAAAAAAAAAGGATTTAAAGCTTTTCATAGTTGATCATCTATCTAGATAGAATATATAGAAGTGGTAAGTATTAAGGAATATAAACAAAGCAAAAGAAAGATGAACAAGTAGTGGCTGACAGACTTGCGTTTTCCTTAAGTTAGCTTTTAGACGCCACTAGACATAGTAGTCACCAAATCCAGTTATTTTTGCCACGTATGTGAGCACTTGGAAAGGGGGCCTGCAGGCTGTTGTAAAGAGAAATGTTAATTAAACATCTTAGAAAGCCTATCTCGGCTGCTGTTGCCACCTCTTGCTCTGAAAACATGCGCCATCCCTCTTTTTTACCCTTCTACCTGGAAATCCATTCATATATGTTTCAGACGAGACATACACATATGAACACACTTGAACTGTGGGTGTTCAGATTGCAATTGCATAAACGGCCACCCTTATAAGTCTTCTGACAACTTCAAAAATGTTTTTCTCAGGGGAACATACAGCATAGTTGCCAACTGTCCCGGATTTCCCGGGACATTCCCGGGACTTAGACTCCATTCCCGAATTTGTGGTGTCCCGGTAAATGTCCTGAGAAATCCGGTTCTTCGCGATTTTTGCTGCCGCTAGAGGTCCGCGGCCGGCGGAGACATTGTCTCCGCCGACCGCCATTTTAAAGAAGATCAGGAAGACTGCTGGGGGGGCTAGACGGAGCTCCTGCGTCACCGCCCACCCTCCGCCAGCTCTGCCTCGCCCCGCCTACCCCCTGCCCCGCTGCCAGTCTTTTATGGAAAGGGGCGGGATTCTAGCCATGCGGCCGGTGGACACTACTACACTAGGACACCTCTGAGGTGGGGGGGCACACCGCCTGGGACATCTGATGTAAGGGGGGCTCCACTGGGGACACCTGATGTAATGGGGCTCCACTGGGGACACCTGATGTGAGGGGGGGCTCCGCCGGGGACACTTGATGTGAGGGGGGCTCCACTGGGGACACCTAATGTGAGGGGGGCTCCACTGGGGACACCTAATGTGAGGGGGGCTCCACTGGGGACACCTGATGTGAGGGAGGCTCTGCCGTGGACACCTGATGTGAGGGGGGCTCTGCCGGGGACACTTGTTGTGAGGGGGAGCTCCGCTGGGGACACCTGATGTGAGGGGGGCTCCGCTGGGGACTCCTGATGGGAGGGGGGCTCCACTGGGGACACCTCATGTAAGGGGGGGCTCCACCGGGGACACCTGATGTGAGGGGGGCTCTGCCGGGGACTCCTGATGTGAGGGGGGCTCTGCCGGGGACACTTGATGTGAGAGGGGGCTCTGCCGGGGACACCTGATGTGAGGGGGGGCTCCGCTGGGGACTCCAGAAGTGAGGGGGGGCTCCACCGGGGACACCTGATGTGAGGGGGGCTCCACCGGGGACACCTGATGTGAGGGGGGCTCTGCCGGGGACACCTGATGTAAGGGGGGCTCCGCCGGGGACTCCTGATGTGAGGGGGGCTCTGCTGGGGACTCCTGGTGTGAGGGGGGCTCCCCCGGGGACTCCTGGTGTGAGGGGAGGCTCCGCCGGGGACTCCTGGTGTGAGGGGGGGCTCCGCTGGGGACTCCTGGTGTGAGGGGGGCTCCGCCGGGGACTCCTGGTGTGAGGGGGGCTCCACCGGGGACTCCTGGTGTGAGGGGGGCTCCGCTGGGGACATCTGATGTAAGGGAGGCTCCGCTGGGGGCATCTGATGCAAGGACGGACTCTGCTGGGACACCTGATGCAAGGATGGACTCTGCTGGGACATCTGACGCAAGGACGGACGGCTGGTGGCAGGCGACATGGCTAGTGACACGCTCAGGGATCCCACTGATTCTGCATTATGGTGAGTTGAATGATTTCATTTTATATTACAATGTAATAAAAGAAATAATGCACTTCAATCATCCTGACACCATAACAACCGTGGTGCCGGGATGATTGAAGTGCTAACACCAGGTGCTTGGAGTATCTTTATCTGCTGATTGTTAAACTTTCTAGAATACACATATTTTTATTGTGTAGGATCTGGGGCTGCTGTCCCGTCATTTCCCTTTCCCCCTTTCCCTCTCTCCCCCTCTCCCCCTCTGCCCCTCTCACCCTCTCCCCCTCTCCCCCTCTCCCCCTTTCCACCTTTCCCCCGTTCCCCCTCTCCCCCTTTCCCTCTCCATCCCTCATTCATATCAGACTCTAACCACACCCTCTTGAGCCACGCCCATTTAAGCCACACCCACTATGACGTGTAAACCACACCCATTTTTCGACGTGCCGCACTTGTATATTTTCCTAAAACACGCCTACAAACGAATGCTCCGCCCCCTAATTATTGTACAGCTCCGCCTACAGCCACAAAAGTGTCCCACATTTTTTTTTTTTACAATGTTGGCAACTATGCATACAGTACTGAAGTGTCTACTAATCACAGTCTTTTGATGACCTTTTTATAGTAGGTGTATATGTAATGTAATCTGTAAAATATAGGATGTATAATGGTGGCTAAAGCTGCTCACGCTCACAAGAATCAAAAAAAAGTTGTATATGCAGGCACAATTTGGCTACCATCCGAGAAAGGACCTAGACATATAGTATAAAGCATGTGACCCATGGTTTGTGCTTATGGCTATAGAGAGAGACAGAGGAGGCATAGACAGATCCCAGTGGTGATGGGGGAAATAATAATGAATAGACAAGAGTTTCTAATGTTATTGATTACTTAAGAGAAAAAAACAGGGAACAGGGCCCTTTACATCGAATTATAAAAAAAAAAACAGTTACAACTGTGGGCTACATCCTTCAGCTCTAATCAGCTAGAAATCCTAAAACTGACAACCTAATTGGATTTCTGTAACTTTTAGTAGGTTCAGAGGGAATACTGGTACAGTTGCTAGGATTATTTACTAGTCAACAAAATAATTTGCCAGTATGGTCTCCATATATGAAAAAAAATGTATTTATTAAAACATATTTACAAACTGGGTGTAAAAATTAAAACACTAATATAGTAACAATTAAAACACCAAAGCGGCGCTCCCATCAGTGAACTGAAATAAAACCGACAGGCTAAAACAAAGTCTACTACTACTATGTATGTAAAAGTTTTAAATAGAGAAACGAAATATGAATAGTTCAGGAGTCTTTAATGGACATAAAGGGTGTATACAGCAAAAAGTTGATGAGTGCACCGTTCACCAAACGCTTTTCCACCTCGTGCTCCACACACCCGCAAGGGATGGGAGCGCGGCTTTGGTGTTTTAATTGTTACTATATTAGTGTTTTAATTTTTACACCCAGTTTATATGTATAATCTATTTTAAGTGGCTGCTGAGAGATGTCTCATTTTTAATTTCATTTTCTTATTTTTTATATTTAACAGCAACTCTATTTCCCTGTGTGTTCAGTACTTGCCATCACATAGCGCTGAGATTAGAGGAGAGTGGCAGGGCGAGTGTCTTCCTTTTTTACTATTAAAACATATTGCTTCATAATCTGCAGACTTTACACCTCAAACAGACAATTCCATTAACAGTCTTTGTTACTACTAATAATATTAATAATTTAGCATCGTATTTTTTTATGTAGTCTTCCTCAGCCTGTTGAATCTTCCCCATTGATCCTAATATTTTAGTTATGTTCCTTTAAGAAGTAGCTGAAAAAATCATCCTTCAGTCCTAGAGTTATCCAAAACAACCAAGCTGTTAGCTTTATGCTATTTTTTGTCCCAAATGCATTAGGAGTTGTTGCTGTGGCATTAGAAAACCAATAGAAAGACAAAATAAAATTTGGGGTTTACTGTAATATAGGGGAATTATCTGAATTCCAGCCAAACAGAGAAATACACAGATGAAATAGATGCAAGGAGATGTTTTACCTGCAAAACAAATATGTATTTCTGTCCAGTCAATCCTGAGATCTACACAGCTCTGTCACAGGGCAGGGTAGAAGGCCTGATTTTACTCTGCTGTTGTTATGTATCATATAAAGGTTGGTCCCTCCTCTGTCTGTGACTGAACAGTGAAATGAGAAGCAGCACAATGATACGTTTATCTCTATTTCACTCTGGTATAATTTCCTATGCGTTTCCCTTGCTAACATAAGAGCACTGCAAGACTACTCATGGGAGGCCACAAGAGGCTGATAACAAGTTAGATTTAGTTACTAAAGCCAAGCACACACTACAGTTTGTTTTCCTGCAACCCAAAAAAGAAAAAACGGTCAGCTCCGGGCGGGAGCCGCCATACTAACTATGCACTATTAGTCCAGTGATCTCCCCCACTGAGCTGTTGATGACCCTCCCACCAGAACACTCCGATCAGTGATTTCTGCTAGTGGCTGAGAATGCTGATCAGGAGCTGGGTAGACTGACATGCACACAAGCAGAATGTTGGCCGTTTTTTTTTTTTTTGAGCCGGCAAATGTTTCCCGACATTCTGCCTGTGTGTATGGGACTTTACACTGCTGCATTTAAAATACATTTATTGTTACAATTAATGAATTATTACATAGTTGCATTGATTTTTGTCTTATATCTGGTTAGAGTTCAGCTTTTATTTTAACTCAAGCTGGAAGTAATCTGAAATGTATCTAGGCAGCATTTAAATTATAAATAGAAAAATGAATTCTGAGCTATAAAATCATTTCAAAATAAGCCTCTCTCTCTCCCTCTCCATATATCTTTAAGGTACATCAGAACTTGATAGTTGGGTAACATTAAGCTTCCCAGAGCACTATGTGTCATAAACAATTGCCATTATTTTCATAAAGTTTTCATAAGTTTTCAATTTTTTTTCTTTTATATTCTGTATCCCTGTGCTGTTGATCTTATCTTTCAGCATTTTCTTATTTACATACATGCACTTCAGCATCAGCTCCACGCAGGGCCGGCCCCACCATGGGACCCAATGGGACCATGGCTCCAGGCAGCATTTAACAGGGGGTGGCAGCCAGGCCAGCAAGATGTCACCACCAGGAATCCCGGATCAGTCAGCAAGACTCTCAGGAGCAGAGCAGAGCGGAGAGGATGCTGGTCGGCTGTGCACTGTGCGCTGTCTCCTGCACTGGTTGTTAGCATCACCTGCCGCCTGGCTCCCGCCAAACAGTGATGTCAGAGGCCACGGCTGCCCCAGCATTCACAGCGCTCAGCCTCCGCGCCAATCAATTGCTTCGCCCACCTCTTTCATCTTCCATCTCCAGCTGGAGGAAAGTAAGGGTCTGAGGAGAGCTGCCTGTGCGGCTGTACCCATGACAGAGTGTGAGCTGAGCCTGGGCAGCCTCTCTGCCTATCTGAAAAACAAGGTGAGTTAGGTTGGTTGGTAGTACAACTTCAACTTCAATTTCTCTCTAAGATTTTTTTTATAAGGGACTCAAGCTGGATTGAATGTGACTGATCTTTCTATTGTACCCATGTTTCCCCTGGAAACACTTTGATGAGGCCTTTTCTTCTGTACTGTTTGTAAATGATCATGCAGATTTACAAAAGAAACATGCTATTTACATACAAACTATAAAATTATTTGTATGATTTTGATGGCTTCTAATCAAGAAGCAATAGTGGTACAATAGTGGTGAATGTTATTGGGAACAAGCATAAAAGAGGTTAATTACTGCTGTGCTTCAACTCCCTCTCTGTGCAAAATAGATCAGATTGTCAGTAAGGCTACTTTCCCACTGAGGCGTTGCGGCGCTTTACCGTCATTTTTGCAGCGCTTTTCGGCTGCTAGCGGGGCACTTTTAACCCCCGCTAGCTTTGCTGGCGGTTCGGAGGCGCTGCCCATTGATTTCAAAGGGCAGGGGCGCTTTAGGAGTGGTGTATTCACCGCTCCTACAGCACCTCAAAAATTTTATCTAATTTTAGTTATCATGATATAAAATAATGAATGTGGGGGCCTTTTGGTGGGCGTGATTTTTTTTTGGGGGGGTGGGGGGGCAGCATTTCATTCTTGGTCCCAGGCAGCACAATGTCTTTGGCCGGCACTGGGTCCACGTCATTCCTCTGGTCTGGTTTCCTGATGGTGATAACAACAGTGGACTATGCCTTCACAATGTTAGTCAATATAAATACTTGGAGACTCCATCAAGAACACATGCAACATGGAAACAATCTAGAAGCACAAATTGAGAACCATTGTGATTCCCTAACAGAAAGTGCCTAAACAAGGAGCTACATGGTAGGATCATCAGCTATTATTTTAATGAAAGCTACAGAGTTAAAAATATTTTTAAAATACTAATGAAAATGCTATATGTACACATGTTAAAGTTTCTATGAGATTATTGGGTATAGATCGATTGGGTCTGGCTATACTTTAAAAACTGTTCCATCTAATAATGCAACATCTCACTGTGACACAAAGTATAACTGTTCAAGAATGCCATAATTATCTATTTAGTAGGAAGAATCTGAAAAGCTATAGAAAGTAATTTGTATGCCAGTGGATTATCAGTGGAAGAAATTATACTGTTTTCCTAATATAATACATACATTGGTTTGTATATCGCAAGTTCCACATTATTAACTTTAATTCAACCATCAAAATCATCAAATGTTGTCTTCCATCCTGTATCTTGTAAACTGAATACATTTTTTTTTAAAGTTACTACCCCTTTGACCTGCAACTTAAAGAATTCAAATTTTATCTAAATTGATCACAATTCTAAACTGATTAACCTTAGGAATCATAATTATGCTAATAAGAATAAAGGGACTTTCTTGTGTGATAAAAACAAATTTGGCTGCCATAAGCAACTTAGTCCTGCTGGAAAAAGTTTGAGCAACTCATTCTCTTTTTTGTCATAAATGTCTGTTTTCTTGTTCAGAATATAACCAGTGAAACCGGTAAAAGAAGAAAAAAAACAGACTGGAACTTTCTGACATTTTGTGCAAAGGACGAACTTCATAGAGAATGTCATCATGAACTGTAGCTGAAAATTTAGGGTCCTAGGTGAGGCACCTGGTGGTCCTGCTGTGAAATGAATACAATGAAACATTTTTATAAATTAAACTTCTAGATGAAACACCAAGTAGTCTGTTTTTATATGAATACTGTAAGTCTTCTGAACTACAGAACATGTGAAGATTTTTGGCCAAGAGATCACAAAGCCGTTTTCAATGAAGTCAGAAGGTCAGATCCCCCATTTTTTCTCGGAGGCCATTATACAGTCAGATTATGACTCTCTAGCTTTCTCCTACAACTGTTTAGCTTTTGATACCAAGCCTTGTGAATAGAAAAGTGATGTATGCAGAATCCCTAACTAATCTGATTCTCTATAGCAAGATCACGGTATTTTAACTTAACCATGTCTTTCTTAGTAAGAGTGGTATCAACTTGTGAATAATCTTTTTCCAGTTGTAGCATTTTATACTTGTTGTTATCAACACTACTAGATATGATTGAAAAAGAGTTTTGGGCCCGGGTCATAAGGGGGCAGGGCCATCAAAGGGACTGTGACCTCCACCCCTTTGTTTACTTTAGTGGTGGGAGAAAGCAAAGCTGTCATTCTGTGCCAGCAAGTGTTGGGACTTCCCTTGGCAAGGCACCCCCCCATGTTGAGAGCATGTGGCTTGGTATGATTCAGGAGGCATGTTCGCCCCCCCCCATTACCTGGCCTGCCAGGCTGCATGCTCGGATATGGGTCTGGCATGGATTTTGTGGGGAACGTCATGCCTTTTTTTTGGTGTGAGGTCCCCCTAATCTATTCCAGGTATGGATTGGGGGGACCTCGTGTTTTGTTTTTTTAATGTCGGCTCTTTTGTATACTATCAGCTGTCAGCGAGGAATCCCCCACTAAGAGACATAATAGTAAAAGCAGTACACTTTACATACATTACACATATTTAGGCACATTTAACCCCTTGATCTCCCTAGATGTTAACCCATTCCCAGACAGTGTCATTAGAACAGTGATAGTGCATAGTATTATCACTGATCACTGTATTATTGTCACTGGTGATCTCAGTGGTGGTCAGTCAGTTCCCCCCAGCATCAGTTAGTGTGAGATTGTCTGCCGCACTATTGCAGTCCCATTATAAGTCGCTGATCACCGCCATTAGTAGTATAAAAACATTTAAAAATGTAAAATTCCAGTATATATACCATAGTTTGTAGATGCTATAACTTTCATGCAAACAATTCAATATTCACTTATTGGGATTTTTTTAACCAAAGACATGTAGCAGAGCAACGTTACATGACCGCACAAATTAACAGTTAAAGTAGCACAGAGCCAAATAGCAACAAATGGCCTGGTCATGAAGGGGGTGAAATATTCCAGACGAACAACAAAAATTACCGCGCTTCTCAAAAATTAACAAAAACTAAAAGAAAACCTAAGAAATTAAAGCTGCAGTCCTAAATGTGAGGCGTGCACAAATATATAAGAGTAATCCAAAAAGACCGCGCTAAATACATAAAAATAGTAATATCTATATACACACGAATATATATAAATTGTGATGAAAATCATTCTAATAAGTGACACAAAGTATTGATATTATGTTAAACCAATATCATCATTATGAAAATTCTTAGTCCCAAATATAATGACAAAAGTGACTGGAAAGTAAATAAAAGATGGTCAGAGGAGAAACAGTCCTTAGAGCCTAGGCAGATTCAAATGGTGATCATAAATGTTCAGCAACCAACACCCAGTGAAAAAAATCCTCCACCTTAATAAATGCACTCTTACCAGAGGTAAGCTAAAAATCAGCTTATCTGTATCTATCCACTCAGGGGAAAACCGGCACCTCCAATCTCCTCACATGGAAGGGGCAAACAGGATCTCTTACATTACACTTACATTGAAAATCACGATTATTAGGCACATAGGAATTAAAATAGCCGGCCGGTCTGCATGCACCCGTTCAGGACGAGATACGATGAGAACGATGACGTCAGCACGTCAGACTTCCGACGTACGTTTCGTCCTATTGGACGTCGTCATGGGCTCTTAAAAGTCCCCCCCTTAAAAGTCAGATGGAGGAGATGCAACGCGAACAAAGGAACCTGAGATATAGATTGGAAGACCAGGAAAACCGAAGCAGAAGGAAAAACTTGAGGATTAGAGGTCTCCCAGAGATACAGGGGGAGGGAGAAAATCTACAGGAAAAAGTGGATCAAATTTTTGGAGGCCTCATTTATCCAACGGAAAACAATAAGAGAATTAAACTGGATAGAGTGCACAGAATCAGGAAACCAGCCGAGATTAGTAAGGAGGCTCCACGAGACGTGATTGTGAGGTTCCATAACTATCAAGACAAAGAGAAAATCAGGGAGAGCTTGAAAAATAATCAAACAGTGAAATATGGAGAATCTAATCTACAGGTTTACCAGGACCTAGCCACTGAGACACGGACAAGGAAAAGAGTCCTCAGACCATTATTGGCGCAGCTTAAAGCTCGAGATGTACAATATTCCTGGGGTTTCCCAGCATGCCTGATTGGGCGAAAGGACGGGCGCTCAGCAACGCTAAGATTCCCAGAGGAGACCCAAAATTTCTGTCGGCGACTGGATATCCCACTTGTAGAAATCCAGTCCAGGGTTTTTGGAAAATATGGGCCTGGGCAGTGGGCGGTGAGGGGGGGAAATGGGCCTTGGGCCCAGAGCTTGGGAGAGAGGGGGGGAGGGGGTAGGTTTTGTTGGGGCGGATGAGGGGGGAGGTGGGGGAATGGAGGGGGGAGGTAGGCCCGATAAATCCCGGAGTGGGCTGAGGGTTCTAAGAATTACCACACTGAGTTCAACCCTCGGGGGGAAAACCGTAGGGCCGGGCGGAGAATGTGGGGCCATGGTTAATGGGGCCACTGGGAGGCCTGATACCCCCAATGAGGGAAAGGGAGGGGGAGGGGAAGGGAGGGGGGAAAGGGGGAGGGAAGAGGGAGGGGGGGCAAGGGAGGTTCGAGACCTCATTTTCTCTGGCTGATTGGTCTAGAAAGGCAGAATAAATGGCCGGTATAAGGTTGGTAACATATAATGTGAGGGGCCTCAATTCGCCCATTAAATGTGCAAACATAATGAGCGAATTGAGATCCATTAAAGCTGAGGTGGTCTTTCTCCAGGAGACGCACCTATTCCTGGAGAGAAATCAGAAAATAATATCCAAGGACTACCCGCTTTGGATTTATAGTGATTCCCCGATAAAGGGTGCAAAAGGGGTGGCGATTGGTTTTGCAAGGGAAGTACATTTTCAGCTAGAGGAGAGACTAACTGATACCGAAGGCCGATACTTGTTCCTGAGGGGTATATTAAATGAGAAGGAATACACTTTAGCAAATGTGTATTGCCCAAATACTAACCCAGGAAAATATGCAACGGGAGTCTTAACAAAGATAGAGGACTTCAGGAGGGGGAGGGCTATTGTGGCAGGAGATTTTAATTTATGTATTGAGCCGGGTAGAGATAACACGTCGCATGTTCGGGGGACTGGAGGTGTATGGATGAATAAACTCAAGAAAAAGCTGCACCAATGTCAGCTAGTAGATGTGTGGAGGATGCAACATCAAAAGACAAGGGACTACACCTTCTACTCCCCCGTACATGCGACGTACTCTAGGCTCGATTATTTCTTCATAGATCACAGGTACTTGGATGAGATAGAAAGCACAAACATAGGATCCATAACATTCTCGGACCACGCCCCTGTGACGCTACAAATAAAACAAAATACACGAATATCCTTGTTAAGAAACTGGAGACTAAACGAAGACCTCCTTCATGATAGGAAAATCGATAGGTTAATAAAAGAGGAATTAGAATTTTATTTTAAAACAAATACCTCAAAGGAAACCTCAGAATTAATAGTCTGGGAGGCCCACAAGGCTTATATTAGAGGGATTATAATAAAGGCGGGAGTTGAGAAGGAAAGAAGGCAGGCAAAGGAACTTCATGAGCTTCAGGAGGAGATTAAAAAACTAGAACAGCAGCACAAGGATTCGGGGGAAGGAGGGATTGTGGGAAAACTATATAGAGCAAGAGAGGCCATGAGACAACAGATATAACTAGAAAACAGAAAGAAGTATAATTTAGTCAAAAAAGAAAGATACATTGCTAGTAACAGACCTGGACGACTCCTGGCAAGGGCATTAAGCAAAAAGAAAAATAATAATATATCGATAAAATAAGGACCAAAACAGGAGAACTTAGATACAAAGATGTAGATATAGCAAAGACCTTTCAAGAATTCTATGGGGAGCTCTACTCAATAAAAAAGGATACGAGTAAAGAGAAAGAGCAAAAACAAGAGAAAATTAAAAGTTACTTAAAAGAAACTGGGATGTCAAAAATAACTGAAGAGGAAAGAATAGCTTTTGAGGCCCCCATCATAGAGTCTGAAGTAAAGGAAGGCCATTAAAGAACTACAAATAGGCAAGAGTCCAGGTCCAGACGGACTGACAGCACTATACTACAAAAATTATCAAGACTACTTAGTGCCAAAACTGTGCTCTTATATGAATGAGATAGGAGAGAAAGGGGTAATGAGCAGAGACGCACTAGCATCTAACATAGCGATTATACATAAGGAAGGAAAAGATGATACTCTATGCTCTAGTTTTAGGCCCATATCCTTACTAAATATAGACACAAAATTATTTGCAAGAGTAATAGCGGGCAAAGTAAAGCAAACATTTGAAAGGATAATCCATCCTGACCAAGTTGGGTTCATACCAGGCAGACAGGGAAGGGATAATAGTATTAAAACCTTATTGATAACTCAGGAAATTAAAAAGAGTGGAGTCCCAGGTCAACTCCTGTCAATAGATGCTGAAAAAGCATTTGACAGGGTAGACTGTAACTTCATGATAGAGACACTTAAAGAAGTGGGCTATGGGGAGTAGATGGATAGGGGCGTTGTATTCTAGGCGTCAGCGAGAGTAAAAATTAAATGGGATCCTGCCAGAACCCTTTAATATGTATAATGGAACAAGACGGGTGTCCAATTTCCCCAATGCTTTTCCTGTTAGCACTAGAACCTCTCCTTATGAGGATTAGACAGAATCTGGACATTAGAGGAGTAAACATAGGGGGAGCTGAGTACAAGCTCGCTGCCTTTGCGGATGATATTCTGCTCTACATTACACATCCAAGAATCTCCCTCCCGAACGTTATGGCCACCTTAAAAGAATACGGGAAGTTATCCAACTTTAAAATAAATCCAACTAAATCAGAAGTGTTAGATATAAACCCCAATAAGACGAGAGAGTATTCATAACAAAAACACTTCCCTTTTGCGTGGGGGAAAGAAACCTTAAATTATCTAGGAGTTCAAATTACAACATCTACAGAAAAGCTATTTCAGGCGAACTTCATGCCACTTATGAATAAGGTAAAAACAGAACTAAATAGAATACAGCAGGGGCAACTGTCGTGGGCGGGAAGAATAAATATTTTCAAAATGGTCTTACTACCAAAAATAAAATATAAAATGCAAATGCTCCCAATTACATTGCCATCTACATATCTTAAAATATTGCAATCAATGTTATTAAGGTTTATATGGAAGGGGAAAACACCACGTTTAAAATACACTTAATTAATAAACACGAAAAGTAAAGGGGGATGGGGAGCACCAGATATCTGCAAATACTATGAAACCATCGCACTTGCGAGAGTGGTAGATTGGGTTAAAAATAAAGAAAAACACTGGGTAGAAATTGAGAATAAAATTAGTAAACTAAAACTGCACGAAATTATATGGAGCCCACCAAAACTAAGAAAACATAATATTGAAATTCATGAAATCACTAGGCATGCACTTAGAACATGGGACACTTTACACAAAAGGGAACATTGGGAGTACAATTCACTGTTAATGTCACTAAAAGGTGTAGATTACTTCCCACCTGGAAAGGAGGAGTGGTTTGGTAAATGGCTCCTGGAGGAGAATTTACAACTGAAGGATGTAATGGACCGGGATAGAATATGCACAATGCGAGAGCTTATGAATAGGAGAGATAAGATAGTTATTAACTCATGGCGTTACAGCCAATTAAAGCATTTTATTGAATCTTTACCTCAACCAATTAGAACAACAAAAAATCTACTTCTGTTAGACAAAATATGCATGAACACTGACGAAAAAGCAGGTTTCTCCCGGATTTATAAAATACTGGTTGAACTGAAAAGGCCGGACACCCCGGCCTTTATAGAAAAATGGGAAAAGGAGTTAGGAAATACCCTTTCAGAGACAGAAGTAGCTATGATATGGAAGAGACTCTCGGCCACATCGGTCAATAGCAAATTGTTAGAGATAAACTATAAATGTATGACGAGAATGTATATGATACCGGATAAGATGCATAAAATCAATGGGGAAAAATCCCGACTCTGCTGGAGGGTATGTGGTGCAATAGGGACGATGGTCCACGTCTGGTGGGCATGCCCGGAAATAGGACTCTTCTGGGAAGAGATTAAAAAGTATATCAAGGAAGGAGATCACGCACTTCGACCTCCCAAAAGACCCCAAAATATTCCTATTCCATCTGTACGATATGCCCACTAAAACCTATCTCAGAACACTTTTGCCCCATTCTATAGACGCAGCTAAAACCCTAATTGCTAAAAACTGGAAAAGGAAAGAAAGACCAACTATGAGGGGATGGTTCAATAAAATTAATGAGATACAGGAACTAGAGTATTTGAGATTTAGTGAAGGGATAAAAATGGAGGCTTATAAGACAAAGTGGGGAGTTTGGGAAAAATTTAAAAATTCCCCAAGATCAATAGAGATGTGGACAACATGAGTAAAAGAAAGGGTAGATCCTGATACAGTTCAAGATGAAAATGGGAGAAGGGGCGGTCAGGAGGGGGTAAATGGGAAGGTAGGGAAACTAGAGAGGGTGGATAGAGAGGAAAGAGGTATGGTCTCGGGATGGGGGGGGAGGGGAGGGGAAGGAAGTTAGGAAGAAATCAATGGTAAATAGCTAATTTATATGGTCGAGTGTTATTCTTTTTCTTTCTTTGTATAATGAAGCGATCTAATCTAGGAAATAAGACATAAAGCCACAATGATGTGACGATAAAAGGGAATCCTTTTTGAATATTATCTATTTGAAAAATCTATTCCCATGGTAAACCTCTTCGCTGACGTGGCACAAAATAAAAAAAATAAAAATCCTCTGTGTATGACCCTGGCCTGGCTCACTTTCTTGATTACAGTATTCCCCATCTTCTGTATATAGTTATTTGTTATTTGGGTGTCACTGTTTGGGTTTATTGTCACTGTTTGGTTTTGGAGGTGTTTGTGTATTTGTATATCATTATCTTAATAAAAGCTTATATATTCACTTTACATGTGTTTTGGTTCTCTCTGTGCAGTCCACACAATCTGGTCTTTCCAATTCCTGAAAGTATACCAAGGCCATCTCTGACCAGAAGTGGCTGCACTAAGGAACCATCCTGGTTCGGTTGGCTTGTTTAAAATGGATTTTAATGAAATTGTTTATTATTCTCTGCTGGCGGCAGAGGATGATGAATATTGCCGTCAGACTTTAACAGGTTGGACCAGTGACCAGCTGCTGGGAGTGATCCCATCAGCTCATTCCCTAATGGATCAGGGCTATATGTTATTTGAAAATATTCAGCCTTTAATCCAACTATATGCAAAGCCAGCCCTGTCATGTATTCCCAAAGGGAGTGACGATTTTTCTCCCCCCTTCAATTGTGGCCAAGTTGAATCCTTAGTATGGCTGTTAGAGGATGATTCGGCTTTTTTCACAAATTATTCCTCTTGTTCCCAGCAGGTGTTGTCTGATTGCATTTGTTCAATAGAATCCCTGGCTAGACAGGCTGTATGTGATCCAACTTTTGTTCAACCTGTGCTACAGACATGGTCAGATCTCTTGCATTTAGCCAAGCCACAACAATCCAGCCCTGTCATTAGACACCTGCTTCCCCAAGAGTCTCCCCGTCACCTATGGCAACCTCAGCTACAGCCCAATATACGCTGCTTCCCACCAAGTACCTATACCTAGTCTCTACCCACTGCACCTATCTTGCCTTCAATCCACCTGCTTCTTCCCTTCCACCTGTAACAATCCCACAAAAACCTCCCCCAGCCACTGTTCCCTTGTCTCTACTGCATTCCAGCCCTTCCTTTTACCCAGTTCCATCATTTTCTTACAGCCCTGCAGTTACCTACAAAACTGCAGTGGCTAAACCAAAAAAGAAAACGAAGTTCTTTCCAACCCAGTCCCAGTCTGAAGTCCCGGTGTTCCAGTCTGATGTCCCGGTACCCGCCTTCCAGTCTGATGTCCCGGTGCCTGTCTTCCAGTCTGATGTCCCGGTGCCCACCTTTCAGTCTGATGTCCCGTGCTTGCCTTCCAGTCTGATGTCTTGGTGCCTATCTTCCAGTCTGATGTCTTGGTGCCTGCCTTCCAGTCTGATGTCTTGGTGCCTGCCTTCCAGTCTGATGTCCTGGTGCCCGCCTTCCAGTCTGATGTCCTGATGCCCGCCTTCCAGTCTGATGTCTCGGTGCTTGCCTTCCATTCCGATGTCCCAGTGCCCGCCTTCCAGTCTGATATCCTAGTGCCCGCCTTCCAGTCTGATATCCTAGTGCCCGCCTTCCAGTCTGATGTCTCTGTGCCCGCTTTCCAGTCTGATGTCCCGGTGCCTGCCTTCTAGTCTGATGTTTCGGTGCTCTTCTTCCAGTCTGATGTTTCGGTGCTCGTCTTCCAGTCTGATGTTTCGGTGCCCACCTTTCAGTCTGATATCTTGGTGCCCGCCTTCCAGTCTGATATCCCAGTGCTCGCCTTCCAGTCTGATGTCTCTGTGCCCGCTTTCCAGTCTGATGTTCCGGTGCCCACCTTTCTGTCTGATGTCTTGGTGCCCGCCTTCCAGTCTGATGACGCGGTGCCCACTTTCGAGTCTGATGTCCCGTGCTTGCCTTCCAGTCTGATGTCCTGATGCCCGCTTTCCAGTCTGATGTCTTGGTGCCTGCCTTTCAGTCTGATGTTTCGGTGCTCGTCTTCCAGTCTGATGTTTCGGTGCTCGTCTTCCAGTCTGATGTTTCGGTGCCCACCTTTCAGTCTGATGTCTTGGTGTCCGCCTTCCAGTCTGATGTACCGTGCCCGCCTTCCAGTCTGATGTCTCGTTACCTGCCTTCCGTTCTGATGTCTCGTTACCTGCCTTACAATCTGATGACTCATTACCCGCCTTCCAGTCTGATGTCCCGCGCCCGCCTTCCAGTCTGATGTCCCGTGCCCGCCTTCCAGTCTGATGTCCCGATGCCTGCCCTCCAGTCTGATGTCCCGGTGCCCGCCTTCCAGTCTGATGTCCTGGTGCCTGCCATCCAGTCTGATGTCCTGGTGCCTGCCTTCCAGCCCGATGACCCGGAGCCTGCCTTCCAGCCCGACGACCCGGAGCCCGCCTTCCAGCCCGATGACCCATAGCCTGCTGCCCAGCTTGATGACCCAGAGCCTGCTGCCCAGCCTGATGACCCGGAGCCTGCTGCCCAGACCGATGACCCGGAGCCTGCTGCCCAGCCCGATGACCCGGAGCCTGCTGCCCAGCTTGATGACCTGGAGCCCACGGTTTGCCCTGATGTGCCCGCTGTCTGCCCTGATGTACCCGCTGTCTGCCCTGATGTGCCCGCTGTCTGTCCTGATGTACTCGTTGCTGATTTTGATGTTCCTGTGACTGTCCAGTCTGATGTCCCGGTGCCCGCCTTCCAGTCTGATGTCCCAGTGCCCGCCTTCCAGTCTGATGTCCCGGTGCCCGCCTTCCAGTCTGATGTTCCGGTGCCCGCCTTTCAGTCTGATGTCCCGGTGCCTGCCTTCTATAAAATGTATGTCTGGTTCCGCCCACTTCCCCAGCTATTTGGGGGTGATCCCGTTCAATGCAGAGGGTTTCGCAACCAAGTTGAGATATACTTTGAGATGCTGCCCCAGGCGTTTCCCACAGACAGAAGCAAAGTAGGGTTCGTGATATCTTTGCTTTCTGAGAGAGCATTGGCTTGGGCTAACCCTCTATGGGAGACGCAAAAACCTGTTGTCTTGAGTTACCATGAGTTTGTGGCCTCCTTTAAAAGGGTATTTGACATTCCTGCATGCTCCGCTTCTGCTGCCAAGTGCCTCATGTCCATCAGAGTACGAGAACTGTTGCTGACTACACCATTGAGTTCTGTACACTGGCAGCAAAGGTTGCTTGGAACAATGAGGCCCTCATGGCTGCTTTTTCTCATGGTCTCTCGGCTTCCATCAAGGATGAGATAGCTGCCCGAGATATACCCACTGAGCTGGAGAGATTGATCTCGTTTGCCATCCTCATTGACTCCATACTCAGAGAAAGACTTTCTTTTAAGGAGCGCTTGCGGAAGCCTCCTGTACGTTTGCCTCCGAGCTTTGCAGTCCCACCCATGCCTCCCTCACCTCCCATGCCTCCTGGTACCGAGTCGGTCAGTGAAGATGAACCCATGAACCTGGGCTTCACGTGTCTCTCTGCGGATGAGAGAGCCTTTAGGAGGAGGGAGAGATTGTGCTTTTATTGTGGCCAGGCAGGTCACTTTTTGAAGTCTTGTTCTACCTGTCCTGGGAAAACCCGAACGTTGAGGTCCTGTCATGGACAGACCTTAGGTGGCGTTGTTTCGTCCCCAGTTATCCAGAAGGATAAGCCCCTGGTTTCGGTCACCCTTTCTTGTGCTAAGTCGTCTATTGAGATACAGGCTCTAATCAACTCTGGGGCTGCAGGCCTGTTCATTGCTGCTGCATTTGTATCAAAGCACTCGATTCCACTGCAGCTGCGTCACACTCCACTTGCCATTGAGGCTCTTGACGGGAGACCTCTACAGCCTGCCCATTTGACTCATGAGACGGTTCCATTGTCCATGGCCGTAGGGGCTCTTCACCATGAGATAATCCAATTCCAAGTGATTTCCTCTCCTAAGTTTCCGCTGGTTATTGGTTATCCTTGGTTATAGAGGCACAACCCCTTTTTTGATTGGCTCCGTGCTGAGGTTCTCTCCTGGTCACCACAATGCAGTGAAACATGCTTCTGGAAGGTAGCCAGGCTCCTGTGTACCTCTTCACTCTTCTCCCTGCCAGAGGAGTACTGAGATTTTACCATGATGGAGGATAAAGCCATGGAGGAGTATGTTGCAGACGCATTTTCTCTGGGTTTCATCCGCAAATCCTCGTCTCCTGTTGGTGCTGATTTCTTCTTTGTGAAAAAAGAAGAGCAGTGAACTGAGACCTTGTATTGTATATAGGTGTCTCAATCATTTCACGATTAAGAATGTCTACCCGATCCCGTTGATTACAGAGTTATTTGACCGCCTCAAGAGAGCAACGGTTTTCACTAAGCTTGATCTGAGAGGGGCTTACAATCTTGTGAGGATTAAGGAGGGCGACGAGTGGAAAACTGCATTTAATACCAGAACAGGCCATTATGAGTATCTCGTAATGCCTTTTGGCCTTTGTAACGCCCCAGCAGTTTCCCAGGAATTTATTAATGATGCCCTCCGAGATTTGTTGCAGTAATGTGTGGTGGTTTATCTCTATGATATCCTCATATTTTCCAAGTCCCTGGAGAGCCACCACACAGATGTCTGTCGTGTGTTTCAGAAATTAATGCCGCGTACACACAAGCGGACTTTACGGCAGACTTGGTCCGGCGGACCGGACTCTGTCGCATAATTCGATTGTGTGTGGGCTCCAGTGCACTTTTTTTTTCCCAAAAGTTCGACGGACCTAGAAATGAAACATGTTTCAAATCTTTCCGACGGACTCGGCTTTCTAGCTTACAAACCGTTCGTCTGTGTGCAAGTCCGACAGACCAAAACTGACACATGCTCTGAAGCAAGTACAAGACGGAAGCGCTCGGTCTGGTAAAACTAGCTTTCATATTGAAGCTAGCACATTCCTCACGCTGCTAATTCTGTGATCTTTTAATACAGCACATTCTTGTCTTCTTTATAATGCGAGAAGAATGAAGTTGTTGTGTTGCTTATATTCACACAGAGTTCTCACAAACTACTTTCTGCATTATTTATCCTCATGTCATGACTAATATTATATTATAGTTTTTAAAAGTCAGATCTCCATAAATAATGTAGCAAAATATTTTTTTTACTCCTCTTTTTAACTTTTATATTTCATCAATATCTATTTTACAATTTGTGATAAAGTCTCAAAAATTATTGATTTAAATGTTTAATTTTTTTATGGAGTTTCAAGTTACCACAATACCCTTATTACTTTGTATTAATGAGGTTGGTGTCCCTTGTTAATTTGACATAGGGGGGTTATTTTCAAAAGGCAAATTCATTTAGCACTACAAGTGCAAAGTGCACTTGAAATTGCACTGAAAGTGCACTTGGAAGTGCAGTCGCTGTGGATCCGAGGGACACATGCAAGGAAACCAAAAATAAATCATTTTATCTTGCACATGATTGATAAAATCAGCAGAGCTTCCCCTCATTTGAGATCTTCCCCTCAGATTTACAGCGACTGCACTTCCAACAAGTGCACTTGCAGTGCAATTTATAAAGTGCACTTTACACTTGTACTTTGCACTTCAATTGCAAAATGATTTTTCCTTTTGTAAATAACCCCCATAGTCTTTTTGACATGTACCTGCCTACTCACAAACAAAATGTCCTTTTTGAATAAAAACACATAGTAAATAATTTTAGGTAAATAAAATAGCCATTTATTCTGGGAAATACATAAATGAGGAAGGCAACACTGGAGACACTTTTGGAATGTGTGAAGCCTTTTGTCCCCCAGGGTACACAATCAAAGATTGAAATCAAAATTGGGATCTTGCGGAGTCCATAGAATAGGGAGCTGCATCTTCAGTCCAGACTGAAGCCAGGCAATCACTTTCGACTCTTTTGTGGAGCCTTCCCTGCACACTGCCCTGCAGCCTTCCCGCCATGCTTCTCTGCAGCCTTCCTTGGAGGCTGTGCCTCTGGTGGTATACTTGTGGCAGGAGGAGGAGGAGGAGGGGCTTCATCCGAAATATGGCTTGTTTGAGTAAGCTGGCCCCTCATCCCCTTCTGAAGGGCCTCATAAAAAATCCCCTCACAGAGGAGGCGTTGCCCCTTCTCAAGTTCCATTAACCTGGTGGCCAAATATATACCATAGGCCTCTTCAGCATTGGGGGGGTTACTCAGCATTTGGCTGGCTTCCCGAATGAGGCTACGTTTTTCCTCCTCTGTTCGGATCATCTTCCTGGGCCTATTGGTGGTAATGCGGAGGGGAGGCACCTGGCATTCGGTGAGGCTTCTACTGGGCCCAGCCACCTCCTGCCTGCCACTGGGCATGGCCTCCTCCTCTCTACCACTGGGCAAGGTCTCCTCCTCTCTACCACTGGGCACGGCCTCCTCCTGGCTGAGCTCATCCTGTGTATAAATAAAGGGACATAGTTGTCATTTTTGCTTCCTCAATCATACACAATTTTCAGCTCATGACTTTTAAATATAATTATAAACAAATAGAAAAGGCTATCATTTTGACCCCACCATTATTCTAGCTGTTCACCAATCTTTGAATTACATTTTTGGCCACTACTGTCTAGTGATATGTATACATAATAATAATTGTGAGTAAATCATTGATTTTTAAGCAATTCAAACATTTTAATATTTACACAATCCAAAATTCCCTAAAAAAGTATACCTGGCTGCAGCTGGGCGCATCCACTTCATCAAGGATGAAAGGGCCCGGTTCTTCTGGGGACGCCATAGCTGTGGTGGAGGGAAGGGTGGAGGGAAGGGTGAAGGTGGAGGGAAGGGTGGAGGGAAGGGTTTGAAAGCAATTGCCTTGCTTCTGTCTGGTCATCCAGAAATCTCAGTTTGGGGTAGTACCACAGCTTGGGGACATAAACCTTGTCGGCTGCTGCTCCTGATTTGAGGGAATCCTGTATCTTCTTGTGTTCCCGCCTGTACATATTCCGCAAGATCCCAATTTTATTTTCCACTAACTTAATGTCTGCCTGGAGACTCGAGTCTTTACAAACTCCAGAAGTCTCCCCAGTGTTGCCTGCCTTGCTTGCTTATTAAAATACAAGGGGTGCTTGACCCCCCACAGGTTTCGGTTCTCTTGATAGAGGTCAATTTATAAAGTGCACTTTACACTTGTACTTTGCACTTCAATTGCAAAATGATTTTCCCTTTTGTAAATAACCCCCATAGTATTTTTGACATGTACCTGCCTACTCACAAACAAAATGTCCTTTTTGAATAAAAACACATAGTAAATAATTTTAGGTAAATAAAATAGCCATTTATTCTGGGAAAAACATAAATGAGGAAGGCAACCCTGGAGACACTTTTGGAATGTGTGAAGCCTTTTGTCCCCCAGGGTACACAATCAAAGATTGAAATCAAAATTGGGATCTTGCGGAGTCCATAGAATAGGGAGCACAATCTGCATCTTCAGTCCAGACTGAAGCCAGGCAATCACTTTCGACTCTTCCGTGGAGCCTTCCCTGCACACTGCCCTGCAGCCTTCCCGCCATGCTTCTCTGCAGCCTTCCTTGGAGGCTGTGCCTCTTGTGGTGTGCTTGTGGCAGGAGGAGGAGGAGGAGGGGCTTCATCCGAAATATGGCTTGTTTGAGTAAGCTGGCCCCTCATCCCCTTCTGAAGGGCCTCATAAAAAATCCCCTCACAGAGGAGGCGTTGCCCCTTCTCAAGTTCCATTAACCTGGTGGCCAAATATATACCATAGGCCTCTTCAGCATTGGGGGGGTTACTCAGCATTTGGCTGGCTTCCCGAATGAGGCTAAGTTATTCCTCCTCTGTTCGGGTCATCTTCCTGGGCCTATTGGTGGTAATGTGGAGGGGAGGCACCTGGCATTCGGTGAGGCTTCTACTGGGCCCAGCCACCTCCTGCCTGCCACTGGGCATGGCCTCCTCCTCTCTACCACTGGGCACGGTCTCCTCCTCTCTACCACTGGGCACGGCCTCCTCCTGGCTGAGCTCATCCTGTGTATAAATAAAGGGACATAGTTGTCATTTTTGCTTCCTCAATCATACACAATTTTCAGCTCATGACTTTCAAATATAATTATAAACAAATAGAAAAGGCTATCATTTTGACCCCACCATTATTCTAGCTGTTCACCACTCTTTGAATTACATTTTTGGCCACTACTGTCTAGTGATATGTATACATAATAATAATTGTGAGTAAATCATTGATTTTTAAGTAGTTCAAACATTTTAATATTTACACAATCCAAAATTCCCTAAAAAAGTATACCTGGCTTCAGCTGGGCGCATCCACTTCATCAACTTTGTCCCCGGTTCTTCTGGGGACGCCATAGCTGTGGTGGAGGGAAGGGTGGAGGGAAGGGTGGAGGTGGAGGGAAGGGTGGAGGGAAGGGTTTGAAAGCAATTGCCTTGCTTCTGTCTGGTCATCCAGAAATCTCAGTTTGGGGTAGTACCACAGCTTGGGGACATAAACCTTGTCGGCTGCTGCTCCTGATTTGAGGGAATCCTGTATCTTCTTGTGTTCCTGCCTGTACATATTCCGCAAGATCCCAATTTTATTTTCCACTAACTTAATGTCTGCCTGGGGACTCGAGTCTTTACAAACTCCAGAAGTCTCCCCAGTGTTGCCTGCCTTGCTTGCTTATTAAAATACAAGGGGTGCTTGACCTCCCACAGGTTTCGGTTCTCTTGATAGAGGTCAATAAACTGAGTGAAAAAATCCTCCTCCTTAAAGGGATTCATTTTAGCTCGTTACTTCCATTTGGACATACATAGGCCAGCGTACTAGCTTTATATACACTGCGCATGTGTCATGCTCCGCCTGCATCGCCCACCCCTGACGTTTTTTAGGATGATTTTTTCCCGCCCCTTCACTCTTCATTGCGCAGTGGGAGTATATAGAGAAAGATGGCGGAGAGATTATCTGGAACTAGTGCAGAGGAAAGCCCGGAGCCACAAACATCCAGATGCAGGAGGAGATATAAGGCCACCAACATGGCCTTTGAAGAGATGGTGGAGATGGTGGCCATATTGAGGAGGGAGGACTATGATGGCAAAAAAGGACCGTACACCAGACCCAATATGCGGAAGGACAAAATAATGTCCTCAGTTGTCACCACTATTGAGGAAAAATTTGGAGTTAAACGGGCTAAAGAACAATTGAGGAAGTGCTGGTCTGACCTAAAAACTAGGGAGCCTGAACAATATTGCCGAATCAAGAAGGTGCTTAAAAAAATAAGTACTTGTTGTGTGTTCCTATTGAGATACTTAACTTGCATGCTGATCCATATGCTTTTCGTTTATACAGCATCGTTCATAAAGATTGTTCTTTTGAAACTACATATGATTATAATAGAATGGCGTTTGTTTTGCAAGAAATACGATGGTACAGGGTTGTACACACATTTAGGTCTTGATTATTTGTCGTATTAAAATAAGTTTTGGATGTTGTGTAGATGTGTTGGAAACTAGAATGCTTATTAAAAAATGATTCAGTGTAATGTAAGGACAGGACACAGCAGCTGTTTCCACATCTGGACTCACGAGAACTAATGTACTGTGTGACACCAGAGAACATTTTTGAGGGTAATCCACACAACGGCTCCAGGGGATACTTGAGGTGTCTCCATCTGTGAAACTTGCATAAAAATGTTAAGTATTGCAGTTTTGTTAAAAGTGAATTTTGAATCCTGTCTTAAAAAAATTTTGTTAAACAAACTGACAATTGTCCACCACTTCAAAGCAAGGTTTCATATTCCTATTTCTGGCCTGAAATATCACTGTGTTAAGTATACATTTTGTTTCATTCTCATAGGGGAGAAAAGACTCAGACAACAGTCAGAGGATCCCAGGACCCCCCCAAGTCACCAGCCTGAATCTGGAATTACCCCAAGCCCCAGCCCAAGACCACGCCCACCCGACGATCTTGAGGAAGGAGAGGTGGAGGAAGTGGGCGAGATTTGCACCCCACCATGTGAGTGACTGACACCCCAGCTTAAGGTAATCTATTTAGGCGTGCATATTTCTAAATACATTCTCCACAAATTTTAGGTGATGTTCTGGTTGTGGAAGGCCAAGCGGCGGAGCCATTTACAGTGCACAAAGACTGATTGGGCAGATAATGGTGTGGAATGGCCAAATTGATTGAATGTGAGAACAAATTGACAGCATGAGAAATCGGCTGGACAGCATGCAACAGAAAATGAAGAACATGATTGATGTTTTGGGCAGAATCTAATCAGTTTTTTCCTAAAAACATCAATCATGTTCTTCATTTCATTGTAAGATTTTATAGTTTGTAATTTTTTAAAGTTGTGAAATAGTAATAGCAAAATTTAGCAGATGCACATGGTGTGTCATCATGTGCTATCTGCCATCAGGGGATCTCATTGTACTTATTTTGTGTTTGCAACCCCTTCCTCATAATAATGCTAGTTTGTGAGAGGAAAAAAGGGATTGCACACACAAAACACGTCCATTGATCCCCCATGATGGGAGATAGCACATGTTGACTTTACCCATTTGGACTCACAATTTGTGAGCATCTGCTAAATTTTGCTTTTACGTGGGTGACATCACCAGCACAGTTTTTGACATGTTGAACTTTGTAAGTTCCTGTTTTTTTTTATTATGTGTGAACAAACCCTGTTGTCAAGCCAAAATTTGTCTAAACAAATATTTTTCGATAACTAAGCCTAAAATAACCCCCCCAAAAAAATTATATTGTTAAAAAATAAATAAATAAATAAAACACGTTTTAAAAAAATGCACTTTTGAATGTGCGCACAGTAAAATGTTGTTACTACTACAACGTGTGTGGCTTATTATTTCTCAATACCAGTTTATTAATTTTTTTGTTGTTTACAGTGACAAAGGGCCTTATTGACTAAAGGGAAATGCACTTGCCACTACAAGTGTACTAGGAGACAGCCAAAGATAAATGCAAACAAGAATAAAAACAAGAGATTTGATCCAAAATATTTTTTTTTTATTTTGTAAAATTTTAAAGATGTCCTGGCATTGCAATGGCCCCCCAACCATTAAAATAATTGACATATCTGTCCCACACTTGACGTGCAGTTTGGGGGGGCCAAGCCAGTACAGCCAGTATCCAGGCCTGTGAGTGCAAATTCAGCACTAAGTCCGGCCTCAGGCCCAACAGAAGTGAGATTTGTTGTAGAATGCAACAAGCCATGATGATATAATTGATTTTATAGTCCGCCATATTGATGGCCGAGAGGAACAAACAGAACCGGCTGGTCATAATCCTGAAGGCATTCTCCACAACTCTTCTTGCTCTGGCCAGCCGGTAATTAAATACCCTCCTCTCCAGTCTGGAGACGCTGGCAGAACTCGGTCTGTGCAAAGACTCCTACATCCGACATCCGGCTGTTCTTCCCCACGTCCACGAACATAAAATCCAATTGGGCCGAGACCACTGCCATCAATACTACACTATTAAACCCCTTATAATTAAAGTAGTAAGACCCCGAATGGGGTGGTGGCACAATGCGGACACAGTTGGGAAAGTCCCAATGGTCAGCAAACTGGGAGGCCACAGACTGCCATTCCTGTGGGTTGGAAGGAAACTGTGGAGTCAAACAAGAAAAAAAATATATAAGTACTTTTAAAAATTAATTTGCTAGCAGATTACACGAAAACATTCTTGAACAACAGCAGTCTAACATTTTTTTAATGTATTATTTATAAAAATCTAAAACATAAGGCCCACTTATAAGATTACTCACCCCCTCTGATGGCCCATTGATCAATTTGTATGTGGGGGGTGGTCTAATTTAGTAGAAGACCGCACATGACATTTGGAGACATTTGAGGGGGTGGGGGGGTCCTAATTTAGTAGAAGACCACACATGACATTTGGAGACATTTGAGGGGGTGGGGGGATTCTAATTTAGTAGAAGACCACACATGACATTTGGAGACATTTGAGGGGGTGGGGGGAAATTCTAATTTAGTAGAAGACCACACATGACATTTGGAGACATTTGAGGGGGTGGGAGGGTTCTAAATTAGTAGAAGAACACACATGACATTTGAAGACATTTGAGGGGGTGGGGGGGTTCTAATTTAGTAGAAGACCACACATGACATTTAGAGACATTTGAGGGGGTGGGGGAGGGTAAAGCAGTACAATGGAGCTGACAATATACATTGTTAAAGGGACTATAGGCTATAGGTGTATATGGGCCCAGGACTGCATGGTGGGGAGGTTAGTAAAGGCAAATATGCATGTAGGGCAAAAAATTATTTACGATAAAAAAACATGCATGCATGAAGATAAAGGGGACATTCACAGCAATTTCCAAGCATCTTAATTAGGTAACGATGAAATTAATACAATACATTAGCAAACATTAAATATATATCATGTAATGTTAAAGGATAAAAAACTTACCTTCATATAGTCCTTCTGCAGGACCTGAATTATGGCAGAACAGGTCTCTGGGATTATGATCCCCAGAGCCCAGGGGGAAATGCCTGTCGAGAACTTCAGGTCCTAAAGGCTTCTCCCAGTCGCGTGATGTGGCAACTAGCCTCTGCTCCGCGGTGATGGCTTGCCTCATGCAGGTATCCTGCCTGCTGATATAAGGGGTTAGCATAGCCACCAGACGCTAAAAAATGGGGTCTGTCATCCTGAGATAATTCCTGAAATCCTCAGGATTATTCTCACAGAGCAGAGGCATGTATGAGAATTGGTCATGCTGGCGCAACCAATTCTTCGTCCGTGAACTCCTCCTCGCCCTGTTCATGGACTGGACTCGGGTCAAAGTATGAACCCCAACACCAAGCCCCCACGCAGCACGAATGCGAAAATGAGTACGTCCACACAGCATGGCTTCAAAATGGTCGCCTGGTCAAACAAACAAACTTAGAACAAACGCACTGAAGAACAGCAAGGCCTATGAAGAGCCACCTGAAGATCAGGAATGAGCGTACCAGAACGGCCTACTATACAGGTTACGAACTGACCAACACGCACTGATAACCAGATACAAACCTCACAAGCACAAACTGAACCGCAGAAAACGATCAAAATAAGCCGAAGTCTGAAAAGCGTGAATCGTCTCTAACCACACGGTAAACACGAGATTAGCAGAAGGAGCCCAAAGGGTGGCGTAATGGGGCTTGAACTTCCTTTTTCTAGTCCAGTCGTACGTGCTGTACGCCACCGCGTTCAAAACCATCAGGCTTTTGGAGTGATCGTGTGTGTCCAAGTCCGTCCGTTTGTAAGTCTGGCGCGCCTATGCTACAAAGTCCGTTGGAAAGATCGTCGGACCAAGTCTGCCGTAAAGTCCGCTCATGTGTACCCGGCATAAGAGAGAACAATCTCTATTGTAAACTGGAGACGGGTGAGTTTCATCGGGAACGGGTTAAATTCTTGGGCTATGTCATTTCTACTGCTGGTTTTTCGATGGACCCAGAGAAACTTTTGGCAGTCCTACAGTGGCCTCGACCCGTGGGGTTACGTCCTCTGCAGCGTTTCCTAGGTTTTGCCAACTATTATCGGAAGTTTATTTGTAACTTTTCGTCTCTAGTCAAGCCCCTAATGGCCAGAAAGAACGGTAACCCACAGAGTTGGTCTCCAGAGTCCATTAACGCCTTTGAAAGTCTCAAGGCTGCCTTTGTTTCTGCTCCTGTGTTGGCACATCCTGATCCTACGTTACCTTTTATCGTTGAGGTTAATGCTTCTGAGACTGGTGTTGGCACCTTGCATCCTTGTGACTACTTTTCCAAGAAATTGTCACCTGCCGAGTGCAATTACGAGATTGGTGACAGAGAGCTGTTGGCAATCATTTTAGCCCTGAAAGAATGGAGACAGCTCCTCGAAGGTACCACTGTGCTGGTTCTCATTCTTACTGACCATAAGAAACTCACATTCTTGTCTGAGGCTACACGCCTCTCTCCTAGAAGGGCGCGATGGGCTCTTTTCTTGTCAAGTTTCAATTACATTGTCATTCTTACCCAATACTAAGAATTTAAGGGCTGACGCCTTGTCACGACAATTTTCCTCCACTTCCAAGTTGGAGTCGGTTCAGTATCCTATGATTCCTCCTGATCGTATTCTGGCTACGGGTGCATACAAAGTGTAGCGCTTATTATATCAAATGAGCAAATGATTGTAATATTACATACGCAAGAAAAAAAGGTGGACAGATATCTCTATCACTTCATGTAGTATATAGTGTAGTCTCTGATGGTCTTCAAATATCACTTGAGTACAAAGAACTGTTCATAATCCAATATTTGAATAAAGCAGTCCTATTCACCACGTGAATAACTAGTACAAAAAACTTGAGTGTGATGGGCCCTCCACACGGAAGTAGTGCAAGCTTACCGAAGAAGTTGGACTCATAAGAACATACGCTCAATGAGTCAAAAAGGCTTGTACTACCAACTGGTAATAGAGGAGGATCTTTAAACCAAATGGCGATGAAATTCCAAAATGAAAAAGGGGCCACATAGCATAATTCCGTTTTATAAAGCAAATTTATTAAAAAAAGGTAAAACACTTACATTTTTCTGTAGTAAAAAAGCGCTTAATGTAAAATTATGGCAGGCAGCGGAGTCTTCCGACGCGTTTCGTCTCACTATACTTCATCTGGGGTTCGCACCAGTCTTACGTCGCATTTGGGTGACAAAATTCTTGCTGTTCAGGTCGATGCTCCTCCTGAGAAACCTCGTGACCGCTGCTTTGTCCCAGAGTGTCTCCGTACTGCCGTGCTCCAGACTTACCATTCTCCCAAGGCAGCTGGCCACCCTGGTAACTATCAACTCATTTGGGCCATTTCACAACAATCCTGGTGGCCTAGTCTACGTGCTGATGTAACTGCCATCGTAGCTGCCTGTTGCGTGTGTGCTCAGAGTAAGACTCCAGGACACCTTCCAGTGGGCCTTCTACAACCCATACTCAATGGAGAGAGGCCCTGGACCCACCTGTCTATGGATTTCATTGTGGAGTTGCCCAACTCCCAAGGCAACACAGTTATCCTTATGGTGGTTGAACGGTTCTCAAAGATGTGTCATTGTATTCCACTTAAGAAGTTGCCCACTGCTAAGGAACTGGCTTCCATTTTTGCTCAGGAGATCTTTCTCCTACATGGGCTACCCAAGGTGCTTGTCTCAGACAAGGGTAGTCAGTTTGTGTCCCGGTTCTGGCAAGCTTTTGTGCACAGCTGGGAATTCAGCTTGCTTTCTCCTCTGCGTATCACCCACAGTCTAATGGGGCCACAGAATGAGCCAATCAGTCCTTGGAGCAATTTCTACATTGCTATATTTCTGACCATCACAACAACTGGTCAGACCTATTACCATGGCAGAGTTTGCTCACAGCAGTGCCTTGAATTCTGCTTCCCGATTGTCTCCGTTTATGGCGAATTATGGTTTCCAAAATTCCATGTTGCCTGACTTGTTTGTTCCGCAGAGTAATCCTGCGCTAGAGGAGTATCTCCGTGGTCTTTGTTCCACTTGGGCACAAGTCCAGGAAGCTTTGCGTCATGCTAATAATAGGTACAGACTCCATGCTGACTGCAGACGCCTGCCTGCGCCTTCCTACTAGGTTGGGGATAGGGTCTGGCTCGCAACCTCCAACTTCGTGTTCCCCCACTGAAGTTTGCACCTCGGTTTATTGGGCCTTTCCATATCCTTCGCAGGATTAACCCAGTGGCTTACGCGTTGGACCTTTCTCCTAGTATGTGCATCTCGAATGTGTTTCATGTCTTCTTATTGAAACCGTTGGTCTGCAATCCCTATACAGGTTGAGAACCATGAGGAGTATGAGGTACAATCCATTGTTGACTCTCGTAGGTTCCGTGGGCGAATACAGTACCTGGTGCATTGGAAGGGGTACGGTCTGGAGGAATGCTCCTGGGTCCCATCCTTGGACGTACATGCTCCTGCCCACCTCCGTGATTTCCATAGACGTTTTCCCCTTAAGCCCAGTGGTCCTCTGAGGGGGAGGGGTCGTTGGGGAGGGGGTACTGTCAGGGCTGGCTCAGCCCTTCCTTCTCTAAGCTTGCCGCTCAGCTGTTGGCTAATTGCCAGCTCTCATCTCTCTCCACAGTTAACCAGCTGTTGTGGATCTGCTCGTCAGTCCCACCTACTTAAAGATCTCCAGCTCACTTCATTTCTGCCTTCGCCTTGGTCATATCACAAGAAACTATCTCCTGCGTTCCTGTTTAAAGACTGGCTTTGCTGACATCCCTTCTGGCTCCTTATCCTGCTTGCTGTTCCTCTACTTGGATTCCTGACTTCTGGCCTGGCTGATTACCTGATCTGGTTACTGAACTCTGGCTTGGCTGATTACCTGATCTGGTTACTGAACTCTGGCTTGGCTGACTACCCGATCCGGTTACTGGACTTTGGCTATGCTTTGACTACGCTTACTCTATTTACCTTTTTATTTTTATTAATAAACAAGTGATTTTACTGTACTTCTGTCTCGGTCTGGTTCATGGTTTCTGAAACGTACTCGGATAAGGGTCTGATATGGATCTTGGGGGGACCCCATGCTGTTTTTTTTTTTTTTTGGCGACCCCCATGAGTTTTTTTTATTTTTTTCACTTTTTTTGTATTGCCGGCAATGGCTTACAGCTGGGAAAATCTATTTAAATCTATTTTTTTTCTTTACATACAGTATCTCACAAAAGTGAGTACACCCCTCACATGTTTTTGTAAATATTTTATTATATCTTTTCATGTGACAACTCTAAAGAAATTACACTTTGCTACAAAGTAAAGTAGTGAGTGTACAGCTTGTATAAAGTGTAAATTTGCTGTCCCCTCAAAATAACCCAACACACAGCCATTGATTACCAAACCGCTGGCAACAAAAGTGAGTACACCCCTAAGTGAAAATGTCCAAATTGGGCCCAATTAGCCATTTCCCACCCTAGAGTCATGTGACTCATTAGTGATGAATGGGGAGCAGGTGTGTTAAATTTGGTGTTATCACTCTCACTCTCTCATACTGGTCACTGGAAAAAAGTATTGTTGCTCTACATAAAGTTGGCCTAGGCTATAAGAAGATTGCCAAGACCCTGAAACTGAGCTGCAGCACGATGACCAAGACCATACAGCGGTTTAACAGGACAGGTTCCACTCAGAAAAGGCCTTGTCATGGTCGACCAAAGAAGTTAGGTGCACATGCTCAGCATCACATCCAGAGGTTGTCTTTGGGAAATAGATGTATGAGTGCTGCCAGCAGTGCTGCAGAGGTTGAAGGGTTGGAGGGGTCAGTCTGTCAGTGCTCAGACCATACGCCACGCACTGTATCAAATTGGTCTGCATGGCTGTCGTCCCAGAAGGAAGCCTCTTCTAAAGATGATGCACAAGAAAGCCTGCAAACAGTTTGCTGAAGACAAGCAGACTAAGGACATGGATTACTGGAACCATGTCCTATGGTCTGATGAGACCAAGATAAACTTATTTGGTTCAGATGGTGTCAAGCATGTGTGGTGGCAACCAGGTGAGAAGTACAAAGACAAGTGTGTCTTGCCTACTATCAAGCATGGTGGTGGGAGTGTCAATGTCTGTGGCTGCATAAGCACTGTGGGCACTGGGGAGCTACAGTTCATTGAGGGAACAATGAATGCCAACATGTACTGTGACATACTTAAGCAGACCATGATCCCTTCCCTTCGGAGACTGGGCCGCAGGGCAGTATTCCGACATGATAACGACCCTAAACACTCCTCCAAGATGACCACTGCCTTGCTAAAGAAGCTGAGGGTGATGGACTGGCCAAGCATGTCTCCAGACCTAAACCCTATTGAGCATTTGTGGGGCATCTTCAAACGGAAGGTGGAGGTGCACAAGGTCTCTAACATCCACCAGCTCTGTGATGTTGTCATGGAGGAGTGGCAGAGGACTCCAGTGGCAACCTGTGAATCTCTGGTGAACTCCGTGCCCAAGAGGGTTAAAGCAGTGCTGGAAAATAATGGTGGCCACCCAAAATATTGACACTTTGGGCCCAATTTTGACATTTTCACTTAGGAGTGTACTTACTTTTGTTGCCAGCGGTTTAGACATTAATGGCTGTGTGTTGAGTTATTTTGAGGGGACAGCAAATTTACACTGTTATACAAGCTGTACACTCATTACTTTACATTGTAGCAAAGTGACATTTCTTCAGTGTTGTCACATGAAAAGATATAATAAAATATTTACAAAAATGTGAGGGGTGTACTCAGTTTTGTCAAATACTGTATGTCAATTTTGCTGCAGCAGGTTCTATACATGGTACATATGCTACACTCTACAGGCAGACTAAGGGGAGAGAGCAACAAATCTATCCCAAGACCTCCTCTGTAACTATAAACAGGTAACCTGTAAAAAAATGTAAAGCGTTGCCTATGGAGATTTTTAAGTACCGAAGTTTGGCGCCATTCCACAAGTGTGCGCAAGTTTAAAGAATAACATGTTAGGTACCTATTTACTTGGCATAACATATTCTTTCACATTATACCAAAAAATTGAGCGTACTTTAGTGTTTTTTTTTTTAATTCATCAAACAGATTTTTTTCTAAAAAAAACACGTTTGAAAAATTGCTGCGCAAATACCATGTGACATATAAAGTTGAAATGATTGCCATTTTATTCCCTAGGGTCTCTGCTGAAAAACATATACTGTATAATGTTTGGGGGTTCTGAGTAAATTTCTAGCAAAAAAAATATGATTTTTTTACATGTAGGAGTGAAGTGCCAGAATTGGCCCGAATGGCAAGTGGTTAAATGTAATGGACAGTAACAGGGCCCCCATACCATTTTTTTGGCCAATAACTTGCATATAAGCCTTCAAAATGGGGTTCTACAGACTTTAATAGAGTTTGCGCCTCGAGCATGAACATTTACTTTGTTCGGGAGGTCTGGGAACCAAACCGGGGGTTGGGGGCGGGGTTCGGCACCATCACTAGCCAAAACCAGGATGCTGGAATGAGACCAGAAGCTGCCATGGAATGGGAGCGTTATATACTCCTGAAAAAAATGAAGATTTAACTTTAAATAATTGAATTAGACTGTATATTTGTGAAAATATAATAAAAATATTGTGCAGATTTTAGACAGAGGGGAGGCAAACTCTTTTTTTTCTGACACATAATCCAGAAATCATACTGATTTTCAGCACAGTGTGTAAATAGTGCTCATCAGAGGGCATTTGTGAAGGAGGGTACAGGGGGGGTACAGGGGGCTGCACATACAGGGGGTTCTTCCAAAGAAGTGGGGTTCTTTAAATAAGTGGCACTTCTGCTCTTGCACCATCCATCTGAACATTTTCTTCTCTCTTCACAGGTAAATCTGCGTCTATACTCCCATCTCCTTCAAACTGAACATTGACTGACTGCTTACATGCATATTTGGTAAATCTGCATCTATACTCCCATCTCCTTCAAACTGAACATTGACTGACTGCTTACATGCATATTTGGTAAATTTGCGTCTATACTCCCATCGCCTTCAAACTGAACATTGCCTGACTGCTTACATGCATATTTAGTAAATCTGCTTGTCACCGCTGTTTCAACTCCATCTGTAGCCATGCTCACATTATTTCAATGTTTATTTAATTATTAAGTCTTACCTAAATTATGGGTTCCCTTATCTTTACAATTTTGGCCTCTTGGTCCTCTTGCAGTTTGATTGTGGTGTAAAAGTTTTGCTCTGCTAGCTGTGTGCCTAATATCACCTTCTGATTGATTAATTGCCAGATTCAACCCACACCCAACACACAGTATAAAAACAAGGCCTTCTTTACCGGGGAACACATACAGGGGGCTGCACATACAGGGGGTACTTCCAAAGAAGTGGGGTTCTTTAAATAAGTGTCACTTCTGCTCTTGCACTTCAGCGATTTGCACAAAGCAAACCACCGCAGACTGCAGGTGACCACATTTCCATATTATCTCACCTTGCTCTCTTAAACATGCACTCTTTACCTCTCCTCCTCTTCACAATTGCAGCCCATCTCGTCAAACTCTCTTTTCTTTGGCCTTCTGCTCCACCCCACAAACTGTACATATCACCCTCACTTCTCCCCTCCCCCTATTACTGCACTCATCACCTCTTTCTAATTCTAAGCCCACTTGCTACCAAACCCCCCAGAATACTGAAGTATGTCCCCCCATACAAATCGTATTCTCATATTACCTCCCTTACTCTTCTGCTTCCCCCTAACCGCTGGAGATATTTCCCCAAACCCTGGGCCTCCCTTATTCAACTGTACCCATAACACCCATCACCCTACACCCTCTGGCAGTAGTTGCAACCTACGCAATTTAGTCTCCATTCCTCTTTTTTCCAACGCCAGCCTCCCTGTCTCCTGTGCCCTCTGGAATGCCCGCTCTGTCTGCAACAAACTCACCGCTGTTTATGACCTCTTTGTCACTAATTCCTTTAATCTACTTGCTGTCAGGGAAACCTGGCTCCACGAATCTGATACCCCTTCTCCTGCTTCCCTCTCCCAGGGTGGCCTTTACTGGACTCACTCCCCTAGGCCTAATGCCGCGTACACACGAGCGGACTTTACGGCGGACTTTGCCCGGCGGACTGGATTTCGTCGGACAATTCGATGTGTGTGGGCTCCAGCGGACTTTGTTTTCTCAAAAGTTGGACGGAATTAGATTTGAAACTTGTTTAAAATTTATCCGACGGACTCTTCTTTCTAGCGGACAAACCGATCGTCTGTGTGCTAGTCCGACGAACTCAAACTGACGCATGCTCTGAAGCAATTACAAGACGGAAGCGCTCGGTCTGGTAAAACTAGCCTTCGTCTTGAAGCTAGCACATTCCTCTTCTGTCGTCTTTTAATACAGCCTTTTTTTAGGATTGATAATGCGAGAGGAATGAAGTTGTTTTTCTGCTTTATATTCACACAGAGTTCTCACAAACTTCTTTCTTCGTGATTTATCCTCCTGCCATGACTAATATAATATTTTGTAACAGCCAGATCTCCATAAATTTTTAATTGTAAAATATAATTTTTTTTTTTTGTTTTTTTTTATTTCAACACTTTAGCTATTTTACAATGTGTGTTAAATGCTAACCACATTTTTGGTGTGTATTTTGAAGTTACCACAATTAACATTCATATTTTGTGTTGTTTGAAAGAACCTTAATGAGGTTGTTGTCCCTTGTTCATTAGACATAGGGGGGTGTATTTAACAAATGCAAAATCATTTTTCACTCCAATTGCTAATTATACATATAATTCCACATAAAGAGCATTTTGAAGTGTGTTCGCTGTGGATCCGAGGGGCACATGCAAGGAAGCCCAAACCAAAACAATTAATTTTTTTTTTACATGTTTTTCATAAAAAATCAGCAGAGCTTCCCCCGAGCTTGTTTTTGACAAAAGGCTTAAATCATTTAAGAATATCAAGTGAAACGTTCACCTGAGAAATTGCACACCAAGTGCACTTGTTGGAAGTGCGGTCGCATAAAAACTGAGGGCAAGAGCTTAAATTCGGGGAAGCTCTGCTGATTGATTCCTAAAATCATGTAAAATCAAAATACATTCTTTTTATTTGACAAAAACACACATAGGGGTTGCTTTCCTAAAGGTAAAAAGGCTGTGCATTTTAGAAATTGCATTTGCCCTCTGCAAGAGCAGTTGCTCCCAAGCTTTATTAAATGTGAAGCAGCTCTGCTGACTTCCATCATCCAATCATGTGCAAGCAAAAAGGTTTTTTTTTTGGTTTTACTTGCACAGGATTGGGTACTCTTTGCAAAGTCAAGCTTTTAACTAATTTCTGATGCTCTGGAGCAATTGCACTTGCAGAGGGCAACTGCCCTCTGCAAAGTGCACAGACTATTTGCTTTTGTAAAATCAACCCCATAGTCTTTTCGACCTGTACCTGCCTACTCCCAAACAAAATGGCGTCTTTTAATCCAAACACATAGGCAAGAATGTAAGGTAAACACAAAATTTTTTTTTTAATAAACACAAAAATTAGGAAGGCAACACTGGACACACTTTGAGAATCTGGGAAGCCTTTCGTCCCCCAGGACACACATCAAGTTTCAGGACAAGAAAATAGGTATCTTGCGACTATAGGGAGCACAGGGAGCACAGTCCGAACAGACAGAAACCAGGCAATCACTTTCGACTCTTCCGTGTAGCCTTCCCTCCACGCTTCTCTGCAGCCTTCCCTCCACGCTTCTCGGCAGCCTTCCTCGGAGGTTGTGCCTCTGGTGGTGTACTTGGGGCAGGAGGAGGAGGAGGAGGAGGAGTGGCTTCATCTGCTATATATGTGTTAGCAGTAAGCTCCCCTCTCAAGCCCTTCTGGTAAGCCTGGAAAAATAGACCCTCACAGAGGAGGCGTTGGCCCTTTTCCAACTCCTGTAATCTGCCGGCTAGATAGGTGCCATACGCCTCCTCTACATTGGGAGGTTTACTCAGGATCCGGCTTGCTTCCCGTATGAGCTCTAGGGATTCCTGCTCTGTTGCAGTCATCCTCCTGGGCCTTTGGTGGAGAATGCGGAGGGGAGGCACCTGACACTCTGTGCGGCTTCTACTTGGCCCAGCCACAGCCTCCTCCTCTCTCCCACTGGGCAAGGCCTCCTCCTCTCTCCCACTGGGCAAGGCCTCCTCCTGGCTGAGGTCATCCTGTGTAAAAAAAAGGGACATAGTTGTAATTTTCTGTTATGCAATCACACACAATTTTCAGCTCCTTAACTTTCAAAGATAATTACACAAAATAGTAAAGGCTATCTATTTGACCACACCATTATTTCAGATGATCAACAAGATCTGAAGTTACGTATATATTTGGCCACTACTGTCTAGTGATATGTCTACATATTACTCTTTGTGCAGAAGTGATTTTTGATGAAGCACTTTCAAAATTAACACCTTAACATCATTAATAACATTTACACAATCCCAAAATGTTCCAAAAAAGTATACCTGGCTGAAGCTGGGCGCATCCACTTCATCTATGGTGAAAAGGCCCAGTTCATCCTGGGACTCCTCAGCAGGGGTGGAGGTGGATGGAAGGCTGGAGGGAAGGCTGGAGGGAAGGGTGGAGGGAAGGCTGGAGGGAAGGGTGGAAAGGGATTGCCTGGCTTCGGTCTGCTCATCCAGGAATTGCAGTTTGTGGTAATACCACAACTTGGGTACATAAACTTGGTCAGCTGCTGCCCCGGATCTCAGCGACTCCTGGATTTTTCTGTGTTCCCGCTTATACATATTACGCAAGATACCTATTTTCCTGTCCACAAACTTGAGGTCTGCCTGGGGGAGTCGAGTCTTCACAAACTCTAAAAGTGTGCCCAGTGTTGCCTTCCTAACATCACGATTATAATATTGGTGGTGTTTGACCTCCCAGAGGTTTTTCTTCTGCTCATAGAGATCAATGAAATGTGTCAAAAACTCTTCCTCTTTAAAGGGATTCATTATTTCTGCAAGACAAGACACAAGATCAAAACTTAAATGTCAGTCCCAAATCTCAGGATTAGTTTGTGTTGTAATCTAGGGGACACACACGGGGACACACACAAACACACACACACACACACACTTTAATCTTACCTTCGTTTGTTCCGCTCGCTACTTCCGCACGGACATACATAGGCCATCGTACTAGCTTTATATACACTGCGCATGTGTCATGCTCCGCCTGCGTCGCCCGCCCCTGACGTTCGTAAGTACGATTTGGCCCCGCCCCTTCACTCTTCGTTGCGCAGTGGGAGTAGATAGCAAAAGATGGCGGAGCGATTAAGTGAGAGTAGCGCGGAGGAAAGCCCGGAGCCCCAAACATCCACATCCCGGAGGAGATATAAGGCCACCAACATGGCTTTTGGAGAGATGGTGGAGATGGTGTCCATATTAAGAAGGGACGACTACGATGGCAAAAAAGGACCGTACACACGACCCAATCTGAGAAAGGACAAAATAATGTCCTCAGTGGTCACCGCTCTGGAAGAGAAATTTGGGACAAAACGTTCCAAAGAACAATTGCGGAAGCGGTGGTCTGACATAAAAAGTCGTGAGCCAGAGCAATATTTCCGAATAAAGAAGCTGCTGAAAAAAAGTAAGTACTTGTGTTTTACTATTGAGATACAGAACTTGCATGCTGATCCTTATTTTTGGCGGTTTTTCTGCATCGTTCGTAAATACCGTTCTTTGGAATAGATCGTATACTTTATAAAGTGACGTTATTTTTTCGCCAAATACGATGGGACAGGGTTGGATATACATTTATGGCTTGATAATTTTGCGAATTCCCACAATGAGTTGATGTGGTGTAGATGTGTTTGAAAATATAATGCTTGATCCAAAATGATTCAGTGTAATGTAGGGACAGGACACAGCAGCTGTTTCCACATCTGGACTCACGAGCACTATAGTTGTTGGGAATGATTTAGCAGTCCCACTATTGTTCTTCGATTTTATTTGTGTCTAAATTTTTAGACTTTTCTTCCGTACGTTTTTTGGCTCTGCGTAACTTCTGCATACTTTCAGCTATTAAAACCATTCAACTATTAAAATGTTCGTCTCTTTTAGCTGATGTGTGGTCATTTTAAAATTTGTTAATAACATTTATACTTTATTAAATAATAATTTTTTATTAACTTTTTTCAACATTGAATTCAATGGGAGCATGCTTGAAATCCTCAAATTCTTCTTCCGCTCCCAAAAGTTTCCGGTCCTTCATACTTTCACCTAGAGACACCAAACAAACTTTACAATGTTCACTAAATATTCATCTATCTGGCTATATCCTTTCTGTTTGATATTTTTTTTAATTTTGGAGAAAAACCTTTTTGTTTAGAGGTCATTTCGTGACATTTTAGACATTAATCAGAGTGTACTGTGTTTGTTTTGTTGCCATGGTTACCCAAGCTTCTGTTATACACAGGGGGGAGGTGGCTGGAGCATCTCAGCTCTGATTACAGAGCCCGGGGGGATGGGACAGACACACCATGTACTGATTTATAATATAGGAATATGATGGGGCAGTTTTGATGGCGGTCATTTTAGCCATGTAGCTATTCTGCTTTCCCACGCATTTTGCGAAGGAAATGCATTTTCTAGTGTACTATGTGACCATAACGAAATTTTTGAGGGGTAATACACATAGGAGATCATTGAGGTGTCAGCATCTGTGAAAATTTCCTAAAAATATTAAACAACGTTCTACTTTATTTATTAAAACATAAAAGATCAGTGTTTTTTAACTATATACCTTTTTTTCTAATCTCATAGGGGAGAAAAGACTCAGACAACAGTCCAAGGATCTCAGGACCCCCCCAAGTCACCAGCCTGAGGCCGAACCTACCCCAAGCCCCAGCCCAAGACCACGCCCACCCGACGACCTTGAGGAAGGAGAGGTGGAGGAAGTGTGCGAGGTTTCAAGCCCACCAAGTGAGTGACTGACACCCCAGCTTCAGTTTTACTGTATTTTGGCGTGCATATTGTAAACCTTGTTTTTATTCACTCGTTTTAGGTGAGTTTCTGGTTGTGGAAGGCCAAGCGGCAGAGCACTTCACCACAGACAGTGCGCAAAGATTAATTGGCCAGATTATGCTGTGGAATGGCCACATAGATCAAATGCGTGAACAAATTCACAGCATGAAACTTCGCCTGGACTCCATGCAACAGGAAATGAAGAACATGATTGATGTTTTGGGCCGAATATAATCACGTTTGGCCTAAAAACATCAATCATGTTCTTCATTTCCTTGTGAAGTTATTTTGTTAACACAAAGTTTTTGAAGTTTTTGGGGGTATACCCAAATTTAAAGTGTGTGATGCACACGGTGTGTCATCATGTGCTATCTTCCATCCTGGGTTAGCAATGTACTTGTTTTGTGTTTGCAAACCCTTCATCCTGAAAAATCTTTGGTGGTGAGAGGAACCAAAAATGGGTTTGCACACACAAAACACGTACATTGCTCTCCCATGATAGGAGATAGCACATGTTGACTTGACCCTTTCTTAAAGGTCAATTTTGAGCATCTTATAAATGAACAATTTCCAAGGGTGACATTACATGCACCGTTCTCGAAATATTGTTGAACTTTGTAAGTTCATTTATATTCTAATTTTTGTTTCTAAAAACACTGTTGTGTATGTAAATCTTGTTAGATAAAGGTCTATATTTTAGAGAAAAAATGGCTTTAATAATTTAAGAAAATAGTATTTTTTTACACAACGTAAAATATTTTTGAAATAAAATTATAAAAAAAAAAAAAAATAAAAACATATGGTAAAAAATGCACCTTTCAATGTGCACCAAGTAAAATTTTTTACCCTATACAATGTGTGTGGCTGTTTCTTGAAGTCAAAATTTAGGGGTTGTTTTTGTGGGCCTGATTAACTAAAGCGAAACACACTTGACACTACTACAAGTGCACTAGGAGACAGACATAACTTAAAGGTAAACAACAAGAAAAACAAGATATTTAGATAAAACAATTTTCGTTTTGATTTATGATCTAAACTTACAGCTGTTGCTGAATAGCAATGGCCCCCCGACCATTAAAATAATTGACATAACGGTCACGCACTTGACGTGCGGTTCGGGGGGCCAAGCCAATACGCCCAATTTCTAGGCCTGTTAAAGTGCTAGTAGACTCTTCCAGTCTGGGCTCAGGCCCAACAGAGGATAGATATGTGGCTGAATGTCTCCTTAAAAAGTTATGCAAGATGCAGCAAGCAAGGATGACATGGTTGATTTTATAGTCCGCCAAATTAATAGCCGTAAGGAAGATACGGAACCGGCTGGCCAGAATACCAAAGGCATTCTCCACAACCCTTCTTGCTCTGGCCAGCCGATAATTAAATACCCTCCTCTCAGGGGTGAGTGTCCTTTGGGGGAACGGCCTCATCAAGTTCTCACAGAGAGCAAATGCTTCATCAGCAATAAAAACTGAGGGGAGTCCATCCACATTATCGTCATCAGGTGGCAATTCCAGGCCACCGGTCTGGAGACGATGGCACAGCTCGGTCTGTGCAAAGACTCCTCCATCAGACATCCGGCCGTTCTTCCCCACATCCACAAACATAAACTCCAAATGTGCCGAGACCACCGCCATCAAAACTACACTATGGAACCCCTTGTAGTTAAAGAAATAAGACCCCGAATGCGGTGGTGGCACAATCCGGACATGTTTCCCGTCAATCGCCCCGACACAGTTGGGAAAGTCCCAACGGTCAGCGAACTGGGAGGCCACAGTCTGCCATTCCTGTGGACTTGTAGGAAACTGTGGAGTGCAAAAAAAAAAGATAAGGACTTTAATAACAAAAATTTTAGTTCAGATTACACCAAAACATTAGTAAACAACAGCAGTCAAATATTATGAATATGTGTGTTTGTAATTGAAATGTTGAAAAACATAAGGCACACTTATTAAGATTAATCACCCCCTATGATGGCCCATTGATACATTTGAATGTGGGGGAGGGGTTCTAATTAGGTTAACAAACACACCTGACTGGCTGAAACATTAGTGGGGTGGGGGAGGGGTTCTAATTAGGTTAACAAACACACCTGACTGGATGAAACATTAGTGGGGTGGGGGAGGGGTTCTAATTAGGTTAACAAACACACCTGACTGGATGAAACATTAGTGGGGTGGGGGAGGGGTTCTAATTAGGTTAACAAACACACCTGACTGGATGAAACATTAGTGGGGTGGGGGAGGGGTTCTAATTAGGTTAACAAACACACCTGACTGGATGAAACATTAGTGGGGTGGGGGAGGGGTTCTAATTAGGTTAACAAACACACCTGACTGGATGAAACATTAGTGGGGTGGGGGAGGGGTTCTAATTAGGTTAACAAACACACCTGACTGGATGAAACATTAGTGGGGTGGGGGAGGGGTTCTAATTAGGTTAACAAACACACCTGACTGGATGAAACATTAGTGGGGTGGGGGAGGGGTTCTAATTAGGTTAACAAACACACCTGACTGGATGAAACATTAGTGGGGTGGGGGAGGGGTTCTAATTAGGTTAACAAACACACCTGACTGGATGAAACATTAGTGGGGTGGGGGAGGGGTTCTAATTAGGTTAACAAACACACCTGACTGGATGAAACATTAGTGGGGTGGGGGAGGGGTTCTAATTAGGTTAACAAACACACCTGACTGGCTGAAACATTAGTGGGGTGGGGGAGGGGTTCTAATTAGGTTAACAAACACACCTGACTGGCTGAAACATTAGTGGGGTGGGGGAGGGGTTCTAATTAGGTTAACAAACACACCTGACTGGCTGAAACATTAGTGGGGTGGGGGAGGGGTTCTAATTAGGTTAACAAACACACCTGACTGGCTGAAACATTAGTGGGGTGGGGGAGGGGTTCTAATTAGGTTAACAAACACACCTGACTGGATGAAACATTAGTGGGGTGGGGGAGGGACAAACAAGACAATGGAGCAGACAATATACATTGTTCAATGGACTATAGTCTAGAGATAAAAATGCACCCAGCATTGCATGGTGATGAGGTTAATGAAATAAATTAGGCATGTATAGGGCAATAAATTATTAAAATAGGCATTCACAAAGAGAAAGGGGACATTCACAGCAGATTGAAAGCATGGCAATTAGGTAAAGAGGACAGTTCTACAATACATCCAAAAACAGTTAATACATATCATGTAATGTTAAAGGATAAAACTTACCTTCATATATTCCTTCTGCAGGACCTGAATAATAGCAGAACAGGTCTCTGGGATTATGATCCCCAGAGCCTGGGGGGAGATGCCTGTCGAGAACTTTAAGTCCTGAAGACTTCTCCCTGTCGCCAAATAACGTAACGTGGCAACTAGCCTCTGCTCCGCACTGATGGCTTGCCTCATGCAGGTATCCTGCCTGCTAATATAGGGGGTCAGCATAGCCAGCAGACGCTCAAAGATGGGGTCCGTCATCCTGAGAAAATTCCTGAAATCATCAGGATTGTTCTCACGGAGCTCACGGAGCAAAGGCATATGACAGAACTGGTCACGCTGGCGCAACCAATTCTTGGTCCATGAACTCCTCCTCGCCCTGTTCATGGACTGGACTCGGGTCAAAGTATTAACCCCAACACCAAGTCCCCACAAAGCACGAACTCGAGAACGAGAACGTCCACTCGACATGGCTTCAAAACGGTCGGCTGCTCAAACAAACAAACTTATAACAAACGCACTGAAGAACAGCAAGGCCTATGAAGAACGACCTGAAAATCAGGAACGAGCGGAGCAGAACGGCCTGCAAGGCAGGTTACGAACTGACCAACACGCAATGAAAAGCAGATACAAACCTCACAAGCACAAACTGAACCGCAGAAAACGAACGAAATAAGCTGAAGTGTGAAAAGCGCGAATCGTCTCTAACCAAACTTCTACTAACACGAGATTAGCAGAAGGAGCCCAAAGGGTGCCGGAGTGGGGCTTGGACTTCCTTTTTCTAGTCCCGTCGTACGTGCTATACGTCACCGCGTTCAAAACCAGCGGACTTTTGCAGTGACCGTGTGTGGCCAAGTCCGTTCGTTTTTAAGTCCGGCGCAAGGAGCAAACAAAGTCCGACGAAAAGTCCGCCGGGCAAAGTCCGCCGTAAAGTCCGCTCGTGTGTACGCGGCATTATGGATGCAAGGGAAGTGGAGTGGGATTCCTCCTATCACTCTCCTCCCTCTTTTTCCCTCTCATCATTTGAAGCTCACTGTATACATCTATTCTCTCCAACTTCCCTAAGAATTGCCATGATCTACCGGCCCCTGGACCATTATCGACTTTCCTCAATGAGTTTTCTGCCTGGCTACCCTACTTTCTCTCTTTGGAAATTCCCACAATCCTTCTCGGTGATTTCAACATACCTTCTAATACAAACACCCCTGCTACTTCTAAACTTCTTAGTCTAACCTCTTCATTTTGACCTGAAGCAATGGGTACAGGTTCCTACTCACTCTGATGGCAACACCCTTGACCTTGTATTCTCCTACCTATGCACTCCATGCAACTTGTCAAACAATCCTTTTCCTCTGTCTGACCACCACCTTATTAGTTTCTCTCTCCCCCTGTCTTCCACCCTGGACAAGCTCGCTCCCCTCACTACACGCAACCCTGGCAAACAAATGTCACTAAAAATCTCAAAAAACGTAGTCGCGCTCTTGAGCATCTGTGGCACAAGACTAATGCCGCGTACACACGGTCGGACTTTTCGTCTACAAAAGTCCAACGGACGCTGACGGACTAAAGCTGGCTGGTAATCCGATCGTGTGTGGGCTGCTTCGGACTTTCAACGTACTTTTTTAGCCTCAAATCCGACGTACTTTAGATTTGAAACATGCTTCAAATCTTTACGTCGTAACTACGACGGACCCCGAAGTCCGCTCGTCTGTATGCTAGTCCTACGGACAAAAAAACGACGCATGCTCATCAGCAAAAACTAAACGGAAGCACTCGGTCTAGTAAAACTAGTGTTCGTATTGTAGGTAGCACATTCATCACGCTGCAAAATCTGTGATCGTTGAATGCAGCGCATTTTATTTCTTCTTTACGAATGCTCTAAAGAACGAAGGTGTTTTGCTGTTCATAATCAGAGTTCTCCCAAACTGATTTCTGAATTCTTTTTCTCTTTGATCTCATGAATGATATAGTATGCTTTTTATAAACAATGTTTCCATACTAATAATACTTTTTCCCTTTTTTTTTTTTTTTTTAGGTTTGTAAAGTTACCACAAAGAACCCATTATTCTTTTTTATTTTTTTTCTAGTGATTATTTTTTAATTTTTAGATAAAGTTAACCCAAAGCACCGTTTTTGTTTATGTATATTTTTTTTTTTCAAGACTTACCACTTGAACATTCTTAACATTAGTAATGTATTTTTGTTGTGTTTTTTTAAAACTCAATGAGATTGTTGTCCCTTGTTAATTTAACATTGTGTGTAAAATCAATGATTTAAAAGAAAACACATAAAAGTCTTTTGCTAAACTCAAAAAAGATCCATTTATTCATGGTCAAAATAAAATAAAGAGGAAGTCAACGCTGGAAAAAGTCGGTGTACAAGAAAATTGGGATCTTGAGGAGTCCATATAAGAGGGAGCACAATCTGGTCCAAGAATCCCAGAGATCAACAGCACCAGCAGATGATCTAGATGTCCCCAGACTGTGGTCCTACAACAGCCTGCGTCTTCTGTCAGACCAGACTGAACCCAGGTCATCACTTTCTTCTCTTCCCTGCAGCCTTTCCTCCACGCTGCCCTGCAGCCTTCCCTGCAGCCTTCCCTGCAGCCTTCCCTGTAGCCTTCCCTGTAGCCTTCTTTTGAGGCTGTGGCTCTGGTGTTTCAGTTGTGGCAGGAGGAGGAGGAGGAGGAGGAGGAGGAGGAGGAGGAGGAGGAGGAGGAGGAGGGGGGGGGGCTGCCTCATGTAGTTGGGTGTTTTTGGTTAGCGTGCCCTGCAGCCCCTTATGGATTGTTTCCCCAAATAGGCGCTCACAAATGAGGCGCTGCTCCCAATCCATCTGAAGAAGCCTGCTGGCTAAGTAGCAGCCATAGGCTTCTTCCGCTTCGGGGGGGCTTGTTAAAAAACGGGTGGCCTGTTGCATGAGGCGCAGGGACGCGTCCTGTGTGACCATCCCCTTCCTGGCCCTTTTTTTGGGAAGGTGGAGGGGAGGCACTTGGGATTGGGTGAGGCTCCTACTGGGCCCAGCCACCTCACTTGGCCCAGCCACCTCACTTGGCCCAGCCACCTCACTGGGAGCAGCCACCTCCTGCCTGACACTGGGCCCAGCCTCCTCCAGGATGATGGTGAATCCGGCCTCCTCCAGGCTGTCCATGGGCCCGGTCTCCTCCTGCCTGCCACTTTCCCCACATTCCTCCTGGATGGACTCATCCTGTGTATAAAAAAAGGACAATAGTTTTAGTTTCTTTTTTTGGGTTCATCAATGACACACAGTTTGCTTCTCATGACTAGCAAATTCAATGTGAATACATCTCTTTAATAAAAGAGTCTAATCAGACACCCTAATTATTTCAAGCAGGTGCCAAACATATTTAGTCACTACTATCATTTGATATGTATACACAATTTGGAGTGCTAAATTATTTGAGACAATTATAACATCCAGTTAACATCATTAATATTAGTACAGTAAATATTTGTTAAAATAATTTACCTGACTCCAGATGGTCATATCCGGTTCATCCAGGATGGAAGACCCAGCTTGCTCCTCATCAGCCTCTGCTGGGGTGGAGGGAAGGGTGGAGGGAAGGGTGGAGGGAAGGGTTGAAAGTGATGCCCTGGCTTCATTCTGGTCATCAAGAAAACGGAGTTGATTGTAGTACCACAGCCTGGGTACATAAACATCATCTGCTGATGCTCCTGATCTCCTTGATTCCTGGATCTTCCTATGCTCCCTTTTATACATGTTCCTCAAGACCCCAATTTTCTTGAGCACTGTCTCCATTGTTGCTCCCGGGATGGTCTCCTGGACAAAGGACAGAAGTCTCTCCAGCGTTGACTTCCTCACATGCTTGGCATAATACTGAGGGTGTTTCACCTCCCACAAATTCCTCATCTCTCGATACTTTGAAATAAAAGAAGTAAGGAACTCTGGATCCTTCAATAGGGGATTCATTATATCTGGAAAAGAGAAAGTCACAAGACCAAAAAAACTTATTATATGTTTCTGCTAACCCCTCATCATCTTCTCCCTATGTAGGCCTCATCAATCTATCAAGCCATATAGGCCGCTTGCTACAAAGTCATGACCATAAACCCCAAAAATAAATATATATCTCAAATTACCTTCGTTTTGTAACGTCCTGGTCCACTATCACCTACGCACAGAACGTACGTACGACACGTGCGAAAGGCCCTCCTTTATACACTACGCATGTGTGAAACTCCGCCTGCGTCGCCCGCCCCTGACGTTCGAAATGAACTCATGTTCTCCGCCCCCTAATTTGACGCACAGAACGTACGTACGACACGCGCGAAAGGCCCTCCTTTATACACTACGCATGTGTGAAACTCCGCCTGCGTCGCCCGCCCCTGACGTTCGAAATGAACTCATGTTCTCCGCCCCCTAATTTGACGCACAGAACGTACGTACGACACGCGCGAAAGGCCCTCCTTTATACACTACGCATGTGTGAAACTCCGCCTGCGTCGCCCGCCCCTGACGTTCGAAATGAACTCATGTTCTCCGCCCCTTTTTTGTTACGGCGCGTAGTGGAGTTAAAGAATGGCGGAGACACCTGAAATGTTGACGACCTCAGGTAGTGGAGACAGCCCGCAGGCTGGAACGTCTGGAACGTCAACCAAATCTATGAGGCCTAGATTTAAGGCCTCTAATATGAGTTTCAAAGAGATGGTGGAGATGGTGGCCATTCTTCGCAAAGACGACTATGATGGCAATTATGGGCCGTACGCACGGCCAAATTTGCGCAAGGCCAAAATAATGGCGAAGGTCGTGGAGACTTTGCAGGCATCATTTGGGGTCCAGCGCTCCAAAGATCAATTGCGCAAAAGATGGTCTGACCTGAAACTCAGGGAGCCGGATCAATACCGACGTATCCGGAAAGTTATTAAAAAAAGTAAGTACTTGTCGTGTTTTTCTCTTGTGTTTATTACCTTGTATACTGCTCCATGTGCTTTTCCTTCCTATATGATTTTTGTTCATCGTTTTAAACGATCTTTGAAGAAACCTCGTTACATATCCATATATATTTATATCTATATATTTATTTATATATATATAAATATATATATAAATATATAAATATATATATATAAATATATAAATAAATATATATATATATCTAAATATATATAAATATATAAATATATATATCTAAATAAATATATATATATATCTAAATATATATATATATATATCTAAATATATATATATAAATATATATATAAATATATATATAAATATATATATATATATATATATATATATATATATCTAAAAATATATATATATATATATATATATATATATATATATATAAATATATATATATATATCTAAATATATATATATATATAAATATATATATAAATATATATATATATATATATATATATATATATATATATATATATATATATATATATATATATAAATATATATATATATATCTAAATATATATATATATATATAAATATATATATAAATATATATATATATATATATATATATATATATATATATATATATATATATATATATAAATATATATATAAATATATATATATATATATAAATGTCAATATAAATATAAATATATAAATATATATAAATCTAGAGATATATATATATATATATATATATATATATATATATATATATATATATATATATATATATATATATAAAAATATAGAAATATATATATATATATATATATAAAAATATAGAAATATATATATATAAATATAGATATATATAGATAGATATATATATATATATATATATAGATATATATAGATATATAGATATATAGATATAGATCTATATATCTATATATATATATATCTATTTGAAATTCTCTTATTTTTTGGATTTACATTTAGTTAGATATTTAGAGATTTTGTTACAGATATAGAGAGAGATCAAAAGATTATTAACTATATTTTGAGATATTGATATCTATCTATCCGGTATGTCTTTATAATTTTAAATATTGAACTAAAATAGGAACTCTACACAAACCACTTCACTACAAATGTTGGAAAATTATTATGTCCTAAAATATCTGTGTGCTAATTAGATTACTAATTTTTTGGTTCACATAGGGGAAAAATCACTCAGCCAACCACAAGAACACAGTCCACCCCAAGCAAAACAGGATTGGGCAATCAGCCCAAGTCCCATTGACGATGTGGAGGAAGGAGAGGTGGGCGACATGGGCACCCCACCAGGTGAGTGTCTGACACACCAGCTTACGTTAATCTATGCATGGCTGCCTTTTGTTTAATTGAATTTGTCTACTCTATTTTAGGGGATCTGGTTGTGCTTCATTCAAGCAACAGTGACACCCCCGAGGATGTGGAGGAATTAGGCTACATGGCCACCCCACCAGGTCAGTGTCTGAGACAACAGCTTTATTTCTGGTAAGGTAAACTATGTATGTGTGCATATTTCTAAAGACATTTTTTGGTTTCATTCCACTTTAGGTACACGAAGTGACTATTTCACTTCAGAAAGTGCCCAACGGCTAATTGGTCAAATAATGGCCTGGAATAAGGACATGGATGAAATGCGGAATCGGCTGGATCGTATGCAGCAGGAAATGAAGGACATGATTGATGTTTTGGGTCGAATCTAAATGCCCTTTTTTAAACCCCAAAACATCAATCATGTCCTTCATTTCCTGTTTTGCTGACCCCATTCTGGGCCTTCTCTTTCTTTTTTTGGCATAACATAAATGGCTGTTTAACCTAATGTCAAAAAGGAGGGCTGTCAAAAATCCACAAAAAAATAAAAATTGATTTTCTAAAAAACACCAAAAAAAAAAACAAATTGATTTTAAAAAACAAAAAAAACAAAAAAAAAATTGATTTTAAAAAACAAAAAAAAAAAAAAAAAAATTGATTTAAAAAAAAAAAAAAAATTAAAAAATTGATTTTAAAACACCAAAAAATCAAAAAAATAATTAATGTTAAAAAACCAAAAAAAGTAAAAAAATTGATTTTAAAACACCAAAAAAATAAAAAATAATTAATGTTAAAAAACCAAAAAAAATTAAAAAATTGATTTTAAAACACCAAAAAATCAAAAAAATAATTAATGTTAAAAAACCAAAAAAAGTAAAAAAATTGATTTTAAAACACCAAAAAAATAAAAAATAATTAACGTTAAAAAACCAAAAAAATTAAAAAAATTGATTTTAAAAAACAAAAAAAAAAATAAAAAACTTGCTTTTAAAAAAAAAAAAAACTTGATTTTCCAAAAAAAAAGCCTGTTTTCGAAAATCCAAAAGCCCAAAATATTTTTTTGTGGATTAGGTAGAAATATTTAAATATAATTATATTTTGCTACATCATTAAGATACCATTATATTTTTGTCTATGAACATTTTATACTAAATGCAGAACTGAATGCATAACAACCATTAATAAAAACATCTCCTTTTATAGGATTTTAACAAATGTGTGGTTTGTTATTTCAAGGCTCAGTATCAGTTTGGTTATAATTGTCAAAAAGTTGTTTACAGTGGCAATGGAGCTTATTTAGACATTTTTAAAATTCTAATACAGTTGGCACTACAACTGCTCGACCATAACCTAGGAGACAGCCCAAAAGAAAGGCAAGCAATAAATATAATGCCAGATTTCAGCAATATTTTTTTTATTGTCAAAAAATTATATATCCTGGCCCATTGCAATGGCCCCCCTACCCATAAAATAATCAACATATTGCTGTCTAACCTGACGGGAACTTTGGGGGGCCAAGCCAGTACGGACAGTATCCAGGCCTGTAAGGTTGGCTTCTATTTGTCCGGCCTCAGGCCCAACTGTGCCTATATAATTGGCAGAATGCTTATTTAAAAAGTTGTGCAGAATGCAGCATGATAAAATTATAAAATTAAGTTTGTATTCCGCCAAATTAATGGCTGTTTGAAACAGGCGGAACCGGCTGGCCAGAATTCCAAACGCATTCTCAACCACTCTTCTAGCTCTGGCCAGCCGGTAATTAAAAACCCTCCTCTCCGGGGTGAGGGTTCTTTGGGGGAATGGCCTCATGAGGTGCTTGCTCAGAGCGAAGGCTTCATCGGCAATGAAGACAAAGGGGAGTCCTTCCACGTTATCCTCATCAGGTGGCAATCCCAGGCCACCACTCTGGAGACGCTGGCAGAACTCCGTCTGGGCAAATACTCCTCCATCCGACATCCGGCCATTCTTCCCCACGTCCACATATAAAAAATCATAGTGTGCCGACACCACCGCCATTAAAACAATACTGTGGAACCCCTTATAATTAAAATAATATGACCCCGAATGGGGTGGTGGCACAATGTGGACATGTTTCCCATCTATAGAAAAATAAATAATACCTCTAGCGGGATTTTTAAGGCAATGAAAACAAAATTATTGCTAAAAACAATTTATTTGCACAACATTAAAATAGGTTTACAAAAGTTTCAAGAAAATAATGTGACTAAATGGTCATAATACAATGAAAGAGTAGAATGGCTGCCAAAACATATGGCAATTTTACAGAGCTTCCAGTAAACAAATAGATGCAGAGATTAGACTGTAAAAATATTGAAAAGAGATGTGATGTATCCCACTACCCAGTGTGGTCACTCAAAATGGCCACCCTGGTGTGTGGTAGTGGAATTCCAACGCGTTTCAACGTTTAGATCCTAATAATACAAGTCTTCTTCAGGGAAATACATCACAATCTAAAAAACCAGAAAACAAAAACTATTATGAACTGTACAATGACCACCATACAAATCCCCTGCAAAGGCTGTATTTCCATGTAACTCACGCTCTCCCCAGACAGCTCGAAGGGGGGCTGCATGCCAGAAGACCAGGAACACCCCTCATCAGAGAAGGCCCAGACCGTCCTAATGCTCTACAAGGCGGCTGGATATATGTAAACGATCCAAAAGTTCGGCGTCCTTAGCCTTAAAGTAGTTTTAAGGCTATCTATAATGGGACAGAAAATATATGGAGCTAAGTACTGAGTGTGGACAAGCCCCCCAATGCATGTGATAGGGAAGTAATATCCCTTAAGTTCTAAATGTGGGGTGCCCAAACCTGTCAGGGATGGGGTCCCAGATAGAGGAGGTAAAGCACACTTACTTTGAGATGAATGGCTATTGGTTTGAATGGAGAGCCAGGTGGGGGTTTGCCGTGGTATTCAGAAGTTTAAGCCTGCCCCATGTATCTGGATGAGTGTCCAGTGAAGAGTGGCGCCATTTGCCGTCTTTGGCGTCCTATATATGGTGTATACTGGTGAGTGGGCGGAGCCCCAACGCCGCGCTGGCCAATGGCGCGGTTTGTGGGGCGGAGACCCGGCGCCGCGCTAACCAATGGCGCTGCTGGTGGGGTTGTTGCTGTCAGGGGCACTCAGCGTAAGGACGCCGAGTGCTACCTAGGCAACCCGCTCCACTACGAGAATCTGCGCATGCGCGGCGTATCGACGCGTCTTACGCCAAGCAAGGAGGGTAGAGGATGACGCTGATGAGCATACGTGGCCATCTTGGAAGTGGGCACTGCCCATAAAAAGTAATATTGTAATAACTGGAGATACAGGGCTAAAGCTGCATCAATGGTGGATGCAGCCGAACCCGCGGATCCCCCGAAGGTATCCCAGGGCAACTCCCTCCATGGTCTGATGGACCGGGTGGGGGAGAGCCGGAGGGGGGGGGGGGGGGAGGAAGGAGGGGGTGGGGGGGGGGTTTTAAGGAAGGAAGGGAGAAAACGGGGGAAGGGGGATAAAAATGGATAAAAATAAACGTAAATAGAATTAATAATCAAAAAAAATATATATTAAGGAATGTATATTGAATCCCTCCTGGCTGAAATTAAACACCACACTGATTCCTCCCCGAGGGAAAGAATAACCGATCCCAAGGAGGGGGAAAAGGGCTAATAACCACCGACACAGGGATTCCTGCCTAGCAGTGTTGCATGGCAGGGTAGAAGGGCCCCCAGCTGAAAGGAGCTGTGGGGCCCCCCCTGTGTCGGGTAGGCATAGGACTGGCCCGGATATAACTGAGAGATGGGTGATAGGTCCTGGGTCTCCGTACACCCAGCCCCCCCTGAAAGGGTAGCAGCAAGGGAGACAGCGGAAAATCATTGCAGTGATGATAAGTGGGAACGGTGGTAAAGCATTCCAGTTCAAAATATATGTATAGATAATAAAAGTTACATAAACACAAAGTTACTATTGATACACATAACGAATTTTTTCCCCCCAAGGGGCGGGGGTTATGACATATATAGACCCCAGCCAAGCTGTAGTAATTCTTTTAGCTTAGTGAGTTTTAACGAAAAATTAGAAAAAGGAGTAATAGTAACCCCCAAAAGGCTAAAAAATCTTCCGGGCATGTCCAGCCACCATCTCGTGGGTCAAGTGTGTGGTGGAAGGAAGAAAGAACGGGGAGAAAGGGAGAAGAGGGTGGAGAGAAGGACATGGGGAGATGTGTTGGAAATTCCAAAGTCCATGGAAGGAAGGAGGCAAGGTGGAGGGAAACATGACTAGATGTGCCCAACATGGGGAGGAGGGCATACACCTAGTCAGTTTTGCCCGATCTAAAGCCCTCTAGAAAGGGCCTATAGCTTTCTGTCTCATTGAGTCCTGGGGGGGTGGTGGCCTTAAGGCGCCTGATCCAGCGCATCTCGCGTTGGAGTAGGGCCTTGTTCCAGTCACCCCCCCTGGTGGGTATATGTAGTCTGTCTATCACAGTAAAATTGACCTTCGGCATCCTATATCCATGATGTTTTGCTACATGCCTACCTAGCGACAAGTAGAGGTTGCCGATACTCATACTGAGGACATGCTTCTCAACCCTTTTGGCGAATTCCTGTCGGGTTTTCCCCACATAAAACGCCCCACACTGACATTGCATCAGGTAAACTACTCCACGCGTTTTGCAATTCGCGAAGTGTCGTAGTTGGAAGTCTTCCCCATTGGGTAGTGTGATTGTGGTTCTCCTACCTATAACTCCACATTGGGCGCATGTTCCACAGGGATAGGTGCCCCAGGTTTTGCAGGGGTCAGTTCGCACACTTCCTTTATACTCGCTCTGGGTGAGCACATTTCCTATCGAACCTGATTTGGTGTAGGTAATTTGAGGTCTTGAAGTAACCAGACCACTTAAGGTGGAATCCTCTGTAAGAATGGACCAGTATTTAGAAATAATTTTTCTGATTTGTTGATGTTCGTTCGAGAATTTCATAATAATTCTAGTTGGATTGTCATCCTTCATCGAGTTTTTCTTTTTGAAGATTAGATTTCGTCTGTCCATATTCTTAACGCGATTGAACGCTTTCTTGAGAGCTGTTTTGGTGTATCCTCTTTCTTTGAGTCTGGTAGTCAGTTTGTTGGATTCCTGCTGGAAGTTTTCAAATGTACTGCAATTTCTCTTAAGTCTTAAGAATTGACTAAAGGGAATGGATTTCTTTAGTGGCTCAGGATGAAAACTGTCCGCATGTAGCAGGGTGTTCCCCGCTGTTTCTTTTCTGTAAAGATTGCTCTGAAGTACTCCTGTTTGATCTTTAGAGATGGTGATATCCAGGAAGTTGACCTCCCTGGGGTCATAGTTCATGGTAAAGAAGAGGTTGAAACTATTTGCGTTCATGGAGCTTAAGCATTCCTTGAGTCTGTCTTCTGAGCCATCCCAAATGATGAAAATATCGTCTATGTACCTCTGCCACAGGAGTATGTGGTCAGAGTACACAGACGATTCCTCTCCCAGCAGGAAGGCCTTCTCCCACTCCCCCAGGTACAGGTTGGCGTATGAGGGAGCACAGCATGTCCCCATAGCCACCCCCTGCACCTGGAGGTAGTGGGAGCCCTCAAACATAAACACATTGTGTTTCAAAATAAATTCAAGCATTGCGAGTATAAAGGCGTTAAACTTCCAATCAGTGGTTGCTCTTTGTCTCAGCACCCGTTTCACCGCTGCTACTCCAGCATCATGTGGAATGCTATTATACAGACATTCCACATCGATGGTAACTAGGAGAGCATGATCGGGGATAGTTAAATTATCAATAATCTGCAACATATGGATCGTATCTTTGGTGTAAGAAGGTAGATCCATAACGTGGGGTCTAAGATGGTAATCTATAACCTGGCTAATGCCTTCCGTGATTGACCCATTACCTGAAATAATGGGTCTTCCTGGTGGGTCTTCTAATCTTTTATGCACCTTAGGTAGGGCATAGAAGGTGGGTATCCGGGGATGTTGTGTTCGTATAAACTCCCACATTTCTTTATTAATGGCCCCTTCATTGAAGGATTCATCCACCAGGTGGTAGAATTCCTGATTATATCTCTCAACTATCGCTGGGGATATTCTTTTGTAGCATCGGGTGTTGTTGAGGATTTTGAGACACATTTTGACGTAATTTTCATTGTCCATAAGGACAATGTTTCCCCCTTTGTCCGATGCTTTAATTGTGATATTCATGTCGTTTTTTAGGGTATTGAGAGCATGTCGCAGTTCTGGATTAAGATTATTTTTGATTCTTTGTCTGCCAAGTTTTTCAATATCTTTAGTTGTCTGTTTAACGAAAAGCGCTATTGCTGGATTGAGGTTGAGCGGAGGAAATTTATGTGATTTTCTTTTGAATTTTTTATCCTTTTCCGTATTGTGTTCAGTGGATTCGTCTTCAAAATCTTCTTCATTGCCCTCTTCTTCTTCCAGTTCTTCCCAGAAGCTCTCTGCTGCATTGCTTTCTTGTAATAAAAGAGTTAAATCTCTGAGAGCCTTGAAGTCCGCTGTTTTTAGATTTGGCGCTATTTCCGGTTGTGTGGCTTTTTGTTTTGTGTAGAGACTTTTTAGTAGTAATTTCCGGGCAAATAGATGAATATCCTTAGTTGTTTCAAAGGTATCCATACTTCGGTTGGGACAGAAGGAGAGGCCTAGTGATAGCACTTTCTGCTCCTCATTAGTAAGTATATGCGAGGAGAGATTAATAACATTTAGCTCTTTGGAGTCGGTAAGTCCGTGGCCATCATCAGTAGTTGCGTGAGAGGCATGGGGCTTGGGAGTGGTGTTGTGTTCCGGTCTAAAAAACCATCCAGCTGGGTTTGTTGTGTTTTGGGGATGGCTCCTTGGTCTTTCCGATTTGTTTTTCCTAAATTGAGTAGGGGGCCTCGTGGATTTCCTTGCGTTGAGTTTTTTTGCGTGGTTGATTTATTACTTGATTGTAGTTCCCTTCTTTCCTGCTCCATATTGCGTTTTTTGTGAGATTGTTTAATCTCACCTTCAGTTTCATGTTGTCTTCCCAGGGGTCCTTTTCTTTTGCCTCTGGATTGGCCAGCGTGTGACGATGCTGAAGAGGAGGAATTTGATGGTGTATCTGATAAATAGTCGTTGGATAGATTTTCATTTTCTTGGTATGGGGTTCTTCTTTTTCTATTTCTTTGATTCTTGGTGTTGGCTGTATTCCATTTATATGCCCTGCCCTCTCTGAATGCATTTTTGTCTCTCCAGTACTTTTTTTCTTTTTTAATGAGGATATTTTTACCGAAGTTTTCCAGATGTTCTTTGAGTTTTTTCTCGTATGATGCATATTCCTCATGCGTTTTTAGTGGGGTAAGACGATCATATATTGTTTTGATTTCTGTATTCATGCTGTCTAGTTGTTGTCGGTATTCGTTCTGGAGTAATAGCATTAGGTTCATTGAGCAGTCATTGAGTTTGCTTTCCCAATTCTTTTTTAATTCTTTGGATATATTTTCTAGGATGGGAAATATTTGTATCCGGAGTCCAATCGGATTAATTCCTTCTTTGATGTATCTGCCCAAGGATTCAATATGCCAATGTAAGGCTGATTTCTTCTCCAGAATTTTAGTTAAACTTGAAAAAAGTGAGGACAAATCCGAAGAGACTTGTTCCTTCCCTTCATAGCTCCTCTGGATGTTGGCCATGAACTCCTCCCACTCTCCTCCCTGGAGATCCCCCATAGTGACCCACAAGGGGTATGGACAATACTGGAAGATTAAGGGATAAGTGGAATCGGAGAGCGATTTAGCTCTCTTACTGTGGGAACACTAATCTCCCTAAAGGATATATAGGGAAAGAGAAGTGAATTCCTATATTGCAAGTAATAATTAGATATAATGCCTTTTATGTGAGGGTCCACATCCAATCACCTTGGTCATAATCGAGGTATGGGTGTATTATCCACCCTAATTAATGATTTGGGTAAATATGACCTAGGTGGTGTGGATGTGTCATTGCCATCATCCCATGTGAATCTAAAGAAAAATAAATAATACCTCTAGCGGGATTTTTAAGGCAATGAAAACAAAATTATTGCTAAAAACAATTTATTTGCACAACATTAAAATAGGTTTACAAAAGTTTCAAGAAAATAATGTGACTAAATGGTCATAATACAATGAAAGAGTAGAATGGCTGCCAAAACATATGGCAATTTTACAGAGCTTCCAGTAAACAAATAGATGCAGAGATTAGACTGTAAAAATATTGAAAAGAGATGTGATGTATCCCACTACCCAGTGTGGTCACTCAAAATGGCCACCCTGGTGTGTGGTAGTGGAATTCCAACGCGTTTCAACGTTTAGATCCTAATAATACAAGTCTTCTTCAGGGAAATACATCACAATCTAAAAAACCAGAAAACAAAAACTATTATGAACTGTACAATGACCACCATACAAATCCCCTGCAAAGGCTGTATTTCCATGTAACTCACGCTCTCCCCAGACAGCTCGAAGGGGGGCTGCATGCCAGAAGACCAGGAACACCCCTCATCAGAGAAGGCCCAGACCGTCCTAATGCTCTACAAGGCGGCTGGATATATGTAAACGATCCAAAAGTTCGGCGTCCTTAGCCTTAAAGTAGTTTTAAGGCTATCTATAATGGGACAGAAAATATATGGAGCTAAGTACTGAGTGTGGACAAGCCCCCCAATGCATGTGATAGGGAAGTAATATCCCTTAAGTTCTAAATGTGGGGTGCCCAAACCTGTCAGGGATGGGGTCCCAGATAGAGGAGGTAAAGCACACTTACTTTGAGATGAATGGCTATTGGTTTGAATGGAGAGCCAGGTGGGGGTTTGCCGTGGTATTCAGAAGTTTAAGCCTGCCCCATGTATCTGGATGAGTGTCCAGTGAAGAGTGGCGCCATTTGCCGTCTTTGGCGTCCTATATATGGTGTATACTGGTGAGTGGGCGGAGCCCCAACGCCGCGCTGGCCAATGGCGCGGTTTGTGGGACGCCGAACTTTTGGATCGTTTACATATATCCAGCCGCCTTGTAGAGCATTAGGACGGTCTGGGCCTTCTCTGATGAGGGGTGTTCCTGGTCTTCTGGCATGCAGCCCCCCTTCGAGCTGTCTGGGGAGAGCGTGAGTTACATGGAAATACAGCCTTTGCAGGGGATTTGTATGGTGGTCATTGTACAGTTCATAATAGTTTTTGTTTTCTGGTTTTTTAGATTGTGATGTATTTCCCTGAAGAAGACTTGTATTATTAGGATCTAAACGTTGAAACGCGTTGGAATTCCACTACCACACACCAGGGTGGCCATTTTGAGTGACCACACTGGGTAGTGGGATACATCACATCTCTTTTCAATATTTTTACAGTCTAATCTCTGCATCTATTTGTTTACTGGAAGCTCTGTAAAATTGCCATATGTTTTGGCAGCCATTCTACTCTTTCATTGTATTATGACCATTTAGTCACATTATTTTCTTGAAACTTTTGTAAACCTATTTTAATGTTGTGCAAATAAATTGTTTTTAGCAATAATTTTGTTTTCATTGCCTTAAAAATCCCGCTAGAGGTATTATTTATTTTTCTTTAGATTCACATGGGATGATGGCAATGACACATCCACACCACCTAGGTCATATTTACCCAAATGTTTCCCATCTATAGCCCCTCCACAATTGGGAAAGTCCCAACGGCTGGCAAAATGGGATGCCACAGTCTGCCATTCCTGTGGCGTTGAAGGAAACTGGGGAATCAAACAAGAAAACCAAAATCAATTAATTTGGAAGCTAACATTGCAAGAAAATTAGACAATTAAAAACATTATTGCCCATCATCTGTCTAACATTAAATAATTTAATTCTTCTGGAATAACTAATATGGAAAAAGGCACACTTATCAGATTGCTCACCCCCTCTGATAGAACATTGATTACATTTTAGGGGGTTGTGAAATCCCCAAAAAAAATTACTTTAACAACACGCAGGAATTTAGGGATAACAAAGGCTACAAGACTGCAGTTGTCGCACTCTGCAGGTGCAGTTGCTAACCAGCTTACAGTAAATGAGGTAATGTCAAAAGGCATTCATGTTGCAAAGAGTACACAATCACATGCAAGGGCAATTAATGAAAACACTTTGAGGCTTGCATATGATTTGATGATGGAAATCAGCAGAGCTTCTGCTCATTTACTAAAGCACTGGAACAAATGCACTTGTAGAGTGCACATGCATTTTGCAAAGTGCAACATAGATTTGCTTTATACAAATCAACACCACAGAACATTCAAGCAAATTTTAACGAGGGTGGGGGGGGGTTGTGAAATCTAGCTAATTGCTAATTAGCAGCACACTATTTGGAGTGAGTTCAGGTGGGGGGGGGGGGGGTTGTGAAATCTAGCTAATTGCTAATTAGCAGCACACTATTTGGAGTGAGTTCAGGTGGGGGGGGGGGGGTTGTGAAATCTAGCTAATTGCTAATTAGCAGCACACTAAATACACTCCAACAAAATACATTCAAAATGAGTAGACTAGGTGGATATGTTCCCATCACTTCATGCTGGGAAGGTTATTGAAGGAAACTATACATGCATGACAAAAAATAACAGGAAAAAATCCCAGCATGTGTGAGGATAAAAAGGGGACATTCACACTATATTGCAATGATGGGAAGTAGTGTTTGAAGCAAGAAATACATTACATTATCAAAGATTACATAAAAGAACATGTGATGCTAATAAAATAAAAATAGCTTACCTTAATATAGTCCTTCTGCAGGACCTGTATGATGGCAGAACAGGTCTCTGGGATAATGATCCCCAGAGCCTGGGGGGAGATGCCTGTCGAGAACTTAAGGTCCTGCAGGCTTCTCCCTGTGGCCAAATACCGCAAGGTAGCGACCAGCCTCTGCTCCGGAGTGATGGCTTGCCTCATGCAGGTATCCTGCCTGCTGATATAGGGGGTCAGCAAAGCCACCAAACGATCAAAAACGGGGTCCGTCATCCGGAGAAAGTTCCTGAAATCCTCAGGATTATTCTCACGGATCTCACGGAGCAAAGGCATGTGACAGAACTGGTCACGCTGAAGCAACCAATTCTTGGTCCATGAACTCCTCCTCGCCCTGTTCATGGACTGGTCTTGGGCTGAAGAATAAACTACAGCACCAAGCACATACAATGCACGAGCTCTACGACGAGTACGTACAGGTAACATGGCTTCAAAACGGTCGGCTGGTCAGAACGCACTAAACAGAACGCACTGAAGAACAGCAAGGCCTGTGAAGAACGACCTGAAAATCAGGAACGAGCGGCCAATAAAACAAGGATTTCTCAATGCCAACTGACCAAACGCACTGAAAAGCAGATACAAACCTCACAAGCACAGACTGAACAACAGTTAAAACGAACTGAAAAATACGAGTCTCACAAGCGCGAATCGTCTCTCACCAAACTTCTACTAACACGAGATAAACACGAGATTAGCAGAAGGAGCCCAAAGGGTGTCGTACGGGCTATTGAACTTCCGTTTTATAGTCTCGTCGGACTTGGTGTACGTCACAGCGTACTAAGCTGGCGTACTTTTGTGTGGTCGTGTGTGTGCAAGTCCGTTCGTAAGAAAGTCTGCCCCAAGTCCGCCGAAGGTACGCCGGAAGTATGTCGGACAGGCTGTCCGACTTTTGTAGCTGCAAAGTCCGACCGTGTGTACGCGGCATAAGTCTCTCAAAGACTTCAATCAATACAAATCTTCCCTCCAAAAATACTGTTCTTTCCTCCACACTGCCAAGCAGACCTAGTTTACAATTCTTATTAATACCTTCTCATCCAGTCCCCGTAAACTCTTCTCTACCTTCAAATCTCTACTTCGTCCTTCATCGCCTCCACCCACTGCCCAGGAGATTGCTAATCACTTCAAAAACAAGATTGATACAATCTGTGATAAAATCTCCACTCTACAGGTATCTCCCCCAGTTAAGACCCCATGTCAACAGGTTCAACTGACACTCCCCTTATTCAAATCTGCTACTACAGACGTAGTTGCTAAACTCCTTTCCATCGCCCACCTAACCACCTGTCCCCTGGACCCTATTCCCTCTCAAATGCTATGGTCGCCCTCTGACTCCATCCTACACTCTCTTACCCACATCTTCAATCTCTCCCTCACTTCTGGCATCTTCCCCAATGCTCTAAAACATGCACTGGTCACTCCCATACTTAAAAAGCTGTCCTTGGACTCTACCAATCTTAACAACGGCCTATCTCCTTGCTCCCCTTTTCCTCTAAACGCCTTGAATGCCTGGTTTACAACTAGGGATGAGCTTCGAGTTCGAGTCGAACTCATGTTCTACTCGAACATTGGCTGTTCGCAAGTTCGCCGAACAGCGAACAATTTGGGGTGTTCGCGGCAAATTCGAATGCCGCGGAACACCCTTTAAAAGTCTATGGGAGAAATCAAAAGTGCTAATTTTAAAGGCTTATATGCAAGTTATTGTCATAAAAAGTGTTTGGGGACCCGGGTCCTGCCCCAGGGGACATGGATCAATGCAAAAAAAAGTTTTAAAAACGGACGTTTTTTCAGGAGCAGTGATTTTATTAATGCTTAAAGTCAAACAATAAAAGTGTAATATCCCTTTAAATTTCGTACCTGGGGGGTGTCTATAGTATGCCTGTAAAGGGGCGCATGTTTCCTGTGTTTAGAACAGTCTGACAGCAAAATGACATTTGGAAGGAAAAAACTCATTTAAAACTAGCCGCGGCTATTGCATTGCCGACAATACACATAGAAGTTCATTGATAAAAACGGCATGGGAATTCCCCACAGGGGAACCCCGAACCAAAATAAAAAAAAAAAAATGATGTGGGGGTCCCCCTAAATTCCATACAAGGCCCTTCAGGTCTGGTATGGATATTAAGGGGAACCCCGCGCCAAAAAAAAAAAAAAAAAACGGCGTGGGGTCCCCCTAAAAATCCATACCAGACCCTTATCCGAGCACGCAACCTGGCAGGCCGCAGGAAAAGAGGGGGGGACGAGAGTGCGGCCCCCCCCCCCTCCTGAACCGTACCAGGCCACATGCCCTCAACATTGGGAGGGTGCTTTGGGGTAGCCCCCCAAAACACCTTGCCCCCATGTTGATGAGGACAAGGGCCTCATCCTCCCAACCCTGGCCGGTGGTTGTGAGGGTCTGCGGGCGGGGGGCTTATCGGAATCTGGAAGCCCCCTTTAACAAGGGGACCCCCAGATCCCGGCCCCCCCCTGTGTGAAATGGTAAGGGGGTACTTACCCCTACCATTTCACTAAAAAACTGTCAAAAATGTTAAAAATGACAAGAGACAGTTTTTGACAATTCCTTTATTTAAATGCTTCTTCTTTCTTCTTTCTTCCTTCATCTTCTTCTGGTTCTTCTGGCTCTTCTGGTTCTTCCTCCGGCGTTCTCGTCCAGCATCTTCTCCGCGGCGTCTTCTATCTTCTTCTCCTCGGGCCGCTCCGCACCCATGGCATGAGGGGAGGCTCCCGCTCTTCTCTTCATCTTCTTCTCTTCTTCATCTTCTTCTTCATCTTCTTCTTCTTCTTCTTCTTCCTTCTTCTCTTCTTCCTGTCTTCTCCGGGCCGCTCCGCAGCCATGCTGGCATGGTGGGAGGCTCCCGCTGTGTGACGGCGTCTCTTCGTCTGACGGTTCTTAAATAACGGGGGGCGGGGCCATCCGGTGACCCCGCCCCCCTCTGACGCACGGTGACTTGAGGGACTTCCCTGTGACGTCACGGGGAATGCCACAGGGAAGTCCCGTCATGTCACCGTGCGCCCCCCGTTATTTAAGAACCGTCAGACGAAGAGACGCCGTCACACAGCGGGAGCCTCCCTCCATGCCACAGCATGGCTGCGGAGCGGCCCGCAGAAGACAGGAAGAAGAGAAGAAGAGAAGAAGAGAAGAAGGAAGAAGAAGAAGAAGATGAAGAAGAGAAGAAGATGAAGAGAAGAGCGGGAGCCTCCCCTCATGCCATGGGTGCGGAGCGGCCCGAGGAGAAGAAGATAGAAGACGCCGCGGAGAAGATGCTGGACGAGAACGCCGGAGGAAGAACCAGAAGAGCCAGAAGAACCAGAAGAAGATGAAGGAAGAAAGAAGAAAGAAGAAGCATTTAAATAAAGGAATTGTCAAAAACTGTCTCTTGTCATTTTTAACATTTTTGACAGTTTTTTAGTGAAATGGTAGGGGTAAGTACCCCCTTACCATTTCACACAGGGGGGGGGCCGGGATCTGGGGGTCCCCTTGTTAAAGGGGGCTTCCAGATTCCGATAAGCCCCCCGCCCGCAGACCCTCACAACCACCGGCCAGGGTTGTGAGGATGAGGCCCTTGTCCTCATCAACATGGGGACAAGGTGTTTTGGGGGGCTACCCCAAAGCACCCTCCCAATGTTGAGGGCATGTGGCCTGGTACGGTTCAGGAGGGGGGGGGGGGCCGCACTCTCGTCCCCCCCTCTTTTCCTGCGGCCTGCCAGGTTGCGTGCTCGGATAAGGGTCTGGTATGGATTTTTAGGGGGACCCCACGCCGTTTTTTTTTTTTTCTTTTGGCGCGGGGTTCCCCTTAAAATCCATACCAGACCTGAAGGGTCTGGTATGGAATTTAGGGGGAACCCCACGTCAATTTTTTTTTTCAATTTTGGCTGGGGTTCCCCTTAATATCCATACCAGACCTGAAGGGCCTTGTATGGAATTTGAGGGGACCCCCACATCATTTTTTTTTTTTTATTTTGGTTCGGGGTTCCCCTGTGGGGAATTCCCATGCCGTTTTTATCAATGAACTTCTATGTGTATTGTCGGCAATGCAATAGCCGCGGCTAGTTTTAAATGAGTTTTTTCCTTCCAAATGTCATTTTGCTGTCAGACTGTTCTAAACACAGGAAACATGCGCCCCTTTACAGGCATACTATAGACACCCCCCAGGTACGAAATTTAAAGGGATATTACACTTTTATTGTTTGACTTTAAGCATTAATAAAATCACTGCTCCTGAAAAAACGTCCATTTTTAAAACTTTTTTTTGCATTGATCCATGTCCCCTGGGGCAGGACCCGGGTCCCCAAACACTTTTTATGACAATAACTTGCATATTAGCCTTTAAAATTAGCACTTTTGATTATTCATGTTCGTGTCCCATAGACTTTAACGGCGTTCGCGTGTTCGAACGAATTTTTTTCCTGTTCGCATGTTCTGGTGCGAACCGAACAGGGGGGTGTTCGGCTCATCCCTATTTACAACCAACTGAGTGACCACCTTATTAAGAATAACCTTCTTGATCCCCTTCAATCTGGATTTCGCCCTCAACACTCCACAGAAACTGCTCTTTTAAAAATCACAAATGACCTGCTAACTGCAAAAACCAACGGACACTATTATGTACTCCTACTTATGGAGCTTTCAGCTGCCTTTGACAGGGTTGACCACCCCCTCCTCCTCAAAAAACTTTACTCCCTCGGTCTCCGTGACTCTGCTCTTCAGTGGCTCTCATCCTACCTATCCCAATGTACCTTCAGTGTCACTTACAATTCTACTTCCTCCACTCCTCTTCCCTTCTCCGTCGGGGTCCCCCAAGGTTCTGTTCTTGGACCTCTTTTATTTTCAATCTAAACCTCTTCCCTGGGTCAGCTGATAGCCTCTCATGGCTTTCAATATAATTTCTACGCTGACGACACACAAATCTATCTCTCCACCCCTCAACTCACTCCATCAGTCTCCTCACGCATCACTAACATACTAACAGACATATCTGTATGGATGTCACACCACTACCTCAAACTCAACTTATCCAAAACCGAGCTTATAATATTTCCTCCCCCACGTGCCTCTTCCCCTGACTTATCTGTCAAGTGCAATGGCACAACCATCCACCCATCCCCACGTGTCAGGGTGCTAGGTGTTATCCTGGACTCTGAACTCTCCTTTAGGCCCCACATCCAATCACTTTCCAAAGCTTGCCGCCTCAACCTCCGCAACATCTCTAAACTACGTCCCTTTCTAACCAATGAAACCACAAAGCTCCTGATTCACTCCATGGTTATCTCTCGCCTTGACTACTGCAACTCACTCCGCATTGGCTTACCTTTAAATAGTCTATCCCCTTCAGTCCATCATGAATGCTGCTGCCAGACTCATCCACCTTACAAACCGCTCAGTGTCTGCTATCCCTCTGCCAATCCCTCCATTGGCTGCCACTTACCCAACAAATTAAATTCAAAATACTAACAATAAGTTACAAAGCCATCCACAACTCTGCCCCCAGTTACATCACTAGCCTAGTCTCAAAATACCAACCTAATCGCCCTCTTCGTTCCTCCCAAGACCTCCTGCTCTCTAGCTCCCTCATCACCTCCTCCCATATCCGCCTCCAGGACTTCTCCCGAGCCTCGCCCATCCTCTGGAATTCGCTAGCCCAATCTGTCAGACTCCAAATTTATCCACTGAAAACTTTCCTCTTCAGAGAAGCCTATCCTGCCTCCATCAAACAACTGCGCTATTTTCTCCATTAGCTCATCTCCCACAGCTATTACCCTTTTGTGTAACTTGACCCTCCCTCCTAGATTGTAAGCTCTAACGAGCAAGGCTCTCTGATTCCTCCTGTATTGAATTGTATTGTAATTGTACTGTCTGCCCTAATGTTGTAAAGCACTGCGTAAACTGTCAGCGCTATATAAATCCTGTATAATAATAATAATAATAATTTGCGAAGGAGAGAGAAGGACGTTTTCATCTGTAAATCCAAAAATTACATTTTCTTTTCCCTTGGACAAAGGAAAATGTGTTTTGAGGAATAATCTGCACACTCATATTTTTCTTAGCTAAGTGACCAGCCTTTTTGCCTTTAGTAAATCAAACACATTGCTCGACAGTGCCAGCAGCCATGGTTGCTGCAGATACCTGAATTGAATAGCCAGCCGCAGAGAATCCTCTAGGCATGGCTTGGGGAATCAATCGATTTTCTCTCATGGGCTAAATGGCCAAGCCCTGCAAGTATCACCCAAGTTGATTTAAAAATCAGCTGGGCCAGATGGAAGATTAGTGACTGTACAGTGACTATATCCTATCAGATGCAGTCACTGTTTGACAGTGACAGCAGCTGTGGGTGCCATGGCTATCTGAATACAATACCCTTCGGGGCAGATTCCTCCATCCAAAGAATTGAATGATTTTCTCTCTCTCTCATGGTCGAAACAGCCAGCATTTAAGCCACCTGTGGGGAGCTTAAGACCCCTTTCACACTGGAGGTGTTTTTCAGGTGCTTTTGGACTAAAAATAGCGCCTGTAAAGCACCTGAAAATTGCCTCCCCTGCATCCTTAGTGTAAGAGCCCGAGTGCTTTTACACTGGGGCAGTGCACATGCAGGACGTTAGAAAAAGTTCTGCAAGCAGTATCTTTCGGGCGGTGCGGGAGCAGTGTATACTCCACTCCTCCACCACCCCTGCCATTGAAATCAAGGGGCACCGCTGTCGAAGCGCCTGCAAAGCGCTTCAGCAGTGGCGATTTGCGGGCACTTTTAACCTTTTTTCAGCTGCTAGCGGGGGTTAAAAGCTAGTGGCTGAAAAGCGGTGCTATAACAGCGGTAGAGCGCTGCTAAAATTAGCGGTGCTTTACCGCTAACTGCCAACCCGCTCCAGTGTGAAAGTAGCCTTATGCTCCGTACACACGGTCGGATTTTCCGACAGAAAATGTGTGATAGGACCTTATTGTCGGAAATTCCTACCGTGTGTAGGCTCTATCACACATTTTCCATCGGATTTTCCGACACAAAAAGTTTGAGAGCAGGATATAAAAAATCCGTTGTCGGAAATTCCGATCGTGTGTACACAAATCCGATGGACAAAGTGCCACGCATGCTCAGAATAAATAAAGAGATGAAAGCTATTGGCCACTGCCCCGTTCATAGTCCTGACATGTTTTACATCACCGCGTTCAGAATGATCGTATTTTCCGACAACTTTGTGTGACCGTGTGTATGCAAGACAAGTTTGAGCCAACATCCGTCGGAAAAAATCCTAGGATTTTGTTGTCGGAATGTCCGAACAAAGTCCGACCGTGTGTACGGGGCATTAGTGTTATTCCCCTCATAAACAGTTGTCATCAGATCATTTTTACCCATTTCGGATTAGATGATTTACTGCTTGCTCTATTGACAACCCCAACAGTTTGGATTTGCTCTCAATTCTTATCTTGGGAACAATGGTCAGTGGTAAATATCCCAAGGAGACCATGAGCAAAAAAAAAAACCAAAAACTCTAAGCAAACAAAAAAATTGCCTCGTATACGCTTTATGTTAAATCAGCTTGTTCTTCATCCACAATTCACACCATCAAGGATCCCTCCGGGAACTCAATTGTCACGTCAGACAGAATAGCAGACCAAATTGTAAGATACTTTACCAAACCCACAATTTACCCTTGACAGACACGACTAGCCAGACCCCTAACCGAACACAAGCTATTAAAAGCTTTCTAACTAAATATGGCCCCACACCTATTACTCCAGATGATGCGGCTACAATAAATCACCCGATTACCACTGGAGAAACGATGCTAGCACTGAAACAATTGAAAACAGGCAAGAGCCCCGACAGCCTCTCCGTAAGCTACCGTATATACTCCAGTATAAGTTGTTCCGAGTATAAGTCGAGGCCCTAATTTACCACAAACAAAATGGGAAAAACTTATTGACCCGAGTATAAGACGAGGGTGAGAAATGCACAGCTACTTTAAGTGGAAAGAGGGTCAACAATGCCCATTTGCAGCATCACTGTGCCCATTTGCATGCCTCACTGTGCCCATTTGCAGCCATAGGTTCCCTGAACTTCAAACTCGGTAGTTAAGGGTTCCTAGATGCCCCCTAGCTGCAGCCAAAATTTGGGGTCTCTGAACCCAAAGGGTCCCGAAATGACATTGCTGAAGATAGACACAGTTGGCCGAATTTGGGGCCCCGTATCTTGAGGCCACTTAGTGCTAAGAACCCCAAATTTGGTGTGCAAACCCGGTAGAACTAGCACCATAAAATTTCCAAAGCTGGGGTTTCTAGCACCAATTGGCCCCGAGATACAGGGCCCCAAAAATCAGTTCAGAAAATGTCAAGCACTTTTCTGCAGCAGAGAATGACATTTTCCGAACCAGATTTGGGGCCCCGTATCTCAGGTCTACTTGGTGCTAGGAACCCCAGCTATGTTGGATATGTTATGGTACCAGTTCCACTGGGTTTGCACACCAGATTTGGGGTTCCTAGCACCAAGTGGCCCTGAGATATGGGGCCCCAAAGTCGGTTCAGAAAATGTCAAGCACTTTTCTGCAGCAGAGAATGACATTTTCCGAACCGATTTTGGGGCCCCAAAGTCGGTTCGGAAAATGACATTTTTTGCTGCAGAAAAGTGCTTGACTCGAGTATAAGTCGAGGGGGGCACTTTCAGCACAAAAAAATGTGCTGAAAAATTCGACTTATACTCGAGTATATACGGTACTATAAATCCTTTACTGACATTTTAATCCGTAGATTCATAAAAGCGTTCAACTCTCTACCCTCCTCGCCTCAAACCAGCAAAGATATTCTAGCTGCCCACATAACGCTTATACCGAAACCCGGCAAACACCCCACTTTAGTATCAAATTATAGACCAATATCCCTCCTAAATGTATACATGAAACTTTATGCGAAAGTCCTTGCAAATTGTATTCTCCTGTTAATCCCTGGACTGGTATCACTAGATCAAGTAGGTTTTGTCCCTGGACGGGAAGCTAGGGACAACACCATAAAGGCCCTCAACATACATCATTGGTTAACACAATCGTCGAAACCAGGCTTTCTACTATCCCTTGATGCGGAGAAGGCGTTCAACAGAGTGGCATGGGACTACATGATGGCGACACTAAAGGCTATGGTATTCCCAGAACACCTACTTCAACTAATTTTCGCACTATATTCCAAGCCATCAGCTAGCATTCGAGTCAATGGCCGCCTGTCAGACGCCTTCTCCGTGTCAAATGGCACACGCCAGGGATGCCCCTTGTCACCCCTCATCTTCATTCTTACTATGGAGCCACTCCTTCGTAAAATACAAGCCAACCCTGACATCAGGCGTGTCAATGTCAACCACAAACATTATAAAATAGCAGCTTACGCAGACGACGTCTTGCTTTTCCTTACAGACCCGAGCACCTCTATACCCAATCTACTAAAAGACCTCAATATGTTCAAATCAATATCTAACCTCCAAATCAATTTCTCAAAATCTAAGGCATTAAACATTTTCCTACCTACCACCATGGTATCACAATGCCAAGCAAACTTTCCCTTCGAATGGGAGCCCCACGCTATCACTTATCTTGGTATTCAGATCCCCAAAAACCTATCCAACTTATACTCCAAAAACTTCTCGCCTATTCTCCAGTCTATTCAACAAGACCTACAGAAATGGCATGTAGGTATATTTTCCTGGTTCGGAAGAGCTTCAATCATAAAAATGAATATCCTACCCAGACTCCTATATCTCTTTCAAACCCTTCCTATCCGTCTCCCCTCAACATTCTTAACGACCTGCAAACGAATCTGCAGAAATTTTATTTGGTCATCCAAAGCACCCAGATTAAGCTGGGAAATATTAGCCCTTCCTAAATCAAAAGGGGGAATTGGACTCCCGGACGTTTACAAATACCATTGGGCCTGCCTCTTGACCAGAGTAGTCGATTGGCAAATCCATGCAGACACTAAAGATTGGGTTAAACTTGAAGAAACGTTTGCAGGGATTCCGATCTTATATCTACCATGGATTTCACAAAAAGCGACCCCCAAATAATGCACGAATCACCCACTTATACACTTCACCCTCCTCCACTTTCGGATGGCGTGTAAAAAACGTAACATAGCATCCTCACCCGGGCCTCTGACACCTATCGATCAAAATCCAGACTTCCTTCCTGGCCTCCTGGAATCCAATGATGAGATCCCATGACGGCTACTGTTAGGTACCTGGTAGGTGAGCCTGACTGTAGGAGAAGACCTCTCATACAACGCTGGTTCAGGAGCCACTGGAGTGGGAACAGTGGTCTCCTGAGCGCAGTGGGGTAGGAGTGCCTGTTGGAGTGAAGTCTCTGATGTAGAGGTAGAGATCCCTCCTGGGATAGCTGGTCTGCAGGTGAGAGGAGACTGGAACAGAAGCAGGCTGACACACTGGATGGTGGAACTTGCAGGTGAGAGCAGACTGGAACAGCAGCAGACTGATACACTGGAAGTGAGGAAGTCACTAGGCTGAAGCTGATGGTGCAACAGCAACAGGTAGGCAGGCACAAGCAGAGTCAAACAGTCCGGGTTGGCAGGTAACTGGCACACAGGTGATTACAGCAGGCAAAGGCAGAGTCGGTGAGCAGGCAGAGGTCGGCAACGGTAGCAGATTCAGACAGCAGAGGAGTCAGGCAGGCCGGGTCGGGATTGGAGCAGGTCGGATGGTCAAACAAGCCGGGTCAATCAGGTAACAAGCAATCAGGATTCGGGTTTCAGGCAGAGTCACAGAGCTGAGACGAAGCAGCACTGTTCCCATAAAACTGGGGAACTTTTATGTGCTGGTTGGCGCCAAACCGGCGCTAACGCGGACGCGCGCGCGCCCGTGCTCGTGCACGCACCCGCGCCGTGCACCCGCGCGTGCCCGAGCGCCGCGCCGACGCACGGCAACAGTGGCAGCTTGACGCTGTGTCTGAACAGGAGCGCGCCGGCTCCTAGATGCATGCAAACGCCCTGATCTGGTGCTGGTGGATCCCTGACATTGCCCCCCCCCAAGGGGCAGCCTCCGGATGCCCAACAACCTCTTCTTCTCAGGATGAGTAGAGAAATAGGTGCGTACTAAACGCCTAGCATGCACATTACTGTCCGGTTCCCACGAGTTACTTTCTGGGCCATAACCTTTCCATTTGATTAAAAATTGGTTTTGCCCTTGCCTTCTTCTACAATCAAGGATAGCCTCAACCTCAAATTCCTCGCTGCCATTAACTACCACAGGTTCAGGAGGTCTTGTCCCTCTATCAGGAAAGGGATCAGGTATAGCAGGTTTGAGCAGAGATACATGGAAAACTGGATGAATTTTCAATGAATCAGGTAGTCAGTTCGTAAGACACTTCATTGATCTTCCTTCTAACTGGAAAGGGTCCCATGAATCTGGGTGCCAACTTCTTAGAAGGACATGCTAACTTGATATTAATGGTAGAAAGCCATACCTGATCGCCAATTTGTAAGTTCAGCTCCCCCCTTCTTTTCCGGTCGAAGATCTTCTTACCATCTGCCTGGGCCTTGGACACTGTTTCCTGCAATAACCGGCTGTTGTGACTGAGGAACTCCACTGTATTCTGTACTGCTGGGACCGAAGACTCTGAAAGGAAATCAGGTAAAAAGGTTAGGTGAAAGCCGTAATTGGCGAAAAACGGGGATTGACCGGTGGCAGAATGTTTGGCATTATTGTAAGCAAATTCTGCTAAGGGTAGTAGGGATACCCAATCGTTTTGTGTGAATGATGTGAAGCATCTGATGTATTGTTCCAGGGTCTGATTAGTCCTTTCCGTCTGACCGTTTGTTTGAGGATGATAGGCCGAGGACAAGGCCAATTCAATCTTTAGGGTTTCACATAGGGATCTCCAGAAACGTGAAGTGAATTGAACCCCTCTATCAGAAACTATGTTTACAGGTACTCCGTGAAGTCTGATGATTTCCTTGATAAATATGCGAGCAGTCTCGGTGGCAGACGGGGTTCCCTTTAAAGGTAAAAAATGAGCCATTTTGGTTAGACGATCCACTACAACAAAGATAACTGAGCATCCTTCGGAGCATGGAAGTTCCACAATAAAGTCCATAGAAATCATTTTCCACGGTCTGTCGGGTACCGGCAATGGTTTCAATAGGCCCCAAGCTCGATTCCTGGATGACTTATTCTGGATGCAGATGGGACAGGAACTAACATATTTTTCACAAAAGTCCTTCAGATTGGGCCACCAGAATGTACGCTGCACTAGTTCCAGGGTCTTGCGGACTCCGAAGTGGCCTGCCAAAGGATGATCGTGGAGAAGTGTTAAAACCTTGACCCGGACATTTTCAGGAACAAAAATTTGGCTTCCCTTCCAGAACAAGCCATCTCTACTCACTAAAGAAATTCCCGTTGGTCTGGCTGTTTCAGAGGATGCTTCTTTAATCAGGGAAAGTAAATCTGTTTGCAGCAGTAAAAAATTGTTTGCAGGTAAGATGGTGTCAGGAGTAGATAAGTCCTTGGGGTTGTCATGCATACGTGATAATGCATCCGGTTTAATATTTTTAGAGCCTGGACGGTATGTGATATGGAAGGAGAAACGTGAGAAAAACAGAGCCCAGCGGGCTTGTCGAGGCCTCAATCGTTTGGCAGATCGCAGGTACTCTAGGTTTTTATGGTCAGTATAGATTAGTACTGGATGCATAGCCCCCTCCAACAGGTACCTCCATTCTTCTAGAGCAGTTTTAATAGCAAGAAGCTCTCGGTCACCGACGTCATAATTCTTCTCCGCAGGGGAGAGTTTACGAGAGAAGAACCCTACAGGATGCATTATCTCCTTGTTACCTTTGCGCTGTGAAAGAATCGCACCTACCGCAATCTCAGAGGCATCAACCTCTAAAATAAACGGTAAGGAGGGTTCAGGGTGGCTGAGGATAGGTGCTGAAGTAAACAGTCTTTTGAGATTCTCGAAAGCGTCTTGGGCAAGTTGGTTCCAGGAGAAACGGATATTTTGTCTGGTTAACTGTGTGATAGGTGCAATTATGGCTGAGAACCCTTTGATGAACTTTCTGTAGAAGTTTGCAAATCCCACAAACCGCTGCACACCCTTCTTGTCCAAGGGGACCGGCCAGTCCAAAACAGCGGAAACCTTTTGTGGGTCCATCTTGATGCCTGTTGCAGATATGATTAACCCCAGGAATTGGATGCTATGTTGTTCAAACTCACATTTCTCTGCTTTTGCGTATAGACTGTGTAAGCGGAGGCGACCCAACACCCTGCGGACATGTTCCTGATGCAGTTCACGGGATTCAGAAAAAATCAGTATATCATCCAAGTATGCAATTACAAAAACGTCTAGAAAGTCCCTGAGGACGTCGTTAATCAGGTGTTGGAAGGTTGCAGGAGCGTTGCAGAGTCCAAAGGGCATGACCAGGTATTCATAATGCCCGAATCGGGTTCGGAATGCTGTCTTCCACTCATGTCCAGCCCGGATACGGATTAAATTATAAGCCCCTCTCAGGTCAAGTTTGGTGAAAATGACGGCAGTCCTTAATTTTTGAAAAAGTTCAGGTATTAAAGGTAAAGGGTACCGGTTCTTGACCGTGATCTTGTTTAGTTCACGATAGTCGATGCACGGCCGGAGAGACTTGTCCTTTTTGGTGACGAAGAATATTCCGGCGCCAGCTGGAGAGGTAGAATGGCGTATAAAACCTTTGGCCAGGTTCTCATCTATGTATGTCTTTAACACTTCCTGTTCTTTCTCAGATAATGGAAAAATGCGTCCAAATGGTATTTCGGATCCTGGCAGTAATTCGATGGGGCAATCGTATGGACGATGAGGTGGAAGGGAGTCTGCCCCTTTTTTACTAAACACATCAAGGAATTCATGATATTGTTTGGGTATGACCTGGCAAAGTTTCTGGTCGGTGTCTAAACAAAGTAGGGTGGAAGAGGAATCCGAATCCTTCTTAAAACAGTGTTCAAGACAGTAAGAGGATGAGAATTTCACTTCTCCAGATGTCCACTGAATGTAAGGGTTGTGGGCCTGCAGCCAAGGGATACCCAGGATGATGGGAAACATGGGAGAGGAGATGACATCAAGAACCAGCAGTTCCTTGTGTTGGGAGGAAGTAGAAGCAGGCAGAGGCAGGGTCTCCTTGGTTACTTGTCCTGATCTGATGCGGGATCCATCTGCTAGAAATACGGCAAGTCCCTGGGTTTTGGCTCGTAAAGGAATGTTATGTTGGCTGGTAAAGTTTGAATCAATAAAGCAACTGCATGCTCCGGAATCAATGATGGCGTTGGTTGTTATAGTCCCTTCTTGCAGCTGTAAAGACAGAGGAATGGAAATGTGGGTAGAGTTCGCAGATAGGGCAGAGAGACTGGTAAACACGACAGACGGGCACTTACTTAACTTGACAGGACAGTTCAGTACGTAGTGTCCAGACCCACCGCAGTAGAGGCACAGATTGAGTTGTCGGCGTCGGGCCCGTTCTTCAGGCGATAATGCAGGTCGCATTAGGCCCAATTGCATTGGTTCCACGGAGTCAGATGAGACATTAGCTGAATTAAGACTGGGTGAGGGTGTATAGCGGGTTGCTGGAAGTGGTGCTCTGGTTGTCATCCAAATCGGATTGAAGAGCAGATCGCTCAGATCGACGTTCCCGGATACGTCGGTCGATTTGGATAGTCAAGTTAATCAGGGCCTCGAGAGTGTTTGGTACACCCACTCGGGCAAGTTCATCTTTTAAACCCTCAGATAGGCCCAAGCGGAACTGGTGACGCAGGGCCGCGTCATTCCACTGAGTGTCCGCACTCCAACGTCTAAAGTCCATGATATAGTCTTCCGCAGGTCTGCGGCCTTGCTGGAGTGTAAACAAAGCGGTTTCAGCTGTAGCAGTCTGTTGGGGGTCTTCATATATCTGTGCCATGGCTTCAAAGAAGGAAGATAAGGACTGGGTCAATGCTGAGTCCCCCTCAAGTAGACGATGGGCCCAGGTCTGGGGTTCCCCTTGTAGGAGGGAGATCACGAATCCCACTTTAGTGGCCTCCAGTGAGAAAGTTCGGGGCTGTAATGCAAAGAAGAGCTTGCATGCGTTGCGAAAGGCCCGGAACTTGGCCCGGTCTCCAGAGAATCTATCAGGAGTGGGAACCTTTGGTTCAGGTGGGAGCATCACTACGGAAGGGCCAGGAACCGACTGTGCCGGGGTTGCAGCTGAGGAGGAGGCCACGGGGTTAGACCCTGCAAGGTGCTGGACTTGTCCCTCCAATCTGCTGTAATTGTCCTGGAGGGATTGGACGGCTTGGCTAAGAGCCGCAAGGTGGGTGCAGATCTCCTTTAATGGAGAGGAATCTCCTGCAGGCTCAGTCATGGCTGCTTCGTACTGTTAGGTACCTGGTAGGTGAGCCTGACTGTAGGAGAAGACCTCTCATACAACGCTGGTTCAGGAGCCACTGGAGTGGGAACAGTGGTCTCCTGAGCGCAGTGGGGTAGGAGTGCCTGTTGGAGTGAAGTCTCTGATGTAGAGGTAGAGATCCCTCCTGGGATAGCTGGTCTGCAGGTGAGAGGAGACTGGAACAGAAGCAGGCTGACACACTGGATGGTGGAACTTGCAGGTGAGAGCAGACTGGAACAGCAGCAGACTGATACACTGGAAGTGAGGAAGTCACTAGGCTGAAGCTGATGGTGCAACAGCAACAGGTAGGCAGGCACAAGCAGAGTCAAACAGTCCGGGTTGGCAGGTAACTGGCACACAGGTGATTACAGCAGGCAAAGGCAGAGTCGGTGAGCAGGCAGAGGTCGGCAACGGTAGCAGATTCAGACAGCAGAGGAGTCAGGCAGGCCGGGTCGGGATTGGAGCAGGTCGGATGGTCAAACAAGCCGGGTCAATCAGGTAACAAGCAATCAGGATTCGGGTTTCAGGCAGAGTCACAGAGCTGAGACGAAGCAGCACTGTTCCCATGAAACAGGGGAACTTTTATGTGCTGGTTGGCGCCAAACCGGCGCTAACGCGGACGCGCGCGCGCCCGTGCTCGTGCACGCACCCGCGCCGTGCACCCGCGCGTGCCCGAGCGCCGCGCCGACGCACGGCAACAGTGGCAGCTTGACGCTGTGTCTGAACAGGAGCGCGCCGGCTCCTAGACGCATGCAAACGCCCTGATCTGGTGCTGGTGGATCCCTGACAGCTACCCTCTCTTAGAGCTGAACACTTCTTCCACAACGATGAGTTCACAACATTTGAAGCACTATCTTCCCATTTTCCTAACCAAACCATTCCCTTCTTTAAATATTTACAGATTAGTCACTTCATCCAAAGTTCTAAACCTCTGCTTAATTGGCATAGGGAACACACTCCCTTTGAAACTATATGCACTGCCACTGGTCCCCAAAAACATCTGATATCGACCATGTACTCGCACTTGTTCTCAGACTGCAGCCCTAAGTCTAACGCAATTAGCCAACGCTGGGAACTTGACCTCTCATTAGACTTATCTAACGCTGACTGGGAACGGATCTTTGAACACATTCATAAAGGTTCCATCAATGTCTCAGCACAAGAAAATGGATACAAGCTCTACTCTAGATGGTATAGAACCCCGATCAGATACATAAATACCACCCTAGCATCTCTCCACTCTGCTGGAGATGCAATTTGACTCCAGGTTCCCTACTCTACATATGGTGGGAATGCCCGCTCATACAACCCTTTTGGAAGGAAGTACACTGCCTCACCACCCAAATTACTACTTACACGCTGGACTTTACTCCCGCCCAATAATTGCTCCACCACACATCTATACCCTACTCAGCCTACAAAAAATCCCTTGCCCTACACCTCATCAATGCTGCCAAACAATGCATACCCATGTTTTGGAGACAGACAAATCCCCTAACACTTCTCATTGGTTTTGCCGTATAGAAAACATAGCAGAAATGGAGGCCCTCATTCACCAAGCTAGAGAGAATCCAAAAAAATTTCAACAAACCTGGACATGCTGGTCACACTTTAAAGAATCCACCGATTATCGCAACTCTCTATAATGACACACCTTTATTTCATCCGGGTTATTCCACAAACTGCTACCTGCCTTTAAAATGCATCCGAATGATACAGGATCCCACATACCCCTACCCACCTTCACATACTACCCCTACCTGCTATAATCCCTGATTGTCTTGATGACATCTAGCCCATAAGAGCTCCTATTCCTTTCAATGTTTTGTCATTTAGTACCACAGAAGTATCCCCGGTTATACCTTCTCTGGAGCTAACCACACAACATTATTTCTGTCCCACTGGCATATCACATAACAATCTATTGTACAGGTAAGATACTCCTTTAATGATACCACCAGCTGGGATCTATAGCTCCCCCATCCAGACACAGTTAGAGCCCGACAGGGGAGCATACCTGAGTATACCTGTACTTAACCCTCCCCAAGTTATACAAGTAAGACGTCGTACCATACTCAAATAACAACCAATGAAGATATCTTTTTACAATTCTTTTTGGCTTCCTTATTTGTTCCTTTCTTTGGTTTGGTTATTCATCTCAGTTGTGTAGTCTATTGATTACGGTTCACTTTATGTTGTACTGTATTTATACTGTATACATACAAACCATGCCATTCTTGTAACATTTCCTTGCTGCATTGTACTATCCTTGTTATAATGAAAACTTCAATAAACAATTTGAGAGAAAAAAAAATCAGCTTGTTCTGTTGGAACATCCAAACTGCCATCTTTACCATTTATATTTTCATAAGAAGAGAGCACTGGATTCTAAATAAACACCTTTAGGCAAGTATCTAAGAGGTGATTGCATGGAGTAAAATTAAAAATTATTAGTAAAATGTATTCGTAACATGTAATATAGAACTGTGAAAACAGAAGTTGCATAGCATTTTACATGTGCCAAGGCGAAAGGAAGGAATTTTATTGCCATGAGTCACAAAGAGCAGTTCTCTCAAAACAGAAAACAGTGGAGATGACTGGATGCATAATAATGGATTTTTAATTCATAGAATGTGATTCAGCTGCTAAATGGAATGCAAATGCACATCTTCACTCTCCCCAAAGCTACTGTCACAAGGCATATGTGGCCTAGTATCATCATAGTAATGAAAGTGGAGAAGTAAAGTAAAAGAAAAAAAATAATCAAAGCAACTAATAAAGCAAAATTGAGTTCTGAGTAAAGTAGAGTCTGAATGGTAGACAGAAGCATATACTCTGAATCTCCTGTTCTTTGTAATTGATCACAGAGGTAACTAAACTATAGAGATTGAGTTGCTTGTTTTATTCTCCAGCTTGGGAAGCCTCTGAACTGAACCATTCTTTCCATAAACTGTTCTGAGCAGAGACGTATTACCATTGAGGGTTGTGGCTCGGCGACCAGGGGTTGAAAAATGCCTCCTCCACACTCATCTCCTGTACATACTGCTCACTGTTTTGCCATCCACACTCCTCTCCTGTGTATACCGCTCAGTATCATACTGTCCACACTCCTCTCCTGTACATACTGCCCACTGTTTTGCTCTTCGCCCTCCTCTCCTGTACATTCTGCCCACTTTCATAAACTCCTCCACTGTACATAGTGCCTGCTGTCATACCCTCCACACTCCTCTCCTGTGTATACTGCCCACTAGCATACCCTCCACACTCCTCTCCTGTACGTACTGCCCACTGTGATACCCTATAATACCTTCCACACTCCCCCCTGTACATACTGCCCCTATCATACCCTCCACACTCCTCTCCTGTACATATTGCCCCCATCATACCCTCCACACTCCGCTCCTGTACATACTGCCCACTGTCATGCTCTTCACCCTCCTCTCCTGTACCTACTTCCCACTTTCATAAACTCCTCTACTGTACATAGTGCCTGCTGTCATACCCTCCACACTCCTCTCCTGTGCATACCGCCCACTGTCATACCCTCCACACTCCTCTCCTGTACATATTGCCCACTGTCATATCCTCCACACTCCTCTCCTGTACATACTGCCCCATCATACCCTCCACATTCGTCTCCTGTGCATACTGCCAATTGTCATACCCCACATTCCTCTTCTGTACATACTATCAACTGTCTTTCTCTCCACACTACTCTTCTGTACATACTACCCCTATAATACCTTCCACACTCCCCCTGTACATACTGCTTCTATCATACCCTCCACACTCCTCTCTTGTACATATTGCCCCCATCATACCCTCCACACTCCTCTCCTGTACATACTGCCCACTGTCATACCCCCCACACTCCTCTCCTGTACATACAGTCCACTATCATACCCTCCACACTCCTCTCTTGTACATATTGCCCCCATCATACCCTCCACACTCCTCTCCTGTACATACTGCCCACTGTCATACCCTCCACACTCCTCTCCTGTACATACTGCCCCATCATACCCTCCACACTCCTCTCATGTACATACTACTCACTGTCATACCCTCCACACTCCTCTCCTGTACATACTACCCTCTGTCATACCCCCACACTTCTCTCTTGTACATACTGCCCACTGTCATATCCTCCACACTCTTCTCCCGTACATACTGCCCACTGTCTTACCCTCCACACTTGTCTCCTGTACATACTGCTCACTGTCATACCCTCCACATTCTTCCCCTGTGCATACTGACCACTGTCATACCCTCCACACATCTCTCCTGTTCATATTGTCCATTGTCCTACCCTACACACTTCTCTCCTGTACATACTGCCCACTGTCATACCCTCCACACTCTTCTCCTGTACATACTGCTCACTGTTATACCCTCCATACTCTTCTCCTGTATATTCTGCCCACTGTCTTGCCCTCCACACTCATCTACTGTACATACTGCTCACTGTTTTACCATCCACACTCATCTCCTGTATATACCGCTCAGTATAATACTGTCCACACTCGTCTCCTGTACATACTGCCCACTGTCATACCCTCCACACTCCTCTCCTGTACATATTGCCACATCATACACTCCACACTCCTCTCCTGTACATACTACCCCAATAATACCTTCCACACTCCTCTCCTGTACATACTGCCCCTATCATACCCTCCACACTCCTCTCCTGTACATATTGCCCCCATCATACCCTCCACACTCCGCTCCTGTACATACTGCCCACTGTCATGCTCTTCACCCTCCTCTCCTGTACCTACTTCCCACTTTCATAAACTCCTCTACTGTACATAGTGCCTGCTGTCATACCCTCCACACTCCTCTCCTGTGCATACCGCCCACTGTCATACCCTCCACACTCCTCTCCTGTACATATTGCCCACTGTCATATCCTCCACACTCCTCTCCTGTACATACTGCCCCATCATACCCTCCACATTCGTCTCCTGTACATACTGCCAATTGTCATACCCCACATTCCTCTTCTGTACATACTATCAACTGTCTTTCTCTCCACACTACTCTTCTGTACATACTACCCCTATAATACCTTCCACACTCCCCCTGTACATACTGCTTCTATCATACCCTCCACACTCCTCTCTTGTACATATTGCCCCCATCATACCCTCCACACTCCTCTCCTGTACATACTGCCCACTGTCATACCCCCCACACTCCTCTCCTGTACATACAGTCCACTATCATACCCTCCACACTCCTCTCTTGTACATATTGCCCCCATCATACCCTCCACACTCCTCTCCTGTACATACTGCCCACTGTCATACCCTCCACACTCCTCTCCTGTACATACTGCCCCATCATACCCTCCACACTCCTCTCATGTACATACTACTCACTGTCATACCCTCCACACTCCTCTCCTGTACATACTACCCTCTGTCATACCCCCACACTTCTCTCTTGTACATACTGCCCACTGTCATATCCTCCACACTCTTCTCCCGTACATACTGCCCACTGTCTTACCCTCCACACTTGTCTCCTGTACATACTGCTCACTGTCATACCCTCCACATTCTTCCCCTGTGCATACTGACCACTGTCATACCCTCCACACATCTCTCCTGTTCATATTGTCCATTGTCCTACCCTACACACTTCTCTCCTGTACATACTGCCCACTGTCATACCCTCCACACTCTTCTCCTGTACATACTGCTCACTGTTATACCCTCCATACTCTTCTCCTGTATATTCTGCCCACTGTCTTGCCCTCCACACTCATCTACTGTACATACTGCTCACTGTTTTACCATCCACACTCATCTCCTGTATATACCGCTCAGTATAATACTGTCCACACTCGTCTCCTGTACATACTGCCCACTGTCATACCCTCCACACTCCTCTCCTGTACATATTGCCACATCATACACTCCACACTCCTCTCCTGTACATACTACCCCAATAATACCTTCCACACTCCTCTCCTGTACATACTGCCCCAATCATACCCTCCACACTCCTATCCTGTGTATAGTGCCCACTGTCAACCCTCCACACTCCTCTGTTGTGCATACTGCCCACTGTCATACCCCCACATTCCTCTCCTGTATATACAGTCCACTGTCATACCCTCCACACTCCTCTCCTCTACAAACTGCTCACTGTCATACCCTCCACACTCCTCTCCTGTACATACTGCCCACTGTCATACCCTGCACACTCATCTCTTGTACATAGTGCCCAATGTCATACCCTCTACGCTCCTCTCCTGTACATACTGCCCACTGTTATATCCTCCACATTCCTCTCCCTCACCTGCACATACTTCCCACCCCACACTCCTCTCCTTTAAATACTGCCCACTGTCATACCCTGCACACTCATCTCCTATACATAGTGCCCACTGTCATACCCTCCACACTCCTCTCCTGTACATACTGCCTACTGTAATACCCCCCACACTCCTCTCCTGTACATACTGTCCACTGTCATACTCTCCTGTACATACTGCCCACTCTCATACCCTGCACGCTCATCTCATGTACATAGTGGCCACTGTCATACTCTCCACACTCCTCTCCTGTACATACTGCCTACTGTTATACCTCCCACACTCCTCTCATGTACATGCTACCCACTGTCATACCCTCCACACTCCTCTCCTGTATATACTGCCCACTGCCATACCCTCCACACTCCTCTCCTGTACATACTGCCCACTGTCATGCTCTTCACCCTCCTCTCCTGTACCTACTTCCCACTTTCATAAACTCCTCTACTGTACATAGTGCATGCTGTCATTCTCTCCTGTGCATACTGCCCACTAGCATACCCTCCACACTCCTCTCCTGTACATACCGCCCACTGTCATACCCTCCACACTCCTCTCCTGTACATACTGCCCACTGTCATATCCTCCACACTCCTCTCCTGTACATACTGCCCCATCATACCCTCCACACTCGTCTCCTGTACATACTGCCAATTGTCATAACCCACATTCCTCTTCTGTACATACTGTCAACTGTCTTTCTCTCCACACTACTCTCCTGTACATACTACCCCTATAATACCTTCCACACTCCCCCTGTACATACTGCTTCTATCATACCCTCCACATTCCTCTCCTGTACATATTGCCCCCATCATATCCTCCACACTCCTCTCCTGTACATACTGCCCACTGTCATACCCCCCACACTCCTCTCCTGTACATACAGTCCACTGTCATACCCTCCACACTCCTCTCCTGTACATACTGCCCACTGTCATACCCTCCACACTCCTCTCCTGTACATACTGCCCCATCATACCCTCCACACTCCTCTCCTGTACATACTACTCACTGTCATACCCTTCACACTCCTCTCCTGTACATACTACCCTCTGTCATACCCCCACACTTCTCTCTTGTACATACTGCCCACTGTCATATCCTCCAGACTTGTCTCCTATACATACTGCCCACTGTCTTACCCTCCACACTTGTCTCCTGTATATACTGCTCCCTGTCATACCCTCCACATTCTTTCCCTGTGCATACTGCCCACTGTCATACCCTCCACACATCTCTCCTGTTCATACTGTCCATTGTCCTACCCTACACACTTGTCTCCTGTATATACTGCCTACTGTCATACCCTCCACACTCTTCTCCTGTACATACTGCTCCCTGATATATCCTCCATGCTCTTCTCCTGTACATTCTGCCCACTGTCTTACCCTCCACACTCATCTCCTGTACATAATGCTCACTGTTTTACCATCCACACTCATCTCCTGTATATACCACTCAGTATCATACTGTCCACACTCGTCTCCTGTACATACTGCCCACTGTCATACCCTCCACACTCCTCTCCTGTACATATTGCCACACCATACACTCCACACTCCTCTCCTGTACATACTACCCCAATAATACCTTCCACACTCCTCTCCTGTACATACTGCCCCAATCATACCCTCCACACTCCTATCCTGTGTATAGTGCCTACTGTCAACCCTCCACACTCCTCTGCTGTGCATACTGCCCACTGTCATACCCCCACATTCCTCTCCTGTACATACAGTCCACTGTCATACCCTCCACACTCCTCTCCTCTACAAACTGTTCACTTCATACCCTCCATACTCCTCTCCTGTACATACTGCCCACTGTCATACCCTGCACACTCATCTCTTGTACATAGTGCCCAATGTCATACCCTCTACGCTCCTCTCCTGTACATACTGCCTACTGTTATACCCTCCACATTCCTCTCCCTCACCTGCACATACTTCCCACCCCACACTCCTCTCCTTTAAATACTGCCCACTGTCATACCCTGCACACTCATCTCCTGTACATAGTGCCCACTGTCATACCCTCCACACTCCTCCCCTGTACATACTGCCTATTGTCATACCCCCCACACTCCTCTCCTGTACATACTGTCCACTGTCATACACTCCTGTACATACTGCCCACTGTCATACCCTATACTCTCATCTCCTGTACATACTACCCACTGTCATACCCTCCACACTTCTCTCCTGTATATACTGCCCACTGTCATACCCTCCACACTCCTCTCCTGTACATTCTGCACCATCATACCCTCCACACTCCGCTCCTGTACATACTGCCAATTGTCTTACCCCACACTCCTCTTCTGTACATACTGTCAACTGTCTTTCTCTCCACACTCCTCTCCTGTACATACTACCCCTATAATACCTTCCACACTCCCCCATTACATACTGCTTCTATCATACCCTCCACACTCCTTTCCTGTACATATTGCCCCCATCATACCCTCCACACTCTTCTCCTGTACATACTGCCCACTGTCATACCCCTCACACTCCTCTCCTGTACTTACAGTCCACTGTCATACCCTCCACACTCCTCTCCTCTACAAACTGCTCACTGTCATAACCTCCGCACTCCTCTCCTGTACATACTGCCCACTGTCATACCCTGCACACTTATCTCCTGTACATGGTGCCCACTGTCATGCCCTCCATGCTTCTCTCCTGTACATAGTGTCCACTGTTATACAGTACCATCCACATTCCTCTCCCTCACCTGCACATACTTCCCACTTTTATACCATCCATACTCCTCCCCTATGCCTCTCACCCACAAAAACAGTTCTTTAAAATTATATTGAATATCCTCAATTTTACCAGCTCTAGAATGAGCACACTTCTGTTAGTTCAACTAAAGGAAATCTTCTCAGTCCTCATATTTGTTCTGCCCATTATTAGTACTCATTTAATTTTGTGATTACTACTGTGATGTATAGAGGAACATAGGAGATGTCAGCTACTCTAAATGTACCACTGATAAAAAAAGTGTCCCTGAAAACATTTTTAAAATGTTGGCAACTATGCACTTGGGCACTGCCCAAGGGCCACCGGGTCAGTAGGGGGCCCCATGAGAGGCTCCTGGGATCCTGTGATATTAAAGCTGTAGCAAACTTCTATAACATTACTACTTTTTAGAGGCTCTGAGGCAGGTTAGTTCATAATGTACTGGTATGCACAGCATATTAGCACATTAGGGTACACTTTCCTGTCAGACTGAGTGGGAGGCAATTGTAGCTGGTGAGTGCAAATCTTTAAGTGGGAGTGGAAGCACAAACACTGAGGTGTGGCAGAAGATCACAAAGAACAACAAAGAGTTTTCATTTATAGATTTTTTCAGACCATTCATCGGAATATTCTTAATTTATGAACTTCATATTAACACTTTATTCATTATTTTCACATCCTTCACAGGGTGTGTTGTTTTGATTATTATGTGATATGATGTGTTTGCTCACAGTGTTCACCAATAACTTTTTTGTTAGAATATATTCACATAATATGAACTTCATGTTAAGACTTAATTTATTATTTTCACATCTGCAATAAAACAAATAAAATGTCAAACTTCAAACTCTTGTCCATGCAGAAAGTTTTTAAGGAATTGTGGTAGCTTGATTGACTGCTTAGCTCTTGTATGTGTAAGGAGGACTATCACCCCTTCCAGACAGTTGTCAAAGTTATATTGTTTGGTTCTCTGGCACAACTAACTTTTTTTTTTTCATACAAACAAATGCACCTCCCTCTGTAGTCTAGTGTACCTCTCATCTCTTTTGTAGTAAACAGGTGCATCTCAAACAATTAAAATATCATCAAAACGTTAATTTATTTCAGTAATTCAATTCAAAAAGTGAAACTCATATATTATATAGATTCATTACACACAGAGTGATATATTTCAAGCATTTCTTTCTTTTAATTTTGATGAATATGGCTTATAGCTAGTGAAAGCCCTGAATTTAGTATCTCAGCAAATTAAAATATTGTGAAAACATTCAATTTTGTAGACTCATGGTATCACACTCGAATCGGCTAATTAACTCAAAACACCTGTAAAGGTTTCCAGAGCCTTTAAATGGCCTCTCAGTCCGGTTCAGTAGGTTACACAATCATGGGGAAGACTGCTGACTTGACAGTTGTCCAGAAGACAGTCATTGACATCCTCCTCAAGGACGGTAAGTCACAAAAGGTCATTGCTAAAGAAGCTGGCTGTTCACAGAGTGCTGTATCTGAGCATATTAATGGAAAGTTGAGTGGAAGCAAAAAGTGTGGTAGAAAAAGGTGCACAAGCAACAGGGATATCGGCAGCCTTGGATTGTGAAGCAAGGGTCATTAAAGAATTTGGGGGAGATTTACAAGGAGTGGACTATGGCTGGTGTCAGTGCTTCAAGAGCCACCAGACACAGACGTATCCAGGACATGGGCTACAACTGTCGCATTCCTTGTGTCAAGCTACTCCTGAATTAGAGACAACGTCAGAAGCGTCTTACCTGGGCTAAGGAGAAAAAGGACTGGACTGTTGCCCAGTGGTCCAAAGTCCTCTTTTTGGATGAAAGTAAATTTTGCATTACATTTGGAAATCAAGGTCCCAGAGTCTGGAGGAAGAATGGAGAGGCACAGAATCCAAGTTGCATGAGGTCCAGTGTGAAGTTTCCACAGTCAGTGATGATTTGGGGAGCCATGTCATCTGCTGGTGTTGGTCCACTGTGTTTTATCAAGTACAAAGTCAGCGCAACCCTCTACCAGGAAACTCTAGAGCACTTCATACTTTCCTCTGCTGACCAGCTTTATGGAGATACGGATTTCATTTTCCAGCAGGACTTGGCACCTGCCCACACTGCCAAAAGTACCAATACCTGGTTTAATGATCATGGTATCACTGTGCTTGATTGGCCAGAAAACTTGTCTGACCTAAACCTATAGAGAATCTATGGGGTATTTTCAAGAGGAAGATGAGAGACACCAGACCCAACAATGCAGACGAGCTGAAGGCCGCTATCAAAGCAACCTGGGCTTCCATAAAACCTCAGCAGTGGCACAGGCTGATCACCCCCATGCCACGCCGCATTAATGCAGTAATTCATGCAAAAGGAGCCCCGACCAAGTATTGAGTGCATAATATACTGTACATGGACATACAGTACTTTTCAGTAAGCCAACATTTCTGTATACATTTTTTTTTAATGGTCTTCTGTAATATTCTAATTTTCTGAGATACTGAATTTTGTGTTTTCACTAGCTGTAAGCCATAATCATCAAAATTAAAAGGAAGGCATACTTGAAATACAGTATATCACTCTGTGTGTAATTAATCTATATAATAATATTGAATTACTGAAATAAATTAACTTTTTGATGATATTCTAATTTTTTGAGATGTATATTTACATTTCATAAGAAGAATTCCATAAGAAGAAAATCATTTGTTAGAGAGGTTCAATTAGAATAGTACTTTCTTTACTTATTGCAATACATTAGCCTTTCTGGTTTGCATATTGTTGCCCATGAGACTGCAGACAGCTGCCACTGGAGAGTGTCTAGCAAAGGGTAGGGGTTCCTAAAGGCAATCAAGAAATTTCCTGAAACAACATTCCGCTATGTAACACCTATAAAAAAAATATATATATATATATATATATATATATATATATATATATATATATATATATATATATATATATATATATATATATATATATATATATATATATATATATATATATATATATATAATATTCCTAGGCAATATTTAATTATCTAATTTTAGGAAAATTATTTAAAAAATATATTTCATCCAAATGTGATATTACCATAATAACACAGACATAAAACAAAAGGTTAATCCAAGATTCGATGCATTCCTAAATGCAGAAAATATATGCGTGGAAACTTATTATATATCTGTGAGTAGGTGGACATTTAGGTTCTTTTAAACATGTTTTCCAGATTTCCATTATTATTCTGCTGCTGTTTACAAAGTTCAATTGATTCATTAATTTTTGTTCAATAAGTTTTTATTGAAAGTATAGAGAATTAACATACTGTTAACATTTACAGTATTGACATCAGGAAATAAGAATTTCTGTTCTGTTGTGTACCGACAATGTTACTTAGATTGACTTCCTGGTACATATATCAAGTTCTGTACCTATTAACACTCTATCAAACATAGAAAGCAATTAGTAGATGGGCAGTGGACGACCAACCCATCTTGGCATATGGGGTGGGTCCTTGCTTCTGTGAACTAGAACGCATTCAAAAAGTCGCCGTTCTTAAAGTCCAGAAGCTTCCATTACCCATTTCCTGAATGTCGTGTTTAAACCAGTTTAAACCATCAATAACAAATAAACCACATAAAAATAAAAAGGAAACCTTAGAGAATAGAAAAAGCAGTAAAGAAAAAGTAGAAGGGTAGCGGGGAAAGAGAAAGGTGAGGGGAGAAAGAAGATGGGAGAGGAGGAAAGGGGGGGGGGGAGAGGATTGCCAGCCATTGCAGTGTATGCTATGTTATTTAAGATTCACATCGACCTTATAGTTACAGAGTTATTTCTATTGTTCCATCTATGAAGCATCTCTATTTTCCATAATCTCAGTGAACATGGATGAATATTTAAAGATAAACCAACAGGACCAAATCTTAGATGCCAATGCCGATTTGTTTCTGAGTTTTAAAGTGCTATCTTCCATGTAATATATTCTATCTACTTCCAGTAACCACTGGCGTAGTGAGGGTACTTTTTGCTGTTTCCAAAATTTTGGTATAAGGGCCTTTGCCGCATTCAACAAGTGGGGTGTAATTGACTTTCTATATGATCGAATTGGTTCATCTGTACAGTGAAAAAATAACACCCATGGATCGTTTGGAATTGAACAACCTTGAATTTTTCCAGACCAAAACAGAATAGTGGACCAGTATGGTCTTATAAAAGGACAAGACCACCATATATAAGCGTGAGTCCCTGTAGACCCGCATCCCCTCCAGCATAAATCTGAGATGGAAGGGAAGAATCTGTGGAGAGTAGCAGGTGTATAGTGCCATCTGGTTAGTAATTTATAATTTACCTCCGCAGTCTTAGATGCGATTAATGAAACATGCGACAAACAGAGAATCACACTACGTTGATGGTCGGAAAGCGGTTTCTGGAGCTCCAGTTCCCATTTAGACAGCAATTGATTCATTAATTGATTGATTAAATTTACACACACATGTGAAAGTTTGCAAAGTTAGGGTCTTCTGTAATGTCTTTTGGTCACAACATATTGTATTTTAATAATTTATGTGGTAAAGAGCAGGTAACCAAAACCAAGTAAATTTTATATGCCACGGCAGACCTAACCCCCTAAAAAAATTGAATGAAAAATGTGAATTAGAATGTCTAGCCAGTAACCTCTTTCAAAATATCATCATTCTAGATGTTCACACACTGATTCTATCAATGACTTTAGTTGACTTTAATTGTTTTAAACTGATACATTTAATTAAAAACATACCTATATTGATGTAAAATATTTTGTTCCTTGTATGTTACAGTATATTAAGCTGCCTTTTTATTGTTATCATTTTAGAATGAGTATTAGATCATTTTGGAGTCATGCAAAAATCAAAGACATGTAAACATTAATTTACAACCACAATAAAAATACTGCTTTATAATTTACAGATAAATATAAATCTCAGGCTTGATTAAAAAAATAAGCGCAAAACAATTTAAAAATGTAAATGACAAATCCTATTCCCACATATACAAATTCAAGTTTACATGTTATAATTTATGTGCTATATTGAGATATATACAGAATAAAATAAATAAAAAATAAAATAAAAAGAATTCTGATTAAAAAGTTAGGGAACAGTCTACAAAAGCAAATAAGGTCTGACTGAAAGGATTATATATAAAGTTTATTGGGGGAATAGATATCATCAGAAAGATAGGGAGGAAAAATATTTCCTGCATTTGCATATCAAAGAGAGGTTGATTGGATGCACATAAGGCCAATCATAGACAGAGTTGATCGATCAACTTGGGTACATTCAGCCTGTCTATACATGGTTAGAATCTTGGCTGGTTCCTGCAGAACCGGCCGAGATTCGAACCATCTATGGTCAGCCTATAGAAGTAGTGAGTACAATTATATATGCCGATATTCAAGAAATGTGTCTAAAAGTAAAGTAAAGGTAAAAATAAATAGGTCATACTTATCCATAGACAATAATTCAACATTCTCTTTTAAGGTGTAAAGGAAATGCTCACAATGCAATTTGGCTTGCCCATTTTTAAATCATGTAATGTTCTTCTATGCACTGGATAGATGATTTTGGAATAAATTGGCTTATTGACAAACTAGAGGGGAGTCCGTCATACTGAAAAGGGATTTTTGTGTGAACAAAAGCAAAATAAAAAATATATGTGTCAGTGCAACAAAGTTAATTTCAACCACATCCATAAAAAATGTCCATATATGTGTAAAAAATTAACACGTTCAAAAAGTGATAGAATCATGCAAACATCAGTCCATTAATCTTCCCAAAAATATGTGCAAAAAATCCATCATTGACTATCAGTATTCAACATTTCATGATCTCCATATGCAATACCACCTCGTGCTCTATCTGCTGACCTTGATGATGACCTCCAGTGAGTGAGAGGTCAAAATAGGCACTGTATGATGTGAACAGAGCATGGCTCTACACCTCCACTCTTAATGGAAACTGGGATCTTGTCACCAAGCCCATCCACAGAACATTCAAGGAAAGTTTCTTATGTGCCCTTCAAAGTAATAAAACCACATCTAATGCTCTCAGTTTGAAATTATTTTATTTAAAAAACAAAGACATAAAATCTATTCACAAAGGTAAAGAAAGCACTAGCATATAATGTAAGATTGGGCCCCTTTCCTGGAGATTGAGAACAGTCCTGGTTATAATGAGCTAAGAAAGCCACCACTCACTCTCCACAGCGGTGCTGGCGGGCGTGATGATGTCACTCCATAACTCTGTCCTTACACGTTGCATCCAAGTGGGTGGAGACTTCATCAGAGTCACATTTGTACTATTTATTGAAATATTTATTGATCAGTGCTGCATACAATTTATTTTTTATTTAGGGATTCTATTGCATTTATTTTAACAGTGGTGTATACATATTTTATTTTATCTTAATCTTATGTGAATAAAGCTTACAAAAAAATATTTTTTAGTTTGTTTGTCCTTACGCACCAAGAAATATATTTGGTATACCAGTAGGATGCCGTTTTTTTAAATCCTGATCTCTCTATACACCATAAATTGGCTTAATGGTTGGGGGAAATATTAGGACAAAAGTTTTGGGATATTTTTCTTATTGGCCCATCAATGGAAAAAGATGGCAAAAGAATTAGTAATCCTGGCAACTCTCTCCTCTCAGGCCTAAATATAGTACTCAAAAGATTGATTAAAAGTAGGGTGCCAGGGGTTCAGGGAGGGCAGGTGATATGGTACATAACCCTAAAATATTATTTAATAATTACAAGACTGTCAGCTGGAGTCAGAAATGTCATTGTTTAAACCAAAAAATATAGCACAAAATGAACTTGTGTTGATGTAAAGTAATTTGTTAATTATATGTTAAATGTACTTTATTTATTGTTATGACTTTTAGGGTGACAATAAAATTATTTTTTTAAGTCAAACATGCAAAAATCCAGAAAGAAAGAAATGCAAGGGTTTTCAAAATGTAATAAAATAAATACTGCTATGTGATTTTCAGATCAATATAAATCTCAGGTGTGCATTATGAAAATTAGCACATAAGCATTTATCATTTGTTTGTAATTGTAAGGTGCTAAAATTGTTAAATATTCATACAGTGTGAGGAACCGTAAAACGTTGCCACCCAAATGTACTTTCTGTTCTAGAGAACAATGAGAATAGCACATTAATTATTAACATATTCTCACTGGATGCTCCTATGATAACTATAAAAACGTCTCTTTATAGCCTCATACAAATACAAATGCATTGGTTCACTGCAACCAAACTTCAAGATGTTTTTTTAAAGAATGTTTTGCAAGGAATTGGATCTGAATATGACCATCCATATTTATATTTAAATATAAAGTCTTATATTTGCTTTGTTTCTGTATTGCGCAATATAAAATATATATAATATATAAAATATATGTAAAATAAATGTAAATGTATCTCCATCTATTTACTCAATTGTGTGTGGTTTTGCCTCTTGCAGCTTCATTGGTGCTCAGAAATTGGAAAAAGATTTTGTATAATGCTGGCCTCATCAGTCTTCGGAATGAATAAAATAATAAACACACATCATTGTTGTGATTTATATATGCTCTAATTTAAATGTTAAATGCATTCAGAAGTCATTTTAAGTTAAAGGAAATCAACTGTATAAATGCTTAATTTAACCACTTGCCGACCGCTGCATGTACATACACGTCGACACAATGGCACGGACAGGCAAATAGGCGTACAGGTACGTCCCTTTAAATTTACCGCCGTGTCATCGCGTGTGCACCACCGCGAGTTCCGTGAGTGTGATCACGGGTCCCCCGGACTCGATGTCCGCAGGGATACCCGCGATCGTCTCACAGAGAGGAAGAACTGGGAGATGCTAATGTAAACAAGCATTTCCCTGTTCTGCCTAGTGATACTGACACTGATCACCGCTCCCTAGGAGCGGTGATCAGTGTCGTGTCACACATAGCCCCTCCCCCACAGTTAGAATCACTCCCTAGGACACACTTAACCCCTACAGTGCCACCTAGTGGTTAACCCCTTCACTGCCAGGCACATTTACACAGTAATCAATGCATTTTTAATCGCACTGATCGCTGTATAAATGTGAATCGTCCCAAAATAGCGCCAAAATGTCCGATCTGTCCGCCATAATGTCGCAGTCACAATAAAAATCGCTAATCGCCGCCATTACTAGTAAAAAAAAAAATTACTAATAAAAATGCCATAAAACTATCCCCTATTTTGTAGACGCTATAACTTTTGCGCAAAACAATCAATAAACGCTTATTGTGATTTTGTATGTAGAAGAATAGGTATCGGCCTAAACTGAGGAACAAAAAATTTTTTATATACTTTTTGGGGATATTTATTATAGCAAATAGTAAAAAATAATGCGTTTTTTCAAAATTGACGCTATTTTTTTGTTTATAGCGCAAAAAAATAAAAAACACAGAGGTGATCAAATACCACCAAAAGAAAGCTCTATTTGTGGGGAAAAAAAGGACATCAATTTTGTTTGGGACCCACGTCACACGACCGCACAATTGTCAGTTAAAGCGACGCGGTGCCGAATCGCAAAAAGTGCTCTGGTCTTTGGCCAGCTAAATGTTCCGGGGCTTAAGTGGTTCATTTATTATTATTATCTAAAGACCAATTTCAAACAAAACATTCTATTTCCAGTTAGCGTGGTTGCTGTGGTTTCTGGTTGCCATCTTTGTCTCTGTTGGGGAGATGTCACCCTTCTTCCTGACCTGATAACCAAGGAGGAAGTGATTTTCCCCCATTAAAAAAAAGACAGAACCAAAAACCTGTCAGAGGCAAGTGGTCAAAGGAGACGTCTAGCCTGAGCTTTTTAGGCTGGGCTTCTCCTAAGGGTCACAGGAGTGCAATTCGTTTTGCACTCTTGTGACTCGTTTTTGAGTAGAGAGCGGTCTGAAGTCTGCTCTCCGCTGACGTCACTGCCATGAAATAAAGCAGCGGGCCATCCTGACTTCCCAAGTCTGGATCTGCCAGCTGCCTTGATTGATGGCAGTATCAGCGGCTCAGTAAGCCGTGTAGGGAAGCGTGTAGAGAAGCAGACCAGGAGAGATGCTGACTGTCACTCCTCAGGGAGGAGTGAGAACTGAGCCATTGGCAATGTTCAGTGGCTCGGTTCTCAGTGCAGAGACGTTGGGTGACAGCTGCAGCATCGGTCTGATGCTCCATCCACAGAGGTAAGTATGATTAGAAAAAAACAAAAACATACTTCTCTTTTAAAGGGGTTGTAAACCCTCAAGGTTTTTCACCTTAATGCATACTATGCATTAACCACTTCCCTACCCAGCCATAGACATATGACGTCCTGGGATGGGATCTCCCATCCTGGGTGGACGTCATATGACGTCCTGGGTGGACGTCATATGACGTCCTGGGATTCCCGGCCATCTAGGGGGCGCGCATCGCCGCGTTGCTCGGGACCCGGTGCGTGTGTCCGGCGGCCGCAATGTCCGGACCGTGGATCTGTGTGTGTAAACACACAGATCCACAGCCTGTCAGGTGAGAGGAGACCGATCTGTGTTCCCAGAACGGAGGAACACTGATCGGTCTCCTCCCCTTGTGCGTCCCCTCCCCCTACAGTTACAATCATTCCCTAGGAAACATATTAACCCCTTCCCGCCCCCTAGTGGTTAACCCCTTCACTGCCTGTCACATTTACACAGTAATCAATGCAATTTTATAGCATTGATCGCTGTATAAATGTGAATGGTCCCAAAAATGTGTCAAAAGTGTCCAATGTGTCCGCCATAATGTAGCAGTCACGAAAAAAATCGCGACCGCCGCTAAAAAAATAAATAAATATATTTATTTTAAAAATGCCATAAATCTATCCCGTATTTTGTAGACGCTATAACTTTTGCGCAAACCAATCAATATACGCTTATTGCGATTTTTTTTTTACCAAAAATATGTAGAAGAATACGTATCGGCCTAAACTGAGGAAATAATTTTTTTTTTTTTTTTTTAAATTGGGATATTAATTATAACAAAAAGTAAAAAATATTGTGTTTTTCTCAAAATTGTCGCTCTTCTTTTGTTTATAGCGCAAAAAATAAAAACCGCAGAGGCGATCAAATACCACCAAAAGAAAGCTCTATGTGTGGGGAAAAAAAGGACGTCAATTTTTTTGGGTACAACATTGCACAACCGCGCAATTGTCGTTTAAAGTGCGACAGCGCTGAAAACTAAAAATTGGCCTGGGAAGGAAGGGGGTGAAAATGCCCTGTATTGAACCGGTTAAGGTGAAAAACCTTCTGTAGCAGCTGCCCCCCAAAGCACCCCTTTTACTTACCTCAACCCAATCTTTCCAGTGACAAGAACGAGCCCAGTAGCTCCAGCCGCTGTCTCGAGTCCTCATTAGATAGATTGATAGCAGCGGGAGCCATTGGCTCCCGCTGCTGTCAATCAAATCCAGTGATACAGGAGCCGAGGGCGGGGCCGAGTCCTGCTGCCTGTGTCAATGGATGCAGCACCAGGACTCAGAAGTGCGCCCTCATGAGTGCCCGCATGGAAAGCGGCTCTCCGTGGAGGCACTCGAGAAGAGGAGGAGCCAGGAGCACAGCTGGGACACCCTAGAAGAGGAGAATCAGGGCCGCTCTGTGCAAAACCCTTGCATAGAGGAAATATACATAACATGTTTGTTATTTAAAAAAAAAAAAAAAAACAACCCCTCTAAATATATGCCCACTAAAAATTACACAATTTTCCTGTACTAGTAGCTTAGATCATCGGAAAGTTAAGTAGATCTTAAATATAGTAAGTATAAACAATATAAGGTTCAATCAGCGCAAAAGAAACCTAAATGCAATAAATAATGCAGCTGAACACTAAAAGATCATCACATAATCCAAAATACAGTATATAAAATTGAGTGCAGTGCAAATCAGGGCTCAATAAAAATGTATACAAGTGCAGTAAAAAGTCCAATAATAATCCAGGAAGAAAAGAGGTGGACTAGCAGTCCCAGTAAGTACTGAAGAGAATACATGTGACAAGGGGATAAAACCAATGCAGAACTGACTATCCCTCCACCTCCAGAGCACTCGCTTCACTCACCTCAGAATGAGGACCACTGAGCTAACAGATGGTCAACTACACATGTCCCGTGCTGGTAAAACATCCGGGAAGGGTCCGAGACCTCCAACCGATACCCTGAGGAATATGAATGGCGAAAAAAACGCAGATCTAAGTGCTCACTGGTAACTAATTTCAAAGGTTTTATTAAATAAAAAAGCTACTCACAAAGGGCTTAATAAAAAGTGCATATCCAGAGAAGACACTCAATAAACATAATAAGTACCTAGAGATCATGGTATACACTAGGCAAGGGTTTGTGAATTCCAAATTGAAAGGATTAGAAAATGATACAAATGGTCACGCAAAGGCACTATGTATGTGATTTTAAAACACAGCTGTGTTTACATTGGAGTAATGTCTCCTTATATGGTCAGGTCATTAGCAGAGCAGGACTCTTTTACATGGCTTTCAGTCGAACAGTGCCCTTTTACATGGTTGTCAGGGAAGTAGTGCCCCTTGCATGCTTTTCAGTGATATAGTGCCCCATACATGATTGTAAGTGGAGTAGCTCCACCTTAAATGTTTGTCAGTGGAGCATGGTAGTTACCTCTTACATAGTTGTCAGTCGAATAGCACCCCCTTATATAATTGTCAGTAGAGTAGTGTCTCCTACATCGTTGTCAGTGGAGTAACACCCCCTTACTTGGTCATCAGTGGAGTAGTACCCTCCTACATGGTTGTCAGTGAAGCAGTGCCCCTTACATGGTTGCCAATGAAGTAGTGCCACACACATGGTTGGTAATGGAATAGCTCTCCTTACAAGTTTGTCATTGGAGCACACAGTTCCCCAATACATGGCTGTCAGTGGAGAATGACCCTTATGAGGTTGTAAGTGGAGTAGATCATCCTTAGATGGTTGTCAGTGGAGTAGAGGCCCCTTACATGATTGTCACTGGAGTTGTGCCCCCTTACATGGTTGTCAGTGGAGTAACTACTCCTTACATAGTTGTCAGCAGAGTAGCACCCTCTTGCACGGCTGTCAGTTGAGTAGCACCACCCTAAATAATTGTCAGTGGAGTAGCACTGCCTTACATGGTTGTCAGCGAAGTAGAGCCCCTTACATGGTTTTCAGTGGTATAGTGCCTCTTACATGGTTTTCAGTGGTGTAGCTCTCCCTTACTTGTTTGTTTGTTAGGGAAGTACAGTACTTACCCCTTACATGGTTGTCAGTTTTCTGCTAAATAATAAATATTATTACATATTTTGTTTTCAGTTTCTGTTATTTGTTGCTCTTTTCCATTAACAATCTGTTACTATTGACATATATTCTGTATATTATATATACACAGTATATATATCTATCTATATCTATATAGAGTCTCTCACAAAAGTGAGTACACCCTCACATTTTTGTAAATATTTTATTATATCTTTTCATGTGACAACACTGAAGAAATGAAACTTTGCTACATTATAAAGTAGTGAGTGTACAGTTTGCATAACAGTGTAAATTTGCTGTCCCCTCAAAATAACAAAAGTGAGTACAGCCCTAAGTGAAAATGTCCTAATTGGGCCCAAAGTGTCAATATTTTGTGTGGTCACCATTATTTTCCAGCACTGCCTTAAACTGGATGTAAACCCACTCTCATTCTTTCTAAACTACTGCCATAGTGGTTATCTATAAGGATATAGATGCCTCCTGCATATATCCTTACCTGTAAAATGTCTCCCCTTTTACTGTTATGAGACCCGAAAAAACTGCAGATTCTGTGGGCAGGTCTGTTGTCTAGAGCTCGATGGGTGCAGTAGTGATGTCAGCAGACTCCCCACCCACCTCTACACTCCCCTTGGCCAGGCATCGATATTTCTTACACTGAACTTCTGCTGGTCTTGTGGATTATGCCCAATGATTACTAACATCCAATCAAAACACAGGAAAGTCACCACATGACTTCAGCATGCCCAATCATGCTGAGATGTGGAGCAGCCAATCCTGGGAGAGCTGGAGAAGAAAGGAGGAGGGGATCTGAATTACACAGAATGTCTCTCTCACCCTTGTGCATGAGATATGTAAATCACCTGTCACTCACAGCAAGGGGGAGAAGTGGACATATATTTCTCTGTCTGACTGCTTTTATCTCACTGAAAAAAGATAAGAGGACTGCTCAGAGCTGGATTAACTGTTCGTGGCAAGACTGGGCACAGATGACATGAAATCCTATACTCTACAAGGTACAAGCCTTAATTTAAAAAAATGGGGTTTACATCCACTTTAACCCTCTTGGGCATGGAGTCCACCATAGCTTCCCAGGTTGCCACTGGAATCGTCTTCGACACCTACACGACGACATCACGGAGCTGGTGGATGTTAGAGACCATGCTTTCCTCCACCTTCCGTTTGAGGATGCCCCACAGATGCTCAATAGGATTTAGGTCTTGAGACATGCTTGGCCAGCCAATCACCCTTACCCTCAGCTTTTTTAGCAAGGCAGTGGTTTGGGGTCATTATCATGTTGGTATACTGCCCTGCGGCCCTGTCTCCGAAGGGAGGGGATCATGCTCTGCTTCAGTATGTCATAGTACATGTTGGCATTCATGGTTCCCTCAATGAACTGTAGCTCTCCAGTGCCAGCAACACTCATGCAGCCCCACCATCATGCTTGACTGTAAGCAAAACACACTTGTCTTTGTACTCCTCACCTGGTTGCTGCCACACATGTTTGACACCATCTGAACCAAATACATTTATCTTGGTCTCATCAGACCACAGGACATGGTTCCAGTAATCCATGTCCTTAGTCTGCTTGTCTTCAGCAGGTTTGCAGGCTTTCTTGTGCACCATCTTTAGAAGAGGCTTCCTTCTGGGATGACAGCCAAGCAGACCAATTTGATGCAGTGTGCGGCGTATGGTCTGAGCACTGACAGGCTGACCCCCCACCCCTTCAACCTCTGCAGCAATGCTGGCTGCACTCATACATCTATTTCCCAAAAGACAACCTATGGCTATGACGCAGAGCCCGTGCACTCAACTTCTTTGGTCGACCATGGCGAAGCCTGTTCTGAGTGGAACCAGTCCTGTTAAACCACTGTGTGGTCTACAGTATCTCACAAAAGTGAGTACACACCTTTACATTTTTGTAAATATTTTATTCTATCTTTTCATGTGACAACACTGAAGAAATGACACTTTGCTACAATGTAAAGTAGTGAGTGTACATCTTGTATAACAGTTTAAATTTGCTGTCCCCTCAAAATAACTCAGCCGTTAATGTCTAAACCGCTGGCAACAAAAGTGAGTACACCCGTAAGTGAAAATGTCCAAATTGGGCCCAATTAGCTATTTTACCTCTCCGGGGTCATGTGACTCGTTAGTTTTACAAGGTCTCAGGTATGAATAGGGGGCAGATGTGTTAAATTTGGTGTTATCACTCTCACTCTCTCATACTGGTCACTGGAAGTTCAACATGGCACCTCACGGCAAAGAACTCTGTGGGGATCTGAAAAAAAGAATTGTTGCTCTAAATAAAGATGGCCTAGGCTATAAGAAGAACCTAAAACTGAGCTGCAGCACCGTGGCCAAGACCATGCAGCAGTTTAACAGGACAGGTTCCACTCAGAACAGGCCATGGTTGACCAAAGAAGTTGAGTGCACGTGCTCAGCATCATATCCAAGACTGTCTTTGGGAAATAGACATGAGACAGGTGAGGCGTACAAAGACAAGTGTGTGAAATATCAAACAATATCTAGGGATACCAATCCCTAGAAAAAGAAAAAAGTGTTGATGAAAAACGTGTGAAAAAGATTATAAATAATTGATATCCAGCATAAGATCACAAGGGTGATATGTGTACCTTTGCAGGATGAATGGCTTGGCAGCAGCAGACTCCACTGTAGCATGTAAAGTGTAGGCTAGTGAGAGGGGAGATGCCAGCCATGTCTGCCTCCCAACTTGTATCCCCTGAGGGGTGTGGCAGGCTCCACCCCAAACGCCATGTGAGGATGGTGAGACACGCCGCAGGCATCAGCCATCAAAGGGGGGTGCGCATGCGCAATCACAGAGTCACACTTACTCTTGGTCTCTTTGTTCGTTCCATCATTGGATCAGGTAGGTCTTTATATGTTTTTATACATACAAACATACAATCCCAGTCTACTTTGCCAATCTAGCTACTATTAATATATACAATTATATTAGTGTATATGTTTTCACATGTATAACAGTACTATATCTCTATATCTACTCTGCCACTCCTGAGCATTCATTGATATGTGTATTTGTGTTACAGCTCATAATCACTTATTCATATACTGAGACATCTCGGGCCATTTACTTCCACCCATGCCATGTCTGCTGCCTGATTGTCCCCTGGTTGTGGTCAGCCTCTCCCGCTCAACTCCCATGCCATGCATCTGTCGCTGCCGCCCCTGGGGGAATCCAGTAATTGGTACTCTGGCTGTATCGATTGGTGAGTATGGGTTTTTTTTACCCCTGGCCCCTCTTACCAGTCGCCTCAAACATTCATCACTATGTCACATATATATATTTTTTATGCTTTTTTAGATACATCAAACATGCATCTACCCCTGAGGAAGCGAGCTACAGTCTTGCAGAAACGCGTCAGATTTTTAGATGCCTGTGCATACTGTATGACAGTCATGCATTAATGTTAATTTTATTATGTGCAATCTTGTTGGCTCAGCAATTGTTTACATCACCCATGTATGTATACTATCTTTGAATAAATATTTTTACTGCATTTACTCTTGTTACTTAGTGGCTAAACCATGCTCACCTCATCTGAAATCCCAGGGCGAATTTTTGTATATATTTGCTTTTAAATAAAAGTGGGCTGCCATGCCTTTAAAAAAAAGTTTCGAACTGGCCCAACTCATTGTAAACGCACCTACTGCTTGAGTTTAATCAACCCCAAACTTACATATGGTTAAGGATTTTCTTGTATGCACAGAAGGCAAAGTTCCAGATCCTTGCATACCAGAAACAGTGAGTAGCAAGAAACTGTGTGTTTTGCAATATGCAGAAGCTGATGTTATTACAATGAAGTCTGCATGGAGATATGCATTGCTCGCAAGTCTTAAAGAGACAGTACTCCAATTTTTCCTGAGTTAAAAGGAACTGTGTTAAAAAGTGTTGTGTGCCTGACTGCAGAGATAGGGTGGCCAAAACGCCAAATGAAAGCAAGATATGCTGAGATGCTAGAAAGTCTGTTACGGATGGAAGGGATTTAGCCAGAGCCAGTCCTGCACAAGTCAGAGAGTCTGCCAGTGTGTGAATCTGGCTGTGGTAGCGCAAATTGAAAAGGAAAGGAAGCCATTGCACAGTGCAAGGAGTGAGCAGATGGATGTTGTTGCTCATAGCAACAAAGCTAAGCACAATCATGGGATCTGTGGATCATGGTGGAGTGTTCCTGATGAGAATCATGACAGATGGGTTCAAGAGGAGCCTGTGCAACCAGTTGGAAAGTGCTGGAAATGTTCTGCTGGAGGAGTGCGGTCTCTCATGGCAACAAAGGAGGAGCTACAGCAGAGAAGTGACTCTGCTTTCTGATAGAGATGGGAGTGAAATTGTTCCATGCCTGGAATGTGGTCAGTTGGGCCATGGTATGTTTACTTGCCCCAGAAACTGGAATACAGCAGAATATAATGGTTTTTCAGGAGTCATTTCAGAGTTCAAGAAGGCTGAATTTTTGACCTGCGACCATGTGGGGGCATTAGCTTGTGAGAATGCAGCCAAAAAGAGACTACGCCCTCAACTGGAGTGTTCAACACCTGCCAACTGGAATGGTAAGACTGTTCCTATTTCATGTGTGAGAGAGACTAGAGTATGTGTTTCAAGCTGGCAACACACTATACGATTTTTATACGATTTTGTACAATTTTCCTTTAGATTTACCAAAACCATATAATATTAGGTCAAACCTAAATACTTTCAAATTGTATATAATCAGGCAGACCCTTGCACTACATAGTTGAAGGTAAATCTAAAGGAAATTATACAAGAAAAATTGTATAATGTGTATCCAGCTTAAGGCTGGTGAAGTGGTGGCGAATCCACTTTCAAGAAAGACTTGCTGCCATGTAGAGGAGAAGCAAGAGTTAATGCTGAATCTTCAGCAAGACTGAGGTCTGATAAGGACTTGTGTTAAGGCAGTGTGCTGTGTAGCAGGAAGACAAGTGCTAAAAATGAATATAATGTGTGGTGCACTAAGCTGATTAAAAATGCAGTCTGCTAAGGCTATAACGGCAGAATATTATGAAGTTAATGAAGCATCGGTAGTGCACAGTGGTGAAAGTGTGGTACTGCATTCAGACCACTGAGAGATTTGTGCCATTGCCCCTGGCAACCGTTACAGGTACAACAGAGAGGTCTCTGGAGACCTCACAGGAGCTCAGGGACAGGGTACCTGAGGTTGGGGTTTACCGGGACAACTGTGTGACTGCCCGATGGGTGAGTGTTTTTCACACGAGGTTAAAAGTGTTGTACTAAGTATCCTACAGTCTTAAACTGCTAATGTGCTAAGGCACCCTATACAAGGCAGGAATGTTAATAATGATGATGTTAAGAAGTGTATTACTGACAAGTGTAGTGTGTCAGATGGTGTTAAGCCTCTCTGTCCGCCAGTGTCTCCTTGGACAGATGGAGCAGTGCTACGGAGTGCTGGTGGTAAGAGCATGGACAGGATAGACTGGGATAATCTGGCCATAAAGATATTAGTGTGGTGGAAAGAAATTTCTGAAGGTAATAGTGAGGTGGACACTATTGCTGCTGTGGCAATAGAGAGGCTGCAGAACAGCCATTAGTCTCAGGTTGGCTGTTGCAGAAGTTAAAAACAGCAAAACAGATGAGTAATGATGATTGTCAGTGACAGTGTACTGAATAATAACTTGGAAGGGCTCAGTGGTGCTGAAACTGAGAGGATGAGTATGACACATGTGTTTGGCGGTGCTCAAGGGGAGCCACAAGTTGTGTGAATTGTCTCTGAGGTGGAGGTTTCTTTAAGTGTTTCGGCCTCTCGAGCCCCTCCACATTGCTAATAAGGGAGGAGTCCCTAAAGTTCTGTGGTTAGATGTGGGATGTTTAGAAATAACTGAGATGTTATGGGAAATGTTGGAATTGGGAAAAACCTTTTCACTGTACACCTGTGTGTATCCAGCACAGATGGCCAGCCTGGTATAGTATAGTACCAATGGCATTGTACCAATCAGTGGAGACAGGTGCAGACATCCCAAAATTCACAAATTCTCCCCGTTCTTTATAAATTCCCCCCCAACACTTCACAAATTCCCCCATTCTTTATAAATCCCCCCCACACTTCACAAATTCCCCCCATTCTTTATAAATCTCCCCCCGCTTCACAAATTCCCCCTATTCTTTATAAATTCCCCCCTCCACGCTTCACAAATTCCCCCTCCACACTTCACATATTCCCCCCATTCTTTAGAAATTCCCCCCATTTTCATAAATTCCCCCCTCCACGCTTCAGAAAATCGCCCCATTTTTTATAAATTCCCCCCTCCACACTTCAGAAATTCCCCCCATTATTTATAAGTTCCCACCTCCCTCATTTCTCACAGCTCTCATCTCTTCTCACATCCCCCCTCCCTCCCTCCCGTTCTCACAGCTCTCATCTCTTCTCACATCCCCCCTCCCTCCCGTTCTCACAGCTCTCATCTCTTCTCACATCCCCCCTCCCTCCCGTTCTCACAGCTCTCATCTCTTCTCACATCCCCCCTCCCTCCTGTTTTCACAGCTCTCATCTCTTCTCACATCCCCCCTCCCTCCCTCCCGTTCTCACAGCTCTTACCTTTTCATAAATCTCCCCACTCCCCCAGCTGTCACTTCTGCACTACACCTCTAACCTCCCCACAGCTGCCTCTCTGCAAACGCCCCCTTTCTTCCACTGTCCTCTCTCACTTTTTCAAATGAGCCTCACAGGGCTGCAGCTGGCAGATCTGTTCTAGATGTGCGGCGTGTGCCGTTTTTTTCCCCCAACACATCGTAACTTACCACGGAACCAAGAGCACAGAACTGAGTGTGGAGCGCTAGAATGCTTCACTTGGCTCTGTGCTACACAGGTCGGACAAGTGCGGGTGGGTACAGGAGTGACTTCCCAAAGTAGCACAGGAACAGAAAAGAAAGAACAAAATGAGAGCATTTGCGGGGCTGGGACCGGGGGCATCCACCAACATATGCTTTACCTGCACATGGCCTGGATGCCTGACAATAGCCCACAGAAGCCGGCGGAGGAAGTGAGTAGTTCAAAAACTTCCTCTACCGCCTTCTGTGATTAGTGACAGGTTGGAGAGGATTAGGCTAGCCAGAGGTGGCGGAACGCTGTTCCACCGAGTTCTGGCTGAAAAAAAGCCCTGGTTACGGTATATATAGGGAATAGCACTTAATGAGTACTATTCCCTATATATATAACACTGATAGACATGTGCGGTTCGTTTCGTTCCGATTTAACATCTCAGCCCCGGAAGGTTTTACCCCCTTCCTGACCAGAGCACTTTTTACAATTTGGCACTGCGTCGTTAACTGGTAATTGCACGGTCATGCAATGCTGTACCCAAATTAAATTTGGGTAAACTTTTTTCAAGACATGCTAGAGTGATTAGGAATCTTTAAAGCTTTTTTTCCCACAAATAGAGCTTTCTTTTGGTGCTATTTGATCACCTCTGTGGTTTTTATTTTTATGCTATAAACAAAAAAAGAGCGACAATTTTGAAAAAAAAAATATACAGTATATTTTACTTTTAAAAGATGCACATGTGCTACATGAAAAATCAACCAGTCAATGTATATATGCAATAGGCGTACAAAGTGAGTGCCCAAATGCCTAACAGGGATCTTGATCTTTAAAGATGACCATACACTGCAATCAGTTAGATCCTAAATAAATTATATGTAGTGCAAGAGCCTGTTTGATTTCCTATAATTTGAAATAATTGTTCAAGGGCGTCTTCCTTTTACCTATTTTGCCTAAATATCGAGTTGTACAGAGATTGGCCAATCAGATTGCATAGTGCATGACCATCTTAAGTGCCAAATTTGGAATGTAGATTTGCCATGACCCACTTGTACGTTCCTAACAATATTTCTTGGGCATTATACGAGGCACATAAAAAAAAACTTTTTTCAAGACATGCTAGAGTGATTAGGAATCTTTAAACTACAGCCCTCCAGCTGAACCACACATCCCATGAGGCATTGTAAAACTCTGATATTCACAGAAATGACTAGTCATGATGGAAATTGTAGTTCCTGAACAACTGGAGGGCCATAGTTTGAAGACCCTGTGCTAGACCATTATTGTGCCTCCAGAATTGGGAGTGTGGCATCTACCCAACTTCTCTCTGCTGGTGGACACAAGCATCTATATCTATATCTACACACACAGTGAAGCAGGAAGCAATATACATTGGCCCAGAATTGAATCTGTACACAGGAAGTAGGTGTGTGTTTTACTTTTACTAAAATCATATTAAAAACATCTTATATCATCACTTTACAAAATGCTCCCTAGTCTGTTGATGAGAGTGCAATGATAATTTACGAAAAAATTTTACTACTGGATGTGCTCCAGAGCAAAACGCACATTCGTCTTTGTAGCTCCAGGAATGCAGCCATTTACACTGGCTATCATTATATGCAAAGCAAATCCCCTTTTTTAAAGCGGATTAGAGGAAGCAGAGAAAAAACTAGATGACGGACGAGTAGGAAAAGTTCTAGGAGGGAGGAATAAATTTAACCATAATCCAACATCCTTTACACCCCACTGCAATATTGGGTGAACACTCAATTTATGTCTAAACGCCTCATCATAAGTAAACCAAGAATAAACCTGAAACTATGATAAGCTTCTAAAATAATGTCCATATGTTGGAAAAGTCCAGTGCTTTTTTCCGGGAATTTTTCACAAAGGATGCTGGAAAATATAAACAAAGCTTGAAGCCAATTAAAAATAGATTTAGAAACAATTTTCTTCCTGTATCAAAAAATGGGGGTGTGACCTGTCCACTGAATTATAAAAAATGCACCAACATGCCTCCATCCCAATTAGGTAACAAATGAAGATAGAAGAGAAAAGCGGGACTTTGAGTGAGGCATGTTGGTGAAAATGTAAACTGAATAGTATATGCTAGAATATGTAGTCTAGGATACGTCCTATACATAGTTGTGTCCACCAAACGTAAACCAGGTATGAATAGTATAAAAGTTTAATTGCATAGGTCCTAGAACCAAATACAGTCATGAAAAAACATCATACGCAACGCAACAGGTCTACAAAGTCTCCCCCGGGGTTGAGGCAGGAAGCTCGCCCCAGGAGACCGTCGGCCACAGCCACCAGATTGACCAGGGTGCACATAGGGGCCGCCAGGCAGGGACAAACAACGAGGCCACAAAACCCTAAAATGACTGTGAAAAAAAAAAAATTAAGTGTTTGAGCATGTCATTATCAATCTTATCATCTTGTTTATCAATTCTATAAAGAAAATCTTTCGAGGAAGGTAATAACATCAACAAATCCATATATTCACCATTCCAGATCTTTTCTTTTGCACCCATAGGCAAATGAAAACCTAATGGCGATAATACACAAGGCATTACTTCCTTACCATACAAATTGGATCCACATGAAGAGGTAGATTTACTCAAAACAGAAGAACCCGTAGAAATATTCAATCCACGATCCCCAATATTGTCAAGAAAAATATCAGCACTATTATTGATAAGCAAAGGTAACCGTGGATTATCCAGTGCGGACCATACAGCAGCTGACGGATCAGCACTACAAACTCCAGACAAAGCATGCAAATTTCCAGGAATAGCAATACCTGCAATAATATTACTCAAGGAGGAAGAAAGTTCAGTTAACAATTGCATAGTATTAGACTCACCCCACAAAGCAGCTGGAGGATTATCTGCAGTCACAGGCTGCCGTTACGTTACTACCACAGGTATAGTTTGATACGATGTAGAAGGTTGTTCAGGAACAGTCACATTGCTGCCAGTAGAAGGGAAACGCAAAGAGTCTATACCAGGGGTCTCAAACTGGCGGCCCTCCAGCTGTTGTGAAACTACAAGTCCCATGAGGCATTGCAAGGCTGACAGTTACAAGCATGACTCCCACAGGCAGAGGCATGATGGGACTTGTAGTTTTGCAACAGCTGGGGGGCCACCAGTTTGAGACCAGTAGAAGGGAAACGCAAAGAGTCTATACCAGGGGTCTCAAACTGGCGGCCCTCCAGCTGTTGTGAAACTACAAGTCCCATGAGGCATTGCAAGGCTGACAGTTACAAGCATGACTCCCACAGGCAGAGGCATGATGGGACTTGTAGTTTTGCAACAGCTGGGGGGCCACCAGTTTGAGACCCCTGGTCTATACGAACGTCCCTCCTAGCAGTTCTGGTATAGGCATCGCTAAGTGTGTCACCACTGTACAATTGAGTGCGATCCTGAAGTTTTTTAGACACTACAGCAGAGCCGGCCTGCACTCGCTTACCCATCGAGGAGGCCGGACCTAGTCCCGCCTGCCGAGTTATTCAGCTCTTGTGACACAGATACTTAATCAGCTGACACAATTTCTTCGGCTAATTCCGGCCTCAATTCAGTTCCGGTATGACGCAGTTTAGAAGCCCCCGCAGAAGGGGTGGCAGCACTGGAGCTGACTCCTGCCATCTCCCGATCAGCCGTACTGGTATGTAAGGAGAGGCAAGATTGAAACCAAGCCACATGCTCAGTACCGGCTCTATTAGCCCTCATTCACACGAGGCGGACTCCGCTTCCACGGAGCCCGCCTCGGTCCGCCGGCTCAGCGGGAGATCTCTCTGTTGATCTCCGCTGAGCCGGCGGATGACAGGTCCCTCTCTGTTCACTGAGCGGGGAGAGGCTTGCCAGGCGCCGCTGCTGCCTATGGAGGGATCAGATGAAAATGGACAGCATGTCTGTTTTCATCAGATCTCACCCGATCCGATCCGCCAACGACGGATCCGGACGTAGGGCCATCCGTCTGCTTTTAGCGGATTGGACGGGGTCGGATGTCAGTGGACATGTCTCCGCTGACATCCGTCGCTCCATAGGCTAACATGGAGCGTCCGTTTAGGTCCGCTGTCAAAACTGACAGGCGGACCTGAACGGTCCGATCGTGTGAAAGGGGCCCTAAAGCAGTTGTTGCATAAGGGATCTGACAGTGCCAGAAAAGTAGTCAGACGCCATTGTAAAAAGGGATGAAAGCTGTCTTCTTCAGTTTCTTTATGGCAACTGTCAAATATTTGTTAATATTGACCCTTATTTATAGGGGTACCCTGTTGTTCTAGAGCATTTATTGGTGGGGAATCTTTGACTTAAATAACCTATCCTATTCTAAATTTTAAAAAATATTTGATTATAATTGGTTATCTTTTTTGACCAATTATATTATTCCAATTTCTTTTTTTTTTAAAAACAGATTTAAGCAAATTGCCACTGCCTCAGATCCCATGAGGAAAGGGGGGGGGCTATAAAAGGCTCCCCCCCTTTTTCCTGACATTCCTGTGTGCTGGCCACCACTTCCAGGAACCAGATATGTGCCATGGGTACATACCTCCACACAGCAGTTGCGCACCTCACATACACAGCGGTCGCGCATCTAGCTGCAGGAACACAATTTTGATGGAAAATAATAGTAAATCGGATGCAGATTTCCAGGACTGGACTAACAAATGTTTATAGTGAAAGGCAACTGGTGTTTTCTATTAAACAAGGTCTAAATTGGCCATTGACATGCATCACAGTTGAACTTAGGAATGTGTCTTTGCAAAGTTACGCTAAATGAAATCTTTGCTTATTTTTGCTTGGGGATAGAGTGCAGAGGGATTAGAAGTCTTGTCAGTTTTTGGGGATGTCTGCACCCCTGATAGGGTGAGGACACCTCCCAAATTTTGCCAGTTTCTCCTTCAAATTTATTCACTTCCTGTCACATAGCCAAACAGGAAGTGAGGGTAAAACCCTACCAATGTCTTTCCTTGGGGACATACAGGTCAATCTAAATAGTTTCGCCATTAGGTAAATTGCACTCTAGCATTTTGCTGTGTACACCCCAAATTATTAGGCATCTTGGACTTTGGAGTTTATTCACTAAAGACAAATCCACTTTGCACTACAAGTGCACTTGGAAGTGCAGTTGCTGGAGATCTGAGGGGGACATGGAAGGAAAATAAAAAAACAGCACCTTTGTTTCTACATGATTGGATGATAAAATCACCAGTGCTTCCCCTCAGATTTACAGTGAGTACACTTGCATTGCAGAGTGGATTTGCCTTTAATAAACCCCAAAATACCTAATAATTTGGGGTGTACACAACAAAGTGCTAGAGTGCAATTTGCCTAAAGGGGACACTAGTTAGATTGACCTGTGTGTCTTCAAGGAAAGATATTGGTAGGGTTTTACCCTTACTTCCTGTTTGGCTATGTTACAGGAAGTGAAGCCAATTTTCAGAAAAGAGACACAAAGCCCAACCTAAAAAAGACAAGCAGGGGTTCTAACACTCACTTGGTTTCCCTCAAATGCCCACAATTAGAATAGGATTGTCTTGAGCTAGATTTTTCTCTAAATCAGTGTTTCTCAACCCTGTCCTCAAGTACCCCTAACAGGCCATATTTGCAGGTTTTCCTACATCTTGCACAGGTGCTTTACATCACAGTCAATGGCTTGGTATTTTGGACAACTAGGTATTTTAGCTAAGATAAATTCCCAAAACCTGTCCTGTTGGGGGTACTTGAGGACTGAGGCTGAGAACCACTGCTCTAAAATGGAAAATGTAACACTTACCTTTCTGTTATTTTCCTTTCCTGGTGCCTATCCATGACAAATCGTGGGATTTGTCTAAAAGCTACTTTCCTGGTGCCTTCATGGTAGCATATGCATGGATTGTGCATATGCTGCCATGGATAGGCACCAGGAAAGGAAAATTACAGAAAGGTAAGCGTTACATTTTCCATTTTAGCGTAGTGGTTCTCAGCCTCAGTCCTCAAGTACCCCCAACAGGACAGGTTTTGGGAGATTATCTTAGCTAAAATAGCTGTCCAAAATACCAAGCCATTGACTATGATGTAAAGCACCTAAGCAAGATGAAGGAAAACCTGCAAATATGGCCTGTTGGGGGTACTTGAGGACAGGGTTGAGAACCACTGATTTAGAGCACTGACCTAAAATCTAGCTCAAGACAATCCTATTCTAATTGTGGGCATTTGAGGGAAACCAAGTGAGTGTTAGAACCCCTGCATGCAACACTTACCTTTCTGTAATTTTCTTTTCCTGGTGCCTATCCATGGCAGCATATGCACAATCCATGCATATGCTACCATGAAGGCACCAGGAAAGTAGCTTTTAGACAAATCACACCTTTACTTTGTTTTGCCATGCCAATCAGCCTAGTTAACCTGCAGCTGGGAGATCTGTTGCATGAAAATTGTTGGGGGGGGGGGAGTGTAAAATGCATTACTTTGAGCATGCATCTGCAAAACAAATTATTAACTAAAACACATAAAAAATTGCTACAAATTTTGTTGGTCAACAAAACAGGACTTAGAAAAGAGCAAGGGAAGCAAAAACACATGTATGTTAATTTGAGACACTAACGCCCTGTACAAACGGTCGGATTTTCCGATGGAAGAAGTGCGATCGGATTGTGTTGTCGGAAATTCCATTGGAATTTCCGACACACAAAGTTTGAGAGCAGGATATAAAATTTTGCGACAACAAAATCCAATCGTTTAAATTCCGATCGTGTGTACACAAATCCGACGCACAAAGTGCCATGCATGCTCAGAATAAATTAAGAGATGAAAGCTATTGGCTACTGCCCCATTTATAGTCTCGATGTATGTGTTTTACGTCATTGCGTTCAGAACGATCGGATTTTCCGACTTTGTGCAACCGTGTGTATGCAAGACAAGTTTGGCCCAAAATCCGTCAGAAAAAATCCGATGGATTTTGTTGTCGAAATGTACGATCAATGTCCGATCGTGTGTACAAGGCATAACAGAAACTGGTTTTGAGGTCTGACCATTTTGCAGAGGAAATGAACAGGAGTTAAAAGGACTGCGCCCACAAACGGACAGTCTCTTAAGGATTAAACATTTTAGTCACAACATCTTGAGGAAGATTTTGCAAAATAATGCAGCACAGACAATTAAATCAAAGTGATACTAACAACCTACAAACAACAAAGATTGACAACATCAAAAGTATTTCAGTGAAAAATATCCCCCCCCCCCCAAAAAAAAAGAATATATGGTAAGCAAGATATGGATGAATGGTAGGGGTGAATGGAGTATGGACATGGTAAAGAAATATATGCCAGACGGTTCAGTTTATAATAGGTTATTAGAAGAGAAAAGTTGGAAAGATGACATTTAAAATATAGGATGAAATATAATAATATAAAGTTCAACTTGATGATGAAAGATATATATACTGGTATATGTATTTATATACCAGTAATTGTTTTAAAATGAATAAAGAAAGATTGAAAACAAAAGTAAAAAATACTTGCTCTAAAACACATCTGTTTTGCAAAGACATAACAAACAAAATACAAAGAGAAAACACATGTGTTACAAACTCTATAAGGACGCCCAAATGTACTCTCTTGCCACACACACCATCAAGCAGTCTTGCCTCTTTTTTCAGGGCAAGGTAAAGAAAGCTATCTGCAAGCTTTATATAACATAGTTAAACAAAGGATTCCACGCTTAGGAGAAATATCTATAGCTGCAGCCTCCCCACAAAAAGACACCATAGAATGGTGCCCAAAGTACTAATAATTTACAAAAGGGGAAATGGCGCTGCTAGTAACTGCATAAATGTCACCTAATCAGGGAAAAATTGTGAAAGCAATAAGTGACAATGGGGCAGGAAGCACTATATATGTAAAGCAAAATCCCTGTGTGATATTATGAAACATGTAAAGATGCCAGTGCAAAGCCAAAGAAGCTAAAAAAACATAATCACACCTAAAAATTATATATAAATGTAAACACCATAAAATTAATATCATAAAATTAATAACTGATCAAATTGATCATAAAAATTCCTTTAAATATAGTGCCAGAGGGTCCCCCTTAGTCTGCCTGTAAAGTGGCGTATCTGTACCGTGTATAGAACCAGCAAAACTGACATACGTAAAGAAAAAATATATGTACTTAAATTGACTTTCGCAGCTGCAAGCCATTGCAGGCAATACAAACCAAAATAATAAAAAACAGCGTGGGGTCCCCCCAAGATCCATACCATACCCTTATCTGAGCATGCAGCCTGGTAGGTCAATAAAGTGGGGTTTTGCAAGCACCCCCCTCCTGAAGCATACCAGGCCACATGCCCTCAACATGGGGGGGACAAGTTGATGGGAACAAGGGCTTCTTCCCGCCAACCCTGGGCAGTGGTTGTTGGGGTCTGCGGGCGGGGGGGCTTATCGAATCTGGAAGCCCCCTTTAACAAGGGGGCCCCCAGATCCTGGCTCCCCCCTATGTGAATGAGTATGAGCCACGAAAGTCAGTTTAAATGTCCTTTTTTTTGCTGCAGCAAGTTCTATACACGGTACAGATGGGTCACTTTACAGGCAGACTAAGGAGACCCCCAGGCACTATATTTAAAGGATTTTTTTGTGTTTTTGTTTCACTTAAGCATCATTAAATCACTGCTCCTTTAAAAATATATTTATTTTTTATTTTTTTTGCATTGATACTATCAATTCAATTTTTTTTTAAAAGATCGTTTTTAAAGGAGCAGCGATTTTAATGATGCTTAAAGTAAACAATAAAAATGGAAAATTCCTTTAAATATAGTGTCTGGGGGCCCCTTAGTCTGCCTGTAAAGTAGTGCATCTGTACCATGTATAGAACGTGCTGCAGCAAAAATGACATATGTAAAAAAAAAAACATAATATTTAAATTGATTTTCCCAGGTGCAAAAAAAAACATTGCCGCAATAGAAATCTTTAAAAAAAAATTAGGTCTGGTTTGGATTTTGGCAAAATGTTGATGCCAAAATGTAAAAGAAAAAATGGCGTGGGGTCCCCCCAAAATCCATACCAGACCCTTATCCGATGCCGCCTGACAGGACAGGAAAACGTTTGGGCAGGGTATTTATTGGAATATAAAAGCCCCCTTTAATAAGGGAGCCCCCGGATCCCGCCCCCTCCATGTGAATGAGTATGGGGTAAATTGTATCCTTACTCATTCACCAAAAAAAGTGCCAAAAATAAATAAAGACATGAGGCAGTTTTTGACAATTCATTTATTAAAATAATTTTAAAAAATCCATCGTCAATCCAGCTTTATAGTCAATGCCTGCCAGACACCAAACAAAAAACCCTCCGCCCACAATGAAGGCTAACCACTGACTGCCTTCTCTGCCTGACAGTTCTTAAATAGGTAAGGGGCAGAGCCACTGGGTGTCGTCACCTGGTGGCACTGCCCCATGTGACATCACAGAAAACAGATGGTCCTCTTCCTGATCATGGCTTTGTGATAGGCCGAAACGTCAAAGGTTACACCGCGTCATCGCGTCTCTTCCGCACATACGAAACCACCCGGGAATCGAGCAGAACGCCGCAAACACAAACGCAGCTTTCCTCATCAGGGCCGATTATCCTTAACAGTCACCTGCTACACACGCCGGGTGCCAGGACTATAAGGCACTTTTAAATGTGAGTGGAACTATTTTAATCTGTGTATTCAATAAACTTGGTTTTACAGCATTGCGCAATGAAGGTTTTCCTTTGTCATTTCCATCTATACTTATGAGGTGCACTTTTGCAAGAGATGTCATTTCAACAGGCTCCCTAGAGGTATCCCCACATGCCTAAAAGACCATACTAGCGATAGTCGGTCAACATCCAGGGTGAGTGTACATCTATGTGGGGCACCCAGTCTGAACACCATTGTACAGGAGATGTCAATTTAAGCACGAGCACATTATTTTATCACCTAATGGGACTATATTAACCCTTTGTGTGTTCTGCAATTTTTTTGTGTTTTTTTTTGCGTGTTCTGCATGTTTTACATGAGTTTGATCAACCCTAAGCGCAGCAAACTGTTTTTACATTCCTACTTTGCTTCTTTGCCATTTGCTTATTATCGAGTTTTTTTTACTGCAGCTGGAGTTTGATGATCAGTTCTATTATCCAAAGGCGCTAAGGTTTATATTTCTCAAGCACACTGATTTCTCAGGTGTGTGCTGGCTTCATAATAGAGCCAGAGTTAAAGCTCAAGGCCCCACCCTCCTGAGGGAGGTCAGAGTGTGTGAAAGGAGCCATGTGAGATGCTGCCATGCATCAAGGCCAGGTTGGGACAGAGGAAGGCCCAAGCCTGAGAGGAAGTCCATGTGAGATGGGAGCAGCCAGGAAGCTGTAGAGAGAGTCCAGAAAGGAAAAGCGCAAATAGGGAGCTGCAAGGAAAGACGCTGAGCTAAAGTTCAGTGTCTGCACATACCACTGTTTGATGTGTTTGATGGTCAGGAAGACCAAAAGGTGTTTGATGGTCAGGAAGACCCCGCAGAGGTACTCAAAGCAGTAAAGCTGCTACAAGAGAGCCAGGAGGCTGAAGTTATGTTTTTGCAGTGATGGTGAAAACCCCCTGCGTGGGAAGAGCTATCTGCACGAACTTTGACTTGCTTTAAAATAAAAGTGGGCTGTCATGCCCTTAAAATACAGTTTTGGACTGGTGCAACTCATTGTAAACACACCTACCGCTAGAGTTTATTCACCCCAATCTTACAATATACAGTGCCTTGAAAAAGTATTCACACCCCTTGAAATTTTCCACATTTTGTCATGTTACAACCAAAAACGTAAATTGCTGATCACAGGTGCTTTCCAACCAATCTGACAGAGCTTGAACTATTTTGCAAAGAAGAATGGGCAAAAATGTCACTCACTAGATCTGGTAGAGACAAGTGGTTCTACAAAGTATTGACTCAAGGGGGCTGAATACAAATGCAAGCTACACTTTTCAGATAATTATTTGTAAAAAAATTTTGAAAACCATTTAACATTTTCCTTCCACCTCACAACTTTGTGCCACTTTGTTTTGGTCTATCACATAAAATCCCAATATTTGTATAAATTATTCCTGCGCTACCTTGGAAAACAGTGGTGCACATGGACAGCTGCAAACACTGAGTGGGATCAAACAAAGCCCATGGGTAGTGTAAAAAATATAAATCAAAAGTGCTGCGCTGGTCCAGTAAAGTGTAACTATGTGACAGTGTGCGTTAAGGCAAAATATAAAGAAAAAAATGTGAAGAAAAAAAATTGGAGGGGTGTACGGGTAGTATGTCTGTCTGCACAGTATCCTGTGAAAAAAATCCAGCGATGTAAAAGGGTGAATATCTATCCTGTATCAGTGCAGTGTGTGCAGGGAACCAATAGGTATAATCCTCTTGCACACCTAGTGCTAATAAAGCTTGTGCAGATGAACCTTAAAGTGCTATAGTGCCACTGTGCAACCCGTATCAATAAAATTTAATCGTAAAATATGTGTAACAAATAATAAATATCACAGAAATAACATATAGATAAAATATATGGATAAAGAGAGTGCAAATTCTGCAAGGTGAATATATATGGACACAAAGTGAAAAACTATACAGAATAAATATTGTGCAAAAAACTGTGCAAAAAACGCATCAGTGCAACATAGGTGTGTGGCATCACTCTATATGACCCAAGTAGAAAATGCCACTAGAAATATAGCTGCCTGAAGTCCAGACGAAATTATTTTGCAAGTACAATGAAGCATATGTGCCAGTGCAGACTCAAAGGAGATATTCAGTGATCCTTTTAAATTCCAAATGTGCAACAAATAATCGGTGGGGTGCCGAAAGAGAGAGGGTGTTTATCCTCTTCGTGCTCAAACACACGCAGATAGGTAGTGGCCCCTTACCTTGCGGCAATGGGACAACCGCATAGAGTGTAAATGGAGGAGATGGTCTCTCTTTGGGGTCCCCGGGGCCGGAGCCGATGGTCCCTGCGCTTTAATCCCTCAGTACCAGCATCAACAATAGCAGAGTCAGCATATGGAGGAACAAAAAAGGGGATGCCAGATGGTGTAGTATTTTGAGCAAGATGATACTTTTATTCAAGTCAACAGCATGTACTCACATGGAGCAGATGTACATCACATGTATATCCTACGAGCAGCGAGCTCGTCAAACCCGATCTGTGTCAGTGCCTATCCCGTCCCTACGCGAGACGTCACCCAATCACGTGACTTCATCTGGGGACAGAGCTTGAACTATTTTGCAAAGAAGAATGGGCAAAAATGTCACTCACTAGATCTGGTAGAGACAAGTGGTTCTACAAAGTATTGACTCAAGGGGGCTGAATACAAATGCAAGCTACACTTTTCAGATAATTATTTGTAAAAAAATTTTGAAAACCATTTACCATTTTCCTTCCACCTCACAACTTTGTGCCACTTTGTTTTGGTCTATCACATAAAATCCCAGTAAAAATCATTTACGTTTTTGGTTGTAACATGACAAAATGTGTAAAATTTCATGAGGTATGAAAAATTTTTCAAGGTACTGTGTATATATATTTTTATGAATAGTTTAGGACCCACTGAAAATGGGGTACTTTGGCACAGTGGTGGGCTTAAGCATGGTATATGCTTAAGCCCAATATATATATATATATATATATATATATATATATATATATATATATATATATAGTTACAGTATTTCACAAAAGTGAGTACACCCCTCACATTTTTGCAAATATTTTATTACGGTATATAATTTCATATGACAACACTGAAGAAATGCCACTTTGCTACAATGTAATGCGTGTACAGCTTGTATAACAGTGTAAATTTGTTGTCCCCTCAAAATAACTCAACGCACAGCCATTCATGTCTAAACCGCTGGCAACAAAAGTGAGTACACCCCTAAGTGAAATTGTACAAATTGGGCCCAAAGTGTAATTTCTTCAGTGTTGTCACATGAAATGATATAATAAAATATTTACAAAAATGTGAGGGGTGTACTCACTTTTGTGAGATACTGTATGTATGCAAATTTGCAAGCAAACAATGAAGCATTTTTGCTGGAGCTTTGGTCTGTTTGTGTGAATTTATAGCAATCACAGTACTCTTGCTGTTATTTTTGAATTGCATAACTCGGCTTTCCTTACATGTTATTAAATTCTGAGTGCAGTCATTAATCAACATATTACTGCTTCACTTAGCTTAAAGCAACAGGGATTCACAAGCCGTTAAACTGACATTCCAGCTGTCAAAATATAGGAAATATACAAAAACATGTTCAGGCTACTCTTATTATTGGCAGACATCGAAAGAGACAGACCTAAATTACCGTATTATGACTGATCTTATGCAGAAGGTATAGTTGTGATGACCTATTTTAGAGTTGTGCATGGAAAAGTCTACAAGTGAAAGGATATGGTGCATAAAGGTTAAACCATAGCAATCTCAACTGACAATACACAAATGGAGATATTCGTCCTATTCACTGTCTATAATCACAACCCCCCTCCCCCCACCCCTCTGTCACTCATGCAGTCGGAACCAATCGAAAACAGAAATAGTGACAGAATTTCTTTGAGGATAGGTACACCTTCAGGAACAAAACTTTTCCCCTGTCTCTTCACAGTACATTTCTAAATGGAACAATATACCTTTGATGTTAACACATTTACACAGTTCAGCATACCCAGAATTCCTTCCCTTCGCTTGCACTGCAATCTGACTGCACAACCTCAGTACAGTAAATTTAAGATTTACCAAAATGATTTATTATGAAGATATATAACTAATCTATCCAATCAGTCTGTATTCAGTCAAGCAGGCCTTTGTCCTGGTAGATCTAAAGAAGATTACTTACTTTTGCACTTCTGTGACCCTAAAACTATCAATTAACATCACAGTGCCGCTCCGGGCTCTGAAAGGATCCTAATCATATTGTCGGGATCCACCAGCTGCCTGATTGACAGCTGGCTCTGGCTCTCAGCGAGTGTGTGGGGAGGTGTAGTCTGTTTTCTGCATTGTAGTTGGCATTCATCCACAGTGGCAGTGCAGAGGGAGAGGAAGTCATGGGGAGAACATGGCTTCTCTTGCCACTTTAGCAGACCTGTACGTAACACGCCCTCACTGCATCTCAGAAGCACAGCTTGGGTTGCCCCGCTTCAAGCAGCCATAGCCTCGTTGGACGAGTCACAATACAACTTACTGCTGGAAAAACTGGACTTTCCTTTCAAGGACTATCTCCTGCCACAGCAAAGAATGCTATTTCAACTGTTAGAGAATCACCTGTTGGTTTTTGCTGCCAGCCCGGAGGGCTAGGGGTACACAGAGGCCTTTGAACACCCAATTCATATGAGGAAAGTTCCACCAATCCAGAAGCAATACCCTCATATTTCTCCAGCTCTGTGCCAGGATGTCATAAACTTACTTTGCAACATGGTGCAATCCAGGAAAGCCGCAGCCCTTGGACTGCCCCATGGTCCTGGTAAGAAAGTAAAGATTGAAGCCCACAGTTCTGTGTGGACTATTGCAAGTTGAATGCTTGCAGCCACAGGGATGTTTACCCATTGCCTTGGGTAGTGGAATCATTGATGGCATTGGGATAGGCCAAGTACTTTTGTACCCTTGACTTGACGATCGGTTACTGGCAAGTCCTAGTAAGAGATCAAGATTGTGAAAATACTGCCTTTATCACACGCTTAGGACTGTTTGAGTTTAACCACAGGCCATTTGGGATGAGCAATGCTCCCAGCACTATTCAACATTTAATGGAAAGGTGTCTGGGAGACTTCAACTTTGAGACTGTGCCAGAAGATCTAATACCTCAGCCATGTCCTGGAGGCCAGGGGGGTCTCTCAAGATCCTGCTAAGATCCAGGTTGTATGGGATTGGCACCCCCAAAGACTGTCACTGAAGGGCACTCTTTCCTGGGGCTGGTGAGATACTACTGGTGGTTTATTCCAAAATTTGCCTAAATAGCTGCTCCGCTGACCCAACTGCTGAGCGACCATGCCACCCAGAAGAAGAACAGTCTGTCACCTTCTATTAAGGCCCAATGGCATGGCCCTCAGCAACACTGCTTTAAAACACTGAGACAGAAATTGACCTTGGCACCCTTGCTGGCTTACGTAGACTATACCAAACCCTTCTGGGTGTATACCAATAGAAGCTTGCAAGGCATGGGAGCTGTACCGGCCCAAGTTAAGGATAGTTGTGAATGGGTGATTGCTTACGTCAGCTGCAGCTTGTGGCCTATTGAGATGAACCCTCACAACTACAGTTCCTTTAAACTGGAGTTACTGGCCCAGGAGTGGGCCTTCACTAAGAAATTTGCTGAATACCTCACCGGAGCAGAGATAGAGGTCTTCACAGATAACAACCCGCTGGCCTACTTGGATACAGCAAAGTTAGGGGTACTGGAGTAAAACTAGGTCTTCTGCCTCCCCGATTCAAATACAAGATCTTTTACAAACAAGCATGTGGATGCCCTGTCCCGATACCGTGTGAAACAACTAAGGGAGGATGTGGATTCTAGCCAAGGGGACATTGAGGTAGCCCCTGCCCTGCCTGCAGCAGCTTCTTCACGCTCCCCCAAGGAGCAGGGCCCTGCTCTCCAAGATGGGCCCAGCAAAATCTACACTGAAGTGGACACTGATTCAACAGAAGGATACTGACCTCATGCAGGAGCAATGCTTCTTCTCGTGATGATGTAAGCTATCCTCCCACGACTGCCTAAAACTGTCTAACACAGCCTGAATGATCCTGAGGCAGTGGAATCAGCTTGAGACGTGGGATAGTGTCCTATATCGTCAGGCATGAATTCCTACCGAGAAGCGGGACATACTACATGTTGTGGTTCCCCAGTCGCACATTTTTTAAGTCTGCTGGGTTTTGCATGCTGCATGCTGCAAGTGGCCATTTTGGGGCCATGTGGATTGAGTCCTTAGTCAGGAGGTAAGTCTTCTGTCCATGGCTGGCAGACTGGGTCCAGAAGGCTTGTCAGGAATGCAAGGCTTAATCCATACACAACGCCCCTCTGGAAAAAGGCCACGCCCATGTCAATTATATGCCATTCGAACTGGTCACCCTGGGCTTCCTGATGATATCTAGCATGTACGCTTGGCATCAAGATAACGTTGGGTTTTTGTTGATCACTTTACCAAGTTTGCAATAGTGGTTCCAACAAAGGATCAAACAGCTCAGACTAAGCAATTCTGGGAGCGTGTTGTACAATTATATGGATGCCCAAAACAGGTACTCTCAGACCAAGGCCCAAACTTTTAATCTGCAATTTTCTCTGAACTGTGTCACCTTAGTGGTATCAGGAAGTTACATACCACTTCATATCACTCCCAGGGTAATGGGGCCTGCGAGTGGTTCAACACTGTTGGGTATGCTGAGAACCCTTGAGCATGGGCACCGTGAGCACTGGCATTAGTAGGTGGGTGCTGTGGTGTGGGCCTATAACAATACCATACTACCGGGAACACAACCTTCTTCCTTATGTTTGGGCGCTATGGGCGATTGCCGAGTGGATCTCCTGCTGGACTCTCCAGAGAACTCCAAACCCCAGATGACCAGACATCTAGGTGCAAGAACACTGGGACCAGATTTAGAAAGCCACGCAAGTGGTTCTAAATAAACACAAAGACTTGGCCACAGACCCAGTGCTGGATGAACTACTGTTGTGACCGAGAGACCGGGTGTTGGTGAAAAATATGAAAAATAAGAGAGGGAACAAACTGGACCCAAGTGGGAGCATACCCCTTATCGGTTGGAAAGGCAGCCCTCCCCTTCAACTCTAGTGTATGATGTAGTCTCGGAAGGGTCTAATCCATAACTTGCTAAGGCCGTGTTTGTTGAGTGTTAATTGCTCTACTAAGCTAGCTGGGGTCAGAGAGCCCTTCAATTCTGTGTATATCCCACCAGTACAGGAGGTGCCTGAGGAATGGTACCTGCCCCCTCTCCTACTGGAGCCTCTGGCTCCTGACACTTCAGAGGTGAGAAGCCCCAGCACCATGAGCCTGGATAGTCTGACTACCCCAGAGAGTACCACAGACTGTCCAGATCTGTCTGAGGAGTCCATTTTGGGCCCAAGTGAAGGGGATGTGGGGGATGCAGCAATCCCTCACCCTCCTGTGGGCCCTGAACTGCAACTAGAAGATAATTACGTGACTACATAGAGGACACTGCTGCCCATTGCCCATTGCCCTTTGCTGTCCAACCTTGGGCAATTTCCTGCAAGATACGCTGATTATGTTGTTTGAATTTTTCCCTGTTGTGCCTTAACCATGTTCATTGTATTGCTATGTTATGCTTACTACACTGAGTAAAATTATAAACGCAACACTTTTGTCTTTGCCCCTATTTATCATGAGCTGAACTCAAAGATCTACAACTTTTTCTATGTACAGGCCTATTTCTCTCAAATATTGTTCACAAATCTGTCTAAATCTAAGTTAGTGAGCACTTCTCCTTTACTGAAATAATCCATCCACCTCACAGGTGTGGCATATTAAGATGCTTATTAGACAGCATGATTATTGCACAGGTGTACCTTAGGCTGGCCACAATAAAAGGCCACTCTAAAATTTGCAGTTTTACTGTATTGGGGGGTCCGAAAACCAGTCAGTATCTGGTGTGACCATCATTTGTCTCACGCAGTGCAGCACATCTCCTTCGCACAGAATTGATCAGGTTGTTGATTGTGGCCTGTGGAATGCTGGTCCATTCCTCTTCAATGGCTGTGCGAAGTTGCTAGATATTGGCAGGAACTGGAACACACCATCGTATACGCAGATCCAGAGCATCCCAAACATGCTCAATGGGTGACATGTCTAGTGAGTATGCTGGCCATGCAAGAACTGGGATGTTTTCAGCTTCCAGGAATTGTGTACAGATCCTTGCAACATGGAGCCGTGCAATATCATGCTGCAACATGAGGTGATGGTCATGGATGAATGGCACAACAATGGGCCTCGGGATCTCGTCAGTGTATCTCTGTGCATTTAAAGTGCCATCAATAAAATGCATCTAAAAGAATATAAATATTCCCGCACTACCAGAATAAAAAATGTAAGGGCTAACTGCTGCAAACACCGAAATGGTCAATCCATAGCCACAAGAGAGTTTTACAAAGTGAATGGAGCTGCACTAGTGATAAGTGCAACAGTGATAATAATAATAATAAAATACAATATGTTGATAATAATATCATAGAAACAAATAGAAATATATAGAATATAATCCGTTGATAAAGTGCTAAGTGCCTAAAGTGACAAATAAATCATAATGAAGTCCAAACTGTATATTGATAAATGTAACACTTGTCCTGGATCCCTCTAACGTTCTGTGCAAAGTAATACACCAGTTAATAAAGTGACTTTTCCTCTTCAGTGCAATGACACCTCAGTGCAAGGTGGCCCATCACCTTACAGCTGTAAGGTAACAGCGTATACAGACAACAGTAGGGGTCCTGGATAGTTTAGTAGATCACACTGTGAACTTATGGATATCGTAAGGTGAAAACCATCTAGGGGGCCTCTTTCTCCTGATGGATGGTTCTCATTGCAATAGTGTACAGCTGTACATTATTGCAATGAGAACTACTTAACAGGAGAAAGAGGCCCCCTAGATGGGGAAAACCGGGATTCATCCGTGAAGAGAACACCTCTCCAGAGTGCCAAATGCCATTGAATGTGAGCATTTGCCCACTTAAGCCGGTTACGATGACGAACTGCAGTCAGGTTGATAGCACGATGAGGACAACGAGCATGCAGATGAGCTTTCCTGAGACGGTTTCTAAAAGTTTGTGCAGAAATTCTTTGGTTATGCAAACCAATTGTTGCAGCAGCTGTCTGGGTGGCTGGACTCAGATGATCTTGTTGGTGAAGATACTGGGTGTGGACGCCAATTGATGTACTGACAAATTCTCTGAAAACGCCTGAGAACAAAAATCCTCTAGCGGTGCGCTGCCACTGCTGAAGACACCTCCATCTTCACCTGATCTTCCTTCCAAGATTGCGGACTCCGGCTGTGCGAGTGACTGGAGCTGCAATGACGTCACTCCCACGCATGTGCACGGGAGCCGCCGTTTACAGCACAGGACTCTGAAGGAATGACAGGGTATGCCATTCCTTCAGAGCGCATGCGCCAGTGATATCACTGGCTGTATCTAAAGTAGATTTCTCCTGAACAGTGACAGAATTCTTTAACCAGCCCTGGAAGGATTTGCCCCCTTCCTGACCAGGCCATGTTTTGCAATATGGCACTGCGTAGCTTTAACTGACAATTGCGCAGTCGTGCAACGTTATACCCAAACAAAATTGATGTCCTTTTCCCCCCAGAAATAGAGCTTTCTTTTGGTGGTATTTTATCACCTCTACAGTTTTTATTTTTTGCGCTATAAACAAAAAAAAGCGACAGTTTTGAAAAAAAACACAATATTTTGTACATTTTGCTATAATAAATATCCCAAATTAAAAAAAAAAAAAATTATTTCTTTATCAGTTTAGGCCGATATGCATTCTTCTACATATTTTTGGTGAAAAAAAATCACAAAAAGGGTATATTGATTGGTTTGCGCAAAAGTTATAGAGTCTACAAAATAGGGGATAGATTTATGGTATTTTTATTATTTTTGTTTTTTTTAACTAGTAATGGCGGTGATGAGCAATTTGAATCATGACTGCGACATTGTGGCTGACAGATCGGACACTTTTGACACTTTTTTGGGACCAGTGACATTTATTCAGCGATCAAAGCTAAAAATAGCCACTGATTACTGTATGAATGTCATTGGCAGGGAAGGGGTTAACACTAAGGGGGCGATCAAGGGGTTAACTGTGTTCCCTAGGTGTGTTCTAGTTGTGGGGAGATGGGACTGACTAGGGGAGATGACAGTTTCTCCCCTGAGAGATCCCGGATCTCGCTCTGTCAGGAGCGATTGCAGGTGCCCCGCGGTCATCGCACTCGCTGGGCACGCGCATCGGCTCCGGGGACGCTGTGGGGGCGTGCAGGCGCCTGCTAAAGCGTCTTCAAGAGCGGACGTACAGCTACAACGGCTCGCGCAGGGAATCCAACCGGGCACAGTATAACCGCGGCGGCTGGTTGGGAAGGGGTTAAAGTGATATTAAAAGCTTTGCTTTTTTTTTTACAACAAAGATGCCATACTTACCTACTCTTTGCAATGGTTTTGCACAGAACAGCCTTGATCCTCTTCTTCTTGGATCGCCCGCCGGTGCTTTTGGGTCCTCCCTCCTGCTGAGTGCCCTCAGAGTAAGCAGCTTGGGGGGAACCTCCCTGGCAAAGCAATTGTACCCATGTTGATTAGGAAACCTGCCTCTTCCCCACAATTCTTGCCTAGTGGTTGCGAGGGTCTGTGAGTGCTGTACTTATAATCTGGTAGCTTTCTTTAAAATAAGGGTGCTCCAAGATATACATCCCGCCCATGTGAAAGACACCAGCTGTTTTTTTATTAATAAATGTCTTTTTAAAGTGTGTACTTTGTTTTATTTACTATTTACATTTTTTAATGAGTGGGAGTATTATATACCCCTTAATCATTTGCATTGTGGGGGCTGGATATCAGGGGCCCGCTTATCTTAAAGAGCACTTCCAGCTTCCTATCTGCAGACCTCCCACAACCACTGGGCCAGGGTAGATACGGGCCCTTGCCCAAATTAAAATGGGGACAAGGTGCTTTGCCAGGGGAATATCATGTTGAGGGCATGTGTCCTGGTATTTTTCAGAGGGCGAGCCCCATGCTTGCCCCTATTTCCTGCCAGGCTGCATGCTAGGACATCTGGTATGAAAATTGGGGAGACCTCATACATTTTTTTTTTATTGGTGTGGGGTCCCTCCCATCTAAAAAGGACTGTTAGGTCTATTCAAATTGCATTGAAATCACCCCCCACGCTTCCTAGACCCACAAACTGCATTTCACTGCTGCATATTAGTGGCAATATACAACAATGAATGCAGTTCCATATATACAGTATATCACTATAGCTCTGTAGAAGCACACTACGCTCACTGTCCACACAAATTTACAAAGGACTGCTAGGGGAACAGGCTTGTATAGTATAGTATAGTGGCTGAACATCCTAAAAGTTTGGTTTAAACCTGAACCACTTAACAAGCAAAATTTAGTTAGAATTTGATTAGTACCAGGGTTTGGAATGAACCCAGAGCTCATCCCTAGACTTAAACACCCAAAGGCTAGGCCCTTCTGTACAAGTACAGAAACTCTTCTGGAGTAACTAGAGTAAGTGGTAGGACCAGATCTAGGGTGGTGCTGGAGGGGACTGCTCCCCCCAGATTTCAGTTGCCAGAGCTAGAACCAATGACATCAGTAGGGAAGGGTTAGGGGCACCATGCAGACTTGGCAATGCTGAGTTGGTATGGCTGCACAGTGCCCTTCCCCTATTTATCATACTGCATCATTTGTTTTAGGGGGCTTTTACAAGCTATACTGTGACACTACAGGTTTTAATTCAGGGGAGGAGAATGCAAGCTAGAACCAAGAACAAACCTATGCCCACCCAGGCAGGCCTATACCCACAATTTCAAACAGGCAGGGGTGGCCTGTCTTTAGAAACAGTAATCCTTTCTAAGACACTATCAGAAAAAGAAAAAAATGTCCTGCAATTAAATTTTAGAGTCCAAATTTAATTTGGTAAAATAATCAGTTTTCTTAGGTTACCAAGGGCAAATGCTAAGGCAAGAGTGCCCATGGAAGATTTTGAATCCACTCCATAGCATCTGCAGGAATTTTACAGGAAAAGGTAAGTATATGGGAGGCTTAGATTGTAAAGCTATAGCTTAACTGGCTGAAATTGAACACACTGTTGCCAAAAATTATTGGAGTAGTCTGAGTAAATTGACACTACAGTACCACACCACACTAGTTGTCAGAGGACCCATGAAGAACCATGGAACAGGGTGGGCTCCCTGGGGTTAGAGGTCTAACATGTGCCCTTTCTGTTATGAAGCAGGGTAACCAATTATTAGGACCAAATAGGGTTTAAAACCAGAGCTCCAAAATCCTTTATTTTCTCAGGCAGTCCCACTAACATGATATTATTTCAGCATAGCCGGTTTTCTAGATTGTTGGCTATTCTCTCCACAGCCCTAAAGCATTTCTTCAAGAGTGTCTGTGTATGCATGTCTGCATGCAGTAGGTTGAAATCAAGGTGACTGTCTGTCACCTTCCCCATCAAAGTGGTCTTCAGCACCTCTGATAATGTCAGCTTCTTCCCCCCCATCTGACTTCATCCCCCATCTGAGAAGCCAATGGAGACGCGATGTGGAGTAGACTTGCCTCAGGGTTTAGTGATGCTGAAACAGAGCCTCTCACTGGGGTTTCTGCAAAGAGCTCTGGCATAGAGGGGGTGGTGGCTGTGGCAGGCACCGTCTTGCATGAGCTTCTTGGCCTTGTGAATGGAGACTAGATCTACAGCTTATGGAACATTGGCGTGATCAGCGAGCTGTTTATATAACAACTATTTTTAGAATTAGCATTAAATAATAAAAACATTTTAAATGTACCTATTTAATGTGAGATTTGTGCTTGCTTTCTCTGCATACATGCTCAATTCTGGGCCAAATTTGAGATAAGCAATTTACAGGGCAGAACACAGGGGGGCAGCAGGCAGAGTATAGGGGGTCAGCATGGCAGAGTATAGGGGGTCAGCAGGGCAGAGTAAAGGTCAGCAGAGCAGAGTACAGGAGGCAGGACGGAACAGTGCATGGGGGCAAAAGGGCACATTACATGGGAGCAGGGTGCATTACATGGGAGCAGGGTGCATTACATGGGAGCAGGACGCATTACATGAGAGCAGGATGCATTACACGAGAGCAGGACACATTACATGGGAGGGGCCGGTGGAGAAACTCCTTGCTTGTCTGCAACACTCTGCATGCGGGGGATGCAATCTACCCTGCAGCTGCCTGCTATTGACTTGACTAGTAGATCACAGCAGAACCTCTGGGGACCTCTTGTTGAACCCTAGGGTTCTGCAGAATTTCTACAGTTTTTTTCAAAAATGCCTCCAGACGATTGGTCACCTACGGCAAGTACTCCTGACAGGCAACAAAAGTTTCAATTGGAACTCCAGGTTTACCTATTTTTTCGGGTCCCCTTTTTGGTTTCCCACCTACCCTTTTTGGGTCCCCTCCTGTTTAAAAAAAAAAAGTTAACAAATTCAACTTAACCTCTCTTGTGCTGTCTCCGGCTTCAGCTTCAGTACATTGCCGCAGTCCTCTTCTAAAAGAATGAGTGTTGCATCATTCCGCCAATTTCAGTGAGGCCGGCCTGCTACTGACTAACTCCCCTGGAGTCAATTTTTTGTCTTCATATGGCACAGGTAAGATACTTTTTTACCCAATATACACACACACAAAATAATTTTAAATTAATTATAGTCTATTTTCATACCTTATACTACACATTTCTCATTGTGTCCATCTACAGGGCAACACCCACCTTTTGGCCTCAGTGTCTCTAGCGGTTTGATGCCCTCCATGGGAGCCCAGTACCATCTAGATTGAACTGTTTTTTAAACATTTAGACAAAGTGATGAGATTTGGCACTTTGAGTACTTAAGCAGGAGAGCTTTGAGACACAGTCCTTATCTTCTTTGTCTTTATTAGTTCTATGAAATGTTTCACTTATGACATCACCACTACAAACGTGAGTTTGCTCAGATATTTCAGTATGCATATCCAATTTATGTTGTACTATATGAATGTGTGTTATATACTTACCCTGACCTTTTGTAGCAACTATATTATAGATTTTTTGACTGATAGCCTCCTAAACACCCCTGAAGAAGGAGACACTGACACTCTGAAACGCGTTGGGTGAAAAAAACAAGAGGATTTCATTGTAGTGCTATGCGTGTGATGATTTTGTACACAAATATGTAACCATTCCATTTTCATTGTATGTTTTTACTTTGATATACTATGTTTAATAAATTATACTTTTTTAGTAATTTTCAATTGTAATGCCTTTAAAGTCCACTTAGGGGTTATTTCTTTGTGTATTAACATGAAGCTGATCTCTATTACATGCTTATTTAAAAATATTTTAAAATACTATACTTTTTTTAAGTATAGTAAAGGCCCAGTATTTTTTGTTTTTGGAATCCAAGATACAAGTCATTTCGTTTGTAGATGACAGTTGCTGTGTAGAGTGGTGACAGTAATTTTAGCCGCAGCCAGAAGGGAACTCAAAGTTAAGACAATTATGCAATGTCAGATACCAGTTGTGTTCACCCTCCTATCAATCCTGCGGCATAAGAAGGAGGAATTAGATAGGTTTAAAAGGCTTGTTCAGCATCAGAAAAGCCTGAAGATAAGAGACTCTCAGTGAGATATGTATTACACTATCTACTCTGCAAACTGCAAATCACCAGCTAATAAACTACTTGGGGAAAGAAAGGCCTCTCAATTATGCAACTTACTCAGCTGCTGACGCATATTTCCCTCTGACTGAATTAATGTAATGTGTTTTAACCTCTATGGAAAATAGAAAATGATTCTCACACAATATCCATGCTGCCAACATTATTATGCTTAATAAAAATAATAAAACAATTAGAACCATATTTTATGAATTACTACATTTGAATGTTGATTCACCAGCAGACCAGAGGTTTTGTTTGCTTGTAAAAGCAGATGATTGTCAAAGAAAAATTACCTTTTTAGTAGAATTTAAAGGGAAATGCAACTATTTATATATTTAAAAATTCACAGTAGCTAGAGAATTGTTTTTAAAGTGGTTATCTTATTGTCACTAAATTTTTGAGTGTGAACTTTAGACAGATACACAAGTTGATTCAGCTTTGTAATAATGAATGCATCAATACATTTATTTTTTAAATACCAGCAGTAGGGTACTTTCATTTGCCCTGGTATTAGCCTTTTGCATTACCTGCATATCAAGTCTGGAGCATGGTAGGAAGAAGCAGAACAAGGAATCCCAGGTCATGTGCTGGCAGCAACCATGCTAAAAAGGAAGAGGAAGCAGAGTGACCGGGAGGAGCTCATTGCTGTGTTGCTTCTTCTGTCGCTGGCCAATCACCGGCTGGGGTGGGCTCCAGGAAGACCTGGGCCCAGAGGAAGTGGGTTGTGTGATGCTGGTCATTATATTGGGTAAACCTAGTAGCAGAAGAAATTCCAAGCAACTAAAAGCTATATTGGTATCCCATTTTGGAGGAAAAGAGGTAATCGTGAACTTATGCTTTAATGCAATGACAATTAGTGGCCCATTCACACTATTGCTGTGTGTTAGCACACATGTATTAATGAGCATTATTCTGCGCATTAACGTGTATTACATTAGGGCAGTAGATTTATTTGCACTGGCTACCTAATGCACCAAAACACACACAAAAAAAATATGTGGACCATTTTTAGCAGCGAAACTCACTTTATTAGTTACACTGCTTAGTGTGTTTGTCAACAAGGTGTGTTGGGGTAAAATGTGTAAATTGGGGGTAAATGGCGCTGCCTATGAACTTAAAGGAGATCTAGTAAATCACCCTTCCCAGGTGAATGTGCACTGTAATTAAATAACACAAATACCTAATACAGTGTTGTGTATTTTTGCAAACTCCACCTATTGCAATTGTTAAAGCTTATTATACCTATATTATTATGCATTTATCAATTTACTACGTGCATTGTCATCAAGTGCCAAAAAACCTTTATATTCCTAAAAAGTCTTCTATTGGTTAAAGTGCAATCACTTAAAGTCCACCTTATGCAAAGTTTTATGACCACACTCAAAGTGATCAGATGAAGTCCACCTGATAATATATTTTAAGTGCTTTACCAAGCACTGTGCAAAAACCAGAAGGTAATAAAAACAACAATAAAAATAAAAAGTTAGCAGTAAGCAGTAAGTAAGCAGGTGTACTATTGGGTTGAGGTTAGGGCTCCGACTGTGTAGGCCAGTCAAGTTCCTCCACCCCAAACTCGCTCATCCATGTCTTTATGGACCTTGCTTTGTGCACTGGTCCAAATCATTTGGTGAAGGGGGGATTATGGTGTGGGATTGTTTTTTCAGGGGTTGGGCTTGGCCCCTTAGTTCCAGTGAAGGGAACACTTAAGGCGTCCGCATACCAAGACATTTTGGACAAGTTCATGCTCCCAACTTTGTGGCAACAGTTTGGGGATGGCCCCTTCCTGTTCCAACATGACTGCACACCATTGCACACAACAAGGTCCATAAAGGCACGGATGAGCAAGTTTGACTGGCCTGCACAGAGTCCAGACCTCAACCCAATAGAACACCTTTGGGATGAATTAGAATGGAGACTGCGAGGCAGGCCTTCTCGTCCACATCAGTACCTGGCCTCACAAATGCACTTCTGGAAGAATGGTCAAACATTCCCATACACACACTCCTAAACCTTGTGGATAGCCTTCCCAGAAGAGTTGAAGCTGTTATGGCTGTAAAGAGTGGGTCAACTCAATCTTGAACCCTATGGACTAAGACGACATTAAAGTTCATGTGCATGTAAAGACAGACGTCAAAATACTTTCGACAATATAGTGTATGTTCAGATCGTAAAAATGACATGCAAGGGCACTCTGTAAGTAGCATCTCTTGTCTGAATAATCTTTTAAGAGCACATAGTGGAAAGATTTGTGAATCACAGTAGATTTTTATGCTACAAAGCAGATTGTGGGTGTAAATTGGTAATTATGCCAGTACAGCAAATGTTAATATACTAGGTTAACTCTGTGAATATATGATCATAAGTAATTACTAATTTTTAAAGTGGATCTGAACCCAAAAAGTGACAATTTGCTATCTTATAGTGAACATCTAGAAGTGTTAATTGTGCCTAAATAGTTCCCTGCAAATGTTAAATTTGAACCGGCTGAGTGTCTAGGCGCTCCTGTGCCTACAGCCTTATATCTGTATATGTACAGTGGGATATCATTCAAGGCAGGGCTTGGGACAAGAGGGAGCAGAAGGGACACGTGCCCTGGGCACAGTAACACCACCGAGGCAGAGCCATTTTTTTCTTACAGCTACACCACTGAAGCAGGGCCATTTTTTTCAATTCAGTGACACCAATGACGCAGGGAAATGTTCACTTTTCAGTGTCACTACTAACTCAGGGACATTTTTTCCTTTCAGTGACACCACCGACTTGGATGCTTTTTTTTTATATTTCAGTGACACCACTGACACACAGACATTTTTTTCTTTCAGTGACAATACCACTGACACAGGGATTTTTTTTTTGCTTTCTGTAACACCACCAATGTAGGGACATTTTTTACTTCCAGTGACAACACCAACTCAGGGCCATTTTTTACTTTTTAGTGACACCACTGAAGCAGGTACATTATTTCTTTTGAGTGACACCACTGACACAGGGACATTTTTTTTGCTTTCTGTGACACCACCAATGCAGGAACATTTTTTACTTCAAATGACAACACCAACTCAGGGCCATTTTTTTTTTCATTTCAATGACACCACTGAAGCAGGGACATTTATTTCTGGCCAGGGGGCAGTAAAACCAGGTGGTTTAACTCCCACCCCCAACCACCCACCTGAGCACTGACATGCAGCCATTCATGGCTTTTTACATACTGCAGCAGCAGCAAAAATGAAACAGCATGTAGCATTTAGCAGGCGTTACCACCGCCGAATGCGACTTATGCGACTTATGCGTACAATGCATATGATTTTGGCACAGTAACGTGGCATTTATACGGTTAAAGCAAGCAATGAGGAGGCAATATAACGCATCATCATTCATTGGGAAGATGTGCTGAGCGGAGAGGATTTGTGCTGGGGAAGGGGTGGGAAAGGTTTTTTTCTAGGAGGTGGAATTAAGGGGGGGGGGAGATTTGTGGTAGGGGGAGAAATTTGGTGAAGGAGGGTTTTTGTGTTAAGTAGGGGAATTTGGGAGATTTTATCTGTGCTGGGAGGTGAGATTTGGAGAAGGAGAGGATTGGGTCCTGGGGGGAAGGGATTTGGGGGGGGGGAAGGTTTATGCTGGGGAGGTAGGATTGTTGGGAGTGAATGTGTCCTGGGAAGGCTGTTTTTGGGGTGAGGGGATTTGTGCTAGTATTGGATTTTGAGAGGATTAATGCTATAAGAGGGCATTGGGGAGGAGATGGCTAGTACGGAGGAGGGGGGGGGGGGTTGGGCCGTGATTTGAAGGAGAAGATTTGTGCTAGAAGAAGGAATTTGGGGGATAATATTTGTGCTGGGTGGTGAGAATGAAGCAGGGAGGGGATTAAATCCTGGAGGATTGGAAGGGGAGGATTTGTTATGGGGGGGGGAGAATTTCTGATGGGGAGGATTTGGAGATGAAAAATATTTGTTCTGGGGAAGGGGGGGAGGTTTAGGGTAGAGGATTAGTGCTGTAAGGTGGGGTTGGGCGGGGAGGATTAGTGGTGAGAGGAGGAATTTGAGGAGGGAGAGAATTACTGCTGGTAGGGGGAATTTAGGGGGGGGGGGGGGATTTGCCCTAGAAGGAAGATTTTGGAGGTTAGGTAATTTGTGGTAGGAGGTGGAACTAAAAAAAAAAACAATAGTGTATAGCTAGCTTAACAGACTCCTGCACTATACTGTATACAATATTGTACATGACATATTTCTGACCAAAGTGTTTATTGTCTCAACAGTTGCTGTTTGCGAAGCAGTCCCTGACTATTTTAATGCAGTTCTTCTTTAAGGTAGGCTTAGATAAAGTATTAGCTCTTCAGTGTGCACAAAATCAATGGAATGGGATTGTGCTGAGGTTTATACATGTTTGCGAGACTCATGCTTGTAGCACAGCAATCAACGCAATTTTTATGGGTTCAAAAATGCTTTTGTTTTATTTAACCATACCATTACCAAGCACCTCCCACTGTTATTGCAAGTTGGCCACACTCACTGTTCGCCGCGGTGCACTATGCATGTGGCTTAATTGCTCTGCTTGAGATGGCCAAAAGTTCCCCTAGTAAGGTCCCTTTCACACTACCGCGACTTCAAAATCACGCAAATTTGCCACGATTTTACCGCAATTTCGCGGCCGCGATTTTGACTCAATTTTGACACGATTTTAGGGAATGCATGTGCATGCTTGAGGTCTATGGACCTCGACTCACATTAAAATGGAACTAAAGTAGTACAGGGACTACTTTGAAGTTGGTGCGACTTGAAGTCGCACATATATGAATGGTGCTAATTGGAAAACATGAGGTACGACTTGCAGTGCCGTGTCTTAGCCTAGGCCAGTGATGGCGAATCTTGGCACTCCAGATGTTTTGGAACTACATTTCCCATGATGCTCAACTACACTGCAAAGTGCATGAGCATCATGGGAAATGTAGTTCCAAAACATCTGTGGTGCCAAGGTTCGCCAACAAGGCCCAGGCCTAGGATGGCACTTTGCAGGGGGGGGGCGGCAAAACTCCGAACTATAAAAAGCTCCCCCTCCTCCCGGCTCCCACTGCAAAATAGTCCGCGGCAGCCGGTGGCTTTTTTGTAGCTGTTACACTGTATGTCATTATGTCAGTGTCATTATGGCATGCGGCAGACTGTGCCAGGGGGGCAGCGACTGGCGCCCCATAAAGCGTGCGGTGATTGTCCAGACTGGCCGCACTTTAGTACAACTGCCGGAGGCGAAGCCTAATGCTCTGCCTAACTTCCTCTGTGGCATCCTTCCTGCCCGGGCTCTGTCGACTCGATGAGAGAGAGGAAGACGAGGGGAACTCCCAGGCAGACCAGCCCTCCCGCCTGCCCGTCCAGCAAGCACTGGTGCATCCTCCTCCTAAATAATGTAAGTGCGCTAGTTCCAGTGCAAATGTTACTGCCACTTGTCAAGCCTGTGTGGCATGCAGAAAAGGAGGAGTTTGAACCATGTACCATAGTTGTTGGCTCTTGTCTCTGCCCACCCCCTGTCAGTCAGACCTGTGTAGCTAGCACAGAGCTGAGGAGGATTTTAAGAGCACTTCCTATGGCTCCAATCCATGCTGCATAGGGCTGTCCCCAGCAAACACATGGCTCCAGCAATGTCCCTGGTGGCTGCATTTGACTGGGCACAAGTGGCTGCATTTGACTGGCACAAGTGGCTGCATTTGATGGGGTACAAGTGGCTGCATTTGATGGGGCACAAGTGGCTGCATTTGATGGGGCGCAAGTGGCTGCATTTGATGGGGTGCAAGTGGCTGCATTGGATGGGCACAAGTGGCTGCATTTGACGGGCACAAGTGGCTGCATTTGATGGGCACAGTGGCTGCATTTGATGGGCATAATGGCTGCATTTGATGGGGTGCAAGCACAGTGGTGTAGTGGATAGCACTCTCACCTAGCAGCAATAGGGTCGCTGGTTCAAATCCCGACCACGGCACTACCTGCCTGGAGTTTGCATGTTCTCCCTGTGCCTGCGTGGGTTTCCTCCGGGTACTCCGGTTTCCTCCCACGATCCAAAGACATGCCGGTAGGTTAAAAAAAAAAGCGCCCTGAGGCGATTCAGTTCGCATAGGTAGCGCTATACAAATCACTCATTCATTCATTCATTCATTCATGCAAGTGGCTGCATTTGACGGGCACAAGTGGCTGCATTTGATGGGCACAGTGGCTGCATTTGATGGCAGAGTGGCTGCAATTGATGGGTTTTTTTCAGTATTTTTCAGTTTGTTTGCGCCTCCCCAAAAATTTGGAGCACCAGATGCCACTGGGTCTGATAAGTAACAGGCAGGGACAGAAGCTATCTATTTGATGATAGAAAGCACCATGTCTCTTCTTTCTGTGCTCAACAAGAGCAGTTGCATTTCGTTTACAACTGCTTTCTATCTTAGGAGCAATAGGATCAATCAAATATAAAGTGATCAATATGCATTAAATTAATGTGCAGATACTGCAATAAAGTGCTCTGTGCTACAAATTCATGAAACAGTCCGTATTCAGTTAAAATTTGTATGCTCCAAAGTGCTCTGTGCTATAATCAATACATGATTTATGTACAATAATAAGCTGTGATATGAAAGTGCTCGGTGCCTCTGCATGCATAATTGGTGCAACACTCTGTGCTCCCCTCCTATGTGTCCTCACACCGGAAAAATAAAATATCTACGCCTCATGAAAGATAGATCGGGTCAGCCTCATATTTACTTCTCAACTCCATGTACATGAGTAAAGACTGGGCATGGGCACCCATAGTGTAAATCTATTTTATTTTATTATAAATACATTACAAAGAGCTGCTACTCACATATAAAACTGCTCATTCCCAAGCTACAAACGCTTCCCACATTATGAATTTACACTATGGATACCTGGTCTTTACTCTTTCATGGTGGGACTGGGCCATTGTAGTGGACAAATCAGACACTGTTACTTTTTGGGGGACCAGTGACACTAATACAGTGATCAGTGGTAAAAGTATGCGCTATCACTGTACTAATTTATTATTCATTTATTTATTTCGGGTACATATATAGCGCCATCAAGGTGGAGCCTAAAGAGAAAGAGGTGTGGTTTACAGGTGATAGGACGGGTCTTACACGTGAAGGGGCATGGCATTGACAGAAAGGGGTGGGTCATATTTAAATTAGGGGGTCACAAGTTTAGTCAGGCCTAAGGCAGCACAAAACCTAAATACACCACTGACGACTTGTCATGTGACTTTGCAGTCCCAAGTCACAGGATAAGTTGCACAAGTGTGAAAGGGGCCTAATGCTCCTGCAAGCATGCATATTTCTTCATAATAGTAGTGACAATTCACTGACTCGTGTAATTCTTCTACAACAACACACCAAACCAATAGCTATAAACAGGCTTTATTGAAATAGCAATAAGCCCTGTGGGAAAGAAATTGGTCAACAATAAGACTGACACATTATTAACTACCAAAATAAATAAAGATACAGTGATGTGGGTAACAAAGGCGTTCATTCCAATTAGTTGCCTGTGAATGACCCTGCCAGAACTCACTAGTTCAATGAGAGAGAAATGTGGACTTTCTATCATGTTTTAGCCCTATGTTGCCAGTGGCCAGTGAAGTAAATACGAGCAAAGTCTTCCAGCAGTGGGATTAGAGCTTTCATTCTCAAGATGATGGTATTTGTAGTCCACTGCAAGAAACACTCCCAAAATATTTAAGGTGGATAAAGATGTATGAAAATAGAGCCCCCTTTGAAATAGAGTTCCACTGGAAGCAAACAGAAGCCGTCAGTAACCAGCAAGATCAGTAAAAACACAGATGGCTAAAGGCCTCTCACCACTAAGATGCCCTATGATTGCCTTCTTCTCAGTAGCTTGTTAACTGTCCCAGCAGGCCAGATGGTAATGGGTGCAATACAAGCCACGAAATCCCCAAGCTTGGCAATGATGACTGTAGAATAGATCACTCTGTTCAGGGATCAGATGAAAGGGAACATAGCAAACTGAGGCTCCCCTCTCCAGCCTGCACCTCTCTGTCAGGCCTTTCCCTGCGTGTCTCTCTCTCTCCCCACTGCAACCTTGCTTTTTCCTTTGAATCCTCTGTTTCCTCTTGTTCTGGTGCCATATGGACAGAAAATGAGGGAAAATTAGTTATTAAGTCTCTTCAACACTATGTTACATTTCTTAAACCCTTCTCGACCAGCTGCCACAGTTATACTGCGGCAGGTTGGCACAGCTACACAAGCCGTCATAGCTGTATGTCGGCTCTTTAACCACTTGAGATCCGGGCCATAGCCGAATGACCGCTACAGCGCGGACCTCAATCTCCGGGAGGCCGTCATGGGACGTCCTCCCCTGTGCGGTGTGCGTGCTGTGATCACCGAATCACGGAGACTCGGATGATCACAGATCCGAGTAAGGGGCCGGTCCCTGCCCCTTACCATGAGATCAGCTGTCAGCCAATGACAGCTGATCACATGATGTAAACAAAAGCTCAGTGATCGGTTTCGTTTTCTCCTCATGCTGACAGCGTGAGGAGGAAAAAAAAGCCGATCACCGGCTTATGTCAAAGGGACATCGGTCCCGAAGAGGAAGGAGGCACAGATGCTTCATCTGTGCTTCCAAGTGCCATCTGTCATTGCCACCTGCCAGTGCCCACAAGTGCCACCTATCAACGCCCACAAGTGCCACCTATCAATGCCCACCAGTGGTGCCAATCAGTGCCACCTAGCAGTGCTGCCATCAATCAGTGCCCAACACTGCCACCCATCAGTGCCCATCACCGCCACCCATCAGTGCCCATCACTGCCACCTATCGGTGCCCATCAGTGTCGCCTCATCAGCGTACATCAACGAAGGAGAAAAATTACCTGTTTGCAAAATCTTATAACAAAGTATAAAATAAATATAATTTTTTTTTTTTTATTCTGTCTTTTTCAATTTTTTTTTTACAAAAACTAAAAACCGCAGAGGTGATCAAATACCATCAAAACAAAAGCTTTATTTGTGGGAAAAAAATTATAAAAATTTCATTTGGGTACCGTGTTGTATGACCGCGCAATTGTCATTCAAAGTGCGACAGCGCTAAAAGCTGAAAATTGGTCTGGACAGGAGGGGGGGTTTAAGTGCCCAGTAAGCAAGTGGTTAAGATGCTGATGATGACAGCCGGGCACCCGCGATTGCTTGTGACAGAGCGAGAACCAGGATCTGTGTATGGAAACACACAAATCCCGGTTCTATCAGGGGAGAGGAGACAGATCGTGTGTTTTCCCACTAAGTAGGAACAACGATCTGTCTCCTCCTCTAGTCAGCCACATTTCCCCCAACAGTTGACACACACCTAGGGAACACATTTAGCCCCTTGGTCGCCCCCTAGTGTTAACCTCTTCCCTGCCAGTGACATTTATACAGTAATCCGTGGCTATTTTTGGCTCTGATCGCTGTATAAATGTCACTGGTCCCAAAAAAATTGTCAAAAGTGTCCGATGTGTCCGCCGCAATGTTACAGTCCCAATAAAAATCTCAGATCACCGCCATTACTAGTAAAGAAAAAATATTAATAAAAATGCCATAAATCTACCCCCTTTTTTGTAGACTCTATAACTTTTACTCAAACCAATCAATATACAATTATTGTGATTTTTTTTCTTTTACCAAAAATATGTAGAAGAATACATATCGGCCTAAACTGATGAAGAAATTTGTTTTTATTTTTTTAGTTTTTTGGGGGGATATTTATTATAGCAAAAAGTGTAGGTTGTTCTGCATCCACTGCTACGAGTGCTGGCGAGGGATGGAGCGCGTCCCGACTCCTGCTGTGATTCAAGGGAGAAAAAAAAAGGTAATCCCTTGTGCTGGACATCTGTGTGATTCTATGGTGGTGTTCAGAGTGGCAACTTCAGCCTAGGCTCTTACAAGACCATGCCCTCAATGCATTTTGTTCCGGCCCCCCTGGAGCTTAATCATGGGGATTAAGCTCCTTAAGCTTATTCCTTCCTTTGTGTGAAATACCTGGTGTTCCTGCCAGTCCCTCTGCTTTTCTGTTAAAACCTGACCACACTAAGCAGGAGAACACACCGTGATCAATTCTCTAGCTATGCTGGGAACGCAGCTTGCTCTCCTCCAATGATAAGACTTGTCCTGACACCCCCCCTCCCCAGCACAGCCATTCGCTGGGAAGTTCGGTGTGCTACTGTTTCTCCTCTTCTAGCTCTTATGCAGCTGAGAACAGAGAGAATGTGACCCCTAAAAAAAAAAGGAAAAAAAAATGTATTTATAATTGTTTTTATAGCTATACACAAATGTTTTGCCTTTCATTTCTATTTTAAACTGAATGTTTTTTTTTTTACAAGATGAGGGTTTACAATCACCTTACGTCTTAGGTATATTAGGTCTATTCAACACAATCCTGTATTTAGTCATAGTTTCTCTTGAGTCAGGTATTAGGTAGGCTAACACCTTCCCACCCGGCCTATAGTACAATGACAGCCTGGCGAGAGCACTGTTGTTCTGGGAGGACGTCATATGATGTCCTCCCAGAATGAGCCTCTCCTGGGGAGACACAGCAGATGACTAATCACTGTAGCGGCCCGCTGCCATATGATCGCTATGACCAATCACAGCATATCACATGACAATTGTAAACAATGGATGGCTTCCTTTCATGCCATCCATTGTATATAGCTGTAATTGGTCGCAATGATCACATGGTACAGACAGGCCAAATCACAGCCCATCTGTATCATGTAATTAGCTTTGGTCAATCACAGCTAATGACAACAAAACACACTGAATGCACCAGTTTCATTCAGTAAAAATGGTTGCTTATACCAATGAAATTCACTGGTGTAAGCAATCATAATGTGTAAAGAAAAAAAAATCCTGACCCCTTTCCCAGGGTAGTACAGTGTTACTTTAATAACACTGTATTGCTCTGGTCACAGTGTGTTAGAAAAAAAGTAACAAAAAAAAAATTGGAAAAAAAATGATTATTGTTTTTTTTTTACATACTGTCACTAGGCAGTGTCCCTGATCACCGCCACACCAGTTATATGATAATGCTGTACTGCACTGGTGACAGTATGTAAAAAAATAAATACAAATTTGTTTCCAAATCCTCAATAAAAGCATTGAATTACTATATGATGTTCCGCCCAACCTTTACTTTGAATGGGAATAGCTCTAGAGCACTTATATTTTAGCCGACTTATTTTGGAAATCAATGCCTGTTGACTATTCACTTTCTTTGAAAGCATGTGCCAGGGTTCTGGCTGCTGTAATGATTAATGTGATACCTCTTTGTCTAATTTACATTTTTTCAATAAAAATAATTTAAAGTAACAAAAAGGTGATTTTTGTTTTACCTTGTTTATTTTCCAAATACTTGTGACAAAAAAATACAACTTCAAAAAACTCATCATGCCTCTTACTAAATACCTTAGACTTTCTACTTTCCAAAAAGGGGTCATTTGGTGGTATTTGTACTGTCCTGGCATTTCCAGGCCACAAGGAATGAGATAGGATATCAGTACATCAGGACTGATCAATTTTCAGATATATTACATAGTTTGTGGATGCTATAACTTTCCTACAGACTAAATAATAAACACTAATTTTGATTATTTTCACCAAAGAAATGTAGCAGAATAATTTTTTACCTAAATTTATGAAGAAAGATTATTTATTTGCAAAATGTTATGACAGAAACAAAGAAAAATGTGTTCTTTTTTCAAAATTTTCATTTTTTTTTCATTTATTTAGCAATTTAAAAAAAAAAAACACTGCTGATTAAATACCACCAAAAGAAAGCTCTATTTGTGTAAACAAAATTATAAAAATTTCTTAAGTGTATAGTGTTGCATGACCCTGCAATTGTCATTCAAAATGTGACAGCGCTGAAAGCTGAAAATTGGCCTGGGCAGGAAGGGAGTAAAAGTACCCGGTATTGAAGTGGTTAAGCTGTTTCAATAAGTGACAACTTCATGTAGCATGCCTGCTTTATGCAGGAGTGTCTGTTTAAATTTAGAGCTGCTAGGCTTTATTTGGCTTAGGCCTAATTGATAGTCCAGTTTTCTTGGGACTCTTCTAAACTCTGTGTTGGAATACAGAATTGTATTTTGTGCAACAACTACTGTACATCAGTATTTAGTAGAGCTATATTCTTCAACCAGTAGATGGCAATGTTATAGCTGCATCTATGGTACTGTAAACTCTATAGGGTAGATTTACTAAAACTGATGCACTCACAATCTGATGCAGCTATGCATGGTATCATTGATTATGAATGAGTCATTTTTAAACGATAACATTTTTAAGATACAGGATCAATCAATATGAGCACAGCCTAAAATTAGGAGATTTATTCACCAGACATGTATTCATACAAAATAGTTATACATATATTGGTTGACATAAATAAATGTTACACAAAAGAGGTGAAGGATTGTTCTATTAGCTGCTCCCCCAATAAATATTCCTCCAGAATGAGTGTGATAACCTGGTTGTTAAACCCAAAGGTATAATATCCCGTCTCTAATGCTAAACCAATAATGGCTCCCTTGGGTAGGATAATCTCCTGGGTATTTAAGTTATGCACATAAATGTGAATTTGCAAATGTTGGACATTGATCATTTGGGTATGAGTCATTGACAATCTCTCCCATTGCTGTCTATGGGGCAGGCTTGTTAAGGCATCGGGATTCTTTAACTTTTGTCCATTCATCACCTGTAGGGGCAACAGGATATTATTTACACCCCCGGGGATGACAATATTTCTGGGTACCTGTACACCAACCACATATGGCATTAGCCTTGAGGAACATGATTCTGGGTTTCCCGTAGCTGTTGGGAAAGAGCCGTAGAGATCTGTGCGACAATTTTGTGAGGTGGGATTATATAGTGCTCGTTAGGTCAATCTTCTTCAGAAGTAACAAACTGTCTGGAAAGAGCATCTGCATTATTTTATGCCCAGGGACATAAGAAAGAACAAAATTTAAATGGGAGAAAAACAGAGCCCATCGAGCTTGACGTGAATTCAAACGTTTAGCAGTCTGAAGATACAGCAGGTTTTTATGGTCAGTCAGGATAGAAAAAGGCTTGGGAGCCCCTTCTAGAAGATGTCGCCATTCAGACAATGCTAATTTGATGGCCAGTAGCTCTCGATTCCTGACATCATAATTAATCCTGGCTGGAGAAAACTTTCTAGAGAAAAATGCCACTGGATGGATTCTACCGGACTTAGGCTGTCTCTGGGACAGCACAGCACCTGCTCCTATTTCGGAAGCATCAACCTCAACAAAGTACTGGAGATTGGGATTTGAGTGTTGAAGAACTGGAGCCTTGCTGAATGTGTCTTTTAATTGCTGGAAAGCTGATTCCACTTCTGAGGGCCACACCTTGCAATTTGTACCTTTCTTAGTCATAGCAGTAAGGGGGTAGCAATAGAGGCAAAACTTTTGATGAAGCGCCTGTAGTAATTTTCAAATCCTAGAAAGCTTTGGAGCCCTCTTAAAGTGGTCGGTTGGGGCCATTGCAAGACAGCAGAAAGTTTTTGAGGGTCCATTTGGAAACCGACAGCACTTATGATGTATCTAAGGAAAGGTATACGGCTTTGATGAAAACTGCATTTCTCAATCTTCACGTAAAGGTGGTTTTTTTCTCAGTCATTGTAATACCTGCTTTACATGTGAGATGTGCTCTAGATGAGTCTTGGAAACAATTAAAATGTTGTCCAAGTAGATGATCACAAAATTGTTTCTGAAATCATGAAAAATGTCATTCATGAAACTTTGGAAGACAACAGGGGCGTTACAAAGCCCAAATGGCATAACCAGATACTAAAAATGTCCATTGTGGGTGTTGAATGCTGTCTTCCACTCATCTCCTACTCTAAATCGAATCAGGTTATAAGCCCCTCGAAGGTCCAGCTTAGAGAAGATAACAGCTCCCTTAAGTACGTCAAAGAGTTCTAGAATGAGGGGCAAAGGGTAGGAGTCCTTTATGGTGATTTCATTTAACCCTCGATAGTCTATGCATGGTCGAAGACCCCCATATTTTTTTTTAACAAAGAAAAAACCTGTCCCTACTGGAGAAGAGGGTCGGATAAAACCTCTTTCCAAGTTGTCTTTTGCGTATTCCTCCATAGATTTTTGTTCAGGCAATGACAGGGGATAGGTCCTTCCTTTAGGAAGAGGTGCTCCAGGAATCAAATTAATCGCACAGTCAAAAGAACGATGTGGAGGTAAAACCTCTGCCTTTTGCTTGCAAAATACATTTGCAAACCCATGGTATTCACGAGGCAAGGTAGGTGGGATGGCCATGGAAGCCAATAGACAACTAGAAAGTCTTTTGGGTTGAGACAAACAGTTTAGATAACAGAATGGCCCCCAAGAGGTTAGTTCTCCATTTTCCCAATTAAAAGAAGGGTTGTGTTGTTGTAACCATGGGTAACCATGGATAACAGACAGAAGTAGAGAATCAATAAGAGACAGGATGATTTCCTCTTTATGGAGTGAGCCTACCTGAAGGGTGATTGTCATAGTCTCAAACTTTACATGGCCATCTCCCAACTGTTGTCTATTCAGGGTGGTGAGGCTCAGGGGTCTAGACTTAGGAACAAATGAGATGTTATTTTTCTTATAAAAAGTGTAGCCCATGAATATGCTGGCAGCTCCAGATCCACAAAAGCCTCACAGGAGACAAGTTTAGAGGCTAAATGGAAAATTACAGGAACAGTGATCTTGGTCTTGGAAGATATACCTGTAAGGTCTAACCCATCTCCTCCAACACTGATTAGACCCTGCCTTTTACTGGACGGGAATGGCAGACAGATAACAAATGTCCTTTAAGTTGAACAGTACAAGCATAGGCCCAATGCACGCCTCCTTTGTTTCATTGACTCTGTTAGGTGGAGACAGTTGACTTGGGTTCCACAGGTGCCTGAGATTCAACTGAAATGTCCGGTTCTGGCTGAGAGATGGTGCTTGGAAGTTAGGGGCCAAACGGTAAACTGGCCTAGGAAGCTTGCGAGTTCTAAGTCTCTCATGGCACCTTTGATTATACCGGACATCCAGACGAACACACAGCTTTATGACTTTTTCAAGGTCTTCCGGGGAATCATTATGGACTAATTAGGCATTTTTGGAAGGTTGCCTGTAATGCCCTTGAGTCCCAATTAGTCTCAGCAGCCAGGGTACGGAACTCAAGAGCATACTATGCCACAGACCTGGTACCTTGCTGTATGTCCAAAAGTGAGTACTCAGCTGCAGAAGTTCTATCTGGCTTGCCAAATACAGTCTGAAGAGAAGCCAGATTTTTTTCAGCGTCTTGCAGCACAGGATCATTGCATTCCAATTAAGGAGAGACCCAGGCCAGGGCCTTCCCCTTTAACAAGGAAATTACAAAAGTCACTTTGGCAGACAAAGTGCTAAAAGTCCCAGGGTTGTTGCGGAAATGCAAATGGCAAACATTAAAAAAAACCTCTGCAGTCCTCAGTATCACCACCAAATTTTTCAGGCAAGGGAAGTTTGGGTGGCACAGAAGAGGCGGGTTGGATAGGAGCAGGAGTAGGAGCTGGAGTCTGGACCAGTGCAGAGGGACCAGGCAACCAAGATTTAAGTATAGCACAAAGTTAATCTAACTTGGCGTCCAGAGAAGAAAGATGCTGTTCATGAGGTCCAATCAATTGTCCCTGATGCGAAATTGCCTTAACAATCTCAGCAGGGTCCACTGCCATTGTGGCCCAATTGTAATGTAAGGTACACGTGGTAAGTAGTGTCCAAAGTGGAGTTCGTATGCTAAGGATTAAGACAAAAACGTAGTCAGGAAGGTCAAATCGGCAACAGATTATGGAAAGCGGTACAAAATCGAAATTCAAAGAATGGTCAGGCAGGCAGAGGTCGTACACGAGCTGGTGGTGAAGTACCAAATCAGCAGGCTGGAGAATGGTTAAGAATTCAGGTAGAGGTTCAATACACGGTAGTCAAAATCACAGAGCTGTCAATACACCCAGGGAGCAAGTTCAAACAAACGAGCACTGAGTAGCAGGAACCTACTTTATGGACTGCTTGATTGTACATTTTCCGCAGCTGGCAGAAGGTGGGATCTAGTGAGCCCAAGGCAATGCATCAAGCTGGGAGAACATTGCAATATCTCCAGAAGTCCTCCGTGGCACAACAGGTAAGACTGCAAGTGTGGGACCAGGAACACACTGTTTCGAAGACACCCAGCTACATGACAAGACCAAAAAGCTCAGAGCACAATCTCTCTTAGCATAGAAGATGAATAAATCATACACATATGTAAGTGTGAAATTGTTACAGAAATGTGGAAAGGATTACAAAAGGTGCTTTAAAGAGCTAATCTCAGCAATAAACTGTATTTGATCAGAAAGCTATAACAAAACTGATGAAAGGCCAGGATATGCAGGATTACATAAGGCACACCTTGAAAATGGTTGAATGTCTAAGAGGTATAGAAGAAGAAATGCTTGTCACATTACTTGATGCATGTCCAGATGATGAACTGACACTGGAATATGTTAAGGGCAAGCTTGTGGATGAATATAAGAGTAAAACAGAAAGCATTAATAATGACGCTGCTTCTGTCATAGAGCCTGCTTTAACCACTTGACAACTGGGCACTTAAACCCCCTTCCTAATCAGACCAATTTTCAGCTTTCGGTGCTCTCACATTTTGAATGACAATTACTCAGTCATGCAACACTATACCCATATGAATTTTTTGTCCTTCTTTTCATACAAATAGAGCTTTCTTTTGGTGGTATTTAATCACCGCTGTTTTTTTTTGCGCTATAAATCAAAAAAGACTGAAAATAATGAAAAAAAAAATCTTTGTTTCTGTTAAAATTTATTGTAGAGTATTGGCGAGTATTGGCAAAGTATTGGCAGAGTATTGGTAAGTATTGGCAGAGTATTGGCAGAGTATTGGCGAGTATTGCAGGGTATTGCAGAGTATTGCAGGGTATTGCAGAGTATTGCACAGTATTGCAGAGTATTGGCAGAGTATTGCACAGTATTGCAGAGTATTGCACATTATTGCAGAGTATTGGCAGAGTATTGCACATTATTGCAGAGTACTGCAGAGTATTGCACATTATTGCACAGTATGGGCACAGAGCAGCACTGTGGGCACTACAGATCCAGCCCACAGCACTGCTAAAAACGATCTCTCCTCCTCTCCCCCTCTCCCCTCGCACTGTACAGATCGGTACAGAGAGGGGAGGGAGGAACCGGCGTCATGACATGACGCCAGTTTGTTTAAAAGTGATAGCTCCGTCATTTGACGGAGTGATCATGTGGTAAACGGGCGCTACAAGCGGCCATTTACCGCGATCCGTGATGCACCGGGTCTTTCGGACCCGGTGGTCACGAATGTTTGCTGGAGCACGCCCCAGGGGGTGCGCAAGAGCAACGTTCTGGGAGGACTGGGAGGACCTCGCTGTAGCCGTCTTTCGGCTATGGCCAAGTCGGCAAGTGGTTAGAGACTAAACACAAGAATAAAAACAGTAACATGCAACAAGAAACAAGTAAATGTTTTGTTTGCAAGAAACAAGATAATTTAAAAGCAGACTGCAGAATCTGGAAAGCTAGAATGCAAAAACAAACTAAACTACAAAAGGCCAAAAGTGGGAAGGAAGAAACTGATTTTTCTTCAAATAATAAATATGTTTTTCAATACAAAAGTTGCACCTCATCTTTTCAGGAATGGAGCTACGAGTCACGGGACAAATGACAGAACTTTCTTTATTCACCTTGACCAGAGTAAAACAGAAAAAAATAGCACAGCTAATGGGCAAGTAATGGAATTGGAAGGAGAAGGAGACAGTTTTTCCCAGTGTGTTACCAGAAAGATACCTGTGAAAAATGTCCTATATGTCCCTGCTATTGAAACTAAACTTTAGTCAGTGAAGTAGCTCACAAAACAAGCCAATGTAGTGACCTTCCAAAATGACAATTGTGCCATCACAAAAGGGGATTACTTGCAAAGGCTAAAATTACAGATGAACTGTATCAGCTGAACTGCAATGAGGTGGTTAATACTACCAAGGTGGAAAAACATTCAAATTGCATTCACACATGGCACAGAAGTCCTGACATAATACAGAAATGATCTGAGAATGACTATGCAAGTGGAATAAAAATTAGTCCTTGTGATCAAACAATTAAATGCACCAGCTGTATAAAAGGAAAAATGCCAAAAAAAGCCTTTACAAAGCAGAGTAATAACAGAGCTAAGAAACCTCTGAAACGTATTCATATAGATCTTTGCGGTCCAATGGAAATATTGACTCCGGGAAAGAAGATATTTTCTCATTTTTATAGATGATTACTCCAGGTATACTATACTATATCTATTACACAACAAAAACTAAATACCAGAGAAACTTGAACAGTATTTTGCTCAAGTAAGCAACAAATTTGGCAAAATGTCGAGTGTATTGCACACAGACAATGGAACTGAATATACAGGTGATAACACACATGTGATTCTCAGAAAGCATGGCATAATATTTCAAACTACTGTACCATACAACCCAGAAAGAATGAACTGTACCCTATGTGAGAGTGGAAGAACCATGCTGTTTGATACAGATATGCAAACTGCATACTGGGGGGAGGCAATTATGACCAAAATCAACTATCAGGAAAATCCACTCCATATGAACTGTGGAATGGAAGGGCCCCGAATTTGAACCATCTAAAATATTTTGGAAGTGAAGCCTATGTGCTTCGCTTCCAAAAGAAAACCGTACAAAATGGGATGCTTGCACAAAGGATGGTGTACTTGTGTGGTACAGTGAATCTCAAAAGGGATACAGAATTCTACACCAAGAGACAAAGAAGGCAAACATCAGTAGAAGTGTTATTGTCTATGAAACTTCAGTGTGTTCAAAAATTCATGAAATAACACAAACGCTTCAAACTGAGGGAAATTCCACATCAGTGTCACTTGAAGATAAGCAACAAAGTGACACATAAATAGAAAATAACGCAGACAATACAAATACTGTAAAAGAAAAAAACAGGCCAAAAGAGGCTTTAATCAGGAAATGAACTGACAGTAAAGGCATCCCAGCCAAACGTCTGTCCTGTTGCTCGCGTAGTATTAGAACCAGAGCCAGATTAATTAGATGAGATGCAAAGACTTTCAACTCATGAGAAACAAAAGTGGATCAGATGCTTTGACGAAACTGCTTACAAGAAACAGATTTATAGAACTGAGATCCGAAGTGATGGAATACAGAAATGTATTTTGTGCAACAACTACTGTACATTAGGGATGAGCCGAACACTCCCCCCCCCCCCGGTTCGGTTCGCAGCAGAACATGCGAACAGACAAAAAATTTGTGTGAACACTCGAACACCGTTAAAGTTTATGGGACACGAATGTGAAAAATCAAAAGTGATCATTTTAAAGTCACATATGCAAATTATTGGCATAAAAAGTGTTTGGGGACCCAGGGGTCATGTATGAATGAAAAAACTGTTTTTAAAAACGGCCATTTTTTCAGGAGCAGTGATTTTAATAATGCTTAAAGTGAAACAATAAAAATTAGTTTTCTTTAAATATCGTGCTTGGGGGTCTCCTTAGTCTGCCTGTAAAGTAGCACATTGTTCCCATGTTTATAACAGTACCACAGCAAAACTGCATTTCTAAAGGAAAAATTCCCCCCTCCCCAATCCATTACCAGGCCCTTATCTGAGCACGCAACCTGGCAGGCCACAGGAAAAGGGGGGACAAGACAGCGTCCCCCTCCTGAACTGTACAAGGCCACATGCCCTCAACTTTGGGAGGGTGGTTTGTGGTCCCACATTGTACCCCCACCCATTCACCCAAAAAAGTGTCAAAGTAAAAATGACAGGAGACAGTTTTCGACATGTACTTTATTAAAAAAATAAAAAGTGTCCCAGGATGTCCATTCATCTTCAATCACAGCGTCCAATGTTCCTGAGGATAAAAAAATGAAAAAACTCTGCCTCCATGGGAGGCGTCCACGCGGCTGCCGTCTTTTTACTTTGACATCTGTTATATAGGCAAGGGTGGGGCCACCTGGTCACGTAACTGGGTGACCCCGCCCCTTCTGACATCATGTGATGTCATATGATGTTAGAGGGGGCGGGGTCAACCATTTACATCACTGGATGGCCCCGCCCTCAATTATATAACAGCTGTCATCGTGAAAAGGCTGCAGTCGTTTTTCCATTTTTTTTTTCTTGAGAATGTCATGATTGGATTGTGGGACCCCCACACCATTTTATTTTTTAATTTTGGTGTGGGGTTCCCCTTAATATCCATACCAGACCTGAAGGGCCTGGTATGGATTTTAGGGGGGACCCCATGCCGTTTTTTTTTAAATTTTGGCGTGGGGACCCCACGCCTTTTTTTGAAATGATTCTTATGTATATTGGCGGAATCCGGAAATACATTACAGCCGCAAGCAGTTTTGAATGAAATTTTTTCCTTTAGAAATGTAATTTTGATGCTCTCATTTATTACACTATGTACGGCTGCAGGGTAAGCAGCCTTACATAGTGTGGTGCGTGGACTTAACCCCCTGAGCCATGATTGGCCAAAGGCACCCTTTGGCCAATCATGGCTCTCACAGCAGAGCGCACTGTGATTGGCCAAAGCATGCAGGTCAGGTGAATGCTTTGGCCAATCAGCAGCCGTCAATGCACTGCGATTTCGCAGTGCATTGAAGATCCCGCAGTTCATTATGGCTCATCCCTACTGTACATCAGTATTTAGTAGAGATATAGCTATGGTACTGTAAACTCTATGTCTTTTCTCTATAATAAAGTTCATGTGATCTGTCTGCAGTTAAGCAGCAAAGCCCGTGTCTGTTCTGTAGGGCTATATACAGAATTTCTAACACTGGTTATTTTTTGCATCTCTCTGCTTCTGGTTCATGGCAATAGTATGATAGATTGCAATAGTCAAAGTTATCAATAATTATATCATCCTGGCCAACCACTTAGAAGTGTATTGCCCATTGTGCAGGCTGGAAAAAGGTAAAAACATTCATGAGTGACCTTGGGAAGTCAGTGTTCCCCCAGTGTTCTCTGCTGGTGTAGGGATGTAGATGACTGACAGATCCTCTTAGGCCTGATGTTTGGATGACCATGTGTTCGGATAGTGGCCTATCCACATGTCCCAACTTCCTGAAATAAAAAAGAGGGATACCTTTTAGCACACAGAATATAAGGAAAGGACATGTTCCTGCCACAGCCCACGTTACACAGGCCAAAAAAGATCTATTGTGCACAAAATTATGGGTTAAACCACACAGTTGCATTTTTTACCTCTATTTTTCCGTCATATTGGTTTACAAAATAATAAATGCAGTAATATAAAGGTTGGATAAAAAGTTTAATGCAGCAATTTTTGGTAGTAAAATAGTACATTCTGTATAGAGACATACATATCAGACCAAAATGAGCAACAACTGAGGATGCACAAAGCACAAGGGGATTTGTTCTCAAAAGAGAGACATTTGGGACCTATGCCTGGGTTAAAGGTCAAGTATGCTGGGCAAGGAGGTCAACACACCTTAGAGGAACTTCGGCCTAATTGGGGATGCTAAGAAGCTGGGTAGAAGCTTCATCCTTGACTGAAGGGTACTGGTCTCTCAATAAGGATAGCTAGAAGCACAAGGTAGCTGAAACTTTCAGTATTTTCCAGGCAGAACCTGATTTCATAGAATATTGTTGGCTTAAGGGTCTTCTATCTGTGAAGACTGTAAGTACTTTTGTTGCCCCTCTACTGGAGTTTGCCATATAGATGGGTGTTCTGTGTCCTAACCCTCTCTGCCAGGAGTTTGAGTGAGAGTCAATAAACTTGTTTGCTCTGTAGTGACCTGTGCCTATCCATTCACAACGTTCCACTACTGAGATGAAATATTAGCCCACCCTGCCTTTGAGTTTTCTCATGTAATTTTGGGGGTCAAGGGGATGCTACATTCAGAAGAGGATGAACCTGAAAGTTTCTGTTAAAGGACACTCTAGATTCAGTCACTCAAAGAAACCAATGGTGACACAGAGCTTCCACACTAACCTTTTCAAAGCACCTCTCTGAATACAGTCTAGGTTGTAACAGCAAACACATGGTAGACAGCAAGTAAAAAGTGCTAAGGAAATTGCAGGCTATTGGTTGTGTAAGGAACAGGGCAGTCAATCACCCAGGAAAGAAATAGAAGACGAATGGTTAAGTAGTCATGAGTGGTAATCAGTGTGCTTTCATTTACCTGATTCTCTATAGGTAATTAACATGTAATAATTCAATAAATTGGTTTAAGATTGTACTAATAAGTTAGAAACATTTCCATTTGAAAATGTATGTTTTTTATGATTGTGGTAACCACAACAAATGGCCAGGCACATATGACTCAGTATTTCCTTATAATGACATTTGTGAAATAAGTTCATGAACCTTAAACGACTAAAAATTACAACTAGCCAGAGCGAGCAAAGAGGGTCTTAAAAACAGTGACAAAACAATTCCCTAGAACTAGAGAAGAATAAGACAGTTTGCATGTTTTCATTTAATAAGGAGCTATACAAACATTTGATTATTTGCACAATTTTCAATCTTAAATCATCAGACATAAACCCCAAATTGCAGAAATGAAAAGTCACCACATACAACACAATGGTGTGAAGTACTACTCATGCAGATAGTTTATCACAGCAGTAAATTAGGAACTGCTCTCCTTCAATCAGACAGGTTTCAGTAAGGGCCCAATAGCAGGTGTTTGCTAAGCATTTGTGAAAACTGTTTCACACCTGTGTTGTGCAACCTTACAAGTGTAAGTGAAAGTGACAGTACTCATTTCTATTTAAAAACAGACTCTTGTGTTGCTCTGCTTTTCTATGCTCTAATTTTGAAGTTGCAAGCAACCATATGAACCATATAAAACCATTTTTGTCTTTTTTTGTTTTGTTTTAACCTGTAGCACTTTGAGATCTTTTGATGAAAAGCGCACTATAAATAAAATGTATTATTATTATTATATATTATTATATGCAAATGTTGAAACCTGTAGACACGTCATTCATAATTGATGTCAATGTGAATGCTTCCCATACGCTTTTCAATAACTTCTCAATACCTGTATAGCATTTGCAAAGCATTTAATGCCAAGTTTCTATGATTCTGGAACCAATGGGTAACATACAGTAGTTACTGACAGGCAAAAAAGCCTATCAGGCAGAGTAGACATCACAAGCATGTTTCAGTGCACACTGGGGCATTTTGTAAGCCCTGATTAAAAACACCTGTGTAAACTAGGACTAACTGCCACAGACTGTCAGTAATTTTCCTTATGTGTCACAACAAGGTGCCATAAACATCATCATCCATCAAAGTCACAGACAGAAAATGTAATATATTACAACAGCTCAATAACTCTCACTACTTTTCAGTGTCACTTAGATGAAGTCATACAGACACAAACTAGCAGATGTTAGACATGGTCAGCTTTATGCTTAGTGTTTTAGTGAAGTTATAGGCCTCATTTACACTGGGATTGAAAAACCTGCAATTATATTGATTTATCTGCATTTATAGGACATTTCTAAACACATATAAATGCAAAGATTTTTAAATGGTATAATTCATACTTTGCATTTAGATGTGCTCAGGTATGTTCAATTCAGTGGCATTTAGAACAAATAGCAATTCTGCACATCCTGGGGCATATTAGAAACTCAAAACACATGTAAATGAATTATGCCATTATATGCATTTAACAGATGTACATTTAGATGCGATCCCCATTTTTATTGACCTGTAAATACAAATAGGGGTACAGTTACTAAAGGAAAATAGACTGTGCACTTTGCAAATGCAGTTGCACTTATTTTTTCCAAGAGCTTAGTAATTGTGGTAAAGCTTCACTTTGTAATGAATACCCAATCAAGTGCAAGGAACTAAAAAAACAGCATGTTTACATGCACATGATTGGATGATGAAAATCAGCAAAGCTTTTGCACATTTACTAACCTCTGAAAGGGGTTCAACTGCCCTTGCAAACTGCACAGTCTATTTGCCTTTAGTAAATCCACCCCATAAAGTTTTTGCTTTCTAAAAATAAGTGAAGTTGTGTGGTTATGTGTAAGCTTTCTATAGTAGTATTTTTTGCAAAAATTAGGATTTAGGAGTTTCATGAATTTTGATGATGCACGTTTCATTGTCCCATCCCAAAATGGCAATAAATTTCATCCTTCTGAGCTAACTTTTGGTGGTTGAGGTTGAGGAGCATCCTGTTGTCTGGGATATATTGTGCTTTTATTATTCAAACAGGGCATTGTGCAAAAAAAAAAGTGCGGATTGATATTTGAAGCCTTTGTCCCAAACTTCAACCTCTTAAGTAAAGTTGCAAAGAAGATCAGTAAGTAAGTGTGTGAGCCTATATTTTTTGACACAAAATCTCGTGGGGATTAGTTTTATTTCACCCAAAAAATAATTTTGTGACTTTAAATTGCCAATTGCCAAATTCCATTGAGTATAGCAACCTAAGGATGTGTGCAAAAAGACAACAAACAAGTAAAAAAAAAAGTAGTGTCTAGCCCAAAGGATGGCCGCACAATAATGAAACATTTTAACTTCACATATACAGTAAAACCTTGGATTGAGAGTAACTTGGTTTGAGAGCGTTTTGCAAGACAAGCAAATTTTTTTCATAAATTTTGACTTGATATACAAGCGATATACAAGTAGCGTGAAGTCACAAGTGAGTATAAAAGAGAAGAGAGGTGCCTCTAAGTGTAGCAATATGCTTACATTTAATGAAGGTACAACATTTAGCAACTCACATGGTTGATGATTAAAACAGGCACTAAGTATGCAGGCATCCGGGGTAAAGCTGTCCACATAGACCATCCTCCTCACAGCCATCGACGTCATCCCTTCCACGCTGCGCTCCACGAGCAATTTAAGCCTCGCTTTCAGATCCCTCTACTGCAGGGTAGTCTTGCCGGTCACAATTGCAGACTGACAGTGGTGAGAGCCGATGATGTGCGGGATGGTCTATTTGAACAGCTTTACCCCAGGATGCCTGCATACTTAGATGTGCCTCTTTAAATCATCTTTTTAATCCTCTTGTGGAGGCTTCCATTTGTGGATGGACATTTTATGGTAACACAACCTATCACATTGCTATCATTTTTTTATCTGGACTAAACTGAAGGACTTATGAATAAATGGTTGTGGAACAAATCATCTGAGTTTCCATTATTTCTTATGGGGAAATTTGCTTTGATATACAAGTGCTTTGGATTACAAGCATGTTTCTGGAACGAATTATGCTTGCAATCCAAGGTTTTACTGTAGTATTTACAGACTGTCAAACCATTGGATATTTGTAGGTATTAGTAATCATTACATTATAGGGCAATATATTCTTTGTCCACTAGGTGGAGTGCCAGTTGTGGTATAATGAAAAGTTCCTCAGTATCAGCTTGGAAGCAGAGACCAAGAATAAGTAATGCACAGAATGCATAGTTCAGGAGTAAGTGACACAAGGGGGGTTATTTACTAAAGGCAAATCCACTTTGCACTCTAAGTGCACTGAAAGTGCACTTGGAGGTGCAGTCGCTGTAGATCTGATGGGGACATTCAAGGAAAATAAAAAACAGCATTTTTTCTTGTACATGATTGGATGATAAAATCAGCAGAGCCTCCCCTCATTTCAGATCTACCCCTCAGATCTACAGGGACTGCACTTCCGAATGCACTTGCAGTGCACTTGTAGTGCAAAGTGGATTTGCCTTTAGTAAATCAACCCCAAAGAGTACAGAGGCAAAAGTAAGTGTTACGCAGAATGCAGAGGTCAGGAGTACATACATAGTGCTAAGTCAAGGAGTAAATGACACAAATAGTGTAAGGGTCAGGAGTAAGTAATGCATGAAAGGAGAGGTCAGGAGTAAATAATGCACAGAACGCAGAATTCAGGAGTAAGTGACGCAAGTGAGTGCAGGGGGTAGAAGTAATGATGCACAGAGTGCAAAGGACAGGATTAGGTGACATACAGTGTGTGGTGTCAGGAATAAGTTATGTGCAGAAGTTTAGAAAGAGATTAGGTGCAAGTATTACCTGGAGCAAAGGTTGGGAGTAAGTGTTCTATGTAGAGAAGAGGTAATGAGTAAGTATCACTCAGAGAGCAGAAGCTGACTTTTGTAAAGGGACCTGCTGGAAAATTTTTGGATGAACAGCAGCTGCATCCAATCAGATATAGTGTCTGTTCTAGTATTTTGACCGCCAGTGAGGCCCACTGTGAAAATATAATAGCCGTTGCACGAGATTGGTAATCTGTGCTGTATAGTGTCGGTTGAGGAATCTGTGTATGGCCAACTTTACAAAAACAATGTCATTTTATACATTGTAAATAACTTTTAACCTAAACCTGAATTGAAATCAAACATAACTTTGTTACAGAACAGCACGTGCCATAAGGTGACTGAACAAACCTTTACTTGTGTGTGATGATTCCAATAACTCTGCCAAAACATCTATACAAATTTGGATTGCATGTATGCTTGTATTTTTATTTTTTGGCAGCGGTAGCTTAGCAGAACTGCTCTGAATAATTTTTTTGAGATGGAACAGTGGTTACTTTGGAGCAGAAAATATCACAAAATAAAAGTTTTGAAAGTTATTAATACTTAAAAATTTGCACTAAAATCTATGTGCCAGTATCATAAATAGATTATTACATACCCACCACTGTTATAATGCCTTAAAACAGGGTTTACCACTTCCTAGTTGTGACAATTCAATGCAATAAATAACAAAAAATGAATCCTTTCCCTCTGCCCAATACACCCAAAAAAATAAAAAAAACTTTGGTCATTTTTGAAAACATTTAAATAAACAAATCAACACAAAAAAATTAATTTAATAAACAGACACTTAGCAATCCAGGAGTACAACACTGTCTTCGCCTAGGCCAGTTCTTTGCCAGTCTAGACTATAAAGGGCAGGGATAAGTGAAGTCAGGCCCGGATTTACTCCCTTTACTCCCTCGCCGGGTCCTTCAATGCCGCACCCCCCCCCCCCCACACACACACACACACACACACACCACCATTCACGTCCTTTATCAATGACTGCTACAATAGATCAATTAAAAACATATCTCCACACACGAGAACACTGGAAATAACTGGCTTTAATTGTACAGACTGAAAATACTCTCTAATGCAGAAAATGCCTATAATAATAATAATACAGTGCACACTGCACAGTGTAAATCCTAACCAGTACTGCATTTTTTTATGATAAATAATAATGATAATAATAGAGATCAGTCCCCAGGCAGCATTGCAGGACAGTCCAGCTGTTTTGCACAAAGCCACAAATACACTGACAGCCCTGATCTGTGCCCCTATTGTCACACTCCACAAAACAGCTGTGCTGACAGTCTACAGCACTATGACATCCCAATGCCTAATAAAAAAAGTAAAAAAATAAAAGAATAAAAATAAAATCTCCAACACAATGCACCTACAAACTACACTGCCCAACGTTGCATAGAACGCAAAACAAAACCCAAAAGCAACACATGAAGGAATTTCAGAGGGTGCAAAGCAATACATAAATTGCAACACACACAAAAAAAAAAACTCCTGCACCCCCCAGCTCCCCCTCCTTCCTCCTCCTGCCCAAATTCTGCAGCCTAGATCTGGTGATTAGCAGAAAAATGCATGAAAATGGAGGCAGGAGTGGATGGCAGCAGTGAGCTCTGAGCTTGTGTCACTCTATATCAAAAGCCAGGAATATAGTTTCACAAGACTTGGAACGTTTCAATAAAGGGAAGGAGAGAGAGAGACAGAGAAAAAAAAAAGTTCCTATGGCTCTCGTCAACTTTTAGCTAAGTTTAGTTTTTGCACGGATTGGGCTTTTTGTGGGTGCCAGGGATGGTGCAGGGGAGCTGCCTGGTGCTCCACAGGGACTGGCACAGGGCACACAGCTCACTGCTTTGCCTGGGAAGCTTCCTCTGGAGGTCAGTAAAATAGAAGCACATACTGTATCCCTTTTTTGCAAGCCTTGCCTGCCTAGGCAGAAGGGGGAAGAAGGCGCAGCCTTGCTGCCAGAAGGAATCAGCTCTGGGGGAGGCTGTGCTGCCTGCCAGGGGGGGCTGCAAGGAAAGAAAAGGAACCTACTTTTGGCCTGTTTCCTCACCCTCGCCTTGGATCTCATCGTGTCGGTTGGTGGATTCCTCTTCTCCTCCTTGAGCCCAGAAGCAAGGAACACACTATCTTCATCTCAGAAGCATTATAAGTTCGGAGACCTTTGCACATGTGCACAGAGCACTCAATCTGACACCCTCGCCAGCATCGGAGGGCTGGCAGCCTTAGGCCTGGGGGGCAAGTCCAGTCAAGTGGCCCATTAACACCTTGCCGATCAGCTGCCGTCGTTATACTGCAGCAGGTTAGCTCCCAGGCGCCCACAGCATGACGCTGGAGACGGTGCACATGGCCAGCGGCCGCGATATCTGCCGGTGACCTGCGATCGCTCCTGAGGGAGACAGAACGGGGATCTGTAAACAGACATCCCCGTTCTGACAGTGATCAGGAACATAGATCTCTCTCTACTCCCAGTCACTACACTGCCCCCACAGTTAGAAACACCTCCCTATGAAACATTTAACCCCTTGATCACCCCCTAGTGTTAACCCATTTCCTGCAAGTGACATTTATACAGTAATCAGTGGGTATTTTTAGCTCTGATCACTGTAAAATTTCAATGGTCCCAAAAAAGTGTCAAGTGTCCACCACAATGTCGCAGTCTCGCTAAAAATCGCTGATCATTGCCATTACTAGAAAAAAATAAAAATAATAAAAATGTCATAAATCTATTCCCTATTTTGTAGACACAGACGCTATAACTTTTTTTTTTTTACCAAAAATATGTAAAAAAATACATATTGGCCTAGACTGATGAAGAAATATATATTTTTTGGGGATATTTATTATAGCAAAAAGTTAAAAGAATTGGTTGTTGTTTTTTTTTCAAAATTTAGCTCTTTTTTGTTTGTAGCGCAAAAAATAAAAACTGTGACCAAATACCACCAAAAGAGAGCTCCATTTGTGGGGAAAAAAAGACTTCAATTTTGCTTGGGTACAAAATCACAGGACCGTGCAATTGTGAGTTAAAGCAATGCAGTGCTGTATCGCAAAAGATGGCCTAGTCAGGAACTGGGTAAATCCTTCTGGGGCTGAAGTGGTTAAACCACTGAATCAGCTCACCATCATCAGTGCCCATCAATGCAGCCTCACCAGTGCAGCCTGATCAGTGCCCATCAGTGCAGCCTGATCAGTGTCCATCAGTGCAGCCTCACTAGTGCAGACAGTGCTCATAAGTGCAGCCTGATCAGTGCCCATCCATGCCGCCTCCCCAGTGCAGACAGTGCCCATCAGTGCAGCCTGATCAGTGCCGCCTCCCCAGTGCAGACAGTGCCCATCAGTACAGCCTGATCAGTGCCGCCTCCCCAGTGCAGACAGTGCTCATCAGTGCCGTGTGATCAGTGCCGCCTCACCCATGCAGACAGTGCCCATAAGTGTAGCCTAATCAGTTCTGCCTCACCAGTGCCCATCATCAGTGCAGCCTGATCAGTGCCGCTTCCCCAGTGCAGACAGTGCCCATCAGTGCAGCCTGATCAGTGTTGCCTCACCCATGCAGACAGTACCCATAAGTCTAGCCTAATCAGTGCCGCCTCACCAGAGCCCATCATCAGTGCAGCCTGATCAGTGCCGCCTCACCAGTGCAGACAGTGCCCATCATCAGTACAGCCTGATCAGTGCCCATAGAATGTGGGGGGGTCAGCTGGGGGTGTGTCAGGGTCTGGATCTGTGTTACAGCTAGGTACTTACTCTCCTTGCACGGCCTCTTCGGAGGGGATGATAAATCTGAGTCACTTCTTCTCTTCTCTGCCACTCCTCAAGCTAGCGCCCAGTCCCAGCCCACAACTGCTCAGGTCACGTGTGACGTGCCAGCTGCCTCTGAGGCTCCTGGGAGGTGGGAGTTGTAGTCTGCTGAATTCCTCCCACCACCAGGAACTTCAGTGAGGCCAGACTACAACTCCCAGAGTACAGCGCAGCAGCAGCAAGCCAGTCTGCGGCTATTAGAAGTCGCAGCAGGAGCGGCGCCGCCCCTGCACCACTGCCTCCCCGAGGCCTGGCCTCGGTGGCCTTGTGGGAAATCCTGAGTGAAGTTGCTGTATTGCTGCCTATAAGTGTATACTTACTGTGCTGTAACCCCTTTGTATAATATATGGATTTTTAACATTAGTGAAGGAAGCCAGACTGCACACTTTCTGTGTTAAACAAGTGGCACTAGTAAAAAGGATACATTTCAGCTCAGTCTTCTCCCATATGCCACGTCCCTTTGTTGTGTTTCATCCTGATAGGGCTTAACCGTAGGAGGATTTTCATGCCACAAACAAGTTTTTGATATGAGGGCACTCCACTACTAAGAAAAATAATGGTGCAGCGCTAAAGTATAATAACTACAAATTTGTATTAAAATGAATAAAAGTCCATATAGGGTATTTAGGGGGGTAATAGTATGTGTCATGAATATAAAAGGACGACCACCCGCACACGATCATACTGCCTCTTACCCTCCAACTTAGACCCTCATTACAAAGGTCAAGTAAGCAATGGGCTGCAATCCAGTGAAATCGCCAGTATTATTAATCCCCTTCCAGGACTCTCAAACAGCTCAGCCAAGACTTCATAGATCTTATTGAACAAAAGGAACACTCCTCATGGTGTAGAATTCCCAAGTAAATGTATTCAATAAAAAGAGTAATACACACATTCTGATGATAAAAAGCTCCCATAGCAGTGTATGACAATCAGTGTTTCAAACCAGCAAGATTGCTGCTGCGTCCCGGCATGCAGTAACGTCACACTTCTCCAACTCCTCCCTACGTGTTTCAAATGATGTCATCAGGGGTGTGGCTAGACGGATGCTGTAGCACTATATATATGTGGCGGCTTATGCGAATCGATATCAGTTAATTGCGTTCCATAGACCTGAAGCAGAACTATGGGCATACCCCCCAACAGGAACAGCCACTATACTGGTTAAGATGCAAAACTAAAATTGTCTCCATAACAGGAACACACTCTGCAATGGTTACAAATAACCCCAGATATATTGCAACCACTAATCAAGGAAAGACACTCATACGCAAATATGCATTATATAAATGACTCTTTAAAGGCAAAGTAATACACACTTCAATAAAAGGTGAAATGATATATTTCAATATGAAACAAGTATATCGGGAAACGGCAACATCTTGTGGTTACAAAGGAAATTACATTAATATAATACACATTGCCCCAATCATATAAAAGATCATAATAATTAAATTAAAAAGCTGAAATTATTATACTAAAATATTACGCATATCATCAAGTATGCAAAAGGTCATTGAAAAGGAGAAACACAATCATAAAAAAATATCAAAAATATTCAACATTACCGCAGATTAACATCTGTTAGTTAATATTGATAAATGCATTAACATTGAATTAGATATTCATACCAAATAGGCTACTGGTCTTAGCTATGTAGATCCACAGGGTTTCTAATTTTGAAACCTAAAGACCCCTATTCCAAAGCTCCCCCATGTTGAGGGTATGTGGCCTGGTATGGTTCAGGAGGGGGAAGGCTGCTCGCTCAATCCCTCCTTTCCTGACCACTGGCTGCATGCTCGGATAAGGGTCTGGTATGGATTTTGGGGTTGAGACTTCCATGCTGTTTTTTGACTGAATTTTTATTTAATGGCAATTCTGTTTACATTCAGCTGTCAGTGAAGAAACCCGCTGACAGCTGATGAGTCATCGTTTTTTAAGGACGTGGCGGCCGGCTTTCTGGCCTGCTCCTTAACAACTAGGGATGGCCCGAACAGCCTCCTGTTCGGTTCGCAGCAGAACATGCGAACAGGCAAAAAATTTGGCAGAACACACGAACACAGTTAAAGTCAATGGGACACAAACATTAATAATCAAAAGTGCTAATTTTAAAGGCTTATATGCAAGTTATTGTCATATAAAGTGTTTAGGAACCTGGGTCCTGCAGGAAAGGAAAAATTGTCATTGTAAAACTGATCACGACTGTAATGAATTGTCAGGTCTCGGCAATATAGATAAAACTCATTGAAAAAAGGAGCATGGTATTCCCCCCAGTCCATTACCAGGCCATGTCTGGTATGAATATTAAGGGGAACCTCGAACCAAAATTAAAAAACAAATTGCGTGGCGGCCCACCTAAAATCCATACCAGACCCGGATTTTAAGGGGAACCCTGCACCAAAATTTAAAAAAAAATGGCGTAGGGGTCCCCCCAAAATCCATACCAGACCCTTATGCGAGCACATAAGCTGGCAGCCCACAGGAAAAGAGGGGGGGGAGAGTGCCCCCCCTCCTGAACCGTTCCAGGCCCTGCTCTTCTGTCCCACCACTGTAACCCCCTGCTTATCTGCCCCACCAATGTTCCCCCTTTCTCATCTGCCCCACCACTGTACCTCCCTGCACATCTGCTCCACCGCTGTACCTCCATGCTCTTCTGTCTCCCCACTGAACCATCTTCTCATCTGTCCTAACACTGAACCCATCTGCTCATCTGCCCCACCACTGTAACCCCCTTTCTCATCTGCCCCACCACTGTACCTCCTGCACATCTGTCCCACCTCTGTTCCCCTGCTCATCTGTCCCAACAATGTACCTCCTTTCTTCTCTGCCCTGCCACTGTATCCCCCTGTACATTTGTCCCATCTCTGTACCCCCTGCTCTTCTGCCCAACCTCTGCACATCTGCTCTACCGATGTATCCCCATGCTCTTTTGTCTCACTACTGAATTACCCTCTCATCTGTCTTAACACTAAACCCATCTGCTCATATGCCCCACCACTGTAACCTGCTTTCTCATCTGCCCCACCACTGTGCCTCCTGCACATCTGCCTCACCTCCGCTTTTCTGTCTCACCACTGAACCCCCTTCTCATCTGCCCCAACACTGAACCCCCCTGCTCATCTGTTCCACCACTGTAACCCCTTCTCATCTGGCCCAACACTGAACCCCCTGCTCATCTGCCCCATCACTGTACCCCCCTGCTCTTCTGTCCCACTGCTGAAGCCCCTTCTCATCTCTTCCACCACTGTACCTCCCTGCACATCTGCCATACCGCTGTACCCTCCTGCTCTTCTGTCCCACCTCTGAACCCCTTCTGTTCATTTTTACCACCGCTGTACCCTCCTGCTAATCTGCTGTACCCTTTTCTCATCTATGATATGCGTGATATGCAGAGTTTTAAAAGGAAGCAGAGATGAGACACATCTATCTGTCCTGGCACACTCATCCTGCTGATCCACCTCTCGCATCCAGCCCATGTGCTTGTATGTGATGTATGTGATGTCACATACAAGCATTTGAAATAGATGCGCAATGATGAGCTCAGGTCAGGGGTATTTTCTGAAAGCAGTGAGCTTGTGTGCAGGATCATAAGTTGGGTCCCCACATCTGAGAAAAAGTGCAGCGCTCTGTGCCGCAGCAAAAGTTGGGTGTGATTTTCATTGCACTGAATACTGGATGTGGCTTAAAGGGACACAGAGTGCAGGGGTTCAGTAGTAAGGGACGCAAAGGTTCAGGAATAATTTCAACAAAGTTGTCAGAAGCTCAACAGTAATTCCACAAACTGTCACCTGATTGTGGTTTTCTCAATCAGAGTGAAATCCCTTCTTTCTGAGATTGGTAGTGGCAACCAAGCAAGTCATTTTCCTCCAGATGGGGGATGGGGCTAGCAGGTCTGTGATTGGCTTTAGCAGTGGCCAGTGACAGTCCTCCTCCTCCTCGAAACAGGGACCACCCACCCTAGCAGAACTGCACCCAATCTCTTCCCCATCACAAAAGCTGACGATCGCAGCTATAGCAAAGTTAGAGAACCAATGTTTCCCATCTTTTACAATGTGTGGGGGCACAGTGCCTCCCCCTCCGTCCAGGTGCGGTGTGGGGAACTCTTAAATTGGAATGCATTAGTGTCTCACTGACACTTCCCTGCGCTGCTCTGCTGATGGGGAGAGAGTCAAGTGCCGGCAAAAGAGGCTTTGAGTGCCACTTGCAGCACCAGTGCCGGGGGTTGCCTACCCCTGATCTAGATTATCTAGAAAATGTCTGATTTAACCCCTCCCCTTGTAACTGGCTATACAGAATTTTGTCAAAGTGGTTCTAACGGCAGAAGTGCAGCACCCCCCCCCCCTTTACCTACCTGAGACTGATGTCAATCAAGTGCTGTGCACAAGAGCAACTCTCTCTTTTCACTGGCTCAGAGGCAGTAGCCTGTGAGGAAGGAGCTGGGGTGGGGCCTGTAACGATATCAAGTACGGGACATGAAAAGCTGTAGCTAGCTGCCATCTTGTGTGGAAGTAGCCATGACAGTTTGGCTAACCATGCAACCTCACAGAGAACTCTGAACTCCCTCCGTCACCCATCTTAGGAATTCAAAACTTTTAAGTTCAACAGAAAAGGTTATCTCAACAGAGAAAACAGAACCAGGTTAAGTCAGTAGAAAAACATTTGTTGTAAGGGCAGTGTTCAGGCCTGTCGTAAAACTGTCACCCTCCCCATTCAGAGACCAAACAGGCCTCGGTTGTAAAAATGTCTGAATACACCTCAATAGAATAAGTATGAAATTTCAGCATGTTTCATAACTTCTGACTTAGTAATAGCACAGCCATAATCTGGACATATTTGGCTTCTTCAGATAAAATGGAACGTTTCAAGTCCAGACACCCCTATGTCAGGTCATATGGGAAACCCCTGGGACCACTTATTCCTCCAAAGCAGGCTATACGTTGTAGATATGGCATGTTTAGACTTGTTTTGAAGGAAATCTCAAGTTGAACAATAATATGGATATTTGGAGTCTGTAAACACTACAGATGCAGATATATGAATATGTATTAAAAAATCTACCTGGGACATGGTCATGAGTGTAGACATCTCCCAGCAACCAACCCCTAAAACAGGATGACCAGATGATTGGTTACTGGTCGCTGTCAACACCCCCTGTGATTTGACAGAAAAGAGGAGATGCCAAGACAATGGTCAGTTCTCCTTTTACCATCCAAGAAGAAACATCTGCCAAGTCGAGAACCGATTACCTAGCTCATCGATCGAACTCTGATCAACCCTCGGACATTAATTGCAAGTATCCTTCCTTCCCAATTCTACCTTATTGCTTTGTGGCTGTATATTGTCTTTATTTTTTGAAACATCTTTTTTCTGTAAATATTTTATTTGCATCAACTTTGACCTTTTCATAGTAAACCCTTATGTTGAAAAGTGTTAACCTTGTCTCTAAAGCTCTTAATGCAAGCTATAAACGAACCTGCCTCTTAAAGGGCGCTACTGTTGTAGAGTAAGACTCTGAGCAGACCTGTCTGTGGTGGCAGTGTGTGTGGCAGACGCTTATTCTAAAATTATAATTGGTATTGCTAAATTACGAGTCTCCCCCGGCTCGGTCTTTTAAACGGGGGTGGTGGCAGTTAAAGGGTTAATTGTGTAATTAGCCCAGTGACAATCACTCTCAGGCTGCTTGCACCTAGATTGTGGTCCCGCAAGCTGGAAAATCTTTGTGCTGGGCGCAGCTGAGAGTGGCATTGTTACGTAAGTGACAGCGTGGTGTGAGGTTGGCTGGTCCTTTGTCGCGAGTTAGCGAGGAGGGCAGGGATCTGACACCCGCATTCGTCACAGGGCCCAGCAGCCTTCTGTAGGTCACAGTTTTCTATGGCAGCAGGAGGGCAGGAGAACTTGCAGAGGACCTGGGAAGAGGAGGATCGGGCACCTTTGCACAGAGCAGGTAAATAGAGCATGTTTCTAATTTTCAAAGAAAAAAAAATCCCTTTGCAATCTTTTTAAACCAACGTGGATGATGACAACAGGAGACATGTAAAAAAGGCATCCCATACATTCATCTTTTTTGTTCAACCAGTCTGATTCATCGAATGTGTGGATGGGGGATTCTTCCTGCTGTGCAATTGTGTTCAGACAGTGAGGGCCCTTCCCCATCATCATAATACAATGATCAGTACCGCCAGCAGTGGCACAGATCAGTCAGGTAAAATCTGACAGGCTGGTTGCACAGAAGTCGATTGGTAGATCGAGTTCTGTACAACCAGAGTGCCCATACATGGATCAAAAATCATACGGCCCCCACTGAACCAGCTGAATTTTGATATATCTTTGGCTGGCTTAAGAGTTTCCTGAAGTTGGTTTAAAATGTGTTCTGATTCAGCCTCCATGCCAGCAGTGTGTGCTAATGAGGCTCATTCTCCATAATTTTCCTTAACCAATGGAATAAGACAAGGGTGCCTGCTGTCCCCACTTATATTCATTCTAACCCTGGAACCTTTTCTGAGACACCTACATCAGAATATGAACATCAAGGGCTTTTCTATGACACATGGGACCTCAGCAGTTGTCCGATTTTGCTTATTCCCAACTTGGATAGTTATGTGCGATTAACTTTCTGCCATTGCTGTATTCCATAAAAAAGGACCTCTGGTGCTGGCATAACCATACTTATACCTGGCTTGAAAGAAATGCCATCCTGAAAATGAATGTCATACCCAGGGTGCTGAATCTCTTTCAGGCTCTTCCAATTGCGATTACACAATAGTTTCTGAAGATCTCTGAAAGGAATTCCTACAATTTGTTTGGGTCCGTTCACATCCTCAGTTGTCCTATATCTATCTCATCATGCCCAAACTAAGAGGTGGGGTTGCATTTACAGACCCTCTAAAAATACTACAAGGCTTCACATCTATCTTGCATAGTCACATGATGCAGAAATTATAGTACACACTGTGGATATCCTTGGAGCAACCTTGCTCAGATATCCCCATGCATTACCTGCCATGGATTCGGCAGGATTTGATTCCTGACCTAAAGAACCACCCCACTATAAGCCCAACTCTCAGAGCTCTCATTCAGATTTCTCTCGTCTGTATCCAGCGTTGGGTAACTTAAAATTTCCCCTCTGCCTTTCAGATAGATGTTTTTGCCAGCTTCTGATGGCTGGAACCTATAGACTTGGGAACTTCCTCAGCGCATCTTATCTGAAGTGCACTTTGGCTCTCCAACAGATGTTTGATCCCCATCTGGAAATGTGGTGTCTTCAACTGCTTCACTACCTCTCCGTGATTCTCAAACGGGGTCTCTCCAACCGTCAGGAGTTGTCCTTTGAACAATTTTGCTTGCTTTGGGACCATCTTCCCATATGGTCTCATTGATATATAAACTCCTGATTCAATCAGCAGACACTTTTATGTTCCCATTGAGAAGATGCTCTCTATTTTGCTCAATACTCCTTTATTAAAAATATGTACCAGGAATTTTGCGGGTCCTGACCAGATGGTATAAAGTTCCAACAGTTTTGCATAAGATGTTTCCCCATACAACAGATGTCTATTGGTATTGTCGATAGATAGCGAGTATTAAACATATTTTTTGGACGTGCAATAAATTTAGGAGTTTTTGGTCACAGTTGAGAAACCTAATTAAAACTGACAGATTGTGACCTGGGAGATGATGACCCATCAAGGTACCTGCTACACCTTTCCCACCTCCCTACAGATTCACCTTTTAAGTGTGGCAAAGGCATGCATTTGTGCCCTCTGGAAGCAGGAACTCCCCCTGACAATTACACTGTTGCTCTCAAGGGTTACTGAGATACATCACATGGAAACATTACTGTCACTCTAAAAGGGAAAGAGGAAAGGTTCAGGTGCACATGGTTCCACTGGACGCTGTTCACATGCTCTCATGAATATGAAACGCTGATGGCTGGAGAAGACTAATCATTTTAGACTTTACCTCATTTGTCTGCTATATGGTATTGTTTCCGCTCTTCTTCTTACTCCCCCACGCCCCCCCCCCTTTTATCATCTCTGGCTCCTATTTCTCTTTCCTCATTCTATCTATGTTAGATACTTCCATCTGTGTCTTATATGTTCTTCTCAAGTTCTGCTTTCTTGGGTGTCTTACTTAATGATAGAACTGAGGGAATCCACGCCGCCTACCTACGTACCCCTACCATTTCACAAAAAAAGTGTCAAAATGGTAAAAAAGACAAGAGACAGCTTGGGGCAAGTCCTTTATTAAAAAATGAAAAAAATAAAATTGTCCCACACTGTAAGTTCACGCCGCCCGATGGACTGAAAAAGAAAAAAAAAAGCAGCAACTGATCCGCCTACATGGGAGGCTCCTGCCGACTGATGCGTCTTCTCTGTGACAATTCTTATATAACTGAGGGCGGGGCCACCCAGTGACGTAAAAGGGTGACCCCTCCCCCTCTGACAGCCTGGTATGGTTCAGGAGGAGGGCGCTCTCTCGTCCCACCTCTTCTCCTACGGCCTGTCAGGTTGCGTGCTCGGATAAGGGTCTGGTATGGATTTTGGAGGGACTCCTATGCCATTTTTTTTAATTTGGCGCAGGGTTCCCCTTAATTTCCATATCATACCCAAAGGGCCTGGTATGGATTTTAGGGGGACCCCCACACAATTTAAAAAAAAAAAATTTGGTTCAGGGTTCCCTTTAATATTCATACCAGACCCAAAGGTCCTGGTAACTGACTAGCATCCCATGCTCTTTTTTTCAATGATTTTCATCTATATTGCTGAGACCCGACAATTCATTACAGCCGCAATCAGTTTTGAATGACAATTTTTCCTTTAGAAATGTCATTTTGCTGTGGTACTGTGCTAAACACGGGAAACATGCGCCATTTTACAGGCATTCTATAGACACGCCTCAGGCACAATATTTAAAGGACTATGTCATTTTAATTGTTTCACTTTAAGCATTAAAAAATCACTGCTCCCGAAAAAATGTCCGTTTTTTAAAAAAGAAATTTGCATTGATACATGTCTCCTGGGGCAGGACCCGGGTCCCCAAACACTTTTTATGACAATAACTTGCATATAAGCCTTTTAAATTAGCACTTTTGATTTTTCATGTTAGTGTCCTATAGACTTTAACAGTGTTCCTGCAGCTTTCGAATTTGCCGCGAACACTGCATATTGTTCACTGTTCAGCGAACAGGCGAACTCCCAATTTTCAAGTCGAACTTACGTTTGACTCGAACATCGGGCTCATCCCTATATGTATCTATGTAATCTGTTGGTAGGTTTGTACTCCTTCTCCTGTTTTGTCCAAAAACTTTATAAATACAGAATTTAAAATGTGTTCTGGTACAAATTTTTCATCTGTCATCTGACAACTTGAGGTCCAAGAACATCAATTTATTTTAGATCAACACTTAATTAAAGGATATAACAAAGGGTTATTGTTACAGTAAGAAACAAAACATTTATTTGTTCTTCAGACCCCTTTCAGGTTATAATGCTGTCAATGTATTTACCATAGTGGGCAAGGTTTGCTCCAAAAATATTATCAGACCAAATGTACTGGTCTTCCCAATACCCCATTCTCATGGCTGTTTCACACAATTGGAGGAACCCTTCTGACTAGAATTAGAGATGGTTTCGGTGTAAAATAAAATCCATGTATTCCAGTATGACTCTGCCATGAACGCAGGGCAGTTCCTCCCATTTATATTGAGAAAGGATATCTAAAGTATAATTTATATCCAGAATAAATGCTGGTAGAGACTGGCTGCAGAAATAAAAATCAATGTAATGTGGGAGGGCAATATTGCCCTACTACCAATGATTGGCTTCCTTGGAGGATTTATGAAATCTTAAGACATTTGGGGAAACTGATAAAAATAGGAGGTTTTTAGGTGTTCAATATAAAGAAAGGCTTTTTGCTGCTTATTAATGACTCCAGACTTAAAAGTTTTGTCTAAAATACTGGCCATTGGCCAACACTAACTGAAAATCATAAGTTGGATCTTTACCAAGTTTCATACTGGTCTGTACATTTTTCAGGAGTCTAAGGCTCTCCCTCATATCATTCCTGATATTATAAAACACTATGCCCTGAACTTGCTTAATTGCTTTACGATGGCATTAGCCACATTCCTAAAATTCTTAGGGGCTATTCATTCATGAATCAAAATATTTGATTTATTGGATACACTTTGACCTTTCTGCAAAGAGCTGACAGTTTCCTCATAGCCGTTTCATGGAAAGCAATATTAAAGGAGCTTTTGGCTTGAATCAGACTGAAAAGAGAGTAGAACTCGAATGTGCTGTCAACAACCGCTAGTTCAAATTGTAACCTACAATTGCTTCCAACCCTTTCACAAAAGATAATCTCACTGTGACCCTTATAATGAACCTTTGGGTCTTGCACCCTCTTTGCTCTTGCTCATCAACCTCAAGAGCCCAAAAACTATTGAATAAACCTTTCAATGTTTCCATACAAAGTCACAACATTGTTTAGTAAAATAAGAATGTCCCCCCTTAATTTTGGCAGAGGATTGGTTTAAATTTGTCTGTTTGGCTGATTCCCATCATCACCTTGTTGTGTACACATAGGGGTTGATTTACTAAAGGCAAATAGGTTTTTCACTTTGCAAGGGAAGGACCACTGTACAAGTAATTCTCCCTGGAGCTTAGTGAATGCGATCAAATTTTTACATTGCAAAGAATACAAAATCATGTGCAAGAAAAACTTAAAAACAGCATTTTTTTGCATATAATTGGATGATGGAAGTCAGTTTTCTTGCAGTCTGTTTGCCTTTAGTAATTTAACCCCATAGAATACATAGCTCTATGAAATATAGGGCCAGTAATCTTTTGTTCCACACCCTTATTACTTAACCTGTTTTGTTCATTTTCCTACTTATTTCATGAACCATGTGCCCCTAGTTAGCAGTAGCTTGGACCTTTTGAAAAAGTGACCTTTTTTTCATTACGTGGTTAGCCTTACCATGAATATTGTAAGTCCTGTTGGTATTACGTCCATTAGGCTACATATTGCACTTTATTTAGGACAATTTTTCAAAATTTTCTTAGAACCTTTCTTCTTTTATTTTTTACAAACCGCAGGGTGCTGTCCATTGGGGTCATTTTAGGTATGCTGTGGGGATGTATCCAAAAGGTGGTATATTTTAAAAAGGCGCAAAGGGACCAAATAAAAAAAGTTTATGCATTTGTAGAATTTTATACAAGGTATTATTTAATGATATAGTAGTACCAGCATGTAACAAATTTTAAATTCACTCTTCTGCATTTTGTATTTATTTGTTCATTCTCCTTATACAGAATAAATACATTAGTACGCATCAGCAGTGTATATAACTAGAAATTCCACAGTTGCTGGAAGTTAGCTAATGTTATTGTAAAAACTAGCAGCCATGTGTTAAATTGTCTTGCTGCAGAATTTATGATGCCCTATTCCAGTTGTGAAAATGCCAACAGCTCTATCATTTGTGCTGTAGATACAAAGAATAACTTTAAAAAATGCTCTGGATTTGGTGGTAAAGTATAAATGAACATAAGGGTAGCACATTGGAATTTTAAATAAAGAATGTTCACTTTCTGAATGCTTCAGTGAATTTCTTAGATCAGTTTGGTGCAATTGCAAGTAGAAATAAATAGGGGCTTGGTTTGAAACTTCTGGCCCTCAGTGCCTGTACTTCATATTCAACATCCAACACCACCTATATCCTCCACTACAACTCTTCACTTGTAATATCTCTGAGGTTTGGAAAGAAGCAAAGCCCAGTCTAATGAATAATGAGGAAAGAAAGCAGGGAAAGAAAACTCTGGTCACAGGATGCGTTATGTCTTGTGACCAGCGTCTTCACCAATCATAGAGTGTTCTCTGCAGCAGTATGCAGAGATCACTCAGTGAGAAACCATATGATCAACACTGCCGCCTGTATTTTATGAATGGCACATAAAATGCAGGAGCAGTTCACGCTAAACACTACAGTGTCCAGCAGAGAGCAGAAAGTGATATCCACTCTCTATTATAAATAGGGACCCCAGTTTTAAAACCCTAATTTCTATAAATAATGGGTGACTGTGTATTTGTTTTATTTGCAACATTTGCATATTTGTTCAGTACAGTACATACGCAGGTTCTGCTTTCTACTTGGTAGTGGTATACTAGTGATGTGTTTTTTTTTCAATTGAAGCCTATAATTTATCAAACTGTTTACAAAAAATGCACTCCCTATGTGGTTGATATCTTATTTCAACAGTTTTTACAGTGTATTGATTGGTCATACCTTTTTTTAGTAGTAGTTACTTTTTTTACTCTTTGGGGTTGATTTACTAAAACTGAAGAGTGCAAAATCAGCTTCTAACTTCAGCTTGTTCAATTAAGCCTTGACAACTGTAAGCTCATTGGTTACAATGCAGAGCTGCACCAGATTTTGCACTCTCCAATTTTAGTAAATCAACCCTTTTATGTCTCTGTATGGAAGATCTCCCCCTTATTTGTACTGTGATCATTGTCATTTAGACAAAAGTGAAGGGAAATGCAAAATTTCTGCTATCAGCAGAACAAAAAGTGAAGGAAAATCTACCCTTGGGGACATCTGTTCTGCTGACGACTGAGTGATTCCTCTCACTTTGGGATATTTCTCCTAACCTTGTGTTGCATTTCTGGGCAGGGGTATATCCTCAATGGTTAGCAAAAATAACACTACCCTTAGCTATCCAAAAATAAAAAAAGTTTAGTTATACATCCACTCTAAGAAGAGGAATAAAGTGACTGAAAATTTAAGTAGATCCAAGCCCAATCACCCACCAACATCTCAAATGAGATTTAACATGTTAATATAATTTAAAAAACGTATCTTATTTTGAAATGTATTTGAAATACTGATGTATATCTAATAATATATAGGATAATTGTATAGCATGTACAGAAAAATGTCATGAAGGAGGGTAAAGGCATGTCCTTTCATGGCCAAAACGTGCTGGGTGGAGCTAGGAGTCTGATGCTATTGAAGGTGTCCAAGCTTGTTTGCACAGTGAAGGTGGTGTAGAGTTGTACTTTTATACCTATCCGTTTGGTTGTTACAAAGCTGGACTTTTTTTACTGCACTATTTTGCAGCTGCAGGCATCACCCCGGTACCATTTTTTAGAGCCGATCGTCGACTTTCTTGTGATAACAACAGATGAGGCTAAGCAGCCGCTCGATTGTTATCACAAGCAGTGGGAGGGGATGTGCCCCCTCCCACCGCCTTTTGCCACTCCATCGGGGCTTTCCCGTTCCACCGGGACCAGCCGTCACGCCCGCCAGCTGGCCGGAGGCCCGAACAAAGCTGAAATCGGCTATATTGCAACAACCCCCATTTTATTCTCTGGTGTCTCTGGTAAAAATATACATATAATTTTTGGGGGTTCTATGTAATTTTCTAGAAAAAAATATTAATTTAAACTTGTAAATGACACGTGTCAGAAAAGGGCCTGGTCTTGAAGTGGTTACTAAAGCTCATAAAATGATATTTGCACTATTTGAGCCTACTCTCCTTCCACTGATATTTTGCACATTATTCCATCTAAAAGCCAGAGATATGCTTTCTGGGAACTGGCTTCTGCAAATGCTGATGTGATGGATAAAATCATTCTTGCCAGCTGTCTATGTGAACTTTTCCCCGGAAGAAACAACATCCAGGGGATCCAGTGAATTGCTGCATACATACCTGTAATGGATATATATATATACTGCATATATACACTTGTTGACCGCCTCATAGCAGTTTAACTGCTACAGGATGGCCGTGCTGCACAGGATCACGTATATACGTGCACTTCCGGGTATCGGGCATGAGTGTACGCTGCCGGCGGCTCGCTTCCGCTGTGATTCTACACAGCAAGAGCTGATCAGCAGGTCCCGTGGACCCGACATCCGCCGGCACTGCTGATTGTTCTGTACACAGCTGGTCCCCTAAAAGTGTCAAAAGTATCAGTGTCCCAACTGTCTGCCACAATATCGAACTCCCACTATAAGTCACCAATTGCCGCCATTACTAGTAAAAAAATTACATTAAAAAATTAAATACATAAAAATATCCCATAGTTTGTAGACGCTATAACATTTGTGCAAACCAACCAATATGTAGCAGAATATATATTGGCCTAAATTGATGAAGAAATTTGATTTTTTCAATTTTTTTTTTAATTGGATATGTTTTATAGCAGAAAGTAAAAAATATTGTTTTTTTTTTAAATTGTTGGTCTTTTTTTGTTTATAGCGCAAAAAATAAAAACAGCAGTGGAACCACCAAAAGAAAGCTTTATTTGTGGGAAAAAAGTACATACATTTTGTTTGGGTACATTGTTGCATGACCGCGCAATTGTCAGTTAAAGTAACACAGTGCCGTATCACAAAAACGGCCTAGTCATGAAGGGAGGTAAATTTTCCGAAGGGCAAGTGAATATATACTGGAATTTAAGTAGATATCTAGTTCATTGCATAAGTACAGATTATTAATCAATTATATTAAAAGTTGATGTAGGCCTACCTTTTAAAATTGAACCTGTCTTCTCTTTTTATTTCAGTCCTAAACATATTAACCTTGATCCTTGATCAAATGTTTGCTTCACCAAGCTCACTTGCATAGTCTTTACATTTTTCAAAATACCAATTTAATATTAATCTTAATAAACAGTTAATTACAGGCAAAAACCACCTGCCCCCCCCCCCCCCCCCCAAATCTTTATACGTTTTTCAAACTTTTTTCAATAGCTTTTTGTGCACTTTTAGGCATTTTCTCACATGTTTTCTTGGAAAAGTAGTTACCTTCTTTGTTAAAATGTATGTATTGTTCACTTTTCATGTATTTCCATACATCTCATACTTCAGATGTGCCATATTTCAATTGCAACAAAAGTGCCACCTAAAGATTTTTTATTAAATGCACTGAATAATAATGCAGAGATGTGAACAATACCATGGATTATAGTAGCACAAATCTTATCATGCAGTTTACCAAATGTAAAAGTAATAAAGCAAATCTGCAGTGTTGTAGGTAGATCATAACCTGAGAACCCTCTGATCAGCTTTACCCTGCACTTGCCCACACATTAACATGCGCTGGGTCGCACAATAAAGTGTGTTGCAGTAAGGCAGCTCAATCATTATGAATGGGCTGCCAATACACTGTAAGAGACAAAAAAATGACCTGGCCCTTTTTTACAATAACAGAAAATGACTCCTGCGCACAAGTGGTCGACCCAATAAAAGGGATACACTGGCCTTGCTGCCCTCAAGGATGGGGAATCCTAGCAGACAAAGAAATAAAAGGAGAGAAGGGCGCACCAGCCATGTGCATTATCTTTTGTAAAACATTTATTTAGTAAAATGGGAGTATGACCCCTGGGGGCCTAAATGAGGACCCTGAGGTTCACAAAATCACGTGACCCCATAGTATCCACCCACGGCGCTTCTATATGCCACTGCCACTTTATTCACATACACACACCTTTCTGTCCTTTCTGCTTTTGTTCCTAGGTCGACTTTCGATTGTTGCATTCTAATGTATCTTTTCAGTTTTATTTGGTGTATCATATTTCACATTCTCCCAGTGACCTATGATTAATCAAATCTACACTGAGTTATCTATATGTGGTTATGTTATTATTGTGGTACCATTGTTGATATGTTTAGCATTTATGATATAGGTATCTCCTTTGTATTTTAATGACAAGTTTGTCACGTTACACATGTTGCACACAGTAATGAGGAAGGGACCACCCGGCCTTTGCCTGGAAAATATTATATTATTTAATATAAAATATATATATATATATTTACATATACATCCTTTTCAATCCCCCCACCCTCCGTTGTGGGGTATATGATGACTACCATGAGCACATTAGCACTAAGTAGTCATTATGCCAGTTACTGTTCGTGCCACATGTGTCCACTCCTTCAGTACCATCCCGGTGTATCCAATCATCTTTTTTTATATTTATTAAGAACATTTTTAATTCTTACCTGTCATACAATTTGTTTTATAATAGTTTTTTATAATAATTTCTTATATATTTTTAAAATATTCTTACATTCTGGTCTGGCCTGGATTAGTCCTTCATCTATATAATAATTTTTCTTTGCGGCCTCGGGCGTCACATGGTATACAGTGATATGGGCATTTACGTAATGTGCAGATGGGCATATGGGTTATGCATCCTGTAATACTGTGAATATATCTCTATACACATATACATGTACTACTAGTACTGCTGACAATCCTAAATGCTATCTAGCACAACACCATACAAGCTATATATCATCCACTAGTCATTTGACTTTTAGTAAACATGTGTGACATGTGTGTGTTCACTGCTTGTCAGTGTGCAGTGGCCCCTGTGATTTAGTGTGCGACGGCCGGTTTGTTTGTGCACTGTTTCCGTGTTGTCGTTTGCGGGGCGGGTCCGTGGTCTACGCTGTGCTGGCCTCGCCCCCTCGAGTGTCTGCCTCTAGCAGTATGGCGCCGCGCTACCCCCTGCCGCTTACGTCATCGGTAAGCGGCAGCAGGCACAGGGGAAATGACGCGCACCGCCCCTTCCTCCTGTCTGGAACGCAAACGCACTGGCGTGCGTTCCAACACTGAATGCACAGCCGGATAGGACCGATGGACCGCTCTCCCACATACACTGCAGCTACACAGCGATCAGGGTGTACTGAACATCAAAGGTATAGTGTCCATCTCTATGTATATAAGTTTACTAACATGACACTTCCTTCCTTGCCAAACAGATGCATCCATCCCATGCCACTCTGCACCTTTCTGCGCCCATCCTTCTATATATACATATATGTGTGTGTACACATGCACACATCTATCACTGCTGATCATGCACCCCTATGGCTAGCCTCTGCTGGGTTCTAACTGTACTACACCACAGCGACACTCACCAGTTTATTTACTTTACTATATTTATTAACAAATGAATCTATTCATCAATTGATTTATCTATTTATATATTTTTTAACCAATTAAATCATGATGGGCTATCCACTTGTACAGGCAAAGAATGTAGGAGGGAGGAGCTCCCAGAAAGGGAGGAGCCCTATGTGCCCTGCCCCATCCATTGATTGTGCCTTTTTGGCATTCACTATATATACAGGGCCTACTGAAGGAGGGTTCACTGCTGAGCTCTGATGAAGAAGGGATGAGCCCTTCGAAACGCGTAAGCGAGCAGTGTTATATATTCCTCGGAAATACCTTTGGAAGGCTTTGTTCATCATTATTACCACTTGTTGCAAGTTGATGTCCAAGGTTTATGGCACATGATTCTTTACTGCTTGTGAGTAATTTCCTTTATCATTTTACTAAATAAATGTTTTACAAAAGATAATGCACATGGCTGGTGCGCCCTTCTCTCCTTTTATCCCTTTTTTACAATGCAGGTCATCACTATGTAATTTATGTGAATAGACCTCTACTTACTGTGCGTTGTGGTGCCATATACAATGAATGGCACTGCAGTGCATCGCACACAGGGTAGGTGTCAGTTGTGTGCTGTGGCAATGTGTAAGTCTAAATGGGTGCTCCAAAAAGTCCCAGGTTTGATGTCACCAAACAATAACATATACTAATAATTATTTTTTTCTGATTTTCAAAACATTTATTTTAAGTAAATGAATCTACACCTACACCAGTTATTTTAATTTTTTCCTAAAAAAAAAAACAACAAAAAAAAAACAGTACATGAAATATCTGCATTATGTATCAGTTTTAAATATTTGTGACTACATAGACTAAATATTACTAGTGATATGCTATTATTTGCAGAGAATACTATGTCCCACTGTTCTACATGCGACAAGACTGTTTGTTTAACATTCCATGACAGACTGTTACTCCTATTCCATTACAGAAAAATGCTGAAAGTATGAGGCACAACAAATGTTAGCCTGTTATGTAGCCCAATCACTGTCATCTGTTTCCTTTTACACCCAGTGACCACATTTTTCATAGAAGTCTATTTTAAAGGCAGGCATGCAATCTGATAATAATTAACAAGCTGGGATGGGTGGAGCACAAAGAGAAGGGAAACCAATGAAACCATGGTAGTAAAATGGGTGGGAAGAGGTGGAGTGGAGGGTATCTGTAAAAAAACCTGAATTTTACAAGACACTGCTAACTCTGACGGGAGGAACAGCCACAAGCAGTTAAGAGAAGGAAAAGGTATGTTCCTATTTTTGTACAAAGCTGAAAGCTCACAATGTATTTTAATGCTTACTTTAAATGTCATTATATTTGCTATTTAGGTGTCCCTCTAAAACTATTTTCAGAAATTCAACTTGATTTGCACTTAATTTTTTAATTAATGTGGTTGATTTACTAAAGGAGAGAGGATGTTTACTTAAAACTCCTCTAAATAAAGTGAAGCTGTGTCCATCTTAACCAATTAGCCAATTGCGAGCAAAAACTGTTTTTTTTTTTGTTATTGTTTTTTTTTTTTTAATTTTTTGAAAGTGATTGGGTATTTATAGTACCACTAGTAAACCCCAGCTATTAATAATAACACTGGTTAACCTCAGTTACTAACATTACCTAAATTAAACTTTGCTATGTGAACAAACTCTTGTCTTCTAGTAAATTAATCTAATGCACAAAAGTATACAAAGTTCCATTACTCTGCTGGCGTATGTATGTTGTAGTTTTACTGTGCACATTTGTTTTCTATTATGGTCATATGACGGTTGACATTTGTCTTTATTTTAACCTAATTAATAATGTAACTATGTACCAAGAAGATGTTCATTAAAAACTCAAAAATGTAATAAAAATCATAAACAGAAGTAGTTCATATCCCACTGTCTGCCATAGCAACTGTATTTTCCCTTTGAATCTTAATGCATTGTAGGGAGAAAAAAAAAAGGATGTGAATGTTTTTTGTTTTTTTTACATTAGTGTGTACCTAAAACCATTTTTCCCCTTTTTTAGTTTTGAATAGAGTAGGGAAGGTTTCAAACCCCTGTCAGGTTTTTATTGCTGTCTGTGTCCCTTGGCCCTGTTAACCAGGAGGTAAGGGGATTTTTTTTTTCTTGGGAGAGTGCATGTGATTAGCACAGGGCCAATCAGCACTGTCCAGACAGAGGGTGATGCAGCCTCATTGGACAGAGTAGAATGAAAACTCCTCCTACAAGCCTTAACCAATGCTCGACCAGACACTAATAGAAGTCACAAGACTGCTATATACTGCTGATAAGAAAAAGTATTTAGCAGTTTATATTTACTAAAATAATTGCATTTCCATGTTCTGTGCACTGTGGGAGACCAGATATAGGGAATGCAAGGTCCTGTGTTTAGTAACACTTTAAAGAGTGTGTGTCTGTGTTAATCTATAACTGCTTGGTTATTTTTTTTAATAACGGCTAGGAAAATATTTGTGTGTATAGCTAGGTATTGTTGAAAGTTTGCAGTTCTGCTGTGAAAGAATTATCTGTCATCTTAGTCAAGTAAGAAAATGACCCCAGGTGCCGCTAGAAGACTGAGGAGATTTGGTACTGGGCTACTGAGGCGTGGAAAATTGACAGAGGACAGATTGCCTCTGGGGACTGACCATTTTTACTGTTTTGGTTTGTTAGCAGTACATGCTTTTTGACATGTGACCAGGTCAGAGGGCAATGAAAAAAAAAAAAAAAGAGAGAGAACAGTAAACCATCTGTGAACAGTCTAGGCAATAACATTTTTGTGAGTAGAAAAACACTATAGAAAAGAAATTGTACTTATTTATTATGTTTTTCATTTATTTAAAGAGAAAGTTTGAAAAAATAACTACTAATTTTAAAACGTTTTGGATTTACATTTTTTAGTTTCCTCAGAGTGTCACACAAAATAAAATAAAGCAAATCTAACCAACTATGCAAACAATAAAAAAAATAGCATTTAAATGTACCTGCTCATGATGGCAATATTATGGATCCAATTAGCAGAATATGGTGCTACAATACAGGTGACAAAAATAGCTGACAAATACCAGTGATTTTGACAATAGCCTTCATTTCTAGTCCAGGCTGCAAGCCAACTGGCTCCCTATCATTGTCCAAAGATAAATATTTCTGTTAGGAAAAGTCGTTTAAAAACCACTTAAGGACCGGAAGATTTTCCCCCTTAATGACCCAGCCATTTTTTGCGATACGAGACTGTGTCGCTTTAACTGACAATTGCGTTGTTGTGCGACGCTGTACCCAAACAAAAATTTTCCCACAAATAGAGCTTTCTTTTGGTGGTATTTGATCACCTCTATGGTTTTTATTTTTTTGTGCTATAAACAAAAAAAATTACAATTTTGAAAAAAAAAAACCATCATTTTTAACTTTTTGTTAAAATATATATTCCCCCCCCCAAAAAATAAAAAATAAAATTCATCAGTTTAGGCCAATTTGTATTCTTCTATATATTTTTGGTAAAAAAATAACCACAAGTGTATATTGATTGGTTTATAGCGTCTACAAAATAGGGGATAGATTTATGGCATTTTTATTATTCATTTTTTTTTACTAGTAATGGCGGTGTTCAGCGATTTTTAGCAGGACTGTGACATTGCTGCGGACAGATCGGACATTTTGGCACTTTTTTGGGACTAGTGACATTTATACAGCGATCACTGCTAAAAAAATGCACTGATTACTGTATAAATGTCACTGACAGGGAAGGGGTTAACACTAGTGGTGATCAAGGGGTTAAATGTGTTCCCAGGGAGGTATTTCTAACTGTGGGGGGAGGGGATTGACTGGGAGTACAGAGAGATCGCTGTTCCTAATCACTAGAAACAGACAATCACTCTGTACTTCCCTGTCAGAATGAGGGGATCTGTTTATTTACATTGACAGATCCCCGTTTCGGCTCTCTGTGGAGCGATTGCGGGTGGGCAGTGGACATTGCGGCCACACGCATTAGCTCCCCCGCCATGCAGCGGGCACGGGGGCGCCTTGCTATAGCTGTAAAATGGACCGACGTATAGCTACGGCGATTCGCGGGAATAAGCCTACCTGCCGCAGTATAATGACAGCAGCTGGTCGGCAAGTGGTTAAAGCTTACTTTTAGCCCCATTTCTTTTTAGCTTTGGATACAGTGTGAATTTCTGTCAGGCCTTTATTTATGTCTGTGACCATTTTAGGGGTGACTTTCCCTCACTTCCTCTCCACATAACACTCATTCAAGAAATGGTAAGGTACAGGTATCACTCGGATATGAAAACACAGACAGACTTGTTTTTGTATGCATTCCCATTGGGGGGATATCCCATTGCTTTACAATATTTATTGCTCCTCTTGTGGGAAAATTACCTCAATGTAAGCACAGACAGCTATAAATACCGGAAAGAAGTTCTAATCATTTTACATTTATCAAAAACTAAATATGTTTTGTCTGAAACTTTAAAACATATGTGTTTGTTTGGTTATCGTGTGTCAACATTTATGTTTTTGTAATGAGGAATTATTATTACTATTTTACGTTTAAAATCAAACCACATGGGTTATTTTACTCAAAAATGGCTGTACATTACTTAGTAACTATGATTTTTTTTTCTCTGGGAATTCAGTATATCAGTTTTGGGTCAAGTCATCTTTTATCCCCCAAGCAACAGATATGCAAATGACAGAAATGGCACCAGATTGGTATATACTATACATAGCCAGCCCAGCAGAACTGAGGTTCAGGTTCAGGTTCATCCCTTGACAACCTCCAAATAAAGAAAAAAGTAAAGGGGGAAGATAGCACACAATGTTCACTAATACCTTATTTTTTCTTGCTCCAAATTAGCACAGGATATAAGCACTGATGCATTTCCCATGATTTATGAGAGAGTGCAAAGTAGGTGTCAGAGCTTTATCTTGTATTCTGTGTTAATTTGAAATAAAGATTTAAATAAATAAATATATAAATAAATATTTAGTGGAAATACATTCCTCTCATTTGTTTTCATTTACACCAAGCAGCAAACTTGGCCAAGTAAAGCCAGTGCAACAATCCGTTCACACAAGCACATTGGGGTAATGCACAATAAAACATGCATAGATTTGCAATGTACTGTAACACATCAAGCACAGTGCTATGTGTTACTAATCACTTTGAACATTACTCCATGCACATGGGTTGTAGTATTGTGAACTGTCCGTGTTTTGTTGTGAGCTGTGTTTAAAAAAAAAAATGCTGCATATTCAGTTTTATTGGGCGTACACACAGTCGGACTTTGTTCGGACATTCCGACAACAAGATCCTAGGATTTTTTCCGACGGATGTTGGCTCAAACTTGTTTTGTCTACACACGGTCACACAAAGTTGTTGGAAAATCCGATCGTTCTAAACGCGGTGACGTAAAACACGTACGTCGGGACTATAAACGGGGCAGTGGCCCATAGCTTTCATCTCTTTATTTATTCTGAGCATGCGTGGCACTTTGTCCGTCGGATTTGTGTACACACGATCGGAATTTCCGACAACGGATTTTGTTGTCGGAAAATTTTATCTCCTGCTCTCCAACTTTGTGTGTCGGAAAATCCGATGGAAAATGTCTGATGGAGCCCACACACGGTCGGAATTTCCAACAACACGCTCCGATCGGACATTATCCATCGGAAAATCCGACCGTGTGTACGGGGCATTAGTGTGTTGCAAAGTTTTGACAATTTGTTTATAATGAATAGGAGTGTGGTTTGAGTTAGGGGCTATGTAGTGAATGGGCAAACTAAATGGCCTGTTCACAAAGAATGACTTACTGCTCAGGGGTGTGGTTGCCAGCAGTTGCCGGCATTCTAGCAACCTATGACACATCACCAGCCACATTCAGCTGAATGTAAATAGTGAGTCTAGAGATGCTGAGTGCTGTCATTCACTGAATATGGTCATCTATCAGGTGCCATGCTCACTGCCCCCCTTTTCCTGGCCAGCCAGGCTACATGCTTAGATAAGGGTTAGGTAAAGTTTTTTTTTTAGGGGTGGCATGTTTTTTTCATTTTTTTTTCTTGGGTTCTCAACTTGAAATACATACCAGACAATTATCCTGTCTTGTATACATTTTGTGGGGGGTGTCTTTTTTTCCCATCCTTTTAATCCATACCAGATCCTTATCATGGATAAGGGTCTGGCATAGATGTCGAGAGAAATCCTTAGCTGCTTGTTTACACACAGAATGGAACAGACAGGGAACTGTTACTTACTATCAGTTTAATTACATTTTTTTGTAAATGACATTACATTTTTGCTTTAGTACATCATGTAGGAGAGAGTGTTCACAGGTGGGATTAGAGCATCCCCCTAACATATTGTTAAAGGATTTTTTTTTAAAATGCTGCTCCCAACCAAATGTTATTTAAAAAATAATAATTTTGCATTGATACATGTTCCATCTAGCTCCCATGCCATTTGCTTGACAATCCCGTTCCTATTAGCCTTACAAAATGGCAAAATTTATTTGCAGGGTTTGTCCTCCAAAGACTTACTTGTTAAAAGATTTTATTGGGTTTACAAATCATAACAGAGATGAGAAGTATGCAAACATGAACTAAGAAAATGAACCTCAGTACGGCGCAGTCAGCTAGATGACCAGAGCTTACTATGTACAACAAGAGATCACCATATAATTGTGTACTAGGTCATCAGAGAAACAATGTACTCAGTAACAGTGGAAATACAGGCAAAACAAATCGATCAAGCAGAATCGAAGGGGCTGTATCTGGAGAGGGGGAGTCTGTGTTAATGAAGAAGGGGAGAGCTTTGTTGCTAGGGGAGAGATATGAAAAGAAAGGAGAGAAGAGGGAAAAGGAGAGGGAGTCCTTAAGAGTAACCTCTTCCCAGTGATATACGCCTATTGCGATCTTTTTTACCAAAAATATGTAGAAGAATTATGTAAAAGAATATATAATCTGACATAAACTGATGAATAAATTAGTTTTTTATATTTTTTGGGGGGATATGTATTATAGCAAAAAGTTAAGATATATAATTTTTTCTAAATTGTCGCTCTTTGTTTATAGCACAAAAAATAAAAACTGCAGAGGTGATCAAATACCACCAAAAAAAAAGACATCAATTTCATTTGGGTACAGCGGCGCATGGCCCTGCAATTATCATTAAAGCGAGGCAGTGTCGTATCGCAAAAAATGGCCTGGTCATTAGGGGGGCAAATTCTTCCGGTCCTAAAGTGGTTAAAGGAATAAAGCATGGGGAAATGTGCAGGTACTGCAGAAATGTACTGCAATTGTTTTCTTGTTTTGCTCTGACATACACTTTAATGCAAACCATTTGAAATGTGTGTTACCAAGGTGCTAAGGTGATTATTAATGATCACCTTGTTAAACAACCATGTTGTTGACCCTCCTTGTCATAAAACAAAAAGATAGGAGGATAATCCTCTGGCCGGCTCCCAATATCCCCTCCTTGTGGTAGTCAGTGATTTCCAGTGGTAGGCTTCAGTGGCAGGAAAAAGAAGAAAAAACGAAGAACAGCCTCCTCATAGCATAAAAAAGTATAGGTAGTTTTATTAAAAGACCTCCGTAGTAGGCTAATAGTACAAAAAAGGTTTAAAAATCCATCCCATGCAAGCATCCTCACTGCACAAGGGAAGCAGGACCCACTAGGTGTCAGCGTGTGTTCCACCTGTGCTCAATGTGATGCACCGTGCGTCACAGCTTGACGCATTTGGTCATCATCGTGACATCTGGAGGTCACGGACATCAGAAGCTGGAGGTCACGGTGCATTTCTGCATATTATATAAATTCCCTGCCGTCCCTGGAAGAACCCACCCATCACCCCCTTACATATGATAACTGGATGCATAAAGAAAATGGCACTCCCGGAGTTTGCAAATGTATATCAGCTGCCAAGCATCAATCATTTCAAAATAATACATAATATTTAAAATTAAAGTGGTTTCTGTGGGTCTATTATTCTTAATTGGGCATCTGTACTGGCCCTTTTTATGATGGCCATCTTGTGGTTACAAACAGTATTAGTATTTAATTATTACCCACTATGCACAATTACTGTTGCCAACAAAATCCATCTTACTGTGTGCAGCTTGACCTAACTGAAAATAAGTCAAATTAAAATTGGGACTTAATTTGATATTTAGCCAATCCTGATATGCCATATGATCTGTGCAATACATCAAAAACTTGTTATGAAACAATTGATTTCTACAGTATATCAATGTTCATACCTTGAGGGCTCATAGTACATAACTCATAAAGCCAACGTGTCTCATTCTGTGACACTGTTTTACGCATATCCGTGCCCCTCCAATGATAATCTATTTTATCTAACCTGCAAAACGTAAGTAAGGTGGGGTCTCTGTTGTTTCATAACCTGAAATGATTTGAGAGGCTATGCTCCCTGGACCCCTTTTTGATGTTATTAAGCTGCTTACCCAATCTCACTGCCAACTTACGTGTGGTGCGGCCAACATATTGGTGGCCACAAGGACAGTAAGTAAGTAAGTGACATGGGTGCTTTAACAGGTAATACGTTTTTTAATCGGGTACTATTTATGAGTGACATTAGATTGAAATGTCATAGTTCTTCTACTTCTATTTTTTACTGCGCTTGTCATGAGAGGGTTTACCCGTTGGTGGCGCTATCGGTCTCTTGGATCGCAGTACCAGTGTCCACCAGCGGGTGTCTTCCAACACCTGGGTCCTGCAGTAAGAAGTCTCTCCTGCTGGTGGCACTGTTGCATCCCTGGGCCGTAGTACCGGTGTCCACCAGCGGGTGCACTCCGGCAGTGTGGAGCAAACAGCACACACTGCGCTCAGCTGTGACATGAGTTCAATTACCACAGCCTTATAAATACCAAGCAAGCCCTCGTAGGCTTGCCTTGGTATCTCTCTCCCTGCATTCTGACCTTGCTGCCTGTTATTTTGACCTTGAGCCTGCATCTGCCTTGTCCTGACCTGATCTGATCCAATCCCTATCCTGAGCCTTTCCTGGTCCTGTCCCTTCTGTTCCTGGTTACCTTGGATCCCTGCCCTGTATCCCATCCATCCATCCTCTCCCTGTCCTGTTCTGTTTCCCATCCTTGCCCATCTGCTGACCTCCCTGTGTATGACCTTGGCCTGGCTTGTTTACGATTCCGGTATCTCCATTTACTTGTATATATTGTTGTTTGTAGTGGGTTTGTTGTGTTGGTTTTGCACTGTTTATATTCCTTTTACTTGTCACTTATTTAATCCTCTGTGCAGTCCACACGGTCTGGTCAATTAGATACCCTGACAGTCCTGCACGGTTTACACCTGCCACATGTATAGAACCCTTTAAGATCAAGGAAAGTCCCCAACCTGTTTGGGGGGTCTGGTACATTGTGTACCAGTCTGTCCCTCACGTTTGGTGTCTTTGGTGCACAAACCTTGGTCTGCTGGGCAAGATGGTTGCCAGTATATTATCCCTCAACAGAATAGGCCAGTGTTTTAATTTTTTTCAAATTCTCTATAGCTGTCATTATAATTAGTAAGGAAGACGGTAGTATGATCTTCCCCTGCCCTTGGTTTATCTTTCAACAACTCAACCCTGTAACAGAACCCTGTCACACTCCACTTGAGTGCCTCCATTAGCATACAGCCTCTTCCAGTCTGAACATCAGATATCAGATATTACAGCCCATATATTGTAACTAAATACCAGGTGAGACTAGCTCATGAACTAATAACTAATCATTTAGCCTAGGTGACTCAAAGGTATGACCTTTCAGGGTAGACTTGCCATCTTTTAACCCCAGAAGACACAATCCAAATTATCATAAACATAAACACAGGACACTTCACATAATAGCAGGAGCCCCTTGTAGCAGATGGACCGTCTCCTACATTGTACAGAGGCCAATGTGATCAGCTCCTTCAATTATAGTTCAAAATCAAATACACCAGGAATAGTTTTTGTATATTTCCTGGGAGATACGGTGGATAAATATGACTGTTTCATTTTAATCCAAACCACATTTTTTTAGGCTCCCTGTGCCCCTAATAGACACAGGGTAACTTAGAAATAAGAGATGCATGGGGAGCTGAAGCAAAGGTTTCACAATCTCTCCAAGGGATTTTGGTTCCACCAGCCCCCGCCCAAAGTGACTCCCATCACAAACCCGATCCATATTCTGTACTTTTTGTTTTATCTCCTGTAGTGAGTGATTTTATATCCTTTCACTTTGAATCTATCAATGAACATTTCAGCTTGGTGACTAAATTCATCCCTCTCTCTACAATTGCGGCGAAGTCTCATCAGTTGTCTCTTAGGTATTCCCTTTATTATGTGTTGGCATGTACCCATTTCGATCTGTTGGTTTAAAGAAAATGTTTTTGTGTACAGTTTTTTCTTTTTTATATAGTACAAGATCCAGAAAATGTATTTGTTCGCGATTCCTGACACCTGAAAATGTGATCTTATATGCATCAGTGTTAATTTCCTCTAAGAAGTCCTTCAGACCCTCCTCCACACTATCAGCACGTCATCTATATATCTTTTATAAATATCCAATTCCTTTCTTGGCTTCCAAAATATTTCCTCCTGTTCCCATTTGCCAAGGAAAATATTCGACACACTGGGTGCATACTTTGCCCCCATGGCAACCCCTTTGTGTTGGCGATAAAATTCTCCATTATGCCAAAAATAATTTCTACTCATAGCAAGTTCTAGGGCCTCTAATGTGAAAGTCTGTTGGGCCAACTCCAGATCAGATTTCTAGCTTAAGGCCCGTTGTACTGCTCTTAAGGCATCATCCTGGTGAATGTTTGTGTAGAGCAACTCCACATCAACAGTAATCAGGATGGTGTGTTCTTCTGTTTGAAAATTTTCCAGCATATTAATCAATTGTTTGCTATCTGCTGGATATTGTTGTGTGAAGGGTTGCAAATATATGTCCAAGTATTCCCCGTCAGGAACCATGAATCAGATGGAGACAGAAAATGCAGTTAAAATCACACCTTTTAATATAAAGGTAAAAATGGTACAGATAGTAAATGTAGTCAAAACATAGCCAGGGTATGGCAGCCAAAGAGGGTAGTCAGAACAAGCCAGTAAATCAAGAAGCCAGAGATCAGCGTAGTCAGAGGCAGCAGACAAGATCAGGAACCAGAAGGGATGTCAGCCAGGCAAGTCTTCAACAGGAACACAGCAGAGAGTCTCCAGATATGTTTGACCAAGGCAAAGGCACGGAAGGAGTGAACCAGGCAGTTTGAATTGTCAGAAGGGGCTGGCTGTGGGCTGGACTGACAGCAGGAAATTATCACAATGTGAGCCACTGTGGAATGATGAGTTCTGGCAATTAACTGACAGCTGAGCACTAGGAAGGGAGGGCTGAGAGCTCAGCCCTGACAGAACCCCTTTTTGTTGGCGATAAAATTCTCCATTACACCAAAAATAATTTCTACTCATAGCAAGTTCAAGGGCATCTAATATGAAAGTCTGTTGGGCTGACTCCAGATACGATTTCTCGCTTAAGGCCCATTGTACTGCTCTTAAGGCATTATGTTTGTGTAGAACGACTCCACAACAACAGTAGCCCGGATAGTGTGATCTTCTGCATGGAAATCTTCCAGCATATTAACCGCTTCCCGACCAACCGCCGCAGTTATACTCCCCTGTGCGAGCCGTCATAGCTATACGTCGGCTCGAGGGGTCAGGATAGCGGGCACACAGCGGGGGTGCCGGTGCTCATGGCCAACGGTCGCGATGACCGTCGGCCACGAGCAATTGTGAAGAGTAGAGACAGAACAGGGGCGAGTGTGTGTAAATACACACTTCCCTGTTCTGTTCTGACAGGAGTGACAGATCGTGTGTTCCTATTAGCTAGGAACCACGACCTGTCACTTCCTCCAGTCAGTCCCCTCCACCTTCAGTTAGAATCACCTCCCAGGGAACATAGTTAACCCCTAGATCACTCCCCAAGTGTTAACCCCTTCACTGCCAGTGACATTTTTACAGTAATCAATGCAATTTTATAGCACTGATCGCTGTATTAATTCCAATGGTCCCAAAAATGTGTCAAAATTGTCTGATGTGTCCGCCATAATGTTCCGGTCCCGATAAAAATCGCAGATCGCCGCATTTACTAGTAAAAAAAAAATTATAAAAATGCTATAAATCTATCCCCTATTTTGTAGATGCTATAACTTTTGCTCAAACCAACCAATATATGCTTATTGCAATTTTTTTTACCAAAAATATGTAGAAGAATACATATCGGCCTAAACTGAGGAAAAAATTGTGTTTTTTTCTATATTTTTCGGGGATATTTATTATAGCAAAAAGTAAACAATAATGCGTTTTTTTCTAAATTGTCGCTCTGCTTTTGTTTATAGCCCAAAAAATAAAAACCGCTGAGGCGATCAAATACCACTAAAAGAAAGCTCTATTTGTGGGAAAAAAAGGACATCAATTTTGTTTGGGTACAACGTCACACAACCTCGCAATTGTCAGTTAAAGCGACGCAGTGCCGAATCGCAAAAAGTGCTCTGGTCAGGAAGGGGGTAAATTCTTCCGGGGCTGAAGTGGTTAATCAATTGTTTGCTATCTCACAAATATGCCGGATATTGTTGTGCTAGAGGCTGCAAATATATGTCCAAGTACTCCCCTAGTCTAGAGAAGAGGGAATTAATCCCATTAATTATGGGTCTGCCAGTTGGTGTGGTCTGATTCTCATAAACTTTAGGGATCTAAAAAGATACTGGTAATTTGGGGGCTTTTGGAGATAGCATGCAGTCATAATTGCCCCCCCCCCGTACATGGTTGGCATATCTGCATCAAACAGCATGGTTCTTCCACTTACACATGGAGTATGGTTCATTCTTTCTGCAACCCTGTTTTCTTTTGGCTTGTATAGTACAGTAGTTTGAAATATTATGCCATGCTTTCTGAGAATCACCTGTGTGTTATCACCTGTATATTCAGTTCCATTGTCTGTACGCAATACACTCTGCATTTTGCCAAATTTGTTGCTTACTTGAGCCAAATACTGTTCAAGTTTCTCTGGTACTTCACTTTTGTTGTGTAACAGATAGTGTAGGATACCTAGAGTACTCATCTTTAAAACAGAGAAAATATCTCTTCTTTCCTTGAGTCAATTTTTCCATTGAACCGCAAAGATCTGAATGAATAAAGTCCAGAGGTTTTTTACCTCTGCTGTTACTCTGCTTTGGAAAGGCTTTTCTTGTAATCTTTCCTTTTATATTCATTTTTATTCCAGGCTATGAGTAAGCACCACAACATGTGTGAAACATGTTAGCTGTGCGTGTTGGTCTGTACCTATCCGTGGACGTTTTTTGATTCTGTTTTTACACAATAAAAGTAGAATATTTGGAGTCCGGCTATCCAGCGATTTTGTTTCTTTGTTCCTGTTGCAAGCAGAGCCGGCACCCATTTCATTGTGGAGACAGCTGATACTAGAAGGGGTGATTATCTTGGAGCCGTGAACTCTCATTAATTTTTATTCCACTTGCATAGTCATTCTCAGGTATTTTCTTTATTATGGACTTGGACCTGTGCCCAAGGCATCTGTGAATGCAGTTTTAATGTTTTTCCTCCTTGGCAGTATTAACCAACTCATTGCAGTTCAGCTGATACAGTTCATCTGTAATTTTAACCCTTGCATATAAGATATCCCCTTTTGTGATGGCAAATCTAGGAAGCTCACTACATTGCCTTGTTTTATGAGTTTCTTCACTGGCAAAAGATTAGTTTCAAGAGCAGGGATATAGACATTTTTCACAGGTATCTTTCTGGTGACAAAGAAAACTGTCTCCTTTTCCTTTTGATTTAATTATTTGCCCATTAGCTGTGGTGATTTTTCTTGTTTTACTCTGGTCAACGTGAATAAAGACATTTTTGTCATTTGTCATGTGACTCGTAGCTCCTGAATTAATACACCATGCCTGCAAAGATGAGGTGTGACTTTTGGATTGAAAAACATATTCACTATCTGAAGCAAAATCAGTTTCTTCCTTCACACATTTGGCCTTTTGTAGTTTAGTTTGTTTTTGCATTCTAGCTTCCCAAATTATGTAATCTGCTTTTAAATTACCTTGTTTCTCACACACAAAACATTCTTGTGTTTCTTATTGCATGTTACTGTTTTTATTTCTATTTGTCTTCCTTAACCACTTCAGCCCCAGAAGAATTTACCCCTTACCTGACCAGGCCATTTTTTGCGATACAGCACTGCATTGCTTTAACTGACAATTGCGCGGTCATGCAATGTGGTACCCAAACAAAATTTATGTCCTTTTTTCCCCACAAATAGAGCTTTCTTTTGGTGGTATTTGATCACCTCTGCGGTTTTTATTCTTTGCGCTATAAACAAAAAAGTGTAAATTTAAAAAAAAACACAATAATTTGTACTTTTTTGCTATAATAAATATCCCCCCAAAAAATGTAAAAAAAATAATTTCTTCATCAGTTTAGGCCGGTATGTATTCTTTTACATATTTTTGGTAAAAAAAATTACAATAAACGTATTTTGATTGGTTTGCGAAAAAGTTATAGAGTCTACAAAATAGGGAATATATTTCTGGCATTTTTATTATTATTTTTTTTTACTAGTAATGGCGGCAATCTGCAATTTTTATCGGGACTGCGAGATTGTGGCGGACAGATCAGACACTTTTGACACTATTTTGGGGCCATTGACATTTATACAGCGATCAGAGCTAAAAATAGCCACTGTCTACTGTATAAATGTCACTGGCAGGGAAGGGGTGAACACTAGGGGGCTATCAAGGGGTTAACTGCGTTCCCTAGGTGTGTTCTATCAGTAGGGAGGATGGGACTGACTAGGGGAGGAGACCGATCGGTATTCATACTTAGTCTCCCCTGAGAGAACCAAGATTTGTGTGTTTACACACGCACATCCCTGTTCTCGGTCTGTAACGAGCAATCGCCGGTCGGGCACGAGCGTTGGATTCGGGGACACACTGCGGGCGCGCGCCTGCTATAGCATCTTAAAGAGGTGTTCACCATTTCCAAGGTGTGCCATATGTAATCCTGCATATCCCTGGCCTTTCATCAGCTTGGTTTGGTATAACTTTCTAATCAAATATAGTTTATTGCTGAGATTAGCGTTTTCATGCACCTTGTATGATTTGATCATCTTTTATGCTAATAGATTTTGTGCTCTGAGCTTTTGGGTCTTACTCTATCCACTCATCTGAAGGGTGTTCTGGCCTGGCTTAAAGCGGAGTTCCACCCAAAAGAGGAAGTTCCGCTTTAAGGACTCATTTCCCACTCCTCTTGCACAATTGGCACTTTTGAGAAGCGGGGGGGAGCAGGTACCCGATTTTGACATGGAAGTTCTCCTCCCTCCCTCACACTGACAGGTCCCAGAGGACTGCGTTCCACCAATCACGATGCACAGCACGACTCGTGCATGCGCAGTGGGCACATGGCAGTGAAGCTGCAAGCTGTCACAGCCAGGTGCCCATAGTGAAGATGCCGGTGCTGGGAACCAAAGGCAGCAGGTGAGACCGACTGGGGTGAGCACACCACCGGATCGTGGGACAGGTGAGTGGCTGTTTTTTGAAAGCCAGCAGCTACAGTTTTTGTAGCTGCTGACTTTTATTTTTCCACAGGTGGCTGGAAGTCCTCTTTAATTTATACATTTTCACATGCCTTTTCTTATTAGCAGCATTTTCATCTTGTCAGATTTGCAAATGAAATCTTTGTTGCAGCTATGTTACTGGCCATTTCTTTTATCTTGTTGCAGTCTTCTTTCTGTTGATTTATCTTGCACTTCTTTGCTGTAGCTGGCTAGGACTGGTTTCTCAGCAGTGGCATAACTAGAACCTTCAGAGCCCCGATGCAAGAAACCATGAAGGGCCCCCCTGACCCCCTGACAGGGCTCTTTTCTCCGAGCCCCATGGCGGAACACCAGGGCCCGGTCACAAGTGGGTGGCTGCATATAAAGGAACCAATTTCTCCATTTCCCCCTACTTCTGCTCCTCTCCCTCCCACAGGCATTTAGTGGCTGCAGGAGGAAAATGGAGAGATGGGTTCTTCTAGGTCGGTGTTTCTCAATCTTTTTCCAGTCAGGGCACCCTTGAAGTACACCCCTAGGTGAATGGGGCAGAACTGCAACCACCCTGCAACTGTGTGCATTGCATGCAGTTGCGGGATAGTGATGATGCATTTAAGGGGTTAAAACAGGCGGTCAGTAGGCAACATATTGCCTCTTTACCAGCTGTCAAATGCCTCTGAAAAGCGAACTGAGCATGGATCACTTTTCGGAGGAACAACATTTTTTGCTGGTACTATGAACAAGCAAAAAAAATTTAAAAATCGGTTCTAATTGTACACATATAGGGGGTCAGGATTAAAAGCATATACCTAAAATGTGCATACATACATGTAAACACACACACACACACACACATATATAAAAACACAAACATATATATAAATGCACATATGCACGCACATATAAACCAGTGGCGGCTGGTGCTCAAAATTTTTAGGGAGGCGCAAGCAAACTGAGAAATTTAGAAAAAGAAACATCAATTGCCGCAACTGTGCCATCAAATGCTGCCACTGTGCCTATCAAACTCTGCCGCTGTGCCATCAAATGCCGCCAGCGTGCCCATCAAACGCTGCCACTGTGCCCATCGAAGTCTGCCACTGTGCCCATCGAAGTCTGCCACTGTGCCATCAAATGCCACCACTGTGCCCATCAAATGCCGCCACTGTGCCCATTAAATGCAGCCAGTGTGCCCATCAAATGCTGCCAGTGTGCCATCAAATGCCGCCAGCGTGCCCATCAAACGCTGCCACTGTGCCCATCGAAGTCTGCCACTGTGCCCATCGAAGTCTGCCACTGTGCCATCAAATGCCACCACTGTGCCCATCAAATGCCGCCACTGTGCCCATTAAATGCCGCCAGTGTGCCCATTAAATACTACCAGTGTGCCATCAAATGCTGCCACTGTGAATCCCCCCCCGCCCGCTCGCCGTCTGCCCAGCACTTACCCTGTCTCGGTGGGGCAGCAGGTGACGGCCACGAGCGGGGTCCTCCATGCATCTCCTGCCATCCTCATCTCCCGTACTCTCCTCCTAATAGGCATCCAATAGCAACGCCTATTGTTTCAGCCAATCAGGTGATGGGTAACTGACACGCAGGCGGTTCAGTGCTAGGAAAGTGAATATTAATTCGCTTTTCTAACACATCTGGGTGGACTGTGAGCGCCAAGCATAGCACTCGCAGTTCACCTATTTTGAAGCTTATTAGAGCCTATGGCTCTAATCAGGTGCTTCAAAAACACCCCACGACGCTGTAATTCAGGCGCCCGGTGCCCGAGAAGGGGCCGAACACATAAATATGGGGGTGGCAGCGGTGGCCATGGATAGATTCATGCTGTGCATGAATCTATCCATTGGTCATAGAGGGAGGGGGTGGCTGGAGAGAGGGGGCGGCGCCTGTGTGCCCTTATGGATGCACCACCACTGAGAAAAACACATGCACATACATGCACACTCACATACATACATACATACATACATGTACATACATACATACACGTACATACATACATGCACACACACACACACATACATACTCACATATATACATATGGATACATACATGCACACACACATACATATGTACACACGCATGCATACAAACACACACACATACATGCACACACACACATACACACATATAAACACACATAGAGTAGATAGATAGATAGATAGATAGATAGATAGATAGATAGATAGATAGATAGATAGATAGATAGATAGATAGATAGATAGATAGATAGATAGATAGATAGATAGATAGATAGATAGATAGTCTTATAAAAAAACGTCAGACCTTTACCTTAGCTCTTCCTGCCGGGTACTGCACTGTAGGGGGAGACAAAGAGCACACACTGTGCTTTCACTTTGATGAGCTCCCTGCACAGTCAGTGCCGATTACAGTTCGGCTAACGAGCTTCTCTCAGCTGCCCCTGCCGTTCCTCCTATCGAAGAATACGGGGGGCCCTCAAGGGCCCCCTGCAGTAAGGGGCCCAGTCGCCATGGCGATCTCAGTGACCCCTATAATTCCGCCACTGGTTCTCAGATTTTCTCTGGGTGGGTGCCTGGGTCCATAACCTGATAGAAATTCTGTATATAGCTCTACAGAACAGACAGTGCACAGTCCACATGGGCTTTGCTGCTTAACTACAGACAGGAAACAGGAACTTTTTTACAAGAGAAAAGACATAGAGCATACCTTAGATGCAGCTACAAACCTATAAACATTACCATCTACTGGTTGAAGAATATATCTCTACTAAATAATAATGTACAGTAGTTGTTGCACAAAATACAATTCTGTATTCCAACAGGTTCATATACAGTGCCTTGAAAAAGTATACATACCCATTGAAATTTTCCATATTTTGTCATGTTACAACCAAAAAGGTAAATGTATTTTAATGATAAATGGTTTTCATTTTTTTTTTACAAATAAATATCTGAAAAGTGTGGAGTGCATTTGTATTCAGTCCCTTTACTCTGATATCCCTAACTAAAATCTAGTGGAAACAATTGCCTCAAAAAATCACCTAATTAGTACTAAATTGTCCACCTGTGTGTAATTTAATCTCAGTATAAATACAGCTGTTCTGTGAAGCCCTCAGAGGTTTGTTGAGAACCTTGGAGCACAAACAGCATCATGAAGGCCAAATAACACTCCAGATAGGTCATGGTTAAAATTGTGGAGAAGATTAAAGCAGGGTTAGGTTATAAAAAAAATCCCAAGCTTTGAACATCTCACGGAGCACAGTGTAATTCATCGTCTGAAAAGGGAAAGAGTATGGCACAACTGCAAACCTACCAAGACATGACCATCCACCTAAACTGACAGGTCGGGCAAGGAGAGCATTAATCAGAGAAGCAGCCAAGCGGCCCATGGTAACTCTGGAGGAGCTGCAGAGAGCCACAGCTCAGGTGGGAGAATCTGTCCACAAGACAACTATTAGTTGTGCACTCCACAAATCTGGCCTTTATGTAAGTGTGGCAAGAAGAAAGCCATTGTTGAAAGAACAGCGCTGGATATAAATGCAAAAATACAACAAAAATTGATATTACTATTAAAGCACCAACAGCTTTCATATGCGGTAAAAGAAAAAAATAAAAATGAACAATGACATGAATGCTTCACTATAGTAATATATATGCGTGAACAATAACATGGATGCTTCACTATAGTGATATATATGCGTGACTATTCCCAGTTTTTTATCCACACATTTAGAAAAAGTCCAAAGATGCAAAAATTATGTCAAAACAAATGTCCAAAAAAGCAATTAAATGTGACTTTCTATGAATAATAAATCCGTGACTGTCACCGTGTTGAAATCCCGTCACCTGGTATAGATTGAACGCTTACCAGATAGCCTCTGATCAGAGGCATAGAGCTAACAGCTTGGGGTTTGCCCTCCACAGCGGCTGGAACTTTAGCTGGAATGATGGATGTAGATCCACAAACGATTGCCACAGGCTTCCAGACAGCGGTACAATCAGGGAAGAGAGCTCTCACCGATATGGAAGTGTTTAAAAGAAAAGAGAAAACTCCAATGGTGTAGAACGTTTTATCTCTTGTTTATTGTACCGTACCGTACTCGTACCGACGGCGCATGCGAGGAGTTTCGTTTTAAAGCTGTATTGGTTCCTTGCAAGGAAAAGTGTTTTTATGGATGCCAGTGAGGTGACTTTTAATAAACAAGAGATAAAACGTTCTACACCATTGGAGTTTTCTCTTTTCTTTTAAACACTTCCATATCGGTGAGAGCTCTCTTCCCTGATTGTACCGCTGTCTGGAAGCCTGTGGCGATCGTTTGTGGATCTACATCCATCATCCCAGCTAAAGTTCCAGCTGCTGTGGAGGGCAAACCCCAAGCTGTTAGCTCTATGCCTCTGATCAGAGGCTATCTGGTAAGCCTTCAATCTATACCAGGTGACGGGATTTCAACACGGTGACAGCCACGGATTTATTATTCATAGAAAGTCACATTTAATTGCTTTTTTGGACATTTGTTTTGACATAATTTTTGCATCTTTGGACTTTTTCTAAATGTGTGGATAAAAAACTGGGAAAAGTCACGCATATATATCACTATAGTGAAGCATCCATGTTATTGTTCACGCATATATATCACTATAGTGAAGCATTCATGTCATTGTTCATTTTTGTTTTTTTATTTTACCACATATGAAAGCTGTTGGTGCTTTAATAGTAATATCAATTTTTGTTGTATTTTTGCATTTATATCCAGCGCTGTGCTTTTTGTTATATCTATTTAGTAGTGCCCTTATCAAGGTATAGTGCATAGCTGCAGGATTTTCCTTCACGGGTGATATTCACTAAGTTACTGTTTGTACACCTAGCGCAAATTTTTTCTTAAGAAACATTGTTGAAAGAAAGCCATAAGGAGTCCTGTTTGCAGTTTGTGAGAAGCCATGTGGGGGACACAGCAAACATGTTGAAGAAGGTGTTCTGGTCAGATGAGACCAAAATTGAACTTTTTTGGTCTAAAAGCCAAATGCTATGTGTGGCGGAAAACTAACACTGAACATCCCCCTAAACACACCATCCCCACCAAGAAACATGGTGGTGGCAACATCATGTTGTGGAGATGATTTTCTTCAGCAGGAACAGGGAAGCTGGTCAAAGTTGATGGGAAGATAGATGGATCCAAATACGGGTCAATCTTAGAAGAAAACCTGTTATGCCGCGTACACACGGTCGGACTTTCTAGAAAGCTAGTTTCGACGTACTTGCCGCCAGACTTCCGGCGGACTACCGCCGGACTTTCTGAACGGCCGGACTTGCCTACACACGGCCGGACTTTCCGAAATCCGGTCTTCCCGACGGACTTCCGCCGGACTTTCAGAACGAACGGACTTTCCCACACACGGACAAGTCCGTTCATTTTGAACCTAACTTTGGTACGACGGGACTAGAAAAGGAATTCAATCTCGCCGCTTTTTTTGGCGAGATTGAAACCTTGCGAGCCCCGTCGCAGGCCCTTAGGTCTGGTATGGATTATAAAGGGGAACCCCTACGCCGAAAGAACGGCGTGGGGTCCCCCTAAAATCCATACCAGACCCCGATCCGAGCACGCAGCCTGGCCGGTCAGGAAAGGGGGTGGGGACGAGCGAGCGCCCCCCCCCTCCTGAACCGTACCAGGCCGCATGCCCTCAACATGGGGGGTGGGTGCTTTGGGGGAGGGGGGCGCCCTGCGCCCCCCCCCCCCAAGGCACCTTGTCCCCATGTTGATGAGGACAAGGGCCTCTTCCCGACAACCCTGGCCGTTGGTTGTCGGGGTCTGCGGGCGGGGGCTTATCGGAATCTGGGAGCCCCCTTTAATAAGGGGGCCCCCAGATCCCGGCCCCCCACCCTATGTAAATGAGTATGGGGTACATGGTACCCCTACCCATTTACCTAGGTAAAAAGTGTCAGTAATAAAACACAACACAGGTTTTTAAAATAATTTATTAAACAGCTCCGGGGGGGTCTTCTTCCGTCTTCGGGGGTCCCTCCGGTTCATCTTCTCCCGGCGTCCGGTTGGTTCTTCTCCGCTCTCCGGCCTCTTCTCCCGGTGTCCCAGGTCTTCGGCCGGCCCCTCCGCTATCTCCAGGTAGCTCTATTGCTAGCGGAGGTCCGGACTTCTGGGCTTCTGGGCTTCTTGGCTTCTTGTGTTCTCTTCTCTTCTCTTCCCCCAGATGTTGACACGACGCTCTCTCCGGCTGGACTGGTCTCTGAGGGCTGCGTTGTGACTTATATAGGCGGAGACCCCGCCCCCATATGATGTCACAGTCCCTGGGCATGCTGGGACTGTGACGTTTTAGGGCTGCGTGCTCGGATCGGGGTCTGGTATGGATTTTAGGGGGACCCCACGCCGTTTTTTCGGCGTAGGGGTTCCCCTTTATAATCCATATCAGACCTAAGGGCCTGGTATGCCCCGCGCTCGCCGCAATAGGAAGATTTGTTTTTCCTATTGCAGCGAGCGCGAGATGCAGCAACCTGCTCCTCCGTCGTATCTGGTCCTTCGGACTAGCATACAGACGAACGGGCTTTCCGTCAGGAACTGAGTCCGGCGGAGGTACGACGTAAAGATTTGAAGCAGGCTTCAAATCTAAAGTACGTCGGATTTCCGCAAAAATCCGACCGAAACGGTCCGTCGGAAGTCCGATGGAGACCACACACGGTCGGACTTTCCGCCGGACTTTGTCCGGCGGCGTCCGTCGGACTTTTGCAGGTGAAAAGTCCGACCGTGTGTACGCGGCATTAGAGTCTGCAAAAGACTTGGGACTGGGGCGGGGGTTCACCTCCCAGCAGGACAACAACCCTAAACATACAGCCAGAGCCACAATGGAATGGTTTAGATCAAAGCATATTCATGTGTTAGAATGGCCCAGTCAAATTTCAGATCTACGGTAAATCCAATTGAGAATCTGTGGCAAGACTTGAAAATTGCTGTTTACAGATGCTATCCATCCAATCTGACAGAGCTTGGGCTATTTTGAAAAGAAGATTTGGCAAAAATGTCACTCTCTAGATGTGCAAAGGTGGTAAAGACATCCCCAAGAAGACTTGTGCCCCGTACACACGGTCGGACTTTGTTCAGACATTCCGACAACAAAATCCTAGGATTTTTTCCGACGGATGTTGGCTCAAACTTGTCTTGCATACACACGGTCACACAAAGTTGTCGGAAAATCCGATCGTTCTGAACGTGGTGACGTAAAACACGTACGTCAGGACTATAAACGGGGCAGTGGCCAATAGCTTTCATCTCTTAATTTATTCTGAGCATGCGTGGCACTTTGTCGGTCTGATTTGTGTACACACGATCGGAATTTCCGACAACGGATTTTGTTGTCGGAAAATGTTATATCCTGCTCTCAAATTTTGTGTGTCGGAAATTCCGATGGAAAATGTGTGATGGAGCCCACACACGGTCAGAATTTCCGACAACAAGATCCTATCACACATTTTCCGTCGGAAAATCCGACCGTGTGTACAGGGCATTACAGCTGTAATTGCAGTGAGGTGGTTCTACAAAATATTTACACAGGGGTGCTGAATGCAAATGCAAGCGACACTTTTCACATATTCATTTGTAAAAATGTGAAAAATCATTTATCATTTTCCTTTCACTTTACAATTATGTGTTACTTTGAGTCTATCACATAAAACCCCAATAAAATAAATTTACATTTTTGGCTGTAACATGGCAAAATTTGGAAAATTTCAAGGGGTGTGAATACTTTTTCAAGGCACTCTACTCTTTAATGCAGCACACTGGTACTAACATTCTAACACAAAATTTTAGCCATATCTGTCCAGGTGTGATTCACGACTTATCAGTAGGATCGTAAGGACCCGTTTACAATGCTCATTCACGCTTGCGATTTTTTTAGCGTGTTTTACACTTGTATCACTTGAATGGACTGCCCTATGCACGCTTGTTATGCTAAAGAAGCTCATGCACCTTTTTAGGGCAATGAGCTTCACACAATTTTGTGTCACACACATTTTGTCACTCGACAATTGTGGCAAAGTTACACCATGCTTGGGGTGCCAGTAAGAATGAATAGCACTCAAACACACACTGTTCATTTTGCCGTGATCTCAATGTGGTTTGGAATTGCACGATTCTGCCCATGATTCCAAATCGCTAGGTGGGAATGTGGCCTAAAGTGTAACTAAAAGCAAAACTTTTTTAGTTTTGGATAGTGTGGGGAGGGATTAGAACACCAGTTTTTATTGCTGTCTGTGCCCCCTTTAGGGAGGTTTGTTCAATTCACTACTATCATCAAGTGTAAAAAAAAAGTAAATCCTAAATTTGGGGGGGAGACCAGGACATTATCAGAGGAGAAATGTTCCAATGGGTAAACTAGCTCTGGTGACAACCTTGGTTTTCCTCACTTTGGCAGGGTTTCCTCTCACTTCCTGTCTTGGCTATGGGACAGGAAAGGAAGGAAAACATGGGTGCTGTGGCTTGTACAGTATGAATCAGTGATCTGTTTATATGGCTGGAGCCACCTGGAGCTGGGTGCAGGCAGCCTATGTTACTTTAGGGGGACGTAGCAGCTGTATGAATATAGCTGCAGGTTCTCATTTGATATGTGTATGGGTGCAGGTGTATTGCCCTGAACAATGACAGTGTCCATTCAAGGTCACTCATCCATGCCTGCACACCTGTCAAATTAGGACTGGCAGCTATGTTTGTATAGCTGCTGCGCCCCCTTAGAGTAACAGGTTTCCGCATGAACAATCCACTCATTTACACGGCCAGAATACCTTCACATGTGAGGTTGCGAGGCTGTAAAAACCCCAATGGTAGAGCTGCTCTTTTACAACAACAGAGGCAGTGGCTAGGGGTGTACACATGCCATGGCCATGATGCTATGCTTCACAGCCATTGAAGAAGTTATAGTCAAGCACTTGTGAACGAAAAGTAAATTTTTTTTTACATTTTTTAGAATGTTATTGATTTATTTACATACATTTTTTAACTTTGCTGCTGGGGGGGGGGGGCTTTGATGAAATATCAGCATCTAAACATACCCCTGATATCTAACATTTAAGACCGAGAAAGGGACTGAGGGCAGAGATCAGTGCCTTTCTCTGCAGCCTCAGCTGCACAGATAAATGAATAGGAGGCACTCACAGGCTTCCTGTTCATTCACAGAATGAAGCATAGTAAACACAGTTTGCTATGCTTTGGTGATTAATGGACACAGAAGCGATTGGTACCGGTCTCTCACTGTGTTCATTCAGGAAAGGAAGGGGCTGGTAAATAGGACATATTTACCAGCCTCTTCCCCTGCTCTCCATCAGTAAACATCCCCCTGTGTGCCTGAAGCAGCTGCTCGCACGACAGGAGGGGAAGGGGCACACAGGGGGAGCTGGACAGCAGATGGGTGGGGGTGCAGAGGAAGGAAGTGAGGGAGAGGAGGCAAATCCAGCAGCACTGCAGGGTGGAGAAACAAGAGTATCGGTGTCTGCAATATGGAGGTACAGCCGGTCCTCCTGATTGACAGGTGCCCAGGCCCCTCTTTTAAACTGATGGGGCCCAGGCCCAGTAAAGAAGGGCTACACTGCCTTATCAGTGGCCCTGAATGCCAGCATTGCAGTTGATGTGAACAGTGGGAAAAATGCAATACCTAATTATAAAGGAGCAATGTCACTTTCATATTTTGTAATGCTTGTTGGTTAAAAACATAACAGTATACTTTGTTCTTCTATACATGTATTCATACACTGAATTAAGTTTAATGACATTACCTACTGTTGTGTATTAAATGAAAGGATTCCATTCAATAGAAAAGCTGCAAGGAATAATCATGGTAAAATTTCTGAGCATTCCAATTTAAAATTTACATACTACAGTGTATAGGCATATACTAAGAATAAATATGTTGGAATCTGTTTCAAAACTGTTTCACAATATTGTTCTGTAAAGGAAACAAGATGATGAAACCTCTGAAATATTATCTGAGACTATACTTGCAGCATACACACAGAAAAATCTTATTCAGAGATTTTTAAGATGGTTACATAATTATATAATCCCTAAATCTTGTGACATATTCAATATACATTTACATACAATATTTATGTACAAAAAGATACATACAATTATGTTTATGAGGGTATGAACAATGCAACAATGAAAGAAAGTGAATACCTATGAGCTTTATATATTATATCAATAGCTTAATTTTACAATCTTGCATATTTTAAACCCTTTACATTACAATATACAGTATTCCAAATAATTATATGTTCAAAAAACATTTTACTTTATTACTTATAAGGGACAATTGTGATACAAACAGTGATACTATATAAATTGTACATACAGGCATATATATTGACCAAACGACAACACTGTATGGTCATAAGCTAGGAGAATGTTTATAAATAAAGAGTCTTTTCTCTCATGGATTATTGTTCTTTAGTGACCAACATGTCAGACCCTAAAGAAACAAAGCAAGAGAAGAAGAAGGACCCAGCAGGTTATACAGGTCGTAGATCTTTACCTCCAAATGTGTCCAACGCTGATGAAGATGAGGTTCCAGTCATGGAAACTTTTGGAGTCATCCCAAGGGGTGTCAACATGAAAGGTAAAAATATATCAATATTTAGCAGTTTTTCATTTTTGTAAGTATACAGTTAAGGAATACCAAAATATGAAATTTAGAAGACATCAATTAAGCTATTAATAAGTTCAGATTTGGAACATTTTACTTGTTACACCTGTATTTAGGGTGCAACATGTACCATGTTTCAGGTACTGTTCCCCTCACCCCTGAGCCTCCCCCCACTGTGGGGTTCCACCCTCCCTCAGCCACTGTCACATTTAAAATCAGTGTGGCCATGTGGGGCTCTGCCCACATAGTTATGTCATCCATTCATAGTGATCTGTGAATGAATAAACTACAAGTCCCCATTGCCACTGCAGCAGACAGCTTGTAATTCTCAATGGAATACAAGCATGCTGATTGGCACATTCGTAGTCCATTAACACTTCCTCCAGCTTTGTAGCAGAAAACTTGTACAGGCACAAAGCAGGAGGGAGAGTATGCAGAAGCTTGAAAATGCACCCATGATCTACTGATCATGGGTGCAATGCTTTGCAGGCTCCTGTAGAAATAATTTATACATGCACATTTTTTTTCTGCAAAAATATGTGCATTTATTATTTCCATCAGGTGTCCCCAAAAGCATCTTTTTCAGTATTTTCCCACATCATGAAGACATATTTTTGTGGAAATTCAGTTACATGCAGTTTGCTGTTTTTGGTCCCTCAAAGACCCTGGCTTCCTACAAAATTTTAGCTCCTGTTACTTTATTGCTTTTTATTCCCATCTTCTGGTTCTAAAGCATTTATCTTATCTCTCTTGATTTAACACACAGTTCACTGTATCATCCCAAACAGTGTGATCACTACCAACAAACAAAGGAAGAAAGCAGGGCGAAGATGCTATGCACTACTTATGAAATGCTCTTTGGCTGCTCTTTTTTTGTTTCAGCATTATCATGTATTTTGTTTTGTCTTTTTCATTTTCAGACAAATGATATAGGGCAAGTTACATACTTTTTATTTTTTGAACACTTTTATTCTTGGCAACATCAAGGGTGCTGGTGTTTTGCTGCAGCTGTTATTCTTTTAACAGTGAGGCTATTATATCTGTTTGGCTTTCATAGATTACCTGGAAGTTGAATATGTTGAGCTGTACAAACAACAGTATGAGAAAAATAAAAAAGAGCATCACACAGACCGATACTTCAACAACAAACTCATCATACGCCGTGGGCAGAAATATGACATTAGAATAAACTTCAATCGGCCATACAATCCAGAAAATGACCAGTTTTGGGTGGAGTATGTTATTGGTAAGTTTGCAGAGCAACAGAAGATAATAAGATAAGTAACAATAGGAAAATAAATGTTATATTGTTAATATTGAAATATTGTTCCTATTATATGTATTGTTTACGCAGTGGATTCTGTTGGTGGAAGGACTACTGAATGTGGAGTAGATGTTTTCATACTTATACAGTGTGTGTGAAAAGGGCATAATGTCTTCACATTAAGAAATCAGCAAAGTAAATAACTGGTCATAGGCACTTTAAAACAACTGTACATATTGCTATGTATTATTTGAGTCACTTCTAATTAAACTTGTATGCCATTGTGATCAGTATAAATTCTAATTAAACTTGTATGGCATTGTGATCAGTATAAAGTCAAACATGTTTTGTTTTTGATTAATAATATAGAAAAGAAGTATAGAATAGATTTATTTACTATGGGTTTTATGGTTCTTGTGAAAACACATTTTTCAGTGAGTGTAAATAAGTAAATAAGACCTTTATTCAAAGATGCATTTATTATAGTAGCGGAGTATAAAGACAGAATGGAAAACAAATTACACTTAACTTATACTACCCAGTGGCAAGCTGCCACGCTGACAAGGCTTCCATCTTCGCCCGACTTCCTTCTGGGTTCATGGACTCCGGCTGTGTGACTGGCCAGAGCCTTGATGATGTCACTCCCACGCATGCACCATGACGTAGCCAGCAGCCTGTACAGTAAATATCTTGTAAACAGGAGGCTTACTTATAGGTACAATTTATGCATGGGAGTTTACTCCCACTTTAAGCAGAACTAAAGTCTTGAATATTCATCACCTCTCCAGCAATGCGGCATCCACAAACTCCCCCACTGATGCTTCTTCCCAGTTTGGGGTCTTCCTCCATCTTTATTAGCTGGGCCAGAATGATTTAACCCTAGTGCATGGGCATGGGAATTCATTCATCTCAGCATGAAGACATCCTAATGCCTGGTACACAAGGGGAGTTCTTTTTTACCCATCGGGTTGAACGTAAAAAAACCTGACAGATCGCTGAACTGACAAAAGCAATGTTAGTACAGTGATCTCCACTCTGTGCTTTTGTGTTCTGACAGCCCCCCCCCCCCCTTTCCCTGCCACAACACACTGATCTGTGTTCACAGTCATTGGCTGCAAGCGCTGCCGCTGATCGGATGCTGGTTTTCCAGCATGCCCATTCAATAAAAGTCAGTCGTTAGACCGGCTTCTATCAGATGCAGCTGCAGTACACAAGGCCTTAGGAATGCGCAATGAATGTGCATGTGCATCTTGCAAGGAGGAAGTAAAAAAGCTTTCTTACAAAGCACACATATGGGCTGATTTACTAAAACTAGAGAATGCAAAATCTGGTGCAGCTCTGCATAGAAACCAATCAGCTTCCAGTTTTTTTTTGACAAAACTTGATTGAAAAAGCTGAAGTTAGAAGCTGATTGGCTACCATGTGCCAGATTTTGCACTCTCCGGTTTTAGTAAATCAACCCCCATAGTATGTCTCTTCTGCAATAATAATTCTTTCTGCTCACAAAAATGAAATTTCAGGGCTAAGTTTCACTTTAGGCATCCCATAGATATAGAATGTTTAATAGGCATTTTTTTTTTACAAACTTCAGTTTATAGGGTAAAATAGAAGTCTGACCTACAACTGCTCTCAGGGGCAATAATAAACAATGATAAAATATATAAAATAGTCTTATACTGTCAAAATAAGCAGTACCAGCAGCATCTGCCTGTGTTACTCGTGTCCTTCCCCCTGCCTTTTCTTTATTCACATGGAGTACTCGTGTCTTTGGCAGTTCCAGCTGTAAGAGTTAGGTGAAAGAAGTGATTCAGAATGTGTTTGCGCAGCCACCTGAGTTTTCCAGGTGACATCATTGACTAAATATGGATATGACCATATTTGGTCAATGACATCAGCTGAGAGATCCCACCCAATTGTTTACATATGGCTGTGGGGAGTGGGAACTATCATTCACATCTAGTGAGTGACAAGATTGAACATGTTATAGGATGGAAGATGTTTGTTTTGGTAAATCAGTGGGCATCATTCATCGTGATTGAAAAGGATCTGCATTGATGGACAATATAATTGATGATAGATGTACGTTGTTGCCGTGTTTTAGGGTTTTAATTTTTTTATCCGCTTAAAGCTACAGTGCAGGCCAGCTGCGCAGAATCATTTATATATACATGATTCTGTTTTTCTGGGTAGGGGGCCCACTCCTGCCAGGCTGGCTGTGCTGTGATTCGTCAAAGCACCAGCCGATCACTGGGTGCTGGCAAATGATTGGCCGCTGGCACCTGGCGATCAGCTCTGATCCTTTCCCGAACACAGCTCTGTGTTTAGTGAGGGGAACTTTTAATTTTTTTCCATTCCCTAATAAGCAGGGAATGAAAACAACTAGGTCCCCAGTAAAAGCAGCACATAGTACACACATAAACACTTGTTAGACACATGGGAGAGTGTGTTGAGTGACCCTATTTGATCCGACACTTCATCCCTATTCAAAGGATAAGAACAATAACAGGGAGGTTGGGATTATAACGGTGCCCAAAACTAAAAGAGATGTAAAAATATGATAAAATAGAAATTTGTATTAAATAGAGACAATACTAAAGGGGTTGATTAAAATTATTTGCAGAGTATATGTACAAATTGTTTTACTGGTCAATGATATCCATATACATAAGGTGGTTGTTGACGAGTTTTATATCCCTACATGTTTCGCCAACAATGGCTTCTTCAGGGGATTTATGCGAACCCCCAGTGTTCAAAACAGCTCTAGTGACAATAAATTCATATACAGATTAGCATTCATATTAATAAATAAAATATTAGCTCAAAATATGTCATATATCATGGTTCACATACCCCTTCTCCCACCAAACTCACCAAAAGAGCCTCAGAGAGCACACACCAGGCCAATCCACAAATTGCGGTGGGGGAGGTTTTGTGCGACCACAGAGGGTATATGGGGACCAGGCTAAGGAAAGACAGCAAGCAATAGAAAAATGATACTATTCATTCTTGGACAAAAACCTATACTCCAATTATGTGGGCTAACATAGCCTTCCTTATACTTACAGAACTCAGCTATAGGAAAAATGTTTATGCGGGAGTGGCAGGGAGTGAATACAGTTGTAAGATGTAATACTGTCACATATGGCCCACTGTCAAACAGGAATAAGGATTGAGTCAATAGTGCTATAGTTGCTGAAATTGCAACAACACCTGGGAACATAGTTGCAACCAAGTGCACAAAACCCTCCAAAGCTGCAATCATCTAGTATGAGAAATTCCTCAGACATTGATATGCCTGACCATAAAGGGCAGGTCTCGCATAAACAGTCAGACATAATCCATTCCTGGTTCCAAATAGCTCCATGACAGACCCAAACAGTCAACCGCTGGAACAGATAAGGCATTCAAAAGTAAGGATATGAACATAGATTCCAGAACTGCACATAAGTTGAATCAATCATCAAGAGTTCAGTCATGGAGAATGCAAAGGCAGTCCATAATAACCTTGTGCTGAACAGCACACAAAAACAGTGGTCACTCCTGCCCACCAGCTGTTGGTGTGCTGGTTAGGCAAGCCTCATATACCCCCCACTCGGTTGGTGTCTGACGTCACCGACTGAGCGTGAACAAAATGTGGCCACTACACATGTGCCAGCACGAGCTCTCCGTTCACCTACACAAACCATGACGTGATGTCAACGATCCAAGATAAGAAAGAGGCCCAGGGCGTCCATGAGGTTGCACGTAAATCCCATACCTCTCAAATGATAGAGCAGAGGAGGAGAAAAGACAAAAATGGGGAAGATGTATATGTACCCTCATATACTGGTGAACCTTCCAGTGAGTGCCCAACATCAATGAGAACCATGATATTATGGAAAAATACAACTTACAATTAGAGATACAAAAAAAGTATTTAAAGTTATACATCAGAAAATACTCATTCCTTGAATAAAAACAGTTTACAGTTTAGAATTGCATTAGATATTTGTACAACATAGTGTAATGTCTAAATACTTCATTATATTTCAAACAGTAACAGTGATCACCTAGGCAAAAAAAAAATGGAAAGCTACTGGTATACACCAGATAGGAAGGAGGGAAAGAGATATATGTGAATAAACATATAATCTATATCTCTACATCAATCTTCTATATGTACGAAAAAGCATAAAACATAGGATAAATCCAATCTATACTCATAAAACTGACTTAAAGCTTATAAAGCTTATAAAGCTGAAAGCTTTAAGGCTAATGTATAAAGTCCTCTACGACAGCCCCCCGTGAGGCTGATCATATCCCCTCTATCATACAGAACTTTAGTCCAGATGAACTTCAAGCCATTGACGATTTGGTGGACCTGTGGGAGGAGGGCCACACCGGAAATGACATGCCCCTGGTCCCCCCCATGGGTGGCGTTGTTGTTCCTGGTGTCGCCTTCCCCCCACCTCTGTCCTTCAGACCTAAGTCAAGGTTCTTTCCGATGCTTAGCAACAACCCTAACATCTTGGCGTTTGTCCAGCAGACTACCAAAGAGATTGAAAGGATGGATTTTGGCAGCTTACAGGCCAATAACCTATCTATAAGACACAAGCAGGCACTTAAATCTCTCCAGAATAATTCTCAGATTGTGGTCAAACCGGCCAATAAAGGAGGAAATGTAGTTATCATTATTGTTGATAATTACAAACTCATGTGTCGGGATATCCTTAACAACTAGAAATGCTATTGACCCATTTCTAGAAGTGTAATTGAGCATTTCAATCAGGAATATTACTCTATAATCTCGAGAGCCTATCAAAGAGGGCTTATTGATAAAAACACCTGGAACTACTTAAACACTAAAGAACCAAGAATTCACACCTTTTATGCGCTGCTTAAAGTGCATAAGTCATTAATCAATCCTCCTGGTCATTCAATCATGTCGGACTGCCAGAGCTTAACTGAGAATGCAAGTTTCCTTGTAGATAAGTATCTTTGCCCTCATGTAACTTCTTTATTTTCATACATTAAGCATACCATTGATCTTCTTCAAACCCTTGAGGGTATGCAAGTCCCCAAAAACACATGGCTTGTGGCTATAGACATCAAAAGTCTTTACAATCATATTCCACACATTAGGGGAATCGAAATTGTAAAAAATCAGCTGAAAGAAAGGGGACCAATAGCAGATCAATACAACCAGTTCATTGTAGAATTGCTCAAGTTCAACCTTACCCGTAACACCTTCATGTTTGGCCCCTCCCATTTCTTCCAGGTGCAGTGGTTTGCGATGGGGACACATTGCGCCTCATCGTATGCCAACCTGTATCTGGGGGGATGGGAGAGGGAATTATTTGCATGTGAAGACTTGTCGAACCTTTTGCAACATGTCATTTCATGGCATAGATATAGTGACAATGTTTTGTTGTTTTGGTCTGGTACTAGGGACATGCTCTCGCAATTTATGGATAGTATATCTGCCAACAGTTTAAATCTTAAATTTACTATGGACTGTGACAAACACAAAATTTGCTTCCTGGATTTGGAGATTTCCATTGACGGCGAGGTACTTTTATGCTCCTCGCTGTATCGCAAATCATCCACAGAAAACACTATTTTACATGCCACTAGTGCACACCCCAAGCCATTGTTAAAAAGCATCCCATACAGTTAATATATAAGACTTAGAAGAAATTGCACTTTGGACAGTGATTTTCAAAGAGCAGCTAAAGAATTATACACTAGATTAAAAGGTAGGGGCTATAGTCATACCCTTCTGAAAAAGGCTTATAACAAAGCCTTCAAGCAAGAAAGAAGGAGTTTAATTTTCTCTGAGAAGTCCCGAAGTGATGAACAATCAGTAAGAGTAATCACCCAGTACTCAAGACAACACACTCAGTTGCGAGATGTACTAACAAAATTTTGGCCGTTGTTAACGGCAGACACTACTGTGAATAAGTATATCAATCTTTTTCCTGAGATTACGTATAGACGAGCACCATCTCATAGGGATTGATTGGCCAGGAGCCACTTTTCCCCTGTGGCCCATGACCACTCATCCCACACAGGTACATTTGCCTGTGGGAGATGTGATACTTGTCGTTTTATTTTAAATGGCCATGAGGTTATTCTTCCCGATGGCCAAACTCACGTTGTTGCACATAGAGTCACATGCCAAACAGTGGGAGTGGTGTAACTAGCCAAATGCCTATGTGGATGTTTTTATGTAGGTAAGACTAAACGTCTCATAAATACTGCCATTAGCCGACACGTGGGGTTGCAACACAATTTTAATATCAACATGATTAAGTTCACGGCTCTTGAACCTGTACCTGCACATGCGAGGGGTGGCAGAGAGTATTGATTGTACCTTGCTACAATTAAAAACCCGGTGGATCTATACTTTGGATGCCACCACGCACCCAGGATTAAATGAATATATAAGCTTTAAATCATTTTTTTAAGTATAGATTGGATTTATCCTATGTTTTATGCTTTTTTGTAAATATTTAATATAGAAGATTGATGTGGAGATGTAGATTATACGTTTATTCACATATATCTCTTTCCCTCTTTCCTATCTGGTGTATACCAGTACCTTTCCATTTATTTTGCCTAGGTGATCACTGTTACTGTTTGAATTACAATGAAGTATTTAGACATTACACCATGTTATACAAATGTCTGATGCAATTCTAATCTGTAAACTGTTTTTAATGAAAGAATGAGTATTTTTTGATGTATAACTTTAGATAAGTTTTTTTGTATCTCTGTCTAATTGTAAGTTGTATTTTTCCATAAAATCATGGTTCTCATTGATGTTGTGCACCCATTTTTGTCTTTTCTCCACCCTCCTCTATCATTTGAGAGGTATGGTATTCACTTTGGGCTGTCCACTGCAGTGGATGGTCCGAAGTGCAACCGTACGGACACCCTGGGTAAAAAAGTAAAAGTAATGTAGGACCCCACTGCCGCCATACATTTACAGCGCTGATTTTAAAGATTTACATGTGAGTGTGTCTCTTATTTTTAATAAATTTGCTACTTGTTTTATGGATTCACACTATGTGGCCTTCCTTTTTTCCTTCCCATCTTATACTATTGCCATCTGCCTCCTAACATTCTGAGGGACACATCAGTCCACGGTTCATTCCAAGACTTCCATCTTCATAACCCCTCTGGATTACCTACAACCACCCACCACCCAAGCCTGTTTTGACCCAATTGGGCGTATGTCTTTTTGGGTCCAGTAGATCCGGTAAGCCTTCTTATTGTCGGTGGTGGTGTGCTTCTTGTGTCTTCACTTCAGATGTCACGCATTTATTGATTTGTTCCTCACATGAAGTCACGCAATTTATATGGACTATCAGTTAATGTGAGTCTTATATACATGGAGGACTTCCTTCTAAGTTTTACTTAGATGATTTTACCATCTGTTGGACTATATTGTCCCTACATTGGATATTTAAGATTATTTAGCACTACACATATTTTGTTTTCTTTCCACATGCATATATCCTATTGGCCGTGTTAGCTGCTTATTCGTTTTGTTTTTCTGGGTAGCGCAGAATTACTTGGTATATTCTCTTCTCTAAGAATTATAGGCCTACAATGTAAAATGCCAAATTTCCATCCAAAACAATGTACCGCTTTGAGCTTCAAAAATCTGACATAATCATACCACTAGGGAGGTTAACTGATCCCTTGACACTACATTTTAAACCTAATATTCCAGTGCACAGTTGAAAAAAAATGGAAGAAATGAATTGGTCACAAAAAATAACAGACACTGTTTGCAGCTGCAGTTTCTTTTATGAAATTATTTATATACTTAAAGCGGAGCTCCACCCAAGAGGGGAAGCTCTGTTTGTCTGCCTTCTCCCCCCCCTCCCCTCCCCTCCAGTGTCACATTTGGCACCTTGTGGGGGGAGCAGGTACCTGGTTTTAACTAATACTCCTTCCCACTTCCTGCTGAGTTTGTTGTGGCAAACTCAGCCGGAAGTTCAGCCCTCGCCGCAGCCAGCCCATTGAGAAAGCGCAATGCGCAGTAGGAAGCCGGCTCATTGAGAAAGCGCAATGCGCAGTAGGAAGCCAGCACATTGAGAAAGTGCAATGCGCAATAGGAAGCCAGCTCATTGAGATTCGTGCATGCACAGTAGGAAACCGGCTGTAAAGCAGCTCCAACAAGCAGGGCCCTCTGATTCCTACTGTATTAAACTGTATTGAATTTGTACTGTCTACCCTCAAGTTGTAAAGCGCTGTTGGTGCTATATAAATTCTGTATAATAATAATAATAATAAAGCTGCAAGGCTTCACTGCCAGTTTCCCTTACCCAAGATGGCAGCGCCAGCACCTAGAGACGATTCAAGAATTGCCTTGGGTGAGGACACCGTGGGATCCCTGGACAGGTAAGTGCCCTAAAAGTAAAAGTAAGCAGCTACAGGATTTGTAGCTGCTGACCTTTATTTTTTTGGTGGGGGCATCATTTGTAGAATTCATTGTGGTCCATGCAATGTAGGCCAGGGTGTGTCCGCGGCCTACATTCTTTGTGCTGAAGAGCGTTCCTGTTATCTTAGAAAGTTGTGAAGTATGGTCTTCAAAGTTACAGGTTGCTGTTATGACATGTTCTGCCCTTGAACATTAGAATGATTTATCATTGATATTCCATAATTTACTGAGATTCGAGCTAAAGCTGTTGATTTACTTTCAATGCTAGACTGTTTTGTTCTTTTGACACATGTATTATTATTGCTAGCCTGACCTATTGTAGATTGTGTTATTCTTAAACACCCAAGGCTTGTTATCATAAATCTGCAAACGACAGATTTCGTTTCAGCAGGTACATTACATCTAATCAAAAGCAATTATACTGTCTCCAGTACAGAGCTGTCATATACTGAATTGCAAAATCCATATTATAAATTATGTTTAATGTTAGGCACTACGCATTTTCAGTTTTAAAGTAAGTTATATAAGTAACCAAAGCAAACAACAATTTATAATAGATAAAGGTTATAATTTTACTAGATATGAAAGTCGTTAGGGCAAGTATGTGTTAGATCTGCTAATGCAGCCATCTATCTCTCCTCTAGAAACAAGATTCTAGGAATATCCGTAAATAATACAAGTGCTGATGCACTTATGCCATGTGCTAATGGTATAAACAGTATCTGCATAAATCTGAAGGACAGAAGAACATACCACAATAGGATTATAAAGAAGATATGTATTAGCTAAGCAACATAAAAATCATTAGAAACCACTTTACTCCCTGGTATTTGCCTAGGATACAAAGGGCTTTTACAAATAGGGAAAATTCCCTGGAAGTTCTTGTGGCTCAGGCACTACTTTGTAATAGTATTCCTCATTAATGCTCTCCTTATAACTCTATCAATGCTGACCAACCCCACTACATCCACATTTTCTAAAGAAGCCTCTACTGCTCTATAATACAGCAACATTTAGCAGACTTAAATTCTATATGATGAAATAAAGGAGACATGAAGCTGAATTATCCAAGTGAAATGGGCCATGCTGGCTGGCCTGTACATGAGCAATGTTCAAAGTATCATCTGTGATTTACACATTATACAGTACTTTTTGTAGCTATTTCTGCCTTTTCACCATACAAATTTAGTTCAAGAAACGGTATCTTCATTATAATTTTGCGTTATTTGGTGACTTCAGCTCTAAAATGTTTAGGCCTATAGTAGTTATAAAATATTGAATGTGGTGTTCTTAGAATCATTTGCTGCCATTTATTTTGTTGGAAGAAATAGAAAAAAGGGTGCTGCTTGCTTACAACTTTTAAGGTTTTGTTGACATGTATGAGATTAAATTGAATATATATCTAAGCAGTTATCTCGCCCTCATCAGTACACTGCAAAGACTGGTCTAAACAATGACTATGATTCAAAAGGCCACATATGTAGTGAGTTACAAGGTAACTTGCTTGACCCTTGCTGAGATAGCCATCCCATGTATTGCCTCCAGGGTATTCTAAGTCAAAGAAGCTTGACTTAGAAGCCAAGGCTGAAAAGTTTGTAAGCTTGCACAACGCTTATAAAAAAATACACCAAAGACGTAGGAACTTTAATTGATTTGCAGGAAAACTGTAATTCCCAGTTAACATACAGACTTTTAAATATAATAACATTAACCTACAAATGCCTTCATCGATGGGATAGAATTAAATCTGGATGTGTAGATCAACCACAAATAAAAATAAACACTTTCTACATAGAAGATGGTGAAAGACTAGCTCAAGGGGATTTCTACCCAACCCCAAGCAAAAATAAAAAAGCAAGCAATTGTCAGGAACTAATGTCTGCACTGGTGACACAATATTTTTATTCAGTCTGCCGAAGCTGATTAGGCTTCACCTTTGAATATTGTTTTATCCAAATTTTCTTCAGTTCTCAGAATTTTGGACTATATGTTGCAAGGTCCTTTGAAAGTTTGAAAATGCGTACCCTTCAATTTTTTTCACTTCCATATATATGTCACAGGCATCACTAGATGGTGAACCGCAGTCCGCACACGGACCATGTGACAGTCCTCTATTAGGTGTCATTATATGGGGTGGACAGCCACTTAGTAGCCTGAGTGGACTCCTCTCCTGCTGCTGCTGCTGCTCTTCAACACACAGCAGGGAGGAGGGCTGGAAGCATGGCAGGCTGGGCTCCTCTACTGTATGTATGTACTTGCCTGCCTGCCGCTGCTGTTAAACTTATAGCTGAGAAGTGGGTTCTGCCCAACCTTTCAAATAACAAGCGGATGATGGTTTGGTAGAATGTGAGGTGGTCACCAGAAGAATTGGTGGTCACAAGAAGAACTGGGCAGTTCCCACCTTCAGTGATGACCTTCCATGCCCCTCATCCTCTTCCCTGCTGTGAGCTTGACAGCAGCAGTGGCAGCAGGCAGGTACATACATACAGAAGAGGTATCCAGCCTGCCATGTCCCCAGCCCTCTTCCTTGCTGTGTTAAGGTATGACTGTGAAGTGGGAAAGAGGTGTAACTATAGTGATGACTGTGGTTTAATGGGGAGCCATGTTTGGGGGCAGCTGTGATGTGAGGGGGGCTGCGATGTAAGAGGAGGAGCTGAAATATGGGAGGCTGTGATGTGAGGGGGGGAGCTGTGATATGGGGGGCTGTGATGTGAGGGGGGATCTGTGATATGGGAGCTGGGTTGTGATTAAAGAGGGACTGTTGATTAAGGGGGACTTGTGATTGCAAGGGGGCTGTGATGTGAGGATGGGGTTTGTAATGTGAGGAGGAGGGCTGTGATGGGAGGGGGAAATCTGTATAGTGAGGTGTTGTGATTGAAAGGGGGACTATATGTGAGGAGGGGGAACTGCGATGTGAGGAGAAGGCCTCTTTTTGCTAATGGGGCTGTGATGTGAGGAATGGGGGGGTGTGATTGCAAAGGGGACTGTGATGTGAGGAGGGCGGGGAACTGTGATTGCAAAGGGAACTGTGATGTGAGTGGGGAGAAGGGATGGTACTTGCAAGGGGGCTGTGATGTGAGGAGGGCGGGGGAGCTGTGATTACGAAGGGGACTGTGATGTGAGGACGGGAGACCTGTGACTTGAGGGGGGGACTTGAGGGGGGTCTTTGATTGCAAGGAGACTGGGAACTTGGGATGGCTGTGATGTGAGGAGGGGGATCTGTGATTACAAGGGAGACTATGTTGTGAAAAGAGGGTCTGTGATATGAAAGGGGGTTGTGATGTGAAAGGGGGGGCACTGATGTAAAGGGGGCTGTGATATAAGAAGGGAGGTTAGGGTAGTGATGTCAAGGACCTGAGTCGTAAAACAAAAATAAGATTTGGTCCTCTGCAGAAAGAAAATGACCGGACCTCCGTGAATTTTAATTCAGTACCCATGGTCTATACTTTTAAACCTGTTGTAGTAAATATCTATTTTTTGTAATGAATTCTGTTTTGTTTATCCTTATTTGTAAAGAGGAACTGAACTGGCAATTTGTATCCAAAAAAGTCAAAGAGAGGGCAAAAGAGCAGTTACCAGAAGCCTGTAGACTCCTGGTGGCCGATCTCTCCCATTTACTGATTTGCCATGCCATGTTGTGCACTGTGTATGTGTGTAGAGATGCCATCTTAGTAGTAATTGGATATGTTTGTGCTTAAAGAGGTTGTAAACCCTCATGTTTTTTAATGTAATGCATCCTATGCATTAAGGTTAACAAAACTTGGCAATGATCGGCCCCCCAGCCCCCCGTTTTACTTACCTGAGCCCCTATTCTACCTATTTCTGTCGGTGGAGACGTGCCCTCCCTCTCTCCACAGGGTCCCAGCTCTTGATTGGATAGATTGATAGCAGCCATTGGCTCCTGCTGCTGTCAATCAAATACAATGACGCAAGCACCGGGGGGCGGGGCCGAGTCTATGGATGCAAATGCAGGACTCGGGAGCAAGCCCACAAGGTAACTCCCTGGGAGTGCACTTCTCATAGGGGGTTAACTGATGTGGGAAGGAGCTGCAAGAGCCACCAGGGGACCCCAGAAGACATGGATCGGGGCCACTCTGTGGAAAACGAGCTGCACAGTGGAGGTAAATATGATATGTTTGTTATTTAAAAAAAAGTGAACACTTACAATCACTTTAGGTCCAATTAGCTTTACACGTGTATAACTCATCAGGTGCTGTCTGACCACATAAACACAAAAAAAAATCTTAATCAACCCTACACACACAGCTATACTTGTTTATAAACGTCTAGCACACTTTGCATAAAAACAGGTATTTTTAGATTGCAATACACGTTCAAGCTCGCCAACTGCTTCAAAGTAATCCCTCTCTGGCCAGTCCCTACACTACTACACTAATTTGCAAATTTGCAAAACGCAAATTACTTACTTGCTTATAGCATACTTCAGTGGCTATAGTGTCAATATGAGGCAGATAAGACACAGTTGTAGGAAAGATAAAGACTGAAGTCTGGTCACTGACCTACACTACACAGCCAGAGCCAATCAGCAGGTCCGGCGGACGCTATGTCCGCTGGGACCTGCTGATCATTGACAGGAGAGGCAGAACAGCGGTCTGCCTATGTAAACAAGGCAGACCGCCGTTCTGTCAGAGAGGAATATGGAGATCTTGTGTTTCTGCTAAGCAGAAAAATGGATCTCTGTCTTCCCCCAGTTGAGCCATTCCCCACACAGTTAGAAAGCACTGCCTAGGAGCACACTTAACCCTTTGATCTCCCCTGATGTTAACCCCTTCCCTGCCAGTGTCATTAGTACAGTGAGAGTGCAGTTTTTTTAGCACTGATCACTGCATTAGTGTCACTGGTCCCCAAAAAGTGTCACTTAGTGTCCAATTTGCCCGCCGCAATGTCGCAGTCCTGCTAAAAATCACTGGTCTCCGCCATTACTAGTAAAAAATTTTTTTTTTTTTTTTACCAAAAATATGAAGCAGTCTACATATTGGCCTAAATTGAAGAATAAATTTGATTTTTTTCCATTTTTTAATTGGGTATGTTTTATAGCAGAAAGTAAAAAATATTGTTTTTTTTTAAATTTTCATTATTTTGCAATGCATGCATGTGAACATTTTGTAGCTGAACAGTTGTTGTTTTACTGCTTAAGATGTTATTTTTACTTTTCCTGTAACTGTTGCAAATTTTATTGAATGAATTTGACTAACCATAGTACAAGTACACAAAACAGGGCATGTAGTATTTGAACAAAATTAATACTATTTCATCAATATTTTAGTTTTACTGTTTTTAGCATTTTAAATTAATGCTGATGGGATTCTAAATGCTTCACTGATTTTTTTCAGCAGCTTTGCCTTGTGCTTAATAATAAATGAAATGGTTCTCAAGCCTTCAGCTTGACACAGTATTTATCTGAGTTTAATTCTCCAATATTCCTAGGCTTACTCGTAGGTTCCTGGATTATGATGTGGTATGCTCTGTACACAATTCATAAAAAGTGGTTTAGGAGTGTCTGCTCAGTTCAAAATAAAAAACTGGTACTTCACTTGTGTGGTTTGAGAGCCCATGCACCCATCCTCTGCCAGTTTCCATGTACATGGTGCACTCTTTGGATCTGCAAGCTTGTAGATATTTTAAGTTTCTCTGTTGCTGTGAACCTGCAAAAAAAAGTTATTCATTTTCTCTTCTTTATATCTGGTCTCTTTTTACAGCTCTATTATGATTGTTTAATTCCACACAGAATATTTAGCATTAATTAATGTTGAATAACACAATTAAAATGGTAATAAAATCAGTTGAAACAGTGAATAGTTGGAAATTCCAACGGGGACTGCTCTGAATTATTGCTTAAAGGAAATCTGTCATGAAAGAAATCTGGACGCTAAATTTGTGGACCTTTCCTATTAACCACTTCAGCCCCAGAAGCATTTGCCCCCTTTTTTGCTATATGGCACTGCGTCGATTTAACTAACATTTGCGCGGTCGTGCGATGACGTACCCAAACAAAATTTATGTCCTTTTTTCCCCACAAATAGAGCTTTCTTTGGTGGTGTTTGATCACCTCTGTGTTTTTTAGTTTTTGCGCTATAAACAAAAAAAAAGAGCGTCAATTTTGAAAAAAAACACAATATTTTGTAATTATTGCGATAATAAATATCCAAAATTAAAAAAAAACAAAAACAAATTTTTTCCTCGTTTTAGGCCACTAAACTAAACTACTAGTAATGGCGGTGATCTGCGATTTTTATCAGGACTTATTAGGACATTGCGGCAGATAGATCAGACACTTTTGACACTATTTTGGGACCATTGACATTTATACAGCGATCAGAGCTAAAAATAGCCATTGATTACTGTAAAAATGTCACTGGCAGGGAAGGGGTTAACACTAGGGGGCGATCAAGGGGTTAACTGTGTTCCCTAGGTGTGTTCTAACTGTAGGGGGGATGGGACTGTCTAGGGGAGGAGACTGATCGGTGTTCATACTTTGTATGAACACACAATCTGTCTCCTCTCCCATGAGAGAATCGGGATTTGTGTGTTTACACAAGCGATCGCGGGTGCCCGGCGGGCACGTGCATTGGCTCCGGGGACACGCGCACATGCACCTGCTGTGACATCTTAAAGGAGCGACGTACAGCTATGGCGATTTGCACAGCCGTGCCAACCTGACGCAGTATAACTGCGGCAGCTGGTCAGCTAGTGGTTAAAATGCCAGTTACCTGGCCTTCATGCTGACCTAGTGTTCCAATAGGGCAAATAGACTGTTTACTTTGCAAGGGAATTTTCTGCAGATTTTAGTAAATGGGGTTTAGCTCTGCTGACGTCCGTCATCCAATAATGCGCATGAAAAAAATGCTTTTGTTTCATTTTTCTTGCACATTATTGGGTATTCTTTTCAAACTGAAATTCACATTAAATAAGCTCTGGGGAAAATTTCCGTTCTGATTGTAAGTTCTTTTGCACAGTGAGCAGCTTATTTCCCTTAGAAAATCAACCCTTTTGAGTCACTCACCAGAAACAAATATGGAGAAAAAGACTTTTGAATTTGTCTGACTTTCTTGATTTGCATATTTGTTATGCATCACTGGCCTGAAAAGTAGTTGCGAGGAGATCAGGATAACCACTAGACATGTGCACACTGAAATATTTTGTTTAAGAATTTCGTTTTCATCCAAAAAATAAATTTATTCAGTTACTCCCGAAATTCGTTTTTATTTATTTTGTTTCATTATAAAATGCATTCATCCGAAAATCCGAAATAATTAAGGTTGAATCTGTCATTGAAGGCTTATGGTGTCTGTCGAATGTTCTAAGAAGATTCGACGAAGCAGCTAAACTGTACAAAGCCGCAATCGTACATTTCCGGTCGAATGTTCCGCCTACAAGCTATAGTAGAATTCTAATGTTGTATGACACTAGTAATGCCCTGTACACACGGTCGGACATTGATAGGACATTCAGACAACAAAATCCATAGATTTTTTCCGACGGATGTTGGCTCAAACTTGTCTTGCATACACACGGTCGCACAAAGTTGTCGATAAATCAGATAGTTCTAAACGCGGTGACGTAAAACACGTAGGTCGGGACTATAAACGGGGCAGTAGCTAATAGCTTTCGTCTCTTAATTTATTCTGAGCATGCGTGGCACTTTGTGCGTCGGATTTGTGCACACATGATCGGAATTTCTGACAACGGATTTTGTTGTCGGGAAAATTTTATAGCAAGCTCTCAAACTGTGTGTCGGAAATTCCGATGGAAAATGTGTGATGGAGCCCACACACGGTCGGAATTTCCGACAACAAGGTCCTATCACACACTGTACAGGGCATAACAATTATATTTATTAATTATTATTACTAGTCAACCAACATTAGAATTCTTCTATAGCCTATGGGCAGAGCATTAGACCATAAATGTACGCTCGCGGCGACTGCTTCGTCGAATCTTCATGTCGAATCTTTTCTCTCTATGTCGAATAATCTTGGACTAATAGAGTTAGGTTAGGCACATTCAACCTTTTTTGCTATTGTCTTTATAATGTTGAATCTTTTCTCTCTATGTTGAATCTTTTCTCTCTATGTAGAATAATCTTGGACTAATAGAGCTAAGGTTAGGCACATTCGACCACAGGTTCGATGGATGCAGATCGCCATTGTCAAGGTCATGTTGAATCTCCTATCTATATCGAACTGTTGTCGCAATGAAAATGAAAATAAAGCATTTGTTTATGTCGGATCTTTCGGTTTTCGGATTCTGCGCGTTTGTTATCGTTTGTTAAAATGCCGAAACGAAAATGCCAGAAATTCGGACTAAAATGCATTGGGACGAAAACAAATGCACATGTCTAATAACCACCGAAGGCAAACCATCTTTAAAAAGATATATGATATACAAAAACATACAGGTTGAACTGGATGGACTAGTGTCTTTATTCAACCTTACCATCTATATATACTGTAGCTCTCTATAATTGAAGAGAACTACTGTAGAAGGCGTAGCCAATCATTCAAACTTAGTCATGTATTGATTTGCCACTATCATAACCATTTTCATATAACTGAATTTATACACAGAAACACTGATTGACAAATAGTGAGTAGGGATGAGCCTGATGTTCGAGTGGAACATAAGTTCAACTCGAACATCGGGTGTTCGCCTGTTCGCCGCATAGCGAACAATTTGGGGTGTTCGCGGTAAATTCGAAAGCCACGGAACACCCTTTAAAAGTCTATGGGAGAAATCAAAAGTGCTAATTTTAAAGACTTATCAGCATGGTATTGCATAAAAAGTGTTTGGGGACCTGGGTCCTGCCCCAGGGGACATGTATCAATGCAAAAAAAGTTTTAAAAATGGCTGTTTTTTCGGGAGCAGTGATTTTAATAATGCTTAAAGTGAAACAATAAAAGTGAAATATTCCTTTAAATTTCGTACCTGGGGGGTGTCTATAGTATGCCTGTAAAGGTGCGCATGTTTCCCGTGTTTACAACAGTCCCTGCACAAAATGACATTTCTAAAGGAAAAAAAGTCATTTAAAAGTACTCGTGGCCTAATGAATTGTCGGTCCCGGCAAAACACATAAAAGTCATTGAAAAAAACAGCATGGGATTCCCCCACAGTCCATTACCAGGCCCTTTGGGTCTGGTATGAATATTAAGGGGAACCCCAAACCAAAATTTAAAAAAAAATGGCATGGGGGTCCCCCCAAAAATCCATACCAGGCCCTTCAGGTCTGGTATGGATATTAAGGGGAACCTTGTGCCAAAATTTAACAAAAATGGCGTAGGGGTCCCCCTCAAAATCCATACCAGACCCTTAAGGTCTGGTATGGATTTTAAGGGGAACCCCGCGCCAAAATAAAAAAAAATGACGTGGGGGCCCCCAAAAATCCATACCAGACCCTTATCCGAGCACGCAACCTGGCAGGAAAAGAGGGGGAATGAGAGAGCGGCCCCCCTCCTGAACCATACCATACCATACTATAGACAACACCCCAGCTACGAAATTTAAAGGAATATTTCATTTTTATTGTTTCACTTTAAGCATTATAAAAAAATCACTGCTCCCGAAAAAACGTCCGTTTTTCAAACTTTTTTTTGCATTGATACATCTCCCCTGGGGCAGGACCCGGGTCCCCAAACACTTTTTATGACAATAACTTGCATATAAGCCTTTAAAATTAGCACTTTTGATTATTCATGCTCGTGTCCCATAGACTTTAACGGTGTTCGCGTGTTCGAACAAATTTTTTGCCTGTTCGCATGTTCTGCTGCGAACTGAACAGGGGGGTGTTCGGCTCATCCCTAATAGTGAGCTATAGAGGTGAACACCAGCGATGAGTGACGTGTTGTCAGACCCTGTATTTTTTTTTAGGGAATCTTTGGAATCTTTTTGACTCCTTGAGTTAACTGACCTTCTTCTGATTTAGAAAATGGGTTCATTAGATCACTTAGCAATTTACCTGCTAGTTACCGAGTGTGCCATTTTTTATCAGGCCAAGCACAATATGTCGTCTATTGATGTCATTACTAAACAGAGGACAGAAAGAGAGGGTGGTAGAGACATATTTAAAACAGGGCAAGGAATATGGAGGTCAAACCTTAAGCATTCCAATAGCCCTTCTTATAATGATGGCAATCTGGATTGATCTGACCTACAAGATATACAGTATAAAATATAGGGGTTAACACAGGAGGGAAACTGGAGCAAAATAGAAAGCTGTTTTCCTAGAACTAGAAAAGCATTTTGTCTTTCACTGTTAAGGTGAACAAATCAAGAAGCTCCACATTTATTTCTGTATTTATAAATGAGTCATAAAGCAGAACTTTGATTGATTGTAAAAAAACAAAAAAAAACAAACATATTATACTTACCTCCTCCGGGCATTTGGTTTTGCACAGATTAGCCTGGATCCTCCTCTTCTCGAGTCCCTCTTTGCTGCTCCTAGCCCCTTCTTGGAGTGCCCCTCAGCCAGCAACTTGCTACAGGGGGCACCCAAGCCGAGTCAGAGCTCCGTGTATCCATTCAGACATGGAGCCCTGACCTAGCCCCGCCCCCTCTCTCCCCTGATTGGCTGACTGACTTTGATTGACTGCCGCGGGAGTCAATGGCACCGCTGCTCTGTCTCAGCCAATCAGGAGGAAGGTCCTGGATGGCTGAGGGGATCGTGGACATCGCTGGAGAGAGAAGGGGCTCAGGTAGGTAATTAGGGGGGTGCTGGGGGGGCTGCTACACACAGGTTTTTTTATCTTAATGCATAGAATGTATTAAGATAAAAAACCTTCTGCCTTTACAACTCCTTTAATTTTGAAACCACATTCTGCAAGTCTTTGGAATTTGTATTCATTTACTGCTACTAAGTTTTGCTGGGAAGACATACAGCTATACTTTTTCCATTAATAAAGTCATCCTATACAGCGTTATAAGCATCTCACAATATTAATACCTCTACCTACTGTGATTTTATGTTTTGTGTAGTAAACTGCAATCTTTTTCAAATTCAGCAAAACACTCCCTTTACAGATTAATATTTCTAATTTAATTCTGCATGTGAGTAAACCCTATTATAGTCTTATATTCTTGGGCTCATATAACAAAATATACAGATTTCTGTATATTCTATTTTCTGTGCACTTTGATGCTGTGCTATTTATTTTCCATTTCTGTTTTCTGTCTGTGTATTTTCCTTTCCCAAATGATATTATTCCTTGAGACACAGTTTTTGAATACTTATTGCTAAGATTATAAAGCCAAGAGGACGAACATTTTCTACAAGAATCTGCAGAATGAAGCTATGCTTGACCAAAAAGCCTTTTATAATCCTGTAAAAATGTTATTATAATCACAGCATGCGCAGTTTATACAGGTTATACAGGTAATATTATTTAGTGAAAAACACATCAACAGATAATTACATTTAGCGTGTTTAGGTTGTCCAGCTTGTGAATAGGAGGAATTGTTTGCATACAGTCATAAATTAATTATTCTCTTATGGTAAAAGATCAAACACTTGGAGATCTTTTGTGGATTTTATGTTTATGTGTGGATCATTTGCTGAGGGGTTAGACCTTTAACCCCTTAGAGCTGGTGCCTGCCAACCCTTGAAGGGATTTAGAATGCGGGAGGCAGGGCAGGGCTTATGGTTGTGATTGGCTGTCATGGCGCTTACATGATTGTAATTCTCCCAATCAAAAACAGCAACGCGCAGAAATATGCAGCCGCTCGGTGCCAAGGCCCACCCGCCGAGAGGTTACATATTTCTGTGCGCTTGGTGCCTTGGGGTTAAAATCCCTTCCCCTTTTACCTTTTCTCTACTCTCCTACTTTCTGAGATGAGAAAGAGGGCACAACTATATAAAGGCAAAGGACACACCCCTAACGCGCCCCCAGTTATGTGAAGCATAGAAACATAGAAAAGTGATGGCAGAAAAAGTCCAAACTTCCATTTTTTTATTTTTTTGTTGTTTTTGGAATTTTTTTTACATTTTTGTCTAAGTATGGTAGTATATTTTCAATGTTTAGCACACTTCATAACTTTCTGAGATGAGAAAGAGCGCACAAAGATATAAAGGTAAAGGACACACCTCCAACAAGCACCCAGTTATGTGAACCATAGAAACATAAACGATAAAGTCCAATCTCCTTTTTTTAATTCTTTCATTTTTTGTTTATGTAATTTTTTTACCTTTTTGTCTAAGTATGGATGTATGTTTTTCCCAAGCACATCTAAATGTATTTACTGCTGAATTATTCACTACCTCTGCTGGAGATGTGTTCCAAGCATTAACTACTCATTTGGTAAAAGTCCTTTTCTTTGGATACACAGAGCATCTTCTGATTTACAAAGTTAGGGTTATGCTGGCACTTTCAAGTAATTGAACACTGGCAAAAAAAAATCCTGATGAAGTCACATGACTGTGATAATACGCATAGGGTAGAGTCAGGTGACACTGCTGCACACAGGAAGTGAGGTGGGAACCTTTGTAAACAGCTTCCCATCACAGGATCTGTTTGCTTTAAACTTAAATGTAAGTTACTATTTTTAAATAAATACCTATTGTGAAATTAGTACACCATGAGGACCCCCTTTTTTCGCATGAATCTTTATATGGAGGAAAAACTGTGGTTTTAATAGGTCACACATCCCACTAAAGAAAGGGTATCTGGATATACAGTGGAACAAACGAGAAACAGGAGGATGTCAGAGGAGCCCACCATGCATGTCCCAGCATATAGGGGAAGGCGAAATTTGACCAAGTAAGAGAGGTCAAACATAGAGGTGAGCGCATTAGTTGAGAGGTGGTGGAGATCACTGAAGCACCAGCACTTTTTTGATTACGGATTATTATCCTAATTTTATGGACTTACTTATGAATTGCTTATACATGATGCATTTTTAAGGATTTTTCAGTTTATGCGATTTATGCTTTTGCGATTATGCCATTTCGTTGCAATTTTTTTCACAGTACACATTGTGCTTCACATTTATTTGCACTGTTATTAGAGTATATTTAGAAACCAGTGATTGAGGGGGCATGGCCAAGACCGGCATGTGAGAGGACGTACTTCTCACAGCTCCTGCCTGATCCGTGTACTGATCCTTCCCCGGCATCGCTGATCCTGGTTCTTTCAACTCCCCAACTGGCTACCGAGTCCCAGTACCCCCCGGACCCACCCCCGGCCCTCTGCACGAGGGGGAAAACCCGCCGAGGCCTGTGGGAGATGGCGGGACCGGAATCCCAAGATGGCGCCGCCGTGCCTGCAGCCCTGCACCAGCGCGCTCCCCGGACGGTGGATAAGCTGAAAGACGGCAGCAATAAGAAAGCTCCAAAGACCCCTGGTAAGGAACAGTATAGAGATATCCTCTACTATGCTCAGAAACTACAGGGCCCCGGGACAACAGACGAGGGGGGGTCAGCTTACAAAAGGGGAGAGGCTGATAAGACATTACAAGCAGACTGGGATATGGACACAGTGAGCACACCTAACCTCTTCATGGAGGAAGACACTCGCCCTCCCTCCCCCTCCCCTTCGGAAGACACACCAGAGACTCTGGAGCAGCCTACACTAGCTGAAATCCTGAAAGTAGTTCATATGTGTACTGCTGCAGTCGAAGTCATGAAAGACCAGTTGGGGGGTGTCAGGGAGGAGATGTCCTTTCTCAGACAGGATCTGCAAAAAGTCAGGGAACGGGCCACAGCGGTGGAAAGCAGAGTGAGCGATATGGAGGACAAAATCCCCCCACTTGTACAGGAAGCTAGAGCAGCACACCGCATGGCTCAAGAAACATACAACAGGGCTGAAGACACAGAAAACCGTTTACGGAGGAACAACGTCCGTATAGTGGGGCTCCCCGAAAAGTCTGAGGGTAAGGACCCCACTACCTTTGTGGAGAACTGGCTCATTGAGATTTTTGGCCGGGAGGCATTTTCCCCTTTTTTCACTGTGGAGAGAGCACATAGAGTCCCCGGCAGACCCCCCCCCCCCACAGGGAGCCCCACCCAGGTCCATGTTGGCAAAGCTACTACACTATCGAGACAGGGAAGCTATATTACGATGTGCACGTGAGAAAGCAAATGTTAAGTTTAATGGCGTCAGAGTCTCATTCTACCCTGATTTCTCAGCGGAGGTGCAGAGAAGCAGAGCGAAATTCGGGGAAGTAAAGAAACGTCTGAGAGCCCTGCAATTACCATACGCTATGCTTTACCCAGCTAAATTGCGAGTGACGGCGGATGGGCATGCACAGTTCTTTGAATCACCCAGAGATGCAATGATGTGGTTAGATCACAATGAACAAGCCCTGCGATACCGCCGGCCAGAGGCGGAAGGAGACTGACCCTGACACTCAGTCAAGATTTCCTCTCAACACAGAGTATACTGATGCTGTTGTTTTTTCTACTGACTAAGCAGATGTCCATGCCTACACCTTGTATGGTCATCCCTTGGCCTACTCAATTGTTCTTTTCCTTGTTTAGATGCCGGGAACACATTTCATGTATAGAAACGCTGGAGATAAAAGAACTGTGATTTTTCTTATTTTTCTTTGTCCACGTGACTCTGTTTTGTTCGTGTGGCAATGCGAGCTCTTACAGACAGCCTGCTTTTAGGCTGTGCTGCCAGGCTATGTTTGGCCTGGCCGATGAAGCTATTGTGGTTGATCCTACTATCCTGCCCCGCACTGGCGGTCATTGACGTCAGTGGGGGATACCTGTCATGGTTCCGCCATACTACAATAGAAATGAAGTTTGTTGGCACCGTTGTGCCGGGTTATGGTTTACAGTTTGCACTTGCATCTTACAGTCCAGAGACTTACCTGAATTTGCTTACTAGCCTCTTTGTCAATTTGCCACACATATGCAAGACTGCCTATCATTGTCTCCATAGACTCACCATACAGATGACCACTGTTCACCCATGCCAATTGATGACTACACTTCCACAATGGCGGGATCTTCGCTGATTTCTTGGAATGTTAGGGGCATGAACTCCCCCCTTAAGCGCACTATGATATTTACTTGCCTAAAGAAGTTTTTTCCTGCTGTAATATGTCTACAGGAGACACATCTGACTGCAGAGACCAGGAGCTGTTTGAAGCACAGATGGATAGGATGGGCCTATCACTCCACCCACACCTCTTTTTCTCGGGGTGTGAGTGTAGTGATACACAGATCCCTGGATTACCAGGAATTTGCCTCTAAGATAGATGCAGAGGGGAGATTTGTATTTCTGCATTGTCGCATTGGAATTTTGCATTGTATTCTAGCCTGTGTGTACATACCCCCCCCCATTTGATGCACGGGTGCTTCGACTTTTCCTGGAATTTCTGACGGATAGGCCGAACCTCCCTATGCTCATTGTAGGGGATTTCAATAGTTGGTTAAACCCTGCTCTAGATAAACATCCACCTCCGGGAGTACAAGCCCCATGCAGGGCAACACCATTGGCTAGACTGTTGCAGGAGCTGGGATGGCTAGATATATGGAGACATAGAAACCCAGTAACTAAACAATTCTCTTGCTTTTCAAAAACCCACGGGTCTCTATCCAGGATAGACTTGGCTGTGGGAAACTCGGATATGCTCCCCTCGGTCTCTGAAGTTTCATATAAACCCAGATGCGTTTCAGATCATTCCTATATGGTACTAAAACTAGTCACAACACAGGGATCCATGCTCCCTAAGGCGCCCTGGAAATTTAATGCCTTTTGGCTTCAGCTGTTCGCATCTCCTGAGAGACTAGAGAGAAGCATCAGTGGGTTCTTTCAGATTCAGCCAACTCCAGCAGCCGTTGTGGCAGAGTGGGAGGAATTTAAACTATATCTCCATAGACTGCTAAGCAATGAGGTTACCAAAGTTAAGCAGCGCTCTGAAACTCTCAGGGAAACACTGGAGATGCAGGTCCATTCCCTGGAGGAGAAATATGTGCAGGATCCCACTGATTCCGCAAGGGAGGCCTGGCAGGCAGCTCAATCTGCTTATGGGCACCTCCTGGCCTCCTCGGCGGAAAAGAAAATATTCTTCTCTAAAACTGCTTTTTTTGAGGAGGGGGAGACAACAGGCCGCCTTCTCGCTAGAATCGCTAACTCAGAACAGAAGTCCCCAGTAATCGGAGCCATAAAAACTAAAGGGGGACAGTTGGTACAGTCGCCCGATTTAATATTGAACACACTAGCCGAGTTCTATGAGACACTATATCGCCCAACCTCATTACAAGACCCGGGGGAGTTGGGTAATTATTTGGACGACATTGTTTTCCCGCAACTTTCTGCATTACAATGCCGGGAGTTGGATTCCCTGATATCCCTGGAGGAGCTGCAGGTGGCTGTGGCTGCGTTTCCCAACTGTAAAGCCCCCGGGGGGTGATGGTATCCCCATGGAGATATACAAAAACTACTCCGAAGTATTATTGCCCAAGCTTTTGGCAATGTTTAACGTGGCCAGAGACCAGTCTGCCCTTCCACCATCTATGTCTCAAGCCCATATTGTGCTGATTTTGAAACAAGGAAAAGACCCCGTAGATCCAGCATCCTATAGACCGATATCGTTACTCCAGTCAGACATTAAGATCCTGGCCAAAGTACTAGCCCTTAGATTAAATAAGGTGATCACTTCAGTGATACATCCAGATCAGGCGGGATTTATGCCTAATAAATCCACGGCGATAAACTTGAGAAGGCTATTTCTTAATATGCAGACGCAGACTGACAACATGGGATCAAGGGCTCTTTTGTCACTAGATACTATGAAAGCCTTTGATAGTGTGGAGTGGCCCTATCTCTGGGAGGTGCTGAGGCGATTTGGCTTCGGGGACACATATATTACCAGGGTACGCTTGCTGTATCACTGCCCTCGGGCTGCTATAAGGGAGGCAGGTAGAATGTCGCTGTCATTTGCTTTGGGCCGGGGCACGCGGCAGGGGTACCCTCTGTCCCCCCTGCTGTTTGCCCTGGCAATAGAGCCCCTAGCAATTAAGATTAGAAATCATGAGGGTATCACAGGCTTCTGCTATGGAGATAGACAGGAGAAAGTGATGCTCTATGCGGATGACACCATGATACTATTGGGTGATATGGAGCAATCCCTGAGGAACACGATGGACACAGTGATTCGGTTTGGGGAATTTTCAGGTCTGAAGATAAACTGGGCCAAATCTGCTTTGATGCCCCTAGATGGTACCACAGTACAAGACGGTGAGAGAGCAGGAGAAATTCCTGTTACCAATTCCTTCAAATACCTGGGGATATGGATTACACCCGGAATTAGGGATTACGGCCAACTCAACATTTCCCCACTTTTAGCCAGGTTTCGACAGCGGGTCAAGACATGGAACGCTCTGTGTGTGTCGGTTGCGGGCAGAGTGAATCTAATCAAAATGATTCTGATGCCCCAACTGCTATACATGTTACATAATTCCCCAGTAGTGATCCCACTGAAGACCTTTAGGATAGTCAACACCATATTCCGTGAACTTATCTGGAAAAATAAGCCCCCTAGGGTAAAACTAGAACACCTGCAGCGCCCTAAAGACGAAGGTGGCCTTGCTCTCCCGAATCCATGGTTGTACTATCTGGCGTCCCAGATGCAACACTTGATAGGTACTATGGCCATGGAGGGAGTCGTGGGCGACAGATCCCCTAGTGCTTCCGAGGCTATTATGCTCCATGCAGTGGGTGGGCGATCAGTCCCGACTGCTCTTGAGGCATTGGACTTTGGTAAACCTCAAAAAACCTTCCCCACATACAGTTTAATACAAAAAGTATGGAACAAAGTCAACTATTTGCAGGGGGCCACAGGTTTCAATGAGTTTAGCCCGATTTGGGCTAATGGGACCTACCCGGAGCTGGCTAAATTGCAGCACACGGACAAGTGGAAGGGACATGGTATCTTCTACCTGGCTCAAGTTATAAGTAATGGGAAACTGGTGTCCTTTGAAATTTTGAGAGAGAAATACGGGTTACCTCAACATATGAAGTTCTACTATATGCAACTCAGACATGCATTTATAGCCCAATCTAGGACCACTGAGTGGCATATGGACCCTAATCCCATTCTTTCCCAACTTAAAATTGCAGAGGTCTCCAAGGGATTTATCTCCCAGTGCTACGGCACATTATCTACTCAATACCTCTCCAAACACCCCCTTACGGTCAAAAGAAAGTGGGAAATGGACATAGGGCCCCTGGATGACGATCAGTGGGAGGAAGCCCTGCAATCAGTGGCTATTTGTTCCCTAAATGTGACGCAAAGGTTGACTCAACTATACACACTTCTGAGAGTATATTACACGCCCCATAGACTCCATGCTATGGGACTGACGCCCTCCCCGCTGTGTACTAGATGCAAAAGGGATCATGGTGAGTTGATACATATGCTTTGGCGCTGTCCCAAACTCCATGTGTATTGGAAGGAGGTGATAGAGGTTCTGTCTGCAGTGTTTGGGGTACAGATTCCTCTGGACCCAAGACAGTGTATTCTGAACTTACTGGACGAATTAGAATGGGAGACACATATTAGAGAAGCCCTTACACGGACCCTTTTCATGGCCCGTAAACTAATTATGATACATTGGAAGTCTGAGTCGCCCCCTACGGTTAAGGAGTGGATTACAGCAGTGGGCAATACGCTAAGGATGGAGAAAATCATATACCAGCATAGGGGTTGTGCCGCCAAATTTGAAAAATTGTGGGAGCCGTGGCTGGGAACTCCGGGATTGGCCCCGGAGGACTTGGTCATGGATAGACTCCTGAGACTTAATGCGGGCTGAGAGACCCCAAGCCCTAATAATCTGACTGAACATACATTTAAATACAGATGTATTGGAAGTTATGTAGGGTATCTTGATTGTGGGGTGTGTAGGGGAGATTGGCATGTTATGTTATATTATTTTGCATATTTGTGGCTTGGCTCTCAGGGAACTGGGGGTGATATACCTTGTTGTAATTGTAAGGCTTATGAATCTCTGGATTGTATGCTGTCAATTTTCAATAAAGAATTTTTTCTGGATAAAAAAAAAAAAAAGAAACCAGTGATTGATTTTATGCAATTGATGTCTATATATGATCCACCAATACTATTCACTAAGGAGGAAGATTTCAGATTTTGTTTGCACATACGGTTGGTAATATTATGGACTCACTTATGAATTGCATACACATATTGCACTTTTAAGGACTTTTTCAGTTTTATGTGGTTAAGGTTGTGATTTTGCAATTATGCCATTTTGTTGCGATTTTTTTCAAAGTACACATTTTGTTTCACATTTTCACTTTATTTGTGTATTCATTAATATTATTTACCAAGGACACTAAGGAGGAAGTTTTCAGATTTTGTTGTCCGTTTATGAAGCAGTGAACAGCAGTGATCCAGAGTATCGCCACTGATCACAGTCCATAAACAGTTTATGAAACAGATAATTGGGGGAGAACAGGTTTGAACACGTTCTCTCGCCGATAACCTCCACACACTGA